>OZ005657.1:239094795-241494795 GCA_963930645.1 Salticus scenicus | reverse complement strand
AATATTTTAATTGGTCGAAATTATTCTGGATCATTCTCGATACTTTTCAAATTTTCTAAAAAATTCAAAAGTTGAAATTTTTAGAACAATCCAGAAAATTTAGTAATTAGTGGGGATAATTTTCGCGACTATATAAGACGAAAAGTCAAGCCCGTGCTTTAGTCGATTTTTTACAAGAATTGCGTAACAAAAGAAAACTTATAAGTAGTGTGATTGTAAATAACAGTGAGTAATAATTTTTACAGTGAAGAATTAAATCTTATTAAGTTTAGTGTTCTTTTTTAGTGCAGTGTGAAAAATATCACTAACGATGCCAAAACGTAAGAGCGTATTCTCGCGTTCTCGAATTGTATCGAAGAGGCAAAAGATGTCGCGAAGAAATGAAACCACGGAAGAAAGAGAACAGCGTCTATCATTACTTCGGGAAAATTATTATCTCAGGCGAAATAACCAGACTGAAGAGCAGTTTAATGATTCTAGAGAGACAGATAAAATCAGAAAAAGATTACAAAGAAAAAGAGAAACAAATGAACAGACAGATGCTAGAAGAATACAAAATACAATAAAAATGCGTAACCTTCGACTAAATGATCAAATGGAAGCTCAAGCGTCAGGAACAACCGTAAATGCTATTCGTGAAAAACGTCGGGGAGGATATAGTCTTGAATATGAAGCGTTTTATTATAATCCCACTAGAAATTATAATCAACATCCAAGTGTAGTAATCGGTAAAATGAATGTAGTTTGTAAATTTTGTAAAGCTAAAAAATTCAAAGGAGAAACACCGAGTACATGCTGTTCGAATGGTAAAATTAAATTACCAGACTTGAAATCTCTGCCACCGGAATTCCTAGAATTTATGAAAGGAGAAACACATAATTCTAAAGAATTTTTAAAAAATATTAGGCGTTACAATGCATGCTTTCAAATGACTTCATTTGGAGCAACTGCAGTAATCGAAGAACCAGGATTCAATCCAGTGTTTAAAATACAGGGACAAGTATATCATAAAATTGGATCATTATTGTCTTTCCCAAATGATACTCCGAAATTTTTACAAGTTTATTTTGTAGGAAATGAAGAACACGAACTGGACCAAAGGCTTTCAACTTTTACAGGATTACATCGAGATATAATTCTTTATTTACAGCGCTTTCTTCATAAAAATAATGAATTAATAAAGATATTTAAAACAGCAATGGAAAAAATGGTTTCAGATAGTTATAAAATAATCATTCGAGCAGATAAAAGGCCAATTGGTGAGCACGAAAGACGATTTAATGCACCTCAAGTAAATGAAATAGCTGTAGTCATGGTGGACAGTGAAAGTAGCTATAGAGACATTGTGGTACAACGAAGAAGTAATAAGTTGGAACGTATCGCTGAAACTCATCACATGTATGACGCCTTGCAGTATCCATTAATATTTTGTCACGGTGAAGATGGTTACCATTTTAATATTTATCATATTAATCCAGAAACAAATAGACCAACAAACAAAAAAGTTTCTTCTAAGGAATTTTATGCATATCGGATAATGGAGAGAGAAAATAAATACAATAATATACTCAACTGTCGGCAGTTGTTTTTACAGTTTATTGTTGATATGCAAGCAAAAATTGAAGCAGAGAGACTGTTATTTATCCGCCAAAATCAAAATAAATTACGATCGGATGAATATATTCATTTACGGGATGCAGTAGCCAATGATGGAGATATAGAAAAATTGGGACGATTAGTAATTTTGCCCTCTACGTTCACTGGTAGCCCTAGGCATATGCTTGAATATGCACAAGACGCAATGACGTATGTAAGGAAATATGGTCGTCCTGATTTATTTATAACGTTTACGTGTAATTCTTCATGGAAAGAAATTCAAGATGAATTACAGTATGGACAAAAGCCACATGACAGACATGATATAATTGCGCGCGTGTTTAAACAGAAACAAGTAAAATTTATTAATACTATTGTGAAGAGTTCTATTTTTGGAAATGTTATCAGTTGGATGTTCTCCATTGAGTGGCAAAAAAGAGGATTGCCACACTCACACAATTTAATTTGGCTGAAAGAAAAAATTCACTCAAATCAGATCGATGACGTTATCAAAGCAGAATTTCCAAATCCGGATGAAGATCCTGTTCTGTATAGAATAATCGTGAAAGACATGATACATGGGCCTTGCGGAGCGCTTAATGTGCAATCACCCTGTATGAAAGATAATAAATGTTCAAAACGATATCCAAGATCATTTTTGAGTGAGACGCAAACAGGAGATGATGCATACCCGAAATATCGACGTCGACCACCGAGTGAAGGAGGATTTACAGCAAAAATAAGAGTACGAGGCGAAGAAATTGAAATTGATAATCGATGGGTTGTCCCTTATAATCCTTTATTATCAAAAATGTTTGATGCTCATATTAATGTAGAATATTGCAGTTCTGTCAAGTCAATTAAGTATGTGTGTAAATATATTAACAAAGGAAGCGATATGGCTGTTTTTGTAATTACTGATGAAAATCGAAACGATGAAATTTTAAGATATCAAATGGGACGGTATATAAATAGTAACGAAGCAGTTTGGCGTATATTAGGGTTTTCGATTCATGACAGAGATCCAGCTGTTTTTCACTTAGCAGTTCACCTTGAAAATGGACAACGAGTATATTTTACTAATCAAACAGCACAAAAAGTTGCAAACCAACCTGTTAATACAACCTTGACGGCATTTTTCGAATTGTGTCTCAATGATCCCTTTGCTAAGATTCTTTTTTATGGAGATATTCCCAGCTATTACACGTGGGACTCATCACGAAGAGTATTTAATCGACGAAAGAGAGGAGTTCCGGTTGAAGGATTTGAGGGTGTATTTAAAGATAATGCTATCGGTCGAGTATATACGGTACACCCAAAAAATGCTGAGTGCTTTTATTTACGTTTACTACTCCATGAAGTACGTGGACCAACTTCCTTTGAAGATCTTCGAACGGTAGATGGTTACATTTGCGAGACATATCGTGAAGCCTGTCAGCGTCGTGGCTTATTAGAAAATGACAATCAATGGGAACAGGCAATGAAAGAGGCTGCAGAAACAGCAACAGCAAATCAATTACGTGAACTCTTTGCTATAATTATAACAACATGTAATCCTTCAAATCCGAATAGACTATGGATGAAATATCGTGATAGTATGAGTGATGATATTCTAGCAAGAGTGCGTAGAGACAATCAAGATATGAATATTGGTTTCAACGATAATATTTATAATGAAGCTTTAATAATTTTAGAAGATCGATGTTTCGCAATGTGCAATCAAAATTTAGTTGCTCTTGGGGTGCAATCTCCTGAAAGAGGCGGATCAAGCGTGTTTAATTCAGAATTAACAAAAGAACTTAATTATAATGTAGAAGAATTGCAACGTTATATCAATGAAAATAAACCAAAATTAACACAAACTCAACGAATAGTATACAACACAATAATAAGTCGTATTGACACAAGTACAGGAGGGATTATCTTTTTAGATGCACCAGGAGGTACAGGCAAAACTTTCCTTATCAATTTAATCCTAGCTACAATCCGAGTAAAAAATGAAATCGCATTAGCATTGGCATCTTCTGGAATCGCCGCGACATCAATGGAAGGTGGAAAAACAGCCCATTCTGCATTTAATTTGCCATTAAATGTAGCTGATCAAGAATTCCCAGTCTGTAATGTCACAAAATCTTCTGTACGTGGCCAAATTTTAATACGGTGCAAAATTATAATATGGGATGAGTGCACAATGGCTCATCGAAAATCACTTGAAGCACTGGATAGAACACTACAAGATCTTCGGAAGAATACAAAACTAATGGGCGGAGTTTTATTGCTACTATCTGGAGATTTCCGACAAACATTACCAGTTATACCAAAATCAACACCAGCTGACGAAATAAATGCGTGTTTAAAACGATCAATTTTTTGGAATAATGTTGAAAAGTTATCACTAACCGAAAATATGCGAGCACTAATAACTGGAGATCCAAAAGCACAAGAGTTTGCCGACAATCTTCTGAAAATTGGAAATGGCACCTACCCACTAGATCTACAGTCTGGTAAAATAATTTCATCAGAAGAGTTGTGTCATGTAGTAGATACAGAAGAACAACTTATAGAAAAAATTTATCCATCAATAGAACAAAATTACTTGAATAAAACATAGTTGTATGAACGAGCAATTTTGGCTACAAAAAATAGTGTAGTAAAACAAATAAATGAAAGAGTACAGGATATGATACCGGGAGAGGAAAAAATCTATAAATCAATAGATTCAATGATGAATCAAGATGAAAATTTGAACTTTCCGATAGAGTTCTTAAATTCATTAGAGCCACCTGGTATGCCTTCTCATGAATTGAAGCTAAAAGTTGGATCACCAGTCATATTAATGCGAAATCTTAATGCGCCAAAATTATGCAATGGTACAAGATTATGTGTAAAACAAATTTTGAACAACATCATTGAGGCAGAAATTCTAACTGGCAAAGAAAAAGGAAACTTGGTTTTTATACCAAGAATTCCATTAATTGCGAATGACTTACCATTTTGTTTTAAAAGATTACAATTTCCACTAAGATTAGCTTATAGTATAACTATCAATAAGGCCCAAGGTCAGACGTTCCGATTTTGTGGGGTTAATTTAAAAGAATCCTGTTTTTCACATGGCCAACTCTATGTAGCTTTTTCACGCGTGGGACAGAAAGATAATTTATTTGTTTATGCACCAGAACACAAAACAGTAAACGTAGTGTATAAGAATGTATTTCAGTAGAAATGTTTAGTATATAAATTGATTTAAGATAATTTAAGATATTAATGTATACTTAGTCATAAGATATTTATGTATAATTTATGTATAAACAAAAAAAAATCAATAAATTAATCAATTAAAAAAAAATGTGTCTTTTATATAACAAATTGTCAAGTAAGTATTGATGGATTATTAATAACAAATAACTGTGCTATTAAAAATGACCCAGCGAAGCGGGTATTCACAGCTAGTAATTAATATAAATACTTTGTTATCTCCTAAATCCTTTGATACTTGTTGTCTTAAAACGGCTATATATAAATATATTTTCTCTTCTACACTTTCACACAACAAACATTTTTCTGATGACCTATAAAATAATTCCTATCGGAACACATGACAAATGTTTATGTAATCATATTAATATTAAAAAGCATGAAAAAATAATTTTTAATTTCTTATAAATGTTATTAAATAAAATTGGATGTCAGAATACTCTCAGGATGCGGCTAATGGAGTGAGATTATATTCAATACTAAACATATTAAATTTCGTCAAACGCATTTTATGTAATTATTTTTAATTACAATTGATTTTTTTTTCATAAAATGTAAGGAAATAATTTCAAGATCATTTATGAAATAAATGAAAAGCATAGAAATAAGATCTGAAGTAAAAACAAAAATTACATATCTAAAATTTGTAAGTTTTGTGAACTGCTGTTAGATGACAATAAATCACAGAATTGTTGAAAAAATTCATTCATGCTTTTCTATTTGTAGGTAAAAACAATTAAAGTCTTAATATCTATTAGCCAGATTATTAGAAGATTGCACTCTGGGTTATATAAAAACGTACACAGGGATATCCCGGTATTCCAATTATTTCAATTGAAAGAGTTAATGTTCTACCTCGTGATGCAGATACATCGTGGTGCTTAAGGAGTTAAGAGTAAAAATTCGACTTTTAAAAAAACTCTAAAGCAACTCAGTAGTTTTTATTTTATTTTGCTGTAAACTAGCTGTTTTTTTTTTTTTTTTTTTTTTTTTTCATGAAAAATGCTTGAAAATACATTGCACAAAATGATATTTAAAAAAAAAATTATATTCTGATTAATCAGCCAAATTTTCAGAAAATTCCACTCTGGGTTATGTTAAAACGTCCATAGGGCCATCCTATTTCAGATGAAAAGGTTAATGCCCTCCTTCTGATGCAAATGCGTCGTGATGCTTAAGAAGTTAAGAGTAAAAAAAAAAAAAAATCTGTAAAGTAACTCAATAGTTTTATTCTTATTTTGCTGTAAGCTAGCTATTTATTTATTTTATTTTTCGTAACGAAAAAATGCTTTAAAATGCATGGCATAAAATGACATAAAAAATAAATAAAAAAATCTGGAGTGACTCCACTCGACTTTCCGAACATTGAGTAACTAACAGTTTTGTAGATAAAATAAAGAAAGAGGAGTTGCTAAACAAACAAAAGAGAGAAAACCATAACAGAGTGTTTGAGTATTTTCTCCATATATCACACGAGGTTTTATTTAACGCTACTGAACTTCGAGCCCTTAGATCATAATGATAAAGAATTTTTCGTTGTGTCCCTGTAAAAATCTATAAATTCTGACAAACTTAAACAAATTTTCACATTTTACCCACAATTTTGTCAAAGTCCCACTTTTTTTTTTTATTATTATTGTTACTGAATGAATTTGTATAGGAAAATATAGAAGAAAGTCTCGTGGTGGCCACAATTCACCAAAATGCTTATAGTTAGTGCAACAGTGATTTATAATATTCATACAAATTTTCAGCTCAATTGAATAAGGCGTTTAGATGCTATTGCACTTTTAAGAATTTGGCCCCATAGGCCATAATGATAAAGAATTTTTCCTTGTGTCCCTGTAAAAAACTGTAAGTGCTAGATTCACCAAAATCTATACAGTTGGTTCAAATGTGACCAATAACATGTGTAAAAATTCTTTGCTCAGATTAATAAGGCGTTTAGACGCTATCACACTTTTAAAAATTTGGCAAAGAATTTTTCTTTGTGTCCCTGTAAAAAAACTATAATTGCTAGACTCTCCAAAATCTATACAGATTGAGTATCTGTGACCTATAATATGTGTATAAAGTTTTTGCTCAATTGAATAAGGCGTTTAGATGCTATCGCACTTTTAAGATTTTGGTCCCTTGGCCATAATGATAAGGAATTTTTCTTTGTGTCCCTGTAAAAAAAGTATAAGTGCTAGATTCACCAAAATCTATAGGGTTCGTACTATGGTGACTTACAATATACGTACCAACTTTCAGCTTATTCGAACAAAGCGTTTAGACGCTAGCGTGTTCACTCACAGACATACACACATACATACACACATACATACACACATACATACACACAGACATACACACATACATACACACACACATACATACATCATCGTAAAAATAGTGAAAACGGACTCGTTGGACCTCGAAACGTATAGAAACATCAAAATCTCGAATTCGGATTTTTGACATGATTACAATACTTTCCTCACTATAGTGTTCGGAAAGTAAAAACAAGTCATTCCGGCTTATTCGGAAGGGTAGGTTGATTTCTTTTTCCTTATCATGTAGCCGTCAGTATGTTTCAAAATGGCGGCTACAAATCATTAATGCACTTGGTAGAAATATTGATGTAGGCTATGCACATATGGAGTTTTAAGCAAATCGGTTCATAAATACCTTTTTATGTGAATTTAAAATTTTCAAGTGGCCGGTGATTGGAAACAAGATGGTGGGCCAAGTTGACAAATATATCAAATGCATTTGTGAGATAAGACTACTGTACAAATATGGTTGGAATTAATTCAGAATCTCAAAAGTTATAGTGTTAAAAAATTAAGTGGCTGCCACTTGGATCAAAATGGCAGAGTAAGTTGCTCAGTGAACTAATTAATCTAAGATATTGTTGCAAATTTGAAAATAATTCTTTTTTTTTTTTTGTAGAAATTCTTTCAAAGAGGCTTAGTAAGTTGATTAAATGTTAATTTTCTGCATGTGTAGTTTGTTTTAACGTTAAAATAGCCTAAATTTCCCTTAAAAACGCAATAAATATCTCCAATACGGCAGGTAATGGATTTGGCGCGAAATTTGGGGAGTTTTCCACTTGGCGACTTTTTTGGCGGCATTTGGCTAGAAAATCCATAGTTCATTAATAAACTTCATTCAGACACTTATATAGTCTATGAATACATCAAAATTCAAAAAAGTTCGAAATACGCTTTTTACAATTTGAATTTCAAAATATCAAGTGGTCTCCACTTGAAAACTAAATGGTGGAGCAACTTGGTTAAGAAACGCATCCTAACACAAGTTAAGACGCTGCCCAAAATTGGTTCGATTTGGAGTATTATTTCGGAATAAGTTATCGTGATTTTAAATTTTCAAGTGGTAGCCTGGTTTCAAGTGGCCCCACGTAACTTAAGATATCCGCCACTTTATTAAAAATGGCAGATAAATTTCATTAATAAAGTTTATTGAGACCCATATGCAGTCTAGATTTACATAAAAATTCAAGCAAATCTTGCTTTAAATACGCTTTTTACAATGTGGGTTAGAAATATTCAAGTGGCTGCCACATGAAAACAAAAAGTCGGAGCAACTTGGTTAACGAACTCATCCAAGAAACTCATCCGACATATTCATAACACAAGTTAAGACACTGTCCAAATTTGGTTCAATTTGGAGTATTATTTCGGAAGTTATCGGGATTTTAAATTTTCAAGTGGTAGCCTGATTTACAGTGGCCCTACTTAACTTAAGATATCCGCCACTTTATTAAAAATGGCGGATACGTTCATTATAAACTTCATTGAGAGACTTATATAGTCTATGTATACATCAAAATTCAAACAAATTCGGAATACGCTTTTTACAATTTGAATTTGCAAATTTCAAGTGGTCTCCACTTGAAAACAAAATGGGGGAGCAACTTGGTTAAGAAACTCATCCAAGGTATTCATAACACAAGTTATGATGCTGTCCAAATTTGGTTCGATTTGGAGTATTATTTCGGAAGTTATCGTGATTTTAAATTTTCAAGTTGTAGCCTGATTTCAAGTGGCCCCACGTAACTTAAGATATCCGCCACTTTATTAAAAATGGCAGATAAATTTCATTAACAAAGTTCATTTAGACCCTTTTGTAGTCCAGATTTACATAAAAATTCAAGCAAATCTTGCTTTAAATACGCTTTTTACAATGTGGGTTAGAAATATTCAAGTGGCTGCCACTTGAAAATAAAAAGTCGGAGCAACTTGGTTAACGAACTCATCCAAGATATTTATAAGATCAGTTCACTGTCCAAATTTGGTTCGATTTGGAGTATTATTTCGGAAGTTATCGGGATTTTAAATTTTCAAGTGGTAGCCTGATTTACAGTGGCCCTGCTTAACTTAAGATATCCGCCACTTTATTAAAAATGGCGGATACGTTCATTAATAAACTTCATTGAGAGACTTATATAGTCTATGTATACATATATTCAAACAAATTCGGAATACGCTTTTTACAATTTGAATTTGCAAATTTCCAGTGGTCTCCACTTGAAAACAAAATGGGGGAGCAACTTGGTTAAGAAGCTCATCCAAGGTATTCATAACACAAATTGAGATGCTGTCCAAATTTGGTTCGATTTGGAGTATTATTTCGGAAGTTATCGTGATTTTAAATTTTCAAGTGGTAGCCTGATTTCAAGTGGCCCCACGTAACTTAAGATATCCGCCACTTTATTAAAAATGGCAGATAAATTTCATTAACAAAGTTCATTTAGACCCTTTTGTAGTCTAGATTTACATAAAAATTCAAGCAAATCTTGCTTTAAATACGCTTTTTACAATGTGGGTTAGAAATATTCAAGTGGCTGCCACTTGAAAACAAAAAGTCGGAGCAACTTGGTTAACGAACTCATCCAAGATATTTATAAGATCAGTTCACTGTCCAAATTTGGTTCGATTTGGAGTATTATTTCGGAAGTTATCGTGATGACAAAATTTTCATTATAGATAGATAGATATATATATATATAGATAAACGAAGTGATTGCAATAGGTCGATTTCTAAAGAAATCAACCTAATATATATATAGATAAACGAAGTGATTGCAATAGGTCGATTTCTAAAGAAATCAACCTAATTAAATAAATAAAAAATATACTACTGGCCATTAAAATTCTTAACCCAAGAAGGAATAATAATAACGGAATGAAATTTGTTGGACAAATACATTATAGTAGGAAGAACAATATATTAAAATTTCAGGAAATTTGGAGTAATATGTACTGAGAAAACAGTACATAAAGCAGCGACCTCTGTGAGCAACAACAGCACTTGTCTGCCTAGGCATTGAATCGAACAGCCATTGGATGACATGTACGGGTAGAACACTTCATGAAGTTTTAACACGATGCCACAATTCATCGATCGAAGTTACTGGTGGGTGGTGGGGGGGGGGCAGTCGCTTTTCAACGATTAAACACTCATATTTTCATTGGTGCGAGATCAGGAGAACGCGCTGGCCAGAGCAACAGTCGAACACATTCTGTATCAAAGAAGGTCCGGACAATACAAACAACTTGCGGTCGTGCATTATCTTGCTTAAATTTTGCGCTACGGAGTCCTCGAATACAGGGCAGAGGGGCGGGCCTTAACTCATCAGAAATTTAATGGCCGCTGTTCAGAGTGCCAGGAATACGAACATGAAGTAATCGAGACGTGTATCCAATGGGAACCCATAACATCATTGCGAATGATGGACAGTATGATGATGTCGAATCCCAGCTGGCAATGTGCATTATTCATAATGCCATTAAATACGGGTAAGGCAATCTTGATGCTGTAAACAGGATTGCGATTTGTCTGAAAAGTGACTTCACGCCATTCCTGCGTCCAGGTTCATCGTTGAACACACATTAATGGCGCATATATCAGGGATGCAGTTTTGAGGATAATCAGAATTTTGGTAGCTGCATACTGAGTCACCACCTGGATTGATGGTATGTGGTACCATTGTATACACGTCCCGGTCACCTCTTGTTTTCATTCCCGCCACTCTGAATACCAGCCATTACATTTCTGACGGGTTAAGGCCCATCGCTCTGCCCTATGTTCAAGGCCTCCGAAGCGCAACATTTAAGCAGGACAATGCACGACCGCAAGTTGTCCATATTCTCTGGACCTTCATTGATGCCGAATGTGTTCGACTGTTGCTCTGGCCAGCGCATTCTCCTGATCTCGCACCAATGAAAATGATTGTTTAATCGTTGAACAGCGACTGGCCCCCCACCACTCACCAGTAACTTCGATCGATGAATTGTGGCATCGTGTTAAAACTTCATGAAGTGTTCTACCCGTACACGTCATCCAATGGCTGTTCGATTCAATGCCTAGGCAGACATGTGCTGTTGTTGCTCACATAGGTCGCTGCTTTGTGTACTGTTTTCTCAGTACATATTACTCCAAATTTCCTGAAATTTTAATCAATTGTTCTTCCTACTATAATGTATGTGTCCAACAAGTTTCATTCCGTTATTATTATTCCTTCTTGGTGTAGCAATTTTAATGGCCAGTAGTGTAGTAATATTCTGATTAATTAGCCCAATTTGCGCATATGCTAAGCCTAGTCTGTCAACCAATGAACAGAGGGCTAGGCTGTAATCAACTGTAATTTTCAGAGACTTTCAAGACAATAATATAATTTAAAAATATATGAGAAGATATAAATTATTAAGCTTTAATTTTATCTGAAATATACGTTTCGCCTCTCCTTGTGTCTAAACTTTTAACTGTTAACCAGCCACTCCAAAAAAATCTATGTAATAAGAATTAAAGGAAAAAAAAAAAAAACAATTTATTTGACGTCAATACTATCAATCCTGCAAGAAAGACTTAAATGCCAAATATTTCCTTGCAGAAAATGTTACATAGACAGAATTTCTTGTATATAAGGCCAAAAATAACTCGAATTTGATGTTTCATAATATTTTCCGATATAGGAAAATTTTTATATTTCTGAATTTCGCTTAGCTACTTTGGTAAACTTTTCCCATAAAAACCAAAAAACGCTGAAAGGAAGAAAAAAAAAAAAAATCATGCGAATGCTTGAATATATCGCCCAATCAAAACGGAATACAAAGTTATTGGTGAAAGAAATACGAGTTCAAGAAATTTGACTTGATTTAAGGCAGGACTTGTAAGTCATTATTTTTTACGAAGAAAAGAAAAGTTTCTTTTCTTTTCCTTTCTTTTTTTTTAAAGCCTTTAAGAGTGCAAGAAGTTCTTTTATAAAACGATTAAAGATAAAAGGAAAAATCGATCGAAATCCCGTGTTAAAAAGACAAAAGATTTTTTCTACACTATTTTTAGAGTATTTTCATTCAGCTTATTGAATTAAAGTATTTCTTAATAAATAAATAAACATTGCATTAAAAATATTTTTTGTAAGCTTTATTACGCGTAAACTTTATTAAAAAATATTAGAAATGAAAGTCAATTTGAATATTAGAAAAGTAAAATAAAATAAAGGGTATTCTAATGGAAAAAAAATTAAATAAATTATTTTGTTTTAATTACAAAACTAGAAATAAAATTAGGAAAGGAAACATATGACGTATTGATTTTGCGAAAAGTTTAAACATTGTGAATGCTGTTAAGCTATCATTATTTTTTATGCACATGAATGAAATTTGCAAACAAACAGTTTTCATGGTCATAGAAAAAGCATTATTCTGCAAAATGGTCAATTGTAGAAATATTTTTCCTGAAATAGGAGAGAGAGAGAGAGAGAGAGAGAGAGAGAGAGAGAGAGAGAGAGAGAGAGGTGGGGGGAGGGCAGGGGGGACAATTTTCACTGATTTTAAAATAATTGTCTTCCTTTTAATTTAAAAGAAAAATTATTTACAGAACAGTATTGTGACAATTTTTGGCTTTCATTTTAATTTTTTTTCATAATTTATACGTAATTTATTTTTGTAAAAATATTAATTTAAAAAAGGTACTCAATCAGTCCCACTGTGTACCGCAAGGAGGCACAGCGGGACAGGGAATGCGGTACAGTGAGACAATGAGTAAGGCACATGCAAAATTAGCTATATCATGATAACCGAATGTTATTATTATTAAACACAGGTCCAGATTTTGGACATGGAAGATATGAAGGCAGTTCTTATTATTATTTTTATTTTTTAAATTAATTTTAATTTTAATTTTAATTTTAATTTTTATTTTTTTGCAAAAGGATATTTGATAAATTAAAAATAATATAATAACAGAAAATAATTAAGCAGAAAAAGAGTAACAAAATGCTTTCAAAACAACATTGTATTACCGAATAACATGGGAAGTGCGCATGAAATTATAATTGCGTCATTGCTCTTTTTGCACTACAGGTTAACTAAAATATGGCCTATTTTTTTAACTTTTGAGTATTAGAATCATAAAAAAGTACCTATTGTCCCACTGTATCCCATGTCCTACTGTGTCATCTCCCCTTACCTACACCTACACTGAAATGCTGTTTAACAGCACCGAATAAAACCACGGAAGAATACTGAATAAACACCACTCAGAAACATTTAAAACAATTTTACTTTTTTTAAAATGCAAGATATTGCTGAGGTATTTAATGTTTTAGATAAGAAATTAATGATTAATGTTTTGGACTGTTTCTCAGGAGAAAAAATGGATGAAAGTTATGTTATCATGTTTATTGTAGAGATCTTATAAAATAATTAGGTTACTATTCCATAAGCGATTCAACATTGAAATTTTTCTATTAACTGAAATAATGCTAGAGCTAGAATCGAGTCCAACGTTAAATATTATCTTGCATATTACTAATTACTTTGTAAATATTTATCACAAACACGCATCAAATTATAATTACTTTTAGAACGACAATACTTTTTTTAATGGCGCAGCATTTGTTACTTCAACATAGACCGGAGACACGCCGAATTCATGGCCATTTGTGAAGGGGAACCCGATGAGCAGCCGTCGCTACACCTAACTTCGTTAAAAGTTGGTTGGTTGGGTTTAACGTCGCACTAGCGCGGCGCAATGGGCATTTGGCGACGGTCTGGGCCTTACCCCTAAGGATGGTCAGGAGACTTCGATAAAGGACAATAGTTTGTTCATATGATATGTCTTCAGATTTGCCAAACCTTCGGATTTTTGAGAACAAAAAACTTTTATTAGAACTATTTGTTTTATTTAATAACGAAAATTCTGTGTTTAAATAATAGGTTGTTTGGTTTTTTTGGATGGGTTTTACGTCGCACTAGTGCTGCGCAATGGGCAATTGGCAACGGTCTGGGACTCACCCCTAGAGGTGATCCGGAGACTTGCCATCACAATTTTGATCCTCCACGGAAAGAATGGCTCTCCTGCTTCGGTGACCCCCCCCCCCCACACACACACACAGGTATAATTTTCGATGGGAACATGGAGGACATTGCGGCCACACAGATTTTACGTGCAGTTTAAATAATAGGAAAAGAGTTTTAAGAAAATAGCGATATTAAAAAATGGAATGTTATCTGCTCTGTATTTTTCATATATGTGTATTTTAAAAGACTGGATGAGAGCTTAGGGAAAAAATATGATATAACATATTTTACAACTAGATGTATATTTAACGTTGTGATTATGTAATATCATAAAAAATGGACAAATGTATATTCATGAATGAAAATCAAATTTACAAAATTATTAGTTTAATACCGGAGTATTGTTTGTTGAATATTTGCTGAAATCTTAATACCAGTTGCCAATATATTTTTGCTTTCAGGTAACATTTGATTGTTTTTTCCCTATTATTTCCATCGTGTAATGAACACGCATGTAAAGTTTCACCACTATCGATTCATGGTTATGTCAGTCTTTAGAAGCATAACTGATTTAATCATAAACATATAATCACGTACTATTATATCAAAGTATCCGTCTCCTGCCCCTTCATAAGCTAACCCCTCTCCCCCTTCACAAATATCTTTTTACAAATAAAACAGAAAAAGATACTCAGTACATAAGCAAATTATTCAAAAGTAAAAAGAAAAAAAGAAAACTGAAACTTTTATCTTTTTTGAAGAAGTTAACTTGATTTATGTTACTATATAACCACAATGTCTCGAAAAAAGAGAAATATAAAATGCAATCCTTATTAGTTCGCATTTCTAAGAAAAAATACTCTGACAAACCCTATTTATGTGACATTTTTATTGGTCATAAACTATTTTATTTGTTTGGCTGTTTGACGTGGTTATTTTGACAAACCAATTACTTCCTTTCACAGTCACAATATTTTTGTTAGTAACTTGTTTCCTTTCAACGATAGTAATCCTTATACCTTATTGTTATATGTCTTTTCGTTATGATGATAAAATGCTGGTTAAAAATTCCGAGATGGTCCTCTTTTTTTCATCTTATTAAAACTTATCAATATAGTCAAAATTTCAAAATAAATTTTAGAAATTGAAGCTTTTTTTCCCCCATTTTGGGGTTTGGGGGGAGAATAAAACGAATTTTTATGTTGATACTTATATAAAAAAACCTTTTAACAAATTGTAAGGAAAAGTATGAATTGTTACATTCATATCTTTAACAGATGAAGAATTTTGGACTGCAATTTCTGCGCAGTTTCGTCGATAATTTTTCATAAAATATGTCTAAATTGTTAAAAAAAAATTTGCAAGAGATTAGTTAGAGCACAAAGATGCAATTGCAATGCTATCTATTAAAAAACAAAGTTTAAAGTATCTAATAAACTTACACCTTACTATAATCCTTCGAATTTAATTGCACATGACGTCACTAGATTTCTAGCCCATCTCAAATGGCTTTCTTATAAAAAGACTCTGACGTTTCTTTCAGAGTCCTGTGAAATTTGAAATATCTATATAATTTCCTTTTATCTGTTCTGATTTTGTCTATAATAATATAGGGTGAATAGACTAGTAACTGACCATTTAGTTAGAATTCTTTAAACTTTCATCTTATTTTTTGAAATAATCCTTGACAGTATTAAAAAAAAATCTAAATACAATGAAAAGTCAAACAACTGATACGCCAAACTAATATCGTGTAGAGGTTCCGTGATCACAAAGAAGTGGCACAACACGACGTGGCACGGGCTCGAAAAATGTCTGAAGGTGTTTTGGAGGTAATTCACACCATATAAATACTGCAGGGTAATCAACAAGTCCATACAATTGCGAAGGAGGGGGGGGGGGTGATATCTTCTGAACAGCACGTTGCAAGGCATGCCAGATGGGCTGAAGAATGTTCATGTATAGGAATTTAGGGGACAACGGATATTACTAAAGTCAGAAGAGTGTTCCTGGAGCTACTCGGTAGCAAATTTCAATCTGTGCGTTGTCGCATTGCCCTGCTGGAATTGTCCAAGTCCGTTGAAATGCACAAATGACATGAATAGTTGTAGGTGATGGGAAGGATACCTACATATCTGTCACTTGTAAAAATCGTATCTAGACGTATACCAACTATACATTCCCCATAACGTGGCAGAGTCTCCGCAAGCTTGAATAGTCCCCTATTGATATATAGGGTGCATGGATTTTCGAGGTTATCTCCATACTTGTACACATCCATCCAACCAATATAATTGGAAATGAGACTCGTCGGACCAGACAATGTGTTTACAGTCAGCACCGGTCCAATGACGGTGTTGGTGGGCCCAGACGAGGTGAAATGCTTTGTGTCGTGCAGTCAATAACGGTGCACGATTGAGCTTTCGGCTCCGAAAGTCCATATCAATTATGACCCGTTAAATAGATAGCACGCTGGCTCTTGTTGATGCCCCATCGTTCAAATCTACAGCAATTTGAGAAAGGACTGCAAATTTGTTAGGTTTAATGAGTCTCGTCAGTCGTCATCAATCCCATTTTTTCACGACCTTTTTCCGGCCTCAGCAATGTCGGAGATTTTATGCCTTACCGGATTCCCGATATTCACGGTGCACTCATAAAATGGTCAAACGTGAAAATCCAAATTTCATCACTACCTCGAAGATGTTATAACCTCTTTTTTGTGCACCAATTATAACATCATGTTCAAAATCACTTAAATCTTGATAACTTGCTATTGTAGCAGCAGTAATCAATCTAACAGCTTTGATAGGTATCTCTTATCTTATATAAGCACTATCTACAGCATCGCGTTACTCTGATTGGTTCCATTACCTCGGCTATTTGCATATGCACGCTTGTACCAGTATTTTAGCTCTTTAGTGTATTAATTAATGGCTGAGCTTAATTTTTTGTTCTATTTTCTACAATTTATATTATTTATAATAATCGTTTCAATGTGGGATTTTGCTAGTAATTGATCATTTACATTCAGAAAATGACCCTAATCCATTAGTAATTGATCATTTCATTTTTCTAGTTTATAAATTGCTTTAATTAATAGCTATTGGTAAGTATATAAATTTAAATTACATTTCAATGTAAATAAATAAAATATATTAATACATACTGATGACTGACAACAATCGACTTGATAATCTTCTTCCCTGCAACAAATTATGCGTGGATCCCAGACAGTATCCAGCTGTCCATTGTGTGGCTATAATGCGACGTTATTCTCAGTAATATATTCATACTTCCCTGCAGCAAACTAATTCCTTCTACGACGATTTTGTCCAAAAATGACTTCACGTGCTTCCGGAAGCCACTTAAACTATCGAATACAAATGCTCTATTAAATTCAGCTGCTAGAAACCTTCAGAAGTTCAGAAATCCGCTCTAAAAACTTAAGTCAGACATCTCACACATTTAGTAATTAACCATATCGGCCAACTGCTGAAAAAGATGAAAAAAAAAAAAAAACAGAACATTTCAGTAGTTGACAAATTTGGTCTTTTTTTAGCACTGATAATATTTTAGATACCTAGTAATTGACCTAGTAATTATCTCTTTAATTCCAATAAAACTATGTTTATTTAAAACATAATTGATTTACATATCTCAATAAATAAACTTTTTAAATCAAATTTAGTTTAATGTTTTAAAATTGAATTAACCATTTCATAACACCTGCCTAATTATTGAAGCGCTAGTAATAATTCGTATTTAAATTATGTGCACCTAGTAAATATTTGTAGAATCACGATCTTAGTATTTATTCTGTTGTAATGATCAAACTAAAAAAAAAAAAAGTGTGGATGTGTGCTTCAATAATTTTACTGCCGACTGTAAGAAAGTGTGGCAAAAATGAGACAGCTGTGTGTAGGCAAAAGGTTAGCATTTTTGGCAATTACCGTGTTATTGGCGATTATTTGTTTTGATTGTTTTCTTCTTTTAAATAAAAGATAAAGCACGCAAAACTTGTGTAAAACATTAGATTTTCAGCTTTTCAACTCTGTTTTATTTATTTATTTATTTTCATTTAATACAATTATCTAACTATAAGTATCATTTTCATAAATTATTCTGAAAACAATATTGCATTTTTTTCTTTTTGTCAGATAATACATGAAATTGTTATTTTTTTTAATTTAAAGAACTAAATATATCAGTTATAAGCATTTTACAAAAATAATTACGTAAATGTACGAAATAATAATATATATATATATAAAAAAAGATTACCTGTGAAATATACACTCCTTCTCATAATTATAAGGACACCCGTTTTTCCATATTAACTAAACACTGAACACTATTATTTAAACAAATCTATTTTTAATTAATTTGAATATCATTAATATACTATATTTAAAAAGTTTTATCGTTTTTCTATCTTAAAAAAACTTTAAATATGGTAAAAAATTGATTTTTCAGGTGTTCACAATTATAAGGACAGCTCGAATTTTAGTAATTTTTTTCAGTTATTCTTTAAATTAATATTTTATGGGGTCTCTTTTTAGGGTTAAACAGTCAGACATTCTCTCTGGTATATATATATATATATATATATATATACATTTTTTTAAATATTCAGTTTCAATACCATTTCATATAGCATATATGATATTCTTAATACATTTAAACTATTTAAAATTGCTTTCCAGTTGCATGCACATTTCTAATATCATAAGTTAAGGTTTTTTCAACTTTTAGACCATGGGAAAGGCAATAATACAGAAGTTTCTTTCTTCAAACTATTTCCTATTGCTCTAAAAGTAGAGCAAAAATGTAAGTCTTGTTGAAAAAAATATTTTTACCCCCCAAAATCTAACAAAAAACTGAGAATTCTACGTTTAAAATTTGCGGATATTCTCTTGATGTTCATAATAATAGAAAAAAATTACTAAATTCCTTCTGCCTTCAGTAGAAACAGCTTCCCAGAGCACCATAGATCCATCTTCAAAATTCATATCTACATTTAAAAAATCTGCTCTGTCTTTCGCTATCTTCAGATCGTGCCAGTAACTGTTAAAACCATTTGGTTAATCAAGAATAAAATGTTTTTCATCCGAAAATGCAATATTTTACCATTTAATACTGTCTTTATTCAATTTTAACACAGACATGCTTTCCCCCACGAAATGTTTATTGATTATTACAGGTTTTTTTTTTATCATTTTAACATATTACTAATTATTTTAAGCATGCATAAATGTGGACCCCAACCTTTCGTTAAAAATTACGAGCAAATTCAGCAGCAGTCATTATGAGTAGAACAGTAAGAGGAATTATGAGTCTTCGATCTCTGTAAAACAACTCTGATTTTGTATCAGATCTCTCTCCTATCGAACCAAAAATTCAACGTTTGATCACATTTCCTTCAGCAATTTTAGATCTTCGAATTTCATTAGAAATTCGGTGGATTGAAATTATCCTTCCCCTTAAAAAACACATTTATCATACTTCACTACATGAATGCTCTTTTTTTCGAGGAATTATCAGTAATTTCCGTCCAAGAAAAATTGAAAGCTTATATATGAATTAATCTAGCCCAGTAGTTAACAAATTCGCATGTCAACTGTAATTTATCCGCTAGTAATTTAAATAAAACGAAAAAATCTTGATTGTCCCTATAATTATGAACGTCTAAAAACGTGGAGAAAAACACATTTTGCATTATTTTTTTATTAATTTTGTTTCATATTAAAAAAATTATAGCAATTTTTTTTTAGAATACTAGATATATTAAGTGCACTTAGATAATCTTGTTGACAATTACTTTTACATTAGTTATTTCAAAATATAAAGTGTCCTTATAAATATGAGAAGGAGTGTAATCCTCATTGTAGATAACTTTTTGAGCTTTTTACAAAACATCTAATTACTATTGCTTGCGATAAAAATTGTTTTATATACAAAACAATCTAACTTTTAAAGGGAAATACAAATTTTAAAAAGAACTTTCAAAAATAAAGAAAGGTATAGTCTGCGTAAGAGAACTCAGAGTTCAGAGCTTAACGAGAAAATTTCAATGTTGATCAGTTTGTCTTACTGGAGTCATTGTAGTGTCTTGAGTCACATGACATTTTTATGAGTGATCTTTGCCGCACAAAAAGGTTACCATTGCCCCATCCACTGTAATAATAGGTCTATGGCTTATACTCACAGCTACTTACTTTAACATAGATGCCAACTTCCTGATTAATATTCCGTAGTATTGTTAGTACCCGCCCCTTTTTTCACACCGCTTAATTTTTAGAACAATTTTCTCTAAATATGATTACTATTAAATAAGAAGAAAAATACTCTAAAAAAAGACTGGTGTGAAAAAAAAAAGGCAAGTACTAACAGTACTGCGGAATATTAATGAGGTTGTTGGCAGCTATGCTTTAAGCTTTTGCGTTCCATGGGTCCTCCGTGGCCGAGTGGTTATCTCACCACACTGTTAATCGCCTTCTAGTGTAGGAGAGTAGGTTTATTTCCTGCGCTGGCCCTGGGTGTTTTCAGAATTCTTCGTATTGTAATTCTGTTATGTGCTGTTTGCCTTTATCTGACGATCATTTACAAGCGGACTTCGAGTCAAGCATACAAGTCTGATGTTTATGTCTAAACATTAAATGGCTTTAAATTAAATTTAAATTATTCCATGTTAACATTGGATCAAAAACCATTGGAAATTGTAACAGAGCACTTTTTTCCTCAGGTGTTAGTTATGCATTCTTCCAATCAGATTGAAAACTCCCACACACTACATCTTGTTTGTAATAATCGTTTCAATGTGGGATTTTGCTAGTAATTGATCATTTACATTCAGAAAATGACCCTAATCTATTAGTAATTGATCATTTCATTTTTCTAGTTTATAAATTGCTTTAATTAATAGCTATTGGTAAGTATATAAATTAAAATTACATTTCAATGTAAATAAATAAAATATATTAATACATACTGATGACTGACAACAATCGACTTGATAATCTTCTTCCCTGCAACAAATTATGCGTGGATCCCAGACAGTATCCAGCTGTCCATTGTGTGGCTATAATGCGACGTTATTCTCAGTAATATATTCATACTTCCCTGCAGCAAACTAATTCCTTCTACGACGATTTTGTCCAAAAATGACTCCACATCCTTCCGGAAGCCACTTAAACTATCGAATACAAATGCTCTATTAAATTCAGCTGCTAGAAACCTTCAGAAGTTCAGAAATCCGCTCTAAAAACTTAAGTCAGACATCTCACACATTTAGTAATTAACCATATCGGCCAACTGCTGAAAAAGATGAAAAAAAAAAAAGAACATTTCAGTAGTTGACAAATTTGGTCTTTTTTTAGCACTGATAATATTTTAGATACCTAGTAATTGACCTAGTAATTATCTCTTTAATTCCAATAAAACTATGTTTATTTAAAACATAATTGATTTACATATCTCAATAAATAAACTTTTTAAATCAAATTTAGCTTAATGTTTTAAAATTGAATTAACCATTTCATAACACCTGCCTAATTATTGAAGCGCTAGTAATAATTCGTATTTAAAATGTGTGCACCTAGTAAATATTTGTCGAATCATGATCTTTATTCTATTGTAATGATCAAACTAAAAAAAAATGTGGATGTGTGCTTCAATAATTTTACTGCCGATTGTAAGAAAGTGTGGCAAAAATGAGACAGCTGTGTGTAGACAAAAGGTTAGCATTTTTGGCAATTACCGTGTTATTGGCGATTATTTGTTTTGATTGTTTTCTTCTTTTAAATAAAAGATAAAGCACGCAAAACTTGTGTAAAACATTAGATTTTCAGCTTTTCAACTCTGTTTTATTTATTTATTTATTTTCATTTAATACAATTATCTAACTATAAGTATCATTTTCATAAATTATTCTGAAAACAATATTGCATTTTTTTCTCTTTTTCAGATAATACATGAAATTGTTATTTTTTTTAATTTAAAGAACTAAATATATCAGTTATAAGCATTTTACAAAAATAATTACATAAATGTACGAAATAATAATATATATATATATATAAATATTACCTGTGAAATATAATCCTCATTGTAGATAACTTTTTGAGCTTTTTACAAAACATCTAATCACTATTGTTTGCGATAAAAATTGTTTTATATACAAAACAATCTAACTTTTAAAGGGAAATACAAATTTTAAAAAGAACTTTCAAAAATAAAGAAAGGTATTGTCTGCGTAAGAAAACGCAGAGTTTAGAGCTTAACGAGAAAATTTCAATGTTGATCAGTTTGTCTTACTGCAGTCATTGTAGTGTCTTGAGTCACATGACATTTTTATGAGTGATATTTGCCGCACAAAAAGGTTACCATTGTCCCATCCACTGTAATAATAGGTCTATGGCTTATACTCACAGCTACTTACTTTAACATAGATGCCAACTTCCTGATTAACATTCCGTAGTATTGTTAGTACCCACCCCTTTTTTCACACCGCTTAATTTTTAGAACAATTTTCTCTAAATATGATTACTATTAAATAAGAAGAAAAATACTCTAAAAAAAGACTGGTGTGAAAAAAAAGGCAAGTACTAACAGTACTGCGGAATATTAATGAGGTTGTTGGCAGCTATGCTTTAAGCTTTTGCGTTCCATGGGTCCTCCGTGGTCGAGTGGTTATCTCACCACACTGTTAATCGCCTTCGAGTGTAGGAGAGTAGGTTCATTTCCTGCGCTAGCCCTGGGTGTTTTCAGAATTCTTTGTATTGTAATTCTGTTATGTGCTGTTTGCCTTTATCTGACGATGATTTACAAGCGGACTTCGAGTCAAGCATACAAGTCTGATGTTTATGTCTAAACATTAAATGGCTTTAAATTAAATTAAAATTATTCCATTTTAACATTGGATCAAAAACCATTTGCTATTGGAAATTGTAACAGAGCACTTTTTTCCTCAGGTGTTAGTTATGCATTCTTCCAATCAGATTAAAAACTCCCACACATTAAGTCTTGTTTTTTAAATTTCTGTGCTTAAGAATAAGTTAATTACTGGCCTATGGTCAATTACTAGGAGATCACCCTAGATCTATTGTCAAAATACAGCTCATCTATATTTGAAAACGATTAAACATTTATATTAACACTGATGATGAATGACAGATATAAGAGGGCTCACCAGATGTTGTCAATGACAACCAAACCCCATGTTATTTTATGGGGAAATTTGTATTCAGAATTACACATTTCCTTTTACATTTTTTCCAATTCCACTTTCACATTCAGAAAATTAACAATCATTTTAAGGATCTTTGTATTCCTAATTTTTTTTTCTTTAATTTTGAAGCTATAAAGAGTGAAAAACGCTTTTTTTTGCTCTTTATGTGAAAATGGAATTAAAAAGGAAGTTTTAAGCAATTAGTCATTCTGATTAAAAATTTCTTTATAGAGTAATATGGTGTTTAGGTAATGATAGCTAATAAGTCCTCTTAAGTATCAAAATAAATTACAAATATTGTTATTGAATAAATAACTGTTTATAAAAATGATAATAAGATGATAATAAAAGAATTATTGCATTTAAAGAAAATATTTAACTTTCCATTTTCATCTTAAACACAAAAAAATTTAGAAATAACATATATATATATATATATATATATATTTATTTATTTTTTAAGAATCTCACGTGATAATATTGTATTGCACCTAATATTTATGATGACAAAATCTTATTCGGGCAGTTAAAAACAAAAATACACCTTTTATAATAGAATAAAGCAAAAAATATAAAAGTACAGATAGAAAATATAATAATTACCTCTTAAATGTAGTTATTTATTAGCGCTATATTCTAAAGTTTTCAAAACAATAATTGATAATAATTCTACAAACAACAACAAAAACTACAACAGCATATCAAATAAGAAGACCAACAAAAAGCTTCATCAGGGCTGAAGACATGCAATTTGTCATATGCAGTCACGGAAAGGATTATTATTATTATTATTTTTATCATACAACTGTTGTTCGGCGTCATTAAACAAACTATCTTAAGATAATCCTTAAGATCAATATTTGACGTCTACGAACGTCAAGTTAACAGTACAATGACTTCAGAAAATTTCAGATAGAATAATTATTTTGTTTTCAAAATACTGTATGTATGAAAATTTTGATCTTAAAGACAAATTTCGAACTTTTTTGAGGTTTTTACACATTTTGTGGTATGAATCACACTAGAAATACAAAAACGATATGGTGTTCGTCTGCAGATCCGTCAGCCAGTCAGTTAGTTTGCCATTCAAAGGTTTTCTTAAAATGGAAAATTAGGACAATATTCCACATAAACTTGCATCACTGCATGCGAAATAGCTTAGTGGGTGAGACATTTCAATTTCCGACCGTTCCTGGTAATTGGTCGAGTATATTGTCTTTCATCATCAAAAACTAATATGATTTATAGTAAAATCGTATTGAAAAAGAAAAAAAAAAAAAAAAAAATTAAAAATTTAGCAGAGTCCAACAATACTAACAAGTTCATTTTAAAAAACTAGTATGTTGGGGCCACCACAAGACTTTCTTCTATATTTTCCTATACAAATTCACTCAATAACAATAAATAAAGAAATACATTTTTTTTCCAAGTTTTTTTTCATTAAAAGCAAAAAAATCGATAACTTTGTTTTAAATTATCACATATTTATAGTTCAACCATTCGTTTTAAAGTTATTAACGAGACCTTTCGAAAGATACCCATCTTTAAAATTTAAACCCCCCTCCCGGTGTACTTCCCCCTACGGGGGAAGCGATGCCCCCAGATGTACAAAATTTTTTTACTAATTAATTACTACTATTACCCATAATTCATATTAATTTTACAATCACAGGTTAAGAATAACTCTCATTATGTACATTTGTACGGAATTTTGTCCTATACTGCCATGTTAAAAATTTAGAAAAAATACGATCACAGCGCCACCTGTTGAGCAATTGATCCCCAAATCTAATCAGCACAAGTTTATGTGAGGGGCCAATTAAATACCAAGTTTGGTTAAATTTCGTACAAAAAAAAAAAAAAAAAAAAAATGATTTTTTTTTTTCTAAGTTTATTTTCGTTAAAAGTAAAAAAAATCGATAACTTTGTTTTAAATTATCACAGATTTATAGTTCAACCATTCGTTTTAAAGGTATTGACGAGACCTTTCGAAAGATACCCATCTTGAAAATTTACTCCCCTCGAGGGGGGACTTCCCCCCCAGGGGGGGGGGTGGCGAGGGTCCTACATATAAAAAAAGTGTTTTCCCAGTTGACTATCTCTATTATAAATAATTCTTGTAAATTTCATAATGATTACTAAAAAATAATTCTCTTTATGCACATTTATACAAAATTTTGTCCTATATCACCATGTTAAAAATTTAGAAAAAGCGGAATGGCAACGCAACCTGTAAGATAATTTTTACCAAAAGTTGATAGGCACTAATTTATGTCAAGGTGCAACTACATACCAACTTGTATGAAATTCTGTGCAGTAGTTCCTGAGATACAGTTGCCACAAGATTTTGTCACACACACACAGACTGACAGACAGACAGACATTTTCTAAAAATGGTCAAATCGTGTTCTACAGCTCTCAAAACGTGTAAATCCATCAAAAACCCGCGGTCGAAAATTTTTACGAATCCAATACTATTCTATTGAATACAGAAGAAAGTAATAAAATAAAATAAAAGAGTCATAACGGTAGTGTACGATAGTAATAATATTATAGTTTTAAAAAATTAAAGAACACGCTTTTATAGAAATGTGAACTAAAAAGCACAAAATATCTATCTTAGTATTAAAATTCAGGGTAAGAGAAAATTGTGTGAGTGACACACCGTAATATTCACATACATTTAAATCTTTAATTAAAATAACTTCGAATTAAACAAAAACCATTTTTAAAAAATCTTCCCTGACGGGGATCGAACGCTGGACCTTTAGGTTCGTAGCGCGGCGCCTTACCTCGACGTCACATCGTTCACGTAGGTTAAGTATTTTTTTTACAATATAAATTTTTTCTTTGCTCCCAGAGAAGTTACAAACATACATACAAACATACAAACATACATACATGCATACATACAGGTGAAGCTAATAAAAGCGTGTTAAAAAGAGAATACTGTTCGGGGAAGCAAAGAATTGCAGTTTACGATTATTAGAGTACGAATATGTTTTCTACATCTTAAAATAAATAATTCAGATTATACTTTAACCACATTTCTTGCGACCATGGAAGCTTCTGCGCAAGTGCGGATTGAACGAGTCCAGTGTGAAAATAGGGGTGAGTGAGAGAAAACAAGCGATAAGGGCACACCAAATAACTGGATGTTTGCCAAATAACTATCTCTCAGCCAATTTTGCATCCCTCCAAACTTTTGGGCTCGGCCTCACTGCTAGTCATAGGAAACGTGGTTGCACTATAACAGAGATTGTTAACAGTAATTTTTATTAACCGACTTCAAAAAAGAAGGAAGGTTCTCAATTCAAACCGTATGTTTTTTTTATGTTTGTTAGCTGATAAATTCTGAACGGATGCTCCGATTTTGATACTTTTTGTTTTGTTGAAAAGGTCTTGGTCTAAAATAGGTCCCATTGTAATATCTTTACGATCTAAAGAAAATACAGGGTGCCCCAAACAATCAGTCCCAACCCTTTTAACTGCTAAACGGCTGCAGCTATAGTGACAAAAATGGTATGTAAGTATAGCAAAGTGGCCCTGCTGTACAAGGTTAAACCGCTTGCACAGCCACCTGGTGGAAAATACCGGAGTTAGTGTTCCTATCTCGAAAACGGTTCTAAAGAAAAAGTGAACTACAAAGCTGAAGAGTATCACCGATTTAGTACAGAAAGATAGTTTAGACATTCATGCTAACGTTCCTATCTCGGAAACGGTTCAAGACAGGGGGAAAAAGTGAATTATAAATTTGCAGAGCATCATCGATTTAGTACGAAAAGATAGTTTTGACATTGATGCTAAAAATACAAGGCTAAAAACTTGCATTTTTTGTTCGCAATTTCTTACACGAAACACACTTGAGCTACATTGCTCACGTTGTAGCGCAGCTGATGAGACTTACGCTATATAGTTCAAAATACGGTTACTTGATACTTTTTGTTTTGTTGTAGAGATCTTGGTCTGAAGTAGGTCCCATTATAACATCTTTACAATCTAAAGAAAATAAAGCGCCATCTGGTAAAAAACAGCGGAATTAGCGCTTCTATCTCAAAAACGGTTTAAGATGGGAGAAAAGTTAATTACGAAGTTGTAGAGCATCATCGATTTGCTACGAAAAGACAGATTTTAGACATTATTGCTAAAAATAGAACGCTTAAAATGTGCAGTTGTTTGTTCGCAATTTCCTACACTGTGCACACTTGAACTACGTTGCACACTTTGCAGCGTAGCGGATGACATGTATACTCTGTGGTTCAAAGTACTGTTACTGTAAGCGTTCACATCGATTAGCGCAAAGTCGTTTTCAACCAACTTCAGAAAGGAGGGTGTTCTTAATTCAAGCTATGTGTTGTTGTTGGTGTTTGTAAGCTTATAACTTCGTAGATGCTCTAATTAACCGATTTCAAAAAGGAGGAGGTTCTCAATTCAAAGCGTTTTTTTTTTTTTTTTTTTTTTTTTTTCTTTTGTTTGCTCATAACTTCTGGACGGATGATCCGATTTTGATACTTTATGTTTTATTGTAAAGGTCTTGGTCTGAAATAGGTCCCATTGTAAGATCTTTACGATCAAAAGAAAATACAGGGTGCCCAAAAAAGTCAGTCCCGACTCTTTTAACTGCTGAACAGCTTCAGCTGTAGTCATAAAAGTGGTATGTAGGTACAGTAAAGTGGACATGTGCTACGTTATTCAACCGCCTAAAGCACCACCTGGTGGAAAAGAGTGGAGTTAGCGATCCTATCTCGGAAACGTTTCAAGACAGGGGAAAAAGTGAATTATAAAATTGCAGAGCATCGTCGATGTAATACGCAAAGGTGGTTTAGACATTAATGCTAAAAACAGAACGCTTAAAACGTGCATTTGTTTGTTCACAATTTCCTATTTTGTGCACACTTGAACGACATTGCATATGTTGTAGCGTAGCGGGTGACATTTATGCTATGTAAAATTCAAAGTATGGTTATTGTAAGCGGTCACATCGATTAACGCATAGACGTTATAAACCGACTTCATAAAGGAAGAGGTTCTCAATGCAAACCATGTTTCTCGTTGTTGTTGTTGAAATTTGTTAGCTTATAACTTCGTAAGAGATGATTTAATTTTAATACATTTTTTGTTCTCGTAATGATCTTGGCCTGAAATAGGTTTCATTATGATTTCATTAAGATATAAAAAAATTACAGGTTGCTCACAAAAGTCTGTTCTCACTCTAACTGCTGAACGCATGCAGCTACGCTGGTAAAAGCAATATGTGAGTATGGATGTTGAAACTTCTGTCCGTCAGCTGCAATGCATATTTTGCTCTTTGTTTGAACTTTACGCTGCGCAATTTCCAGCGCAACGGGTGACAAGTATTCGCTGTAAAGTTCAATATATATGCCTAACAGAATTTTCGGTTACGAATACAGCGTATCAGTTCTTTACATTTCTAAAGACTTTTTAATTTAACGTATGTTCGTCCAATAGATAGTTTTTTGCTCATATCCGATAAAGGCAAGAAAAGTAACACAATTTAAAAATGCAGCAATTGAGAAAAATCAACTTAATAACTTGACTATAATAAAACTGGCACAAATGTCTTTCGAGTGGATAATTTTCTAGATGGAGATGTAACTTTTTTGTTCACATTGGGTGTATTTCATGTATTTTTCACTGACATAAACCATTTTTTGAGTAATGTCACTTTTCTTGGAACTTGTGATTTGTGAAATTTCCGTCGAACGTCTTCTGATGCTCTGCTATATAAATAAGTTTTCACTGAAAAGAGAAAAAAAAATCTTTTTTTAAAAAAATAGAACCGACCTTAAGAAGGAACTACTATTCAAACAGCTAAAATGAAAGAAAATTGGCAGAAAATGGAACTGTAAATTGCGCCTAAAAGTATAAAATAATTTCCTTCGCCAAACAACCTATAACACTACAATTAATCATAACTTTTGAAGTCGGCGCAAAATTAAATAAAAATTGATACCTTTATTCAATACAAAAATCAAATCCTATTCAAAGTACACATCTCACAATGTTACGCAGCCGAGAACTAATTTGATTCAAGAAAACAAATAAGATTTCGTAAACAGCAAAAGTTGGAGAAGATGCTGGTATCTGACGTCCTTGGTGAAAGAAAAATCGCAAAATTATCTGGCAAACATATTTAATTTCTTTGGGATATCATGATTATTTTGATAAGGTATATCAAGAGAGTAATCAAGAATATGAAACAACACATCGTAAAATATATATTATGAAAATATTCACCTTGCGTGTATATTTTTGCCTTACGTTTTCGATGAAATTCTATGCCCTTGGTGTTGCCTTTCATATCACGCCATCCTGGGCTTACATTTCAGCATGATAATACCTGCCCTCACACGGCGATAGATTTTACTGCTTGCTTTCGTGCTTGCCAACACTACCTTCTCCAGCAATATCGCCGGATCTCTCTCCCACTGAGAAAGGTTTAGAGCATTATAAAAAGGGCCCTAGTGCCAACTCGTTATTTTGCCAGGGTGTCGTCGGCAATGAAATAGCAGACATTTTAGCTAAACCTGCAACTGAGAACACCAATATTCATTTACATCTTTCAGCACCTCCATCTTATGTAAAATCTAAATTAAAAACTCTCCTTTTCCAGAATTGGCTGGCCTTATGAGATACCGCCGAGAAGGGGAGGTACACTTACAATTTAATTCCTCAAGCAATCTCAAATTCCTGGAACCTAACTCCACCCATCACAGCTTTTCTTACGGGACACGGTCTCTTTTCTGCATACCTGAAAAGATTTCACTGCCGACGTTCACCTCTGTGCCCTTGCGGAGAGGAGATGAACTCCAGCCCACTATTATTTCACATGCAGGCTCACCTCTTCTTTTCACCTTAGAAATCCTTCTCCTAGACCTCAAAATTGGTTAGATAATATAGTAACGCGTAAGAATCTCAACATAAAACTTAATAAAATCTTCAATCTTTTAATGGATCTATCAAATCTTACTGATTAAAAGTCTCTGTTTTTCTCTTTCCTCTTTGCCCATATGCTCAGTTTGCAAGTGCCATTGGTAAACAGAAAGATTCACCAGCTCATTCATCGCCCACTGTAGGCTCTAGGCTAAAGCCTGGCGAATAATGTTTTTTTTTTTTTTTTTTTTTTTTAATGAGTTTTTAAATAAACTGCGAGCAGTCCCCCTAGAAGCGCTCAAAATCGCTCCAAGGGTAATGAGCGGGGGCTGCTCCCTGTTCAGATCTAACGCATCAGTTGAACACATTTTGGCACGATATTCCACAGGAGAACATACACCAACTCTATCAATCAATGAAAATCCGAATAAATGCTCAAAAATCTAAAAAAATCTAAAAAAGGGTCAACGGGTCATAAGGGCCAATGCGTCATTGAATTGCGCATCACTTTCTCTTGAAAATTTATTCAATGTTTCTGAAATTGTAAAAATTTGTTTTTTTTTCTCCATATGTATATCACATCTACCAACTCCTTCTTGGTGTATCTTTTTTTGTAACTTAGAGCATATTTTAAAATAAAGCTTTTACGAATATCAGTTTTTTCATTGAAATACGTAGGTTTTTGTGACATCCCCTTCTGCCCCCTCCCTCCTTGGATGGCGAAACAAATTGAATTTTACAAAATTTGCTTCTTAGTGGGTGTCTACGTCACAGAAGAAATGGTTTTTACTAAGCTTCATGCTTCTAGATGCAGGGTTTTGAGCTCGGTGATGATGAATCACTCACTCACTCAGGGTAAACGATTTTGTAATATACAGATGGGTGATAGATTTAGAAATATATGAAGTTTTATGGAAGGTAATACTTGTCATAGTAATAATGAAATCTAAAAGGTCCGTAGTTTCGATTCTATCATTAGAAAATAAAATAATTTCATAAATAAAGTATAAATTAAAAAAGATGTTCCTCTCCCCCCTTAAATTTCAAAGATTTTTGAAAACTGCTTAATGAAACTCTAACTTTTAACTTCAAAATTTTGTTGGTATTCAAAGTAAAGTAGGTTTTCCTAATTTTTTAAGATAGTGAGCCATCGGATGTCTGCAAATTAACCCATCACAGGATGAGAATGCTAGACAGCTTAGGGCCGTATTCACCAACTTCTTAGCACTCGGATTAAACCACGGATCAGCAAATCCGAGAATTAAAGTAGCCGGTGAACAGCAGATTTGGTTGATTCGTAGAACAGAGGTTCACTTTCTGCTTGGCGAACTTCCGTAGCGAGAAACTGCCTATCCTTGTAAACATAACTTAACAATTCTATTATGACGCAGTATGGAGAGATTTGATTGGTTCATTTGTTTTTTATTGATTTGAGTGTATTTTACATTGCACTAGAGCTACATTATAGGTAATTAGGCTATATTTAATTGGTTCATTTGTTTTGAGTATATTTTACGTTGCACTAGAGCTACATTACAGGAAATTAGACGATATTTGATTGGTTCATTTGTTTTGAGTGTATTTTACGTTGAACTAGAGCTACATTATGGGAAATTAGGCGATATTTCATTGGTTCATTTGTTTCGAGCGCATTTTACGTTGCACTAGAGCTACATTATGGGAAATTTTGGTCTTAACATGCGCGATAGTGATTGCCGCGGAGCCGAGTTACGTGCGTTTTCAGATTTATAGCTTTATACAGCCATGTTTCTTTGTTGGTTCATATACCTTAGGGGTATGTCCCAATTCATCCTCCGTCGTTACAGTGGCCGGATCCGTGAGCTTTTAAAACAGAGAAGCTTTAAATTGCTACAATTAAATAATTATGCATGTTTTTTTTTTCATTTTTAATTAATAAGCACTAAAAATAAAATTTGAATATTAAATAGTTTACTTTCTACAATTTTTTAAAAAATTATAATATTGCGAATAAAGTAAACGTTATCTGTAGAAAATGGGGATATTTGGTTGCCGTACTCATTGCCCACAACGTAGCACTAGTTCGACGTAAAACTCACTCACTCAATCACTTGTTGGTCAAGTTTATGAAAACTAGGGAATTTTCCCCTCCGCTGAAATGTAAGTGTTAATGAAAAATTCGAAACGATATGTGTCTGGAGAAATGAAAGCGTATCATTTGATAACTTGAAAATATGTTTTTTATTTTATTTGTATATTCTCATAATTTTTATACCGATGTGTTTCGATTCATTTGAATGCGGTTTTAGAATCCTCGAATGTTACGAATTAACTGAGCGCGAAGTGAAATATTTGATATGTGATTTACGTATTATGGAGTAAACAGAAATTTCAAAATTGAAAAAAAATAAAATAAATAAACAAATAAAATTCATGTTGCATATATTGTAAGTTTTCATGCTTTTTTAATTACATTTAAAGTTATATTTTTATTCTGAATTTTCTTTTATTTAATTACATTTATTGTGTTGTTGAAATCAATTTGCTCTTAAAACTTCGATGACAAAGCTTGCATTTTATTAAGTATTTGCTTATTTATTAAAATATTGTAGTTAAAAAGTTAATTAACCATCGCCATTTTATGGAATTTCTTCGATAATTTTATTTAATTACGTTAAATAGTCGTCTACATTAATATTTCTTTCATTTCGAACGTAAACAAACGTTTTGTAAGGTTGCCATAAGATAAAATCATTTCCTTGGTTCGTTGGCGCACGGATAATATCGCCAAAATGTAAACAAAAACCAGTGAACCTCTGTTCTACAGATCTGCCGCGGATTTTTGTTGGAGAATACCGATTTTTGTATGATCGAGCGATTACCACTGATCCGAGGTTTAATCCGAGTGTTAAGAAGTTGGTGAATAAGGCCCTTAATGTCTCATGCAGTGTTATTCAACGATTTTTGAATCAGATAAATTCTGGAAATTCAGTTTCATGAAGGTATGTTTCAAATTGTCTACGTGCAACATTAACTGCAAGAATATTTTCGACTGTTACGGTATGAAACTAGCTTCACAATAAGGTTTTTTATGCAAGAAGATTAACTCGATGTATCCCATTAAGGCGAATACAAAGAAGTGCCCGATTAAAAGGAGCTACAGAGCATGTCGACTAAACAAAGGGTGACTGATGTAGTTTATACCTTTCATATATAAATCTAGATTACATATAGAAAGATATCCTCGTTATAATTAATTTAAAAATAGCTAGGAACCAGTCAAGCTAAATCTTACATTTATGTGAGACTTGTTTACAGAAAGGTAAGAGAGATAGTGAATCAATATAAAGGGTCCGCCAAAAGTCCCACACCACCTCCTATCTCGGAAATGCGTCGGAATTTTGAAAAATGGCAAAACACATGTTCAGTGAATTCGAAGGGGACCATTTTTGGTGAAAATATTTTGGGCCAATGGGGGCTAGGGAGTCCACTAGGAAGGGCAACTTTAAAATTTGAAATGGAAATCTATGCCTTGTAATATATCCCTGGTAACGTCTTTTTAAGACAATGAATATTATATAAATATTTTAGTTTTGTGATAATTATTAAAGGAGATACAGGAACTTTTAGAGTTTTGAAATGTGGATTTTATATTTATGTATCTTCTTTAATAGTCATCGCAGAACAAAACTATTTACATCAAATTCATTGTCTTGAAGACACATTTCCAGAGATGTATCACAAGACATATCTTCTCATTTGAAATTTTAAAATTGGCCTTCCTAGCGGCCCACCTAGTCCCTCCAGGCCCAAACGTTTTTTCCCAAAAGAGGTCTTGTCGAATTTATTGAACACATGTTTCGCCATTTTTCAAAAATCTCACGCATTTCCGAGAGGGGTGTGGGACTTTATTCGAGTTTTGAAATGTGGATTTTATACTCATATAATCAATACTTTAATAATCATTGCAAGACCAAACCATATATATCAAATTCAATGTCTTGAAGAGACTTTCCAGGGATGTATCCCAAGACATACCTACCCATTTGAAATTTTAAAGTTGTCCTCCTTAACGGCCCACTATCCCTCCCTGACCCAAACTTTTTTCATCAAAAGAGGCCCCTTCGTCATTCATTGAACACGTGTTTCGCCAATATTATCACGTACAGTACTGGTCAGAATGGATGACTCACTTGTTTTTTCCCATTCATAGTGACGTATTGGCGCCAGATGTTCGTTTTGGCTGTCTGCCAAAGTGCAGGTGTTCTTGCTTGGCATTTCGTTAGTTTATTAATTGCCCAGACAGCACATCGCCTCCCCAGGATATCTTCAAGATGTCTTCTGGATGAAAATACATCCCAGAAACGTCCGTAAGATGTACTGTGGATAAGTTAAGCCTAACTGTGCTGTCAGGGTGTGTTCGCCGTGTGTTGACGTAAAAATTTTTGCAGAAGGGTGAAATAATATAAAAATGCCTGGTAAGAGAATTTCACGCGAAATGCATGCACAAATAAAGATTCTGAATGAGAAGGTTATAGTACTCGGGAAATTGCTGCCAGATTACAACTGTCACAAAAGACAGTTACCAGGTCTATAAGTAATTTCAAAACAACCGGAAATCATGGATATTTAAAGCCAAAAGGTCGTCACAAGAGCACAAGCAAGCGCATGGATGAGTCCATAATTTTGGCAGCGAAGAAGTCCCCCAGAAAATCAGCGAAAGCAATCCAAGCTGGTTTACCAAAAGATGTTAATGTCCCTAGCCAAAGGACAAACCGCAGGAGGCTATTCAATGCCAATTTAAAGTCCCACAAGCCTGCTAATAAGCCTAAATTGTCTCCCAAAAACATTGCTGACCGACTGACATTTTGTAAAAAGTATCAGGGTTGGACTGCGGAGCAATAGAAACATGTGATGTTTTCAGACAAAACTCAAGTATCGCAATTTTATGCATTTTGTAGAAACATACGACGGCCTCCCAATAAAAGAGACTGTCAAAGCTACATTATTCCCACCGTGAAGAATGCTGCAAAACTCATGGTCTGGGGAGTCATTTGTGCCAAATGAAGATGTGGATTGTGGTTTATGCCTGAAGGCACATCAATGGAACTGTTCATCTCGAAGTGCTAAAGGAGAAGTTACCACCGTTTATGAATATCAATCAGTGCACACACTTCCAACATGATGGAGCACCTTGCCACCAGACTAAATCTGTTAAGACATGGATTGCAAAGCAGGGGTTTCAGATCCTTGGGCCGTGGCCCGGAAATTCCCCGGATCTAAACCTAATCAAGTACTGTTGGGTAATTTTAAAGCGCAAAGTTGCTGAGCGTAACTCCACTTCACTTTCGGACTTAAGAGAAACTATAAAACAAGTGTGGATTACAGAAGTTACACCAGACTATTGCGAAAAATTATGTATTTCCATGCCTGATCGTATCCAAACTGTATTGGAAAAAAAAGGTTTCCACACCAAATATTGAACCCTTTCTCAATTATGTATGTATACTGTGCTTATATAACTCAAATTAATAATTCCGATAAAATAAATACTTAGTTAAATGCAATTATTCTTGTGCATTCATAAACATCACAGTTTTTTGTGGTGAGTCATCCATTCTGGCCAGTACTGTATTTCTGAGATAGGAGGGAGGTGTGGGATATTTGGTGGACGCTGTATACATAAAACCTCATATATATATATATATATATATGTATGAATTTTAACGAAAAGCTGCATAACTCCTTACATCTAAATTTTCATAAAAAGCGTTACATAACCTAAATTACAGGAAATTGTTTAATTTTCCTTAATTAAATTTATATATATGTACTAATTGTAATCTTATTATTTATTACTAACTTAATTAAATCATCGTTAATACATATAAGGGAATCGGTTTACAAAAATGCACTCTTGAAATAAATATGCCTTCAAATCCTAGGAGCGTATGCTAATTATTTTAAAATGCTTTATTATATTTTACAAGTGGAGAATTAAAGCAGATAACAGCTTTAGTGATAAAAAATTCGTCATCGGCATGGAAAAGGTTTTAGCTCCAGGCAACTTTCATTTTAAACTTCTGATATTTCGCACCTAAATGCATCATCATAAAAGCATATTGTTCCAAATTTTCATTGTGAAAGTTAAAAGATAATTATTTAGAGACTTGAAGCGAAAAGGCTAATAAAAGGATGAAATCTATGCATCATCATTAGAAATTTCCATAACTTTAAATTTATAGACTTGTATATATATATATATATATATATATACATACATATAAAGCTATGTAATGATCATTGAAAGTTCTTGTTACAATCTGAACATGTTGAATGTGTAAAGATAAGGGATTAACATCTTCAAATCGAAAATATAAAATTACTGACCTTCAAGTTTTTCTAGATATCCATAAAGATACTGAATCTAATTTAAATGAAAAGCGGATTGTGGGTAATAATTCGAGGTTATGCGTATTACGGTGTCATAGAATATTTTTTGTTATTCATTTTTTTTTTTATTTTTTTTTTAATTTTTTTTTTTTTATGTGTGTCATTGAAAATGTATTTTTAATTTCATTTTCTGTTTGTGTAAATTCACAAACTAAATTATTCAGAGATAAATGCTTAAAGATTTTAAAGATTTTTTATAAAAACCCCAGATTTCTGTTTATTAATTTTCTGTAAGATAGCACAACTTCAATAATTGCTTATAAATATAAACTTAGATGCTAAATTACTATCATTTTTAAAAATCTAAAAGACATTTGAAGCATATCAGAAAGCGATAAAAATTCTGGTATCTAATATATTTTGCAATATAGGATCAAAAATTTAAAAAATAATTTGAGTTTTGTAATTTTAAATTTACATGTACCATAGTTATCTACGTTTGCACTTTGTAACTACTGGAAATTTTTAATAGAAATTTTCATTTTATTTAATCATTGGAAACGGTTACAGAAAAATATAAAAAAAAATTCTATTAACATTTTACGATAGTCAAATAGCATAAAAGTTCGCATCTATGATGTACAATACTCATAATAATTAAAATAATTATCTTTTCAATATATATTTTCATAATGTAAAAATAACCGCAAATAAACAATATGTTTTTAGAAAAAGTTTTACTACAGAAATAAACAGAAGCACCATGTATAAATTTTGGGAAAAGTTGTGAGTTTTTAACTTTTATGTATCTGTGATCATGTTTATCTGTAATCTATCTTGATCTGTATAAGTCCATAGTCTGAATTTTCCCCATCACTTTTAAGCGTAATACATATAAAATACTATTTAGGATGATCTACCAGTAATTGACCACAGGCCAGTAATTGACCACTTAAAAATATAAAAAAAACAAGAATTAATATGAGAAAATTCCGAATCTGATTGTTAGAATACACAACTAACGATTAATAAAATGGACTGTTACAATTTCCAATAGCAACCGATGTTTTGATTTGATTTCAGCTTGGAACAAATCTTAAAGTAAGTAATCTTTAACCACGTTTCTTGCGACCATGGAAGCCTTTGCGCATGTGCTGACTGAACGAGTCTACTGTTAAAATAGGGGAGATAATTTTTTCGTTCGGAGAAAATAAGCGATAAGGGAACAACGGCGAACCGAATGATTGGATGTTTACTAAATTCCAACCTGCCGCTCAGCTTGTCACCCCTCAAAGGTTTTGCACTCGTGCTCACTGCTAGGAGTAGGAAACGTGGTTGCACTGTAGCTGTTACTATTAGCCAGGTGTTATAAAATGTTTAATTCAATCTTAAAACATCAAGCAGAATTAGAACTCAAAAGTTTATTCATTGAGATATGTGGATAATTTATATTTGTTTTGAATAAATAACTATATTTTTATTAATAAACTAACTGTTTTTATAGAATTAAGTGGTCGTCAATTATTTTAGGTATCTAAAATATTATCAAAACTAATAAATGGCTAAATTGGCCAAATACTAAATTTCTGTTTGATTTTAACTTTTTTAATAATTGATTGATGTGGTTAATTATTAAATATGAGAGATGTTTCACTTAAGATTTCACAGATGACTTCTGAGTTTGAGAAGATTTCTAGCATTTGACTTTGATAGTGTGTTTGGATTTGGCAGTTTAAGGGCTTTAGTAAAGAGGAAGAGTCATTTGTGGGCAAAATTGTCGAAGGAGAAATAAGTTTGCTGCAGGGAAGGATGAATGGATGAGTGAGTTTTAACGTTGCACTAGAGCTATGCAATGGCAATATGCGACAGTGACAACATGGAAAATCTTAATTAATAAGTTGATTAGTGTTAATTATTAAAATACATCAATATATTTTACATATTTACATTAGAATATATTTTAAAATACCGGGTGCGTCAAAAAAAGGCATACACACTTTGAACCGTCATAGAAAATTTATGTTCTGTTCTACAAGGTTCAATTGCTAGAAATGGAAAGCTTAAAGTCCAGTTTGAAACATAAATGCACTTTCTGATGCAAATGTGATTACTGTTTAAAATGGCGGCCTTCAGCATCAATACATTGCTGAGTATGAGTCACCACTGATTCCGTACTTCGTACCAACATGTCTAATGGGATTTCTGCGCACACCGTTTGAATCTCATTCCAAAGTGTGTCTAGGTTACGTGGTTTACGTTTGTACACCTCATCTTTTACTGTGCCCCATAAGAAGAAATCCAGCGGCGTAAGGTCTGGAGAGCGGGGAGGAAACTCGATTGGCCATTTTGCAGTTACTTCCTTACCACTTACTGGGTTGAGTAGCTAGAGCGACAATTCCGCTGCCACCTGTTGAAGAAAGATAACATTACTTTCTCCCAGAAATTAAACCTTGTAGCACGGGAAATACAGTTTCTATGATGGTTCAAAGTTTGTATACATTTTTTTGACGCACCTGGTACATATTTTTTACAAATGCATTTTCACTTAACCATTTTTAACTGGAAAATTGAAATGGTCAATTATTAACATGACTATGATCTCTTTTTGGATGTAAGTGGTCAATTGCTAGGAATATTTTATTTTGAAGCTATTATTGTAAATAACATAAAATATATTGGGTTGTTCGATAAATAATGTCGTTTTTTTACATGTTTTTCAAAGTGAATTTATTTATATTAACAACCAACATTAATCAATGATATATTGACCATTTTGTTGGATGACCTTTGGCCATCTTTCGGTAAGTTGAAAAATTCCTAGTTCGAAGAAGCCTTGGTTTTTAGAAGCGAAGGTTTTAAAAAACGACATTATTTATCGAACAACCCAATAGAAAATAGAGCAAATAAATGCTTATACAGTAACCGCCGCTTAATAAAATCACTGGTTAATAAAATCAGCCGCTTAATCTGACCAAATCTCCAGGACCGGAATCAAATCAATACAAACTACTTTTAAAGCCGCCGCTTAATAAAATCAGCATCGCCGGTTAATAAACTCAAAAATGTCCTCAGCAGCCAAAAATATCATTTATGCACACTTAAATTTTTTTTATTTACATTGTGATTTTTTTTTTAAATAGAAAAAGAAATTAAAGCACAACAAACCCTCCGTTATCGCTCATTGTTCAAGATTTTATACTTGCAGCACAGTTACAAATTAAACACGCCGCCCCGCAACTTATCTCCTTAACAATTTCAAGGAACGTATTTTTCAAAGCGCAGTAATAAAATACAAATCTGATTTTTTTTTTTTTTTTTTTTTTTGTCTAATTATTAGAAGGTAATTTCTAGTTCTTATTTTGAAATTACTATAATTCATAAGGTTTAAACGGAAAGATTTTAAATTTATAAGAACAGCGTGAACTTTTGGTAAAGTAATGATGATTTTCCTCTAACGAAAGTGCACGGGAACTTACAATGCGTTTAATTTACTTATACCGAAAAAACAATTATTTAATTATCTACCAAAAATTAATTAATATTGTTTACTAATTATATTATTCGTTACCTTTTGAAGTTTCTTGCGAAATTCAGGGAAGTAATACCTTTTTCTTAAGGGCAGGAACGTTCGCCGGATATAAAAATCAGTCGCTTAATAAAATCACTTTGGCTCAGAACGAATGTGATTTTAATAAGCGGCGGGAACTGGAAAATAATACTTAGAAAAAATTTGCAAAAATGTTGCCAATGATTCCAGTAAAAAATATTATAAAACTTTGAGAAATTTTCACAAAATGATCAATTATTGTTCAGGTCATCCCATACTTTTTTCAAGCGATTGACATTAAAACGATGAAAATATTTAAAACAGAATTTTTAATAAAATATCCTTCCATGAAATGTCCCACTCGTTATAAAATTTTAAAATTTAATTTTATAAAATAAAATATTTGATTTAAAAATAATTTGCTATTGTTTTAGAATATAACGTAGGCAACCAAGACGTTATACTAAAGCAATGGCAAAACAATTCTGTTATTTAACTTTCTAAAATTAATTCTTATAATTTTGTGCGGGGTCTGACATTTTATGGAAAGCCCTTAAACAACTTTGATTCTTAAAAAAATAATTCACTATGAATGTAATTTTATGTAGCAGTTTTGAACATTTTTTACGATATTGTAAGTTTATTATTTAATAGTAGTATTTAATGAATAATACTTTATTTATTCTTTATCGAGAATAAATAAATTTTAAAATAAAAAAAAAATTATCAGAAAATTCAGATATAACCGAGTTAGATTCAGGGCCCGCGCTAAGGATTTCAAATTGTTAGCCAATAAATTAGCCAAATTGAAAAATCATTAGCCAATTTTTAAAAGTGTTAGCCACATTTTATACACGAAATTTTTACAATGTACAGTAAAACTACGGTGCATAAAACTCATTTAAAACAACAGGTGCTTATAATTCAACATAATATACCAATTTAATTGATTTTAATATTAATTGCATATTCATGGTTAATTACACTTTATTGCTGCCAACTTGCCAGAACTGTTATGATTTTCCAAATTCATAATTGCTGCTACATTATTTTTAAAAACGGTTTTACTTTCATTTTATGACCGTAATCCAATTTTGTAGATTTTATGTCATTTTATTTTTATTAAGTATTTGAACGGCAAAAATGTATAGAAATATAGCATTTATATTTTGTAAACACCCTAGACTGAATTTTCCGAGATGGCTGATTCAATGTGTCTGTTGATTCTATTTTTTTCTCTTCACACCTTCTTTCTGAAGTGATTGAGAAGCATTTGAACCAGATGTTTTGGTAAAAAAACTAGTAATGGCTAGTATAGCCTTCCAGCCATCATACAGATTTTCTGTTAATATTTCAATCGTTATTTTAAGTTAATAATCTAAAATGTCCTTAAGTATCATTTCACTATTTTGATTTTTGTGTTCAAAACACATTAAAAATAAAACAAATTTCAAGAAACGATGCTAAAACGATAAAACTGAAACGAGATGATCTCGGCTCGGTGCGACCGACGTATTTCATTTACAAGCATGCAAAGATGCAAAGAGAAGAGCGGCGCACGTGGGATGTGACGTCATGCACAAGGCAGAATGTGCAGTGCAGTAAATCAACGCAAAGGAGAAACGAGAAACCATCCCTCCGTGAACATGGAGGTAGAAGAAAGAATTCAAGGCGGCAGACGGAGACGGAAGCGCGAACATAGGCTGACTGTAACTGTACGCACGTTGATGCTTTTGTTTATTTTGCTGGAATCTGGAATGAGCGTGTTATGAAAAAATGAAAACTCGGCACACATTGTTTTACAACTTATGTTTCGGTCAATTTATTTATTTACAAAAATTTGGATTTTTTTTTTTTAAATCCTTGTGAGAAAACTGGTGAAAAATAAATCATTCGCCAACATTTTCGCAAAAATAAAAATTTTATCGCCAATTTTCTGATTTGTTCGCATTTGGCGAGGTGGCGAATGCTTAATGCGGGCCCTGAGATTGCTTACCTTAAGTATCTTTACAATTGCTTAGTTTAAGTGAAAATAGATATATAACATTAACCAATACTCCATTAATTTTCTGTATTCACATTTATATTACAAATGGATATACATCATAGTTATACTCTTTCTAATCAAAGCTTTTATATCCATTGTATATTGATAGTACAAATATGAATATTGGATATATTTTTAAGAAATAAATAACATACAAATTTCGAAAGAAACGTCCACTTGTGGAGTTAGGGATTTTCAAATGACGTAAATCTACGTCAGCGGTCGCGAAAGTGTTAAGTACTAATTGTAGATGAGTATTAAATACAGCATAATGATTTGAATTAAGTTCATACGATATTTTTACATTAGTGTGATATATATATATATATATATATATATATATATATACATATCTATATAATTCCAAAAAGTTAAAAAGTAATTAATAATGAAAGAACAGATAAATAAAGATTAAAATATAAAATTTTAGAATTTTAGAAAGTTGAAAGACAATGTGTAATTAGTATTTGAGAGTATAAACAAAGGATTTTTGCATTAAAATTGATTGCTTATTTGCTCCAATTCATCTTTATTCAACGATGAATTGGAACTACTGTAACAAATAGTCGTAAAAATCCTACAAATGAGAGTTTTAAACGTCGTTTAATCCTTTGCGGCACAAGGTAATTGGGTTCATTTAAATTACACTGCCACCGGAATTCACGAACAAAATTAAAATAAAAGAAATTAATGACATTTTCTGATACGTTATAAAAGTAAAATTTTTCTAAAAAATTTTCCGGGATGAGTTTTTGCAGTTGAAACTTAATAATTGCGTCCTCGCAGCGAGGATAGTGCGCCGCAAAGGATTAAAGAACAATCCTGGACGTACGAAAGACACACTTTCGAATTTTGACGTGATTCTGAATATTTAAAGAAATACTGGATTTATCCTATTGTAACTTCAGGTGTGCAAAGCCCATAATGTATAGCCCATAATTTTTGCCATATATTTCAGCAAAAAAATGAAGATCAGCTACATATTAAAGAAAAAATGTAATATTCAGTATCATCTTCATAATTGCTTTTTTACCCTATTGTTCTAGAAAAGTTCATTTTGTTTTATTTAACTACAAAAATTCAGTCTTTAAATAAAGCAAGAAGGTTTATTCAGAAATAGTGACATTAAAAAATCAAGAAGGTTAGTAACTGTGCGTCATGTAATAAATAAATAAATGAATAAAATGGAATACGATATTCTTTTAATTATATATGTTTATTTGCATGAAAATAGCACGTATATCCATGAAAATATAAATTTCAACAATTTTGTGTTCATTTTTCTAGTAACAGGAGGGATAATGAAACCCGTGTTATGTTATTTTCAGAAAATTTGACATATTATATTAGACATAAAATACAGAAATAAGAATATAAAAATACAATCTGACGAAGTATGAGCTTTTATTTTACTAAATATTTTTTATCTTTTGCATCAGAAAAAATAGGTACTAGTTAAAAAATAATAATAATAATAATAAAATAAAATAATCTGGTGTGTCACTCACACGACTTTCTCTTACCCTGAAATTTATTACTATAAATACAGGTTGCAGATTAAAAGGTAAGATAACGAGTACTGTTATGTAAACCTGTGTTAAACAATTCATGTTAGGCTTCTGAAGAGTTTTATATGATAATTAGTTCTGTGTGAGGGGGCTACCGCCCCCCTCAACCCCCCGTTTCATTAATGCACCTACATTTATATATAGAATTTAATTCGGTTATTAAAAAATAATTCTGTTTTTAAAAAATAATTTATTAAAAATATTATTTAAAAAAAATTATCTTTTATGATAATGCAGACGATTTCCATATTAGAGAAGTAGTATAACACCAAATATCCAAAAAAAGTCCATTGTATTCTCAATATTTAAAAAAAAAAAAAAAAGATTTTTTTTCTAAGGTTTTTTTTCGTTAAAAGTAAAAAAATCGATAACTTTGTTTTAAATTATCGCAGATCGATTGTTCAACCATTCGTTTTAAAGGTATTAGCGAGCTCTTTTGAAAGATACCCATCATGAAAATTTACTCCCCTCGAGGGGGGACTTCCCCCCAGGGGGAGAGGCGAGTCTCCTACATGCTGCAAAATGTGCTGCACCGTCAAGTGCTCGATGGGGTCGTTTAGCAGTCATCGGGCTACCAACGCGGGGCACCATCCCCCCGTGGTGGATCCAAATTGTGATGGTCCCTCTTTCTTCTCCCTTTAGGCCTCTTAGTGCATAGCTCATTTCCCCCCATTGGCCCAGCCACTTCAAAATTCTACGCTATGTGCTACTAAATTTCCTTCCAACCATCCGTGGCGAGATCTTAAAAAGTTAAGAATTACTGTTTGTAGCGTTTTTTTTTTTTTTTTTTTTTTTTTATAATTAGCTCCTTGTTTTGTAGACCGTTCAGCCATTGTTATTTTAGGTGTTTAGCTCCCCTCCCCCATTGTTTTTGCCTCCTCTTGTCGGTGTAAATCTGAGTGCACAACTATCCTCTAGGCTCCCACTGCGATTCTCCCCCCCCCCCAAAAAAATTCAAATTTAATTTTTTTTTCTCCCTCTCTGGCTCTAGGCTAGTTGTGCACATATTCAAAATTCTTGTTCTGCATCCAGGAAGCGTGTCTGTGCGCTCCGTTCCCTGGGCAATCTGGAGGTGTGGTGTGCCAGTCGAGCATTATGTGTCAAGAAGCAGATGTCGCAACCCTGCCATTCCTGAGCTGTCATCAGAAGTAACTTTGCAGTTGTGTTGATCTGGAGCCAGCAGTCTCCCTGTCTGATGTCAGAAGCCTGAACGAGTCGTCGGACACAGCTCATTCTATGTAGCGACTAGATAACTATCTGGCAGTAGGCAGCTATCATGCAGTGATCTGGCGATTAATTCGCTCCGGCGGACGGCATCTAACCCGTTAAGCTTGGCTCGTCCAGGCAGGCAGGGGCTGTCCAAAGGTTTCAATGAGTCTCCTACATACACAATTTTTTTCCCAGTTAACTATCTCTATTATAAAAAATATATATTCGTTTCATTTGGTTTAGTGCAATGTATAGACGTTAAACTCTACTTACCTGCAATTTCCCCCATAGACGTAATGTATTAAAATTCTCTTGATTGTCCCTGTACACGAACCATTTGCTTGATCTTAACGAAAACCTTACTGTAGCATCCCTATATGATACACATTCAGAATACCAAGTTTGAACTTTCTGCCATAATTTGTTTTTGAGAAATGCTGATAACAGACAGACACACACACAGACACACACACACACAGACATACACACAGACCATTTGCTAAAACATGATTTTCGTATTCAGGGGACCTCAAAACATGTAAATATAACAAAATCTCGCGTTCGAAAATTTGACCCAGAAACAATACTTTTTCTACCTTATGGGTAAGAGAAAGTAAAAAAAAAGCAATTATACCAAAAATTTCATCGCCAAATAGTGACGAAAATTTAAAAGTCGCCAAGGGGGTCATATACTAAAGCTGTAACGCAAACTGGTCTATATATTACGACTGTTTTTCTATTCTAAAAAAAACTACTGATTTTAAGCGTAATATTTCATTGAAAAAATGTATTAAATATTATGTATTTGAATTCGAGATTCAATATGAGACTTTCTATAAAATTTACTGCTTTTGTCTTTTTTTATGCACTATTGATATTCCTATTCTGTGAAAAGCAAAGCTGCGAAGATTCGGAGGGAGCCTCGCAGGGGTTAATAAGTGAAGCGAGCAGGATGCAGAGCCCCCTAGTTTAGTATTAATTATAAAGCCGTTTTAACGCAAACATTTTTGTCTAGCTAGTAATCATTAGAAAGTATAATTTGGTGCAACACTGCTTATAATAATAACATTTTAATAGTGGGTAGAATGCCTAATATTATGCAGAAATGTAGTCTCTATAAAACTAATAGAAAGTAACGTGCTGGTGAGATTTGCTCATTTCCTTTATTGATCACTAAATCTTGCTCGACTAAAACCAGATTAATTTTTACCATCTGAAAATAAAAAGGACACTTTTGTTATTTTTGCCGTTCGAGAAAAGTTTTAATAGTTTTAATTTCACTCAAAAAAAAAAAAAAAAAAAAAAAAAAAAAAAGACGCAAATAATAATAATAATAATAATAAATTACACAGACGGGTCAATCCATTTGAAATCCCCCAAAAAGAATAAAATTTGTTGCTCAATATTTTTTATTTTTCTCATTTTTTTACCAGTTTTTCCCCGTTATTAAGTGAGTTCAAAACTGTCGAAAAAAAAATTTTTAGGCTCATACTTTTTTTTTTGACGGCCATTTTGAATTTGCATCGTAACTGTTTTTAGGACAAAAACAAGGTTTGTATAAAAGTATCTAACTCAGTTAATTTTATAGATATCAAGACAAAATAAAAACCAAAATTATCGGAATGACCTCCTAGATGTTTTTTACATGCAAAAGATTTCCTACGTCATGAGGAAAGTGAAGAAAAAAATTCACAACTATAGATGGAAAATTAACTTAAAACGGTAATTTTGGTGCTGCAAAACTACTTAAAAAAATGAAAGACTCATCAATAATTTTTTTTTCTGCGTAGATTTGTTACAGGACTAGTTACTGTAGAAGTTTCCAGCTTGAGAGTTTTATCCTTTTTTTTTATATAATTTTTCAAAAATGCCCAAAATTGCATTTTGGCAATATTTAAAGTTGAATATCTCAAAAGGGACTGAATGAAAAATTATGAAATTAATACAGATAACATCTATTTATGATATAAACATACTATAAAAATTTGGTGACTGAGACTCAACTGGTTTCAGAGTTATAGTACATCAAAATTGGCCCCAAATTGCATTTTACGCACACAGTATTTCACGAAAATTTATTTTAAAAATACATTTTCCTGCATATTATTATTGCTATATATATATATATATATATATATAAACTCTAACAACTTAAAATGAGCTATTTAAATTTTTCAAACAGATATACCCTAACTACAAAACTAGACGGTCAGTGTTCTGTGCTATGTGACCAAAGTGCTGTGTCCACCCAGGATCATCTGACACACATAGTGGATGTGTCTGCAAATACCACCAGAACGTAAAGCTCTTGATTGAAAGAGCAAGGCTCAAAATAAATTACAGGGAACTGATAGAATTACTTGTGTGTAACATTGAGAATGAAAGTTGCATGCTGGACAAATGTTCAGAATGTCCAGGATCCAAAGGTCTTCTGGAAGTTCCAAGGAAAGAAATTGGCAATTTACCAGAGGAAGTAGCTTTTAAGCAGTGGGTGCAAACTGACAGAGCAGAATTTATCACCCGATTACTACCAAATGATGAATTTCTAAATCTTCTTGTGGAAGATAGAGTAAAACTAAAATCTCACCATTTCATTTCAACAGTTCAGTCTAATCATTTCAAAAAACTTAAAAATAATCTCAAAAACATTGAATATTTAGTCATTGGTGATTTTTCAGAAAACTACATTTTGCATTCAGGATGAAATTCAGAACTACCACTGGTCCAACAGCCAAGTTACATTACATCCATTTATTATTATTATTATTTTAAATGAAATTTGCTGTAAAAGCATTTGTATGATAAATGATTATCTCATTCAGGATACCTTCACAGCTGATGAATTTCAAAAGAATCTCACCAATGAAATGAAGAATTTTTTACCCGAAGCGAAGATGATGATTTACTTCAGCGATGGTGCCAGCAGCCAATACAAAAATAAGAAAAACTTTATTAATCTGCGCCAACATGAGAGTGATTTTAGCTTGATAGCTGAATGGAATTTTTTAGCTACATCTCATGGGAAAAACTTGTGTGATGGTATAGGGGGGGGGGGGGGGGAGGGTACCACTAAAAGGGAAGTAACTAGAGCCAGCATGCAAAGACTTTACAATAACTAAATTCTTACTCCACAAGACATGTTCAAATACTGAAAGGAAAAACTAACCAGAATAGAATACATTTTTGTCTCTGCCAATGAAATTAAACAAACTGAAGCTAAACTAACAAAAAGATTTGAATTTTGCTTGCCTGTGACATGAATAAAAGAATATCATAGATTTGTTCCTATAAGTAATAATCAAATCAGATGTTACACTACATCAATAAATAAGAAATTTGATGAGCACAAAACTTTGATAGTGTTAACACATCTTCGCTTACAAATATGGACTATGTTGCATACATTTACGAATATCATTGGTAGATAGGCATAGTCAAAGACAAGACCGATCAAAATATTGATCTATTAGATCTATTTTCCATCCATATGGCCCAAAGACTGCCTTCCAAATATCTATAAATGACATGGTGTGTGTTCCAGCAAACAAGGTTGTGAGGAAAATTACTCCTATCGAACTAACAACGGTTTCGGGCAGAACACATAACATATAAAAAAAGCTATGCAACGGAATTTCAACACTCTTCAATACTTTGAAGAAATTATAAAATTATTATGCTAACTGATAAAATGTACATCAACAGTTTGAATAAAATTTTGTATTTTAAGTTACAATGTTGATTTTTACCATAAATTTTCGTCAAAATTCTGTATGCCTAAAATGCAATTTTTGGCAATTTTTGATTTACTTTGGAACCAGTTGAGTCTCAGTCATCAAATTTTTATCATATGTTTATGTCATGAAAAGATATTATCTGTATTAATTTCATAATTTTTCAGTCAGTCCCTTTTGAGATATTCAACTTTAAATATTGCAAAAATGCAATTTTGGGCATTTTTGAAAAATTAGATAAAAAAAAGGATAAAACTCTCAAGCTGGAAACTTCTACAGTAACTAGTCCTGTAACAAATCTACGCAGGAAAAAAAATTATTGATGAATCTTTCATTTTTTAAGTAGTTTTGCAGCACTAAAATTACCGTTTTAAGTTAATTTTCCATCTATAGTTGTGAATTTTTTTCTTCACTTTCCTCATGACGTAGGAAATATTATGCATGTACAAAACATCTAGGAGGTCATTCTGATAATTTTGGTTTTTATTTTGTCTTGATATCTGCAAAATTAACTGAGTTAGATACTTTTATGCAAACCTTGTTTTTGTCCTAAAAACAGTTACGATGCAAATTCAAAATGTCCGTCAAAAAAAAGTATGAGCCTAAAAAAAATTTTTTCGACAGTTTTGAACTCACCTAATAACGGGGATAAACTAGTAAAAAAATAAGAAAAATAAAAAATGTTGAGCAACATGGCCTGGGTGATTTCTAATGGATTGACCCAGACCACAAGCAAAACAATTGCATAGGTTTTTTTTTTTTTTTTTTTTTTTTTTTTAATACATTTAACAACAAAAATCAGAAACAATTGTAAAACAATTCTGTTACATCTAGTTTTTATTTGGCAAAATTCATATTTTACCATGTTTTTATTAACTTCGATTCTTGTTTGTGGGTTTGTTTGTTTGTTTGTTTGTTTGTTTGTTTGTGGGTTTGTCATTGACAAATCTTGCAATCGATTTTTAACTAGCTTCCCGACTAGCTAAATATTTGAAATTTTCAGGACAGCTCACAACACGGTGACAATACATTTTTCTAATAATTTTAGTCAACTATTTCAAGTCCCGCTGCCTTTGGCAGCGCTTATATGATTCGACAGAAAATTTATTTAACTAACTTCCCGACTAGATAGACATTTGAAACTTTCAGAATAGTTCAGAACACGGTGAAAATGCATTTTCTTAATACCTTTAGCTAACTGTTTCTGGTTCCTGCTGCCTTCGGCAGCGTTATCAGTACAAAGCTTGCAATCGATTTTTCACTAACTTTCCGACTAGCTAGACATTTGAAACTTTCAGGACAGCTCACAACACTGTGACAATACATTTTTCTAATAATTTTAGTCAACTATTTCAGGTCCCGCTGCCTTCGGCAGCGCTTATATAATTCGACAGAACATTTATTTAACTAACTTCCCGACTAGCTAGACACTTGAAACTTTCAGAATAGTTCAGAACACGGCGAAAATGCAATTTTTAAATATTTTTAACCAACTGCTTCGGGTTCCTGCTGCCTTCGGCAGCGTTACCAGTACGAAGCCTGCAATCGATTTTTCACTAATTTCCCGACTAGCTAGACATTTGAAACTTTCAGGATAGTTCAGAACACGGTGAAAATACATTTTTTTAATACCTTTAGCCAAGTGTTTCGGGTTCCTGCTGCCTTCGGCAGCGTTAACAGTACAAAGCTTGCAATCGATTTTTCACTAACTTCTTGAATAGCTCATTTGAAAATTTCAGGATAGTTCAGAACACGGTGAAAATACATTTTTTTAATACCTTTAGCCAACTGTTTCGGGTTCCTGCTGCCTTCGGCAGCGTTATCAGTACAAAGCTTTCAATCGATTTTTCACAAACTTTCCGACTAGCTAGACATTTGAAACTTTCAGGCTAGCTCATAACACGGTGACAATACTTTTTAAAAAACTTTTAGTCAACTGCTTCAGGTCCCTACTGCCTTCGCCAGCGTTCATATGATTCAACAGAAAATTTATTTAACTAACTTCCCGAGTAGTTAGACATTTGAAACTTTCGGAGTAGTCCAAAATACGGTAAAAATGCTTTTTAAAAATATTTTTATCCAATTTCTTCGAAACCTTGCTGCCTTCGACAGCGTTTCCAGTACAAAGCTTGCAATCAACTTTTAACTAACTTCCCGGCTAGATAGCCATTTGATACTTTTATAATAGCTCAAAAGACGATAGCAAGGAATTTTTTTAATACTTTTATCCAATTGCTGGGGTTCCGGCTGCCTTCAGTAGCGTTTATATGATTCAACAGAAAATTTAAAAACATGGTTTATAAAAACTTTTTTATCTTATTACCATGTTTAGTTTGTTTTTGCGGGAAATTATGAAATCAGTTATTCTATTGTTGATTATAAAAAATATATTCAATAGAAATATTTCTTACTTTAAAACAATATAACAGGGAATTTGAAATGTAATACAAAATGGAAAATAAGAGGGATGGAAGGGGGTGTGTGATCGGGCAGTGAAAAGTGTGAAAGCAAAAGCATGTTCGTAGGGACATCAAAAGGAAGAAAAGGTTTTACAGATAAAAAGAGTGAATACAGATTGTTAAATATATCAAGAGAGAATTGCTTATTTACTTATCAGAATGAATAATTATAGTTTCATGTAATAAAATTAGTGATTTTTTATTGTAAACTCCTAATATATATATATATATATATATACATATAGAAAACCTTTTCAAACTTGCAAAAGATGAAACCAAGTATCACATGAAGAACTAGAAAGAACACAAATAAAGATTTCTGAAAAAATAAAAGCATGCTTTTAAGGAATATATTTCACACATCAACACTTTTTCAAGGGTTTAGATTGAATGTTGCATTATATATATAAATATATATATATATATTAGGGTGTCCCTTAAATTGGAGGGATACTTTTTTCCCTTTCTTTCTTTATTTTTCTGAAATCCGATACGTATACCCTCTAATTTCTTTCTATTTGATCCTAAACACTTTTTAGCAAAATATCAGCTCTCTGGGATAATATTAACGCATGGCGAATTGACGAGAAAATCCTAATATGTATATTAGAATTTTCACATCAATACTTCCACGTGTTAATATTATTCCACAGAGCTGATATTTTGCTAAAACGTGTTTAAAATCAAACAGAAAAAAAAAATTAGAGGGCATGCGTATCGGATAAAAAAAAAAAAAAAATCAAGACCCTATTTAAGGGACACCCATAATATATATAAATGTAACGTTTGAGATAGGCGGTAATGGAGATCATTTTTGGATTGAGCATTCTCGATAGCATAAATATTAACAAATTTTCATGCAACTGAATTTTTTTTTTTTTTTTTTTAGACCTTTGTCATTCTCAAATATTGTAAGGGCTGGGTTGTGGGGATTAAGACCGACTGACTGCACTAGAGTTCTGAACCTGAGGGGAAGTGCCCTCCATAAACATTGTAAGGTAGGCACTATCATAATATGAAGAAACGTTATATCATAGTAACTCCCTTTTTATCTAAATAAAATCGATATTTTGATCCAAAATCTAATATACAACTGTGCATTAAAAAGTATAACCGGAAAAAAGATTTTATTAAAACTGAAAAATTTGTTTTGTTGAGGCCATTTTAGTTGTTTTAACTCACATTTTCATTAGAAGGGACTACAAAAGAATACTGTCAACAAATTTACGAAATTGCAATAAAATATTTTTGCATTTGCCGAATTAACAAAAAAATTGATTAACAGTACTATACTTTTTGCATAATTTTCACAGTAAAACATTTTTTTATAACTTGCACTCTTGTCAATTTTAAGGATTTTTTTTATTAAATTTCTACCACTAATTTTTAATTGTAACATTTGCTTAATCACCTCAAAGATAAATCGTCTATTACAAATATCAAATATCGCTTCTTAACCCTTTGTATCCCACCAAGGCTTTGAAGTCCCATCAAAAAATTCCTTAATATAGCCTAAATTTACTACAGGATTTCGTTGGAACTTGAAAGTCCCTATAGTTTAAGCTTTCCCTATAGTTAAGCTATAGTTTAAGCTAAATTTAATATGAGATGTTTCTCATGCAGCAAAGAAATATAATAAAAATGTTTCAAACTATTTTTCCAAAAATAAGGTAATTTGGGATATAAAGGGTTAAAATTATTGGTAATTATTGAATTAAAAGTTCCCTAAATTTGGTAACAGTGTGTGTTTGTTAGAATTGAAAAATGTAAGTGCTAAAGGTATTTTCTTTATCTAAACAAAGTTCCTCTTGAAGAAAGTTTTAACAGAAATGTTTGCTGTGTTAACCAAATTTTTATTAAATCAACAAAACCTTTCTTTGCGCGATTCAAATCTCTTTAGCATTTAAAAAACTATTTAATGTTTATAGGTTGCATTAAAGCAGATAATACACCAATCCCTTCTATTTCCGATGGTTGGTAACCTGGGAAACATTTGGATTTTGTTTTAACCAGACTTGAATAGATTGATAGGAAACCGATTTACCATTATCGTTTCAAAAAATTTAAGTTTCGAGAAAAGTGCCAAACAAGCAATACAACAACTTAATAATTCTTTGATGGTTTAATATGTTTAAAGAAATTTGCCCTTCGAACCACTGATAAAAGTTATTATTTGGTATCTACCCTGATTTATCCCGCATGCAACCATAGTCTCAATGGGTATGCCATTAAGTATTTCCTGTGTTACATTCAAACGAAAGGGAAAATAAAAATGTCAGGAGAAGTGACGCTTTGTACCAATACAAGTTACAGGAGTGAGCAGTACACCTCTTTAAAGCTGCCTTCAAACTCGGGCAACAGCAGAGCGACTTCGACGACCTCTTTTCATATTCCTTTGATGTGGTATTTGAGTCGTCGTTCACAAACCTCCTAGTGCGATAATTGCATGGGGACTTGGGTCTCTTTTGTAAAAGAGCAATAAAAAGTAATGCCCTTATTTTAAACGTGTGCAAAATTTCAAGGGTCACTTTCGGACAATGGATATTTTGTGACTTTGTCGCTCTACTTTTGTTGCCAGAGTTTGAAGGCAGCTTTAGTGAAAGATACTGCCCTTACTTCACGCATTATTTTCAGTGAAACAACTTTGCTAGATTGGTTCCGAACCATTAAAAGACTGCACACACACTAACGGCAAAGAAGTGCGGGAAATGTCGTAAATTATCCGTTGTCGGAAAGCGACCCTTCAACTTTTGGACATGTTTATAATGAAAGACATTACTTTTTATTGCTCCTTGAAGAATTTTACAAAAAAACCCCAAGATTTCTATGCCAATTATATCAGCAGGAAGTTTGTCAGAGGAGGAAATCTTCCTTCGATGCTTGTGGCAGGTAAAGAACCACCTCACAAGAAATTTGAATAGATCCGCTTTCCGCCTTAGTCTCGCGCCGATGTTTGTGGTAAGCTTTAGGCTTGTTTCAGAACTGACGTGTCGGTTCTATTGACATTTCCTTTGATATGGTCTTTTGGCTTCTGTTAACTTCCACAGGCGTTTTTGGACCCGGACAACTTTTATCGTTACATACTGCGGTGATAATCGGCATGAAAAACTTAGATTTCTTTTGCAAAATTCTCCAAGGAGATAAACAAATAATATCATTGATTATATTCCCCCCCCCCCCCCCCACACACACACATGTCCAAAAGTTGAATTGTCACTCGTCGAAAACAAATAATTTGCATTTACCCCGTGGCAAGTGTGCATCCTACTTAAGATCAATTACGTGACAGTTATAAATATTGCTTAGATAGCGTCTGGCTTTGTCAAAAAGGGACTGATACGTGTCAAACACCACTGGTCTGCGAAATCGTAGTTTTCAAACTTTTTTTGTACTGTTTTGAATGTCTCTAATTTGTTTTGGTACGCTGAATTCAGAAATACTTGTCTTCTCTTCCTATCACATAAGGGTTTTTCCCAAAGTGAGGAGGAAAATCGGAAGAATTCCCACAGAGACTATAACAAATTCGAAACTACTTATTTATAAAATGCAATAAAATAGGCTATTATTTACACATTATTTTCTAAATGTGTTTTTATCGATCGAAGTTCTTTTTAGAGCTTTTTCTCTAGTGTACGGCTTGAAGGCCTTGACGAGGGGGGGGGGGGGGATTCTCTATGGAGCATCCAACAGTAATCTGCTAACGTGTTAACGCTCCATCGTCCCTGATACCTCCTTTACATTTCTTTGAAGTCTTGATGAAATAACTCCCCTTGTTCTTCACTCACATCATTCAGATTTTCAGCAAAGTAAATTAGATGGGAGTTAAAAAAGTAAAGCTTTAGGCTCAAAAAATCGCATATTTTATCAAAACTATACGTGATGGAAAACTTGGAATAGTTTTTTCTTAATCAGCATCCAAAATTACACCAGAAAATACATCACCACGAAGAAAAATTTCATCGCAGACCTGTATAAATTGGTCAGATTTTCCTTCGGGAAGTATTTTGTTTGTGCCATCGATGTATGCTCCCGATTTTTAAAGCTGATTTCTAGATCGCTTTACATGAATTTACTCATCCACTGCATTTTTTCTCGTTTTAAAGCGTTCTTTGCTAGACCATTTTCAAGCTTCGCACGAGAACAGGTTTCTCACCAAGTTTTGATGATGTCTATATTTGCGCATTTACATTACCATAATGTACTTTCAATTTCTACATTTAACTTTTTTGAAGCACGGAAATACCCTTTTCTTTTTCCTATACAGCTTTTTATAGCCTCCATAATGTTCTCTTCCGACCACTGTTTACGTTCTGCAGTCGCCGGTATTTTTCGTCGTTTTGCCTACTTTTCTTTTGCAGGTACAATCTAACCCTTTCTGACTCAGACCGTACGATCATGCGGATTAGACATCCACGACATCCACTTACATTTTTGCATCTGGAACAGTCGCATGTAATAAAATCAGGAAATGAACAATCGAGCTAATTATCAGAAAGTGTAAAGTACAATTTTCAATCAACAAATGTCGGTTATAGTCCATATTTTTCTTTCAGTTTACAAAAACAGAAGAATGCAACGTTTTAAGATAAAAATGTTTCGGGTCGGAAAGGGCTAACAAAAGAAATTAGATAATAGAAAAAATAGTAGAAATATTCACAATTAGTTAAAACTGTTTGTTTCTAATTAAATGTATAGTGCATTAGAATTACTAATTTTACAGTTGTTTGCTTATGTTTCGCGGGTCCTATTAAATCAAAATAAGCTAAAAAATTCCACATAAAATTCCGCTAATTCATTCGCTTGAACGAATCAGCGTATTCCCGATACTGTACAGTAGGATGCCCCTTAAATGAAAGGGAAATTTTGCTTTTGTTTTTGTATTTTTCTTTTTTGAAATCCTATACGCATACCCTCTAATTTTTTTCTGTTTGACCCTAAACACTTTTTAGCAAAATATCATCTCTCTGGGAAAATGTTAACACGCGACGAATTGACGGGAAAATCCTAAAACAAAATTTCCTTCTCATTTAGAGGACACCCTTCTGTACAGTGCTGCACTAGAAATACTTTGAGTGGTCATTTTTAGCAAAAAAGTAAATTCGAAAAATTTATATGAAAATTGACCAAAAAAAAAAATAATATTAATAAACAGAGGATTTCTAGTAAATTATTATAAATTTAATGTACATATCCGTTGATCCTCTGTTGCATATGAATATATCCGTTGGTTATTGATTAATATAACACTATAACACTTATCATTTTTTTTGAAATATTCATTCAAATTGCTGTCGTGGAAGTATTGCATGAAGCCAAAAAATTGAAAAATTCCTCCGTCCATTGCGATGATGTATAGCTTATTAAAAGTTAAAAAAAACTTATTCTCTTAGTTTTCGCATAGCGGATGAACTTTATGAAAATGACGGGTGGGCGGAATTAGACGTGCGTGCAATAATAGGCAGTAATCCCTACTATGAACATTTATTTCAACTACATTCTACAAAAATTTTCTCATTCACCCGTTATTTTCTCAAATACATCATATGCTTATTAATGGTAAAGTTATGGTCGATCAAATAAAATATTTGTTTTTATTACAGCAGAATATGTGAAATAAATACAACCCACCGAAATAAAAAGTAAAAGGCATATTAACAGTATTACAAATTGTACACACACCGATTGTGCACACCGGTGAGAAAAATAAATTTTTGGTACATTATGATGAATTTGATAATTTTTAATAAACACATATGCAGTAAGATAAAAAATACTAAATTCAAGGAAATGCACGAATACTTAATTTTTGAAAAGTCATAGTAAACATATTTCTTCTTGTTCATTGTAATAATAGGTAATTTCAGTTACTTTAAAAGGCTTTCCGTGTATACTTTAAAAACGCTCTTTTGGGTTTACTAAGGTACTTTTAAAAAGTTAGCTAAAATACTTAAGAAATGTTTTACTAAGTTATTTTTAAAGGCTTTGCATGTATACTTGAAAAAGGTTTCCTTTTGTTTTACTTACAAGGGAGGGTCACCAACTGTTCAAAAGGTATTTATACATGTTATATATCCTCTTAAAGGTCTAACTGAGCTGATAATAAAAATTTCCATCTTATCGCCAAATGCGCTCCATAGCGTGAGTTATTCTCAATTAAATTTTGTAAATTACAGACTCTTTTGTCATGAACTTTGAAGAATTTCTGTCATTAGAATAAGTTTTTTAACAGATTCTCATGCTAATTATGACTATTTATATTGTTTGTGAAGTATTTTATTGTTCAATAATTATTTAGTGGCAGCATTAAATTTATAAATCCAATATTTAGAAGGTTTTTTTTTTTTTTTTTTTTTTTTTTTAAATATGAAATTGACTTTGTCATCGTGTCGTCGTGTCACGCTAATAAAAAAGGCGCCTCCATTTTAACGTAAATATATGCTGTTCAGTTTGTCCGTCCATGGTTCAGTTGGTTAGACCGTCACGTTAACAACGCGGTGGGCGAAAGTTCGATACCCGAAGGTCCGGCGTGCTAATTTTTGGAGATAATTAGTAGAGGAAGGTGTCAATTGATAACCGAAATTTTTTCGTTGACTACACAATATCTTAAGAATTTTTGAAGAGCTTTTTACTTTCTTCTATCTTCAATAGAAGAAAGTATTGGATTCGTAAAAATTTTCGATTTCGGGTTTTTGATGGATTTACACGTTTTGAGAGCTGTAGAACACGATTTTACCATTTTTAGAAAATGTTTGTCTGTCTGTCTGTCTGTCTGTGTGTGTGTGTGTGACAAAATTTTGTGGCAACTGTATCTCTGGAACTACTGCACAGAATTTCATACAAATTGGTATGTAATTGCACCTTGACATAAATTAGTGCCTATCAACTTTTGGTAAAAATCGTCTTACAGGTTGCGTTGCCATCCCGCTTTTTCTAAATTTTTAACAGGGTGATATAGGGCAAAAATTTTCAAGATGGGTATCTTTCGAAAGGTCTCGTCAGTACCTTTAAAACGAATGGTTGAACTATAAATCTCTGATAATTTAAAACAAAGTTATCGATTTTTTTTACTTTTTACAAAAAAAAACTTAGAAAAAAAATCTTTTTTTTTTTTTTTTTTTTTTTTTTTTCTTCTCTCCCCTTATTTTTATCAAACTCCCACGGTTTCCGTGTTCTGACAAACTTAAACTAATTTTTGCTTTTCTCCCCTAATTTTGTCAAAGTCCTACGGTTTCCGTGTCTTGACAAACTTTAACATATTTTTGCATTTTCCCCCTAATTTTGTCAAAGTCCCACGGTTTCCGTGTTTTGACAAACTTTGACAAAATTTTGGGTAAAATGTGAAAATTATTCTAAGTTTGTCAAAACACGGAAACCGTGGGACTTTGACAAAATTGGGGGAAAAATGCAAAAATTTGTTTAAGTTTGTCAGAACACGGAAACCGTGGGAGTTTGATAGAATTAAGGGGAGAGAAAAAAAAAAAAAAAAAGTGGGACTTTGACAAAATTTTGGGTAAAATGTGAAAATTTGATAAAGTCCCACTTTTTTTTTCCCTCTCCCCTTAATTCTATACTTTATTATTATTATTATTATTATTATTATTATTATTGTTAATGAGTGAATTTGTATAGGAAAAGATAGAAGAAAGTCTCGTGGTGGCCACAACATACTAGTTTTAAGAAGTTTTTTCTTTTTTTAGATATTAGAAAACACAAAATATTTTAGATATTAAAAAAGATCAAAATAAAAAGTTTCATAAACAAATATTTTCATTTAACTATTCTAACATTAATAGTTTTCTGTAGGAAAAGTGCGTTAATATTTAAAAACATTATCAGAAAATAGCAAAGAAATTACACAACATTTCATAGTTTAGGGCTTAATGCGGTACTTGGTTGAAGTCTGCGAATTTTGTATTGATTTTCTACAAGTTTTTGAAAAACTAATGCAATAACATGCATCAATATTTATCCTTGGTAGACTGTGCAGATAAAAAGTAAAATGTAATGATTCGAACAATTTTCAGAAATAAAAAAACATAAAATTTAGAAGACACTTGTTTGAAAATAGTATGGTTATATACCATTTTAAGTTAGACCTTTAAAAACAAGATTATTTTATCTTTACGCTACGGTCTAAAATACTTTAATATGAAAAATAATCATTTCTCGTTTATGTTATACAAAGTAAGGAAAGAAATATGTTGAGATAAAAATGTAAAAAAAAAAAAATTAAATAAATAAAATAATAATAATAATAATTATTTTAAAAAGGAAAAATTTTTTTTATTATTATCTTAATAATAATAATAATAATATAAAAAAAAATCAAAATATTAAATTGAGTCAATTTTTAACACGCTTTTATTAGCTTCACCTGTATGTATGTTTGTATGTATGTTTGTAACCGCTCTGGGAGCAAACAAAAAATCTATATTGTAAAAAAAGACTTCCTCTACGTGAACGCTGTGGCTGTGAGGTAAAGCTCCGGGCTACGAACCGAAAGGTCTAACATTCGAGCCCAGTCAGGGGAGATATTTTTAAAATGGTTTTTGTTTAATTCTAAATTATTTTATAATCACCCTGTAATATGGTGTGTCACTCACACAATTTTTTCTTACCCTGCATTTTAATACTATAAAGATAGATATTTTGTGCTTTTTAGTTCACATTTCAATAAAAGCGTGTTCTTTAATAAAAAAATAAAAAATAATAAAAAATTCTTAAAATGTAAAATTTCTTAAAATATATATATATATATATATATGTGTGTGTGTGTGTGTGTATATATACTTTTAAAGAAATTTTACATTACATATATTAGTAACTATTATATCTCATCAAGTATCTAATTATTACTTCCTTTAAAATTTACCTATCTTAAAAATATTAAATATCTTATTAAAATTTTGCAATATAATATTTTTCTCTTTATACTTAAAATGTAGTAAATATTCTTAGAAGCTTTATATATATATTATATATTATTATATGAAACATAATTCGTCATCGCGTTTTCTGTCACGCTAAAAAAAGACTATTCCACTTAAAAAAAAAAAGTAAGCAATTCATTGTATCTCTTAATGGCTCAGTTGGTTAGAGCGTCATGTTAATTTTTGCGAATAATTAATAGAAAAGGTGTCAGTTGATAAAAGGAAATATTTTGTTGTGTGCACAGTATCGTAATAATTTTTGAAGAATTTTTTAAATAACTTTTTATCTAGTTACTAAAAAGCACAAAATAAAAATTTAAGTATAAATAAATAAATAAATAATTTTTTAGAAAGCTTTTTATTAAAAGCTTTTTATATGAAATTGACTCTGTCATCGTGCCTTCGTGTCACGCTAATAAACAAGGCGCCACCATTTTAAAGTAAACATAAATTATTTAGTTTGTCGTTCCATGGTTTAGGTGGTTAGAGCGTCACGTTAATAACGTAGTGGTCGAGAGTTCGATCCCCAAAGGTACGGCGTGTTGATTTTTGAAGATAATTAGCAGAAAGTGTCAATTAATAAAGGAAAACTTTTCGTTGACTACACAGTAACCTAAGAGTTTTTTAAACAGCTTTTTATATTGTTATTAAAAAGCAAAAAATAAAAATTTAAGTAAAAATAAACAAATAAATACATTTTTTTAGGAGTTTTTTATTAGAAGCTTTTCATTGAAATTGTATTTTGTCATCGCATCTTCGTGTCACGCTAAAAAACAAGGCGCTTCCACTTTAAAGTAAATGCAAGCATAATTTTGTGACATTTGAAATTTAGGGCTTAATGAATAAGTATACAAAAACTAACAACTAAGAATATTAGTATCGAATGTTTTTTAAAATATTTTGGATATTTTAAAATATTCATCTCTTGCAAAAGTGAATTATCTATATTTTTCTCTAAAATTTCCTTAGTGTTAAAACTTTCATTTCTTTATAGAATGTCTTTGCCACAACAAATTTTTATTTTATGCATTTTAGGGCTTCACAATAAAAAGCCTCTAATTTAAAAAAAAAAAAAAAAAAAAAATGTTTTTTTTTTTTTTTTTTTTTTTTTTACTTAAATATTTATTTATATATGTTGTCATGTTTAAAATATTTACAATCAGAAAGATTTTCTTATACAACGACATAATCGATATTTTGGGTATTGACATTGCATGGGAGAACAATAAAAGAAATTTAATGCACTAACATAGCAATGGGGGGGGGGGGGGAGGTAGCGGAAAAATAAATTTTTACTTTTTAAAAATTAATAATTATATTATTACCTACAATATAATATCTTAATGAAAATTAATATATAAAGTAATAGTTTTCTTCGTTACTATAAAAATTGCAAGTGCTTCTTTTTTACTTTTATTACTTTTTTTCTTTTTAATACTTTTCATACAGTTTAGCATATATAAATTTATTGTTGATACAAAATAATTATTAAACAGTAAAGTACTTTATATGTAATAATAATAAATAATAATAATAATAATATATATATATATATATATATATATATATATATATACATATATATTGCGTATTTATTTATTTTTCAATGACGAGGTACTTGCGAATGAGCATTGACTGGGTGGTCAACGAACTGATAACCGTTTATGAAGGAGCACCCAAAGGGTGGCCATTGCCACCACTAACAGGGATAACAAATCCGTGCTTTTTTCCGGATTCGAACCAGGCCCTACCGTTAGGGGGTCAGAGACGCTAACCACCACAATGTACGAGCGGCCTTTAATATAGTCCACTTCCTCATCAGAGGCACTTCAAGGCCACAGAATTCAGAGAGGGAGATCACGCGCTCAATTCCATCCAGGCAGATATCGTTGTTTCTTCAGTAACCTAGCAACGGACGGGGAAAGTGAAATTACAGTTCATCTGAGCGTGGCCTTGAGGTGACTGCGTAAAGGAAATATAGTATAATAATATATACAATGGTTTTTAGAATGAGAAACTTTTGCAAAACTGACTGGAATGGTAGAAACTATACAAAGTACATTATTAAAGATTCTGTTATTTAAAAACTTTAATTGAGAAAAACTCATGCTAGGGGGCGCATTTGCCGATAAAATGGATATTTTCGTTGTCCGCTTAGTAAGACCTTTAAGATGATATATAATATGTATAAATACTTTTTGAACAGTTGGTGACCCTCCCTAAACTTGAGTATCTTAAAATTCCAAATATGTGATTCTATGCACCAAAATATATAGTATTTAATATAAATATAAAGTGCGAAGAATTACTTTCCTGTAGAATGGCAAAGCGTTTGATCAGAAATTACATTTTTTAATAATGAAATCTTGTTTATTTCAGCTGTAGAAAAGGGAGGGGAAGATTAAAATCTAACATTTTTTTTTTAATTATTTTGTATTTAATACCAATATTTTTGAGACATAAAATTAATCTTAAATCAGTCAATCGGAGATAAGTTTAAAATTTTATTTTGGGAGAAGGATTAATATATATATCAAAATGTTTTAAAAACAATTTTTTAGATGAACATTTATAAATTCTACTAAATTTATTTTCAGGATACGAAATAAGGAAAATAATGTATATATATATATATATATATATTTAAAATTAAAGGAACATTTAAAAAAAAAATGACATATCCATCATATATGGCAGAAAACAAAGACCGAAAAAAGAAAAGAAAAGAAAAGTTCAGAAACAAAGATTTGATTTCTCATTCTGACGCCCAAAATAGAAATTTCAGAGGCAAAAGTTTAAACAACGTCTGTCTTTTGTTAGAATTTTAAGAGAAAGTATCAATTCTCTTAGAGTGTATTTAAGGGGTGAGAGAGTGGAGAAAGGTAAAGGAAGTAAATACAGGAATGATTTTATTCAGCAGACCGTAGTTGAAAGTTTTTCTTTTTATCATTGATAAAAATCTGCTTTTCGTAAACTTCTTTTCCGTTTATTTCTTAAATATTGGAGTTATAGTAAATTTCAATGGATTTTTAAAAACTATACCTCATATATGAATATTTTCACACCTTTTTGAATATATATATTGTAAATTGTAAATTTTTTTTTTTCAGTAACATATTATTGAAGAATCATCTCTAACGCTGTTTCATAAAATAATAATAATAATAATAATAATAATAATAATAACGCGTTTTTACCAATTTTGATAAAAGTTTTTATCTTTGTATGGTTTTGTTTAAATTTAAAATTTTATCATCATTTAATAACAGTACCATTTTGATTAAAAAATGCTATTTTATTCTTCTTCTTGTACTATTTTCCTCGGAGAATTTACATATTGTTACAAAGATGACAACTTTTCGAATGAAGAAAGTAGTTCGTAAAGAAACAGACTTCTTCTATCCGATGAAGGCAATTTATTCCTTAAAAATTTTTGAAATCAGAAATTTTAAATTTATTACTCGTACCACAAAATAAATAAGTGCCGAATATTTTTTTAAACAGTTCAGTAAAACAGACTGTACGCAAACTGTACTCTCTCGGGAGATGTTAGACTGTCCTTACTTTTCATTTAAACATTAAATCTACTATTACATTAAAATGTTTAATCATTTGCACATTATTCTGAAAATGCTTTCTTCTACTCGGAAGATGAAAATCGTGATGACATGTCTCCGGACTACACCTATGGGTAAATCTGCGTATCTCTAGTGCTGTGTGTTAAATTCACTAAACCTGAATCTCTAAAAATACACATGTGATGATATCAGTATTTTAATATCAAACAATATACAATAAAAAAATATTTTTGTTTTGTTTGTAGTTGAAAATAGTTGAAAAAATTTTCAGTAAAAAAAAAAAAAAAAAAAAAAAAAAAAAAAAAATACTGAATAAATAAATGTTGATTGTTTTCAATTTTAAAACATCTTTTATAGTATAAACGCAAAATAATGCTGTCTATGAGTATTTTAAAATGAATTTTTTTCTTCTTTTTCATTAGTTTACAGAGCATTTTGTCATCAAATAATATTTATTTCGAAATAAATAAATAAATAAATAAATACATTCTTTAAAGAAAAAGGCTTTTCCACTAAATTTTTACGAATCCAAAACTGTATTCTTATATATATATAAGAAAGTAAAAATTGTTTGTAAGTGCATTGTAAGATATAAATATTCACTGTGAATAAAATAATTAAAATCATGTAAATAAAAAATCTGGAGTGACTCCACTCGACTTTCCGAACTTTGAGTAACTAACAGTTTTATAGATAAAATAAAGAAAGAGGAGTTTCTAAACAAACAAAAAAGAGAAAACCATAACAGATTGTTTGAGTATTTTTCTCCATATATCACACGAGGTTTTATTTAACGCTACTGAACTTTGAGCCCTTAGATCATAATGATAAAGAATTTTTCGTTGTGTCCCTGTAAAAATCTATAAATGCTAGTTTCACCAAAATGCTTATAGTTAGTGCAACAGTGATTTATAATATTCATACAAATTTTCAGCTCAATTGAATAAGGCGTTTAGATGCTATCGCTGGTCTCATAGGCCATAAAGATAAAGAATTTTTCTTTGTGTCCCTGTAAAAGAACTGTAAGTGCTAGATTCACCAAAATCTATACAGTTGGTTCAAATGTGACCTATAACATGTGTACAAATTCTTTGCTGAGATTAATAAGGCGTTTAGACGCTATCACACTTTTAAAAATTTGGCAAAGAATTTTTCTTTGTGTCCCTGTAAAAAAACTATAAGTGCTAGATTCTCAAAAATCTATACAGATTGAGTATCTGTGACCTATAATATGTGTTTAAAGTTTTTGCTCAATTGAATAAGGCGTTTAGATGCTATCGCACTTTAAAATTTTGGTCCCTTGGCCATAATGATAAAGAATTTTTCTTTGTGTCCCTGTAAAAAACTATAAGTGCTAGATTCACCAAAATCTATAGGGTTCGTACTATGGTGACTTACAATATACGTACAAACTTTCAGCTTATTCGAACAAAGCGTTTAGACGCTAGCGTGTTCACTCACAGACATACACACATACATACACACATACATACACACATACATACACACACACACACATACATACATCATCGTAAAAATAGTGAAAACGGACTCGTTGGACCTCGAAACGTATAGAAACATCAAAATCTCGAATTCGGATTTTTGACATGATTACAATACTTTCCTCACTATAGCGTTCGGAAAGTAAAAAAGACATAGTAATTAGCTAATAAAATTTTTTTAGATAACTTTAGTATATATATATATATTTATCTCAATAATAGTATTTATTCTGAGCATTAATTAGTGGTTAAAAAATACAATTAAATATTTATTATTAAGTTAATATTGTGTGTAACTTAAATAGATCTGAAAAACAGAAAATAGCAGAAACACAGGATCAATTCGACATCTTAGATGGCTTTCTTGAAGGATAAAGTTACTTCACTTTTGTTGAGTAAACCAAAAATACCAATGCACTCAATCAGAATCAGAAGTTAACGGTACTGAAATAGAAGAGATGGTTGCCTTCAAGATGTTCTCTGCAAAAGACAGACTTGTTTTTCTGAAATGGCTTTTTCGAAGTTTATATAATATTTATGGTGAATTCTTGAGATATATTTTTATTTTGTTTTAACATGTAAGATTGTATGTCTCTGGAAAATATTTAATATGCTTTTTACATTACTTATAGTTTGTGCTCCTGACATTTCTTCTTTTTTACATAATATGTTAAAATTTTTAACCAGTTGTATTTCAGATGATTTGAAATATTTATTGCTTCTAAGAAAAATGTACAAAATATTTTACGAAATTGGATTTTAATATGCTTATTCGTACAAAATTCGACATTAAAAAAAATATTAATTTTACTCCATTTGTTGTTTACAGCTAATACTTGGAAATTTCTTCCACTTTATATACCATGCTAAATTATTCTTTGGCAAAAACTCTTCATCTAAATTGCTAATTGGTTGCACAAAATGTAAAGGAGATGAAATGTGCCAGAAAAATATTAATAAATGCCAATGAGAATTCTACAACTCTACTAAAAAAAATATGTATTTTTGAAAAGTGACTAATCATAACATACTCGTTCAAAATTTCAGTCTATTCCATCATGTTTGAAGGATATAAAATAATGAAAATAAATAATAATCAAAAGAATTTTGTAAAGTGTTAAAATGTTAATTAAATTAATAACATGGTATTATATATATATATATATATATAATTCAGCTTTACAATGATCAAACAGCAGGAAGGAAGACATTAATTAATAAAAAAAATACGTAAGTTGTATACATAGACAGAGAGAAATAGATAGATTAATAATTACAAGAGAGAAGAGTGACAATTTGACCATTTGAAACATTATTGGAAGAAAATTTTCAACTATTAAAAACACATTGAGACATGCCAATTTTTCCGATTTATTAAAGAGAACTGTTAGTAACCAGCATTTTTCCTCCTCCCCTTTTTGGTAGAATAAATTTCTAAAAATTTGTAACTATGATTAAATGAAAAGAATATTAATATTCAATAAAAAGTATGTGAAAAAAAAACTACTAACAAGGGAAGTATGAATCAGTAAAATTCCTATTGAAACCAAACCAAGATTAAATTAAAGAGCATGGTCGAAAACATAGGGTAGAGTACAAATTTGCTGCAACAACCCCCATGGGGGCGAAATCTGACCCCCTAATAATTTTAATTATTTCTATAAAAACCAACAAAACACACATCGTAGTAAGAACGGGTGGTGCAGTGGTAGCGTGCTTGACTTGTGATACGGAGGTCCTGAGATCGAGTTCCTGCAAGAGCGTTTTGTATTTTAATTTTTTATTTCAACTGACATATCTTTTTAATTACATTTTTAATTAAATTAAATTATATGAAGAGAAAATATTAATTATATTTACAAAAAAGGTTTTATTCAGAGTGGACAATTTAATATTTTTTTAATTTTTAACTAATTTATTTATTTATTTATTAAATTAAAAAGAAATCAATAATTAAACGGCAAATACTTTTATATTACATTTAGATAAAAATTTGTGCTAGTGTTTTATGTAAATTTTTAATTACTGTTTTTTATGGACGTCATTAATGGCAAGAGTTAATCGTCTGCTCTCAATTGTATTATTATTCATGCAATTTTTTGCATGAAAAATCCTTAATGAACAATAGTTGTTGCTTAACTATTCGACGTCGCATTTAACTTTTATTTCGTATATTTCATTAAACAACTGTCAAATTTGATGGTGTCGTAAGAACTGACAACAAAGTGACAAATTTTCTCAAGATGATTTCACTAATTTATAATTAGTTACACCTCAAAAAATTCAAAATCCGGGTAAATATGAATTTTACAAATCTAGTAATGTCGACGAAAAACCAAATATTTAACAAACTGTTCGTGATGAAGAATAATTTACGGTGAACAAAACTGTAATTCAAATAATTGTAATCAATCTTCTTATATTTCTTGTTCTCATTGTGAAAAATTCTTTTGGTTTCATGATTTTTCTACTTTTAATCATAAGTGTTATAAATTAGAAAAAAAAAAAAAAAAAAAAAAAAAGAGAGAGAGATCTTAATATAATAAATATTTTCTCTTAAATTAATAATTTTATTTAATTAAAAACGTAAAAAAAAAAAAAAAAACAAAAAATTAAAAATTGCCTTTGCGGTGACTCGATCTCAGGTCATCCGTATTACAAATCAAGCACGCTACCACGGCACCACCAGTGCTTACAAAGATTTGTGTTTTCTTGGCTTTTATAGAAATAACTAAAACTATTAGGAGGTCATATTTTGAAATTTTATAAAGACATCACATTTTTTTACAGAAAAATCTATATAAATGAAAAATAAAATATGTAAACATCAATAGATACAAATTACATACTTACTGAAAGGTAACTTTTGGGTCTACATATTGTATATATATACAGGGTGTTTTTGAACTCAACGTACAAACTTGGAGGGTAGAAAACATCAGTAAAAATCAGAATAAAATAGAAAATCAAGATCACAAATGGGAAGGTACAGTCGGTAACAAAAGTGTCCGAACACTAGCAAAAAATCCTATGTAAAAATAGTACACTTCATACGGTTTTGTTAAATAAATCCTTATCGAATCATGTTCTTACACTGACTAAGAACAGCATTCGACAAGGATTTATTTAACAAAACCGTACGAAGTGTACTTTTTTTACATAGGAACTTTTGCTAGTGTTCGGACACTTTTGTTACCGACTGTAAGCGTGCTCTCGAGATCAGCACGCTTGGATTTCTCAATTTAGACGGCGACTGAGTGAGGTAGATATGAATCGTTTCACTAACACCGACATAGCTGATAGTTACGGAAATGTACTCGCTGCTGTACGACTGTATTGGGAAAGAATTGAAACGCGGTGGATACCAAATCACCAAATGTCCACTCCTGTGCATCAGAATTTGTGTGAACGGGGATCCTTCAGAGTTCCGATACAGGACACCGAGCGGGTACGATCAACGCGAATAACCGACTTGGAAGAGGGTCTGCTGAATATTGAAGGATTCAAATACCGGCACCAGCGTACGTGCCATTGATGAGATATTAGAATAGACTCCGGACTAGTAATCTTTTGCTTCCGATTCGCATCCCCACCATTCCACCATTTCATTCGCTAAACCGATTTTTCTAGAGCAAAACCGACATTCCACTTCCCCCAAAGCAAAATTTCCTCCATTGCTGTTTTATATTTATTTCGATTGGGGATAAATTAAACACAAACCACAACCTACACCAGCTGAAATGAAAAGCAAGTAATCTAATCCTTGTTATTGAGTGAAAGCTGTTCTGTTTGACTTTTCTTTGGAGATTCTGTGGTACGAGAAACTAAACATTTAAAATATACAAAATCCCAAGAACAAGTTGTCAAGAAAGCGATTATTGCCAAAAGAAGGCGCAAAAAACCTCAGTAATGTTCCGGGAATTTTTCTCCATAGCCAGTATAGGGAATCCGTACTCTACTAGTATATTTGCTCAATGGTACATGCGCTTGCTCTGCAACAACTACATCGGCATCAACGGAGTGTCACGGTCTTCACAGCGAAGTCTGACATCCTTTTCATCTTCAGAGTCAAAGTACTACAAGCAAAAGATTATCACGACTTGTTGTATCTGCACAGTAGTTTCTTCAAAAAAGTGCGTCGAACGGACCCTTCCCAAGTCCAGTTTTGTTCATTGATAAAGCGTCTTTTACACATTAAAGAGTGTTCAATACTCACAACACGAATATGTAAGCCGTAGACAATAAAATGAAATCAGACCAGGTGCCGCACAACGTCTCTTTGCTGTTAATGTGTGGGCGGGAATCTAGGATGATTGTTTGGTCGGCCCATACCACTTGTAATGAAAGCTCACACCTATCTTATCTTCCTCCAAGAGGTATTTCTGAAATTTCTGACGGGTGTTCCTGTACAAGTTTAAGGCTGAAAATGGTATCGACACATTGGGGAGTTTTCGTACCTGACCATTTGGACAGAACATTTGGAGGTAGATGGATTGAGCGTGGTGGTTCCGTTGCATAGTCCCAAAGATCACGTGATTTATCACCTTGCTCAAGAACCGTCATTGCTGCTGCTACGATCCACGAAACGTTTTGTATATTTAAATATGTTCGTCAATCTATACAAAATAGTTTTCAATCATGCATGACTGCTGATGGGCGCGGAATCTAGTAAACCTCCTGTGATGCTTCTAACTATTTTACTATTTTCTGTGCAACAAAGCGCTTAATACTGCTTTCTGTAATGTGTCCTTGCTTTGTCTGTGTGTTTGTTTATCACTTAAAGACTGGATTTAGCAGCCTGTTTTCCAAGTTTGTACATGGAGTTCAGAAATATCCTATATATATGTGTGTGTGTGCAAATTAAGCGTAGTTTACAAGTATGGAATTTATTATGCCAGGAGCTTTACACATATTGAAGTGCAAAATTTAATTTTTCAGTGATAACTTCTTTCCTATCACTTATATTCAGAAAAATATTGTTCTCATCTAAGGAAAAAAGTCTATTTGTCTAATAAGGAGAGGTCGTGACAAGGAAAATTCAGTTTGGGACGAACCTGCTCAGAATTCCTGCTCAGAATTCGAGACGAACTTACTCAGAAGACTACTATAAAAGAAAAAAATACATTACTGCAGTTGCGTGCACTAGCCAAATAATATTGAGAAAGAGTTTTTAATGTTTCAGTAATGGCTTACGTACAAGTTATTTCAGCAAAGCTCCAGTGGCGTACATGGTAGCTTGCGCGGCTACAGTCTGGTGGTCTCCAGTTTGATGCTACCAAAGAAAACTTGTTTATTATCACTTATTTATCTAAATTTATTTTAACTTTATATTTAAAACAATGCTAAACTTTGTTTTTAAAATTATAGAAAATATTATAGAGAAATAATAATTTTAACGGCGTAATATAAAGATATAATTACCATCCAAATAAATTAAATAATTTCTTCTCCAAGTTATACAGCTTCTAGAAAAATTACAATGCAGGATTCTGATACAGCGTTATGTGTTTCAGATAACTATAGAGTACAGTCGGTAACAAAAGTGTCCGAACACTAGCAAAAATCCCTATATAAAAAAAGTACACTTAATACAGTTTTATTAAATAAAGCCTTGTTGAATCCTGTTCTTAGTCAGTCTAAAAACAGGATTCGACAAGAATTTATTTAGCAAAACTGTATTAAGTGTACGTCTTTTTATATAGAAATTTTTGTTCGTGTTCGGACACTTTTGTTACCGACTGTTGGTAAGGAAGCGAATTATAGAGTCAGAGTAGCAACCAATAAAAATTTAAGAAACTGGAGCTGTAAGCTAATAGGAATTTGGGTTGTAGAAAGCTATGTAAAAATTAAGAATATGTGGATTTAATGTAATTTTTCCAATAATCTGATAGAGGAATTACAGCAAAATCACATTTTATGATATTATGAATTTTATAGATATAGAAAGCTTCTAGAAAATCGAGTTCATGTAAGTGTTTAGGCTGACAGATTATTTTAGCTGAATTAAAAGTGAAATTATGAGTAATATTCCAGCAATGCTTAGCAGTGGCCGATTTTTTAGTTTCTTGTTTCTGAATATAACTCATGTGTTCTTTAAGGCGAAACCTGAGTTTACGTTTTCTTTGACCAATATATGATTGTCCACATTGACAAAGAATACTATATATACCCCAAGAGTTATGTGTATTAATAGGGTCTTTTAATCTAGAAAGGTCTAATTTATTTATGGGTGAGAAAAATATTTTAAAGTTACATTGTAGATTTAGGGAAAAAAAGGCAAAACAATACTGATGTTAGAAGAGGACTTAGACGTAGAAGTGTGAGAAGTATGGGGATTTTGTGATTTAAAAAGAGCTTTATCAATAATGGAAGGGTTGCAACCTCTGTCAGTAGCAATTGCTTTAAGATATTTAATTTCAGAGTGGAGGGATTCAGGATCCGAACAAATGTTACGGGCACGATTGACAAAAGTATAAAATGCGGCCATTTTCTGAGTAGGTGGATGTCATAAACAAGCATGGGGAGATATTGAAACAGCAAAATTGTTACAATAAACGGTAGTGCACAAACCTTTTTCAGTGCGAGAGACCAGTGTATCAAGGGAAAGGAATGAACAATTGTTTTCAATTTCGTATGTTAATATTGTCAAGTGAATTAAGGATCTTCAATACGTTATTAATAATGTGCCGAGAAGTATCGATCAGAGGGAAAGCATAATCCACATAACGGGTCCAAAATGGAAAAGATAATTTTCCAGTCTTTTTATATAATTAACTGTTATAGTCGGTAACAAAAGTGTCCGAACACTAGCAAAAATTCCTAGGTAAAAAAAGTTTACTTAATACTGTTTTGTTAAATAAATCCTTGTCGAATCCTGTTCTTAGTCAGTCTAAGAACATGATTCGATAAGGATTTATTTAACAAAACCGTATGAGGTGTACTTTTCTTACATAGGAATTTTTGCTAGTCTTTGGACACTTTTGTTACCGACTGTACCTTTCTCTTTTTGTAAGAACTTCAGTACGGAAGATCACACTTTAGCTTAATGCTTGGATGAAGGACATAAAAAAAGATGATTTGTCAGAAAAACATGAAGCCAAAATCATAACTACAGAAGTCATTAAGTAATACAATTAGATAAGAAATATAGCATTGTTTTTGTGAAATTATGTAATATGGATCATTCGAGACGAAAATCATTATAACAATAGGTCTCTAAGCTGTCAAATAAATGTAAAATAAGTAAAATAATACAGTGCTAGTCAATGATTTGATATATTCATTATGGCTCCTGCAGTAGCCTTCGCTGTTATTCCGACAGCCATCTTGAATGGACAACAGTTAACTTCATTTGCCCTGGATGCTGATACAGCATATTCCAACTTGCCTTAAACCATTTCTCCAAGGTTTAAGGTTTGTTTCCTATTGCGTTTCGGGCAAGATTGGAGTATTAGTATTTCGTCCTACGAGACGAAGAATGTTCGGTGTTTTTGGTGCAGCTATATTTATTCTTTTTTATTGATTTTTCCTTTCTTTAAAGAGTTAATGTAATATTTATTTTTATGTTTGTATTTTTTATATTTATGCATTTCATTTTAAATTCGATTACTGTCTAGTATTTGTGCATTAATCTTCGAGAAGTTGGGGGCTGAGGATGTTTTATTCAAGCTTAATCGCCTACATCCTTTCAGCAACTTCTCGAAATTTCATTCCTGGCATCGCAGGAGGGGTAGGGGGAAGGTGGGAGGGGTAGGGTCTTCTGATGAAGCCCTCTAAGTATTTAAGTATTTTGGTATTTCAATAATTTATTTCTTGTTTATTTATCTTTTTTGATACAGTGGTGGTCAAAATTGTTAAGACAACTGAAAATTGCAGCATTTATTTCTGAAGTAAATAAAGTGAAATGTACACATAAAATGCTTTTTATGCTAGAAATCATTGTAAAATACAAAAAATTGTAAAATGCAAAATATGAATGTTTTTCCATAGTTAACAAAAAATGTCATTATAAAAACTGGATAAAAATTTAAGGACAATGAATATTTTGTCTTGAAACTCACTATTAATTAGTAATCTACCCATTCTTCTTAATCACTTTTATCAGTCTTGACGTCATGTAATTTTACAGTTCTTTCAGAACGTTCTTGAAAATTTTTGTACAGACATTTTTGATGTAGGACACAGGTTCTTGCTTGTTTTAATATGGAATACCATTTTTGTATATTTCGTTTTCCAGAATACCCCAACAGATTTTCCATTTGATTTAGATTTAGACATCTGGCTGGCCACTCAAGTAGTTTCAGAAAATTAGCATCAAACCCCGATTTCAGTGTTTGAGAAACATGTCCTGAGACCTTCCCAGACAGTTACTGAGCTTCCTGCAAATGTGTGCTTTGAGAAAATTCTTTTCCTTCAGACCAGAAGTATCGATCAGACCAGAAGTATTGAAAATCATTTGGTCTATCGAAATTAAACATTTTCTCATCGGAAAGATAACGTCATCTCCCCTTTTCTCGATAGTAATGCATTTTTAGAAAACTCCCCTCTCAGTCTATTATGAACTTTTGTAAGAGGAAGTCGTGACATAAGTTTTTCATAACGGAACTTTTTTTCTTTTTGTAAAACACATCGAAAAGTTCGAGAACTGCATTTTACGTTTAATCTCGTTTAATTTTTATCGATGTTTATTTTTTGGAACAAGCTCGCCTTATTATGATTCTTTTTTTTTTTTTTTTTTTTTTTTTTTTAACTCACAGAAACAGAAGATGGCCTACCTGTATGTCTTTGCCGTTCATATTTGCTGGGATTTTTAAGAAAATTATAAATGACCGTTTTCGATTCACTCAACTTTGTCGCAATCTGACGAGCAGTAAATCCTAAACCTTTAAAAGCAACCACTTTCCTTTTCTCAAGCTCCGAAAATTTAGTACATAGCGGAATGGTTGCAAAAATTTGAATACGACGTTCTCAATCGTTTATTGATCATATATACTGTCTGCGAGTGCTGTGTGCAGAACAAAAAACATGTAAATTTTGCTTTTTAGAACACACAAATACAGTTGTCCTTATAATTTTGTCGATATCCCATGGCTGTCTATGTCTAAAATATATTTTATGAATATGAATTTTCCACATATTTCCATAAAAAATAATAAAAATTTGCTTCATTTATCATTGGTTTCCAGCCATATAAGTTGCATAATTTTTTGGCCAACTATAGATAAGATTTGGCGATTTTCTATTTGTCTTTATAATTTTGACCACCACTGTATTAAATAAATTTTATATTTCTTATTGCTGCATTTTGCACATTGGTCTATAAACTTTGTTTAAGCTTTTAGCTCATTTTGGAGTTTCTTTATATTAGCTTTTGATTATATATATGTAACAAGTCACGTGATTAACTCGTTTAATATAAACAAAGAATTTCAAAATCAACCAAAATAATTACTTGGCGATCGAAAAATATTTAAAGTCCTTTAAAATATCTCATATTTTTCTTAACCCGTTAGTAGTCGCTAGTTGGTCGATTCGTCGCCCATCCCTTCAGTGTCGCGACATTTTTATTCAATAGTCACCAAAAATTTTTAGAAGTGGCATTTGATATACATAATCGACGATTATTAGAATCGATTCGCCTTTTATGTATATCAAATGCCACTTCTAAAAACTTTTGGTGAATATTGACTAAAAAAGTCGCGACACTGAAGGGATGGGCGGTGAATCGACCAACTAGCGGCAACTAACGGATTAAATGACAAAAGTAGTAAAAATATATTTTACTTCATGCGTTTGTTTTATTTTCCAAAGTATAATAGTCGGCAATTTTAATTAGAATAAAAATAATTTTAAAGATATTTAGAAAGAATAACATTCATAGTATATTATCTTTTAATTTACTATCAAATATCCTGTATAAATCCAATAACAAATCAAAATTTAAAACATTGTTGAATTTCTACTGAGAAGAAGAGATTTCGAACAAATACGAAAATATATATTCTTTTGTAAATTTTTATACTTGTCCAAAGTAAACTAGAAAAAAATACGATTTATTTGACCACTTGTAAAAGCAGTTGCGAAATAAACGTTAACAATATGCTGTTTATATTACCAGGTTTTCTAAAGAAAATAAATGACAAAAACACAAGTTTCTAGAAACGAACTTGTCAGCTTTATAACAGTGTGAACAAAGTGCAAGAAAATTATGTTTTTCAGAAATTTTTAGTTTGAATATCTACTTGATATTAAATAACGTACAATTTTCTATCATGATTGGATATCAATTAAATAAGAAAAAGACATTTTTATCTAAAAACTTTAGTGATGAATTTTCAAATAACCGTGACGGTTATAAACTTAAAAAAAAATACGCATGAAAAATTTAAATGTTGAAACCATTATTAAATTTAAGAGAACAAAATCATGGTTCGAAAGATTAAATCGTTTTTTAATCATATGAAAGGTATGTATTATCTTTACAAAAGGAAATCTATATAGGAAGGAGAGAAAAAGAGATATGGAATTTTAAGGACAACCAATAGAAATATGCTAAATAAATACAAAAACTCATAGATAGAGAAAAATCAAGGTACCAAAACTAATATATATATATAATAAGAAGAATAGTAATCCGGTGTAACATTAACACAACTGTCTCTTACCCTGGATTTCAATGCAATAGACAGATTACTGAATAAAAGCAAGATAACAAGTATTGTACAAACCTTCATTAAAAATAATTAACAGACGCTTAGAACAGTTTTATTTGACATATAATCCTGTGTGAGAGGATTTCCGCCTCACTCACCCACACTTTTGAATTAAGTATCTATATTTATTAATCACTGAAGACTGTTTTTAAATTTAAAAGCTTATACCAAATTATTCATACAAATTTTACTCCCACCACGCCTCGAGAATAATTTTTCGAGAGCACATTTTTAAAGCAGCAACTCGTATAAACTTCAAAATACAAAATTTGAATTGCCTGGAATTATTTTGTTTTTAATTCACTCTGATAGCAGATATGCACAAATATCAATCATAAAAAACTTCATTTTAAATTAATAGGTATTAAGGTTACTTCAAAAAGTGTAGTTATACAAAGAAAAACAGCGCTGAAAATTTAACTTCAAAAATACTTTTTTCTGCGTATGGATGGGTATGAGTAATTAATTTTCTTTTTTGAACAGTTAGCCTGGACATAGTAAAATGTTGTGAAACACTTCCAGAAAATACATTAAAAAAAATAATGTTTTTCCTTAATTCTTGGTAGCCCTGTTTATTTTCTATAATTTATGTACAAACCCCACTGTGTACTTAAATGCAATCCTATATTGAAAACACATGTCACAACCTTCCAACAATTTCCAGATATAACCCCAATATATTCCACTTCTTTTGGGTAGCCCTGTAAACGAATGATGAATGATTTCTCCTACCATATTCTAAAAGAAACATGCTATTATATATATAAATAATATATGTTCATTTTATTTTGCAGAGTACAGCCTATAGATATTAAACTGTACCTACCGGAACTTTCATCGATAGACGAAATGTATTTGAATTCTATCACAAGACATACCTTCCCATTAGAAATGTTAAAGTTGCATTCCCTAGCGGCCCTCCTACCACCCCAATGCCCGGGCGCAAACATTTTTGGACAAAGTATGTCTTGTAATACATACCTGGAAACGTTTTTTCAAGACAATGAATTTAGTATAACTAGTTTTGTCCTGCAGTGAATATTAAAGGAGATACATAAGTATAAATCCACATTTCAAAAGTCTAAAAACTCATGTATATCCTTTAATAATCATCGTAGGGCGAAACTATTTACATCAAATTCATTGTGTTGAAGAAACGTTTCCAGAGATGTATCACAAGACACACCTTCCTATTTGAAATTTTAAAGTTGTCCTCCCTAGCGGCCCCTCTAGCCGCTCCGGGACCATACTTTTTTCACCAAAAGAGAGGTCCCTCTCGAATTAATTAAATACATGTTTCGCCATTTTTCAAAATTCCGACTCATTTTCGAGTTAGGAGAGGAGTGTGGGACTCTTGAAACCCCCTGCATATATATATATATATATATATATATATATATAGATAGATAGATAGATAAACGAAGTGATTGCAGTAGGTCGATTTCTAAAGAAATCAACTTAAAAAGGGCGGGACAAGCAACAGTACGGAATATTAATTAGGATGTTGGCAGGTATGCGTATTTAATTTGAAGATCCAATTACTTCAACCGCATTGAAAATCATCTTCTTTGTGAAAAAACCTTTATTGGCTTGTAAGTCTAACATATTTTTATTTATTTACTTAGATTTGTGAGTTCATAAGGATTTTTTCATAGAAAAAGAACTTCAGCAACGTGATTGAAGTAATTTTATCTCCAAAATAAATGCGTGGCATGTAAAAAACTCCTTATGAATTTTCAACTCTAGAAAATATGTAAAATCAAGTCCGTTTTATTTTTTACCCTGTTCAAATGAACTTTTGACGCAAGTTGCCCCATATATCAAGGTTTTAACCTATGCAATAAAATTTTTCTACCTTTCGCGCATGCGTGGTAAAAAAAAAAAAAGAAATATATATATATATATATATATATATAGTATAAATGCTCATATCTCAGCGAATGTTACGCCTGTGGTTTTTATTTTTCATAATAATGTTTCCTTAATGTTTTGTCACTTTTTTAGCAAGTTTTGTAACATTTTCTTGAAATCCATTCGTGTGATAAGCAAAAAGCTTGCCAAATAAATAAATAAATAAATAAATAAAGGAAATAAAATAATAATAATAATAATAATAATAATAATAATAATGATTTAAAGGAAAAAGTTACAATAACTGAATAATTGAACTATTCCTTTAAAAGAACATACAAATATTGTATATAGTAAGTGTAACAATGTGTTGAAGTTACAAGTGTTTTGTAGCTTTTTGTGATACAGGTTGATTCAAAATGCTTTTCTTTACTTTTGGTAGGTCCCCTTTATTGCACTCGTGATTAAATCGATAGTGGAAAATGTGAGTTTATAAATGTTCTTTGCATGTCTGAAGTTCAAGGTAATTTCGTCCAGTATTGTTTTAGAAAATCGAAAAAGTGGCAAAATAAAAGGAAATTCTAATAACTTGATCACCTACTGTATTTATTTACTCGTGAATAAAAAAATTATCAAAAAATAAATGTACTCATGCATCTGGCAAAATTGATGTCATTAAAACTTAAAAATTTCATATATATTGATAACGTTTTATTCGAATTTTATTATTCCCGTGTAAATAAAAATATTTATTTTTATATCTAATTTAAAAAAAAAAAAAGTTTAATTTTAATTTTGAATTTTACTGAAATTGAACAGTTAGTAAATACTTTTGCTGTTTTCTTTTTATTTCATAATATTTTTTCTTCTCAATTTAAATGTTTAAATAGTTTTGATACTAAGATCAGGGACGGAACACTGTTTCAGAACTCCTACCACTATGAATGTAACAAAATTTTCTACTTCTTAAATCAACGACAGTACACGAAGAGAAATTTCTGAAACAAATACCGGTAGGAGTTCTGCGCCAGTGTTCCACCCCTGTAAGATTTAACAAGCATTTAAATAGTTAAAACGTACGCTTAGTAATTATATATAAATAAAAAATGGAATGACTTAAAAAAACCAAAGCGTCTTTCTCATGGAAAGTTTTTGCTGTAAAAAATAAATCAAACATGCCAACTTTCCCTATTATTTCATGCCATTATTCCTGGAAAATTATCTTCCTCATATTTAAACACAGAGTTTTCGATGATAAATAAAGAGAATACTTCCAGTGAAAGGTATTGGTATGAAATATTCCCGAGGGTTGGCACCTCTGAGAACTGCAGCACAAAGCAGATTATAAAGAGAACAACGGCATGAATCTGTTAACAACTACAGGTAAGATTAATTCAAGACGAAATTCAGGAGCAACTAGAAGCGAGGGGCATTTCTAAGTGTTAAAGGAGAGCTATAGAAAAAAAACTGATGAACAACGATAAAATATGTATTGTGCAGATGCTTGACGAACAAATGCAAGAAGACTAGAAAATAATCAAGTACATGCACAAGCCATTCTTCAAAATTCAACTGAAAGAGGGGCATTGCTAAGTGTTAAAAGAAAGCTATAGAACACACACACACAAAAAAAAATCTGATGAACTATGATAAGATAGGTACTGTGTAGATGCTTGACGGACAGAGGCAAGAGGACTAGAAAGTTCTCAAGTACATGCACAAACCATTCTTCAGAATCTAGCTGAAAGAGAAGCTGCTAGAAGATGAGAATTAGCTAACTAACAGATACAAGGCAAGTGTTGTGCTCGACGGACAGAGCCAGACTAAAAAGCTAAAAATAATGTTTACACATAAGCATTGATGATCTGTCAACACGTTTCATCGACCTCCTGAGTTGAGTTCGGAATCCATATATTCAAGACTTCCAGTCGCAATACCGCCACCAATGACCGGCGCTGAAAGCTGTTAGACGGGAAGTGTAGGGTTCGATTTCATGTCGCACTCGTTGACTTAGCCTTTAGCAGTTTTCCATGATTTTCTCGGAAACTCGAGTAAATACGGGCTAAGATCCCTTAGAAAGTCCACCCACGGAGGGCATAATTCCTTTACGCTCAATATTTTACGGACAATATATTTTTACATATTAATGGAACCCAAATAAAAGAATTGGGTTTAGGAAATTTATTGAGTAGTTTTCGAGAATGAAATTAAAAACTACATGTATAGGTAAAAATTACTCTTTGTTATATTTATATTTTTAAAATTTTTTCTTTTAAAGATATTACAAAAGTCATCCCTAATTCTTTTAAGTAGGTTTTATTAATTCTCAAAAAAAAAATATATATATATATATATTAAATCTGTTCTTAAATATCTGTATAAGTTTTAGCATTTTTAAAGACTGTGAATTCAAACACCCAAGTACAGGCAATTAGCCTTAAACCGAACACCACACAGCATCACAAGTCGCAATATCATAAAGCCGAAAGTCTTTTTTTTTTTTTTTTAATTTTGTTCACACCTTCTTGGCTTAGTTCTTTATTTCATTTGGAAATCCTATAAGCAAAACAGCAACCAAAGCAAGGCCGTGTAAATCTGCTAGTGTTTAATAAATTATGTTAATGAGTTTTTCAAAAACATTATTACATTATATTCACAATTGTTTCTTATAATCAGGCCTCGCAGCGTTCCTAAAATTTAACTTGCATTTTATTATATTTTCACCACTGTCGTCAATAAGAAATTTTTCTTAAATGCTTTAATGCTAAATCATGTGTAAACATTTGTCAAAAAGCATTGTTTTAAAATAATGGTGACAGTATAATAAAACGGACATAAAATTTTAGACACGTTGCGAGATCCGTATTATATTCGTATTAAAATTTTAACTTTTATGTTCAATAGTAATAATTAGTTTAAATAATTGTTTAATGCATGCATTGGGAATCGATAAAAAAAATAATTTCATTAACATGTGAAAATTATCAAGTGAAATTCATTTTTGGGAAGTATTTTTTTTTTTTAATAGTACCGATTATCGAATTTTATATGAATGAAATTTAAACTTTGTATTTATTTTAATATGGAGAGAACCTCTAGAGAAAAATCTAACTTCCCAAATGAAATTGGGCATTATTCTAAACTAATTGCTACCGTTTAATTTTTTTTTTCTACTGTGATAAAAATTAGTTTCTTCTTATTAATTATTATTAATTCTTAATTAATTATTATTAATTTATTAAATATTTTAAATTTATTATTATAAGTTATTTACTCTCTCTCTCTCTCTTTTTAAAATTGTATACTAATTTAGACTTCATATAAAGTTATGAACTAGGAAGTTTGAACTGATTTAGTTTTTAATATTATAAACATCATTTAGTGGTGAAAAGGTTAAAGAAGTTATTTAATTGAATTAAATAGTTTATTTAATATACATATGTTTTTTTATTTACTTTTTCTTCATATATTTTATTGCACATTATATTTATAACATATCTAAAATTATTATTCTGAACCTAAATAATCATCGTTTTAAAAATATTCAATAGTTAAAAAATAAGAATCATAAATTTTTCTTAACTAATCTTTTATAAAACCTAGAAACTTTCTTAATTTTTGGAAATATATTTCTCTTTCTTTCGAGTGCTTCCTAGAAAGCAATTTCTGAAAATAAATATGACCATTTATTTTGAGTAAAGGCGAATAAGGAAGTATTTACTCAGAAAATTAAACAAAAACACATCTGTAAGAGAAGAAATACTATGATAAAAATAGAACCCACGAAATAGGAAGATATATAATGTCGATGTAGGCGTGTTTAAGATGAACGAAATGAGGTACTCGTTTTTTACTATATTTTTGGTATCTTTAACATTAATTTTTTTTTTTTTTTTTTTTTTTTGCTGTCATTAAAAATATCAATGATTTTAGAAAATATTCAAACTTTCTTGTGGATGTGTAATTTATGAAGTAAAATAGTTTGTTTCAGTATTACTTGTAGCATTTCCTATTCATTTTATTTATTGAGTTTCTATAGGATTAAAGCCTCTATTAGCAGGGCTAACACAGGCGACTATTATTTTATTCTTTTCGTACCATTATTTCTAACAAAATAAAATTTTTACTATATTTATACAGGTAAATTTGCACTTTGCCTGTATAAATTTATTATAAATTTTATATTATGGAATAATGGTACGAAAATAATATTTAAAAAAAAAGTGGGAGCCCTGTATCACATAATAATAATAATAATAATAAAGCCCAGGAATGATAAATGTTAATTTATTTGAATTTAGTTGTACCTGAACAAAATCTTAAAAATTCTTTCTTTCCAGTATGTATGAGCACAGCATCTCATTAATAATATCAGGATTTACACTGCTCTTAATTTTTCATATCACCATACTTGCCAACATACTAATTGATATTCCATAGTATTGCTTATCCCGCCTTTTTTTCTCCTTACCAGTATTTTTTGAGAGTTCTTTTCTTCTTATTTAATCGTAATTGCATTTGGAAAATGTTACTTTTCAAATTTACCGGTATGAAAAAAAAAAGGCGGGACTAACAACATTACGGAATATTAATTAGGATGTTGGCAGGTATGCATACCACTAATTTTAACTAGATGTTTGTGTCATAGAATAATAAGCCTATATGTTTAAGAGGTTTATTTGTTTTAACTTTATAACGTGCATTGTTCTCGCCACGAGAATACATTTACTAATTCCCAACTCAAAAATTCATCCCGGAAATTTTTGCAAAATCTTACTTTTATAAGTTTGCAGAAAAAGGGTAGTTTATCTTTTTGTAAACTCTTGTGGCTTTCCATAAGAAATCAGCTTAATTAAATTGTCCCTGAAAGGGTTGAGGTATAACAGACATGCCAGCATTTAAATGTATTCCGAAACACTCAGTGTTGCAAAATCTGCTGGATTTTTTATTCAATAATCACCAATAAATTTGAGAAGTGATATTTGATATACATAATAGACTATCAATCTTCGAAATGATTAGACAAACGTTACAATTAAAAATTTTTGGTGATTATTGAATAAAAAATCCGCCAGATCTGTTAACACTGTAAGTACACCACGTTTCCTGAAAGATATTTTGCTTCGTGTGTAATCGTAATTACTTATTGGAGAAAATTTTCTTACAAATAAAATATCCTTAAGAACTTGGCCCACCAGCGGCCGAGCGGTTCTGCGTTCAAAGCTGGTAGACGTGTGGTGCCCGGTTCGATACTAATTCGTGCTCGTCGGCTTAACCTTTCGGAGTTTTCTGTGGTTTTCCCCGAAACTTGCGTAAATACGGGCTAGGACCACTTAGAAAGACCCCGCGGAGGGCACTGCTCTCAGGTCTAGGACCCTAGTGCAGTCAGCCAGACTTAATCCCCACAACCCAACCCTTCAAGAACTTTGTGTGAAAAAAAGGGCAGGTTCTAAAACTGCTTCAGAATCAATTTAAATATTGACATATCTGATAATGACGTTGGTAGTTTTCCTATTTTGAATCGTAAGCCACACCTTTATGCTTTGCTCTAAAACATTATCAAACAAAAAAAATTTACGTTTTCGGGATTAAATTATTTAAATTTTATCCCCTACAATGGATGCGGTAAATTTATTGGCATATATATATATGTATGTATAGCATCGTTAGAGTTAAACACGGTTATGCAATACTTAGTATTGCTCTTAAATCTGACGGATGTGGCAACTATTCTAACACTGAAGTATAATTGTTTGAACCTTCTTTACGTGTGAGAGACAATTTCTAACACTGTTGGACTGTTACAACTCCATTTGTGAGGTAAAACAGGAATGGAGACGCACAATGTTATTTACTCCTGTGATAATTTTATTTATGAAAAACAAAATTTAATTCAAATTTTACATTATCATTTCATAGGGTTTTCCAGAGAAAAATCCTGCAAACATGGATGAATTAAAACACATCATAACTGAGGAAATCTCGTCAATAACACTAACAATGCTGCGAAGCGTGTCAAAAAACTTGGTTCGGTATGTTCATGTTTACATTCAAAATGGTGGCGAACATTTTCAACATTTTCTGTAAAGAATGATAATGTAAAAAAATTAAATTAAATTATGTTTTTCAAATATAAAATTATCACAGGATTAAGTAACACTGTGCGTCTCCATTTCTGGTTTACCTCACACATAAAGTTGTAACAGTTCAACAGTGTTAGAAATTGTCTCTCACACGTAAAGAAGGTTCAAATAATTATATACTTCAGTGTTAGAATAGTTGCCACATCCGTCAAATTTAAGAATAATAAGAAAAGCCAACGGGTACTCTTTTAAATTGATCACCCTGTATATAACAAGTCACATGTTAACTTGTTTAATATAAAAGAAGGATAAACTGACATGCTTTTTGTTACTGAAATGCTCAAAAGAAGCACTTGGATCGGTCGGATTGAAAGACAAACAGATATAAAATTTCATAGGGAGATGCATCGTTATGTAATAAAAATGCTGATAGTTATTTTTTACTTTTTTATTAATTTAACTTAATTTATTTCTTTAATAATTTCTTTATTTATTTATTTAAAAAAATATTGAAATTAAATTATTATTATTAAAACCTAAAAATATTTGCAATTATTAGCTTCGTACTCTATGTGAACAGCGTAAGTATAAAAAAAGGTGAGGTGTTTCAAAGCCCTAATAACTCTTATTTAGCACTGTGGTGAGGAAAAACATAAGAAATTTGCACATAAGCGCGTTCCGTAAAAAACGAATGTAAAGATCAAAGGAAAGATTCGAGAATTCTCATCATTTATAGACGAATTATCTTTCGATGGCATGTTTTGTTATTGAGGTTGTTTTATTAACATAGCGAAAATGTCAGTGCTCACAACATGCTTGAAAACTAATACCACAATTACAGCAATTTTGTGGTTTTTTAGTTGTGGAAATATCTTAAAAACTTTGTGTATCAAGGACATTTTCCTGACATTATCATTTTAACGGGAAAACTTCCATTTATTTATAAAGTCTATACTTCAATGATGCGAGAGTTAATCTAGGTCCGCTGACTGGCATAAATTCTATCTGCATTATTTACGTGTCGGAAAACTCCTCTTTTTAACCACGTTTCTTCGATTTACTTCCATAAATCCTGTTAAATCTTGCATAAATCTGGGTTTTACATGCATAAATACAAAATATGTTGTATATTTAAATAAGACAACTTTAGAATTTAAAGGAATAAAAGCTTATACGCTGTGACCAGCGTGGCCAGATCTGGCGGATTTTTTATTCTATAATCACCAATAATTTAAAGAAGTTATATTTGATGTACATAATAGACGATTAATCTTCGAAGTGATTAGGGAAACGTTACATGTAAAAGTTATTGGTGATTATTGAATAAAAAATCCGCCAGATCTGGCAACATTGGCTGTGACCTTCCAATAAAACATCGTATATCGTATGCAGTTATTGAAACATCAAATTCGTGATCAAGATATTATTGAACCAAATTTGTAAGCAACAATGGGCGTTGTTTATTATAAATAAATAAATAAATTATTTTTTAGTTTTTTTTTCCAGCAATTACGTATTCATTTATAATTCATATTAAAATGCTTTTAAAGAAAATGCTCCCCATAAACCGCGATACATTAAAATTATTTTATGCGCTGGTGTACAGAAGCCACACACACTATTTACTAAAAAAATATACTGGTAATTCTAAGGAATTCTAAAATATTTGAATCAAATTTAAAATTAATTTTCAGATGTGCTGTAGGTATTTTGTTGGTTAAACTCAGTTTAAAACAGAACACCAGAATTGAAAAGGTACAAACTGCGATCAGTGTTTGAGTGATTGAGTGAGAATTCAGTTCCTTCTTTTTACGATTACACTGCAAAGTGTTCGAGGTTCTTGTGGATATTTACAGTGTTGCCAAATCTGGAGGATTTTTTATTTAATATATCACCAATAATTTTGTGGAGTGATATTTGATGTACATAATAACCCATTAATCCTCGAAGTGATTAGGCAAACGTTTTGACTAAAATTTAGTGATGATTATTGAATAAAAAATCCGCCAGATCTGGCAACACTGGTTATTTAGTCTGTGCTTTCAATAACACGGCTCTGCAGGCAGTTCATCGAGCGACCTCAGCGGAGAAGCCTTTTCACTTGTAGAAGATCAAAATTGTGTTGACCTTTCTATGCACCACTCCTAGCGGAGTTTTTCAGACCGTCGCGAATAGCATATTGTATATAGTCGGCAGCAAAATTACTAAAGCACACATCCACATTTTTCATTTTTTTTTTTTTTTTTTTTTTTTTTTTTTTTTTTTAGTTTGATCGCTAATTTTTAGCACCAACTTCCGTTTTCATAAACAGCATAAAGACTAAGATGTAAGATCATGACTCGACAAATATGTACAGTCGGTCAAAAAAAAAAACGAAACACCCCCACCTAACTCATCAGTAAATTGTTGCAGAAAGACACCGAAGGTACCATTCGTCAGGGAATTTTGTTCTCTTTTGAGCTAATTGGAAAAAAATAGCTTAAGGGGTCGTCTCCATATTGAAATCGTGTCAAACTTTAATTTTTTCAATGGTAACATATAATTTTGATTTCGGATATCGATTCTACAGTCAATTTCATCCGCAGATATAAATTTGGAAGTCATATGGTGTATAAGTTTAGGAGTTATACACGTCTAAACTTTCGAGCTTCTAATGTTAAAGTCTGATTACACATTTTTATTCATATCTCCTACATTTTTATTTTTTTTTACCTGTTTTTTTTTATGGTGTTAATAACAGGTTTTCCAAACATATTTATGAGTTTCATTAAGATTTTAATGTTTTTTATCTATAGAATAAAAAATATTAAATTAATATTTTAAAAAATTATGTATTGTGACCTATAATTTTTCTAACAGATATCGATTTCTAGCACATTAAAATACGCGTATGCAAATTTGCAGCTCATTGGGCCAAATAGTTCTCGAGATATTCCAGAAAAACGATCGAAGATCAAGTTTGGGGGCCATATAACGATTACAACTGTATTTACAAGTAGCATTCACAACAATCAGTTTTGAATTTTATTGCAGACGATATTAAGAAAAAAAAGTTTTAATTCACTTTCATATATTTTTAATTATTTCAACAATGTTTTTTTTTTTTTTTTTTTTTTTCAGCTGAAATAAATTGGAATTTAATTCTGAAATAAATTGTATTATAATATCAGACATGCGATTTAAAAATGTAGTTTAACATTTATTATTATTTTTTTTTTATTTATCTCTTTCTTTACTATATTATATAATGTTTTCGTAATTTTCTTTAGAAGAATTGTGATTTCTAATTTATATAGTCGCTATTATTAATAGTGTTGGAAATATAAATTAACCAATTAAAATAATATAATATTATTACAGAATAAATTATTTCTTTGAGTTGGACAGAACTTCATAGCTGAGAGATCAGATTTTTACTTTCCGAACTTACGTATGTAAAGGAAGTATTGTAATCGTGACAAAAAACCCGACCTTTGAGATTATGGGCTTTCTATACTTTTGAATTACACTGAATTCATTTTTACTAGTTTTCGATTATGAATGGGTGTATGTGTGTGAGTGAATACGACAGCGCCTAAATCCTCTGTTCAAATAAGTTGAAATATAGTAAGTTATTGTATGGCACCATAGCACGATCACTGTTGATTTTGGTGAATCTAGCATTTAAAAGTACTTTTTACAGGCACAAAAAAGAAATATTATTTATCGTTATAGCCTATAGGGCCAGGTTTTTCAAACTGCGATAGCGTCTAGATACCATTTTCTTTTGAGCTAATACGCGTGTTATAAATGTCCGTCGCACAAAGTGTATAGATTTTGATGTATCTAACATTAATAGTTTTTCACAGGGACACAACAAAACATTATTTATCATTATTGTCTATGGATCCAAATAAAATAAAATGCGATAGCATTTAAAAGCCTTATTCGTTTGAGTTAAAAAACTTTTATACATGTTAATAATCACTCTCGCACAAAGTGTATAGATTTTGATAAATCTAGCATGTATAGTTTTTTTTTTTCCTTTTTACAAGGACAGAACGAAAAATTGTCATTATGGTCTATGGGCCCAATCGTTTTAAAATGCGATAGTATCTAAACACCTTATTCTATTAAACTGAAAATTTATGCACATGTTATACATTACCGTCGCACAAATTGTATAGATTTTGGTAAAGATAGCCTTTATAGATTTTTACAGGAACACGACAAAAAATTATATATCATTACGATTTATGGTTTAAAATTATATGAAGTGCAACAGCGTAAAATTAAGCAAGGGGGGAAAATACTTGAACTCCCTGTAATATTTTACCATATTACCATGTTTTTATTAACTTTGATTCTTGTTTGTTTGTTTGTTTATTTGTATGTTTTTTTTTTTTTTTTTTTTTTGTCCGGTACAAATCTTGCAATCGATTTTTAACTAACTTCCCGACTAGCTAGATATTTGAAATTTTCAGGACAGCTCACAACACGGTGACAATACATTTTTCTAATAATTTTAGTCAACTATTTCCGGTCCCACTGCCTTCGGCAGCACTTATATAATTCGACAGAAAATTTATTTAACAAAACTTCCCGACTAGCTAGACATTTGAAACTTTCAGAATAGTTCAGAACACGGTAAAAATGAATTTTTTAAAATACCTTTAGCCAATTGTTTAGGGTATCTGCTGCCTTCTGCAGCGTTATCAGTACGAAGCTTCCAATCGATTTTTCACTAACTTTTCGACTAGCTAGACATTTGAAACTTTCAGGCTAGCTCAAAACACGGTGACAATACATGTTTTTAATACTTTTAGTCAACTGTTTTAGGTCACTACCCGTTTATATGATTCAACAGAAAATTTATTTAACTTCCAGACTAGCTAGACATTTTAAACTTTCAGAATAGTTCAGAACACAGCGAAAAGGCATTTTAAAAATATTTTTAACCAACTGCTTCGGGTTCCTGCTGCCTTCGACAGCGTTACCAGTACGAAGCTTGCAATCAATTTTTCACCAACTTCCCGACTAGCTAGACATTTGAAACTTTTATGATAGCTCAAACACGGTGACAATACTTTATTAATACTTTTAGTGAACTGTTTCAGGTCCCTACTGCCTTCGGCAGCGTTTATATGATTCAACAGAAAATTTATTTAACTAACTTCCTGACGACATTTGAACCTTTCACAATAGTTCAGAACACGGTGAAAATACATTTTTTAAATACTTTTAGCCAACTCTTCCGGGTCCCTACTGTATTCGGTGCATTTATATGATTCAACAGAAAATTTATTTAATTATCTTCCCGAGTAGCTAGACATTTGAAACTTTCAGAATAGTTCAGAATACGGTGAAAATGCATTTTAAAAATATTTTTAACCAATTGCTTCGGGACCCTGCTCTCTTCGTTAGCGTTACCAGTACAAATTTGCAATCTACTTTTAACTAACTTCCCGGCTAGATAGCCATTTGAAACTTTTATAATAGCTCAAAACACGATAGCAAGGGATTTTTTTTAATACTTTTTACCAATTGCTCCGGATTCCCGCTGCGCTCATTAGCGTTTATATGATTCAACAGAAAATTTAAAAACATGGTATATAAAAGTTCTTTATATCTTGTAATTATTTTTATTAACTTCACTTCTTGTTTGTTTGTTTGTTTGTCCAGTACAAATCTTGCAATCGATTTTTAACTAACTTCCCGACTAGCTAGACATTTGAAACTTTCAGGATAGCTCAGAACACGGTGACAATACATTTTTTTATCACTTTTAGTCAACTGTTTCAGGTCCCTACTGCCTTCGGAAGCGTTTATATGATTCGACAGAAAATTTATTTAACTAACTTCCTGAAAAGCTACACATTTGAAACTTTCAGAATGGATCAGAACACGGTGAAAATGCATTTTTTAATTCTTTTAGCCAACTGTTCCTGGTTCCTGCTGCCTTCGGCAGCGTTACCAGTACAAAACTTGCAATCGCTATTTAACTAAATTAACGACTAGCTAGGTATTTGAAAATATCACCTACTTTTATTTGAATTTAGGCATTTTCATTAAAAAAAATATCTATAATTTCAATCATGGACTGGATCCTGCTTCCTTCTTTACCAAATACTTCAACACGCACAAATATCAGCTACCTTTGATTAAATTAAATTGTATTAAAATATATATATATATAAATAGAAAGAAAAGAAAGAAAACAAGATACACAATAAGTATACAGTTATAGACTTGAACCTGCCTCATTATTTACCAAATATTTCGATACACACAAATATTGCTTGAATCGATTACATTCTCTCGTACTAAATTTAAACAAAATAACAAATGAAGTCATGAACTGGAACCCGAAACCTTTTTTTACCATATACTATGACAGCGAACGCTAATTTTTCTGTATAAATCCAAACTTTCTGCACCTCCGAAAACACTTAATCCCAAACTTTCATCAAAATCGATACATTCGTTTCCGAGTAACCCGAATTTGGGCGATATGTTGCAATTTGTCGATAAAGGTTTAACTGATCACGCCATTTTTTTCAAAAGATGAGAATAAGTCCAAACATTTTTGCATCCCTAAAAACACTAACCACAAACTTTATTTGAAATCACTATATCCATTTCCGATTAAGCTTATTTCTAAAGCTTGATGCAACTGGTCGATATATGGTAATCTGCGAACAATTTTTTTCTGAAGATAAGGATATGTCCAGTTCTTTAAGCACCCAGAAAGTTTTTAACCCCAAACTATCATCAAAATCCCTATATAAATTTCTAAATAAACCCAACTTCTGCTATAATTTGCAACTGGCCGATAAAATGTTAATTGAGAATGCGATTTTTTCTGAAGATAAGGATAAGTCCAATCATTTTTTCTCATCTAAAAGCCGTAACTCCAGTAAGGGTCTTCCCTTGGCGATATATTCTGTAATTTTTTTTTTTTTTTTCCTCTTTCGTTTTTCAATAAACGTCTCGGGACAGCCCACGTGGACTTCGGTCCTAGCATAGCTCAACACCGCTCTTCGAGCGGTGAGCCAGGGGCTGCTCCCCTGTTCAAACTTTCATAAAAATCGCTTTATCCATTTCCGAATATACTCAATTTCGACCGTATGTTGTAATGTGTCGATAAAGAGTTAACAACAAATGCGATTGTTTCTAAAGATGAGGATATTTCAAAAAGCTTTTTCTCATCAAAAACTCCTAACTCCTAGCTTTTATGAAATTCGCTATGTCTATTTTTGTGTAAACCGTATTTCTGGCAAACGTCGCAATGGGCTTTTAAAGGTTTAACAGAGAACAAGAAATTTTCTGACGAATAAAATAATTCTAATCAATTATGCAACCTCAAATTTTCATCATAATCCTTATACCTATTTACAAGTAGACCCAATTTTTGTCATATGTTGCAATTGGCCGATAAAGGGTTAATTGAGAACATTATTTTTTTTTCTGAAGATGAGGGAATACCATTCGTTTTAGCAGTCCCCGAAAAAACTTAGTCCGAAATATTCATCAAAATCGCTATATCCATTTCCATGTAAACTCAATTTCTGCTATGTGTTGCAGTTGGTCAGTAAAGGGCTAACTGTGAATGCTAATTTGTCTGAAGCAGAGATCCAATCGTCTTTTCTCATCAAAAAGCTCTAACTGTAACCTTTCAGAAAAAACGTTTTCTCAATTTCCGTATAAAGATAATTTCTAACATACGTTGCATTTGGCCTTTAAAGGATTAACAACGACAAGGAATATTTATGACAGTGAGGATAATTTCTTCATCTAAGAATCCCCGAAAGCACTTAATGCAAAACTTTCATCAAAATCCTTATATCAGTTTCCAAATAAACCAATTTATTTCATTTGTAGCCATTGGCCGATAAGGGGTTAACAGCCAACGCAAATTTTTCTGAAGATGGTGGTAAGTCTAATATTCCGAAAAAACTTAACCCAAAACTTTCATCAAAATCCCTAGAATCATTTTCGAGTAAACCCAACTTCTGCTATGTATTGCAATTGGCCGATAAAGGGTTAACTGTAAACGCTAATTTACCTGAAGATGAAATCCAATTGTTTTTTTCTCATGAAAAAGCCCTAACATCGAATTTTCATAAAAATCGCTTAGTCCATTTCTGTGTAAAGCCAATTTCTGACATACGTCGCAATTGTCCTTTAAAGGGTTAACAGAGACAACGAATTTTTATAATGATGGGGATAATTCCATTCATTTAAGCATCCCCGAAAGCACTTAATGCAAAACTTCCACCAAAATCCTTATATCAGTTTCCGAATAAACCCAATTTTTTTCATTTAGTGCCATTGGCCGATAAGGGGTTAACAGCCAACGCAAATTTTTCTCAAGATGATGGTAAGTGTAATATTCCGAAAACACTTAACCCCAAACTTTCATCAAAATCCCTAGAATCATTTTCGAGTAAACCCCACTTCTGCTATGTATTGCAATTGGCCGGTAAAGGGTTAACTATAAACGCTAATTTATATGAAGATGAAATCCAATTGTTTTTTCTGATGAAAAAGCCCTGACTTAAAATTTTCATAAAAATTGTTTAGTCCATATCCGTGTAAAGCCGATTTTTGACATACGTTGCAATGGCCTTTAAAGGGTTAACATAGACAGCAAATTTTTTTTTGACGATGGGGATAATTCCATTCGTTTAAGCATCCTCAAAATCCCTTAACGCAAAACTTTCATGATATCCTTTCATCAGTTTCCGAATAAACCCAATTTCATTTGTTGCCATTGGCCGATAATGGGTTAACATCCAACGCAAATTTTTCTAAAGATGGTGCAAGTCTAATATTCCGAAAACACTTAACCCCAAACTTTCATCAAAATCCCTAGAATCATTTTCGAGTAAACCGAACTTCTGCTATGTATTGAATTGGCCGGTAAAGGGTTAACTGTAAACGCTAATTTATCTGAAGATGAAATCCAATTGTTTTTTTCTCACGAAAAAGCCCTAACATCGAACTTTCATAAAATTTGCTTCGTCCATTTCCGTGTAAAATCCATTTCTGACAAACGTTGCAATTGTCCTTTAAAGGGTTAACAGCGACAACGAATTTTTATGACGATGGGGATAAATCCATTCGTTTAAGCATACTCAAAAGCACTTAACGCAAAATTTTCATCAAAATCCTTATATCAGTTTCCGAATAACCCCAATTTATTTCATTTGTTGGAATTGGCCGTTAAGGGGTTAACAGCCAACGCAAATAATTCTGAAGATGATGGTAAATCTAATATTCCGAAAACACTTAACCCCAAACTTTCATCAAAATCCCTAGAATCATTTTTGAATAAACACAACTTTTGCTATGTATTGCAGTTGGCCGGTAAAGGGTTAAATGTAAACGCTAATTTATCTGAAAATGAAATACAATTGTTTTTCTCATGAAAAAGCCCTAACTTCAAACTTTCATAAAAATTGCTTAGTCCATATCCGTGTAAAGCCGATTTCTGACATACGTTGCAATTGTCCTTTAAAGGGTTAACAGCGACAACGAATTTTTATGACGATGGGTATAATTCCATTCGTTTAAGCATACTCAAAAGCACTTAACGCAAAACTTTCATCAAAATCCTTATATCAGTTTCCGAATAAACCCAATTTATTTCATTTGTTGCCATTGGCCGATAAGGGGTTAACAGCCAACGCAAATAATTCTGAAGATGATGGTAAGTCTAATATTCCGAAAACACTTAACCCCAAACTTTCATCAAAATCCATAGAATCATTTTTGAATAAACCCAAATTTTGCTATGTATTGCAGTTGGCCGGTAAAGGGTTAAATGTAAACGCTAATTTATCTGAAAATGAAATACAATTGTTTTTTCTCATGAAAAAGCCCTAACTTCAAACTTTCATAAAAATTGCTTAGTCCATATCCGTTTAAAGCCGATTTCTGACATACGTTGCAATTGTCCTTTAAAGGGTTAACAGCGACAACGAATTTTTATGACGATGGTGATAATTCCATTCGTTTAAGCATACTCAAAAGCACTTAACGCAAAACTTTCATCAAAATCCTTATATCAGTTTCCGAATAAACCCAATTTATTTCATTTGTTGCCATTGGCCGATAAGGGATTAACAGCCAACGCAAATTTTTCTGAAGATGGTGGTAAGTCTAGTATCCCGAAAACACTTAACCCCAAACTTTCATCAAAATCCCTATAATCATTTTCGAAAAAGCATAACAGAAATCTAATTTCAATTAAAATCTTTTGAAAATGCGATAATAAAACATCAATTTTGAATGCCGGTGCCCCTCCTCCTCCCCTTCACACACACAGGTGTTAATAGACCCTCCTATGTTATTTTTTTTGGACAGAATATTTCTTATAGTTCGAAATTTCCTCATTAACATGCTCATTGAAATTATATTCCTTTTGATGTATTTAGAAATTTGTAGATGAATGAAACGCATTGAATAATAGAAGATAAATTCGTTGAATCTGACCTAAATGATAAAAAAATAATCTTGGAGATAACCCCCTAAAGAAAAACCTTAAATATCTCAGGAACCAATGTTGATATCTTCGTGCAAATTTATATCTAGGCTATTTTGATGCTCTAGAATCGTTTTCTGTCGTCAAATTAGTGGGTTAACATTCGAATTTTCAAAGTTGGACTTATTTTTAATATGTAGACGACCCCCAATGTCATTTTTTCCTACATACAAAAAAAGTAGACATAATTTCCTGACGATTGGTGCCTACTGCATGTTTCTGCGATAATTAGGTAATGAGATAGGTGGGGGTGTTTCGTTTTTTGTTTGACCGACTGTACTTAACAAAACAGTATTAGAGACGCGCATCTTTCAAATACGAATTATTGTTAGCGTTTGAAAAATTTTGCTGCCGACTGCACTTAATTGCACATTAAACGCACTTAATCTCAACTTCAGCCATTTTGAGGCTAAAAATGTATGCCTTGCTGACTTTTCATAAAAAAATATGTCACTTACACTATCTACCAATAAGTATCTGGACACTTTCAAATTTAGACGTTTTGTCATATATCTTCAAAAATTCTTTAAGAATCATCTTGAATCTTTGGTAGTGTAAAGAACATGTAATACTTCATATATTTCAGTAAAAGTAGTGTCCTAAAGAGGAAAAGAGGACCAGTAAAAAATGAAACAAAAATCAAAATGTTTTGGATCACCCTGTTAAAAGTAGGGCTTTAAATGCATTTTGGCTGTAGCATGCGATTATGAAGATTTTTCTTGTTATCTGTATAAACTTGTATGAGGCAACCATATATACCCATGGAAATATAACGATTTCTTTAAGAAATTGAAAAAAAAATCCACTTTTTTAAATTATAACACGTAGGGTATTAGACCCAGTGCAAAGCCATTTTTAGGAAATTTGGCATACTTACATTATGCATAACATACTCGTACTGCAATCAGAATGCAAAAATGTTAAATATATTACTAAATATGAGTATTTATACTAAATAATTTTTAAGTAGGCATGCGCTAGCTTTTAAAACATTTCATTTGCATAATTTAATAGCCAAAAGTATTCAGCAACTTATATGAAAACTCGAATCAAATATCGTGTAAATTCAAAACGTTATGAGATATTTTTATGAATGAAACCCTGATGAATTTTCGTTTATAACTCTATGAAGAATTAATTAAAAATGTATAAACTATGCCTTTTTCCGAAATGCCTTGGTATCAGGAAATAGAATATGAAATCAAAAAGAGGTGTTACTATTTTAAAAAATGAAGTTAAGGCAAATTTTATATGTAGACGACCCTCTAGTCAAAACTTAGCTATAGCATTAAAAACTAAACGTTATTACCAGTCGATAGGCACCAGCCGCATATTTATGCGATGATTTGCAGTAAAATTATTCGGAGGGTAGGGTATTTTTCTCCTGACTGTACAAATCAGCTAGAGGGAAAAATATTGCCCTTCCCTCCACAAAATGCGACAGTTTTGTGTATTAAAATTATCTATGCCGCTTTCTGTTCGAAAAGAGCTCATTTAACCATATGAAAATTATTAAAGCAGGTATTTCGCATGCATGAGCGTTTTGTTATATATGATCAATCACAGAAACAATTATATTTAAACATCATTATTTGAACGAGAAGTTATCGAAAATTTCTTATGAAGAAATTTCACTGTCATGTTGGCATACAAGAAAGCCAGTTCGTTTATCTTCATTTTTGATGTTGTACTTCTTGGTTCAATTTTAAGAAGTCGCAGCATTGAAAATGATTTTTTAGTTGAACATGTTTTACTGATAATTTTGCTATAAGTTGTAATGATTTCCTTACCAGGTGTTACAAACTATTATTACAATAATCAATTGCATCTTAAGCAATTTTATGACTAGTATTTAATCATAATAAGTATGTAGGCCAATTTTGTATTCGGCACATATAACATCTTCTGACTTTTAATCTAGATAATGTAATGATCATGATAATAATGCGCTTTGCGCAAGCATAAAAAGATTATTTTCTCGTCATTAAATGCGAAATCGGGCTGTTTAACAAGCAGCAACTTAAAGGTTGATAAACACCTTTGTTAATTAGAACTCTCTTGTTTATTTCGCATCCCAACAGTTACCGAGTGGTTCTGATTTCAAAGCTGGTGGACAGGAAGGTCGTCTCAAACTCAGGTCTCGCTATTGAGCCTAGTTATTCGAAGTTTTTTGTAGTGACATAAAAAATGCCCATGAATATGAACTAAGACCCCTTAGAAAGTCCCGAGGTCATCTCACACATCTGTAAGTCACTAGAGTAAACAGTCTTCCTTAAAACTCTACACCACCTTATTTAATTCACTAATGAAATTCTCAATAAAAGGAAAATAAAGTGCACTACAATACGAGGCCAGAGCTTTAGCTCATTCAATATTGCAGTGATATAATCAGGTCCGTTACTGGTATACCTAATGACCTGTCTAATTTTACGCCCAAAGCTCCAGCTTCTTTAAATATTTTAGCAAATGATTTTTCCAGTTGCTTTAACATTACTGACAGCTGATTCTACATTTTACGAGTATTGGACATTTGCAAGTGGAACAGATGCAAGAGAATATATTTGAACGATCAATAACGATACCACAAAGTTAAATTTAAGCATCGAGTATGTAATAAAAAGGCAAAAATCGCTAAATATTTGTTGAATCATGTCTTAGCATTTTCTTCCAACTCAGATAAAATAGGCTAATACAGTCACATAACAACCCTTCCGTTTTTCTCGGGAAGCTTCATAACAGAAATTTTGTATTAACAGTTTTACATTTACTTATTCGTAGAAAATAACAGATTTCTCTTAAAAATAGTTCTGATAAATCTGATTTAAAAATTCGAAATGTTAGCGTCTATGTAGCCATAAAATAATTTAGCTGCATTGCGTCTTTGAATTCTCCTTGTGGGGCGTTATGCACATGTCTACAAGAAAAAATTAAAAATCTTTTGCGTTTTTTGGATATAGACCTGCGTTCGATACTGTCGCAGTATCGATTGATACAGTCTTGAAAGAAAACGCTTAAAGTAGTGTAATTAAAAGAAACGAAAAAAAAAGGAAATCAGTACAAGGAGCTAGCTGAGAAACTTTCAAATCGTTTCATTGAATATAAATGAACTTGACCAAAATGACCATCATTTCCCTTTTCCTTTTTCATAAAAATCCTTTACAAAGAAGAAATTTCATAAGTACTGCCTAGACCCACACATAAACTGTGCTAGTTGTTGTCTGGACAGTACATATGGTGCCACAGAAACGATAAGAATCCGAGGGCATCCGATCCAAATATGGATTTAAATTAATTTTAAGTCTCAGTACAAAGTTGATTGCACCCATGTTTCAGGAATGAGAATTTGACGTAGATTTCATACCACTCTTTATGAAGAAAAAGTTTCTTCTTCGAAAATTTTAATATGAGTCTGCGCTGAAATCTGTACCTGCATGTGTAATCTTAATGAGTCTAGCGTCAAATTCCTATATCCCTGATGTTTCTCATTTCTAAGAATTTTTGTCACCCACCGTGAAAAGGAGATTTATTGCTTTGACACCACAGTAAGGAATTTTCTGAAAGTGGCCCCATTGAAAATGTGCGAAAACCATTTTCCCGGAAAATGAATAACAATAAAATCTCCTAAATATTTCTAAAAAATCATTCTGTTCAGAATATATAATTTCAGAGAACCAATCATATTATATTGTTTGTAATGATTCAAACTGATAAATAGATATAAACTTTATAAATACATTTTAATGAACATTGTAATATAGTGCAGCTATTAATTTCATAAAGTGACCTCTTAACAAAGGCTTCCAACTTTAACAATAAAGATAAAAGGAATTAACTTGTTGCATTAAACAAATAAGCGATAATAAACTACTTATTCGAAAATAACGGTAAAATAAACAAAGCGTTTGTGCGTAAATTGTTAATTATACTTTTTAAGCAAATAAAAATTGTGTATCAAGCAGCGAAGGAAATACGAATTTTAAGAAACTCCACTAATTAAATGGAGTAATACAAGACGTTTAAAAAGAAGATAACTAAAAGAAAGTTGTTTAAACACGAGCAGTTAGATAATCAAATTATTAAGAAAGTAAAGAATTTGCAGCTATTTTTTTTTTCTGAAATTAAATTATTCAAAGATAATACATAATAAACAAAATTATCGCTGAAACTCATAGAGAATAAACTGAAAAATGATGGTATGTTGGTATAAAAAGTTATTATTTGTAACAAAATGGTAGAAAAATATTTTAAAAGTTAGATATAATTTGTTGAACACAACATTTTAAAAACAAGTCTGCTAAACATAACATTTTAAAAACATAGTTATAACTTGTAAAGTTAAAGGAAAAGTGTACTTTGTGTCATTTTAATTGGAAAAATACGAAATCCTTTAAATTGAAATGCATTATTTTGTGAAAATAAACAGCTATTTAAAAGTAAGCATGTAATATTTTTGCGACGTAAGCTCTCATCCATGCTACATTCGCCAATTTATTTTAAATAACTTTTCCATTGTTTTAAAAATTATCGAATGTCTTGATTACAGATGAAAAATAGCGTTTTTCCGTTTTGTAAATCCTGTCTTTGTACCTAATTTAATTTTAAAAGAGTTTTTAAAAGAAATTCTCCAAAACTTTAATTGAAACAATTTTGGATATTAAAAGTTACACGTATTGTGAAGTAGGGTAAGTGTACCCTTTGCTTATAACTCCATTGATAAGTTGAATTTGGATCTAATAGTTATCATATCTGTTTTTTTCGTATTCTCTTAGTTATGTGCACCTTTAGGAAACCAAATTAAATGTAAAACTGTGACAGTTTTAGAAATAAAATAAATGCTTTAAATTTCCTCTTCAACAGAAAGTTCCTCTCAAAATCTAAGTTTTGTCATTGGTATATTTGGGAAATAAACTTCCCAGTTTCTGTGAATAAAACTAAGTTTTATTTGTAGATTTTGAATGCAGTTTCAGATTTCTACTATTTCTTAAGATTTTTGGTTTGTTACTTGAGGTTACGCTTAACGCAGGAATTTTGAATGTCGGGAAAGTCTAATCAGGGTATTTACACTTGTCTCAAGCACCTGAACTGCATCACTTACATTTTTTCCATTTTCTTTTTCAATTCGCCTTTTAATTTTTTAAAGAAACCTAATAACTTTTTTTGTAGTTCGTTCAAATGTTCTTTTAAGAAGTAAAGTGCTAGTTGGGGGCGTATGGAAGGTTCGCAACTCTGTAATAATTTAAAATATTTTTAAAATAAAAATAATCTCAAATTTATGAAAATTTTTACTATCCGGAAACTTGACTTATATGTCTCTCAATATACTATATCTATGTAAAGTAGACTAAGGTTACATTAACCAGTAAAAAAAAAAAAAAAAAAAAAAACTCGCATTTTTAAAAGCAACATGTCTCAAATGTTTGAGAAGTGTAAGTATATAGCAACAGCAAAATGTTGTCTATGACAAAATTTTGTTGCATTTACCCTATTTCACCCTATATAAAATGTAAGAGCAGACCTGCCAACATATCGAATTTATTCCGTATCCGTACCATTGCAAATTCCCACCTTCCTTTCACACAACTCTTTGTAGAGTATTTTTCTCCAATATTTTCTTCGTTGAATGCGTTGCTGTGTTGCACCTGTGTTGAAGTTACGCATCTACCTCTGGAAAATGGAAGGAAAAACTGATGTGGAATGGAACACAAAACTGGCACTTCTAAAATAATAATAATAATAATAATTTAAAAAACCTAAGAGGAGGAAATCAGATGTGTATCTATATACATCGACGCACGAGCGCATCACACCTTTAATCTGAAAAGAAACCCTTCACTGCCCCGAGAAAGTACAGGGATCTCATTATATACGAAGTTAAAAAGAAAAAAATAACTAAGAAGAAAGTTTAAGGGTACTATAAAAATTGAGCTAACAAAAAATAAAATCTAATTAATAATAAAAAATAAATAAATAAATGCATTGAAATAAAAATTTACAGAAGAAAATTTACATTAAAGTAAAGTAAAAATAAAAGGAAGTAACAATGCAAATATTATTTTTTCTTTAATTTGGTACTAGTTAAACGTCTTACCTCCGGGAAAAAAATTTTACTGAAATATACGAGGCATAACATTCTGTAAACCACTTAAGTTTTAGGAGAACTTGTCAAGTATTTTTTTAAATATTATACAAAACGTCCAAAAGCGAAAATGCTCGGTAATTTATGACAGTGATGGTGTAGATAGAGTATTATAACAAAGAGACTTCTATAGAAATGGTCGCGAATCGCCCTCTGCCTAGCTTTAATGCGACGTTAAATTTACTGAACCTAAACATCGACAGTTGCAGATGAAGACATTTTGCGAAATTTAAAATAAATGATATTAAAAGAGATTCTACGGTTGAGGAAAATTAATGTCTAGTTTAGTGACGGTCCGTATGTGACGGTTTGGGAGTGCTGTAGGCTAGAGACTAAAAACAGTGTGTTAACATGGATAATTCTTTCTTCTGATTGGCCGTTGAAATGTCAACATATTTAAGTTGATTTTCGAAATAAATGAATCAGCCAGTAAAATGAATAAAGATTCCCTACTACGTACATTTTCTTGACGTCTCAAAGCAGCCCCCCTAAAACGTCATTCACGAGCCGCTGCAGGTCTTGTTCTGAAATAGATATTAAGGGCTTTACTAACTCTAAAAAGGAGAAAAATTCGGTCTAAAATTATAGTGACTATTACAAACACACATTTAATTAAAAAAAGAAATTAATTATTTTATTTAGATAGGCTCAATAAACCTTGATTCTGTTCTTCAGGCGGTAAAAACTGATAAATGGTAGGTTGATCTGAGCCCTGATCGGGTTGTAAAATTAAAGATTTGTAATGAATTCGGTGTTAAGGGGAGTTATCATTAAATATAAAATTTAGGTGTAAAATGAAAAAGTAAAGGTGTGTGTGTGGCGATGTTTGATATATCAGGTTTTACTGTTTTCAGAAGCAAAGACAGGAGTAATACATTATTCACAGCAACTTAAGAGGAAACTTTAGATTCTGCTATTCTTTATTGTCTTCCACGAAAGTTGTGTGTGGCGATGCTTGATACATCATGTTTCACTCTGAGCAACGAGTGAGGCATGAGGAGTAATGCATTATCAATAGCAACTTAAGTAACTTTAGATGTCGTTATTTTTCATTGTCTGCCACAAAAAATAACTCTTTAGTTTTGTGTTTATACATTTGATACCTCATATTTCACTCTTATCTGAAGCAAAGAGAGGAGGAACACATTATCAATACTTAAGATAACTTTAGTTTTAGAAGCTACTATACCTCATAGGCTTCTACAAAAAATTCTTTTTAGTCCTGTGTTTACGTTGTTGAGGTTATAATGACTTTTTACATAACTGATTATGACTTACATAGAATGGAAACAAAATTTTTCCAATAAAGTTGTGTCGTGGTAATGGCTTAAAATCTTCATAAGTTAAAATAGGCAATCGAATTTTTTTTTTTTTTTTAAACTCTGTAATATGCCATTAAATAATCATTAAATAAATATATATATATATATATATATATATATATATATATATATATATATATATATATATAACAGTCTTTAATCTAAAATATATTTTTATTTACGTTGTTAATTACACGTAATGTTTATGCCATAGCAAAATTTAAAACAACAGATGCTAAATTAAGTAAAACATTTGCATACTTCAAACAATTCCCTCTGATTTTACGCACTTAAAAAAAAAAAAAAAAAAATCTTTTAAAAATCTAAGGTTTCAAAAATTTATCTAATAAGCAAAGAATTATCCAAGCGATAAAGTTAAAATGGGTTGTGCATCTAAAAAATAGAAAACAATTGGAAAATAGTACAATACTTGAATGTTTTATATTTGTAAGATATTTTTAGAAACTGTAAAATCTACGATAAATATAACGAAAAGAAATGTTGAAGTGTCTTCTCTTGAAATATTTGAAAATTTTATTTGCGTTTGCCAATAATTATTTATGTATGAAAATTGTGTCGAATTTTTAAAATAAATATATATCCCCCCCCCCCCCCACTTTTTGCATGTTTCCATTTACATTTTCATGAGCTTTTTCTATTTAGAAAGATGTCTTATTTTTTTCAAACAGAATAGAACAAATAAAAATGGTTTTTCTTTTGTTCTTTGACATTAAGTTATTTTTAGAAGCTGTAAAACCTACAAATATATATATATATATATATATACATATACCGAGAACAAAAGTTGGAGTGCCTTTCTTCCAAATATTTAGAAATTTTCTTTGCGTTTGCCGATGAGTATTTATATTGAAAACTGTGTAGAAGTTTTAAGAAAATAAATAATTCGTAATTGCTTGTTTTCATTCTTATATTCCCAAGCATTTTCTTTTTAAAACGGCGTCTTTCTTAATTCAGACAAAGTACCCAAAAAACACATTAGTATCAGAAACATTACGTTCTGATATCAGACGTATCCGATTTGTCAGATATGTCAATTTTCGTGCAACATTTAGATAACGTTTTCGGGAAAAATAATGTTATATCACACACGCGGTGTCTGTATGGTACCAAAAATATGATATTTGTACAGACGTATCAAATATTTGTTATCTGACAGATATCCGAAACCTGATAGTTTTACGAGGCGCCAGTAATGTATAAAATGCAAAATAGTATCCTGATATCAAAGATATGATTATTTCTTAACACCAAATTTAAGAAATCGAAATGTTAACGATATTCTATCATTATTCTCCCTTAGTTTTATTCACTACCACAACTAAATATTTATAAATAAATTTGGTTGTATTCTAAGAAATTGTTGATTTATAATAGTACAAATACATTATAATTTGTATGCGGCCTGTTATCGACAGGAACGTCAAAGTCAGGGATGGAACACGGGCGCAGAGCTCATACCACTATCACTGTAACAAAATTTTCTATTTCTTGAACCGACGATATTATAGGTAGAGAAATTTCTTAAACAAATACCGGTATGAATTCTGCGCCCGTGTTCCATCCCTGTAAAGTCTACCCTTTCATTTGAAGGGGTGTTGAAATTAGGATTACGCATAAATGTCAGTAGATAGGGCAGTATAATTATCATATACGCATCGAAAATGATTTTCAGAATCATACACCCTTAAAAATAAATTAGTGACTTTTTTATAACGTTTTCATGCCAGAAGTATCGGAATTCATCCAGATTTGTATCAAATATGTATCAAATGTATCGGTGAAAATCGTTTCTGTGTCGGATTTCTGGTACCATATCTGTAAACAATTCGTGTATAGCTAAAGGTGCTATTTTTTCGGACACTTTTGTTCACAAAAACGTCACGGTTTACTGGCATCAATGTGATATTTCTGCTATCCGACGAAAAGCACCTTTTTTGTATCAATACTATAGTTCCCAGTTTGTTGGGTTTTTTGTATCAGTGCGATAGTTCTGTGTTTGCTGGGTGAACTAAATAAAAACGGTTTAAATTTTTTTTTTCTTTTTTGACATCAAGTTAAAATAAACATTTTAGAACTCATTAAAAAAGAAAGAGAGAGAAAAACTTACTGAATGAGATCTATACATTTTATCAAAAATTAAATTGTGTTTTAATTAGAATTTTAACAACCATTTTTAATATGTGTATAATATTACTATTTTTTATATATCTTTTGTTAACAAATAAAATGTTGATAATATATTTAAAAAATGATGTAAAATCTATGGAAAAGTGAATATTGTGGCGTTATACGTTTAACAATACATTTGAATAATAAAAAAAAGTAAATAAATAAAAGATTAATTGACAGAATATATAACGTCACAGTCGCTACAAGGGAAAATTAATTGTTGTCCGTAATGTAAAAGATAGAAATATACAACAACAACAATAATAATAATGGAAACCTACAAAGTAATAAGTTAAAAGTTAGAAACAGAAACGGTTCTTGAAAAGTGATGGATTAAGAAACAAGATGAGGTTTTTTAATACGGTTTATCACTCGAACTGAGCGTGAAAAGAGAAAAAAATTAATTAAAACTAATTGATTTCATAGTTTAATTTTCAGAGAGTTTACAAAGATAATCCACACGGTCATTCTTCGCTAGGTGGTTAAATTCACTATCGATATTTTAGTCATCAGGAAAAAAAAGATGTATTTAATACAAGAAGTGTACCATTGATTCATGAAACGTACCATTGTATTTATGAAACATTTGATAGAAACATTACGATATCTATAATAAATACTGTTGTCTAGAGACTATTATCGTAATCTAATCTCGTATTGCTACTTCATTCTGACAGAAAAGAAATTGGTCAAGAATTTACCTGGATTTTATTGCTGTTTTACTCGCGATGTATTTTAAACTCCGGATGGAATTGTAAAAGAGATTTTCTAAAAAATAGCTTTATCGCTGGGTCTCGCCATGTGTATGAGTCGCCAAAATGCGCCAAATACCTCAATCTTAAAAGTAACATATTTATTTTCATTTTTATTATCACTGGAAGGTGCTAAAAATATGTAAATACAATATTTTTTCTCTTTATAGAAGATTTGAATTTAGTAGTACTAATTATCATACTAAGTCCCCCCCCCCCCGTGGTTTCCATAATCTAACACTATAGAAATTTGGAATTACTTTTAAGTATTTTTAAAAGCTTTTGAAATGAAGTTCCGCAAGCAGCAAGTAGTAGTTTTAATAAAAATGTAATAAAATCAATTGTAGTTTGTGTATTCTACTACTTGATGAAAAATTTTTAATAGCTTAAAAAATTATGGAATAAATCAATAGATTAATTATTAATCATATTATCATAATGACCTGTAATTCATGCGTAGCCTTCGTGATTTAAACTTTTAACAATTAAATAAAATTATTAAAGCATATTTATCAAGTTCATATTGATTTTATAATACTCGTTTTCCTTCATTTTATAATATCTGGTTTGATCATTTCATAGTTATAATGACGTGAGTAATATCTTGGCCATACTAGAGAAGAGCATACTAGAGAAGAGCATTTCATTGTCTTAAAATGTTACTACCAATACATACCAACACCATAGTAAGAAGAAAAAAGATATCCCATGCAAGCAACAGAGTAAAAAAATTTAGAGACATAGTCACAAAGAACATAAATATGTAGAAAAAGAAATATTTTTCAGTTTAAACAAAAATGCTTTATTCAACGAGAGTCAGATAGTCATCCGATAGTCGGATCACCCTTTCCGCTATTTTTCCTTTTGTATAAAAAATAAATTTTATTTACTGAAACATGTTAAAAACTACTGAAAAGTAAACCATGCAATCTTTTATCATAAATGAAAATAATGTATTCCAATACTTTTTTGCGTTATTCAATAGTACACTAAAATATTGCTCACTTGAAAAATACTTAATGTGATTGATAATGGACTTTTAAATTACATGCATTCATATTTCGCTTTGTAAAAATCTATAGAGAAAAACTAAAACAAATTGTTCTAAATACTCCCCTTTTTAACACGCTTTTATTAGCTTCACCTGCATGTATGCTTGTATGTATGTTTGTAACCGCTCTGGGAGCAAACAAAAAATCTATATTGTAAAAAAAGACTTTCCCTACGTGAACGCTGTGGCTGTGAGGTAAAGCTCTGGGCTAAGAACCTAAAGGTCTAACGTTCGAGCCCAGTCAGGGGAGATTTTTTAAAAATAGTTTTTGTTTAATTCTAAATTATTTTATAATCACCCTGTAATATGGAGTGTCACTTACACAATTTTTTCTTACCCTGCATTTTAATACTATAAAAATAGATATTTTGTGCTTTTTAGTTCACATTTCAATAAAAGCGCGTTCTTTAATTTTTTAAAAGTATAATTTTATTTCGTATGAATTACAGGTGTGCAAGAGTTTCAGAATCAAAATAAAGCACTGTCACCAGCACTCGTTATCAATAATTTCTATTATGCTCAATCGCAATAAATGAAAGGACAAATAATATACAAATTATTGATTGGTGTGAGTTTTCCGTTCTGAGATGGAAACTCTTGCACCCCTGATGAATTATAACGCTTAAGCATAAACTTAGGCATAAACTTAAATGTTATTACCGTAATTTCTGGTAGATACTCCGCAGGTTATATAAGCCAGTTTTGCACCAGAAATTTCAATTGATAAATAAATTTATATTTGTACGAGCTTTTCCTTCGAAGAAGTATAGATTTCTCTATTAAATAAAATTTCTGGTGGAGAAATGACACATCTTACCTGCGAGTTATCTACCAGAAATTACGATACTTCGTAAGGATTCCACGAAGGATAAAAATATACTACTAAAATAGTAAAAGATATAGGGGCTATTGTTTAAGATAAAGTTTGGTAACTGATACATTATGCATAGGTACATCGTGTAATAAAACGTGAGAAAAATGCATTTTTTTTTAACGTTTTGAAACAAAGGGAAAAATACGTAATTTGTGTGTATGAGAAAAAAAAATGTGTAATTTCTTGACAGAAAATTCATTTAAATAGGAGGTTTAGTTAGACAGGATATTCAAACATCTGTTAAGCAAGAAATGTATCAAGTTATCAATGAAGGATTGGAGTATTCATCTTACTTTTTCATAAGAGAATTTTTAAGCTGTGGAATTGTATGTGGGAGAGATAGGCGGGCAGTAACTCGTCTGCTTCAGAATATTCCAAACATGTTCTGTTGTGTTCCTGTTAGGGTAGCATGCTGTCAAAACCTTTCGTATGATTCCTTCATTGTAAAGAAAACTGTCCACCAGCCGAGCACGATGTGGCCTGCAATTAAACCTTTCAGGGGCAAGCATATTGTCTTCGTTTAAAATCAACAACATTATTAAAAGACAAGAAATAAATGTAGTTATTTGTCTAAGTTATAAAAGAAAAATTTTATAAAAACATTTCGGTGACAGTTTTTGCAATTTTGAATTAAAATTTGTGTTTGCACTATGCAACCACCGCCCCTGAAAGTGTCAACGTTGATTGAAATAAAATTATATCGTTCCATAAAAGATTATAGAAAGCACAAGGATTTCATCTCTATGCCGTTGAGCCGTCAGAGATCCATTAAGTCGGTGTGACGATTAATTTGAGGTACAACCCCAGACTAACACTTCATCCGTTTCAAATTTTGCACTTCCTTGTAGGACAGTTTCGCGTCCCATGTTCCACCAATTATCGGGAATAACTGTAAAACGAGACTCGCAACAGAAGACATTGCGCCATTCTGATCTGTCCCTTTGCATCGGGCAGCACGATGACGTGTTATTAACGACACGCATGTTTTAAAGTTTCTCACTCCCTTTTACGAATTCCCCGTCTCTGGCCGCTAAATCACATGAATTAGAAACTGCGGTGCTAGTAACCAAACAAAGGTGTTGATGAAAACTACTCCCATTTTTTCTAGTTGTCAGCTTTAAATATCTCATTTGGGATTGTTGCTTGTCTACGAACTTGGTCTAGTCTTCGGTGTATATTTGCAGTGTACAAAAAATCGATTCCAGATGCTGGAAATCACACTTCGGGATACTACCATTGATTCCGCATTTACAGCTTGTGTTTGACATCTTCTCAGTGACCAATGATTATCTAGACTTGTGATACGGTAAATGATTTTCTTAGACTTTGCCCTCACTGATACCAAACACATCATTTCTTTTCATCTTTCATAGCTCATTTTCATGCGTTGTCGATAATACTTTTTTCAATATCACACAGAAACTTTACATATTTCTAGATTTTTACGATGTTTAAAAATTTGAATTTCAACACCATGTTTTTATTTTGCCAATAAAATTTCTGATTATACCATCCTTAAACAGAAAACTAACATGCAGTAACCATTAAATTTTTGAGCAGTATATTTTCCTACTAAAAACTGACATCAATGTACTTTTATGTTTTTAATCAACTTTTTATATAAATATGTTTTAAGATAAGACTGAAATATGGCTTCAGAAAAAATGTCTGTCTGTTGGTTACTAGTGACTGACAAAATTTCTGATGATTTCTCATTTACACTTAAGTTATTTGAAATCGAAAATATATTAAACTGTTGTATTTTTTACGCTATATAATCCATAATTTAAAAATAAGAAATAAGAAAGCATGTGAAAAATCTTCTGCTAATGCTCGTAAATGAAATAATTAATTTTGGATAAATTTGGAAACAAGTCATTTTAAAAAATCACGATGCAATCGCTTGCTTAAATTGCTGACGAGTCATCTTTTTAGATTCAAGGAATTATGTCCCTTTAATGAGGTTTTATCTTTTACCTAAGCATTTATCGATCTAAAATTTCTACTGCACTTAAGCAGATTGTAAAACTGTTTCCGCCACCTTTTCTTAAATGTACTTTTATTGGCAGTTAGAGGTTAATTTAACACGTGGGATTTTTTTTAAAATAGATTTTTATATATTTGCATGTTAAATCGCTGTCCGCACATAACAGAAATCAGAAAATATCTTAGGGTAGCAATGAGGAAGATGATAGATATTTTTAATAGATTTTATTAAAAACTATTACAAAATTGTTTTAAATTTCTTAGTGCTAAGGTATGTACCTTATCTATACCGGATGACGCAATAAAACTTAAATGAACTAGCTTAAATTTTTTTCAGAAATAGAGATTGAATTATAAACGAAGAAGGACATCAATATAAATCTTTAAAATTAAAATGTAATGTCAATGCTTATTTCAAATTAAAAAAAAAAAAAAAAAAATCATCATTTATCATAATTATTGATGGCTAAAGATGAAATTATTTTTATTTACAGCTACCTAAAGTATTCACTTAAAGCTGAACACCAGTCAGATACTCCTTTTCTCTTTCCCCATGTTATCCCTTGGAATTTTTGCTGCTTCATTATATAAGTATATCACAGTCATAAATAAAGTTTTCGAATTCTGCTTTTTTTTTTTTTTTTTAAATATTACTCTTTTAACATTACCAACTTGAACTCAGTGAGCAATTTAAAAAATAAATTTAAAAATTTCTTTTAGAGATTAAAAGTCAGAGTCCTAAATTTATTTAATAAAATATTAGGTTGGCCAAAAAGTAATTGCGTTTTTTCTAATAGATGACGATACATGTTTGAAATGTAACGAACTGCCTTTTAAATTGCAAAGTCATTATGTAACTTCAAAGTAGACACTTCAGATTTAATTTAGAAAAACAGAGCGCACAATTTCGGTAACAATTGTTTGTTAGACGTCGATCTGAAAATGAAAAAACAAAAGGAAAATTTTTATCATATTTCGTTGTGTTACTTCCGAAAAGAAAGAACGCTATACAAGCTCACAAAAAGTTATGTGAGTGTATGGTGAAGATGACTTAAAAGTACGGCAGTGTCAGAATTAGTTTGATAAATTTCAGTCTGGCGATTTTAATGTTAATGTTAATGCATCGTGCTGTTAATGTTTAAAGTCCACACTCAGGAAGGCCAATCGAAGTTGATGACGACAAAATAAAGGGACTGTTCGGATCTTCGACATTTAACGACATGAACGATTGCCAAGAATCTTATATGAAAATCAAGTGTTGAAAACCTTTTAAAACGATTTGGATATGTTATGAAGCTCGATTGTGGGTACCACATGAGCTCAAAGAAATCCGTTTCACTAAGCATGTTGACATCTGCGAATCCCTCCTAAAAGGTGAAGAAAACGAACCTTTTTTGAAACGTATGATAACAGACGATGTAAAATGTATCGTCTATAACAACATTGATAGTAAAAGATAGTGGAGCAATTGTGATGAACCTGTTCAAAGCACTATAAAACAGGTAATCACCAAAGGAAGGTTGTGCTGTCAGTCTGATGCGATTTCAAAGTTATTGTATATTTTGAATTGCTACCAAGGTACCAAACCATTAATTCTGACATGTACTGAGTAAATTAAATAGTGCAGTCAAGCAGAAGCGTCCAGAATTGGTGAATTACAAAAGGGTTGTGTTTCAAGATGAACACTCTAGACCACATACAAGTTTGGTCAATCGTCAAAAATTGTTCCAGCTTGGATGGGATGTGTTACAACATCCACCATATTTGCCAGACCTGGCACCATACTTGCCAAAATCCTAATTCCGTAGTGTTGTTTGTTCCGCCCTTTTTTCACACCAGTAAATTTTTAAAGTAATATTCTCCAAATGCAATTACGATTAAATAAGAAGAAAAATACTCTAAAAAGATACTGGTGTGAGAAAGAAGGCGGAGCTAACAATGCTACGGAATATTAATTAGTATGTTGGCAAGTATGCCTGACATCATCAGATTACCATTTGTTTCTTTATTTTCAAAATGCTTTGAATGATAGAATCTTCACTGCTAATTAGGATATCAAATTGTTCTCGGAACAGTTTTTTGCCGAAAAATATAAGATCTTTTTAAGTGCGGAATATTTATGTTGCCTGAAAGGTGGAAAAAAGGTGAAAACAAAATGGGCAATATGTTGTTTTATAAAAATTTTGTTTGTTTTGAAAAATTCGCCTTTTCTACATAGAAAAAAACGCAATTACTGTTTGTCCAACCCAATAAAATAATTATATTTATGTACACTCATGTCTAAATTTATCATTACATACACAAAAATGATGATATTCAATAAAATATCCAACCAATGTGATCCCTGTTTTATCTATGAAAAACAAGCCTAATTAGCATTATCCAATCAAAGGTAATCATACGGTTCCTGTTATGCAAATCTAGGCTTACGCCATCCGACGTTGAATCAAGCGCTTTGCGCAAAATGAATATCTAGGTGAATTTCTGCAACACAGCGTTTCATTTCGGTTTGTAAAGTCTCAAATCTGTCTTTTATGACTTTGAAGTATCATTTGGAAAAGTACGTAAGTTGGCCATTCATAGTCCGTTTAGAATCTGGGCAGCCAATCACGGAAGCAGATGTCTGAATATTTCAAGATAGACAGTATGCACGTTATGGAAACAGTTTCAAAACGATAAAATTGTTGTAAAAAGGCCTGGACAATGTCGTAACCGAATGACAAACGAATGACTGCTGTTTCTGAAGGTCGAAATCTGACAATATCTACCCGTTGTACAGGAAGTCTACTGCTCGCCAGTTAAGTTCAGAGCTAGCAGCCGTCACTTGAAGTGGTGTATCATGACAAATGTATACAGAGGGTTTAATAAAACAAGCCTTTATGCCAGAAAATCAAGAGTATGTGTTTTACTGTCTTCACACACACACAAAAATAAATAAATAAATAATAATAATAATGAGGGATCCCTTTAATTGGTGCAAAGAACATCAGAACTGGAATGAACACCAATGGTCCCATGTTCTATTTACAGATGTATTGAGGTTTAATTTTACAAGTGATTCTAAGTGTGTTTACAACTAGAGGGAGAAAAGAAAATTATCCCTCTAACATTATGGAACGTAACCTTTTCGGTAGTGGAAGTGTGATGGTATAGGGAGGAATAATGGTCGACGGACGTACGCCCCCCCCCCTTTACACGTAGCAATATTGGGATGAAGTCTGAGAGTCTTATGTATGATTTTTTAGAGGTGCATATGAATTTAAAATTTTATTTATGGACGATAATGTTCGTCCACTTCGAGTCTACCTCACTGATGAATTTCTTGAATGTGAAGGTAATGATCGAATACCTTCACCAGCAAAGTCTCCTGATCTTAACCAGATAGAAAAATTATAGAACTACCTTGGAAGAACAATTTCACATAGACATCCTCTTCCTAGAGATCTAAATGCTCTGAGACAGCATTGTTGGTGGAGTGAAGCTTAATTTATGAAACCGGTGTTATTGCCAAAAAAAAAAAAAAAAATGTTGTGATTTGTGTATACAAATCAGGGAGATAATATTCTATATTAAATTCGTAACGTTTCTTCCTTTTCTTTCTTTCTTTTTTTTTTTTTTTTTTTTTTTTTTTTTTTTTTTTTTTGAGTTATTCTTTTTTTAAAACTCTCTTTGTCACATTTTATTACTATTTTTGTTGTTTCATGCTGCAGTTATATGTATCGTCCAGTCGTAAAACCGGCCAAATCCTTGAGATAGGAAAATGTGTTTTTTTTAGTTTTTTAAGTTCTAACTAAACGCTTCCTCAGTCTGTAAAAAAGAAACCATGTCAAAGCTGGTCAAATACCTGTATTATATGATTGATTAGAAAATATTTCGTCTAGCGGATACAGAAATGACAGGTTTTGAAATTCACCAGCCTTAAAATTTTACCGTTTTGCAGCCAATCATGATTTTCAAATGTGTATAATAAAAGTATTTGACCGTCTTTGGCATGGTTTCTTATTTCCAGATGGTAGAAAAACGTTTACTTAGAATTTAAAAAACTGAAAAAAAAAAAAAAATTTTCCAATTTCAAGAAGTTGGCCGATTTTCTAACTAGAAGACACATATATTATATGCAATGCTCTTAATTTTTTCCCCTATATGTCATAATATTATGTATTAGGTTGTAACATATGAAATGTCCGATTTTCATGGTCTACTTAAAGAAAGAATATATTTTTACAGAACAAACTTTATTTATCAAAATAGGAACCACACTTTTTTCAACGTGAAACAAGTTTTTTTATGCCGGTATCATAAAATGTAGTCGTCCTGGAGGCAACAAATTCATTGAATGCCGCTTCAGCATCCTTTGGATTTCTGAAGAATTTCTCCTGCAAAAAGTTATCGAGATGTTTGAAAAAGTGAAAATCTGTAGGTGAGAGATCAGGTGAATATGGTGGATGGTCTAAAACTTCATAGTTTAACATGTGCAGCTTCTGACGAGTGATCATTGAAACATGTGGTCTAGCGTTATCATGGAGAAGAATAGGGCCCTTCTTATTGACCAATGCCGGCTGTTTACGTGTAAGTTCCTGGTGTATTTCCTTCGATTTCTCTACAATATTTCTCCGCTGTGATGGTTTCGCCTGGTTTTAGAAAGCTATGGTGATTTAAACCAGATGAGGACCACCAAACAGTCACCATAACCTACTTTTGATGGAGTTTCGGCTTTGGGAAGTGTTGTGGAGCCTTGTCAGCATCCAGCCACTGCGCTGAACGTTTACGATTGTCGTACAGAATCCACTTTTCGTCACAAGTTAAAATTCGATTGAGAAAAGGATCATTTTGGTTGCGAAGAAGAAGGGCAGACGAGATTTCAAACCGTTTGCGCTTCTGATTCTCATTCAATTCATGCGGTACCCATTTATCCATTTTTTTAACTTTGCCAATCAATTTTAGATGACGTGAAATCACTGTAAAAAAAAATTTTCAGTATTTTACAACAAAAGGTGCTGGCACCGCGGCTGCCAGCAGAGTTGCTGTAAAATTTACAAACTGCTGTTTTTTATGGTGCTGTAAAATTTACTGCACTTTGCTGTGAATTTTACAAGATGCTGTTTTTAGTAGTGCTGTAAAATTAACTGCATTTTGCTGTGAATTTTACAAGATGCTGTTTTAAAAAGTGTTGTAAAATTTACAACAAAGTGTAGTTAATTTTACAACACTTTTTAAAACAGCATCTTGTGAAATTCACAGCAAAGTGCAGTTAATTTTACACCACTACTAAAAACAACATCTTGAAAAATTCACAGCAAAGTGCAGTAAATTTTACAGCACCGTAAAAGCAGCAGCTTGTAAATTTTGCAGCAACTGTGTTGGCAGCCGCGGTGCCAGCACCTTTTGTTGTAAAATACTGTTTTTTTTTTTTTTTTTTTTTTTTTTTTTTTTTTACAGTGTAGGCAGTGATGCCAGATTGGAGATTTTCGATGCTTCTGGGGACAATTTTGGGGACCAAATGTTTGTGGGGACTATTTTGGGGAGTTCTTCAACTTTCTGTCAATGTTGGCAACATAATGATTTATCCCTACGACTAGAGACTTTCAATAGCTTTATTGTTATTTGGGGATTTTTTTCAAAAATTGCCTTCATTTGGGGAACAATCTGAGCTTAAATCATAGAAAAATCTGCTTCATTTATTTTTTTTTTTTTAAGAAATTTTTATTTTTCCTCTTTAGTAGAAATCAAGCTGGGGATTTTTTCGAAAAAAAAAAAACAAAAAAAAAACACCCTGATTTGGGAAAATTTGAAGACCTGTTTGGGGAAATAATTTTCGACCATCTGGCATCACTGAGTGTAGGCGGTAGAGATGGGAATAATCGAGTGATTTGCTTTCGAATGATTTTAATAATCGAATGATTTTACAATCGATTATTGATGACGTAAGCGTAGAATAAGCGTTTTGTAATTAGTTTCGGTTTCTTCGTAGCTATCAGGTTGCTTTCTGTTTATACTTTGTCTTTTCACTCATTGCTATGAAGTTTTAAGGTCTAACCAAGATTCCTGCACACCCGACCCGAACCCGACAGATGAATTTTATATCAACCCGAAACCCGACCCGAACCCACAGTAGAGAAATTTTACGACCCGCACACGACCCAAACCCGCTGTCTTTAGACCCGAACCCGACCCGAAACCCGAAAATTAAATAAAAATTACTTATTCATCTAAAAATCATACAAAACTTTTTTAAATTATAAAATAAGGTAAATTTTCACTGTCATACAGTTGGTAAATTATTTAAAAAATAATTTGAAATGTAATCACTAATTGTTTAGTTTAAAAATTAAAAAAATCTGAAAAATAGATCAATGATAATTTTTAACGATTTATGTAAATTGTTAACTTCAAGAGTAAACTAGTATGTTGTGGCCACCACAAGACTTTCTTTTATATTTTCCTATATTTTACTAAGTGCAAATAATTTATTTATTTATTTTTTTTATTATTATTATCTAGCAGGATGAATGCAAACGATTTGCAACTTAAGAGACAACTAACACTAAATATCCAAAGTATGCATTTTTATTGCCTATAAATGGCATCTTAAAAAGTACGTTTTTATAACCCGATAAGAATTCAAATTGGATCATCATAATGTCTCGTAATAGCCTTTTCACATTTCAAGCTTTGTTTGATTATACTCAATAGAACCTGAGATATAGCTTCCTCCTAAATCTCGAAAATTGCTGATAGCAGCGCCACCTGTTGATCGGTTGACAAAAATTGATAGGCACTAATTTAGGTCAAGGTGCCTCTACATATAAATTCATATATAATTCTGAACAGTAGTTCCGGAGATACAGTCGCCACAAAATTTTTGTCACACACACACAGGCAGACAGACATTTTCTATAAATGATAAAATCGTGTTCTAGACCTCTCAAAACGTGTAAATCCGTCGAAAACTCGAAGTCGAAATTTTTTATGAATCCAATTCTTTTATTGAATATAGAAGAAAGTAAAAAATGCACTTCAATTTAAATGTTCGTAATTTATTGTTTAATACTTATAGTCTGGGGAAAAAATGATGTATTATTCTTTATTGCTTTTTTCCAATGTGGATGTTTAACTTTACTATAATAATTTGTGTAGCATGTATGTGATTCACAGTTAAACATCTGCTATTTAAGGGTCATTGATCACTTTAAATTCCCATAATCAGCAACTTAGCTTCCTCCGGTGACAGTTTTGCTTGGTGCATTATTTATTTGTTCTAGAGAAGGCGATAAAGAATATAAACTGCCTTGATGGCATTCGTTTCCTTTATGTGTTTATTTTACATTACTTTTTTTAATTAAATTACAACAAGTATTCCCTGTATATTTTCTGCATATACAAATGTAAATGGAAGAAAATTCAAAATTTCATTAACATAAAGGCGAGGATTAAAATTCATTGAAAATAAAGATATCTAAAAAAAAAAAAAAATGTAAATTAAGAAATAATTTAAATTCTCAAAACGTAAAAGCAAGGTTATGTTGTATTTCTTATATGTGTATATACATATACATATATTAACAATAGTAAATAAAAATTTTAATACAGTACTTTAAAATTTTCATACAATTTCTATAGATGATCAGTTTTCGATTTGTTGAAGAAAAGAAAACGTATACGGATATTTTTTTGTCATGCTTACACGGATTCTTTTTTTTTTTTTTTTTTTTTCAGGTGGGTATCCGCGTATAGGAAAACGGAGCTCCGATACGTGTCTAAAATCAGTTAAAGAGCTATAATTATGTCTACAAATTTATGCTTTCAATTGTAAATTTTTTTTGAATGATGTTCTCAAGTCGACCCGACTCATAGAAAGCTAGTTCAAAACCAGGTCATGTCCATTCGCACAGCCGTACGAAATTTTCTGTGTTTTTTCTCCAAAACTCACAGGAAAACTGCTATTGAGTGTACTCCCCTCAAACCTAGGTCTCAAGGGCAGACCTTCAATTCTCACATTATAACCGAAATGTTTAAATTAGTCCACAAATAAACACTGAATAAAATATTGGAAATTTTTATTAGGTTCATTTGGTTATTATTTATACTCAGAATTCCTTTTTTAGAAATATATATATATATACTAAGGCCAGGCCATTATGAAACCTGAATCCATTACTTTTTCACATGCTTGAAAAAAAAAAATAATAATAAAAATCCTTTTTATTTGTAAATACAAGAAATAGGCAAGTATTTCTTATTCATGCACTAAAACATCTCACAGCATTTTTTTTTTTTTTTTTTTTTTTTTAATGTAAAGTTAAAGACTAATAATTTTTTATAAAAGTGTGTGAAACTGTTTAACCCATATTTCACCCTCGTCCTAAAATGGGACACCATGCATAAGTGATGTTTATATAAATTCTTTTGAATATTTGAATTCAAATTAAAGACGATATATTATTTAAAAGTCCAATAAATACATATGTGTCTTTATCGTTAGTTTAAATTAACATTTAATATATGTTTTTTAATTTTTAAAATGACGATTTTTAAAGATTTATTAATTACATTTTCAACATATTATTACTTAAAAGGTTTTACATTCAAGAATAATGGATATACAAATTTATTGAAGTAATATTGTACACTTTGTACTGGTAAAACAATTATATAAGTATATATATATATATAATATATATAGATGTTAAAATCCGAATAAACTACTACGTCAGAAACGCCAAAGAAAAATATTGGAAATGCATACAGCTGTTTCGGTAGCCTATAGCGTACCGTCTTCAGTGCAAAAAGGATTCTGAATCAGGAGAAGTGCTCGTATAAGAGCACTTCTCCTGAACGAGCACTATACGAGCACTATACGAGCACTTCTCCTGATTCAGAATCCTTTTTGCACTGAAGACGGTACGCTATAGGCTACCGAAACAGCTGTATGCATTTCCAATATTTTTCTTTGGCGTTTCTGACGTAGTAGTTTATTCGGGTTTTAATATTCCAACGCCAAGTCTCCTGTTATTATTATATATATAGATGGTCTGTTTTCCTTATATTTCCAAATGTCCTAAATTATTGTCCTACTTTTAGGACAGCCTGTACCGATTAAACTAATGAAAATTTGGTAAGTTTTTTGATTTTGTGTGTGTACACAGACATTGAAAAACATTTTTTCAATGCTTGGTAGGATATGGGTTAAACGGGAAAAAAAGGAGGGGGGGGGAGATTTTTTTGTGTCAGCCATAATACTCTTAAAAGCGATTACAGAAATTCTAAATGATTTTGAAGGGTTGATATTTAATTGCAGTTTTATTTTTAAACGTAGCTATGACTGCTAAAAATGCCATATTGTTTATTAACTAATGCTTAGAACAAGAAAATGCTACCTTTTTTTTTTCTTTTAAAGTATATAATGTTATTATTGCGTAAAAATAAATAAATAAACAAGGGAATAAATTAAAAGAAAAAAATGAAAAGAAAGGAAGAAATAATATTTAAAGTTGTAGCGCTAAATTCAAACTCTTACGAATATATTAAATAGCCTATCGATATTGAGCCATCTTCCCTATCATTTAAAAGAATATAGACGGCGCTGTCGCCATTCTCATCAAAATATCTAATGATATTTTGCCGATCATTAAAATGAAGTGAAAACATTTTGTTTTCAGAAGTCAGAAGTTCGTCGGCTCTCGCTGAGAGATGTAGCTGTTTTCGTGTAAGACGCCCCTGTGGCCATGGGCCGCAGGCAGCGGCCTGTAAGAATATTCATTCTTATGTATCCTAATGTTCTGTTTACTGCGCGCGATGTATATAGTTATTGTGATTGTACTTTATTATAATTAAAATATTAAGTAATGGAATGCCAGAGCTCGTTCTTTCAATGTTCTAAGGTGTCATTCCGTTAAAAAGTATTTAAAAGTTATTTTATTTTATTTATTTATTTTTTTTTTTTTTTAAATCTTAAAACGTAAAAAAAATTAAAAATGTAAAAATCTCTAACACCAAGTTTATATGTGTCTCCTATTAAACATACACTAACACGCATTAAAATTAATGATAGACAGTTATAAATTTACAGTAATTCGCTTGCACTTTGAGACATAGGAAAAAAATAAAAAGAAAGCCTTTCATTCAATATCTACACTCTACAGTATATAAAAGTCATAGTTGTGGTACGGTCAGTGTCTTTGATTGAAGGAAAACTGTGATGCTTAGACGTTTTAGAGTGAATAAACTCATTGGGTTCATTTTCAACTTTCATCCAGTATTTGTTTATCTTACTCAGCGAGAATTTCTGATTTCCGTTTTGACATGCTTAGTTTATAATCTGCGTTAAAAGATGTTAATGTTTTTTTTTTTTTTTTTTTTTTTTTTTTGAACACACATGTATATAGATACAGCATAACTGATTATCCGCAAAATTGAGAGCCATGGGTTTCGTACATAAACCGCAAAAAGGCTGAACATGAAATTGAAATGACATTAAATGCATTCTAGCTTAAAAACTTGAATGTATCGTATATAAAACATAATACAAACAATGAAAATATTTATAAAAAGTAAAATTATTTGTACAGTCGAACCTCATTAACGTGAATCTCATGGGGGATAAAAAATTTGTTCATGTTATCTGTAGTTCATGTTATCAGTAACTAATCTTCTTTTTGACGGGGATTGTGGAAACAGTTCATGTTAAAAGTAATTCACGTCAACGAGGTTTGACTGTACTTCATATAGGATGTAAAAAACATAAAGAAAAAAAGTGAACTTAAGATGAAGCCATGGTTCAATTTGTAATCTAATTTATGCTCTAAATTAAACAGTACCGCAGACATGCAAACATTTAGTTTATTCCACAGAATTGTGAATAACCGCCACATTTTCACACCACTTTATTTGTAGAAAAATATTCTCCAATATTTAATTACGATTGAATATTAAAGAAAGTACCCGCCAGGAGAACTGGTGTGAAAGAACAAAAAAAAAAAAAAAAAAAAAAAAAAGCGGTCACATCAATGTTTTGAAATAAATTGAAATCTTGACGTGTTTGGTAGCGTATTCTACTGGAGAACAAATAAAGCAAAAACCACATAATTCTTTATATTTACTTTTTTTTTTTTTAACCTATCATTTGTATCTGTTTATTGTTGATGATTAAAAAAAAAAAAAAATAAATAAATAAAACTTTCTTCTGATTTTGCCCATTTCCCGCTCCACGAATTATCCACAACGTGTGTAATCCGTTTGCGAGTTTACCGTATATATATATACAGATTATCACGGGTAAATCGAATTGCAGTAGTCGGTCGATACAGGTTTTTTTTTTTTTTTTTTTTGAGCGCATTTTAAATGCAAATTATTTTGTATGGGGGGGGGGAGAAAAGTAAATCTTTTTCTTTACCAATTTTTCTAAAAGTTAACTAATCGTGTTCAGGACATCCGAAAACGTTTAAATCCATCGAAAAACGGAGATCGAAAATTTTTACGAATCCAATATATGTATTTTTTCTCGTTTATATTGATTTTTCAAAAAAAAAAAAAAACGATAAAAATAAAATAAAATCCTTATTTATTTATTTATTTATCTATTTATTATTATTATTATTATTATTTCATTTGGTCAAAATATTTAAAAAGCGCAATAAATAAATCAATAAAAATAAAAATAGCACATTCTTTTCCTTAAAATATGAAATTGCGTTCTTTAGCAGCAGTTACATATATATTAATGTTTTAAAATTTCTTTTATGCTATTTCTATTTGGTGCTAAAGGAAAAAAGAAAAAAATTGTTTTAATTTACTCTACTTTGTCCGAAAGAAATAGATCTCTCGTTCTAATAGCTTATTTCATGACAAAAGTTCAGGGCTGGAAGTTTCCGTCTTTCTTCAAAATCTGAATGGCAATTTTTATCATAAAATAAACCAAAAAATTATCGTTACTGAATAATGGCTGGAAAATGTCCTGAAAAAAAGGAGGGTGTTTCGAATTCTACAGAAATTAAAAATTCTGGAAACAGTAAACGTAAGATTATTTAAAAAAGCAGATAAATATAATATAAAATCTAATTTCAATAGGTATATCTGTTATAGCAGATATCGATTTTGAAAATAAATAAATAAATACATAAAATAAAATAAATTCAATAAATAAAAAAGAGAGAAAAATCTTCCGGGATTCAAAAACCCCACTATCGGATCACAGTTAATTAACAGCAGCGCTACCTGTCGGCCGATATACACATAAATTTAAACTAGCGTAGTTGTCTGGCCAAATTTTTCAAAGGTCGTTTGGATGGTGAGCAAACATCCAGGTTCAGATTATAAAACGGGCATAGAATGCAACTGGCGCCAAATTTCGGCTGATGGTCGAAATTTGCTACAGGCAGAATTTTCAAAAGTGTTTGCAGGGTGAGTGAACAGGCGGTCGTAGATTTTGAAACAGGAAAACAACGTCGAAGACGTCACCGAGCAGGAGTTTAATACGGTGAGTTTTCTGAAGGATCGAAAACCCACTGGTCGCCGAAGGCGAATTTGTAAGCTATACTGAAACAAAAGAACTTTCATCCTGATTTAGTTAAATTAATTATATAATTTTTTTATATAATTCTACCTCTATTTAAATCGGTATTAAAATTCTTAAAATAAAGAAAATTGGAATGTAAAATTAGAATTTCGTTTAAAATGACCTAATGAAATCTTCAAATTAAGCTCTAAGGATCTCTACACAAATTAAGTTTAATATGAAATTGAATATGACAAGGAACATTCAAGGTCAAAGTCATTGAATATGACCCTAAAGCGCTCCCAATTTTTGCACTGATTCGGCCCCAGAAATATACCTCTTTTAATTTTTAAAATAAACTATGTGCATCATACTGTCATGCGAACATTCTTTGCTATAAAAAAAAAAAAAAAAAAAAAAAAAAAAAAAAAAAAAGTCAAATAATATCTTAAGGACTATGTTTTTATACTTGTTATATTATTTATCTTGAAGTCAAAGGGAATACATTTCAAGTTCAAGTTAAGAAAATCTTCTTTTAACCCTAGAACACTACCGTGTTCATAAATACTCTATCACTAGAGATACCTAAAATTGACGCGCTCATATAAAAGTCGTTTTATTTGCTTATATTACATTAATATTGTTTTTAAATATGTTTAATTATTTGCTGTTTTACCCAATATTACTAATTTTTCATTATCTGAATAATTATTTCGAAGCACTCAAACATGTGTATCGATAGTAGGGAAAGTGCAGAAAAAACCATTAAATGAAGACCGCACGTAAAATTTACGTACCACTAGTGTTCTAGGGTTAAAAATTAATTTGTAATCATAAACCTATTCAATTTGTTATGATAAATTGCTTAATAAATAATTAATATTTTTTGTTGAATTTCATGAGTGCAAGTTTATACACGTTAACATAAATCTCTTCATATAAAAAAGTGCATTTAGCACTTCCTTGGCCAGCATATAACTTGATAAATGTAATTGTATGAAAAACCTTTAAAATGACTATACTGAATGATTAATAAGAAACATTTTTTTTTAATTAATTGTAAATCGTTAAGAGAAAAGTTATAGGTCTCATGAACTAGAGATGCTACAATATGTTTACAACTAATGCGTTTTAACGAAATTTTAATTAATCAATACAAAATGTTAATATAAAAATTAAAAACTAACCTTTCTGATGAATGGACATTCTTCATTCCATGCTCTTCACGTTGTTCATTCCTCGTTCATGGTCCATCTGCATCTGAGTTCAGAGACGCAGATGTTATGCTTCCACAAGCAGATGTTCCTGTCTAAAGTCCACAGGAAGTCGATTTTACAGCATTTAGTGCTTGAATTTATTTCACAGCATAAATACTTGAAAATATACCGCAGAAAGTGCAGGAAAAATTACAACATTTTTTTACAGTGAATTGTTGTACGGGATACACCTAGTTCTTCTGCATAATCTTTCACAGTATTGCCTGGATTTTTTTCAACTACTGCTCGTAAAACTTCATTGTCCACAACAGTCTCTGGTCAGCCCCGGTCTTCGTTTGTGATACTCTCATCCCCAGTTTCGAACTTTGCATACCAACGTCGAATGGTACGTTCATTTACAGAACCGTTTCCAAATGCAGCATTAATGTTTCGGGCAGCTGCTGCAGCATTATGCTTACTTTTCTACTCGTACAAAAATAGCACTCTAAAATCTCTAGAATTCATCCTACGATTAAAGCTATAAACATACCACCAAATCACAATATTTTTATTTGAAACACATCAGATGAAAAACACAAGGTCTTAGCTTTAAAATGATACATAATTAACGACTGTATTAAAAAAGTTTATAAGGAACCAAATCTCAAAAATTTTACTAGTGAGAATCGGACATTTCATATGTTACAACCTGATATTATTTCAGAAAAAAATCATAAAATTATAATTCTCAGTTTCTGAGAAAGCCGTGAATTTTTGCATGTAAAGATAATTTTGGACGTGAGTGTATATATATATATATATATATATATATATATATGAAAATAAATTGAAAAGCAGCAAACTGAGAAATGAAAATTAAAAATTGAATGTTAATTTTAAAATACATGGAGGTCTTCATCAGCGGAGTTTTAAATGGGATTTTGAAATTGAGAAGTTTCTGAAAGGATGTAAGCGTTAAGCCAGAAAAAAACATCAATAGCTCCCAACTTCTCAAGTATGAAAGCACAAACTATATAGAAATTGAATCCAGAATTAGAGTACATTGATACAATACATCAGAAGAATAGAATAATATAAACATATACATAAATGCATTAAACAAAAGGAATGAAAAAGAATGAAAACCCCTACATCAAAAAAAAAAAAAAAAAAAAAAAAAAAAAGCAAACCCACTTCGGCACTTACCAGCACTTCAATATCGCCCGAAGGTATACTAGTAAAAAAGTCGCCCGAGGGATTTGTTCTTTTTGATGTGGGGGTTTTCATTCTTTTTTATTCCTTTTGTTTAATGTATTTATCTTTAAAAGTATATAGATTTATTTATTTATATTTTTGTATTCTTTTATATTAATGCATTGTATTAAAGTACTCTAATTCTGGATTCGATTGCTATATATTTTGCGCTTTCATCTTCGAGAAGTTGAAAGCAAAGGATGCTTTTTCTCGCTCAACGCCCACATCCTTTCATTAACTTCGCAATTTTTCCATTCCTTACATAGGGGGCTCCCCTGACGAAGACCTCCATGAATTTTGGAATTAATATTCATTTTTTCCTTTCTCAATAATAAATTTTATATTTCCTTTTTCTGCACTTTGCGCAGAGTTGCCAACATTTATATTTAATACGGAGTATTTTAGCTCCGCCTTTATTCCATATCACTTTCATTTTAACAGTATTTTTTTCTTATTTTATCACAGGTATATATTGAAGAAAATTGTTCTATAAATTAAGTGGTGCGAAATAAAGACGGGGCTAAAAATGCTCCAGAATAAATTAAAATGTTGTCGGCTATGCTTTGCACATTGGTATATAAATTTTTCGCTTTAATATTTTTTAGATTCAAATTTGTTTTCAGATTTTTTGTAATCGATTTTCTGATTTTCATTATATATACCGGGTCTGTAGACATTTTAAAAATTCATAAAAAATTAAGTAATTGGTAGAATTGAACACAGTTTGTGAAAAAGTTACTCTAGTAAAGAACGATTTTTTTTTTCTTTTGGGCAAAGAAAAAAGTAATAGTTAAAGTTTTCGTCGATAGAGCGCTCTATGCGTGGCAATTCACGCATTTTATATGAAAACTATATTTATTTGCATGCAAAAGTTTACAGGCATATAAATCATATTCTGTGTGTCCGCCATAACCAGAAATTACAGTTTGCAAGCGAGTCACAACACCGTTAACTGCAGCTACAATAGGCGGTTCTTACCTGAGGGGAAACATCTTCACGAATAGCGCTTTATCAACTAATTGAGTTTCGCAATTAAAACTGCATGTATGCTCAAATAGGAGGCAAAATAAAAATAAAATGTGTTAATCGTAAAACCACCCAATATATAAAACTCTGATTTGCATATTTCTCGTTACGCATCCATGCAACACCCTCTATCGACAAAAAAATTAACTACTTTTTTTCTTTACCAAAAAAGAAAGAAAGTAGAAGAAGAAGAAAAAAAAAACCTCTCACGAGAATAATCTTCTCGCAAACCGTATCCAATTCTATCAATTCCTTCAAGTTTTATCAATTATTAAAACGTTTACAAACTTTTGTGATACCCGGTATATGTATATAACTATGTATTAAGCTAAAAAACGACATATTCAAAAATTATTAAAAAATAAATAAAATAATTCGAGATCTTCATTTTTCAATGAGATATCGTTATAAAATGAAGCATTAAAGGTCCCTTCGGATAACATAGACAGAAAAGGGAATCTGGCGGATGTGCAGCTCTAAGATGCTTCAAGTCGGCAGAAACTATCTTTTTCCCTTTCGCTGCTGGTACTAGATTCCAGAAGCGGAAAATATTTGTCATTAGCGGACTAATGAATTCTGAGCTACCGCCTCATTTGTTAACCAAACGGAAAAAAAAAAAAATCTACTGGATAAATAAACTTTAATAAATTTATTGTAAATTTTCTTTGATACAATTTTTAATAAAATCACACAATCAACTGATTGGAAGAAAATGATATTTATTGAAATTTTATTTTTCCGACTGAGTGAAAATAATGCCTGGACCGTGTCTGCCTAAAGGTTGTCCGCCTGGATAGCTCAATTGGTAGAGCCTTGACCTTGTAAATCAATGTTCCGGGGTTCGACTCCCGGTCCAGGCATTATTTTCACTCAGTCGGAAAAATAAAATTTCAATAAATATCATTTTCTTTGATAGTTTAAAATTTGAAATGTATAACTTCTAAATTAATGCCTATTTACTAAAACATTAAACTAAATAAATAAATCAATAGAATTAACTTATGCGCACGGTGCTAAATAATCTAAATTTATATTTCTTGAGAGATTTTATTGCCGTTTAAAAGCTTACATTTTTGGTTCTTTGATAGCTAAATAAAACTAGAAACAGGTTATTTCTAATTTCGCTGCTTGCACATTGTTTTAAGCGATTTTAAAATGATCGTTTTATGAAAATAATTTGCAAAAAAAGATACCCAATATTCTTCTCTTCGAAGTATTTCCGACATTGTAAATTAGTAAAAATAGAACAATTCTTAATATTGCTTATCTAAAGATTTTATGTCAAATGTAGGTTTTTACCATACCCATACCTGCTAACTTTTAAATTTATTCCGTAGCATTGTTAGTATCCGTCTTTTTTCACACAACGTTTTAGAAGAGTAATTTTTTACTTATTTAACCACAATTACATGTTGGAGAATATTACTGAAAAATAATTAAATAAATAAAATAAAATAAAATAGTGGTGTGAAAAAAGGCGAGTGCCTGAGTACTAACAATGCTACGAAATAATAATAATAATAATAATAATAAAACTTTGCTTACCTGCAGCTTTGCTTACCTGCTCTGCATCTGCATATTCTAATTAATATTTCGTAGTTCATAGATGCCAACGTTTCAATTTATTCCGGAATATTTTTAGCCCCACCTCTACTTCGCAGCACTTTATTTATGAAAAGTTTTTCTCCAATATATAACTGCGATAAAATAAGAAGAATTCACTCTTAAAAAATAAGTGGTATGAAATAAAGGCTGGCTAAAAATACTCCGTAATAAATTAAAATACTGGCATCTATGGTAGTTTTGTTAGTATCCATACTTTTTCAACATCATTTTATTTGCAGAGTAATTTTCTCCAAGTGTAATTACTATTAAATAAGAGGGAAAATACTCAAAAGAAAAAAAAAAAATCTGGTGTGAAAAAAAGTCTGGTACAAGTCAAGTAATTCTACGGGATATTAATAAGAATGCTGCCAGGAAGTGTATTAAATAATAAAATGTTTTACTGTTCAAGTCGTTATAACAAAAAAGGTTTCGAATTACCCCTAACGGAAAAATATAAACAATAAAGGTAAAATCACAATTTGTATATAAACTTTTCCACGTTTCGGTAAATCCTCTTAATCTTTAACAAAAAAAAAAAAAAAAAAAAAAAAAAAAAACCTATTAGTATAGGCAGTAGAATTTAACTATGAAGTAATTGGCAATCTAAGTTGTAAAATAGGATTCAAGTAACTATTGCTTTTTTTTTTGGTGTAATAAACTGATCTAATAACTAGTCAAAAGATTAATGATACTCTCTTAAAAAATCTTTTCCTTTATTATAGATGAATGACACATTGCTAGTATTTATATAATTTTTAAATGAACTATTTAATTGACGTTTTGCTTAAACTTAAAATTATACAACTGACTAAATTTTTGTGATGAATTTACGGGTTGGGGGATTAAGGCCGATTGACTGCACTAGGGTCTTAGGCCTGAGAGGGAGTGCCCTCCGTGGGGGCGGGGGGTCTTTCTAAGGGATCCTAGCCCGTATTTACGCAAATAATAATAAAAAAAAAAAAACACGGAGAACTCCGAACGGCTAGGCCGACGAGCGTGACCTGGATTGAACCCGGCACCTCTCGTCTACCAGCTTTGAGCGCAGAACCGCTCGGCCGCTGGTGGGCCAGATGTATTTACGGAAATATTCAAATGTTCAATTAAGATTAATGGGAATTGAACCAAGGCTTTTTCTTTTCTTTAAACATGCATTTTGTCGGTTTGTTTTAAATTTGATATTTTCATGAAAATTTTAATTATAATTAATAAATCCATACCCAAATAATATACAAAAGAATGCATATTATTTAAAATGTTATTCGGAAGCAAAATAATATATTTTAAAAATACGAAGCATTCTAATCGATATATTTTATAAATCTTTCATTAAAGCTTTGAATTATATTTACGTTCAAAAAATCAAATTGTTGCTAAAATGGTGTAATCTAGACATTGTTTCAACATGAAAAATAATTAGTAACGTAGTTGCTAAGGAAGAAAATAAACGATTAATTTGTTTTTAACCAAACACTTTGCTTAGTGACTACATGTTTTGTAACGTTGTGAAACATAAAGACCTGAAAATATTACAAGACCTATGCATAACTCATATATATATATATACATATTTAATTAGAAATACGAGATATTAAATGAATAATCACAATTATCTGCAGTTAAAAAAAAAAAAAAAACTTATATTTCTACAACAGTTATAGTTTCGACATATTCATCATAATTTCAAGCGTAGTGAAAGATTAATGATAAAAAATTAAAAATCTATTTGAAATTTTCTTTATTTTGCCGAGTTGTTTGTTATTTGAAGCGGAAATTGTCCAATTGTACAAAATTTACATTCTTTGAGAAGGAAGGTATAGCGTAACCACGTTCCTAAGACTAGCAGTGAGAACGAGTCAAAACGCTTGGAGGGGTGCCAAATTAACCGACAGCAAGGATTTAGTAATCATCCAGTTATTCGGTGTTCTTTTATCTCTTATTTGTTTTCAAATCACCCCTATTTTAGCACTGGACTCGTTGAGTCTGCAGTTGCGCAGAAGCTTACGTTGTCGGAATAAATGTAGTTAAAGAATATGTATTCATTTAATATGGAAAACCACCAGAATTTATCAACAAAGTTAAAAACAAAGATGCAAATGACTTTTTATTTCTCTAAGACATAAGACAATTTTTTTTTTTTTTTTTGAAAAATTCTTCAATTAGGAATTAAAAATTTTGTTCTCGTGGCGAGGACAGTGCGCGTTAAAGAGTTAAACTTTTGAAGAATAATTCTTCATACTTGTATATCTGCATAAAATCTCTCAATTATACCAAGTAACAGTAAACAAAATACATAAACACATGCAAACTTTTTCTTTAAACAAATATAATTTCCATAAGAGATATAATATTAAATTTTTTTAAAATACGTTGACTTGTAACAAGATGTTTATTTTATACAGTTAATTTGATAAAAATGTACATGTTCGAAATTTTTAATATTATATCACATTCTTTTAAAAAATATGTATTGTTATTTGACACTTTCTAAAGAAATGACATTTGTTTATTGAGTAAAATATCTCTTTTTAAATATTTAGTAATTAAAATTTGTTATGTGATCACTTTATTAAAATACATATTTGCAACAGCTGTTGGTGAAATTTTTCTTTTAAATTTTTGCGATAAATAGTATCTGATTAAATATTTTTAAATATTAAAAGAAATATGCATGTTATAATCTTTCACATGTGCTAATTTTTAAGTTCGTAACAACGTTTAGTTAAACTTATAATGTTATGTTTTTTAACACATTGTCGTCGGAGTATTTTCCTAATTTTAACAGTAATAAAGCTGCCAACCTTCCGGATTTTTTTTTTACATCACTATATATTTTAAGTTATCGTCACCTTATTTAATAACAAAATTTTGTTATTAATGAAAGCTGTGTTTGCTCTAAAAATTATTGGTGTGCGAAAATCCGGAGGGTTGGCAACTCTGCAGTAAGCACCACCTTTTAGCGTTTCTCTGAAACATTATATTTTCCACAATAAAATTTTACGGATTTGTGATTGTATAAATTCAATTTTATCCTCAACAATAAATGCGGTAAAGGTCGCTGGCGTATATGTACGCTGACGGCTCATAATTTGTTTAACACGAAGAAGCAAAATCCTATTTTAAAGTATAAAGTATTGTTTTAGAGGACCCTGTAGGTGGAGCTCGTTTTTCATTGAATACCTAATTTTACGTGACCCGCAAGCAATGTGATAAAAGAAGAATCAGTTTTAAACATTATCTTAACACGCGACATCATCAATAAACTCGAATTTCAAACCTAAAAAAAAGTGTAATTTTAGGTATTATGACATGAGTTTTTTAAACATTTTGCATTGATGCAATATAACTGATAAATTCAAATAAAGTTAAGCAACAATAAGCATAGTAAATTCGAATTGTTGCATGGGTAAGGTTGCTACGGTTCATATTTTTTCCCTGACTCTTCCACCAATATATTTATGTGGTGATCTTCTATGGTATGTTTCTACGATCAAATAAGAGGAAAATTTCTTTAGGTATATATGAGGCAGTGTTGCCAACTTGTACACTATTGGAAATTTCAACAGAAAACTACTAGTAATATTCGTAATGAGTTTTATATTTGTAATGAGTCTTATAATGCGTCTTTACAGATAATTATGAATGGAGATGTTAAACATCTATTTTATATCTTCATTTTAATGTCTAATATTAATTTAATTATTGTCAAGGATATATTTCTAAAGTAGCAACATTCATTTGTATTTTTATTGAGAAATTAAATAAGAAAAATAGATAAAATACAGAATAAAGATTGAGGATTTCCATTATTTACTTTTAACACATTGTTGAACGCGTATTTTCCTATTATTTTCTATTTATTCAAAATTTATACTGTTTCAGGAAAATAACTTTTTGTATTCGTGTATAAATCGCTTAAGTTTTATCCTCGGCAATCGATACGGTAATTGCCACCGAAAAATATAAACACAGATAACACTCAATGAATTAAACACGAACACACAAATTAATTTTTAAAATAATATTTTATTTTAGAGGCACGCCTAAAGGTGGAGCTAGACTTTTAAAAGGAACGAGTTAACTCGTGACCGGTCAACAATGTGTTAACTAAGAATTCATGTAAATTTACAGAGACTATAGATAAACATTTCAGTAAATTTACAGAAATGTTTTACAGTGTATGGAAGTTTTTTAATTCAACATGCATCCTTAATTTTTATCATATGTTTTATCTAATTGTATATCTATCTATTCGATTATTTTATGTATAAAATATTATTCTTAAAAATTAGTGGTGACCATTAAATAAAAAGTCCCTGCAAATTGGAAACTTGGATATGAGGTGCCTTATAGAAGTTTTGTATGAAATTCGCAAGCTAAATTAGAGAAGACGTCCGAGAACTGGTTTTGAAGTCTTGCGCTAATTTATAAAGGTATTCTGCGAAGGGATGGCTAATCGTTACCAGTTTAACAGTTAAACTTCGGGTTCGACGAAGTTTAGTAGATAATTATATTTGAGTACGTTTGTTGAAAGGTAGTTGATATAAGAATGCAAATTGATTATCCAGTGTATAAAAGTCATGTCAAGAATGTACTCGGGGTTCAGTTCGATGCAACTTGATTGCGGTTCCTTTGCCTGCTGTTCATCTGATGCATATTGATCCCGAGTTAAATAAGTGAATTAAGTAGGTATAAACCAAGAAAGGTAATACTAAGTAGTATTTGCTATCTTATACTCAACTATACATTCATTATCTTTATTACACACACACACACAGAGTATTTCCTCCCATTTGAATGCTTCAAATAAATAAGTTATTGCTTTTATTTTAATCTCAGCATTTCTTTGTCTAAGTATATATAGCAGGAATGAAGCAAGTTGAAGTTGGCTCAAAAGGACAAACTCCCCAAATATAGGGGTAGAAGAGTCAGATGGGAAAAGGAGGGACCGTAGCAACCTTCATGATCCTAATAGAAAAAGCAATAAAAATAGGTGTTCATTTTTCTTTTAAATAGTCATTGAGTTTCGTACGCATGCTCCGTTTAACAATCTAAGAATAAGCCAAACCTCTAGTTACATCTGTGAATTAAAAGCAAGAGATTAAGAATTGATTAGGGATCCAGGAATCAGTGTCAGAATTCAGAGAATATATCTCTAACGACATTATATTTATTTCACTAGTTAAATACTTTAGAATTAATAATGTAATAAAAAACAAATTTTAGAAATGAAATATTTTTACTTTTAAACAATTAAAACAAATGTAGCAAATTACTTTTGAAAATTAAACGATAACAAATTGTTATAAGTTAACAACGTGAACGAGGATGGGGTTACTTTAATAGCTGTAGCTTCAAGTCTTTTATCTAGAATGATCTATTATTATATACATTATGTACTTATTCCATTACACTGACATGTTCAAAATATGAATTTATACTGAAAAAATCATCTGTTTTTACATTAAAAACTCTTAGCTAGGACAATAAAATTTTAAGTTGCAAGACAGATGCAATACTCACTAGGGGATTTCTTTTCTTTCTTTTTTTTTTTTTTTTTTATCCGAAATGTATAACCTCTAATTTTTTTTTCTATTTCACTCCAAATACTTTTTAGTAAAATATCAGCTCTTTGGAATAAGGTTAACCCGTGCCGAATTGACAGGAAAATCCTAATATAGATATTAAGATTTTACCGTCAATTCGGCAAGAGTTAACTATTTTTTTTAATGATATATTCCTACACAATTAACCATAGATAATTGCTACAAAATTGTTACTAAAATTTGCTATTGAAAATTAGTGGTAATGCATTTGTCGGGTAAATCAAAAGAGTTGGCAACTTATGCATACTAAATCGGTATTATTCTATGTAGTAGATTTTAATATTCTTAATATTTCATGTATTCTTTTGCTAAAAATGTAAAATACCTTGTTTGATGTAATTTTAACTTCTCAGGTAACCCATTTGATATTATGACTAAATAAAAGTTTTGCTGTATAATATGTTATTCATATTCAGTGCATAAAATATCAAACAATTTGTTTTAAACTTCATAACTTTCAGAATGATATTTATCTTCACAGTAAAGACAAAGCTCTTTTATTGCATGCATGTCTTTTTAAACAATTATCTAACATTTCCTAATAACTTTTTATAAGACGCATTTTCCGTATAAAAATATTAGACATAAAAAAAATATATCCTTTTTATGAAGATTTAATTAGATTTTTTCCCCCGTACATTATAATGGCAATATCTCGCATGCATGTCATAGTTTAATATTACTGTTTTAAAACAGCTCTTTTTTGACTCAAGAATATGATAATTAAATTCCAAGTTTTTAAGATTTTAATAAATTATTCATTAAGCTTCTTTGGGAGTGCTAAAGAAGAATGTATGTTCTTTAGAAAGTCTCAAGCACGAAGAATGAAATGCATTCCTTTGCTCTAGAACAATTCTTTCACAAAACGGCGTTCAAAATATAAGGCTGTAAAGTCTGAATAATAACAATCTTGGTGAAAAAAATATGCATATTACTTCCAGGCCATCCAAAGCTAAAAATCTGAATATTAATTAAATTTGCAATACTTTTTATGATATATCGATCGATAGCCTTTGTAAATTTTCGGTACATATATGAAAAAATAAATTCATGAGAATATATATATATATATATTATATATATATCACATTAACCAACTATTCCTATTACATATCGAAAGACTTAGTTTTATGATTACATGGGATATTATCAAAACTGTTATTCATTATATACATAAACATCCTTTAGTTATAAAGATATACTTTTAATGACAGACAAATATATGTATGTGATTAAGGCATAATTTCGAAATATTTGGTGTTACAATTATATATTGAAAATATGCAACATTTAAATTTTTATAAGAGCATTAAGTTTAGTATATAATACACTCATGTTTTTCAAAAATGCAACGCCATGAAGAGATTAAGCAAACTGAACCAAACTTACAGGAAATGCAAAGTGAGATAAGGCATGCAAATGATTAGAATTAGAAAGCGATTGGAACGACTACCGATTCCTTATCAGTCGCTTGTTCCAGGTATATAAAGAAGTATAAAGGCTCATTGAAATCTGTTTATCGTCCTCTGTCTGCGGTAAACGTTACACTGGTGGTCAATATGTCTCGTCAAAAGCGGAGGGTGCCATACCAACAACTAACGGAATTCGTACGAGGCCGCATCGTTGGTATGCGAGAGGGTGGATTTTCGTATCGAGAAATCGCAGCTCGCACTCTGTGTAATACCACAACAGTATTGCGTGTTAGGAAGAAATGGACAGAGTAGTACCAAACAAGCCGAAAACATGGCAGTGGGGCACACAATAGAACAATGGCACGAGACGACAGACACCTCATCCACATGGCTTTGACGGATCGTGCACGGCTACAGGTGTTTTGTTGTCTAGCTGCACGGTTCGTCGTCGTTTGCTGAAACATGAACTGCGTGCAAGGGTTCCTCTACGCAGGATTTCCCTCTCGCTGAATCACAGACGTTTCCGCTTTAGTGGGCTCAGGAACACAGCACGTGGCGTGCCCAGTGAGAACAAATTGTTTTCTCCGATGAATCTTGATACAATCTGGAGTACAGTGATGGAAGAGTACGCGTCAGACGTTACAGGGGGGAACGTCTGCTCCCACATTGTGTTATCCAGCGTCATACTGCACAAACATCTAGCTTCATTGTGTGGGGAGCTATTGGGTATAATTATCGATCCCATCTAGTGCACATTGCGGGAAACCTCAACAGTGATCGCTACATAAGGGCAATTTTGGAGCCAGAGGTCCTTCCCATTCTTCGACGCATTCCGGGTGCTGTATTTCAACAGGATAATGCCCGTGCAAATGTTTCTCAGACTCCACAAGCCTTCTTCAGTGCACAACAGGTTGTGCTTCTTCCATGGCCTGCTTATTCCCCGGATATGTCGCCCATCGAGCATGTCTCGGATTTCATTGGTCGGCGACTCGCTCGTACAACTGGTGGGGCGCACAGTAAGACTGAACTTTGGCGTCAAGTCGAAGTCATCTGGAATGCCAGAAATTACATTCAGAACCTGTATGATTCAATGTCACGACGTGTACAGTCTCTCATCGCTCAGCGTGGCGGACACACAAAGTACTGATTTCAGACTTTTTTTTTTTTTGTCTTGTACACTTAATCATTTATCAGTTCCACTATCAGTAATATGTGGAATAAATTTCATTACTTTCTGACGATTCTTTCACGGTATTGCAGTTTTCCCAAACATGAGTGTATTTACCAAATTTAGCTAATACAAAGTAACAGAAATATTATTTCTCTGAACAAAGATTCTTGATTACAAAAATATGAATATAAAATTTAAAAAGGTTTTTACATATAAAATTTTCAAAAAAATTTCACTGGCCTTAACAACTAAAAGAAAAGAAAATTGTACATAATGTTACATAGTTTCAAAATACATTTAATGTATAAGAGTACTATAAATTGTAGAAATATAATTGTTAATTAAGAAAAAAAAATAAAATCCTCATATGTTGCTGCTTTCATGTTTCACTCATGCATTCATCATGTTGCCCTCATGCTGTCCGATAAGGGTTTGTGTTTAAATATTATGTCTTGAAACATTTGTTACGTATTTTTACAGCTCATGCTATTTGTTTTAAAAATTTTTATTCCTCAAAACATATTATTCTCTATAATTTCCGAATATTCACTTTCAATGCTGTTACTTGTTTCTAGGTGTACTAATTTTTACATACTGGGTGATAATTAGATACATGCATAAAGTAGAGTTTATATACTTTGTTCTTGAAAATAATTCGACTATGTTAGAGTTATGGATGCAAAAATTTTGCATGTTGTTAATGATATTTTAGATCAATAATTTTTTTTTCGTTACAACAGCAAATTTTAGAAAAATGTTTTTCGTACGCTCATTATAGATTATATAAGTTACTATAACTTTTATTACTATAAGTTTTATTTTACCAACATAGAAGATTTTTTTTTTTTGTAGAGATTTTGTAACGATTATTACTTAAATAATCATACTTAAATAATAATTTAAAAAGTTTTCTAAAATCTTTATTTAGCGAATAATTTCCCATACTTTTTGCCTTTCCCAGTACAAAATCATATTAATATATATATATATATATATATATATATATATTGTATTGCGTTGAGTTTTTTTCTCATACAAATTTAAAACTTTCTAATGAAAAACTGCAAAGGATTTGAATTAGATACATCATTTTATCTTTATTATCTGTTTAAAGAAAGGAAAAAAAAAAAAAAAAAAAAAGGTCAGAGCAACAAACACCTTAAAATTTAATTTTAAACATATAACTAGACTGTATTTTAATACAACAAATATTATAGCAATATTTAAACTAAGTTTTAAATAGTTACAAAGGAAATTACATAGGCTTGTGAAAAAATTACATTGCGACAAACAGTAATTAAAAAACTAATTTAAAGTTTTTTAATTACAATATTAATACCTGGAGATTAGAAAAATTCAAATCGAATTATCGTTTCTAAAAACCTCTAACTCTAAATTTTGTCAAAATCATTCGAACAGTTTCTTAGAAAAACAGGTTCCTGAATAAGAAGATAAAACAGATCGGTTTTTCATCTCAAAAAACACTAATGCTTTATTATTATTATTATTATTATTATTATTATTATTATTATTTTCAAAATCGTTCTAACATTTTCCAAGAAAAACAAGTTTCTGGTGTATTTTTCTCTGTGTAGTGTGCGGGTGAAAAGTAAATGCTGATTATTCTGAAGATGAAGGTAAATCCGTTTGAATTATCATGTCAAAAACAAACTGAAATTTTCTCAAAGTCTCTTGTATAAAATGAAGTTTTTACCATATTTCCCTCGGCGAAGCGCTGCTTGCAAGTAAAAGGTAATTTTCCTGAAGGTGACGGAATTCATACTTAATTAGAAACTTGAAATACCCTTAAATCTAAATTTTTATCAATATCAATCAAATATAGTATCTAAAGAAATCAAGTCTGTTCCATGTTTTGGCAAGGTCGAATTTAGGGTTAACAATGGTCCCTAATTTTAGTGAAGATAAGGATAATCCAGGTTAATTCGTCATCAAAAAAAAAAAAAAAAAAAAAAAAAAAAAAAAAAAAACTTTAACCCTAAAATTATCAAGATCGAACAAAACGGGTTAAAACACGTTTCTGCAATAATTTTTGCAACGGGTGGCTTTGGGGTTAATAGTGAAAGCAAATTTTCGGAAAATGAGGATAAGTCAGATGTGTTTGTCATTTAAAAAAAACCCTTAATCTTAAGTTTTTACCGCAATCGTTAGAAGAATTAAAAAAAAAATAATAATAATTCTGCCATATTGTACCACGGGTGGAGTTAGGGTTATCTGTGAACGTTAATTTTCCTGTAGATGAGGATAATTCAGATTGAATTAACATCTCCAGAAACTCCAGACCTGGAATATTTATCAAAATTATTCTTCCAAGACCAAGTTTATCAAATAGGTTTATCATCTCAAAAACCTGAACCCTAAGTTTTTATCAAACTCGTTAGAGTGCATGTCCCAGAAAACTAAGTTTCTGCCACACTTTGAAACAGGCGGAATATGCGTTAACATTGAACGCTAATTTTCTAAAGATGAAGATAAATCAGAGAGGTTTGTTATCTCAAAATACACTTAGCACTAGTTTTTATCGAAATCGTTAAAACCTCTTACGAAAAAGCCAAGTTTCTGCCGTATTTTCCATCGGGCGGAGAGAGAGTTAACAATGAATGCTAATTTTTAAGAAAATGAAGATAAATCAGATGGGTTCGTTATCTCAAAACCCTTAACCCTGAGTTTTTATCAAAAAATTTTAGAGACATTTCCGTGAAAACTAAGTTTCTTCCATATTTTGCAATGGGCAGAAAGATGGTTAACAGTGAACTCCAACTTTTCTGAGGATGAAGATAAGTCAGATGTTTTTGACAGCTCAAAAATCCTTAATCCTGTTTTTATCAAAATTATTAAAGCCATTTCCAAGAAAACGAAATTTTTGCCATATTTTGGTGTGAGCGAATGGGGGTTAGCAGCAAACGCAAATTTTTCTGAAGATGAGGACAAATCACATTGTTTTTTAACCTAAAAAATACGTTAAACACAAAATTTCGTGAAAATCGTTAGAGTCGTTTTTATATGATATTGTGGTGATTTTTGCTATTTTTATTCAAACTTAATAAAAACAGGTTGTAATACAAAGAAATTAAAAAAATTCATTACAAAATGCTCGCCTCCGAGCATCCTTCGAAAACATGCTACAGCTCTTAAACACCAAGTCTCTCTGCTCATCTCAGTGTCTCTCACCCCCGAGCACACTTCGGAGGGGGGGGGAAGGGGAATACCCCACACGAAATACTGATTCGTTGATCGTGATGTCACAATGCCTGTGATATCATTTTCCTACAATCTTCGTCTACCCGAAACTCAGAGAAATGTCGGTAGTGAAACAAAACCCATGCGTGAAATTGAAAACTAGTGATGTTACCGCTTCTTTAGAAAATATAAAATTCTTTCACACAAAGCAGTTGTCGCTCAGACGGCTTCCCATGGCTCCGTTCTGTCTGGTCACACGACCCCTGACCTCTGGGAATGTTTGTAACCTTCACTCCAGCACAGCTTCCTCCCTCCTAAAAGACTATTTTACGGCCTTCAGGATGTAAAATGGGCTTCAGAAGACACAGGTGCCTCCTCCCACTATCAAACATGCAACATCAGATAGTTGAGCTAGCCCCCCCAAAAATTTTTTTCGAAAGAACCCCCTGAACTTTTATAGAACTAAAAATAATCTTAAAAATAAATTTTCTAGTCTTACACCTTGCATAATTCCTACATCCCAAGGTCTCATTTCACATTATATAAAAAAAAAACAATTAAACATTCACATGCAGTTTCGTGATGACAATCAAAGGTTATACACCTAACAAAATTTTAAAAGTCAAACACTGAAATTTCACAATTACACAATAAAATTTCATGAAAAAGAAAGAAAAATAATTCATAATCAATACATTCAAACTTTTTTTTGGAATACAAATGAAAGGAAAAAAAAGAATAAATATTTACAAATAGTCCAAAAACACTACCTAAAAACAAGGCATTTTTTTTTCTATTCTTCATGCATGCGACTTAACGCATCTGCATTCAAATGCTTTTTTCCGCTCTTATGCTCGCCTGTGAAGTTGTATTGTTGTAAACATAAGGCCCATCTCGTCAAACGGGAATTTGTGCCCATCATTTTTTTAAGATAAACTAAAGGGTTATGATCGGTTTGAAGAACGAATTTTTGTCCATCTAAATAATGATTTAGTTTTTTCACCCCAAAAATGACTGCCGCTAATTCGCGTTCAATGGTACTATAATTACGCTCCGCCTTAGAGAATTTTTTGCTCAGATAAACAATTGGATGCTCCTCGTTATTCCCGAAATTTTGAGCTAGGACCACACCCGCCCCTACAAGACTTGCATCAGTCTGAACAATGAATTCTTTTGAAAAATCCGCAGCATAGAGTTCCGGTCCCTTAGTTAGATCTAATTTTAGTACATTAAATGCCTGATCACATTCCTGACTCCACTCAATTTTTTCCCTCTTATTTTTCCCTTTTAACAAATCCGTCAAAGGCGCAGCTTTTGTCGCATAATCCTTTATATATTTATGGTAAAATCCGGTCAGACCTAAAAATGACCTTACATGCGTCTTTGTCTTTGGAATGGGAAATTCTTGGATAGTTTGGATTTTCGCGTCACTCGGCGACCTCTTCCCTGACCCCACTTCATGCCCTAAAAATTTTACATGATCCTGGGCGAATAAACACTTTGCCGGTTTCACTTTTAGATTTGCCTCCTCCAAACGTTGTAACACAATGTCCAGATGCCGGATATGGAGCTCCCAACTGGATGAAAACACTGCCAAATCATCCACATATGGTCTCACAAAACTCACTAAATCCCCTAGCACCTCACTAATTAATTTACAAAAATAAAATGGAGCATTCACTAAGCCAAACGTCATTTTTTTTTTTAATAAATTCACCGAAAGGGGTTACAAACGCTGCATACCTTTGCGCACGTTTCGTTAACAGGATTTGGAAATACCCCTTCGTCAGATCCATTACTGAAATATATTCTGCAGTGCTCACTTCCTCAACAACCTCCTCAATATTCGGTAACGGGAAAAATTGCACTTGGGTTTTGGCATTGAGGGCCCTATAATCTACACACGGCCTAGGGTCTTTCCCCGGACTCTCTACAAGAATCATAGGCGATGCGTAATCGGACTGACCCACCTCTATCACCCCTAACTCTAACAGCCTGGAAATCTCCTTCCGCATAATTTCTAACTGCCGCGGGGACATGCGATAGGGTTTTGCACGAATCGGCTTATCATCTGTCAAAATGATATCCATCTCTACCTTATGGGTCGTACCAGGGTCGTTAGAAAACACCGTTTTATGCTTTACTGGGACATTTTGTAAAGTTGCCAAATTCCCTTCCGAAAGCTTATTTCCCAAATTACTCCCTTAATTAAGTCTGTCAAGTCGAAATGGTTTGGGTCCGAAATCGGATACGGGATAGATGCATCCTCCTCAATTTCCTCGCCACCCTCTTCCAAAATTAAGTTGACATACTCTGGTCGTTTATGATAAGGTTTCATTAAATTCACGTGGAAAATCGTGTCCTTACATCTCCTTCCCGGAAGATCTACCGTATAGTTCGTATCGGATATTACCCCCGTAACTACACCTGGACCTAGCCACTGTACTGCCATTTTATGTGGTTTTGCGGTAGCTAAAACCAACACCGAATCTCCCACCTTAAATTTTCGGGACACCGCATTTTGGTCGTACCACCATTTCCTTTTTTTTTGACATTCCGTCATACGCTCCCCTGCCAAATCTTGACATCTTTTTAAGCGCTCATTTAAATCCAAAATATACTCGACTACATTTTGATTCATTTCCTCTTCCTGCATCCAATTTTCGTAAACAATGGTATGAGGCATCCTCAAATTCTTCCCAAAAATAAGCTCTGAAGGAGAAAATCCCGTGCTCTCATACGGCACCGTCCTCAACGCGAAAAGAGCCATAGGCAGATTTTCTTCCCAATCGCTTTTCGATTCGAGACATAACGCTTTGAGAATCCTCTTAAGAGTGGAATGTATTCTTTCCACCTGATTAGATTGCGGATGACAGACAGAAGAATGATTGATTTTGATATCATACTTCTCAAAAAACGCTGTCGATAAGTCACTCGTAAAATAAGCACCTTGATCGCAGACTAACTCTCTAGGAAATCCGGTCTTCGCGAAAATTTGCATCAGTGCATTGATCACTGACCTCGAAGTTAGGTTTTCCACAGGAATAGCATCCGGGAATTTTGAAGCGACGCAAACAGCCGTTATCGCAAAACGATTATTTTTGTTGCTCGTTACAAGCAGACCTATAGCGTCAATCGACAGACGTCTGAACGATTCAGAAATAATCGGTACTAATCTCAGTGGAGCTTTTTTCTTATCCCCTTTTTGTCCTACTTTTTGACAAATTTCACAAGTTTTGACATACTCTTCGATTTCCTGATAGCAATTTGGCCAAAATAAATTAGTCAGCACACTCTGCTTAGTTTTACACGAGCCTAAATGCCCTGACACAGAATCATGACACAGGTTTAGAATCGCTGCCCTAAATTTCTTTGGCTCGCACAACTGCATCCGGTTTTGGTTACGCTTAGAATCCGATATTCGAATTAACCGCTCATTTTCTATCTTAAATTCCTTTCCCGCTTCATTCCTAGCTTTTTCCCAACAATTTTTCAACGTGTCACACGCCATTTGCTCTTTTTGAAACTCTTCAGCTGAAACCCCGATTAATGGACACCTGTCTATTTCTTTTAACACAGGAAAAACAACCTTATTTTCTGCACTAGTCTCCTCTAACGACTCGCTTATCAAACCCGGTTCCTCCTCAAAATTCTGAATTTTTTCCTGAGTTGGCTTTTCATTATTTATTTCGGACTGCGCACTCTTAATCCTTTCTTGCTCACGTTTCTGACTTCGCGTTATCGCATTAATTGGATAAACAATTTTTTTTATTGGACTCAATTAACTCTACGGTTTTATTGCGTAGAAGATATATTCCCTGACTCAAATTAGCCGGTTTTACAGCCGCTTTAGTAATGACCTCTCCGAATTCCCCTTTTAAAACGATTTTCGCCAAAGGTAAACACCTACACGTTTCGTCAAACGGTTGCTTAATCCATACCTGTTCCGGCAGTAAATCCTCAACAGAAATCATATTCCTTTCGCACACGTCAATGTTTGAGCCACTATCACTCAAGAATTCGCGCTCTTGTCCATTTATTTCTAATTTACCTATATAAGGCTCAAAACCAACACCTAAAATTTCGCCCGCACTTAAGTTATTGATCGGATTTGTTCTGCTATTAGGGTTTTGTGGGCAGTTAGGTCGAATATGGCCCCTTTCCGAGCAAAGATAGCACACAACTTTACTATTTCTATCAAAATCACGATCGTTAGATTCGATTTTATCCCCTTTTAATTTTCCTGAGTCTTTTTTGTCGCCCTTAGCTGACTCAGCTTTCGGATTACTCCCGCCATCATGCTTACCTGACCCGAATTTCTGACCATCCTTCCCAAATGAATTTCTACCCTTCGTAAAACGCTGAAAAGGCTTATATTCTCTTTTCCCATTCTCCTTTCTAACCGCATCATACTTGTCGCACTTCTCCGCCAAATCCGAAGCTTTGTTGATTTCTTCCCACACATCTACAAAATGTTGTTTGATTTCGCATGGTACCCTTTTCTTTAACTGCTACGTGAGCATCAATTCCTTTAATGACTCTAAATCTTTAATTTCTAAAGTCTCAAGCCAGTTATCTAGGTACCCTCGCAAATCGTGAACTAAATCAACCCATAATTCTTCACTTTTTTTGTTGTGCGATTCAAATTTCGTTCTTAGCGCTCGCGCACTCAACCTGAACCTATTCATCAACACTTTTTTTACATGTTGAAAGTTATCAGCCTCTGACTCGTCTAATTTCATAATTATTTGTACGACGTCGCTCGGCAATAAAGGGATAAGTTGCGACATCCAGTCCTGTTCGCTAACATTTTCTTTACGTGCTAATCTTTCAAATATCGTGAAAAAAAGAGAAATATCCATTTGTTTTGGGTCAAATTTCGGAGCTATGTCCTTTAAATTAATTTTCTTCAAAACCGTCTCTAGAACTAAACTCCCCGACTCTACGCTACTAGTTTCTGCAGCGCTCTGGATTCTGAGTTTCTCAAGTTCAAAATTTCGTTCGGCCTCTTCTTTTTGCAACGCCCATTCACGCTCTTCTTTTTCTTTTCGTAATTCCCATTCGCGCTCTTCTTTTTCTCTTTGTAATTTCTATTCCATTTCTTTCTCTTCCAATATCCCTTCTATTAGCACCTTCGCAACCCCTTCATCATAATTAGCCGCCTTTTCAATGGCTTCCTGATTTCCAGTTTTTTGCTTTTATCTGTTAGCCCCGAAACACCAAATTCATCCGCTAACTCTAACAATACATTTTTAGTATACTTAATGAGAAATGCCATAATTACAAAATACAATTTCACTAATTACTGAAAAAAAAATGCACATGTAATAAAAACAATAAACAGATCAAATACCATGAAAATATACACAAAAGTAACACTTTGATTATCACCTACGAAAGTCTTTAAACACATTTTCTCTAAACATTAACTACAATATTTACCCAGATACAATAAACAGTACCTATATTTAGTTAAAATAAACAACTAGAGAAAAAAAGGAAAAAAAAAAAAAAATCCTAGAATTTTTACCAGTAGGAAAATCAACTAATTTCCAGTATACTCCTATATAAACAGTTACAGTATACCCACTCCTTACGTTACTTTAAAAAAGAATTTAGAATTATAATCTTATCAAACTTTTAAACAACAATTTAAAGTTACCAAGCTCACCGTTACAATAAACAGAACTTTAACGATAAATTTATCTCTCAAGTAAACGCCCCGTTAAGTCATAAAACTAACCTTTTCAACCGCCTTAACTATTAACTTGAATCCGAGATATCCGTGCTTAAAATTTTACACATAAAAACTAAATTCTTACTCCTAAAATTTCGTAACTAAATACATTGTTACAAATAGAAAAAATAAAAACTATGAACCCACTAACTCAATCTCTGAGACTTTACATATCTGACAATGGAAGAAAACATACCTGAAACCACCTTGAATGACATCTCCAGTGAATTCAGCAGCACAGGAAAGAAGCACTTCCCCTCCTTTCTCTTTGCCACGCTATTGTCACAGGCATCAATAATCTCCAGTAAGGTCAGGAATTTCAGTTGTCACCTGGCTCACAGCAACACGTTCTTTTTTACTTTTTCACCACAAACACATAGAAGACAGAGTTCGATGTTTTTTCCATTAAAACAACATTCCGCCCACATGCCACCAATTTATATGTTTACTTAAAGCTGTGGTGATTTTTGCTATTTTTATTCAAACTTAATAAAAACAGGTTGTAATACAAAGAATTAAAAAAAATTCATTACAAAATGCTCGCCTCCGAGCATCCTTCGAAGACATGCTACAGCTCTTAAGCACCAAGTCTCTCTGCTCATCTGAGTGTCTCTCACCCCCGAGCACACTTCGGAGGGGGGGGGAGGGGAATACCCCACACGAAACACTGATTCGTTGATCGTGATGTCACTATGCCTGTGATATCATTTTCCTCCAATCTTCGTCTACCCGAAACTCAGAGAAATGTCGGTAGTGAAACAAAACCCATGCGTGAAATTGAAAACTAGTGATGTTACCGCTTCTTTAGAAAATATAAAATTCTTTCACACAAAGCAGTTGTCGCTCAGACGGCTTCCCATGGCTCCGTTCTGTCTGGTCACACGACCCCTGACCTCTGGGAATGTTTGTAACCTTCACTCCAGCACAATATAACAAGTCATGCGATTGATTAGTTTAAAATAAAAAAAGGATATATAAATTTGATGTTAATATTAATATAGAAAATATCCTAAGATTACCATGAAATTATTCTAGTGGTATATTTTAAAGGCAGTGCAAGGAAATACTAAATTATTTCCTAACCTGACATAATCATTTTTTAGAATTCTTTAAAAGTTATTTTAAGTACCTGAATGACAAAGTTCACTCGGTATCATTGTAAAAAACATTAGTTATATTAATAAGAAGTTCGATATTATTTTTCTCCTGGATTGAATATTTGTTTTTGGACATGTATTTACTATTTGTTTGCCCCAGGCGATTCAAGGATTATCAGTAATGCTAATTTTTCCGTTGATTAGAAAAATCAAGTCAAATGATTATCACAAATTCCTAGCTAAAATTTTTTATCGAAATAGTTCAAACAGTTTCTTAGAAAACCAAGCTTCTGCTATATTTTGTTCCAATCAAAACATGGGTTACCAGCGACTTCTGAATTTCTTGAAAAAGAAAATACGATAGATTAACTTTTCATCTAAAAAAAAAAAAAAAAAAAAAAATCCAATTCTATTTTATTACATTTTTTTTTTCGAAACCATCCTAGCAATTTCCAAGAAAACCCACTTTGTACCGTACTTTTTCCGCTTGGAGTTTGAGTTACAAAATGCTAATTATCCTGAAGCTGACGGTATTTCATTCCCGGACAAAGCACGAGTTACCTGTGAATGCTAATTGTTTTAAAGAGGAGGGCCATTCAGATTTAATTGTAAAATCAAAAAGCCAGTACATCTATATTTTTATCAAAATCATTCAAGTAGTTTCTAACAATGCCAATTCTCTGCCATATTTTGCCATAGGCTGAAAGAGGATTAACAGTGAACGCTAATTTTCGTGAACATGATGATAAGTCATATGCCCTTCTCATCTTAAAAATACCCTTAACACTCAGTTTTTATACAAAAATTAGATCCATTTCCGTGTAAATCAAATTTTTGCCATAGTTTGCAACGGGCAATGTTGAAGTTGACAGGAATGCCAATTTTTCTGAAGATAAGTCAGACAGGTTTGAAAAAATCTTTAATCCTAATTTTTTATTGAAATCATTAAATTCATTTCCAGGAAAACTGAGTGTAAGTCATAGCTTGCACGGGCGTGTGAGCACGAACTTCTCTGAAAATGAAGATAATTCAGATCGAATTGCCATCTAAAAAACTCCAAAATCTTACATATTTATCAAAATCATTCGAGCAATTTCCAAGAAAATCAAGTTTCTGCCCCATATTGCCATGGTTGAAGTGAGGGTTAAAACAGCAGCGAACCTTAATTTTTCTGATGATGAGGATAAGTTAGATGATTTTCTCGTTTCAAAGAAATCTTAACCATAAGAATTTATCAATATCATTCGAACTATTTTCGATATAACCAAGTTTCTGCCATATTTTGCAACGTGCGGGGTAAGGGTTTACTGTGTGTGTTAACTTTTCTGAAATAGAGGATAATTCAGTTTGAATTTTCAATTCAAAATCTCAAGCAAATATTGATCAAAATTGTTTGAGCATATTTCAAGAAAACCAATTTCTGCCATACTGTCACGGCTGAGCAAGGGTTAACACAAAAGTGAACGTGAAGTTGAGGAAAAGTCAGATGGGTCTTTCATTTGAAAAAATCTCTTAATCCTAAGTTTTTATCGAAATCATTTCATCAATTTTCCAGAGAACCAAGTTTCTGCCAAATTTCGTAACGGACAGTATAAGTAAAATCATTCATAACGATTTGAAGTTAAAAAAAGATGTTTAAACCTAAAGCTCATCTGCTTTTGCAAAGCGTATTGCTGAAAGAAAAACAAATTGCAGAAAATTATATGAAGAACATCTAGCTGCTGGAAAATAGAAAATAGTAGAACTCGATGAAGCATGGGCATAGTTAAATGACTATAATAAAAAAGGTCAATTTTCTATTGCTCAGCTTTCGAAAATGACCGTACGAAATGGCTTCGTCAGTATATAGGAAAGTTCCCCCAAGGGATTCATGATAAATGCAGGATTTCGTTACAACGAAATATTAAAAATAAAAAAAGTCTCTAGTAAAGTCAAAATTAATTTACTCTACAACCAGCATAATATTTTAGAGCCAATTTTTGAAGAAGAAATTCCAGTCTACACCGGGTAATTCAAAATAGATGTTACAGCGATTATCTCGTAAACTAAGAAAGATGCAAATGTACTTCCAATCACAAAATTGATGCAAATTAAGAACAGATTTCAAATATGGCATTTTTTTGTACAAGGGCATGTATACATATTGAAATACGAAATTTAGTTTTTATAAAGTCCCTCCTATCATATAACTTATATTTAGAAAAAATATTTTCCTCGCTCTAAAAAGAAGAAAAAAAAATTCATCTCTCTGAGTCAAAATCTCGCTGAGTTATTGCAATTTGAAAATGATGACTAATACCACTTTATTTTCAATTTTAGCATCTAATTTTCGACGCCAAATGGCGGGGGTTATCTATGAGACGAGAAAAAAAAAAAAAAAATAGATTCTTCATTTTAAAATAGCAACTAAAATCATTCAAACACATGAAATCAACAGTTTTAAGAACTTAATGCAAATTTACATTATTCCGTATTGTTAAAAAATTTAATAGTTAAATTTCTTAGGGGGTCACCTGCAAATTAAAACACGTAAGAGAGGAAGAAAATTATAAGACTAGCAAAACTATGTGAAATTTTCGCACTTTACTTCTTTTTACCACTTTCCATCATGGTTGAAAAATTTTAATGACTTCGGCACTTTAAAAATTCCAACAAGGTTAAAAATGTGAATGACTTCGGTTTGTCTGTCTGTCCATCCGTCTTTCTTTCTGTCCGAGCTCTAACTCCCGTGGATATTCATGGAATTTCCTGAAACTTATATATGTTATTTGAGTTTACCATCGGATGTTCCTTGTTGAAAATAGAGTGAATACCTCGGCTAGCTTGTGTACAGGAATACCCGAAAGTATTCCAAAGCATTGTGTTCTATGTATTTTTATAAACCATATTTTAATACCTTTAATTTACGCATATATTAATAAAATTGATATATGTTATTCAAGTTTACTATCGAATATTTTCTATGGAAAATGGAGTAAATACTGGTTTGTATACAGGCATACCCGAAAGTATTCCAAAGCATTGCGTTCTATGAAAGATATTTCTATAAACCAAATTTTAGTTACTTTGCATAAATCTTAATGAAATTGAAATATGTTATTCATATGCACAAAAGAATGCTTTCTATAGTGTACAGTACGATTAGCATTAGATTTACAGGGCGCACAAAAATATTCTGTTACGTTAAGGGTTATTATAGGACATTTGCTGGAATTTCATTTTCGTTTACATTAAGCGTTTTCTAACAATTTTTAAATGTGAATATGATTTCAATTTGCATATTTTTTTGTCTGGCTGTCCGTCGGTCTATCTGTCCGTCTTCATGTCCCCAGCGTCCGTAAATATTTTCAGAAATTAAAAAAAATGATATATGTTATTTAGGTTTATTATGGAATATTCCCTATTTAAAAGGCCATTAATAGGTCCTCTACAATTGGTTTATGTTCAGGAACACACAAAAAAGACCAATGCATTGCGTTTTGGGACAGATATTCTTACAAATTACATTTAAATAACTTTCTACTGTAAAAATCATAAAGAAATTCATATTTGCTGTTAATATTGTAAAATAATTTTTTGCGTAGAATAGGACATGGTATTGGTGTATAATTCTATGCCACGGGGTTTACTACCCTTCTTTTTAATTATAGTGACTACATTTATGAAAATAAAAATCAAGTGTGTTATTAATTTCCTTGAAACTTACAAACCTTGTTTAACTTTTCAAGTGGCAACTAGATATGGAATCCAAAGTATCAAATTTGAATTTCCTACAGTTATTTGTTGTTAAATTTTGCTGAAAATTCATATATATACAGATCAAAAACTAAAAATTTGACATTCGTATTCAGGAGGCCTCAAAACGTGATATTACACAGAAAATAATCGATCTCCAAAAACTACTTTGTTTACAGTATGGGTATGAGAAATTAATTTTCCGTTCTGTATCAGTAGTGTTCTTTGACATAAAACAAATGCAGCAAAGCACTTACGTCTATTACATTGAATAAAAAAAATGTTTTCCTTAATTTTGGGTAGCCGTGTATATTGTCTATAAACTATATACAGATGACTTTGTGTACGTAAATTTATTTTTATATGTAAAACAGGTAACACAAAATGAAATACACTTCCAGCAATTCCCAGGTATAGCTCCAATATATTCAAATATTTTGAGTAACCCTGTAAATGAATGATGAATGATTGCTTTAACACAATCTACACAAAACATGCTTTTATGCGTATAAAAATCTGTTCATTTCATTTTGTTTAGGGCAGCCTATAGATGTCACACTGTACAGATGAGAAATTTAGCTCACAAACGTAATGTATTTGAATTCTCTTGGATGACAATGTACACAACCCTTTGTATGATCGCAACGAATAGCTTAGTGTAGCATCGCTATATGATACGGATTTAGAATATCGAATTTTGACTTCCTGCTACTGTTTGTTCTTGAGATATGCTAATAACACACATACACACACACACATTATATATATATATATATATATATATATATATATATATAATAAAGATGATCTATTAAGCCTAGTAGAAGCCAAGCAACAGATACAGGATTACTGAAACACCAATGACCAATAAGATAAAAAAAAAAAAAAAAATCATCAGTGGATGAAATACACTAATGTAAAGAAACCAGATCTATTAATTAACAGCCTGCAAAACAAACGAATCAATAAAGTAAAACAACAAATCTTAACTTAAAACCATAAACTTATCAAAATTAATGAAAAAACAACCCAAGAAACACAAGATAGGAAGAAGGAGGCAGGCGGCAAGACTTGTGACTTGCCTGTGGGGTTACACTAGTTTTACGCCGGCAACACTCCCCCAGCCTGCCACAACCAGAACAGGATCCATATGGATTTAAAAATGCAAAATTTCAAAGCAGATGAACAACAATGAAACCACGAAGCCACAATGAAATTCACCGATTGATCACATTGTGTTTAACAGTATAATTAGAACATTAAATATAGTTGACAACTCAAAAAGGAAAAATCTGAAATTTTATTGGAAAATGAAAGTTTGCATAGTAATACAAAGCAAATGCAACAAGCCTTCTACTTTTTTTTTATTTATTTAATTTCACAAACCCACCCAACCATCCAGCCTTACAACACCACCCCACCTCCATAATCAAACATCTGCCCACCCAACCGCCACCTTTTTTATTGTCTTTAATTATTTTATAATTTTTTTGTTGATATACACAAAAGTGTACACAGCTTTTTTTTTTTTTTTTTTTTTTTTGTACTGACAGAGACATGGTTAAGGATATAAAATAGAAAATACAAAGTTTTTAGGAAAACCCATTTTAGCAGTGGCTGTGATCAGTTTATTAATATTCTTGTTTTTAAACTTTGCAGAGCATAAATTATTAATTCGAAATAAATGGTTAATGATGATGTTTCTAAATACCGAAAGATGCAGACATGAATTAAAATGTGTAAATAAGTTTACATTAAAACAAAAATCTTGCCGTTTGTCATAGATATCTGTTATATATATATATACTTACACCTATGTGTAATATGTATTTATTTTAAGTAGATTAATTAATAGAGATGGAGAGAAAAAACATGGATTTTTTAAAAATAATTTATCAACTTTATTCAAAGGAAATAACAAATGTAAAAAAATATAATTAAATCATTTCATAGCTAATATTATAGAGATTTTTTTAAATATGAATTCTATTATGTTCCAATGCGGATTTATACTAAGAGTATTACATTGTTTAATGCACAATACTGTTTACTTACAGATGGATAACATAGAAATACTAGAAATTTTCCACCTGAATAAATTTTCCGCCTTTTGTAGCAAATAACTTCTTAGGCACTTTTTATTTGCTTTAGTTTTTCCTCTATGTGATGTTATTATTTACATCGGTATATATTGTATTGATATTCCGTAAAACACCTTAAAGCAACATATTTAGGTTAACTCTTTGAAGCATGGAGGTATATACCGGGTGTTCCATAAGTCTGTAGACATTTTAAAAATCCATGAAAATGGAAGGAATTGGTAGAATTGAACACGGTTTGCGATAACTCTCGTGAAGAGAGTTTTTTTTTTTTTTTTTAAGAAAAAATAAATAAAATTCTCGTTATTAAAGGGCGCTGCACAGATCCGTAACGAGAAATATGCAAATTAGAATCCTATAAATTGCACGGTTTTACGATTCATAGATCATTTATTTATTTTCCACCCTACTTGTGCATATATGAAGTTTTAATTGCGATGCTGAATTGGCGGATAAAACGCTATTGGTGAAGAAGATGTTTAATGTCAACTAAGAATCGCCGACTGAAACTGCATTTAGCGGTGTTGTAACTCGTTTGCAAACTGTAATTTGTGGTGATGACGGACACATAGAATTGGAGTTATCTGCTTGTAAATATCTGCATGAAATATATTTAGTTTCTCTTGGAAATGTGTGATTTACTCACGCACAAGCCCTCTATCGACAAAAATTCCAACTATTATTTTTCGCTTTATAAAAAAGTTCCGTTTTAAGAGAATCAGTATTTTGCAAACGGCGTTCAATTTTACCAATTCCTTCAATTTTTATAAATTTTTAAAATGTCTACAGACTTATGGAACATTCGGTACTATACACCACATGTCCTCGGCGGCCGGAATGACCCTGCTTCGGGCATCAAGCAGGAAAGCAAGAAGGCAGAGGGTTCCGAAGAATCACCGGGTCAGCTGTCAAGTAATGAATATATGAAATTTAAATTGCAGGTCCTTGAGCTCCGATGATAGACATTTTGAGCTTGAAGAAGAATTACGACATATTACATAGGATATTGTATGTCTCAGTGAAGTTAGAAGAAAAGGTGAAGATTTTCTAGATTTGTAAAGTAGAAATATGTATTATTATCAAGAAATTAATAATGGCAGATGCAGCGGAGTAGGATTTTTGGTTAAAAAGAACTTAAAAAATAGAGTAATAAAATTTACAAGCTTTTCTGACAGAGTTGCAACACTCACCATCAAGCTTTATAAACGGTATAACGCTGAGATAATTCAAGTTTATGCTAAACCCAGCACATGTGAAGACCAAGTTATAGAGAAATTCTATGAGGATGTTACGAAGGCCCTCAGCAAAATCTTAGAAGCATTATGGGAGATTTCAGTGCTCGGATTGGTAGCAAACATTCAAATGAACGTGTAGTTGGTGCATTTGGAAAGGAAACTAGAGATGAAAGAGGACACAGACTGATTTAATTTGCAAAATGTGAGAATTTTTATGTCATGAATTCATTTTGAATCATCATGAAATCAAAAAGTAATCTAAAGTAGAAATGGACATGGAGAAGTCCCAATGGAGGAACAAGTGAAGTACACTACATTCAACCTGACAAGAAACACGCTTTTACTGATTGTGCCGTGATAAATAGATTTATCTCTGGAAGTGATAACAGAATGGTACGCTGTAACGTAAAGTTCCAGGCTGCATTGGAAAGACAGACACTGGTGCGATTTCGAAACAAGATAATTCAACCACATATTCTAAAAGCTAAAAAACAAGAGTTCCAGCTTGAACTAAAGAACAGATTTCAGTTGATTGAGGATACTGAAGATGTAAATTATTTCACTGTGAATTTTGTCAATGTTGTTCTGGAATCAGCAAAAAATGTTGCTAGTTCAGTAGAAGTTAAACCTTTTTAAAAAATCTCAGAAAAAACACGACAGCTTTTGGAAAATAGAAGAAAAAGGAACTATAACAAGGAAAATATTACTATAATATTTGAATTTTCAGAACTATGTAAAGCTCTGAAGAAAGAGATTTTAGAAGATATCAGGAGATTCAATTGTAATATGATACAGCAAGTCATTGAAGAAAATAAAGGTTTGAAGATTGCAAAAGAAAAAAAAAAATCGGATGCTTGGTAGAAAAATAATTCTAGCTTTGAAGACAAAAAGGGGAAATATCGCTCGGAATCAAGAGCAAATTCTAAAAGATGCAGCAAATTTTTATTAAGGATTGTACAGCTCACCAGAACAACTCAGTGGTTCACCTACCTCATCAAATACAAACGACGCTATACCAGCAATACTGAAGAAAGAAATAGCTATGGCAATAAAAGTAATGGAAAATGGAAAAGCTTCAAGAGAATACAAAATCATTATGGATATTTTAAAAAAAGCAGGGAATGAAGTCACTGAAGTTCTTCCTGAGTTTTTCAACAAATGTATAACATTATGTGATATTCCAAAGAACTGGAAAAATGGTATCATAATCTTACTCTTTAAAAAGGGAGAAAAAAAAAATATTAGAAACTACCATCCAATCAGCCTGCTCTCAAAATTTTGTAAAATTCTGATGAAAGTTCTCACAAACCGCTTACAGAAACAATTAGATGCAGCGCAAACTAAAGAACAATCATGATTTCGGAGTGGTTTTAGTACGATCTAGCATATTTATACAATTACAGAAATTATTGAAAAAAGTAATAAATACGAACACCTTCTGTGTGTGGCTTTTGTGGACTACAAAAAAGCTTTTTACTCCGTATCATAGCTAACAGTTATGGATGCATTAAGAAATACTGATATTAATTCAGGATATATTCACCTTATTGGAAACATTTATAAAGAAGCAACAGCCAAATTAAAACTCCACAAAACGAGTAATGCTTTCAAAATTAGAAAAGATGTAAGACAAGGGGACACAATTTCACCCAAACTCTTCAATGCAGTACTTCAAGAAAATTTTTAAAAATTAAATTGAGAAGAGAAAGGCATAAAACTTGATGAAGAGTTTATAAATCATTTGAGATTTGCGTATAATATTGTACTACTTGCCTCCTCATTTGAGGATTTGCAAGAAATGCTTCAGGAATTAAAGAAAGAAAGCAAGCAAGCTTGTTGGATTAAAAATGAACCTCAGCAAGACAAAAGTTGTGTCAAATTCGTTTGTTTCTCCACTGAAGATCACTGCTTATATGGATGAATTTGAAACGGTATGCAGTTATACTTTACTGGGACAAGTCCTTACGATGAACAGGAAAATCATGGAAGAAATTAACAATCGAGTTAAACTTGCAGGCCGAGCATTCGGAAGAAATAGCACTATATTCAATAGTGACCTCCCAATTTGTTAGAAAAGAAAAGTTTTTGATCAGTGCATTTTGCCTATTTCAACTTATGCTTCAAAAATTTGGACTTTAACATGTAAAGCTATACAAAAACTTCAAACAACCCAGAGAAGCACGAAGAGATGCATGCTAAGATTCAGCCTAAGAGACTGAAAGCGAAACACTTAGATTAGGAAGGAAATCAAAGTTACTGATGTTATTTCTAGAATCAAGAATTAAAATGGACCTCGGCTGGGCACCTTGCGAGGAGAAATGATGATATATGGACCACCAAAGTCTTATTTTGGATACCGCGCTATAAGAAAAGACCGAGGAAGGGACTACGGTGTCGTTGGAGAGGTGAAATTGTGAAGTTCGGAAGAGCGGAATGGAGAAGAGCTGCAGAAAACAGGGCAGTTTGGAATTGCCTAGGAGAAGCTTTGGATTGATAAAGGCTGAAATTGAAGATGATGATGATGATGATGATGCCACTTAGTTTTTATTTCCAACTGCTAAGACTCATCCTGGAAAATTTTAACAAAATTTTGCGTTTAAAACTTAGCGGTAAAATGTCATTTATTTCTTTCTACTAACTGTGATTGTAATATTTGTTGGATTTCGACATTAGATGAGCATAACTGGATGAGCATAAAAGTCGAAAATAATATCTCTTATATCGACGAAATTTGGTAGATGAAAGAATTAAATTTTACTTCTTAATGCTTTAGAAAAAACATACCATATATTCAAGCTTTTCCTGGACCATTACATGCTGGTTTATATTTTTTACCAATTGTTATTTCAGTTCAAAAACTTCTGTTTAAAAATTATGTTAAATATTAGATGTTATATTTTAAAAATTATTGTTTTCACTTTTAATGGCATTCTTCACTTTGTAAGTACACACACTGGCCGATGAATTAGAAACCTGTAAGAGTTTCTACAAATACTCGCTGGCGGCAAAAGTATTCAAAACCTGTTACAAACCTTTGGGGAATATTCTGCTTGTATGGAAGTGGTCCCCTGGTGTTACTTGATGATAATCAAAAAGCCATGCAGTACCTGAACATATTGGTAGATCAAGTGCATCTTGCACATTTTTACTCCGAAGGTAACGGATACTTCGTGGTCGATAATGCAACTATACGTCGTGGCAGAATCGTTCGAGATTGGTTCAGTGAACATCATTCTGACTTCCAACAGTTTCCCTAGATGCCCCAAAGCCTGGATCTTAATCCATTAAGAAATATTTGGGTCATGTTGGAAAGGAGTATCTGTCAGTTGGAAAGGGGTATCCTCTTCCATTCAATTTACAGGATCTTAAAGTCTGTGTAACCAATGGATATAAATGCACTCCAGAAGCTCGCAGAATCGCTTCCCACACGAATATGGACAGTTATTCTTGCAAAAGAAGGTCCAACTTGCAAAAGAAGGTTCAATAAAATATTTATTTAAAGGTTTCTAATTCATTGGCCAGTGTGTGAATAAAAAAATTTGTGTTTGTGAGTAAAACTAAATTCTGTGCACTAAAGTGTTAACACTGTTAAAATTTCATATTTATGTATTTGTACTTGATTAAAAAAGAAAAAAAAATTAATCTGAACATGAAAAAAAAACATCAATAAGTAATTTTTTATTAAAAAAGAAAGCTGTGAACTTCTTTTGAAATAGAAATTGGGTTTAAAAACATATGGAAAGATACAACAAATCAAATCAAGTCAAGTTTATTATTAAATCGAAGACGACAACAAATTACATAGCAAGTACAAAATCACAAATGTTACATATTTAGCAATTATTAATATAAAAATTGTAAAAAAAACAAGTAAGATCATAGCATTTCTATATACTCATAGAACGCAAATACTATTTAATCAGTCAACAATGTTCATATATACAAAGATCCATTTAATCATTAACTACAATACTATATCTCTTTGATTGTAAGCTAACAACAACAACACACACACAAAAAAAAAAAAAAAAAAAAAAAAAAAAAAAAGAGAGAGAGAGAGAGAGAGAGAGAGAGAGAAAGAAAGAAGAGAAAAGAAATATATTTTACTATTATTACTTGAAGTTAAAAGTATACTGAAAATAACACTATATAAGAGCATGACAGAGTATCATTACATATAAAATAGTCCAATTTAAATGGATATTTCCGCATCATGTAGTGATATTAATATCATGTGTAGCCAATTTATGCAGGTTAATATATTTATAATATCATGAAAAGAGCCTAAACAACATAATTCAGAGAAAGTCTATATCTCCCATTCAAGGTCACGCAATTTTCATTTTTTCCCTTTGAGAGCGGTTTTACTGGGATACGCATTGTATCTTTCTAAGTGGTTAAGTGCTAACAATGTTAAAAATTTATTAGAAATGTTGTGAAACTGATTTTCTCTTGTGCAGCAGCATCGTAGCAATCAATAAATCATTCAGAAGTAAAATCTCTGACCGCTTATATACGTTCATGACTATAAAAGTGTTAAGATACTTCGACTACTTTTTTTTTTTTTTTTTTTTTTTTTTTTTCAATAAACTGATTTCTAAATTTATAGGCGTATTTTATGACAAAAACATACCTGGTCAATGCACAATTTTTCCTCTGATTTTCTGCCACCGTTTTGCTTTCGGAATTTTTAGTAGTAAGGTTGCACAATTAATTAAGTAAATATATATATATGTTATAAATATACTGGTAGAAGAATCAGGGAAAAAATTTGGGCTGTCGCCACCCTGATATATAATTTATTACGGAGTACCGATCCCTTTTTTCACACCACTATTTTTAATGAACATTTTTCTTCTCATTTTATAGTAATTACATATTTAAAAAAAATTTGTCTACAAGCAAAGTAGTGTGAAAAAAGGCAGGTACTAACAGTATTCTGGAGTATGTCACCAGGTACGCAAAAACTGCGATATAGATTTAGTGATACAGAAAAATAAGAACCAAAACTCGTGAAGGTAATATTTTTAAACTGTTTGATATATTTTTAAGCGGTTAAAAAAAAAAAAAAAAAAAAAAAAAAAAAACAGTTTTCTTTTATATGTTGACACATTTTGAGTTCTTCTTCGATTCTAAAGATTTTACTTTGGATTTTTCAACTTCATTTTTTCGTGTCATACTAAAATTACGTACCATGATGATTACGTAAATCTGTCAACCTTTCCATATTTTAGATACCGGTGTTATTTTATAGAAATTTTTCATAAGGTTTTGTAGCAGTTTTTTTTTTTATTTAAATAAAATGAAAATTTTTATTAAAAAAATGCCATTCTCTAAAATACGGAAAACTTGGCAACATTGGTTGTTTTAAGTTTCGCATGAAAACTTAAAAATGTTACGACGTAAAAAAAAAAAATAATAATAATATATTTTTTTTTGTTTTTCTAGCTATTCTTAAAGGAGAAGCCATACCACCAATGTTCAAAATCAGTCTTTAAAATTCAGGTAATATATTGACGTTTACATGTTTCTAATAAAAACATGCAGTTTTAAAGGAAAAGAGTAAAAAATTTCCGTTGAAGTGCGTAAAAAGACTGTTGAGAACATGATAAGGCTACTTAACTAATTAACTACTCAGCTTAAGACAAAAGCAATACAGTCTTAAAGTACCAGAAATGAAAAATAATATATTTTTTATGTATATATAGATTTTCCTTTTCTTTTTTTTTTTAATAACTTTGTTTTCACAATTAACTTAGAAAATTTGTAAAAATATCCAAATTAGCAAAAACTAATTCATTTACCCTTTTTTTATTCAAAACTTTGTCGGGAAAGATTAACTAAAATCGACTATGTCAAAGCGCTAAGCAATAAAAAAAGATTTTTAAAAGTTAAAGTCTTCAAGTTTTGAAAACCTTTTTCCTTACCTTTTTCTATTTGTTCTTCCTGGAAAGATGCACGGCTTAAGCTTTTGAGATAGAGAAAAGCTCTGAGATAAGAGGATTAAAGGAGCATAATCTCTCAAAATGTATTGTGTGAGAGGAAGCAAATGAAAGTTCATCATAATTCAAAATGAGTTCAGAAATAGCGTTTATTCCATTTATGATCATCATTATTTTTCTTTTTACCGTTTATTCAAAATATTTTCCTTCTTTCTTTTTTTTTCACAGTCATAAAAGTATTAAAGCAATAAAAATTTCTTAAATTGTATAATTTATACAGTTGCGTAAAACAGTTAGTATTTTAATCACACATGACGTCATTTATATTTCATATTAATTAGCACCAAAATAAATTTCCTTATATGTAATATAAGTAATATCAATTGATAAGTTTAAAAAAAAAATAATGTAATACAAAAAAAAAATAAATAAATAAATAAATAATAATAAAAAAAAAATAATAATGCGTACGGTTTGTTAACGCGCGACCATATCTAAATATTAATTTAAAACATATATTTTGAGTAGATTCTTAAAATTGAAATGATATGGTATTCTCTTTATTAATAATAGCCAGCATTTACCCTTTCTGACTACCGAAAATTTTAACAGAATTTTTTTTATATGTTTCTGTAACAGTTCCCACTAATTAAACAAAATAAAAGATTCTATTAAAATTTTCTATTAAATTTTGAGCTTTATTAAATAAAACCGAAAATAATAGAATACAATTTCCATTACATAACTCATAATTTTTAGTTGAATTTAACGTGAAATCATGAAATCTAGTATCCTATAGCTGATTATAAAAAGCATGTTCAGTAGTTACTTTTTTACTTTAAAATAATATTTATCAAAGTAAGTCTAAAAAAAAATAAAATAGAAATAAATAAATAGAAATAACAGGCTTGAAGCTGATTAAATTTTACTTCGCACTACTGCTACACTAAGGGCTATTGGCGACGGTTTGGGTATAAACTCTAACGGTGATCCGGAGGTATGCCATCGCAATTTTGATCCTCCACGGTGAGGATGGTGGCTTGCTGGCTTCGGAGGCTTGCTCCCAGAGGCATTAATTTCGGAGCATGGAGTACATTAAAACCACGACGGATTTTACGTGCACCAACCACCTTAGCGTGTACACGACGATCTTCGGCCTGCTCTTGTATCGAACCGTAATCTTCCAATTACGAACTCGGTGCTCTACCTACAAGACTACCGCGGCCCAAGAAATAAGAAAGGCGTAGGCGAAAAGAAGAAGGGAAAAAAAAAAAAAAAAATCAGACAAAAATAATGAAGACAGAATGTTAAATAGGTCATGAAAGAAGGGAATGTTTGTTCAATTATAAGAAAGAATATGTTTAGTTCAATGCAATAAAATTAGTACTTTTATTTGTAAACACTTATTATTTGTGAAAAGGGGGAGAGGGGATACTATAAATGATGGTCAGAAATTGATGTCATATTTGAATTCAGCATCGTCGAAAACACAAAATTTACCAAAAAAATGTCATGCAAATCAATTTTTTTTTATAGATTTGTGAAATCGGAAATTTATTAGAAAAAGGACACTTAAATATACCCATTCCTCTTTGAGTATTACTACAAATTTCTATTTTTCAGCAGTTACATGTTTTTTCATTTAATTTTCTACAATTTGTTTTTCTTTCAGCAATATACTTTGGCAAAAGCTGATAAACTTTAGACTTAAACATTTTTTTTTTAACTTCAAATCTTTATGAATGATTTTATTTATAATGCCAGAAAGCGTTCCCAGTTTCGATGCAACGGATCTTTGAGACGGCGGATTATCTTTTAGGATCCGAGACTTCCCTTTCTTGATATTTAACTGCGTTCGAAGAGTCTTAGAATAAAGTTTCACACCCATTTTTCATTTTTAGTTTCACTTAGACATTTTTTTTTTTCAAATTTAACATATTATAAATACTTTTTTTGTTAGAAATACAATAACCGAGATTTTTACACCGCTTTATATTTGGTGATATGAATATTCTCCTCGGAAAGTGCAATTACGTAACTTTCGAAAGATCTACCAATTTTAAGAGCCATTTTCAAAATGAATCTTTTATTTTTTAATTCCAATCAAATGATAAATGTAGCAGACAATTATTTTAAAGTTGCCAATTTTTTATCTCAAACTGCGAAAGAGAAAAATAAATTATAAAACCATTTCCATGAAGTGTGAACGACCTTCTGTAGAAATTTATGAGTACAAATGTATGATGGGAACTGAACAGACTGTACCTGTGCCCGCTAGTTTCCGACGAACATTGCATAGTCCCAACTTAAAAAAAAAAAAAAAAAAAAAAACTAAATTTGCAGGAAATTTTTTTATCAAATTTTACGAATATAAAAGGCATTTTCGTTGATTATTTTAAAACAAAACCCAATTTATTCTTATTTAAACTATGAAGCATTAGATTAAATTTAAAATAATATAACTTTAAATAATATAATTTTATAAAGATAGTTTTGTGTTTTACATGTTCAGGTAAAACGCAACCCATAATTTTGAAATTTGAACTATTAGATCTTATAATAGAAATTAGTTGTTTAGCAGTTGTTTTAACACGGCTATAGAGTTATTAATCTTTAAATCCTTTTTCCATAATTTTTAGAAATTCTATATCATCTCCCTTTCATTCGAAATTTAAAGCACTCATTATAATCTGTTTACCTAATATTGAAAGAATACTAATATAGTATAAATAGGAAAAGGTGACATTTTTAATTATAAAATTATTAACACTCTTTCTTTTAAATTATGTCCTGTCTCTAATCTGTCATATAATTTTTAAACTATATTTGCAGATTATAACAATATAAAACGCTTATATAATTCAAAATATTTTATATAAGTAATAACACGTGCTCTTTTATTGTCCTTAAATACATCCAATGATGAGAATTTCTGGAAGGATACAAAATTTATGGTTCAACCAAGATTAAGGCACTGTATGGATATTGATCAGACATGAAAGAAGGACATAGTTCTGGTATTGGTCACTTCTGAGGTAATAATTAGGACCTATAGAAAAATTGCTCTTAATTTAAAAAGATGTTGACATTTTTTTCCTGTTTTACTTTCTAAAATTATCCCGAAAAAAAAAAAAAAAAAAAAAAATTCATAGCTACTTTAGAAAAAGTTTTTACTGGAATGAGGAGAAATGTCGAAATATCAGAAACTTATATATATAAATTAAAAATAAAAACGTGATGTACAGCTAAACTATATCTTAAACGATTTTTATCATTCACTGCAAGCTATTTAACATATTTTTTTTCAAATAAAAGAAAACACTGATTAGTTAAGTAAAAATTTTATATTAAACTAAAAGCTTTTTAGTTTAAAATCGAGTTATGTATAACTAAAAAATGTGAGATTAAATTTTAATCTTCCCTATTTTTTTTATATCTGTATCAAAATAAGCCATTATCAAGGCAGTTTTAATTTTCTCCTTATTTGTATCACTTTATATCTGCCTGTTTGTCTAAATAAGAATTAGTTTCAAATGTATGAAATTTAAAGAGCATATATATGTTATTACTTACAAACTTTGAATAAACACCATAAAATGCAATAAACTCGCAACAATTGTTTCGGGTCGAAAAAACACACGACCCTTCATCAGGCGAATAAAGTAAGCACGAGTGCTGCAGTCAAAGCGGCAATGGCGTTGCCGCTTTGACTGCAGCACTCGTGCTTACTTTATTCGCCTGATGAAGGGTCGTGTTTTTTTTGACCCGAAACAATTGTTGCGAGTTTATTGCATTTTATGGTGTTTATTCAAAGTTTGTAAGTAATAATTTTTACAACGCCAGTTTTGTGGTGCTTCTTTATTAAAAGCATAAATATGTGTTTTTTCTAAGATAGACTTCTTAAACCTTTGCTCTTCCTTGTAGAGTGTAACTTGATAGCAGTTTTTATCTCAGGAGCTAAACTTTAGAAAACAAACTCTAAGGTAAACATTAGAAATATGATTAAACTTTGATGACTACGTAATAATATAATGCATGTGATACAATATTTATAACATTTAATCCGTAAAATTTTATCTAATTCAGCTTACAAATTTCTAGATTTAACTGACATCTTCGTATATGTTTTTTTTTTACTGTCTCTCATATGCTAATATGAGTGTCATGTGAAAATTTCTCTTGTACCAATAAGGGTGTTTTTCAAGTATGCGACACTGTCATTACAGTTTCATTTACAGGGGACGAAACAAAGTCGTGAAGAGGCCTTTATATCCGCAGTTATAGGTAGTAGTACATGTACTTCCAATTGCAAAACGTTTTTGAAAAGCGTAAACATTTATGATATGTCATGTTTAAATTTAAAAAATCCATTCTTGGGAAATTGCAAAAACTAACATTTTATACAGTCCCCAGATCCTTATAGTCATATTTAGTAAAAGTTGACACATATTTTAACAAATATAACACAAAAAGTTTCACTTCTGTGCACCTAAAATGGACTGGGATATTTAGTGTCAATGTCTGGGATGTTTCTACGTTTTTCTAGCCTTCATTAAAGGGTAGGTTAAAAAATCTTTAATAAAGCTAAAAAAATTGCCAACTTTGAAGAAGGTGATTATTCCAATATTATCTAAATTGTTAAAACTACTATACCGCACAGTTAATAGATAGTTGCGCTACATAGGGGAAAAAAAAAAAACGAAATTTTGTATTTGATAGATAAATCCTTTACAAAGTTTACAATGATTTACTAAAAACGGTTTTTCTTACCTTTAAATTTTTTATTAGTTTCTGTTATAAATAAATTAGTGTAAAGTGAAATCGGTCGTTTATTCATGCACCATATTTTATTTATTTCAAATGCACATTCTAATGCAGTATTTGAGTTGACAATGAAAAATAAGAATATTCCCATTACATAGTTTTAGTAAAACAAATAAAATTGTTCATTTGACGTTAAAAATAAAAAAAATCACAAACAAATCTGAGCACTTAAAGCTTTAATAAACATTTTTTGAATCATTAAATTTATAAAACTGATATTAAATTAATATCATTTTTTTCCTTCGCTAAATATGCTTAAAAATCAGTTTTATGTTAAAAGGAAAAGAATTTTTCTAAAACATTTTTTAAGGTATTTATCAATTCTTTGAAGTGGAAGTTCTTAAATAAAAAAAAGAAAAAAAGAAAAAAAAGTTTTGTCGTGTTTTTTGGGAGATAAAACAGAATTCTTAAATTAGATTTTAACTATATTTTTTAAAGTACTCTTTGGCTTCCCTAAAATATTGTTTATGAACAAAGGCTTTTATTTATATAATTTTACTGAAAATCTCTGTGAAGAAAAATATTTGAAATTTCTTTAATAAATAAGAATTACATTTGGCAGAGATTAAAATATTCAAGAATCAGTAATAATTAGTGCGTATTTTTTTTAAAGAAGAATGGAAAACAGAAGTTTATGAATTTTTAATATCAAGCAAAAATGTGCATTTGAAAAATAAAGTTTTAAATAAAACAAATATATATATATATATATATATATAATGTACAGTAAATATCTATTGTAATATAAGACGCACTTTTGTGACGTGTATTGCATTAAAAAGGATGTATTTAAAATTCTTTTGTAAATTTCATATAAATGACTTCGTAGTTTAATATTTTCTTCGCAACTCCATAATAATAATAAAAATATTCCTCTAATTGTCTCATCTTATAATGCTATATAATTCGTAACTTATTTATTAATTAATATTTTTTTTTAATAATTTATTTTCGTTTTTCTATTTATCTAAATTATATAATCTAAATTTTCTATTTACCTAAATTATAATTTACCTGGATGATCGAGTTCCCTCGATCTAATTGTAAAAATCATTCGTAATGTAAATATAGTGAATGGTTTGCGAAAATACATTTATTAGTTGTTTGTCGGGGGAAACCTAATTTTCCTAGTGATAAAGAAAATTCAAACCAATTTATCATATCTAAATTTTAACTATAATTTCTTAAAACGAAAAAAAAAAAAAAAAAAAAAAATAAATAAATAAATAAATAAATATCGTTTAAACACTTTCCTCGAAAACCAGAATTCTCCTATTTGTTCCAGGCAAAGCACGGGTCACTAGCGACGGCTAATCTTCTTGAAGAAGGGGATGAGTGAGATCTGTTTTTCCTCTCAAAAAGACCTAAACTTATTATTTTTTTTTTCCAAAATCATTCTAGTGATTTCCATGACCACCAAGTTTCTACCGTATTTCTCCCCTGGTGGAGTGCGGTTTAGTAGTAAACGTTTATTACTCTGAAAATTAGGATATTTCCGATCGAACCGTCATCTCAAAAATAAATAAATAAATAAATAAATAATTCTTATCCAAATTACTCAAGTATTTAAAAAAAAAAAAAAAAAAAAAAAAAAAAAAAAAGAAGTTTCTTCCCTTTTTTGTCGGGTGAAGAGCAGATTAACGATGGCCGTTTATTGTTATTCAGAAGAGGGCGGATTTTTGAGTTTTAAATTCCTATTGAACTGTAAATTCAGTAAGCCACTAAATCTAAATGTGTATGAATATACGTCAAGTAGTTTCTAAGAAAATATAGTATCTGCCATATTTTAACACGGGCGGAGGGACGGTTAACAGTGAACGCTCATTTTCATGATAATAGATAGGCTTCTCATCTCAAAAAACCCTTAATGCTAAGTTTTTATCAAAATCGTTAAATTCATTTCCAAGAAAACAGAGATTCTTCGATAGTTCAGGTGATTCAACAGGTGATTTTAGGGTTGATGAATAGTGTCAATTTTACTGAAAATAAGTCAAATAAGTTTGTCATCTGAAAAAAAAAAAAAAAAAAAAGAACTCTAAAATTTTATCAAAATTATTAGATCTGTTTTCGTTAAAACCAAGTTTCTGCCTTAATTTACACGGGCAGATTATGAAATAACATGAAGATTGACTTCCCTGTAGATTGAGTATAATTTCAAACGAAATGGCATCGCGAAAAACCCAAATTCATAAATATTTATTAAAACTGTTCGAGCAGTTTCCAAAAAAGCCAAGTTTCTGCCATAGTTTGCTATGGGCGAAGAGACGGTTAATCCAGCAGTGAATGATAAGTTCTATGAAGATGAAGATAACACAGAAGGATTTTTCCTTTCGAAAATACCTTTAAGTCTATTATTTTATCAAAATTATTCGATAAATTTTCAAGAAAATTAAGTTTCTGCCTTATTTCAATGGACAGAGTGAAGGTTAACAAAACACTAATATTCGTGCAAATAAGGAAAAGTCAGATGTCTATGTCATCTCAAAAGACACTTAACAATAAAATTTTATTAAAATCGCTAGAGCCATTTCCAGGAAAATCAAGTTTCTGACATATTTTGCAACGGGCAGAGTAAGGGTTAGCTGTGAACGTTAACATTCCAGAAGATCAGGAAAATCCAGTTTGAATTGCATTTCAAAAAATCTCAAACCTTAAATTTTTATCAAAATCTTTCGACCAATTTCGAAACAATCCAGATTTCTTCCATGTTTTACTACAGTGGACTGAGGGTAAACGCAGCAGTGAATGCGAATTTTCCTAAAGATGAGGATATATCAGAATGAATTCTTATTAAAAAAAAAATCCTTACCCCTATTTATATATCAAAATTGTTCGATCCATTTAAAAAAGCCACGTTTCTGTCATATTTTGCAACTGGTGGAAATTTGTTAACATCGTATTGTACTTTTTATGAAGATGAGGATAAGTCAGATGAATTTGTCATGTCAAAATCATTTAACCCTGAGTTTTTATCAAAATTGTTCAAACTATTTTCCCCAAAACAAAATTTCCGCCATATACTCCAACAAGTGAAATAAGGGTTAAAAGTGAACGCTCAGTTTCCTAAAGATGAGGAAAAGTCAGATGAGTTTGTCTTGTTATAAAATCCTTAATTCTAAGCTTTTATGAAAATTATTAGACCAGTTTTTATGTAAACCAAATTTCTGCTATATTCTGCTGCAGGCGGAGCAAGGGTTAACAGCAAAAGCTAATTTTCCGGAAAATGAATACATGTCAGATAGAATTCTCATTAAAAAAAAAATGATGTGGACACCACATGACTTCCTTATAAAACCATAGGGATATACATATCGTTATGAAAATATTGACAGTTATGTGTGAGGTAACCGATTCGTAAATAAACAGGCAGGTTCCAGTCCACAAACATTTCTTAAAACAAAAACAAAACAAGAAAAAAAAAAAAAAAAACTGCTACTCCAACCAAAAAAAGTCACGATTATATATACCGATTACATATAATACAATTATATATACCGTCGAGACAAATATAGTAGTTTTTTCAGGAATAGTACTCCCCGGCTTATTACAGAATCTCTCATTGGCAAATGAAAGCTTAGAGTAGAATGAAAATCATTCGAGTATAGATGACCCAGTTTTATGCTCTTTAGCAAAAATTTGTGGCAAGAAACGATAAATTTTACCAAAATAATTAACTCAGTTAAATTTAAGAAAGTGTTTCTTACTATCCTGAAACGATATTTACCGAAAAATTTTATCGCTAATCTCGCCAAGCCGCAAATTAGTACACTGTAAAAAAATAACTATTAGCAGCTGCAAGAAAATCTCTGTGATTGGAAAAAATAATTATTTTCTCCAATCACAGAGAGTTTCTTGCAGATGGTAATAGTTATTTTTTTTACAGTGTATATACCAATCTGCAACGTTCTACGCCCAACTGTTTTTGAATTATGTGAGATGCACACACGCATGTATACTTACATACAAACGTCACGAAAATTCGTGCAAAGTCGTTGATATCTCTGAAACGAGAGCTCGTATTAAAACCAAAGTTGCAAGTGTAAAACTAGACATCTTGACTGTCATACATATAAATTTACAACATTCTACGATTATTCGTTTTTGAGCTATGTGAAAAACAAAATCCATTTCGCAAATTGAGATTACTATACTTCCTTATACCTTGTATAAGGAAGTAAAAATGACTCAACCCTCTATTTTTATTAAAATCATTCTATCCATTTCCGAGAGAACCAAGTTTCTGTCATTATATTTCAATAGACAGTAAAGGATTAACAATGAATAATTTTTTGTGAAGGTGGGGATAAGTCAGATGAGTTTGTCTTCTCAAAAACTGTTATTCCTAAGTTTTTATCAAAATCATTCAGCTATGCTCGAGAAAACAAAGTTTGAGGATAAGTCAGATTACTTTATGAAAGTCGTTAGGAACCTTTCAAAGAAAACTAGGTTTTTGTCACATTTTGCGTCGGGCGGAGTGAAGGTGAGCAGTTAACGCTAATTTTCTGAAAGATGAGGATACGCTAGATGAGCTTCCCTAAACTTAAAGTTATATCCATTTTCGAGTAAACCAAATTTCTGCAATATTTTGCAACCAGCAGAAAAAGGGTTAACAATGAACGCGAATTTTCCTGAATATGAGGATAAATCCACTCCATTTTTTCCTTCAAAAAACCTTTATCCCCAAACTTTCATAAAAAACATTATATTCATTTAAGAGTAGGGGAGACTGGGGAGGGTTGACCCTATGGGAGGCTTGACCCACCTTTCTTCACTCTGATATTTTTAGCTTTCAAAAACTTCCAAGAGATGGCAGCACATCCTTTTGATGCAAGGTAACAGCCATGTTTGTTTGAAAGTTGTCCCATGCTTATTATTTGAACAAGCTTAAAATTTGTGTTTTTCTCATCAAAAAGTAAGCAATTTTGATTAAATTTGTAAGGCATTGCGCAAATATTCTTAATCAAATATCAGAATTCAGATTTATATGATTAAAGTATATACCTCAAGCTAATATATGCTGTAATTAGTTTTGCTAAATAACTGTTTAATTCCCTGATTTTCTTTTATGAAATTGCAAATGGCTATTGAGGGAGGCTTGACCCAGATGATATAAGTTGAGGTTTGACCCATGGGTCAAGCCTCCCTTATATATTTCTTTGTTATTGTGGACTGAAAATATTAATTCAACTATTATTTAATTGTATAAAAAATAAAAAATAAAATGATTTTTGTTTTTAGCATGTACCATTCTTTTACCAAAACACAAGCTGTTGGGCATTCCAGTGGATAGATGACATCTGAAAACTTTGAAATGTTTTTAACACATTTTGCAAAATATACAAAATGTAGTACACAGAAAAAAGTTTTTATCATACTTGATAATCATGAAAGTCATGTATCTCCCAAAGGTTTGTAATTCTGCAAAGGTAATGGAATTGAACTCTTAACATTGCCACCGCATACAAGTCACAAATTGCAACCGCTCGATCGATGTGTGTTTGGACCCTTTAAGGGTTTCTACAATGAAGCGTGTGATAACTTTATGGTGAGTAATCCAGGAAAACAATTGGACTTTACGATATTCCTGAACTCTTTGTAAAATCGTATCCACGAGCTTTCACCCCATAAACATTCAAAAAGGATTCACTGTTACGGGAATATTTACTTTTGATTCAGGGATTTTTACAGAGGCAGATTTTATGTCCTGCAGTGTGACAAACCAACCTGATCCAACCGATTCCCAGACAACACAAATTGGTCAACATGATATTCACAACCTTGCATGCAAACAGAATTTGCCAAGTTCTTCGCAAATTACTCCTTCCTGTACCTCTCAACCTAAAAATAATTTATCTATCGTTTTAGAAGATTATATTCCTCATACTAGTAGTTCACAAGTCGCTTCTTCTACTAGGCTCACCTGTCAGCCAGAAATTGAAAAATCTGCATCTTTGACCCTGAACAGAATCGACCTTTCCCGAAAGCTGGACCACGAAAACTTAACTATAAAAGAAAACAAGCGAAGTCTCGAATATTGACAGATACCCCAGTTAAAGAATAAATAGAAAATTAGCATCTATTGAGAGCATCGAAGAAACGATCTTCTGTCAAAGCTACTAAAACCAAAAGATTTCCTAAACGGAAATTTTTTAATCCGGTTGAACCCTCGAGTGATAAGGATGAAGAAATCCCTCATGTGTCAGACAGCAATGAAGATGAGTTTGTGAAATCAAAGTCAATGTCAGAAGATTTTGTGCTGGTAAAATTTGTGAGTCCTAAAACTGGTAGGCCTAATACATCTCATTTCGTAGGAAGAATAATCAAAGAAAGTGGAGTGAGAGAGTTTCTTGTTACATTTTTATGCCGCACTGCTGAAACAAATTATTTATCCAGAAGCGGAAGATACATCTGTTGTTTCAATAGATGATATGATAAATTTACCAAATCCAATATCAGCTGGAGGAACTGCAAGAGTTGCATTACGTTTTTATTTTGACTTTGACTTTTCTGAGTATAAGTGCTGCTAACTATTCGTTATTATCTAACATTTCTAGCTTTTTTCAACAGAGCTTAATGACAATGACTATTTTTAATTTAAGAGTTGTTTTAGTAGTGTGAACGTGTTGTTTTATATAATTTTTTCAATTTACACTTTAGAAATATTGCTACTTCATCAACTGAAACTTTTATTGTTATCACATTAATTTCGTTGCCAAATTTTCTTAAATTTTAGGACTAGCTTAACTTTGTTCATAAATATTATAATATGTGAATATTGGTGGGTCAACCCTCCCATTGTGTGGGTCAAACCTCCCATATGTGGGGAGCCTTGACCCAAAAATTCTGCTTCAATAACATTCATTATTTCTCTTTTCTGTTGCAAAGTATGCAAAATTTTTATGTATTTTTTAATAATAGAATGTATCAGATATGAAATGGTGTACAAAGTTTTTTTCGGGAAGTAAAACTTTTTTTTCTAAAAATGTTTTTGTAAAAAATGGGTCAACCCTCCCCAGTCTCCCCTAAACAATATCTGGCTTATTTGGCAACCAGCTCATAAAGGGCTAACAGCAAACGAGAATTTTCAAGAATATGAGAATAAATCCAATGGAATTTTCACTTCAAAAATCCCTTAAACCAAAACTTTTATCAAAATCTTTATATTCGTTTCGGAATAAATCCAATTTCTGCCTTATTTTGCAACTAGCGAATAAAGGGTTAAACAGCGAATGGGGATTTTCATGAATATGAGGATAAATCCAATCACTTAAAAAAAAAAAAAAAAACTCTTAAATACAAACTTTTATGAAAACTGTTTTATTTATCTAAGTAAAATAGCCTCCGAGTTATTTAAATTTAAAAATCATGACTTATACCACTTTAACTGCAATTATAGTATCCATTTTTCGACACAAATGTCTTTACGTTAGAGGAGGGTATCCATAAGATCTCAAAATTTAAATAAAGATCCATTTGTTTTAAAACAGTAATTAAATTCATTCAGACACACGAAATGAACATTTTTAATAGTTTAATGCAAATTGAAGTTATGCTGTATTGTTAAAAAATTAAATAGTTGCATTTCTTAGGGGGTTACCTGCAAATTGAAGCACTTGAAGAGACAAAAATATCTTAACACATAAAAGAGCGGTTTAGCGTGGTTTAGGGTGTTTCAATAGGTCGGATACACCAAAATATCTCAAAAGGAAAGCAATTTCGCGGAAAATATTATTTTCAAAAATTTCGTACATTCAAATGATCTATCAGATGAAGTATCATAGGCGGGCCCCCGAGGCCTCCCAAAAACACAAATTTAATCATTTCAAATAGAAATCGTACTTTTTCTTCATCTAATAGTACTAAGTGAAAAAAAAAATATTTTAAAACGTGTTTTCGTTTTTCGTTTTGTAAAATAGGGGGCCCCGGGGCGTCGAATGTTGTACTCGATTAAAAGTCTGGAAACTCCCAATTATCTTAAAAGGAAATCAATTTCATTGATGACATTCATATCAAAAGTTTCGTGCATTCAAATAAACTATCACAAGTGGCCTCCGGGCTCACGGGCCGTAGGTATTGAAGGGAAAAACATACTTTTTTTTTCTTTATTAAACAATCTATTTTAAAACATGAATTACTCTCTTTCCAAATTAGGGGACCCAGGGGCCCCTGATATTTATGTTTAAATGTCTGGAAACCCCGAATTGTATCAAATTTAAAGCAATTTCAGTGAACAAACACATAATGTTTTTATGAAAGTTTTTACGTTTTCAAATAGTCTTTCAAATGAAGTATCACATGTGAGACTCCAAGATCCCTAGAAGGCTCCTTGGAATATAAACTTTTTTTTAACCCTTTCCAACAAGGTTGAAAAGTGTTAATGACTTCGTTTTGTCTGTCAGTCTGTCCGTCTGTATGTCTGCCTGTCTTCGCTCTAACTCCCGTAAATCTTCATAGAATTTTTTTAAACAGATATACGTTATTCAAAATCCCTGTCAGATGTTCCTTATTGAAAAGGGTGTAAATACCTCTACTGGTTTGTGTACAGGGACACCCAAAAGTATTCCAAAGCATTCTCTTCTATGAGAGGTATTTAATAAACCATTATATAAACCATAATTTAAGAATTTTACTTTACACAAATATCAATGAAATTGAAATATGTTATTCAAGTTCACTATTGGATGTTCCCCATTGAAAATGGAGTAAATACTATCTCTGGTTTGTATACATGGACACCCGAAATTATTCCAAAGCATTGCGTTCTGTGAGTGGTATTTCTATACACCAAATTTTAATAACTTTACTTTGCACAAATCTTAATGAAATTAAAATATGTCATTCATATGCACAAATGAATACTTTCCGTAGAATAGAGTATGATTAGTATTAGATTTACAGGGCCACACAAAAATATCCAGTTACATTAAGGGCTATTATTGGAAATTTGCTAGAATTACATTTTCGTTTATATTAAACGCTTTTATCATTTTCCTTAACTGTGAATACGATTTAAATTTGTGTATCTGTCTGCCCGGCTGTCCATCTTTCTATTTGCCCATCGGCCCCTCCCCATCGTCCTTAAATATTTTCAAAGTTTTTCAAAATTGATATATGTTATTCAAGTTCACTATGGAACGTTTCCAATTTAAAATGGCTTTAATAGGTCCTGTACAACTGGTTTCTGTACAGGAACAACCAAAAAATTCAAATGCATTGCGTTTTAGACAGACATTGTTATAAATCACATTGAAATATCATTCTATTGTAAAAAATATGAAGAAATTGACGTTTCTTGTTAATATGCTAAAATAATGTTTTTTATAAGATATGATATGGTTAACTTTCAGATTTACACGGCTGCGCTAAAATATTCATATATATTAAGGGCTGGAATTATAATCTCAGAGCTGCATTTTCTTTTGCATTAAGCATTTTTAACGCTTCCCAACAATGTTTAAGAGTGATTATGAATATAATTAGTCTATTTGTATGCCTTTCAGTCCTTCTGTCTGTCTGTTGTATGATAATGTAGGCAAAGAACATCGAATGTTATACAACAAGTCTGTACAGGTGGAATGTGTTAATAATCAATGTGTACCGCATTTTTCGTTCTTGTTTCTAAATGAAACTACTTTTTTTTCATAAAATCATGTTCAGCGGAATGTATCTGTTTTAAAATATGTTTCACATTTTATATTTTGGCATTTGGAGGTCTTTGGGTGTCCATTTTTTTTAAAACTCTGAAACATTTTGAAGGGAAAATTATTTCGCCGAATTCGTTTTTTTAGAGTGTTTCGTGATTTTAAATACAGTAATTTCTGGTAGATACCCCGCAGGTTATATAATCCAGTTTTGCACCAGAAATTTCAATTGATAAATAAATTTATATTTGTACGAGCACTTCCATCGAAAAAGTATAGAGATCTCTATTAGATAAAATTTCTGGTGGAGAAATGACACATCTTACCTGCGGGTTATCTGCCAGAAATTACGGTAATCTATTATATGAGTTATCGCAGGTGTACTCTATACATTTTTTTTAGCATAAGATACGGGGCTCCCTAACTTTAAAGCAGATTTTTTCTGCTGAAGACGGTTCTCTGAAAAATGAGTATGGTTATTATGTGAAAAAACTTAGTTTGTATCACGTGGGACCCTAGGGACCTCGGGGGCCCAATTGTGATACCGCATATGGTAGATTATTTGAATGCACGAAACTTTTAAAATCAATGCCCTCAGAGAAATTGCTTTCCTTCTAAGATAATTCGGGGTTTCTAGACTTTTATTCTATATCTCAATTAGTCTCTAAATTAAAACGTTGAACTCGAATTGCACCGTGAATATTGGTCATAAAAATATCGAACTTTGTTGTTTAAAATATTTTTGTAGAAAGAATTTTCTAGTTAAGAATTTTCTAAATATGAATATAGGGACCTGGAAGCTATATACAAACTTAGATTTTGTAATTTTTCACTGATATTTTTTTAGTTTCAAACTTTTAATATCTTCATTCTACATCTATTTTGACTATTTTTGTAATTGCAAGTATGCATCTAGGAATAACGGCTGCGAAAATAAAGGTCATTCAGATTAAACGTGAACACCTGTATAATGGTACGCAAACATTGAAATTTGCGGCAGATTTTTAACAAATTAATTATAGAAGTAGAAGATTGGAAGTGGTATCATTCGAAAGGTATGGTTAATGTGACTTTTGCAGAAAAAGAAAATTCTCTTATGATGTCAAGAAAGTATTCAAAAATACCTTTAAATTTTACCCATTTTGTCATTTTATACACGTAATCTTTAACTTTAAAAATTCCTGTAGAAGAAAGTTGTTAAAAATGTCAATTTCTTAAAATTCAAATAAAACCACAGGCAAAGTAATTTGTCTAGAGGTTGCACTCCTATACACTCGACTGCAGATTTTCCCTTCTAACAAGCAACAGCAATTTCAGTTATGGAAATCATTATTGAATGAATAAGTGGAATATCAAAATTTTATGCTTTTGGACACATACGCAAATTAAAAAAATATTTGATTTTTAAAAGTTCTTTTTTTCCCTAATTTCTTTAGGATCGATTTTTATTTATTTATTTATTTATTTATTTATCCTTTATTTATTTTTTGTAATTTGCGTTAGCTCTCATCTGAACACATATTTTTAGGTAAATTACAATGCATGTCAATTAACTAAAATTGTCTACTCATTTTTAAAAGAGTGGATTTATCACTATCTACTGCATATACAGAAGGTTGTTCACACTTTATGGAAACGATTTTAATAGTTGCGTTATTTTTTGCATCGATTTGTCTCCATTTGAAAGTCATGGCCTTAACAATAGCGCTAGCTCGAATTTTACATGAAAGTAAACTTTTTCTTAGTACTGTCACGTCAGTTTTATCTTATTCTTTTTGCACCGTTTTCCTAAGTCCGTTCAATATTCTTGGATCCTTTGGAGATGCGTCAATTTTATTCATGTTTCTGATTCTTTTTTTGAAGCGCTGGTTGATTTGGACGTGTGACGAGAGGCTTTGTATATATGAAGCTTAGCTTTATCAATGTCCTTTCTATACCGGGTGATTCAAAATAGATGTTACAGCGATTATCTCGTAAACTAAGAGAGATAGAAACGTACTTCCGATTACAAAATTGCTGCAAATTAAGAGTAGATTTCAGATACGACATTTTTTTGTACAAGTGACTGTATACATATTAAACACAAAATTTAATTTTTATACGCCCCCTCCTATCATATGACTTATGTTTAGAAAAATGTTCTAGCCAGTCTAAGAAGAAGAAGAAAAAAAAATCATGTTTCTAAGTGAAACATTCGTTGAGTTATTGCAATTTGAAAATTCTAGCATTTTTCGCCTTGTCTTAAGGGGTTGTATCAAAAGTGAGAAATTGTAATTACTATGGCTTTTGTAATAAGGCATAGATTGGTCTGCGTTTGGCGGGGGGGGGGGAGGATTCTTTTTCATTTAGGGAAAGACGGTTATTTTAATCTGTGATGTCTCTCTTTCTTCTAGTGAATAAACACGAGAATACTCATTGATACTTGAGCAAATAAAATTTATGAATGATTTATGTACTAAAAGGGAATTTTCAAATTCATTTTTCTTTTTTTTTCCCTTTATACGTTCTCTTACCTATATGCATGGTACAGAGAGAGTATTGTTTTGAGTCAAATTTCCGAAAATTAGCTGTTGTTATATTTGCATGTTTTCAGATCCTCTGAATTCTAAAATAATGTTGTTAGCGGTTGGTCTCTCTCTCTCTCTCTCTCTCTCTCTCTCTGTGTATATATATACAGTGGTGGACATAATTATAAGACACCTATCTAATTTGACAAATAGTGAAAGAAAAGATTCAGAGCTTAAAAATGTTTTATCAAATAAGTCAAAAACATAAATTTATTTTGTTATCATATATAATTATGTTATAATAATGATATTTTCATACAATTTAATGAAAAAACTTAAAAAGATAATTGACAAAATTATAAGACACCAACCGTTTTTTCCAATTACAGTGGTCAACATAATTAGCAGACACTAATGGTCTAAAAAAAATCCTCTAACATGGTTATTCAATATTTGGTGGAGCCGCCATTGTTTCTTATAACATGAAAGATGCGATTCGGCATCGAATTTAACAATTCTAACAAAATATCGCAAGATAGTTCTTCCCAAGAACATTTTATAGCTTTCTTTAGGTCTTCGACACATATAAACTGCCTCCCATGTCGGTAAACCGACGGAGCTAAGGTCTCCCACAAGTTTTCGATGGGATTTAAGTCTGAGGAGCGAGAAGGCCACGGGAGAACATTGATACTTTGCTCTGACTGAAAGCCACTTTTTTGTTTCGTGTGATGCATGAATTGGCTCGTTATCGTGCTAGAATGTGTAGTTTTCGCCACAAAGAAATTCACCGTATATGGCTAGTTGATCTTTAAGAAGATTCTTATACTTTTCGCAATTCATTCTTGAATGCCCCAAAACAATATCCGTTTTTCCTTGAGTCGAGAAACCAGACAAACCATTACTGAGCCTTCACCCATTTGACGGCTCATTAGTACATGAGGAGACATTTCAATAATATTGAAACCTGTCAGGACCATCCAGGTTAAGCTTTTTTTCATCAGAAAATAACACAGAGTACCATTTGGAGTTTCAGCAGGCCATAGTTTGTTTAGTGAAGTTTAGACGCTCCATTTTGTGCCGGCTTAGAAGCGGTGGTTTTTTCTTCAGTTTTTTATATTTCACATAGGAAGCATTATGCAACACCCTGCGAATGGTTCTCCTTGAAAAATTCAGTTTCAAAGCATTCTTAATGCCTGTAGTGGTCATCTTATTCTGTGTAGCGAGCGAAAGCACATGGCGTCTGTCTCTCGAGACAAGCAAGGAGTACGTCCAGATCGTTTAATCACCGATCCATTCTTTTCAAAACATTTCTAATTGCACATCTAGAGCGTTTAATAACTTTTGAAATATTATTAATTGAAGCACCAGTTCCATTTAATCTCCAAATTTCGCGAATTTCACTTTCTTTTAATTCTGTACCTCGTGGCATGTTTGTAAATGCGTGAAGTCGGTTATCGTCTGCTTTAGTTAACTGCTGACGTCATAACAGCGTGCAGAAAGTTTGCATATTGAACATTATTTTCGAAAAAAGCAGGTGTTTTAATTAAAATGTTAGGGTGTCTTATAATTTTGTCCATGTTACTTTTAATTTTTTTTATTAAACTCTATAAAAATATCATTTCTGTAAAACAATTACGTGTGATAACAGAAAAAAATTATGTTTTTGTCGTATTTGATAAAACATTTTTAAGCTCTGAATTTTTTCTTTCATTGTTTGTCAAATTAGATAGGTGTCATATAATTATGTCCACCACTGTAGATGTATATATAGTGACGCAAGTGCAAAAACAAACGAACGCCACGACACTCAGCGGAAACGAAAAAACGAACGAAAACTGCGACACTTATATATACAGGAATTTTAAGATCAAAGTAACCGCTGAAAGCCGACACTTAATATCTCAGGAAATATGGGAGGTTATGTTCTGATATTTTCAAAATAGACTTTCACCTTCTGTCTGATCCTACCATGAAATCGCTACATTTCTGCGTGCAATATATTTCGAGATATGAATTGGCTCATTTAAGTTGTAAATGGGCGGCGTATGTAAGGAACAAATTTTTCTCGAATATGGCTCGAGCGAATTTAGTTTAATTGATATATGATATTAATCGCTTTTATCTGATGTGCCTGACATCTCCCTTTTCCCTAGGAAAACTCTTGTTTTTTTTATAACTCAGTTTAAAAATCGAACTATTTTTTACTCCGAAAATACCGTGATGCGGCAGTTTCGCGGACGAATTTCTTCTCTTCCATCTGAAATACTGAATATCAAATAATCGTTTTGGCTCCATCTATCGGGGAGCGTCAAAAATAAACACAAAAAAAAAATTTCTTTTTTTAATATATATATTAAATGAGTTATTTATTTAGGTACTTGTATTTTATATGACATTTGTTTATCAAAAATATTCTTTGTATTTACATTGTTTTCATGCTGATACGTTGTTAACTTTCAAAATTGGTTCTATTTTAAAAGGTGATTGCAACAACAAAAAATTTTTCCTTTATTTTCATAAAAATGACAAATAATATGATAATCATATGCAAATATTTGTAATTTTTTCAAAATTAGGTGATAAATCACTTAAACTACGGATTGAAAAAATTCTTAAAACAGAATTTGAAAATAATTAATTTGCTCATTAAGTTTCTAGTATATATATAATATATAAATTACAAAATGTTAAGCTATAATAAAATTTTGAATAGATTAAGATTTCTTTTTAAATTAAATTCATAACAAACTATACTACTTAAATATTTACCAGTATAAAATTTTCACTTTTTAAAGATTTTTCTATTATTATTTATTTTTCTCTTTTAAATCAAATCTATACCTAAAAAATTATAATAAGAAATAAATATAAATAAGAAATTTTTGTCATTTTTAAAATGTACTATATTATGCCTTTGTAATGTTGCATGTGTCCATCTTTTTTATCACTTTTTATAAAATTTTGAAATTTTATTTAGTTTGTTATTTTGTTCGAGTATGACCTATAAAACAACACTTTTAATACAGTGTTATAACTCATTACCATACTCCTTTAATTTTGCGTTTTGATCATTAACCCCTAAAAAGTAATGATATCAATACAAAAAACCCTTAACGGGTTAAAAGTTTGTGACGCAGCACTGTACTTTATGGCTATAAGAATTAGAAATACGGGTCTTAAAAATAATGATATCAAATTTTCAGTGACGCTTTGATATTAATTAAATTATACATAGATTTTCTTATTTGAATTTGCTTTTTCCTTTTATTTATATTTACAGTGTAAACGTTATTTTCAACATAAAATAATATATAGCATTTACTCATTGATACCTTTCCATTCACATTTCTTATACTATGAAAGCATGTGTTTTAAAAGAAATTATATGAAATTCCAGTAACGCAGTGGTGTTACATTAAGTGATTTGTTTTTAAATTTCTCTGCAATTATTTTGTTTTGCATATTAAAGTATATGTGCACATTGAAATATTGCTTTTAATTTTCAAATACGCTGTCAAATATATCACCTTCATTAAGCTTATATTATGTACTGAAATATATTTATTTCAATGAATTATTCTATCTTTTGCGTCACGCATAATTAAGGGTTTTTTGTATTGATATATATGACTCTATTATATAACTTTTACTTATACTACTGCTCTAGCGGCAGTACTATAAGTAAGAAAAAATTTGTTACATGTATGGGCAGTAATATCACATTAATATTTCGATGGGATTACAAAACTGTATTTATCAATTAACTAAGAAAAACTTTAAAACTTTTTATTACCATATATTTATATTAGTTAAAAATTCAAAATTTACGTTGATGGTGTATTAAAGAATCTTTTTGTTTGGAATTTCATAACTTGCTTACTGTGTTGAGTTTTTTCGTTAGGAATGAATCCTCTTCATTTGAGAGATATGCATTTTGATTTGCTTAGACATGCCTTCAATATTACTTTAAAGAAAAGAGAATGAAATATTGAAATAAATAAATATCCTGAAAAAAAAATGTATGTGTTTTAAATTTAATTAAATTTTGCATTGAAGATTTTGCTTTTTATTTCAAAAGGCCTTTTGTTTCTTTTTATATGACGGCTATGTTCTTCAAAATCACTTAGCAAGATACATATTTTTTAAAAAGAAAAACATGATATGTAAAGAGTTCCCTTTTCAAAATTTGTTTAGATTTGGACAGAAAGAAATTTCATACTTCTGCCAAAATATTATATTACATACATTATATAATAACTTAATCTAGTTTGAAATACAATTAATTCTGTTTAAAATTAAAATTTCTTGTCAAAGTGTTGTAACGAGTTTCAACTTTTAACTTTCGAGTAATCAAGTTCAATCGCATGGAATAGAAAATTTACATTGAAAGAAAATCACCAAGTTTAACATTTCATTTTAAAATTAGTATGCTTTCTCGGAAAATCAGGAAACCGCAATTCGAAACAAGATTTAAATAAATCGGATGGAAACTCAGAAGAATTTAATATGCTAAAAAATACTAAGCATTTGCGAAGAACGTTGCAGTCATTAACAGGAATAAATGAAATTTTCATGCAAATGAGGTAAACGGCTATATCAGCACTAGAACTAGCACTTTTAAAGACATTATTATACAATGTTAGGAATAGGAGTGGCAGAGAGAAATATATCTTTGAATATCTAAGAAAATTACGAAAGGGGAAAAAAGCTTTATGCAGTGAATTGGAGCTTCGTTCTTATAAGAAAACACATCATGTTTAGATCTAAGTTATTGGATTTAAAAATAATTTTTTGCACAGCTTTATCAAAATCAGTTAATTAATCGAATATTTTGTTACATAAAAATTCATTCGTAATAAAAATTTATGGATTATAAGATTTTTTAGTAGTCCCTTATTGAATACTACTTAAAAAAAAGAAAACAAATCAATCTTCGGATTATTCAATCGAAAAAAGCATTGCGAACCATTACTGAACATTATTATAAAAAAAACGTGGTACTTAAATAACACACGGCTAAAGTTCTTGGTATTGCAGTAGTTATTTTTTTTTAAATTTATTATAAGAACAAGGAAAACTAAGGAAAACACAGAGAATTTTAGTTTTAAACAGAAATGGCTAATAATAGAAATAAACAATTAAACTTAAAAACACTATGTTGAAGCACGTTAAATAAAAGAGAGGAAAGCTGTAATATATCCGAGGTCAAAAGATAGATATGAAGTTTTGAAGTTATTAAGTTGTATTCTATAACTTCAATCACTAGGAATTGCGTGCAAACTCATGATCTGCAAGAATGTCTCGATACCATACATATGCTATTGTTTATATTAATCAGTATAGGAAATATATTAGAGACTTGCTCTACATCTGCTACATCTGTTTAAAATTAAGGAAATTCTTTTCTGAATTTGGTGCATTATTGTAGTCTGCATAGCTGCCACGTTTTTTAATTTATTCCGGAATGTTCTTAGCCCCGCCCTTTTTTCACACCGTTATCTTTGTAGAAAGGTTTTCTTAAATATATATTTACGGTTAAATATTAAGAAAATTGCTCTAAAAATATTATAGTGTGAAAAAGGGGCGGGACTAACAACATTCCGGAATAAATTAAAAAACTTGGCAGCTATGGTAGTCTGTACTTGAGAATACATTCTAAATCTTATCAAAAGTATTAGTGTACAAATTAATACAAAATTTTCTTTTTTCTTCATAGAGGTTTTGCCAGAGTAAATTTCTTTTTTGTTTTAAAACTGTAAATGCTGTATTTAAGTTATGTAATGCCGTAATGCATTTTCCCGTATTATAGAAGATTACACGATGAAAAGAATTATTAGAAAAAAAAAATGGTTGCTGTACCATAATATTGTGTTTAACTTTTCTCATTAATATTCAAACTCGATAGGTTTTAACTGATAACGGCATGATTCAAAATTTTACGTGAACATATACATACAGGTGTTGGACAAAATAATGGAAACAATTACGTTTTGTCAAATATCTTGAAAAATACTTAATATGTTGCTCTTAAATTTTGGAAATAAGGAAAACATGTTTTTCTCATATTTTTCAGCAAAGATTTTGTCACGAAGGTCCGTAGGGGACGAACAACAAATCCAATAAAATAAAAAGTATTTGTGATTACCCTGTATACGGAAAAGAGTCGATTGATCTGCAAATTTTAGATATGGTTATAAATGTTATATTTTATACGTGTGCAGAATTTTGTGAGGATATCTCGAATATTTAAGGAGTTATTAATATTTTATTAAGAAATGCAAAAATTTTTCACAAGACTTTATAACTCCATAGGTTTTTCTTCACATTTCATGAAACTTTTGGAAAACATGACACCATATGACTAAATTATTATATTATAGTTTAAAACAAATATATTTGATATTCAAAGAGATATGGACAGTTGTAGTAAATAATTTATTACTGCGCGTGCGCGGACTGTAACAAAACTTTGACATAGTTTAATATATTATATCCTATAAAAGAAATCCAGTTGAATATCACAAAAAATCATAGAGATATCGGTGATTGAATGAGTTGTTTTTCCAGAAGCTATGTTACACAATGAAACTTATTACAATATTTGCGATTAATTTTTCTTTTCTTTTTTCTTTTCTTTTCTTTTTGTTTTTTTTTTGGAGTTGTGCACTACATATCTAAAAAAAAAAAAAAAAAAAAAATTAAATTTTTTTCTGATTTTTATTGCATAGGTTGAAAACTATATATATTGAGCTACTTTTGTCAAAAACTCATTTGAATAGAGTAAAAATTAAGCAAATTCTCGAGAGAAGATCTGCAAAAGAACGAGCTAGATTTTAGGTATGCATTTTCCAGAGTTGATATTTCGTGAGGGGTTTTTCCCATGCTGCACATTTAATTTGAAGATCCAGTTATTTCAACCACATTGCAAAAGTTTTTTTTTTTCTTTTTGTGAAAATTCCCTTATAGGCTTGTAACTTTAACATATTTTTATTTATCTATATTTGTGAGTTCATGGTTCTCTATTATTTTGTGAATTTCGCAGGAAGTTTTTAAAAATTTTATGGATATCCTTCCAGGTTTTTAGCAAAACGCTTTTTAAAAAATTAGTAATTTAAAAAAAAATGCCTAAATAATTGCGCAATTCCCGTACCAAAACATGCAAATATTGTGCATAGTATATACAACAATGTCTTAAAGTTTCGGGTCATTTGCAGTTCTTTGTAATACAGGGTGATCCAAAATATTTTTGCTCTTCTTCAATTTGTGGTTGGTCTCCTAACTGAACTCTGGGCATAATCTATTATGGAAAATATGACTTTTTAAATGTTCTTTGAAGTTTCATGCCATTTCGTCTAGTACTTATTTAGATAAGCAAAAAATTGTCGAAAAAAAATTCTAATAATTTGATCACCCGCTGTATTATACCTTTACGTACTCTTTTGTATATCTTCAATAAAATCTCTCCATATTAATACAAAAAAAATTGAGATTTTTCATGCATCTTCATACACTTCTTTCATGCATGAGCAGTGAAATAGTATTTATTAAAAAATGCTCATACCTCAACGAATATTACACGTATGAATTTTATGTTTCAGGATAATATTTTTCTAATGTTTTGTCAATTTTTCTGCAAGTTTTGTGAAATTTTATGGAAATCTGTCCTAGTTATAAGCAAAAAACTTGTCCAAAAAAATTGGTAATTAAAAAAAAAAAAAAAAAAAAAAAAAAAAAAAAAAAGAAATTTTTTTTATATTTGTCTAAATAATTGTGCAAGTTCCGCATCAAAACACACAAATATTGTACATAGTATTTGCAATAATGTATTAAAGTTACAAGTCATTTGTAGCTTTTTATAATACAGGGTGATTCAAAGTACTTAAGCTCTCCTTCAATTTGTGGTTGGTTCCTCAATTGTACTCTGGACTAAATCGATTATGGAAACAATGAGATTTTAAGTGTTCTTTGCATGTGTGAAGTTCCAGGCTATTTCATCTAGTATTTCTGTAAAAAATCGGAAAAATGGCAAAAAAAAAAAAAAAAAAATCTAATAATTTGTTCACTTACTGTAAACCGCACGCACACACACACGCACACACATATATATATATATTAATTAGGGTGTCCCTTAAATGAAGGAGAATTTTTTTTTCTTTTTTGTAATCGGATACGCATACCCTCTAATTTTTTTCTCTTTAACCCTAAACACTTTTTAGCAAAATGGGGGTAGTTTAGCTCTTTGGGGGGTAATGTTAACATGTGCCGAATTGACGGCACGTGTTAACATTATATGCATCACAATTTACATTATAATTTAACATAATTCTTACATACGAATATTCTTGTTCTCTTGAATTACTTGCTCATATTTTTTTCTAATGTATGTTTCACTATTTTAACCAAATTGTTCATCTGTCAAAGTGTAAATGTTTTACACTATCTTCATAGTACAAAAAGATGAACACACACACATATTAATGTATAGTATTTAATATACATGGACAAGTTTATTCCCCCATTTTTTTTTTAAATATTCATAGACGGTTCTTACCATTTTGATGATTTTGAATATCTAAGAATAATATTTATTTATTTATTTTAAAGATGTCATTCTTTAAGTATTGCTCACAACAATACGTGAAAAAGTTCTTCATTATTTTATTCTTACACATATACATTTTCTACGCCTTTTTTGCAAACTATGCTATTTCAATACTGCATGATATAATTTAATCATAGTCACATGTTAACCTTACTTTCCGTAAAAGATTTAAAAAAAAAAAAAAAATAAAAAAAAATAAAAAAAACGTAAGAACCTTATAACCCCCTTTTCTCGCGGCCATATATTATAATAGTAATAATAATAAAGTAAAATAAAAATTCTGGTGTTTGCATACTTTTATTTTCTTTTTCGTACTATTGCTGAAAAATTATTTTGTCATAAAAATTAAAAAGTGTAAATATATCTTGTTTTATTTTAAGCATGTTTCGCATCTGTATTTAATGGTCGTTATGTTGTTTTACTACATCTTAGATCAATTTTATATCTCACAAAGTTTTGTAGAGTTCATGCAGCTATATGTGGATTAATGAATATTGATATATATCACATAAATTCACGTTGACAATGTTGACCTTATATGTGCTGATTCTTTTCTACAAATATTATTTTTCACAAATATTTTTACAAAATATTTTGAATCATTTTTAGTCCTACACATTTTTGTCGTTTTTGCAATATCAATATTTAAAAAGTTTTGCATTTCTGCATTTCTTTTTAATGCTGTCAAACATTTTGTGTTGGAACGCTTCATAGCAAAAGCCAAATTAATCAATATTCTAAAATTACACTATGAGTTCAAAAATTCACAAAGTCTATACAACCAATTTGTAATTTCTTTTTCTCTCATTCTTAAGGAGACTTAGCACCTTTGACGACACGACTGAAGTACGTTTCATATAAAAGCTTATATTTCCATTTAATATTTATAAACTGAACTAGATTAGGTATGTTAAATAAAATATATATTTAGCCAACAATTCTTATGGTTTTTGAAATATTTTTTACAGATTTAAAATCTTTAAATTAAGTTTTCTCAGTTTGTATTTTTTTCATGAATTCATGATATTTAACATGCTTAAATTTCTACAAATATTTAAGAAAATACTTAATATATTTTTTGATTATTTAATGAAACCTATTTAAAAGAATTAGAGATGGGTTTTGAAATTTATTAATTGGTTTTCAAGAAAAAAAAAAAAAATTAAAAAGCGCATGTCAAGGTAGAGATTGAAAAAAAAAAAAAAAAAAAAGAAAAAAAAAATGCTTTTTGTTATATTGTTATTTTTAATATTTTTTCATTTAAAGGTATTGCAAAATCCATTCCTAATTCTTTTAAATAGGTTCTTATTAAATAACCCCCTCCCCCTCCAGAATAAAAAAAAAAAGGTCTTTTCTTAAATATCTGTAGAAGCTTAAACATTTTAATGATCATGAATTCATGAAAAAATGCAAAGTGAGAAAACGAAATTTAAAAATTTTAAATCTGAAAAAAATATGTCAAAAACCATAAAAATTGTTGCCTGAATATATATTTTAGTAAACAAACCTATTCTAGTTCAATTTATAAATATTAAATGGAAGTATAAGCTTTTATATGAAACATACCTCAGTCGTGCGGTCAAAGGTGCCAAGTTCCCTTAAACATTACTTATAAGAATGATCTTTATAAATAAACACATTAAAACACACTTTGAAATTATATTTTGCAGAATATTTTTATAGATAAATATGTAAGTAATTGAAATGGTTTTCTTGCAGACTTTGTGTACATTGTTAAAATGCTTGTCCCTTAAAAAAAAAAAAAAAAAAAAAAAGATTTCATGTGAGGAGCAAACATTCAAATAATGTTTTCTCCTTCGGTTACATTTTTTTAGAACACACACACACACACACACAAAAAAAAAAAAAAAAAAAAAAAAAAACTAATAAATTTAAAAGTAACTAAACTTAAACCCCAATTATTGTTTGTTTAAATATATTGCTAGTTACTACGAATATATGTAGTCATACTATTATATGGAATTCAAAGAAAAATCACTAGCTACATTTTTTTTTTTTTTTTTTTTTTTTGAGAAAACACGGTTTGAATATTTGCTCCACATATATATTTTTACCAAAAAAGTTAATTATTATTCCATAACTCAAAATAACTTTATATTTCGATTTGTAAACAATGTTTCATCCCCCCCCCTCCTCTCTCTCTCTCTCTGTATATGTGTACATATATACAGAGTTGCCAACATTTTAGTTTATTCCGGAGCATTTTTAACCCCCCCTCCCCTTTATTCCATACTAATTTTTTTTAAGAGTAAATTTTCCTTATTGTATCGTAATTATATATTGGAGATAAAAACTCTAAAAAAAAAGTGGTGCAAAATAGAGGGGGAGGGGCTAAAAATGCTCCGGAATAAATTAAAATGTTGGCAACCCTGTATATATATATATATCATAGTTCATTCGGCCACGCTTTTTTTTCAAGGACTCTTCTACCAGCATTTTCATACAATATATTTCCTTTTAAGGTTTAATTTAACTGATTCTTTTTGTTTTTTTTTCACTTTATATTTCAGCTCACACCAATATTACTACATTGTAATATTCATGTTACTTACCTTTTGAATAAACATGTTGTTTTGTCGAAAGTTCATCCAAAGAAATACTTAGAAAAAAAACTAGTGCCAGTTTGTACAAACTGCTACAGAAGTAATGCCTGTATGTTGTACGGCCATACTTGTCAACATCCTAATTAATATTCCGTAGTGTTGTTTATCCCGCCCTTTTCCTCACACCAGTAAATTTTTCAAGTAATATTCTCCAAATGCCATTACAATTAAACTAGTGGATCAGCAGATCAGGAGCCTCAACGTCCTATTTACATCAGACATTATTCAATAGTTCATTTTTATTTATTCCTTACTATATTTTGTATCAATTCTTTCAAAGAGGTTTAGTAAAAGTTAATAAAATGCTAACTTTGTGCATTTCTAGTCGTTTTAGTGTTAAAATAGCTTAATTTTCCTTTAAAAACACTTATAAAAGCTCCAATAAGGGAAGAAATGGATTTGGCGCCAAATTTGGCGACTGTTTTCCACCTTGGCGATTTTTTTGGCGATCTTGGCGAGAAAATCCTTATTAGGGATATACCAAATATGGAAGCTCTAATCTCATTATGAGATACGAGAATTTTCCAGAACAGTCTGTGTTCGATAGGAGCATTTTTTCGCCAAGGCGGTCAGTCTCAGATCTGTGTCAGTTTCGTCAAATGCTTGCTTTGCTTTGAGCCTCTTTAGATGAGACTTTCTTTATGTGTTATTGCTAAACAGTTTGTACTGTTGATTTGCTGTTAACGGCTGTTGTTTAAGCTGTGTTTACTGATTGAATTGAAGCTGATACTTGGTTTATAGACCTGTATTTTTCTGGAACTTCCTGTGAATACATCACTGAATTTTTGCAAGTTTTGCCTTTCATTCTCGGACAACTTACGGACCCCCCAAGTACGCAACAATATGTATTCTTAATAAACGACGGTCTTGTATTATTTCCCTGAAATTCATAAATACCAAATTTCATACAAAAAAATTACATAGCATATCGGAAATAGATAAAACATAAAAACACAGCACTTTACACGTTAAAATTCAAGTCAAGAGACTTAGTTTAAAAGTTTACATTATACAAGTTAAAAGGAAGAACATCACGACGTTTCGTCCAAGTATAGTTACTTGTGGACATCCTCAGGTCTATAACTTGACTTGAATTTTAACGTCTTGACTTGAATTTTAACGTGTAAAGTGCTGTGTTTTTATGTTTTATCAATTTGATCTATACACGTGTTGAAAACAATTACTCATCCAATATCGGAAATATTTTGCGTAACCTTTAATCTAATTTCCAATTCTATGCCCAAAATTATCAACAAGAAAACATGCTTTTAAAATTCTAACAAAATTTCATTATATTTGATGGGGTGTAACCATGTTAAAATAAACTTTTAAGAAATATCGACTATAGACCGTAATAGTACGAAATTATTTTTGTATCCCAGAAAAGTAGCCACAGTCATTATAAACACCAATAATAAGAATAAACCTAATTAATTATAACTCATTATTTTTTCAAACTAATTTGACATCATTTGGATGATTACAGTACATACTCGGAATTATTTTGTGTGGTCCCATAAATTATTTAGTCTATACATAACCTTTTTAAAGAGTAAACATAATTTTAAGCATCTTTGTAATGTATGTTAATTTTATTAAGTTCCATTCAGCAAAAACGCATTAAAGTGCGCGCTTAAATAAAAGTTTGTCCATAAGCTCTAATGCTACGAAATTCTTTTGCGTGTCTCTGTAAACAAACCATAAACATTGTATACACCAGTAAAAACTATTCAGCTTACTTTGCGTTTAAAATTAATAATTGTTCCAAATTTAACATCGTTTGGATGACTACGTGACATTGTCAGAACACTTTTGTAAGGTTCATTAATTAGAAAGCTTAAGAGCACATATTTTCTTCAAACAACATAAGTTTAAACATCTTAGTCACGTACGCTAGTTTAATTTTCTTGATTGCAAAGTAAAGATGTTAAAATGCGTTTAAATGCAATTCACCTCATACGCCGTAATGTGAAGTATTTTGGCGTGTCCCTGTATACAAGCTATAAAAAGTATAGACCTAAGAAAATAAATAGCTATTTCTAACCGAGCCTGAATATATGTGTCAATTTGCAAGTCAATCGGAGAATTTTTGCGGCCGCTATTGCGGTACATATACAAATTCATCCCATAGGCCGTAATGATAAAAAAAACTTTGGCGTGTCCTTGTACACGAACTACAAATGGAATGCACACCCAAAACTATACAGCTAATTTAGTGGGGATCATGAACATGTGTACCAAATTTCAAGTCAATAGCGTGATATTTGCGGCCGCTATCGCACGACAGACAGACGGACAGACGGACAGACGGAGCACGAAATCCTTTTGAGTCTCAACAGAGGGCCTCCACTGACGTTTCGGCAAAAATTGGAAGTCAATAGCTTGATTATTGCGGTGGCTATCGCGGCACATACAGATTCTTCCCATAGGCTGTAATGATAGAAAAACTTTGGCGTGTCCCTGTACACGAACTACAAATGCAATACACACCTAAAACTATACAGCTAATTCCGTTGGGCTCATGAATATGTGTACCAAATTGCAAGTCAATAGCGTGACTTTTGTGGCCGCTATCACGATACATACAAATTCCTCCCTTAGGCCGTAATGATAAAAAAAATTTTGGCGTGTCCCTGTATACGAACTACAAATGGAATACATACAAAAACTATACAGCTAATTTTGTGGGGATCATGAACATGTGTACCAAATTTCAAGTCAATAGCGTGATATTTGCGGCCGCTATCGCACGACAGACAGACAGACAGACGGAACACGAAATCCTTTTGAGTCTCAACAGAGGGCCTCCACTGACGTTTCGGCAAAAATTGGAAGTCAATAGCTAGCTTTTTGCGGTGGCTATTGCGGCACATACAGATTCTTCCCATAGGCCGTAATGATAGAAAAACTTTGGCGTGTCCCTGTACACGAACTGCAAATGGAATAAACACCTAAAACTATACAGCTAATTCCGTTGGGCTCATGAATATGTGTACCAAATTGCAAGTCAATAGCGTGATTTTTGTGGCCGCTATCGCGATACATAGAAATTCCTCCCTTAGGCCGTAATGATAAGAAAAATTTTGGCGTGTCCCTGTATACGAACTACAAATGGTATACATACAAAAACTATACAGCTAATTTTGTGGGGATCATGAACATGTGTACCAAATTTCAAGTCAATAGCGTGATATTTGCGGCCGCTATCGCACGACAGACAGACAGACAGACAGACGTACAGACGGAACACAAAATCCTTTTGAGTCTCAACAGAGGCCCTCACTGACGTTTCGGTAAAAATTGGAAGTCAATAGCTTGATTTTTGCGGTGGCTATCGCGATACATACAGATTCTTCCCATAGGCCGTAATGATAGAAAAACTTTGGCGTGTCCCTGTACACGAACTACAAATGGAATACACACCTAAAACTATACAGCTAATTCCGTTGGGCTCATGAATATGTGTACCAAATTCCAAGTTAATAGCGTGATTTTTGTGGCCGCTATCGCAATACATACAAATTCCTCCCTAAGGCCGTAATGATAAGAAAAACTTTGGCGTGTCCCTGTATACGAACTACAAATGGAATAAATACCAAAAACTATACAGCTGATTTCGTGGGGCTCATGAACATGTGTACCAAATTTCAAGTCAATAGCGCTATTTTTGCGGCCGTTATCGCGATACATACAAATTCCTCCCATAGGCCGTAATGATAAGAAAAATTTTGGCGTGTCCCTGTATACGAACTACAAATGGAATACATACCAAAAACTATACAGCTGATTTCGTAGGGCTCATGAACATGTGTACCAAATTTCAAGTCAATAGCGCTATTTTTGCGGTCGCTATCGCGCGACAGACAGACACACAGACACAGCCCAAAACCGTTTTGAGTCTCAACAGAGGGCCTCCACTGACGTTTCGGCAACAAGAAGAAAAATACTCTAAAAAGATATTGGTGTGAGAAAAAAGGCGGAGCTAACAATACTACGGAATATTAATTAGCATGTTGGCAAGTATGTGTACGGGTAAACCAGTTAAGGGGTTAAAGCTTTTTTAATATCAGAATTTGCTAAATAATAATACTGGTGCAGAAAATTAAGGAAATTCAAGGACTGTACGAACTATTGATATATATATATATATATATATATATATATATACAGGGTGATTCCGAGGTCATAGGACAAACTTGGAGAGAAGGTAGGGAAAATACATAAATTAATAAATACTGTTTTTATTGATATAATTTTTCGCAGCGATTGCAATAATATGAACATTGTGTACGATTTTGTGAAATAAATGAATCACGTAAGATTTTAAAATTTACACAGTTGGCGGAGTTAGTAGAATACAGTAGCCCAAAACATCCAGTTATTAAACAGTTAAAAAGATGTTTGGGAACATGGGTGCCTGTACAATTCTGAACCCTTGTGATAGTATCTACCTCACCTCCAAGTTTGCCCATGACCTTGGAATCACCCTGTATATACACACACAGGCTATCCCAAAATTACAGCGACAAAATTTAAGAAAAGATAGGGCACTTAATAAAGATTCAGAATTGCACAGGAGCCCGTGCCCGCAAATATCATTTTAACCCTTTAAGAACTGGGTGTTTTGGGGTATTTTTTAATAAATGTGGGCGTGGCTTTTAAATTATTAAATTATGATTTTTTTTTTTTTCATGCAAATGGTTGTATAAAAGTATATACACAGTACACTCTTTCTGATCAATGTAATTAAAGAACTGATTGTATTAATACGGATAATGTGTATGATTTTGTGAAATGATGGATCGTAAACAAATTACAAGTTAGTTTAAAATTTACAAGATATTAGGAGTTACAAATTATCAAAAAAAAAAAAAAAAGACTACATATTAGCAGTCGATAATACTCATACATGGCGATAAGTGTTGAAAAGCATCAGAAAGTATCTGCTCCTTAAAGGATTAATGTGACGTTTGCGGTCATGGGTTGCTATGTATTCCTTATTCTTCCAGCTGTTATGTGCATGCACTTAAAGCTTGTAGCTCTACGTTTGTACGAAAAACATGCGTTAGAAAATACCCAAAAATATCCGGTTCTTAACCCTTAAATGCATAGTGATGTAGATCTGCATCGTATATTTAAAACCTCATATCTCTTCATGTAGCAACCTTTGTATAGTGTTTTTATTTATTTTTCATTTTATTTTATTTTTAAGTTTACGAAAAGTAATATATCGTTACCGAACGCAGCTAGAATCTTTGACAGTTTACTTCTTTATCTGTGACAATTCATTGTTGGCGCGCTATCTGAGTACAATTTCATTTCGGCTTGGTGTTTACGAATTATGATTATTTATATAAAAAGTAATGAAGCCATGCAGGAAAAATTGTTTTCGGATAGAAACAAGGCAAGAGTAACAAATAATATTTATATTTCTGCATATACTGATAAACTTATGCAAGAAAAAAGTAGCTTTTTCATACATATATATATATATATATATATATATTTTGATGTAAAAATACATCAATATATTCTATATTTTTTATTTTTTTTTTCATTAACCACACCCATTTTCCAGTTGATTTCAAATGTTATTTATTAAAAATAAAAATTCATGCACTTAAGGGTTAGGATGGCTTTTGCGGATATGGGTTCCCATGCAATTCTCAAACCTTATGATGTGCCCTGTCTTCTCTTAAAGTTTGCCGTTGTAGTTTTGGGGCATCCTGTACATATATATATTTGGTAATTTTATGCCTCATATCATTGATGCCAATACTTGAATTTATTCCGGAATATTTTTAGCCCCGTCATTATTTCGCACCACTTTATTTATACAAAAAATTTCTCAAATATAACTTAGATAAAAAAAAAAAAAAAAAAAAAATCCTTAAAAAGTAAGTGGTATGAAAAAAAGGCGGGGCTTAAAATACTCCGGAATGAATTAAAATGTTGGCATTTATGCTCATATGTGTATTTTGAAGCGCTTAAATGCACTTGTGATTGCTTTGTTGAACATGATTTTACCTTGCATTTAGAATACTGGCCAATTTTTCTTTTCTTATGTAAGGGTAAAGATTCGTATAATATTTCATGCGTAAATTTACATTTCACACAAATGTTTCACAATAAAATAGTTTAATATACATATATAACCTTTTGTATTTGATAATGCATATATTATAATATATGCGATTTGATGTTGAAATTTTAATTGAGACTATTGTTGTTGACAGACAATAGAAATTAAAATTGACGCATGAAAAAAAGAGCTTGATCTTAAATAGTACTTCTTAAACAGTTTAATTGAAATTGTAAGAAATGATGCTTCAAAAGAAGATGATTTTATGTATTTAAAAGTTTTTATGGTAGAGTTAAACCTTTCAAGATTTACCCATTTATTCTAGGATATCTAACTTCACTCAAAACTTTAAGTCTACCGAGTTCGTTTCTAAAACGAATTCATTTGACTTTAAGCGATAAATTTCTTGTTGCAATTTATGCTCTGATTAGCTGTTGAATCCTTCAGTCATTTTTACTACATAGTGCTTGCGTTAAATGAAAAACTATGTTATTTAAATATACTGTGCCCCAACCACACACACACACACACACACACACACAAAAAAAAAAAAAAAGGCTTTATTCGAATTAAAACATTATAAGTTCATTATTTAAAACTCTATTACAATGTGAGTAGGTAATTTTTATTTAAACCATACAAAAATAGATTTACGTGTTAGCATAAATAAAATTTTTTCAACTGGATATTAGATCAGATGTTAACTAAAGTTTACATATTGTTGAAACAACATAAAATAAGTGAAGGTAATCCCAGAGCTGCCAACCTAATCCGGCAAATCGTTAGTACCGCCCATTTTTAGTACTTCGCCCATTCTTTAGTACTTAGTAACGATGGGCGGTACTACGCCCATCATTAGTACCGCCACTTAATTTTTAGAGTAATTCTCTTCAAATATATTTACGATGAATTAAGGAAATCAATACTCTAAAAATTAAGTGGTGTAGAAAAATGGGCGGTACTAACAATTTGCCGGATTAGGTTGGCAATTCTGTAATCCTTTGCTGCAAATTTAAGAAGTTGAATGTAAGGCAAGCATTAAAAATCATGTTCAACTCCGATCAGGTCACCCCAAAGGCATTTCAATCCAGTTGTAGTACTAGGCAATAAATAAATATTGTCGAAAATATAATTTTTTTTCGTTGCAAGATAAAAACTGTGACATTAAAAAAATATTTTAGTTTTAGAAATATTTTTCATGTGTGGAATACCCTAACTATAAAACAGATAGTTTTTTTTTTTTTTTTTTTTTTTTTTCTGGAAAGAGATATGGGAGTATTAATTTTTGAAAATTTTTGAAAACGTAATTTGTGATTTTCATCATTTTATTTATTACTTGGCTATTTCTTGCTTTAAAAAAATATCAAACATGGTTATTTACTTTGGAATTTCACGCATTTTAGTTTTCGCTGAAATGTACTTTAAGCAAGCTTAAAAAATCCAGTACTATCATTAAATATATTTATTTATGATATATAAAAGAATATATTTTTTCCGACGCATTCTGGTTGCATGAATAAAATCTTTCTGGGTGGAACTTTCTGTACATTTGCTGTAAATCACTGATGTCAAAACATCTACTTAGTTGAAAAAACTGTGTTAAGCAATGTTAATAAACAGTTAGAAGCCACTTTTAGCTACATTTTACTTTATTACCATTTTAACATGTTACTTTTAGAGTAACAATTTAAAAAATAGACATAACTTTTTGGTTCAAATTTATTACTTATATTTTAATACCTTTTTAAAACTTAAAACTTGGATATTTCTGATTAGCTCTTGTTAAAAAGATGAAAAATGAAAAATTATTATTATTATTATTTGTTATAGCAACATTATGGTTTTTCTAGCATTATTATTATTTTTTTTTTTAACCATACAAATTGTATGGTGAATGAAAAAAGAAATGATTAATAAAAGATTCCTTCTAATTTTTAACGGAATATGTGGATAATTTTAAAGTAAAGTTTTTTAAATGGACTCTTCTTTTAATATGTCATATTATAGTTAATGAAAACATCGAAATCTTTTCATGAGGAAATATAGTATTCACAAATCTAAAGGGGAGAATATTAAATTAACTTTACAATTGACTTAGAGTAAAATTTAAGGAAAAGTTTAATTGCCAATGTCAAGAAGACATTTTCTTAAATTTGTGGTTAAAAATATGGCAAGAAATTAAAACTTCTTCACACACCATAAATTTTAAATCAGCACAACCGGTTTCGAAAGGACGTAGCCTTTCTTCATCAGGTGCAAACACGTGCAACTGCCTTGGAGGCAAAAGCAAGACATTTGAATTTATTTTTGGTTAAAAATATGATTTTGTAATTTTAATTATAATAACATTAAGGAGTCAGGTACCATTGGAAGGAGCAAATATCAGAAAAAAAATGACCATAACATTTCAAAAAAAAAAAAAAAAAATAAAATAAAATAAAATAAAATAAAATAAAATAAATAAATAAATAAATAAATAAATAAATAATAAAATAAAATAAATAACAGGTGTTAAGAAATATTTTATCTCTCTCTTACAGCCATTAAATCTATTCTATATTTTTATTTTATAAAAATGTCAGTATGTAGTATTTCAATAGTATAAAAATGTGCGTAAAATTATTCAGAGCGAATTTTTTGTCGATGTATAGTTTTAAGCTCACAGTATATCCGTGATGGTTAGCCAAACTTTGATGAAAGTTTAACAGCTTTTATGCGAAATATAAATATTTGAAATGCCGAACAATTAGCTTTTTAACATTAAAAGATTTGTAATTATAAGCATAATTATGCCAAAAAAAAAGCGTTTTTTTTTTAATAGTAATTATAATATATATATATATATATATATCTATATATCTATCTATCTATATATATATATACATATATATATATATATATATATATATATATATATATATATATATATATATATATTACAAAGAATGGAGCTTTACAGCAAAATTATTTTTCGTTATTATAATTATAGGGTATTTCTGCATGTGCACATTTTTTTTTTTTTTTTTAAATTTATGTGATGTATCATTTGCTGGCAATCCTATATATATATGCAATGTATCTTATATATATATCGCAGTGCTTATATCTATATCTATCTATCGCTCTCTTTCTCTCTCTCTCTCTCTCTCTCTCTCTCTCTATATATATATATATATATATATATAATCTCTGACATAAAAAATAAAATAAAGTAAATAAAAGTATAAATGTACAATCATTCTAACAACTGTAATACACAGATAAATTCTTTCTTAACATGTCTTAAAAATTATAAGTTTCAAAACTAATTTTTCAAGTTACTGTGAAAAGAATTACGATAATTTTTATTGATACAGGGATGGAACACGGACGCAGAATTCACACCGGAATCTGTTTAAGAAATTTCTATACCTATAATATCGTTGATTTAAGAGGTAGAAATTTTTCTTACTTTCATAGTGGTATGAATTCTGCGCCCGTGTTCCATCCCTGTTGATATTTCCATCATTCAAAGGTCCCATACATGTTTGTGCATAGAAGTTTCCAAAAGGACAAAGAAAAGGAATATATCAATGCTTCTTTGAAATCACCGTCAACTATTTAAATAAATGTTATCATTATCTGATATAAAGTACAAAACATATACACATAAACGTTTCTTTTCATGGTTAAATTAACAGATTCTAATGCTCTATTAACTCTTATTATTATTAATCCTATGTTATTATTAGCTTTATTATTATTAACCTTTTATTATTATTCTATTATTATTATCCCTTTAAAGATCGTTGGTTTTGCCATCAAACCAAATATTTGACATAATTTATTTATTTATTTTTAGATTTTTTTTTTTCAAAAGTTTTACCTTGTTCTAATCGATTTTTAAACTTTTGTTCTTTCTCTGTTCGGTAGATAGCAGCACTACTCCGAAGTTTAACAAATGGGGTTTCACAGGAAGCGGAATGCAAAAATGACTTGAAATATCTTAGTAGGTGCCAGTGTACATTGCTTCTGTAATGAATCACCCGTATCTAGTTTTTTTTTTTTTTTTTTTTTTTTTTTCACCTGATGAAGGACGGGTGCTACCATTTTGGCTTGAAAAAACTGTTGCGAGTTTTTGCTATTTATAATATTTAATTAAAAAATATATATATATATATTTATTAAATTATATATTATTTGAATCAATCAGATTAACATACAAAAAAATTCTGGAAAATAAAAAACGCTATTTTTTTTTTTTTTTCTTTTTACGCACTTATGATCAGCTAAGTGTCTAAATGGTGGTTGATGAATTAAATTTCAGAGTTGAAATTTCGTCGCCGTTTGTAGTTATGCCATGTTTAAATTTGTCACTTGATATAGTTGCTTTAATGTAGACTCGGTGACCTTGCCAACGTAAATTATGTGAGAAGTGGGGAGCTGGTTATCAGCCAGGGTAGCTCAGTGGTTAGAGCATCCGCGCGTTAAGCAAAAGGCCTGGGGTTCGATTCCCGGCTGTAGTATTTTTAACATAGTTTGTAAAAACAGTCTTCTACTCCATTATATCAGAAATTAATTTCTAGGTTGATGAATTAAATTTCAGAATTGAAATTTCGTGGCCGTTTGGAGTTATGCCATGTTCAACTTTGTCACTGGATATAGCTGCTTTAATGCAGACTCGGAGACCTTGCCAACGTAAATTATGTGAGAAGTAGCGAGCTGGTTATCAGCCAGGGTAGCTCAGTGGTTAGAGCATCCGCGCGTTTAGCGGAAGGCCCGGGGTTCGATTCCCGGCTCTGGTATTTTTCCCATAGTTTGTAAAAATCAGCCTTCTACTCCATTCTATCAAAAATTAAGTGTCTATTTTTTTTTTTTTTTTTTTTTTTTTTTTTAGTAGCCATTTTTGAAATCAGTTTAGTAATTTTCAACCGAAAATGTGTAACCTTTATGAGTTTATTTAGAAAAATATTAAAGAAATTAGTATTTAAAAAAAAAAAAAAGTATGCATAAAAAATATTTAAAAATTATTTTTTATATTTTCTGTTAAAAATATTTTTCGTTAAATATAAAGAGAAAGTAATAATTTTGCTCTTGAGAATCCTTTTATTTTTTTCAGCATGACACACTTGAAAAAGAAAGCATCTTTTTTGAAAAATCCTCATTTTTAATATATTATTAGAAAACGGAAATTTTAAAGAAATATGGTCATTATATAGAATAAAGAACAAAGACTAAAGTAGTAAGAAATATGTAAAACAATGGTCCTATGAGTTTATGAATATAAAAATAAATAATATTAAAACTGCAGTAAAGTGAAAACAGAATGTTATGCGTGTTATACATATTCTAATTATAGAGAATTATTTGAAAATTAATAAGCATATTTACTGAATTTTTGTATTTAAAAATGTGCCTTGTGATGTTTTACAACCATAGAGATAAGATGTAATTAAGAAGGTTTTACTCCCCAGATGCTTTTAATTTTTTGTCGATTGTTTTATTGTTGATTTATTGAACTACTATATATTTATGAATTAAACTACGACTAACATGTACAGGGTGATTATAATTAAAGATATGATTTAAAAACACTATAATTTCAAAACTACAGATCAGAATGGTTTGATATTTTACAAGAACAATAGTGAGGCAATGAAATTTTGTTTTGCAAAGGAAAAAAATCAATTCCAAAATGTATCGTTAATCATCCGTACGGCGTGTGTTTCCTGAAGCTCCTATTTCTCTTTTGTCACTATAACTGTTTACGCTGTAAACACTTAATGTTGTCCTTTTGCTCAGAAAATTGTTGTAAACCCCTGGAGTTTATTATTTCTTGCTATTTCATTGTAGCACTAACAACATTCCCGTGTATAATGAATCCATTTAGGCATTTCTCCTTACATTACCCTGTCAGTGCCATCTATAAGGGCACTTTAGAACTACTTTTTTTCCTCCACCAAACAAAACTCCATTGCCTCAAGATTGTTCTGGTAAAATATCAAGTCATTCTAACCCGTAGTTTTAAAAGTATAGCGTTTTGAAATCGCAACTTTAATTATAATCACCCTGTATATATTAATATAAAAAATTAATCTACTTTTACATAAACTTTAATTGATTATCTGTCTTTTTGCAAGTAATGTTTTACTTTTCCCCCTCAATGTGTTTTTCAACGAGGTTTCTCGCGATAAAAATTTAAATATAATAGAGATTGACCTACTCTATAGTTATGTCAAACACATAACATTGTTAAGTGTTAGGCATTTTAGTAAAACCGTTCGCTAGTTATGCAGATTCGGAAATACGAAGTAATACCTAAAATAATTATATTTAATCTTATTCTTCCGTATGTAATGTACTGTAAAAGAATAAATTTAAAAATAAAATTTATTGAAGTTCATTTACAAAATAAATAAATAAAATAAAATAAAGTAAAAATAATATAAAAGTCCAATGATTTCGTATTAGGAACCCTTAGAGCAATTTATTAATTAACCTAATTTATCTCAATACAAAGGAATGCTGTTCGTAATTTGCTTCTAAAAATATTTATTAAACTTTAATTATCTACTTTCTTGTCTATTAATAAATAATAATAATAATAATAATAATTCTTAATATTATGTTTGATAAAACTACATTAATTACATCAATACATTTTCTGCATTTGTTCCAATGCAAGCTCAGTGTATATGTAATTCTACATTCGTGGTTAAGCTATTAAGCTTAACTATTGTCTAATGTTGAATTGTTTTGTTGTCGTAATTGCCAGTAGCTGGAACGATTACAGATAAAATCTAAATTTTTTGAATGAGTGCGTTACAGGAAAGGGAACGTTTAAAAGCTTCTGTGTAATTAACCGCTAAATTATAATTTACCATCTAAAAATAGCGTGAATTAAAGCGAAAATAATGCAGAGAAATATAAATTTTCATAAAAATTACTAATACCCGTTATTTTTCAGTTTTCTGAAAACTATTCAAAATAATTATGTTAAACATAAAAAGCAAATTTTTTTTTGTTTTACATTAATATAGAACAGTTGCAATTACAGATTTACAAAATTACAGAACTACAAAATTTTTATTTATAAAAGTATAGCAACTAATATTTAATATTTTCTAAAATAAATTTCAGTTTTTTTTTCCCATGAGGAAAGAAAGTTAGTTATTTTCTAATATATTATTTTTGTCTTTTAATTACGTAAATGAAGTTAATATACTGATTTGAATTCAGATCTAGAAACGTAATGCTACAGAAGTTAACTTTTTGGAATATTAAATTAACACTTTCGCGACCGCTGACTTGAATTCACGTCATTTGAAAATTTATAACTCCACCAGAAGGCGGTTCTTTAGGTTACATAGGTTACATTATTTCTGGACAATATACCCAACATTCACATTTGTGCAATCAATGCACTATAGATACAAATACTTTGATTAGAAAGAGTATAATTGTAAGGAATGTTTATTTATATTATAAATTTGAATACAGAAAATATTCATTTAAACTAATGTAATGTGAACGAATAACGCCCACAGGCGGAGCTTACTCTCAAAAAGACAAGAACATGCGATTGCGAAAGAATTAATGATCTCTCTAAAAGAATTTTGAAATTTATATCATAAATCTACATTGTATTTTTTTTTAAAAACTATCTTAATATTTTAAGTCTAACTTGTAATTCCTATATAAAAATTATTCTCTATTTAAAATAGTAATAACAACAATATTCCGCTTGATTTCTATGCAAAATTTAGATTTTGTAAGTGATAAACAATTTGAATGTTTTCTCAAAGATTTGTAGCTATAGGGTTGTAAAAATAGTTTCATATTAACACTTTCGCGAAACGCTGACGAGAAACGCTGATAAAAATAGAGTTAGTTCGCTCAAAATTGGTACACAGATACCTACAAATCGATTGCGGATATTTTCGAATTTGTAAAATTTTTAGGAAAGCCGGGAAGGTGACAGAATCGATTTTATATCATTCTCTCATAACTTAATGGTGAAGGAAAATAGCCATAATAGCAATATTTTATAATTATTTATTTATTTCTCTGAACAAACACAAAAATTAGAAAACTATAAATACGCAAAATGTACCATATTTTATCACTTCTGGCATTTTATGTGATATAAATGCTACCTGTATCTTGGTAACATAAAGCATAATTTCTTTATGAAAGAAAAAATTATATACAATTGCTATATAGATTTTATAGAACTTATAGATGAATAAAAATTTAACCATGTTTAGTTAAGATCCTTATAGTGACATTTTTGGAGAATCAATTCTGTAATAGATATAAAAGCAGCCAATATTTGCTTCCATTGTTTTGTCGGGATTTTCTCTTGTTTTATAATATTGAATCAATTTTAAAAAAGTCTATCTATTGAGTATTTATTCGGCAGGAATCAAAATTTAAATTTTAATGATATTCTGATGTGAAAAACAAACAAACAAACAAACAACAACAACAACAACAACAACAACAACAACAAAAAAAAAAACATGGAAAAACCACATGCTGCGTGTATTTCGACTGTCAGTTTTTAGAATTTTATAAGTGAAAGTGCAGCATATTCAAAAGTACTTATTAGGACAAAATAAAAGGATTTTTGTATTTCCATGGCATCGTAGATTCTTTTATTATTTTTCTAAATAAAATATATTGATATATTTGATAGCTTTTTAATAATATCATTCAAATTATTTCTTCTATAATATATGGAAATTAATGTAAAATGCTTATGAATTTTTTACATTTTAATAGAATAAGTAGATGCATATTTCTTTCAGGCAAAATTTTCTTTGTGATGAACAAAAACATACTAATTTTCTTTTTTTCGAAAGAGAGAGACGAAAACACTTTTTTCCAGAAAAAAAAACGTATAATTATTCTTCATAAAAAAAGTTGCATGAATAAAAGTATTTATGTAATGCAAAATACGTATATTTATGAAAAAAAGAAAAATTTAAAATCTGAAGAAATATTTTACGTTTTTGCTGTTGTGCACATATCATTTTTTTCTTATGCTTTTTTTTTGCGTTTGCAAAAATACAAAATTATAAATAAAACTGGATATATGTTTATGATTTTTAGGTCACTATTTAGAGAATATGCATTATATACGTATATTCTTGTTAATCATTTTCAATAATTAAAATACACGGACATTGTTTAAGAAAAATAATAAATTTACTTTACATGTTGGATTTACTTTCAGTTATCATTATGAAGCTAAAATGATTAATGCAATATAATTCATTTATGTATCGAAAATCTAAAGTTAAGATTACATATGCTACACATTCGAAGTTTGACGTAATTGAGCTTATGAGCAGCATTATCTAAACTTTTCTTTGCCGTGTAAAACTTTACACATATTTAATATTTTCTCGCGTAATTGAGATGTGCTATTTCGTACTTCAGTATGTTAATCTAATTATCTAGATATTTATTCTTTGACAAAAAATTCTCCTCATTAATGATTTTTTGTTATGTGTACTTACTGAATATTTGATATCGAATGATTAAAAGAAAAACAGTCGGCTTTTAATAACTTATTTTATACAAGGTGAATGGTATAGGCTGAATATGTTCATGAAATGGATATCGAATGCAACTCTTTAAAAATAAAAATTGCATGCCAAGCTAAATTTTGACTACATGAATAATAATAATAATAATAAAATGAACTAAAATTGTTATATTTATTTTTCTTCTGTTTTTTACTATCTTAAACTTATATATTTTCTACTTTTAAAAGCGTAGTAAAAATTGAGTAAAAAATTTTCCTTTAATCTGAAATTTTATCATATACATATGCATCATACAATCATTAGGCTATTATACATACTTGCCAACATACTAATTAATATTCCGTTGGTAGCCCCGCCTTCTTTTTTACACCAGTATCTTTTTAGAGTATTTTTCTTCTTATTTAATCGTAATTGAATTTGGAGAATATTACTCTAAAAATTTATTGGTGTGCAAAAAAGGGCTGGACTAACAACACTACGGAATATTAATTAGGATGTTGGCAAGTATGTATTATATGTAGAACTTATTATCATAAATTATTAAATTCACCTATATCCCACAATAAATCCTTTGAATTAACATCACACAATACCATTATTAATAACAGATATATACATGCATTTCATAAACTATTAAAACTTCCAAATGCAAACTTTAATTACCCTTCTTTAGTATAAATTCTTAAATTCTATAAATCTCCAATTGCTGTTAATATAGGATGTAATATTTATAATGCAAATAAACTCCTTTTTAATATTATCTGATAAATGCAGGGTGATTTTTTTAAAAACTGACATTACTCAGAGCCCCCTGTAGCTCGACCTAGCTATCCAAATGGTACCAATCTTGGTATAAAGACTAATGATGACATAAGAAGTAGGATTCTGTGGTTAAAAAATAAAATAAAATAAAAAAAAGTTCAAAAAATCACTGATAAGGGTATTAGCGCTATTGTAGCTTACCAAACCGAGAATTAACGTTAAATATGGGTGTGAAAGCAAAGATTCAAATTTATGCTTCAGTAGGTGACAACTGCACCAGTAAATTTAATTACAAAAACATATAGGCAGCTTCGAAATATATTCTCAGCTAAAGTGAGCCAGTTCATGTAAATATGTGACTCACGTTACCAGAACGCAGTAATATTGAATGTGATCGAATTCCTTGCCAGGGAAAATGAATGTAGTGAATAAAGCTTAATATTTCAGTGTAATTTTACATGTTTTATCGTTTTTACTTTCTTTCCTTTCCTTCCCCCCCCCTTTTTTTTTGTTTGTTTGTAACACATTTTACATTGTACAGCGGCATAAATATCCCTATCAGCGGTTTTTGAAATTAAAATTCTTTTTTACGGAATTGTACTTCTTTTGTCAATATTTCCCTCCATGCCAAGTTTGGTGTAATTTCGGTTGTTAGATCGAACTACAGGTGGCTCTGAATAGTTGTTGTTGTTGTCGTGTGCCACTCGGAAATTCCGAGCCCCGGTAGTGGAACTACCGGACTTATTTTAAGGCAAGAGGGTTGCGTCTTCCGTTATTAGGAACGCCTCATAGGGAGGAAGTACGACTTCTAGTTCCATAAGCTGGTGAAAGATGGCAGCACCAGCCAAACTCGAATTTTGATCCGGATCAGAGCGAGTTTGACCCATGTTCCGGTACCCCCAGAGGTATAATTTTTGATGGGAACTTGGAGGACTTTGCGACCCCGACGGAATTTAACGTGCAACAGTCGCCATTAGCGTACACGACGGTCTTCGGCCGGCTCGAGGACCGAACCCGCAATCTTTCGATCACGAACTCGCTGCTCTTACCAACCAGGCTACCGCGGCGGCTCTGAATAGTGTTAGTTAAAAAAAAAAAAAAAAAAAAAAAAAAAACAGTGTTTGTTATCATTCTTAATTGTTAATATACCAGGCATTTTTTTTTTTTTTTTTTTTTTTTTTTTTTAAACTAACGGCTCTGAATAGTGTTAGTTAAAAAAAAAATGCCTGGTATATTAAGAATTAAGAATGATAACAAACACTGTTTAAAGAACAACGATGAACTTGTATATTAGCGCAAAAAGTATTAATAATATAAATAATATGGAAACTTTTGATTCTAAAGATTTGTTTAATATCATAAAACTGACTGAAATTAAGAATGTCATAAATTTAATAATTGACTCGTACAAAAATCAATTACAAATTTTAAGTAATTTTGATTCGAATTACTTTTACACACTTACTAACTATGTAATTAATCATAATTATAATCTTTAAAATAACCAAATTTATGTTCAAAAAGTTGGAAATTCATAAGGGGATAGCAGTTCCATTATGTTAGCTGATATCTATCGTTATTACTATGAACTTAAATTTAACTTTAACAATATACAGTTTTATCGATTTATTGATGATATAATAGTAATATCTGCAGATAATAAAAACATTAACAATCTTAAGTTCAACTATACTCCTAATTTAATTTTAACTAAAAAATGTTTTGCAAGATAATAATATAAACTTCCTCTATTTAAAGATTAAATTATATAATAAAACAATATACTTACTGATTTATATGGCAAACGTAAAGATTTTAGATTTAAAGTTAACATACACACACATTTTAAATCCTGGCTTCTCTCTCTCTCTCTCTCTCTCTCTCACTCTCTCACTAATCGGGCCGCGGTAGCCTAGTCGGTAGAGCGCCGGCTTCGTAATTGGAAGATTGCGGGTTCGGTACTCGAGCCGGCCAAAGACCGTCGTGTACACTAATGGCGGCTGGTGCACGTGAAATCTGTCGTGACCGCAATGCTCTCCATGTTCCCATCAAAAATTATACCTCTGGGGGCACCGAAGCGAGAGAGCCACCCCTTCCGTGGAGAATCAAAATTGCGATGGCATGTCTCCGGACCACCTCTAGGGGTGAGTCCCAGACCGTCGCCAATTGCCCATCTGCGCAGCGCTAGTGCAACGTAAAACCCAACCAACCAACCAACCTCTCTCACTAGAAAAAATATTCTTAACCATTGATTTAGAATAAAGAATTGTGTTCATAAAAATTAAAAAATAAAAATATCAACAAAATTGTTTATGATACAACACATTCCGGCTTCCCAATAAGTTTTTTACTCTCTAATTTATCTGTAGGATAACGGTCTTTGATAATACAGTCGGCAGCAAAAGTATCCGAGCACTAACAAAAATTTCTATATAAAAAAAAGTACACTTAATACAGTTTTGCTAAATAAATCCTTCTCGAATAATGTTCTTAGTCAGTCAAAGAACACGATTCGAGAAGGATTTACTTAACAAAAGAGTATTAAGTGTACTTTTTACACACAGGAATTTTTGCTAGTGCTCGGATACTTTTGCTGCCGACTTTATATATATAGATATAAAAAATAATATGAAAAAATAGTAAAAAATAAATAAAATAAAACAAAAATGTGGAAAAAGGGTGGGCAGAGGTTTGATTAAGAAGGAAGCGTTGTGTTTTTGGCTTATTTGTTTGGGTGGGTTGTTGAAATTAATAATAATAATAATAATAATAATAATAATAATAAACCTGTATTTCAATATACAACTAATTTTTGACCCTTTGTATTTCATACAGCAAATTTATTTGAATGAAGTATGTTATAAAAATTTTAATATTAATTATTTACACTGCTATGTATTATTTAAGGGTTTAATAAACTATTTAAGCTTTAAAATGTAGGTTAATGTAATTGATACGCTACATAAATTTAAATCGACATAACACTAATTGTATTTTTTTTAAAGTAAAATTGTTAAAGAAGGTATTTAAAATAATAGTTACATTACTGTATTTAATAGAAATAAGACAAAAGTTGAATTATTATATTTAATTGAAAGTTATTTTAATGAATGTCTTTAAATAATATGAAATGTTGCACAACACAATTGTTTATATCCTTAAAACTATTAACTCGTAAATAGTCTGAAATCTCATTTTAAACTAAATAATAACTAATTACAAAATTAATGTTAATTAATTAAATCTCTCATGGTTTTCTCTTCGGTTTTAATCTTTTCATGACTAATTATTTTTTATTTTAAACCAATTATTATGATCATTTTAACTTTTTACTTTGTTCCCACATGATTTTGCAGAGGTTTTGGGGATAGTTTTGGCGCCTGGAAAATTTGTTTAACCCGCTCCACTCATCTCTGCTCCTTCTTGTGTCATTATTATAATTTTAGTCATTATTATTACTTTCTTCTGTTAGTCATTGATCATATTTGCTATTTATGATCTAGAGTTGGTACTCCCGCCCTCTTTTCAGGTCACTTTCAGGTATAAAATAATTTTCGCCTTTTATGCGACCACTAATTTTATGCAGAAATATTTATGATATTTGCAGAGTACTGTGTGATGACTAAAAAGTATAAAGATTATTGTATAAAAATAGTGATAGTAATAAAGGCGAAAATTTCTCATCCACGAAAGTGACATGGAAAAAGAGCGGTGAGTACGAACCTTGTGATATCATCCACCATTGTTTAAGAAACAGTTCATATTAACTTATTAAGTACTTTTTGCCTTGTATAAAGCTTCATTTCCATATGCGGCTCTTTGTTCATTAATTCACACGCCTTCCTTTCTGACGTTTATTATGATAGATTACACACACACACACACATATATACACACACGTGTGTGTTTGTGTGTGTGTTGCAGTTCCAGTATTTAGTTTCAAACTAAATTACTACTATTTATAACATGGTTCATACAGTCATTGAATTTTCTTGATTTTTCTGCACCACTAATATAATATAGCAATACTTGATATGGAAAAAGCTTTAAAACCTAAAAGGAAATATATTGTAGGAAAATACTGGTAGAAAAATTCTTGAAAATATGGTTGTCCGTACGAACCATTATTTATAATGATTTCCACATTTAATTTTTTTTTCAACTTTTCAACATAAACTGTGTAAAGAAAATATTGTAATTAGCGAAAAATTAGACCATGATATTTTGGCGTACCTACAGGTTTTGAGGCTTTCTGAATTCCTTTTTGTGTTTTTTAAGGTGATGTGTATGAGTGTGTGTGTAAGTGAACAAGATAATGTCTAACCGCTTGACTGAATTGAGCGAAAAAGTTTTAGGTATATCACTGGTCACCATCGCAGTAGCTGTATAAAATTTCATAGACGTAAGACTTACATTTCTTTTACAAGGATACAAAGAATTCTATTTATCACTACGGCCTATGGACTCAAATTAATAGACGTGTGACACTACAGATAAAACCATGAAGGCATGTTATAAGTTCCCGTCACGAGAACCATACACATTTTAGTGTGTGGAGAAATCACAAGTATTTTTTTCTTTTTTGATAGAGATATAAACTAGAATTTTTATACTATACGTTGTATCCTCTATACTAAAATCATTTGAAATTCGTTTTAGCAATGTTAATTTGTTAATAATAATAATAGTACATATGTTGTATTTCTACTCAAAATATAATAATTATGAAAAATAATGTGCCATTTACTTTTTTTTTTTTTTTTTTTTTTTTTTTTTGAAACATCATGGTTAGTGCTAAAATTTTCATGCTTATCATTTATATTTTTTACAAGGAACCAGAAAATAATTCGGCTATATTACGGTCCACTACTTAATATACGAATTTGTCGAGAATTACTCCACCACTCTGTTATAATTTTCCATTTTATTTATATACCGAAATATTTAGCGATTTAAATTATTAAAATGAGTCTCTCCAGATTTGTTTTAAACATATCATCAAAAATATGTTTTAATCTGTCATTTTGACTTTCTGAATATATATTATGTAAGGAAAGTATTACAATTATGAAAAATAAATGTCAACAAAATTTTGATGGGTTTTGAATTATACTAATTAATTTATGCTGTTTTTAGGCTCACGGACGTATGTTTTCTTTCTTTTTTTTTTTTTTGTATGTGTGTGCGGTAACACGATAGCGTATAAGCGTTTGATTCATTTAAGCTCAATATTGGAAGGTGCGATTTAAATCACCGTCGCACAGTGGTAAAGGTTTTCATTAATGTGCAACATATAATTACTTTCTAGTGACCAAAGAAAAATATTATTATTATTAAAAATATAATAATATTATTATAGCCTATTGCAGTATTGCGAGACCTTGCGACTTTTTTACTCAATAGTCACCAATAATTTTGAGAAGTGATATTTGCTATACATAATTGGCAATTAATCGTCTATTATGTGTATCAAATATCACTTCTTAAAATTATTGGTGATAAATGAATAAAAATGTCGCAAAATCTGGCAACATTGGTCTATTTACGCAAATTATTTGAAATACGTTAAAATCTACCCAAGAAACACAGAAATGACATACTTGTATCAGAAAGGCATCATTCGTCCGACACGTGAGATGTCATTTCGATGCATCGTAATTTTTATTATATCAAACGTGTTCGTTGAATATATATCCTTACTGGTACATGAAATGATTATCGATCTTGTGCTAGATACCAAAAACAAATTCGAGTGTCAGCGATAGTTCCAACATGGCCGACACGGAGTTTGTACAATAATGATTCTTAACTAATTACACCGATGTCTTATAATTATCGTTCACAATTTGATTTTCAATAAGTATAGTTGCAAATTATGGCAGCTCGTAACTGAAGATGTGGCCTTTATCTTTCCTAAAGACAATTAGCCTTAAACAAATTGGTATGATTTTGTACTTCTGTAAGGGCTTACAGTTTCTTACAAGCAAGCGTATTTCTAAATATTTACTGGTGACAGGGAAACAAAACCGAGCTAAAATAATGATATAATGTCGGCAACGTTTCGATTCTTTTAATTTGTCGCTAAAAAATTATCAGGCCTCAGATATTAGGATGATAGCTTACATTTTATATATTAGTGGCGAGTCGTAAAACTGCTAGATGTCGCTTACCTACCTGATGAAAAATATTTGATATTTCTGTCGTACTACGCAAAAATATCATATTTTGGGTACCGTACACATAGTTGCCAACTTTTACGCATTTCAGCTACCCGAAAATTCTAACCGAAATTTTTATTTTATTTAATTAGTAAAAACTATTTGAGAAATACATAAAATATTCTATTAAAAGTTTCCGGTAGCTAAAAAGCATAAAAGGTGGTAACTATATGTGTACAGATACAAATTATGATAATCTTTAGTGTCATAAAACAAAATATCTGAATATTACAAGAAAATCTAACATACCTGATACATCTGATACTAGAACGTTATGTTTCTGATACTTAAGTGTTTGTTGGGTAACTCTACATTCGAATAATTCGGTTGGTATGTTGGTAGGCATCGAGTGTTAATATTGATGACCTATAACGACGATAGTATTATAGGTTATCGACGTAGAAAATACACAGATTTTTATGAGTTTTGGTTTTGCAGTGTTTATAGGCATACAAAGTAAATTTCTCATACATTGATGTCTAGAGAATTAAAGTTCGTTTTAGTTCTGTTAAATTGTTTAAAACAGCAAAAAGGACATACGTTACAATGCTTTGCTAATGTGAGATTGTTATGTGAAATGACGTGCGGTTAATTTTTCAAGGAAACTTTAAAGTGTTGACATATGTCGAGTCAGACTATCTAAAGTTGATTAAAATATTGAAAAAAAGAAGAATTTGATACATGATTTAGAATTTTGTTACAGAATTATCCTTACACAGACACACACACACACTGGAAATTTCATGCTTATCGTTTATATTATTTACAAAGATACACAGATATATTGTGATAGATTACAGACTGTCATACAATCATAGGTACTTTATTAATATATTCATTATCGAAATACTCAAATACTTTCTCTCTAAAATAAGAAGAACGAGATCTTATATGAAAGAGTGGCATATCCCTCTTTGAACATGCCAAAATGGAGCCAATCTTTAAAGAGAGATAAATCTCTTTCGGAATGAGTCAGATTACTGAGAGTTTGAAGAAGTTTTAAATATTTATCAAATTATCTTTAAAAATGTATATTTCTGTTTTCTATTCATCAAAAATATTCAATAAATTCTGCTAAATGTATGCGTGAAATTGTCTAAAAATCATTCCTTATACAGGATATCCTAAAAAAATTCATAAAAGTTGAAGATTGGTGCAATTGAGCGCGATTTGCGAAAGGATAGTCTCTCGAAGGGGGATTTTTTTCTGAAGAAAAAAATAATAGTTAAAATTGTTGTTGATAGAAAGCGCTGTACTTGTACACATCACACATTTATATGTAAAACTTTTGAGGTCGAGACTGTAGTAGGTCACCACAGGTTTTGTTTGAAATTATGCTGGATCCAGCGAAGTAGTAACTTGGGATAGTAAAAATGCTTTGGCGCCAGTAACTCGGCGAAATTTTAGGTTAGAATAGTTTTGTGTCAACATAGCGCTGCAACGGAGAAAGTAAGTTGCGAAGTATAGGCGAATGGGAAGAAGCTTTAAAGTTTGGTTGAAGTGAAGAGACTGGAAGTTAATTGAAGGAAGTATATGTAGGAAGTTATTTTCGTAAAGTGTGTGGTGGTGTGTTCTGGTGCAGTGAAGATCATTCTGACGTCTACATACGCTATATTTTAGGGCATAGCGCCTGAATTAAGTTATTGTCGGATAGTTAAGCTCTAGTGCTGTTGAAGCTAATTAGTTTGATGTGTGTAGAAATGCACTGTTGTTAGATATATTGAACAGAAAAGTCATCCGTTTTGGAAGCCACCGGGTAGTTTGGAATTTACGCCAGCCAGCGAAAAGAGTGTATCCGTCGCTAATCTTCTGCTGTCTTCTGTGATGAGATATTCAAAATTATCTAAAGTATTTCTTATGTATATTTTCTGAAGTTCTTTAATCACTTTGATTGAGTTAAATCCAGCCAGCTCAACCCTCCTTCTATTCAAGTTTGAATAGACTCTTATTTTAATTTTAATTTGAGCCTCGTATTATTTCAACTTAGACACTCGCAAACCTCACAGTGGCGCCAACATTTGCTCGACACCCCCCCCCCCCCCTGCCCTCTCGAGTTTACTTCACTGGCTCAAATAACGTCAATTAATTTTTTACCGAGCTCGAAGAGTATTTCGAGTTGTCGAAAAATAAGGATACTGATAAATACAATTTGTTAAAGTACTCCTTAAAAGGAGATGCCAAGATTGATATTGTTGCCTCTCGAGCTTTAGGCCAAAATCGTACGTATGTTGATTTAAAACTTAAAATCAAGGCGTCGTTCTCTTCAGTTACTGATGCTGCAAAATTACGACTAGAACTTTATACAACTAAAATGTAATTTTATGATAAACCTACAGCATTCTTGTTACGTAAATTAGATATCATAAAGCAGCTAGATTTGCCTTTATCTTTTTCTGCTGCGCTGGAAATTATATCACCGCTATTTACTATTCCAATCCAGGATTACCTTGACGTAAAACCTGTCACTTCTTATGACAGTCTCTTTTAAAACTTGGCTAAGTACAAGAACGTCACCCTCCAAGACATGAAATTAGCTTTAATCGCCAGCGGTATAATGGAAATACTCAAAATACAAGGCGTGAAAATTTCATTCCCCCCCCCCCTCAAATTTCAACTTTTAATAGCCATCCACACGATCGACAATCGCCAAAACCAAGGTGTAATAACTTTCAAAACTCTTGGAAGGAACGTTTTAATCAAAATCAGTCTCAAAACTTTTCTAGAACTGATCGACATAACCGAAATCTTTATAACACTCGTAATAACCAGCAACGTCAGTTAAAGGAGTAAGTGGCTCTTTTGAGGAGGTCAACAGCCACTGAATGACTCGGCCTCCTCCGTTTGTCTAGACACAATTTGTATCAGTCCGATGGACCTACCGAATTTAAATATCCTTTTACATGATGTGGTCACCCCAGCATTTTGGGAGACTAATGCTGAACGGTCATTTTTAGCATATGAAACTTATAAAAGGTATTTTCTTTTTAAGCCTTTAGAGCGTACCAACTTAAATATTACAACGGCTCAAGGGCAGTCCTGTATTAATAGAGGCTAAGTCTGCCTGCATGCCAAAAATCATAACCTAAGTGTAATTTGGCCATTTTATTTCATAGAAAATCTTCAACACCCCTGCATTATTGGGTTGGTTTTCATAAAAGCAAATAATGTTGATATAAACTTTTCCAGTAAATCTTTGTATATAGGTGATTCTAAGTAAAATGCTAAACCTCTCGAGCTCATAGAGTTAAGTATTAAACTTGAGGAAAGTGCCCTCAATGATATTGAAAACAAGAAAGAAAAATCATGCAGTACGCATTGATTAGTAACACTTTCCAACTGTACGCAATTGTTGTATCGAATAACTATTAATATTCTTTGCCTACGTTATCGCACAACAGACAGAAGGACTGAAAAACATATAGATAGACTAATTGATTTTAAAATTACTCTTAGGCATTTTGGAAAGTGTTAAAAAGGCTTAACGCAAAAGAAAATGCAGCCGCTAGATTATAATTACAGCTTTTAAACTCTCTGAAAATTTTACTGTAGCCCTGTAAATCTGAAAGTTAATCATATCATATTCTATACAAAACAATATTTTAGAATATTAATAATACATGTCAAAGTTTTTAAGATTATTGTAGTTGAAAGTTTTTTAAATCTAACTTTTAAAAAATTCTGTCCTAAAACGTAATACATTGGCTATTTTTTTTTATTGTTGTTTTTGTTGTCCCTGTAAACAAACTAGTTGTACAGGACCTATTAATGACATTTTAAATAGGGAACATTCCATAGGGAACTTGAGTGTATCAATTTTAAAAATTCTCAAAATATTCACGGAAGATAGGAGCCGGAGACAAACAGATAGAAAGGTAGACAATCGGACAGACAGGTGCACAAATTGAAATCATATTCCCACTAAAATTATAACAAAGGGTTAAAACTCTCATGTAAACAAAAGTGCAATTCCAGCAAATTTTTATTAATACCTCTTAATGTAACTGATTATTTTTGTGTTGTCCTGTAAAATCTAATGCTAACCATACTATATTACATAGAAGGCACACTATTTTGTGCATACGAATAATATATTTCAATTGCAATAAGCTTTGTGGAAAATAAAATTATTAAAATTTGGTTTATAAAAATAACTCTCATACAACACAATGCTTTGGATTATTTTCAAGTGCCCCTGTACACAAACCAGTTAGAAATGTACTCTATTTTACATAGGAAACATCCGATAGGGAAATGAATAACATATTAAAATTTCATTAAAGTTTCTATACATTAAAGGTATTAAAATATGACTTATAGAAACTCCTCTCATAGAACACAATGCTTTCGAATACTTTTGGGTGTCCCTGTACAAAAACCAGAAGAGGTATCCATACCATTTTCAATAGGGAACATTCGATAGTGAACTTCAATAAAATATATCGGTTTAAAGAAATTCAATAAATATTTACGGAAATTAGAGCGCAGAAAAACAGACAGAGAGACAGACAGACGGACAGAAGAACAGTCAGACATATACACAAATTGAAATTATATTCACACTAAAAAAATGATAAACGTGTCAAAAACGCTTAATGTAAACGAAAGTACAATTCTAGCAATTTTTTATAAATAGCTCTTAATATAACTGAATAATTTTTGTGTCACCCTGTACATCTAATGGTAACCATGCTATATTCTATGCAAAGCATCCTTTGGTGCATATAAATAACATATTTCAATTTCATAAAACTTCGTGGAAAGTAAAGTTATTAAAATTTGATTTATAGAAATATCTCACAAGGAAGGCAATACTTTTGAGTACTTTTTAGTGTCCTTGTACATAAACTAGTGGTGGTATGTAATCTATTTTATATATGAAACATCCAATAGTGAACTTGAATAACATATTTCAATTTCATTAAGGTATGTGTACAGTAAAGGTATGAAAATATGATTTATAGAAATACCTCTCATAGAACACAAGGCTTTGAAATATTTTCGGGTGTCCCTGTACACAAACCAATAGAGGTATAAACTCCATTTTCAATAGGAAACATCCGATAGTGAACTTGAATAACATATATCCGTTTCAAAAAATTCCATAAATATTTACGGCAGTTAGAGCGTGGGCAGACAGACAGACGGATAGATACACAAATTGATATCATATTCACACTTAAAAAAATGTTAGAGAGGGTTAAAAACGCTTAATATAAACGAAAGTCGAATTCTAGCAAATTTATTTTAATAGCTCTTAATATACCAGATTATTTTTGTGTTACCCTGTAAATCTAATGCTAATCATGCTATATTCTATGTAAAGCATTCTTTTGTGCATATAAATAACATATTTCAATTTCCTAAAACTTCGTGGAAAGTAAGATTATTAAAATTTGATCTATAGAAATATCTCTCATAGAACGCAATGCTTTAGAATACTTTTGAGTGTCCTTGTATATAAAACAGAGTTGGTATTTAATCCATTTTATACAGGACATATCCAATAGTGAACTGGAATAACATATTTCAATTTCATTAAGATATGTGTACAGTAAAGGTATGAAAATATGATTTATAGAAATACCACTCATAGAACACAATGCTTTAAAATACTTTCGGGTGCCCCTGTACACCAACCAGTAGAGGTATAAACTCCATTTTCAACAGGGAACATCCGATAGTGAACTGGACTAACATATTTCAATTTCATTAAGATATGTGTACAGTAATAGTATGAAAATACGATTTATAGAAATACATCTCATTGAACACAATGCTTTAAACTACTTTCGGGTGTCCCTGTATACAAACCAGTAAAGGTATAAACTCTATCTTCAAAAGGGAACAACCAATAGTGAACTTAAATAGCATATATCAGTTTCAAGAAATTCCACAAGTATTTACGGAAATTAGAGCGCGGAGAGACGGACAGACGGACAGACAGAGAAACCGAAGTCATTAACACTTTTCAACATTGTTGTTGGGAAGTGTTAAACATGTTAGAAAGTGTTAAAAACGCTTGATGTAAACGAAAGTACACTTTTAGCAAATATTTATTAATAGCTCTTTATATAAATGAATATTTTTGTGTCACCCTGTAAATCTAATGCTAATCATGCTATATTCTATGCACTCATTTTCTTTTGTGCTTATAAATAACACATTTCAATTTCATAAGTCTTCGTGCAAAGTAAAGTTATTAAAATGTAGTTTATAGAAATATCTCTCATAAAACGCAATGCTTTGGAATACTTTTGTGTGTCCCCGTACACAAATCAGTGGTGGTATTTACTCCATTTTATACAGGAAACATCCGATAGTGAACTTGAATAACATATTTCAATTTCATTAAGATTTTTGTACAGTGAGGGTATGAAAATATGGTTTATAGAAATGCCTCTCATATAACACAATGCTTTGAAATATTTTAGAGGGTCCCTGTACACGAACTAGTAGAGGTATAAACTCCATTTTCAACAGGGAACATCCGATAGTGAACCTGTATAACATATTTCAATTTCATTAAGATTTTTGTACAGTGAGGGTATGAAAATATGGTTTATAGAAATGCCTCTCATAGAACACAATGCTTTGAAATATTTTCGGGGGTCCCTGTACGCAAACCAGTAGAGGTATAAACTCCATTTTCAATAGGGAATATCCGATAGGGAACTTGAATAACATACATCAGTTTCAAGAAATTCCATAAATATTTACGGGAGTTAGATCGCGGACAGACAGACAGACAGACAGACAGACAGACAGACGGACAGACGGACAGACAGACAGACAGACATGCAGACGGACAGACAGACAGACAGAGAGACAGACAGACAAACCCAAGTCATAAACACTTTTCAACCTTGTTGGAAAGTGTTAAAAATGATTTTGTTAATTTTCTTAATCAGTTTAAACAGTTATTTTCTGATACACCTGGCTTAACCCATGTTGTTTGCCATGAAATTGACACTGGAACTAATAAACCAGTCTTTATTAAATTTTATCGTTATGACTAGGCCAAGCAAGATATTATAAATTGGCATATTGATAAAATGTTGCAAAATGATATTATCATGCCTGTAACTTCTCCTTATGCCTCTCCTGTTGTTTTATGTCGTAAGAAAAATGTTAAACTCATTACCGATCCTGAGGCTTGGCGGTTTGCAATAGATTACCGTAAACTCAACTCGATTACTCACTATCTTCAATACCCATTGCCTATAACTGATGATTTGTTAGCACATATTACAACAACTGACTTTATGTCAACCCTCGATCTTACATCTGGTTATTTTCAAATTGGCATGAAACACGCTGATATAGTAAAAACAGCATTTATTACTAAAAACGGCATGTTTAGTTTTAAACGAGTGCCTTTCGGATGTTCAGGAGCGGTTGCAACTTTCCAGAAAGCTATGAAAACTATAATTTCCATCCTATAGCTGGCTGCCAACAGTGGCCCACTATTTCACTCGTATTGCTAGCTGCCTGCAGAGATCCATCGCTGGCCCACAAAAATTATTTTTATTCAACTGCAGTCTGCCAGCAGTGGATTGGTCGAATGTCGCCACCAGCCGGCCGGCGCAACATATTCCCTTCGGCACCGTTAACTATAGCCACCAGCGGGACATTTGAAGCTACTGTTGGCAGTCAACACTTGACCTCCTGTTGACTATCATCTTAGGTTTTGCTGACATGAAAGTAAGTTTTAGTTTCTTATGATGTAAAAGTTGTTTTTGCGCATGATTAGCTTTCATTTTACTTAAGATGTGAAATATAAAAATATACTTTTAAATCCATTAGTTTAATTTTTTTTTTCAGTGTCAAAAATATTTTTTATTATAGAAAATTCAATTGCTATGAAAGACAAAGAAAATAATTTACGCTTAGTAAGAAAACATTTAAGTTTTTTTATTTATTTTTCTACAATTAAAATTTTGAGCTGAGTGTAAAATTTTTATTAGATAATATTAAAATTTACACTGTTAAAAATGAAGTGCTCAAAAATGAGTAAATGAACACAGTCATTTCGAAATGAGTAATTTTGTTTCAGAAAGAAAATCGTATGTTTTCAAATTAACATGTGTTCACTTCATAATTTATTATAAATATGCTAATCTAAAAGAAGTTCCTTAATAGAATTTCGACAAATTTAAAAAGAAAGAATTCAAACACCAAATGTATTCCCTCAAATTTCGAGAACTATATTTCGTGCACTGAGAAAAAAATTCTGTAACTGACATCTAGAATCTAAATTGTGGCTATATAGAAAAAATAGTTCCATGTCATCCTTATAAATTCTAGTCCCCTTCGAAAGCGAGTTCTAGAAGCCATTATTAGAATTCTAGAGCGTTTGCCTACATTCTCGAGGGCAAAGTTATTTAAAAATCTCTGCAAAGAAATGAGACTACAAGAGGCGGGTTTCTGCAACTATAATCTTGTTTTTTTTCCAAAATTCTAGAAAATCAAGCGAGAATTTCTCGCAATATAAATGATTCAGAATATTTAGAGTATACAGAATATTGTTTCCCCATCTAGAAATGTGTACACTAGCAATTCTCGATAATTTCGTATATTTAGTTTAATGGCGTGCCTTATGCGCATAGCTCGGAAATCTATATTTCTAGTTAAGGGATTTAGAAAATGGTCATTTATTCATTCTAGAGAAAGGGAGTATATATTTTTTTCTCAGTGTAGTGGTTACATACTGGTTTGAAGGAGAAAACATTAATGACAATCCGTGTTTCAGATATTGGTATTCACGATTGTCGATGTTCAATTTTTGAGCATGTTAGTAAAGTTAATAATAAGAATAGAAATAATAAGTCAATAATAATCATGAGATTTTTATATTTGAGTATATTTGCATCGGAACTATTTTGAGTCTGCACCATACTCAAATTTGATACAATTTTACTCTTTTTTGAATATTTTTGCTCCATTATTTTTTTTTCAGTGTACAATCATTTGAAGATTTTCAAAATTATATTTAATGCCAAATTATAATCTTTATGTTGTTATTTTCTTAAAATATTTCTAAAGCTACATATATAGCTACTATTTCTAAAGCTACATATAACTTTTCCTTTTTTAGCCTATATCAATAATAAACTATTGCTCTAATAAGTCTTTAATTAGTCCGTATTTGAAATGAGAGCAAAACGCGTAATTAGTTTCGTTTATATTCACCCACAGAAATTAGCGTTAAATAGGTAGATATTTAAATTAAGCAAAATTTCATTAATTTGGAGTAAATCAAAATGAAACTTTATGTCTCTGTTCTTCGTGCCTTTCGACGAGAAATTTATGGTAATTTCGTTTAATTAGAAAGATTTAATGTTGTTGTATTTTTTAATACGTTGAACTTTAGATAATTTAGAAGCTTGAAAATTAAATACGACAAGTAACGCTCTCTGTCTCTTTAAAATGAGAAATTTTATTTTTGGATACATCTCTTCATGAACTAATCCAGGACATAAAATTCGCAATTTCTTCTCTTAAAATGTGCCAGGGGTGACATTTCACCCTATGACTGATAACATTTCCAAAGCATTTCTTTTATGATTAAATGTTTATATGAAGTTTTAAATTATCGCATAAAATTATGTGATGTAAAAATATACTTTTTAAATTATGACAAATTAATTCTTGACACTGAAAAAATATTAACTTATTTTCAAATAATTTTAGTGTATTTTCAAATAAAACTATTATTATTAATAAAAAAGAACCAGAAAAATATTGTAGTTGAAATATAGTCATAAACTAATGATATAATTGTAATATACTAATAGACTTAATAACAAATATAAACAATTATTATGCTTTAGTGATTGTGAACTTCTTGTATTTATATTGTGGGATTGCATGTCCTATGTTTTAATATTTTTATTTGAGATTGATGACAATTTTGTTATTTTTAAGAAAAATTTTATTTCATCATGATTTTGCTAATTAAGGATGTGTTGTTTCTGATCAAATTGCTTGTTTCTGAAGTGTTTAGTTATTTGGTTTTGTCGCGCCGAAAAGCTCACTTTCGTACATCATCATTGAACGGTTACAATTGCGGACACGATGCATAACGGCCATCTTGGCGATTTTCAGAAATATCGTCGATGTAAAACTGTCTGCTAGAAAAACTATTCAACTATGAATTTTAATTTAATTTTGTCTTTTCATTAAAATTTGATTACCACTGTTAATATGGGGATTTCACGATCAAATTCATGGATTCAAGCCATCGACTGTATAAGAATTGAGTAAGGGCCAACTAAAAGGTGCGATTTGGCGTAGGAAGTATGATAATATCATCTCTCGCAAAATATTTTGCAAAAATAACCACGTCGAATTAAAAACACCCTTCAGAATTTTGAAAAAAAAAAAAAAAAAATGCATTTATTTATTTGCGTAAAAAAGTATTTTATTTTATTTTATTTTATTTTATTTACTTTTTTTTAATACATTTCCCACATTCCTAAAAAAAAAATAATAATAATAATAATAAACAAATAAAATGAATATCATTAAAATAAACAATAATATCACAGGCCTACATTTATTACATTACAGTAAATACTCAGCATTATATTATTAAGTAAAACATATACGTTTGAAAGTTCATGTTTTTTTAGACGAAATGTTAAAAACACATGCTTGTTTCAATAGTACTAAAATTTGAAGCATTTATTGCACTTACAATGAACATAGAAACGTTAAAATATAAAACCCTGAAGTATACAACATTTTGCAATCCTAAAATTATTTTTTCTAAAAAAAAAAAAAAAAAAAAAAAAAATTGCAACAGGAATTCATACAGCTGTTTTTTTTTTTTTTTTTTTTTTTTTTTAATCTCGATAAAAATTTAAATCTTAACCCTTAAATTCATGAATTTTTATTTTTAATAAATACCGTTTGAAATCAACTGGGAAATGGCTCTACCTAATGGGAAATAATTATAAGATAAAAAATTTTTTATAAACCATCTTTTTTAATTTTCTGTTGAATCATATAAACGCTACTGAAGGCAGCCGGAACCTCAGCAACTGGATAAAAGTATTAAAAAAATTCCTTGCTATCGTCTTTTGAGCTATTATAAAAGTTTCAAATGGCTATCTAGCCGGGAAGTTAGTTAAAAGTTGATTGCAAGCTTTGTACTGGAAACGCTGCCGAAGGCAGCAGGGTCCCGAAGCAATCGGATAAAAATATTTTTAAAAAGCATTTTCACCGTATTCTGAACTGTTCCGAAAGTTTCAAATGTCTAGCTAGTCGGGAAGTTAGTTTAATAAATTTTCTGTTGAATCATATGACCGCTGCCGAAGGCAGTAGTGACCTGAAACAGTTGACTAAAAGTATTAAAAAAATATATTGCCACCGTGTTCAGAGCTATCCAAAAAGTTTCAAATATCTAGCTAGTCGGGAAGTTAGTGAAAAATCGATTGCAAGCTTTGTACTGGTAACGCTGCCGAAGGCAGCAGAACCCGAAACAGTTGGCTAAAGGTATTTAAAAAATGCATTTTCACCGTGTTCTGAACTATTCTGAAAATTTTAAATGTCTAGCTAGTCGGGAAGTTAGTTAAATAAATGTTCTGTCGAATTATATAAGCGCTGCCGAAGGCACCGGGACCTGAAATAGTTGACTAAAATTATTAGAAAAATGTATTGTCACCGTGTTGTGAGCTGTCCTAAAAGTTTCAAATGTCTAGCTAGTCGGAAAGTTAGTGAAAAATCGATTGCAAGCTTTCTACTGATAACGCTGCCGAAGGCAGCAGGAACCTGAAACAGTTGGCTAAAGGTTTTAAGAAAATGCATTTTTACCCTGTTCTGAACTATTCTGAAAGTTTCAAATGTCTAGCTAGTCGGGAAGTTAGTTAAATAAATTTTCTGTCGAATCATATAAGCGCTGCCGAAGGCGGCGGGACTTGAAATAGCTGACTAAAATTATTAGTAAAATGTATTGTCACCGTGTTGTGAGCTGTCCTGAAAATTTCAAATATCTAGCTAGTCGGGAAGTTAGTTAAAAATCGATTGCAAGATTTGTCCCTGACAAACCCACAAACCCACAAACCCACAAACAAACAAGAATCGAAGTTAATAAAAACATGGTAAAAAAAATAAAATACAACAAAAAAAAAAAAAAAAAAAAAAACACTATGAAAAGGTTGCTACATAAATAGATATGAGGTTTTAAACATACAAGGCAGATCTACATCGTTATGCATTTAACGGTTAAGAAGTAGAAAAAAAAGAAGAAGAAAGAAAAAGAAAAAAATGGACACCTCCATTAAATTACCAAAATCCATTTTGTCTGGAGTAATGTTTTGTCTCCTAAATCTGTTTTGCATAGTATTTTTCTTTTCTTTTTTCTTTCTCTTACCTATATATGTGGTAGACAAGTATTGTTTTTGTTATGTTTACCACGTTTTAAGGTCCCCTGGATCCGAAAAACAGGTTTTTAGCGGTTGGCCTGTGTGTGTGTCTGTCTGTTATTAGCATATCTCAAGAACAAATAGCAGCAGGAAGTCCAAAGTCTGTATTCTAAATTTGCATCATATAGAGATGCTACACTAAACTTTTCGTTGAGATGAAGCAAATGGTTCGCGTACAGGGACATCCAAGAGAATTCAAATACATTACGTCTATGGGAGAAATTGCAAGTAAGTTGAGTTTAACGTCTATAGGCTGCACTAAACCAAATGAAATAAAAAAAATGTTTTTTTATAGGCATAAAAGCATGTTTCATTTAGAATATTGTATGAATATCATTCAACATTCGTTTACAGGGTTACACAAAAGAAGTAAAATATAGTGGGTTATTGCTTGGAAATTCATGGAAATGCAATTCATGCTGTTCTATGTGTTATTAATATAGGATACTTACGTGCACAATGTGATGTGTACCTAATTTTTAGATGTCCAGCGCTGGCAATAACTAAGCGAAAACATTCTTTTTTATTGAATGTAATTACTTGAATTGCTTTACTATAATATTTTACCACGTTCAGAAAAACTGCTCAGAAATTAAAAGTAATTATTTTTTAAACTAAATATTTAACATTTGTTTTTTGTATATTTACACGTTTTGAGGTTTCCTGAATAAGTCATGTTTTCAACATTTAATTTTTATCTATGTATTTTATCAGAATAATTAAAATCCAAATAATGTCAAGCGATTCAAACGTATTTTGAAGTTAATATAAGATTGTTACTTAAAAATTTTTATCAATTGATAAGTTTTAAGGAATGGTGCAGGTAAGAGTTGCCTGAATTATTTGGAATGAACTTTCAAATTTAATTACAGCTTTTGAATTCTCTTTAAATGTAAGTACGATATAGAAACGGGATGTTGAGGGGTGCGGTAGACCCCTCATACAGATTTGTTCATCAAATGAAGTTTTTACAAAACCTATTTTAAATTGTTTTTAACGAAGGTTTATATAACAGTATTCGTTATCTTATCCCTTAATGTCCAATCTGTGTTTATGGTATTGAATTTCAGAGTAAGAGAAAGTCGTGTGAGTGACACAACAGATTAGGTTTAATATATTTACATCGTTTTATTATAATAATTTAATAGTTTACAAAATTCTATTATTTTACTAATAAAGACGCTGCATATGAATGCACTGTAGTTGAACTTTACATTTTATTAGAGTATTACATTTTTATACAAAATAATTTTAAGATAAATGAATAACAATTTATACTTCTTTTAAACAAAACATTCCACTTTGCCTGAAAAATACATTAAATATCTTAATACGATATTAAATATATAATAGTCTGGTCTTTTTTTTTTTTTTTTTTTAAATAACGTAAGATAATGTGTAAGATAATGTGATATATAAAACAGTTTGACATTTATGTTAAATAAAACAGTTTAATTTGCTTTAAAAATTAGAAGATAAGTTTAAATTAATTGTCTTATTTTATCAAAATAATAATAATAATAATAATAATAAATAAAATAATAAATAAATAAATAAATAAATAAATAAAATAAAATAAAATAAATAAGAGAGACTACTTTTTAATCTGGACTATCAGAAAATTTTCAAAATTAACACTGACAATTATACAAGTATTTAAGAACAATTACACATTTAATCCTACCTTTGACACTTTTCGTTTTCACTTTTTCGACGATTTTTTTTTTCCAGGAAATAGTACTGTTGTGAATAGTGGATTTCGTCTTTTTGTATAAACTAGTATCACCAAGTGGTCAAAACTCGACCACATTTTATAAGTAAGCATTTAAATAATCAGTATAAAAATTCAAAAATTCCGTGTAAAAAATATTTTTAATAATTACTATCGCCTTCAAAAGTAAATGAATAATTAATTACAATCAGTATCTGTATTTAAATTAGGATGCATATTTCTATGAACCTATCTATTTGCCCCTCAATATCCCTACTAGACGTACCGGTTAATGATGCGGATTTTGTAAGCAAAGAAAACACGATAATTTTAACAGAAATAGCATATGTGCTTTATTCAAAGTAATGGCCGTCACTAGCCCCACATTTCTTTTAGGCAATTTGTGGATAATTCCGAATAGAACTTTGTGTCCTGAGAGGCAAACCATTCAGAGATACAATTTTCTACTTTATCATATGTTGTGAAGGGCTAATTAAAAAGTGTGTGTGCCATTGAGTGGAACAAGTAATAATGTGAAGGGGCAATGTTTGGTGAATACAGCGGGTGAGCTAATATTTCCCAGGCAATATCTCCTCACACGCAATGTTCGATGTACGACCAAAACAAACTGTGGAAATTTTGTAGTATAATTTATGAGTGCATGACGCATGCAAGTGAGTGAACACTGAAGTTTGGACGTCGATGATGTGCCTCGTCTTTGTACAGCAGGGTGCGGACAGTGAAAGGTGACGCGGCGGTAGTAGCTGACTTAGCTATGCAAACTGAAAAGGATTGGTGAAAAGTTATTCTTCGTGTTATAATTGATGTCAATCTTTATTTAGCCGCTAATTGCCTTTCTTTCCGAGATTTTACTAAAAATGCTATTTTATTATTAAAGAGAGTAAGAGCAACTTTTCAAATCTTGCAGCCCTTTTAGTAAAACATAATACAGAAGCAAAACATAAGTTAGAATCCCTTATAAAGGGACAAGTTACATATCCATCTTAAAAAACGCAAAAAGAAAAGGTTCCTTGTATTGATATAATGTCATAGAAAGTTCGCCAAGAAATCGTTAGGAAATAAAAGCTGCAATGTATTGTACGGTCATGTTCGACTGTATACTTTGAGAGATTTATTGATTTCATTGAAGTTCATGATAAAAGTGGAGAATACATGGTGAATATATTCTTATAGTTTTTTATATATGTATATTTATAGATTTGAAATCTTTAAATTGCATTTTCTCAGTTTGAATTTTTTCATGAATTCGTGATCTTCTAAAATGCAAAACTTCAACAAATATTTAAGAAAATACCCTTTTTTAATGTTTAATGAAACCTAATTAAAAGAATTAGGGATGGATTTTAAAATTTATTAACTTTTTTTTCTGAGGGGGGGGGATTAAAAAATGCATGCTTCTGTAAAAATTTGTAACAAAATATGTTTTTTGTAATATTTCATTTTTAATATTTTTATTTTAAGGATGTTGCAAATTTATCCTTAATTTTTTTAAGTACAGTCGGTAGCAAAAGTGTTCGAACACTAGCAAAAATTCTTATCTTATACTATTAAGTGACCAATATTTGTATATATATATGTATATATACAAATGTTCACTGTTCTCGAAAACGGTAGCTCGGGCAGTCACGTGATTTAACACAAAGGTGCCCTCCGAAGGGTCATTGTGCACATCGAAGTCAGATTTTCGAAAGTTTTCTTTTAATTAATAAAAGTGAGAAAATAAAACTTCCCATTTCTATAATGATGCAGAATGGAGAATCTTAGGAGAGATTTGATTGGTTTATTTGATTTTCATTGATTTGAGTGTATTTTACATCGAACTACAGCTACGTTATGAGGAATTACAAGAAATTTGATTGGTTTATTTGATTTTCATTGATTTGAGTGAATTTTACGTTGAACTAGAGCTACGTTATGAGGAATTACGAAAGATTTGATTGGTTTATTTAATTTTTATTGATTTGAGTGTATTTTACAATGAACTAGAGCTACTTTATGAGGAATTACGAGAGATTTGATTGATATATTTGATTTTCATTGATTTGAGTGTATTTTACGTTAAACTAGAGCTACGTTATGAGGAATTACAAGAGATTTGATTGGTTTATTGAATTTTCATCGATTTGAGTGCATCTTACGTTGAACTAGAGCTACGTTTTGAGGAATTACGAGAGATTTGATTTTCATTGATTTGAGTGTATTTGACGTTGAACTAGAGCTACGTTTTGAGGAATTACAAGAGATTTTATTGGTTTATTTGATTTTCATTGATTTGAGTGCATTTTACGTTGAACTAGAGCTACGTTTTGAGGAGTTACAAGAGATTTGATTTGTTTATTTGATTTTCATTGATTTGAATGTATTTTACATTGAACTAGAGCTATGTTATGAGGAATTATGAGAGATTTGATTTGTTTATTTGATTTTCATTGATTTGAGGTAGGGGTGTCCAGTGATGTTTTTTTTTTTTTTTTTTTTTTTTAACATGCCTGACAGTGATTGCTGAGAAAACGAGTTTCGTGCGTTTTCAGATTCATGCACAGCGAGGTAGGGGTGTCCAGTGACCAGTGGCGGTTCTACATTGAGGGCCAACAACCCACGGCCCCACCTAAATTTTTTCTCGATTAAAATAGTAATAATAATAATAATTTTGTTTTTTATAACTGTTCAAAAACATATATACAAAATAACTACGTCTATCTAACTTTTTCTTAATCTTCTTTCATTATCATTTATTTGTCAATATATTTTTCCAGCTGTCACATATCACCGCTACTTCCCTTTTCCTTATCTAATACTATCGTTTTCATTCGGCCCGAAATTGGCGTATTTATTTGTACAGTTTATTCTACTAGAAGATCGGGTTGACATATTTGGCGACTAATTGCTTTATCAGTTTAAGCACGCTGTAATTTTCTGGTCGTTGGGTCAGCAGAGTCCTGGCCCTTTGGAACAAAACTATAGGGGAAAAACTGTCTGTTAACCACGGGTAATATTTGGCGACTTCTGCATTACGTTTTACTTTTTTTTTTCCTCATTGATTTTTCAGTGAAGTTTTTACAGTTATATATGACAGTTTAAAATTTTAGTGTTTAAAAAAAGAAATCTGTTAATAGTCAAAAATATTTTTTAGACTAGCCTTTGAGATAAAAGCTTGTATATGAATTTAAGACCTCTTTAACTAAAGTGTTTTGAATTTAAATGAGGGGGAAAAAATAAAAATAATATGCAATTTTTTCCCCCTTCAGAATAGTGTATTAAAACTTTTATGTAAATAAATTTTAAAATTTTTAGATAAATAATTAATGGATTAAATAGCTGCATAAAATTGTGATTTATTATTATTATTAAAGGATTTTTCTTTTAAATGCGATTTAACAGAAACATCCGCAATGTTTCTTTTTACTTTATTTTCTTTTCTTTCTGTTTTCTTTCTTCCTTTCTTTCTTTTTTCGTTTTAAGATGGTAGCCCGTTTTATTTCTCTATTTATTGAAAGTTAATGTAAATTATCTAAAATTAAGTGAGAAACATGTTTTTTTTTTTTTTTTTTTTTTTTTTTTAATATGTATCCACATTACATTAATCATGACTTTCTAAATTCCAATAGATAAGAAACATGAATACAACACTTGAAATTCTATAATTAAAAGATTTAGGGATATAATTAGCGTAAGCTAAATAATATTACACTCTGAAACATTTGAATTTAAATTTTAATGGTGTGTAGTGTTAGGATTAAAGCCAGTTGACTAAAAGAGGGTCCTAGACCTGAGTGGTGTACTCTCTGTAGAAAGTCTTTCTAAGTGTTACATAGCCCTTTATATTTGAGTTTTGGAGAAAACCATAGTAAGCTCCAAATGTATATGTCGACGAAAGCGATCTGATATCGAACTTGACAGTTTCCGTCTACTAGCTTCCAGATATTTAAATTTTGATATTCCATTGATCAGAACATTGCAGAATTTTCATTTGTATTTATAAAACTCTAATTTTTATGATAATTTTATGCAATGTTTTCCATAGTGTTGAATTTAAGATTCGCCATCATAAGAAAAAAAAAAAAAAAAAAAAAAAAAAAAAAAATCCGAAATTTTGTTTTACATCCCATTTTATTAATGTTTGTTTTCATGTTTGAATAATGAATAGTATTATATTAGGTTGTAACATACGAAATGTCCGATTTTCATGGTCTACTTAAAGAAAGAATATATTTTTACAGAACAAACTTTATTAATCAAAATAGGAACCATTAGCTTCAATCCACTTTTTTCAACGAGAAACAAGTTTTTTTATGCCGGTATCATAAAATGTAGTCGTCCTGGAGGCAACAAATTCATTTAATGCCGCTTCAGCATCCTTTGGATTTCTGAAGCATTTCCCTTACAAGAAGTTATCGAGATGTTTGAAAAAGGGAAAATCTGTAGGTGAGAGGTCAGGTGAATATGGTGGATGGTCTAAAACTTCATAGTTTAACATGTGCAGCTTCTGACGAGTGATCATTGAAACATGCGGTCTAGCGTTATCATGGAGAAGAATAGGGTCCTTCCTATTGACCAATGCCGGCTGTTTACGTGTATGTTCCTGGTGCATTTCATCGATTTCTCTATAATATTTCTCCGCTGTGATGGTTTCGCCTGGTTTTATAAAGCTATGGTGAATTAAACCAGCTGAGGACCACCAAACAGTCACCATAACCTTCTTTTGATGGAGTTTCGGCTTTGGGAAGTGTTGTGGAGCCTTGTCAGCATCCAGCCACTGCGCTGAACGTTTACGATTGTCTTACAGAATCCACTTTTCGTCACAAGTTACAATTCTATTGAGAAAAGGATCATTTTGGTTGCGAAGAAGAAGGGCAGACGAGATTTCAAAACGTTTGCGCTTCTGATTCTCAATCAATTCATGCGGTACCGATTTATCCAATTTTTTAACTTTGCCAATCAATTTTAGATGACGTGAAATTGTTGTACGGGATGCACCTAATTCTTCTGCATAATTTCTAACAGTATTGCCTGGATTTGTTTCAACTATTGCTCGTAAAACTTCATTGTCCACAACGGTCTCTGGTCAGCCCCGGTCTTCGTTTGTGAGACTCTCATCCCCAGTTTGGAACTTTGCATACCAACGTCGAATGGTACGTTCATTTACAGAACCGTTTTCAAATGCAGCATTAATGTTTCGGGCAGCTGCTGCAGCATTATGCTTACTTTTCCACTCATACAAAAATAGCACTCTAAAATCTCTAGAATTCATCCTACGATTAAAGCTATAAACTTACCACCAAATCACAATATTTTTATTTGAAACACATCAGATGAAAAAGACAAGGTTTTAGCTTTAAAATGATACATAATTAACGACTGCATCAAAAAAGTTTATAAGGAACCAAATCTCAAAAATTTTACTGGTGAGAATCGGACGTGTCATATGTTACAACCTGATAGTTAAATTACGCATCATACGATGGATCGAGCCCCACCTGTGAAAATTTGCACAAGCCGCCACTGCCAGTGATGTTGTTTTGGTTTTAACATGCGTGATAGGGATTGCCGCCCAACCGAGTTACGTGCGTTCTCAGATTCATGCAGAGCGAGGTAGGGGTGTCCAGTGATTTTTTATTTTTTTTTGTTTTAACATGCGTGATAGTGATTGCCGCGAAACCGAGTTACGTGCGTTCTCAGATTCATGCACAGCGTGGTAGGGGTGTCCAGTGATGTTTTTTGGTTTTAACATGCCTGATAGTGGTTGCCGCGGAATCGAGTTTCATGCGTTTTCAGATTCATGCACAGGGAGGTAGGGGTGTCCAGTGATGTTTTTTTGGTTTTAACATGCGTGATATTGATTGCCGCGGACCGAGTTTTGTGCGTTTTCAGATTCATGCACAGCGAGGTAGGGGTGTCCAGTGATGTTTTTTTGGTTTTAACATGCGTGATAGGGATTGCCGCGGAACCTAGTTTCGTGTGTTCTGAGATTCATGCACAGCGGAGTAGGGCTGTCCAGTGATTTATTTATTTATTTTTATTTTTGGTTTTCATGTGCGTGAAGCGTACATACGTGCATTATAGTTATTGCTGCGAAAACGACTTACGTGCGTTCTCTGATTCGACCATTCATCGAATAGTGACTTTTACTGTACGAGTAACAGCTTTAACTGTTTCCAGAATATTCGAAGAATTAACATTTCTATTTGACTGTTTTCAAGAATATTCGTTTTAATAATAGTTTTGTTGCACAGATTCGAGAAGTTCAAAAAATGTTTGATATTGTCAAGGAGATCCCATACTAAAACTGTGAAGAAAATAGTCTCCAATCAAAATATATTTATTTAAACGTTTCAATTATTTAATTAAAAAGAAATCCTTTAAATATAGAGCCCAGGGAAGCGGTCGAAGCCTGCTAGTGTAAAAAAAGTACACTTCGTACGGTTTTGTTAAATAAATCCTTATCGAATGAGGTTCTTGCGCTGACTAATAATAGGATTCGACAAGGATTTATTTAACAAAGCCGTATGAAGTGTAATTTTTTAAATATGAATTTTTGCTAGTGTTCGGACACTTTTGTTACCGACTGTAGATTGTATTAAATATATATATATATATAAGATTTCTTAAATATCTGTAGAAGTTATAGCATTTTGAAGATCATGAATTCCTGAGAAAATGCAAATTGAGAAAATGCAATTTAAAGATTTAAAACCTGTAAAAAAAATGTATCAAAAACAACAAGAATTGTTGCATGATTATATATATTTTTTGAACAAACTTAATATAGTTCTATAGTTCAATTTATAAATATTAAATGGAAATATAAGTTTTTATATGAAACATCCAGTGATGACAAGTCTCCTGAAGTATAGCTCTCAGAATTTATTGAACTCTGACTACAACTTCTGCTTCATGTGATGCTTCAGCAAAATGAAATTCATCAAAAATTCATCAAAAATTTTCTGCGCTGCAAGGAAAAAAAAAAAAAATATCGAGCCCTGATATTTTTTTTACTGATTCTTACGTAAAAGGATCTCCTGAATCCGAAAATGATCTCCATTTTGCCCAATAACCCACAGTTTTTTCAGGACACCAACCCCTCCCCCAATTATTATTACTGTTTTGTAATTTTATGGCCATGAATCTGATTTGGAGGGTGGAAAAGAATTATTTTAAAACTTAAACACAAAAAGTATAGTGCATAATAAATGATATTAATAATAGATTAATAAAATATAACAAATGTAATTTATAATTTCAGTGGAAAATTATAAATTAATTTTCCACTGAAATTTTCCACTAATTCCCTCCTCCCCCCCCCCCCCCCCCCCCACACACACACACAAATTTTCCTCTTGCTACAAATGTTCATGTTTTTCACCTGTAGCCTCTCAGAAAATACTTAACACTTAAAATAATCCTTTCTCCCCTTCCGAATCAAATTCATAACTATAAAGTTACCGAACAGTGATTAAAAAAAGTTGGGTGATATGTTCCTATGACTAAAAACAACGTCCACATTGAAATCTCAGTAGCACCTTGGAATTCGTTTCACACATTTTCTTTCACAGGTAGTAGAAATAAATTTCTCTGTTTTGTTTCAGTGCATTTGGAAAAAAGAAAAAAAAAGAGGGGGGGGGGGGTGCTTTTAATCTAATTTTTTTAATATAATATTGTAAGGGATTATAATGGAAGAAAAATGTTTTTCCAATTCTGTGCAATACATAACTATTTTCTGCGTTTGACAAATATATCCTGACTGACAGAGAAGAAAATGACTCGAATTTAACAGATCTGTACAAATTAAATCCCGAGCTCATTATTCAGGTTCTTTGTATCTTCTTTTATTATTAAACACTAACATTTAGGGGATGCATCGATAAAGCATCGATTTCCTACAAATTTTGTATTCGAACACTCTAAATTTAAATGTGATAATTAAGAGCCGCATTACAGTGCTTTATATTAAAAACCTTGTATTTTATTTAAACTTAAATTTTGGGGACTTAGATAAATTAACAGTGCTTAGATCTTCGGTAGTAACTGATACACTTTATCATTTAAAATTCGAACCGAAGCAATAAATTTTCTGTTCCATGTGTCCTATTGTTACATCATTTTCAACAAAGGTTGAAAATGATGTAATATCAATCAACAAATATTCTATTATACTAAAATACTCACATACAACCTCTGACAATAAAGTTCGGTGAATGAAGTCAGAACGGCCGATCTGGCAGCACTAGCAAAACAAAACTCTGCACCTGCGTAGCGGCATGTGTTGACCATCTACCCCCCCCCCCCCCCGTTGTTCAGTTGAGTGTCGTTTGTGTTCCGTGTAAGACTTATTTTACAAAGTGCTTGTTTAGTGCGTTGGTTCTTAACTGAGAACAGGAAAATGAAAAGATTAATTTAAAGTTTTGTTTTAAGCTTGGCAAGTCACCGAAAGAAACTCATGCGATGCTGGTACATGTTTATGAAGATCAAGCACTGTCCATGAAGTGTGTGTACGAGTGGTTCGCCCGTCTTTGAGAAGGTCGGGAAAGTGTTTCTGACAACCTCATAGCGAAAGACCGGCGACCTCCGTCAGTGACAAAAACATGGAGAAAGTGAGAAAATTAATCACGAAAGATCGTTAGTAAACTGTGCTCATGATAGCTGATGAACTGCAGATTAACCGTGAATCCGTGCGACAAATCGTTACCCAGAATTTAGGGATGAGAAAAACGTGTCGTCGTCTTGTGCCACATCACTTGACTGCCGATCAGAAGCAGGTACGTTTAGAGAGTGGTGCAAATTGAACATCCACCATACTCGCCAGATCTTAATCCTCCAGACATATTTCTATTCCCTCGAATCAAGCTCGCTTTGAAAGGAAAGAGATTTGACGATATTTCTGACATCCAACGAAACGTGACGAGGCTTTTGAACACCATCCCAAAAGAAGACTTCTTGCAAAGTTTCCAGGACATGTATAGCAAATCTCAGCGGTGCATAGTTATGGGAGGTGCTAATTTCGAAGGACAGTAAAGCAACTTTCGTTAATTTTTCATCTACGTTAAGGTTACAGGACTATTCAACGAACTTTATTGTCAGAGGTTGTATATTTAAAAGAAAGCAAAAAGTTAGCGGGACCAAAATGGCCAGAGACCGAAATTTCCTCGGGACCAAAGTGTCACGCGCCCATAATTTTCTTATTAAAATAAACAATTTTGTAAAAGTCTTAGTATTTTATTAATTGAAAATTTTTGCCTAGAAGGCGGCAAATTGAAAGTTTTCACAGCTTCACCCCTTTTAAAATTGTAGATCCGATACTGCAAGTAAAGCCGAAAGTTAAAACAACGTAAACAGTTTCATTAACAATAAAATGGTTATAATTGAAGAGTAGTTACATCATCTAATCTTTTTGCATCGTTTCCAATTTTTTCAGCTATTATGTTCTTTATTTCCTGCATTATAAGGGAAGAAAAATCTCTCGAAAAACTATTAGTTTTCTGTTCTGAGGATTATGGTTCACGCTATATGATGGCAATGTCCAAATTCTTTAAAAATAGTTCGGCCCGATTCGGTCCTATCGAAACTGTGTCTGGCAGTGGTATGCATATAGTTACTATTCTGACATCGGATACATTATTTGGCAGAATGGAAAGCTAAATCTACCAATACAATACAGTTAAGAAAAAAAGTACAGGTTTTATTAATTATTTTATTAATTTATTCATTTACTTTACAAAATTCTACCATTTAAGTTTTTCGAACTTTTATAAAACATTAAAATACATATTTCGAAATCATACTTCGTTCTGTAATTTTATATTTATTTGTTATCAGGGCCGTGAAATTTCTTATACTTTACAGTTGAAGACAACGAAATAACATGTGTAAAACTATAAAGAGTGCTTTAATTTATTGAGGGAAAGCAAAATTTTACGAAGAAATTCCACTATATTGCAATTATCAGTGCTAATGACTTTTTATAAATTATTTGCTTTCAATGGAAGTGAATAAGATATTTTACGCGTTTTTTTAAATATAAAGATTAAAGAATTAACTAATTTCAAATGCAAAATATTTTAATTTTTTTTCAGTATTACAGCCTTTTTTTCCCTATTCTTAGCTAAAATCAATTATGAAAAATTGCTGAAAATGTTCGTATGCACATCAGAAACAAGTAAAAGTGAAAATTAGCTAACAATTTAGAACTAACAATTCATAAATTTCTTATGCACTTTTAATATTTAATAAATCATAGAATAATATTCTGAAAGTTACAAAACAAAACCGCATATGTTTAGTTTTCTAGTACTTGTCCAAATTAAATAATAATAATAAAAAAAAAAAAGAAAAAAAAGAAATGGAAATAGTATACGTTAAATGTGTAACATTAAAAAGTGCCAAAATTATAATCATTGTAATGTAAGTAATTTTCATTCAAATGATTTTAAACTTGTGTCTTGACATAATTGTAATTATAAATTGTAAATAATTTACTAAAAGCAAAGATTGCTACTGCGCATTAAGATTCTTGTAAAAATTGTAGTGTAGAGACTGCGTATATTACTTACGCATGACTTAATCCTACTAGGTTGAGTGTGGGCTTTCAGAAGGTTATGTAATATATATATATACACACACATAATTAGCATGTTATGTCTTTTAATGATAGGTACATTTTTCTCTAAATTATCAAAATCCACTCATATGACTGTTACCTTAAATGTAGGGCATCAGTGACTAACGGTGGGTGTATTATTAAGAACTGAGTCGCTCGATATGAAAAAACGACTTTCTTAGTTCCAGCCTGGCGCACTCGCGAGAATACGGACTAGGATCCCTTAGAAAGTCTCCCACGGAGGGCATTCGATCCAGGTCTTAGTGCAGGTGACCCTAGCGTAGTCAGTCGTCTTTTATACCCACAACCAACCAACCAGGCTGTCCGGCGCACTCTTACATGACTATTTTTAACAATAGTTTTTTACTTGAAATGCGTGAAATTCTGTATTTTAATTAGGAAATAATTATGAATAGATTTCTGAGAACCTATTTTGTGCAAAACCAAACAGCCAACATTATTTTCAAAAAATAATTATATACTTATTTTAATGAAACATGTCTGTCAATTATAAGTCAAAAATAATTGTTAAAAAATAGTGGTGAGAGTGTACCCCAGCCAGACTCTGAAATCTCTACTTGCCGTCAGAGAAAAAAATTGCTCGCAACAATTTTTAATAATGTCTTTATTAAAAATTTTTATAGATTTCAATTTTTACAGCACTTTTAACTTTGCACATGTTGTGTTATTTTTCTAAGAATGACTTAAAAACATAGGAAGTGGAAAAATATTCTAATTTTTTATTCTTTATATACCTCTCCAAAAATCGCTTATTTCTTTCCCTTATAAAATTATCTTCTTCCTGGAAATCTCAGATGTATCATTTTTTCACGCCATTATTGAAACCGAATTAAAAAAAAAAAAAAAAAAAAAAAAAAAAAAAATCAGATTTTAAAAAATGGTTTTGTATTTTGTAGACAGCATCTAAGTACTAATAGTGTTTCCTTAATTCAACACTAGATGGCAGCATACAACTTTCTTAATGTTCCTCTGGTTAAATTTTTTTTTTCTAGAATTTTAATGAGAATGAGATATTAATAAGCAGGAAAATAAAAATTCTTTTTTAAACAGACATTGCTTTAAAACTGAATAAAGGGAGTGTTTTTTCTAAAAATTTTGTATTATGTAACAAACATTTACATTTTAATATATTGCAAAATGATAAGCTTTTAAAATACATTTTACTGGAATGATTGATTTGAAAAGGTATTTCAACTCATTTAAGTTTATAACACATTTAAATTATTACGCACACATGAACTTTTATTCATTTTTTTTCATTTTTTTTTTTTTTTTTTTTTTTTTAAACAAATATTAATGACAATAATCCCTACTATTCTTTAGAAATATTATTAAATCGAATCATTGGTGTTTTTTATTATGTCTTAAATATATATATATATATATATATATATATATACATATCATTCTGTTTTGGTTATGAAACGGAAATAAAACTGTAAGATTAAAATAATAATAATAATGATAATAATAAGTTAGATGTCCAGATTTATTTTTATTGTGTTTTAATATAAAAAAAAAAAAAAAATAATAATAATACGAATTAAACAAAAAAAAAAGTGGGCTGTCCTATTCATTTTTTATGCCTTAAATATTCTAAACACATCTTAGTCATAACAGCATAAAAAAATACATTTGAAAAGGTATAAAATTTTATAAATTCGTTTATAAATTTCAGGGAATAAAATTTAAGAAGATACAAATTGAAAATATAGATTAGTGAAAAATGCCCATGCCAGTGGCGTACCCACATTACTCCAAGCCCAAGGTCTCGTCTCAATGCCCCCCCCCCCCTAATTGGAGCGCCCCCTCCTCTACCAGGAGGAAACATTGTATACTTCTTCTCTTAAACTTATAACCATAAAAAGGATTAAAGTCAGTTTTAAAAATGATTCGGAAGCTCAACCCAATGTGAGGGGCAGGGGCATTGGTCTAGCTTGTCCTGCCTTAGTCAGGCTTAAATAAATGGGTTCATTTGGTTTTTGTATTGTTGCTCTACAGTCACTTTTTGTACATAATAGCTTTTGACATACGGCTTAAAGTGAATTGCAGAGATTATTTCAGGTCAAAATAATGGCACAACCACTTCACCAGACAAATATAATTAAAACTTAAGTTTTTTATGAGACCAGAGGCCGGGGTGACCTGTCCGCTCCCCTCCCCCCGTGTCGGTACGTAAGGGGGGGGGGGGGGCATGCCCTTATAAGGTGATATACAAAATTTTAGCTTTGAATCGAGATGTGTTTAAACGAATTTGCTAACACAGCAATAACAAATTAAAACGTAAACGCATGTACTACCAATGCGTTTAGCTGCAATTTATGTATTGTCCTTAAATAGCGATTTTTTATTTTCTTTCCTTTTTCAATCGAAGAATTTACTTAGGAATATTGGAAAATGGTTAATTACACCTTTTTGCCTGATTATTTCCCTAGAAATATTTCTGATACAATAGAGAAATTTTTTCATTAATTTATTGGTGTATAGAGCAAATTTTCCTCATTGGACATTATTTATATGGCAGACATATGAAAAACTGAATTTGCTAAAATTTTCAATACAGTTTATAAAATACTGTTCAATTTTTTATTCAACTTTGCAACTTATAATAATAGTCTAAGATCGGTTTTTAAAGAATTGAAACAGAGGTCAAGATTCTTAGCACTGTTCAAATATAAGGTGGTATATAAGGTGGACAAAAAATCCCTGAATCATTTTAAACTTTAATATAAAAACAAATAAGTGGAATACGAACGTGCGAGTAGCACTACAAAGCTTCTTATTGCGGAAAGTTTGGTTAATAATAATAATAATAAATGTTTCCCGAAATAGCATTTTTTATCGGTAAGTTTTACTAAAATATAGCCTTTCTTGTATTTTTTTTAACTGACTTTTTGATTTCTTCTTATTCGACTATCCTGAGAATATTTGCTTCCCCTACAGGTGATATTAAAGTGTTAAAGACGAGAATAATGCATATATTCCAGTCTTTCCCACAATCAGTGTTAGAGAATATGTGGATTTAATTGGATTACCGATAGCATATATATTAGCATTGTAGTGAATTTAACAAAATAAATTAGTATATTTAATTGTTTGACTTAACATTTTGATGTTTTTTTCTTACTGATTTAAAGGTAAGTGCTCCTGAGAATAAAATTTAGAAGAAACATTTTGTTTACCAAACAAAACTATTCTTTAGAGGATACATTGTAGTCCAGTCCAAATAGGAGAAAAAAAAATCGTGTAGATTTGAAATTTTGCATACTCATAGCCGAGAGGGTCCTGAACAACATAATAAAAGTCCCCGCCCGTGGGAGATGAATAGGGGGCAGGGGGGGCATTTAAGGGGGACACTTTTCAGTTTTTATTAAATATCTAAAAAACTGTCGCATTTAGAAAAACAATGTCAATTACAAAATTAATCTACGCACAATTTCCTACAAAAATGTATCTTACATTTTGTTTGTACGATCAACAGTTTAGAAGATATAGGGGATGAAATAACACATTTTCTTCAAAAAATTCTTTTTTGCAATAGTAAAATCAACTAAAGTGTGCAATTAAAAGGGTTCTTGTCAAATATTGTCTAATGCGCAAAACAAATATATACATAGGGAATATGCAAGGATAATACAGCATGTTTTGTAAGATTTAAATAATTTTAAGGCTAGGAGACGCAAGTGGCAAATTAAAGTAAAGAGCCAGATAACGAAGACCCAAAACCGATCAACATAAAAAAAAAAATAATAATAATAAAAAAAAAAATCGTGTAGCTTTGAAGTTGAGCACAGCTATAAAGTTAAGTGCCCTGAACTACATACTAAAAGTCCCTAATCACGGGGGAGGTGAGTGGGGGACAGGAGGCATTTAAAGGGGGCACATTTCAGTTTTTATTAAGTATCTTGAAAACTATCACATTTAGAGAAAAAATGTCAATTACAAAATTAATCTACATGAAATTTCCTATAAAAATGTATCCTCTATTTTGTTTGTATGATCAATACTTTAGAAGATATAGGGGAAAGAAATAACACATTTTCATGAAAAATTCTTTTTTTGCAATAGTAAAATCAACTAAAGTGTGTAATTAAAAGGGTTTTGGCCAAATATTTTCTAATGTACAAAACAAATATATGCATAGGGAATATGTAAGGATAATACAGAATGTTTTGTACGTTTTAAATAATTTTAAGGTTAGTAGGCGCAAGTGGTGGTTTAGGTAAAAATCCAGATAACGAAGACCCAAAACCGATCAACATAAAAAAAATCGTATAGCTTTGAAACTGAGCACAGTTATAAGGTTAAGTGTCTTGAACAACATACTAAATGTCCCCAACAGTGGGGGTGATCGGGGGGGGGGGGCAGAGGGCATTTAAAGGAAGTACTTTTCAGTTTTTATTAAATATCTTAAAATATATCGCATTTAGATGTCAATTACAAAATTAATTTACGTAACATTTCCTGTAAAAATGCCTATTACATTTGTTAATATGATCAATAGTTAAGAAAATATAAAGAAATGAAATATCGCATTTTCTTGAAAATTTCGTATTTGGAATAGTAAAAGCAACTAAAGAATGTAATTAAAAGGACTTAGGTCCAATATTTTTAATGTACAAAATAAAGATATACATAGGGAGTATGCATTGATAATACAGCATGTTTTCTATGTTTTAAATAATTTTAAGGCTAGTATTGACAAGTGCTGTTTTGATTAATAATCCAGATAACAAAGACACAAAACTGACGGACAGGGAAAAAAAAAAAAAATCGTATACTTTTGAAATTGAACACAGTCATAGGGTTAAAGATGCTGAACAACATGCTAAATGTCCCCGACCATGAGGGGTGAGTAGGAGGCGAGGAGAGAATTTAAAAGGGAGCTTTTTCAGTTTTTCTTAAAATATTTTAAAAACTAGTGAAAAACTAGTGAATTTAGCAGAAAATAATTACAAAATTAAACTACGTGAAACTTCGTGCAAAAACGCCTTTACATTTCCTTTGAATGATAAATACTTTTTAAGATATAGGCAAGTCGAATGAAAATTGCATTTTTAAAAAATCCTCTGTAAGTGATAGTAGATATAAAATACGCAAAATGTCAATGTTATGATACATTAAAATACCTTAAAAATACTTATAGCATGCATGCATTAAAAAAATTATTTACAATATTTTTGTGTAAATATTTAGATTACTCTTTATTTGTTTTAAAGCATAACAAATTTCCATTTATCTGTAATATACATATAATAATTCTCATTAAACACACACACACACACACACACACATATATATATATATATATATATATACATACATTAAACATATATAAACATATAATTACGAACTATAGCTTGTGTTACTATTGTAAGAAACATAAAAAATAAAATAAAAAAAAAAGAATAGACTTGCCTATAAAACGAGTTGTTAAGATTTGAAAGACTGATTTTATATGACAATTTTTCATTTTTATATATTGACATAGTTTTAGTATATTTCATTTGCAGTGTTTTAAATTTCTGAAAAATAATTCTTTTTAATAATAAAAAAGTTTTTTTATGAATCAAAAGCATTTCTCTTGCGCTGCCTAAAATGGCTCCCCATAAAAAAATAATTTAAAATGATATGACTTCAAGTATAAAGACAAACAAAGGCTTCAAATTTATAACACCCCTCTTTTAAGTCTGGGATTAAAAAGCAATTTTACCTAAACCACCGCTTGCGCCTACTAACCTTTAAATTATTTAAAACGTACAAAACATGTTGTATTATCCTTACATATTCCCTATGCATATATTTGTTTTGTACATTAGAAAATATTTGACCAGAACCCTTTTAATTACGCACTTTAGTTGATTTTACTATTGCAAAAATTTTTTTTTCAAATGGGATACTTTTTAAGATATTTAATCAAAACTGAAAAGTGCCCCCCCCTCACCCCCCCCCCCCCATGGTTGGGGACTTTTAGTATGTTGTTCAGGACACTTAACTTTAAAACTGTGCTCAATTTCAAAGCTACACGATTTTTTAATGTTGATCGGTTTTTGGTCTTCGTTATCTGGATTTTTACTCAAACCGCCACTTGCGCCTACTAGCCTTAAAGTTATTTAAAACTTACAAAACATGATGTATTATCCTTGCATATTCTCTATGTACATATTTGTTTTGCACATTAGAAAATATTTGACAAGAACCCTTTTAATTGCACGCTTCAGTTGATTTTACTATTGCAAAAAAGAATTTTTCAAGAAAATGTGTTATTTTATCCCCCTATTTCTATTATATCCCCCTATTATGTGTTATTTCACCCCCCTACATCTCTAACTGTTGATTATACAAACAAAATGTAATGTACATTTTTGTAGGAAATTTTACGTAGATTAATTTTGTGACATTTTTTCTCAAAATGCGATAGTTTTTAAGATATTTAATAAAAACTGAAAAGTGCTCCCCTTAAATGCCCCCCCTCGCTCATCCCCCACGAGCGGGGACTTTTAGTATGTTGTTCAGGACCCTCTCGACTATGAGTATGAAAAATTTCAAAACTGCACGATTTTTTTTTTCTATTCGTCAAAATTTGGCTTTCGTTGCCTGGACTAGAACAAACCGCATTCCTGTACTTCAATACTTAATCTTATATTAAAGTTATATGTCAGTATATGTCAGAGACTTTTGGTTCACCCTGCATATTTGCAATTAGTGTTTCATCTGATCTTTTATTAGTTTTACAATAAACTTGCACTTTTCAGGGAGGATTTTATATTAAAATGGACCTAGAGCGCGATCTTACTTAGATCTCCCCCTAACGTCTGATGTAAAAGCTTAACTTCGAATTACTTCAAGAGGTTTTATTTCTTAGAGTGCCCCGTAAATTAAACCCTTCATTGTCTGATAAAGTCTTTACTTATAATTTATCATTGTCTTTATAAAGCATATGATAAGTAATTATTTATTATTGTTTGATAAGTAATAGATCGACAATACCTTTGTGAAAATAATAATAGAAGACTATTTGCTGTAAATATTTTCACATAAGTAAACTGTTTCTGTGAAATATTTTTTCAAACTTTGATGATTAAAAATTTTAAATTATAAAAGTTACAAAGCTTCATAAGCTGAAATATTTTTCTTGGTAACTATTTAAATTAGTATCTTTATAAATTAATTTAAATTATTGTGACCCATTTCAGAAAGTTAATAGTCCAAGCGGCGGCTGCAAAAAAATGACTTGATAAGGTATGAAACTGATTTTTTTTCTATAGATAGAATTCGTTGTTACAATAAAAATCTGATAGGGTTGCATGGTCAAAGCCGTCAAGTTTAAGAGAAACAACCTCACTTCCGGTCACAATTTAAACGATTTTCGAACCCCACAAGTGTGAAGATGAAACCGGTACTAAAATGTAGAGATTAATATGCTCTTTAAAATGGCATAGGGTTGCCTGGTCAAAACCGTCAAGTTTCAGAGGTTGCCTCGATAATAGGGGTCAAATTTAAACGATTTTCGAACCCCACAAGTGTGAAGATGAAACCGGTGCTAAAATGTAGAGATTAATATGCTCTTTAAAATGACATAGGGTGCCTGGCCAAACCGTCAAGTTTCAGAGGTTGCCTCGATAATAGGGGTCAAATTTAAACGATTTTCGAACCCCACAAGTGTGAAGATGAAACCGGTGCTAAAATGTAGAGATTAATATGCTCTTTAAAATGGCATAGGGTTGCCTGGTCAAAGCCGTCAAGAAACAGAGGTTGCCACGAAAATAGGGGACGTATTTTACGATTTATTTACCAAAGTAAAAAGTGATTTACCCAAGTGTAAAGATGAAACCGGTGCTAAAATGTAGAGATTAATATGCTCTTTAAAATGGCATAAGGTTGCCTGGTCAAAACCGTCAAGACCCGGAGGTTGCCTCGAAAATAGGGGTCAAATTTAAACGATTTTCGAACCTCACAAGTGTAAAGATGAAACTGGTGCTAAAATGTAGAGATTAATATGCTCTTTAAAATGGCATAAGGTTGCCTGGTCAAAACCGTCAAGACCCGGAGGTTGCCTCGAAAATAGGTCAAATCTGTCAAGTAAAGCAGCCAACCACAAAAAAATAGGCGAGTTTTGAAGATTTCTTGACGAAGTGTAAAAAATACGAATAGCATTAACAAAGAAAATGAATAAGGATGAAATTATATGAATATTTGAAAGGTGTAGCTGGTTCCAGAATGTACAGCGTAGGCGTTATTTTAAAATGGCATATGTTTGCCTGGTAAAATTCATAATGAAATAGCGGTCAGTCTCCAAAAAGCTAACGAATATTAAAGGTGTTTAACACAAAGTGAAACACACATGAAGACTATTTATAAAAGGTTAAACACGAAATGATTAATATTTAAAAGATGAAATTGCGAGCTAAATGTAGAACACTTTTCAATTTGCATACGATTGTGCTTTAAACCTGTCAAGGTATAGCGGACAGCTTAGAAAAGGAAGCGAATTTCAGTATTCGTTTATTTTATTTGTTTAATGATATAAGAGATTTTAAAGCATAAAGAAAATTAAATTATTATGCGTGACCATTCTTTTTCTAATCTGTATAAAACTAATTTCAGCCCACGAGCTCGTTTTTTCCCCATTTTTCAATACTTAAAATATTCAAATTGTGACAAAGTATTGAGAAGATAAAATCCCTGAAGAAATGTATGCGGCTGCTTTGTAGAATTTTATACGAAAATTTTGGGTTGTGCCGATTTTGTTATATTAAAAATTTGTCAATTTTAGAAAATTTTCTCAATTAATTTTTTATATCTAATTAAAAATAATCAATAATACCTTCTGCAAATTAATTATGGGTACAAATAAAGCGAAAAACATTTTATAAAATTGATAAATTTTTCGCGTCTCTTAATATCCATGAATTAATTTATGAAATTGAAATTTGTAAATCTTGCTGCAAATCTGAAATGAGTTTTTTTTTTTTTTTTTTTTCATTTCATTTAATTATTTATTTTTTATACTAACAGAATTTTTTATTATGAGTTTCTTGGGTATTATTATCTTCATTTCTGTTAGCTTTTGCGGGCGTATTTTCTTATCTGTATCCGCATGCTACACTTTTAATTTTTACTATTAATTAGTTGTTTTTATGGGAAATTTTAGAAGAGTTTCATTACAGTTTATTTATTTATTTTTTCTTTTTTAAATACATTTTATATTTTTTCTTCACATTATATAAAAAACCCTTGAAAATTAGTTTTTTTTTTTCCCCCGATGCAACCACTATTTCTCGAGATTTTCACCTGGCAACCCTATAATACTCTAAAGAGAATATTAGTCTCTATATTTTATAAACGGTTTCATTTTTAAATATGTTAGGGTAAGAAAACCGCTAAAATTCGCCCTCCCCCCACGCACACACTTTTCGTGGCAACCTCTTTTCTTGGCGGTTTTGACCAGGCAACCCTATGCCATTTTAAAGACCATATTATTCTCTACATTTTAGCACCGGTTTCATCTTTACACTTGGGTAAATCATTTTTTACTTGGGTAAATAAATCGTAAAATACGCCCCCCTATTTTGTAGCAACCGCTGTTTCTTGACGGCTTTGACCAGGACCCTATGCCATTTTAAAAAGTATATTATTCTCAACATTTTAGCACCGGTTTCATCTTTACACTTGTGCGGTTCGAAAAGCGTTTAATTTTGACCCTTATTTTCGAGGCAACCTCCGGGTCTTGACGGTTTTGACCAGGCAACCTTATGCTATTTTAACGAGCATATTAATCTCTACATTTTAGCACCGGTTTCCTCTTTACACTTGAGTAAATCACTTTTTACTTGGGTAAATAAATCGTAAGATACGTCCCCTATTTTCGTGGCAACCTCTGTTTCTTGACGGCTTTGACCAGGCAACCCTATGCCATTTTAAAGAGCATATTAATCTTTACATTTTAGCACAGGTTTCATCTTCACACTTGTGGGGTTCGAAAATCGTTTAAATGTGACCCCTATTATTGAGGCAACCTCTGAAACTTGACGGTTTTGACTAGGCAACCCTATGCCATTTTAAAGAGCATATTAATCTCTACATTTTAGCACCGGTTTCATCTTCACACTTGTGGGGTTCGAAAATCGTTTAAATTGTGACCGGAAATGAGGTTGTTTCTCTTAAACTTGACGGCTTTGACCAGGCAACCCTATCAGATTTTCTTTGTAAACATGAGTTCTATCGATAGAAAAAAAATCAGCTTCACACCTTATCAAGTCAATTTTTTGCAGCCGCCGCTTGGACTACAACTACCGGCAAGCGAAAATGCTTAGAGTTCGAATAATAAAATTATTTGAAAAGAACGGAACATATATTTAATGTTTTTGTGATTACTGACATAAGTTTACATTCACGTTGTTTTTCAAAGACACATTAAAAGATGTTAGATATGTTAGATATGTTTGAGAAGTTTCTATTTTGAACTAAAAGTGGAATGTTTCTTTTCACCTTTAGAAGTATGAAACTAAATGTATCCTGTAATGAAGTTTATATTTCTTTTGAACTGACTCAAGGTACAATACAAGATAAATAACTTTTTTTAAAATAAGAATTTGAATTTTATATTTAAAACTAGCAAGATTTGTTATAGTTTTTTATTTTAAGCAGAATGAAGAAAATAGTTGAAATTGGAAAGGAAAATTATAAAAGTTTAACAATTTTGAGTTTTTTGTAGTTCATAACTAACAATTAAATATCATTTTCTTCCTTCCAAAAAAATAATAATAATAATAATAATAATAATAAATAATAATAATATAGTTAGAATGGAATATAATAAGAAACATTTTCAAAAAAAAAAAAAAAAAAGGTAACTTTACAGTTTTATGTATTCTAAGCTTTCTAAATATTCCATTTAGTATTTTTTTTTTCTTACTTTTTATTTTACTAGGCATTTTCGTCCTTTGGTGCATGTGTCGACACCCCCATACTGTACTGAAATTAAGTTTTTTCTTTAGTAAAACCTGCAGAATTCGTTTTATTTAGATTTTTCATTATCGTGATGTTTTCAGCGATAAATACTATATAATACTTGCATAAAAAGTGTGTAAGTATTGGGCTTTGTAAAATATAGGTTTTATTATAACATTCTGGGTAGTTTATTTAATAGAATTTTGAAAATGTCAAGGAAAAGAAAATAGAAAATGTGTTTTTAAATAAGTTTAACAATGTATAAAATGTTTTTAAAAATAAGAATAAAAAGGAAATAAACACATTTCATCTATCTAATTACATTTTTTTTTTTTTTTTTTTTGGTTACAGAAAATTAAATGCAACAGATAGCTGGAATAAAATTTCGATTTACATTTATTATTATAATTATATTACTATTGTATTCGTTAATAATAACAATTAGTATTAATTAATTAGTTAATAATAATAATAATACATTTGAAATATTTAGGTATTATCCCTTCCACATATAAACTCGCGACAATTTTGATGAATTTCGAAGTTAATTTTAATAAAAAATTAAATTTAAATTGCATTTCATTACTCAAATTATTTTATTTTGATTAATATATATATATATTTATATACATTTCGCCTTTCTCACCCTTCCCCCCTCAAAAAAACCAAAAAAAAAAAAAAAAAAAAAAAAAACACGGTTTGGTAAAATTCTGGCAAAAGCAGAATTTAGTTTAGTATGGTTGATTATTAGTTTTTTTTTCGTTCTTTTTTTTCAAATTATAACATCGCTTTCAAATTATTCAATTATATTTTCGATAAATTTTCGCTTTCGATAAATTTCCAACTATCGTAAAACTGGTATCGCAAAAATCCGTAGATTGAGACTTTTAGTCCTCCGTACTAAAAAAGAAAAGAAAAGAAAAGAAAAAAGAAAGAAAGAAAATAATTATTTTTTCAATATTTGAATTTTACAATAAGTTGACAAAGGTTTTGCATCATATATAATACAAATATAATTATTTGCGATGTAAAAACCAATGTTTCGTAATATCGGAGCATAAAATTCATGAGTATCATTGGTTGATTTAATGCTTATTCAATTTTGGTTGACTTCTCGAGTAATATTTGAATAATTGAATTTCAAAGTTTATTTTTATCCTATGGTGTCTATTTAAATAAACTCAAGGCTTAGATTTTGCAGTCCCGCCCCCCGCCTTTTTTTTCTACGTATTTTCTTAACCGTGATAAAGAAACGCAAAATGAAGAAAATTTCTTAATTTAAAAGAAAAATAAAAGCTATACCATTGTAAATGTAAAACACGTTTAAAAAATTTCCTCATTAATTTGAATGATTTCAAACGGATTTTTTATTATTTCACAAAGATAAATGAAACGTGTAAAATCAATACACCGTAAATGTTTGGTTTTATGTTTCACTTTTTCCCGCAGAATTAAATTTATATGCTACGGAGTGTACAATAGTACTTATAGCTTGTTTACAGTGCTACGTAAATATTTACGAATAGGTAACCTCATATATTGTTAGACGAATAATTTCAAACGTGTTTGGAGTTTTCTTGCAGAACTGAATTTAAACATAATTTGTAATAGGAAACACCTTGTATTTTAAGTCATATGACATCTAAGAAAATCTAGCTTGAATATAAAGCCATATGAAATAATTCACTTATATAACGATAGTTTTAAAATTTATTACAATTGTATTTTGGTCATATTAAACAGTTTTAACATATTAAAGTTGAAATATAATATTCATATTCGTTGCAGTATGTTTGTAATGATTGCAATTCTGCATAAAAAAATTGTTTACCTTAATAATTTTGATTGAGGGAAGTGAGTTTTCAAAATTGTTAAATGTTCTGTAGCTAAACTGGATATTAATGTACTCATGAGATTAAAAGCTATAGATCATATACTTATCTGCGCAAAAGAAATTTGATATATCTTATTCTTTATCAGTGATATTAATAATAATAATAAATCTGCATTTGTTAGATTAATTTCACAAAATTATTGGGCATATTGGAAAAAAAAGTAAAACACGTACAAAAAATAAAAGTAAACATGAAAAAATAAAAGTTGTCGGTTATTTCATGAAAAGTATTTTGAAGTGAAATAAATTTTTTCTTGCTATACAGTGCGAGTACACTTAAAATTTTAAAACAGAATCGCAGAAAATAATATAAAAACCTATTATCCACAGTTAATTGTCGTAGAAAATACTTCAAAGTAAAATGATAATGAAATTTAAAAAATAAGGGAATATAATTTGTAATATGTAGTCACCCTGTCTAGTTATAGGTGTTTTGTGGATTTTAAAATTCAGAAAAATATGTAACAATATCCTCTTAATATTAAAAACGTTTTATAATGTATGCAGACAAATATGTATTTTATTGTTAGAATAATAAAAAATTGTCTTTTAGTTTATTTCTAAAAGTATCTTAATGACTTTTTTTCCATGTTATTTTTAATGGTGGTTTTCATATACTATAAGTTTTACAATTTACATACAATAATTATTTTATAATTTTACATACGATTGATGAGTCGTTATTTATATAATTTATATATGTCTATGGCTTTTTTGTAAATAAAATTTATGTAATTCAGTATAAATTTCTAATTACATAGGCCTGCGATGAAATTCTTTTCTTCAAGATGATGTGTTTTTCTGGTGTATTTTTGGATGCTGATTAAGGAAAATCTATTCAAAAATTTCCATCACGTACAGTTTTGACAAAAATTGGGATTGTTTGAGCTTAATGCTAGATTCTTTAAACTCTAATCTAAGTTATTTCCCGGAAAATCTGGGATATGTGAGTGAAAAACAAAGGTAGCTATTTCATCAAGACATCAAAGAAATGTATTATTAAAAACAAAAACTATTTTATTTATGAGACAAAACTTTAGTTAAAATACATTTAAAAACAAAATATACATTTAAAAAAATTTTAAATTTAGACGTTTCGAAACCCGTCCAGGTTTCCTCATCAGTATCATTACAACATAATTTGCAAGCATTACATGAATACACAAGGAATTAATAGAAGTACAGAATATTGAGGAGCCAGTGCGCATGCTTCATTGATAGAGTAGAGATGGCTGGCAGTGTGCCAACTCTCAAGGAAAATACGTGATTTATAATTATCATAGCCAGAATTTAGAACTTTTATATTATCGAAGTCAGGAATATGATCGGTTTCTATTGAATGGATTACAATTTTTAGAATTTTGGTTCCAATTTTTATATGACCGTCTGTGCTCCTGTAATGCTTGCAAATTATGTTGTAGTGATACTGATGAGGAAGCCTGGACGGGTTTCGAAACGTCTAAATTTTAAATATTTTTAAATGTATATTTTGTTTTTAAGTGTATTTTAACTAAAGTTTTGTCTCATAAATAAAATAGTTTTCGTTTTTAATATATAAATAATTGAGACGGTTTGATGTTTGTGTACGCTAAATGTATTATTGTTGGATGCTGCATAGAGAGGCCATCAAGTTGTACAGAAGAGAAAAAGCTCTAATGGGATCTTTTGCGCAAAGAAACACATTTAAAAGATAATGATAATAATTTTAATATATTTTATATGTAAGTAATTTCGAATTTATTACAGCCTCTGTCCGACTATTTTCCGATCTTCATCCTTAGTTTGTGAAAAATCCTTACGTGATAGGAAGAAAAAACAAGAATTTCTGAATTCAGCGTATCAAAACACAAGATAAACACAACGCAGTGTAAAAAAAAAAATGAAAAGCATGATTTTGCAGGTCTATGTTATTAATAGAAAAAAAAGCGCTTATTAAAATATTTTAATATTCATCTAATTTCAGAAAAATTCTGAAATATAACTGGCTCTAACATAGGTATTTTTTAAAACTTTCATGATATTCGATTGGAATTTTTAAGTAAGTGGCACGATAAAGTCTGCTAATGTGACAAATAAAATAATGCTATATATGTACTGCATAAAAAGTGTTAAAATTATTCAATGCAATTCATTTATAAACTTTTATATCAGTGAATGTTCCCATTCTTAGTTTATCATTTTTTTTTTTTTTTTTTTTGTATGCATCTCATATTTATTTATAAAAGTTACTGAAGAATTCTAACTTTTTGTCGCACACGTGCATTACATTTTTTTAATATATTGTGTAGGAATTTATTGGAAGTTTTGGAAAATGTTTATTTTTTTATAGGAAATTCTGAATTAAATGGCAGATGTTAAAATACAAGACGCCTAGAATTTTTTAGGTATTATTATTATTATTATTATTATTTTTTTTTCAAATTGTAAGTGGTCGTTAACATTAAACTGTATGATGATTGTTTAAAGTTTAAATATATTTCATAATTAAAGTGGTAACCGCGCTTAAACTTTTTTATCTTTACTTTAATATCACGTAGTAAACATTTTTAATAAACTGGAGGAATATAATTTAATTTAGTCGCATTTTCGCTATTTAATTTTAACACTAGAAGCGTCGAGATTTCTCGTTAGGAAAAAAATCCTGTAGAAGGTGCCAATTGGCGTGTTTCTCCAAAGATCACCAACATGATAACATTCCGTATCTCGTACAGAATTGCAACCTTTCAATGCCTGCGTAAGAGTTCGTGTTTTCCGGCGAGTAAAACAGAACGTGGACTACTCTTTGGAATGACTCACAGACCATCGTCATTTATTCCTAGCGTACCACTATTGCGACGTAAAACCCGCTTAGCTTCAAACTACCGTAGTTTAATTAGGAATCAAAGAGGATTTAGTTTGCTGCAGGAAGGGTGTTAATTAACCATTCAGGAAGGTATTATGCGGATTTATAACGAAGGCGAAATTCCGTAAAGTTGTTGAATCGGAACGAATTTTGTGGAAAAAAAAAACAAGAATTGAAGAATATGCAAATTCGATTCTTCCGTTGAATATATGTAACGAATGATGAATCTAAAGTTTGGAGTCAGTTGGTGATAGTTGAATCAGGATTTATTTTCCTTTCACACATTGCTTTCTTTCATTTGTGCTCTAATGGATGATCGAAGATGGAGTTATTATAGTCGCCAGGAAATTTTGCAAATTTTGTAGGATTTATCAGAAAATGAGTCTGAGGGTGAAAAAGATAATATTGATTATATGAATTATAACCTTTCTCAAAATTCTGATGAAATAAATAGAACTAGCGATTCTGAAGAAAGTACGGACGAGCAATACTCCTGTCAAATATTCCTCCCGTCGAAAATGATGCAATAGGGGTGAATCCCAGACAGTCACTAACTGCTCATAGCCTAGCACTACAGCGACGTAAAAAAAAACTACTCTACTCAGATAAGAAACTTTATATTGGATTTTTGTAATAGAAAAAAATAATTGTAAAGTTTTGCTATACAAAATGCCAATTATCATAATTTTATTTTATAACAAATGTAAATTTTTATGCAAAAATCTCCTAAATATTGCTTATCTTCGCTAGATTTCAGAAAGGTGCATTTGATAATCGAATGCAATGGAGTTTAATTTTTTTCGTTTGAACCAGAAAATAGAAAGGAAAGGAAAAGTAACGATGATAAATTTAACATTGTGCGTATAAAAAGTATTTTTCTTCTCAATATAAAGATCAGTAAATGAATAGTAAATGACTATTAAATTGTGTGTAATTTTAGATGTTTTTTCATTGCCGTAATTAGAAATGTCAGTATAAATCGACAGAAAATGTGATAACTATGTCTATGCCACATTTCAGTTTTTTCAATACCCACAGTCTAGAAACATTCTGAATAATCGCCTCACACCTAATCGCCGCAATAAATAAATAAATAAAAATAAGATTATACACTTTTCTGTTAAATTTTTAAGCAGAATTTTCTAAAAATTTTAAGACTGGCCATTACTGTCATATTTTTCACAAATGGCTGGGTATGTAATACTTTTCATTGTTAATTTTGGTTAAATGGGTTTAATCGTTTAACATCACATCGCACTAGCTCTGCATAGTGAGCATTTGGCGACGGTTTGCATTTCACTCATAGGGAAGTCATAGTAAAATTTAAATCTTACGCGAAGATCTTTTTACCACTAGAAATTACTCGCCACAATAAGCATATTCTGGAGGAAAAAAAGATCAGATGTATGACTAGGTTAAAAAACATGTTTTTATATAGCGAAATTATAAGTGGGGACAAACATAAAGAAAACATGAAAAATAGGGTTCCAAGAAATAATATTTTTTCTGGGCACAAGAATCCAAAAATTAAAATTGTCAGAAGAAATCTGGAACGTTTGGTCATCCTACCCAAAATACGTGTTTAACACTTTCAAATCATTCACAATATTTTTTCATTCATGAAATAAACAGCCATCCTAGGAAGGACCAAATGTGATAGCATATCTCCAGATCACCGATAAACATAAGTCTCAGATCGTCGTCAATCGCCCGTGGCATAATATTAACGTCACGTTGAAACCTACTCAATAAATCAATCAACAATACAATAAACTTTACTCCAGTCTGCAAGTTTTGGCGAATTAGTGCGCTTTCACGATGAGGCGGCCTAAACTAAATTACAGCGTCTAGAATACACAGTGTGGAAAGCGGCGAATAAAATTGTACTAAAAAAATTAAGCCTGTCACCAGATGTCATTGTAATCGAAGCTAGTGTCACGACAACAAAACCGAGACTCCCTATTGGTTAATTATATGCTTAGATCACGTGATTAAACTGACGAAACTGGGAAAAGCCAATCAGGTCTTCGATTTGAGCAATAGCTTCGATCACAGCGAAATCTGGGTAAGCTTAATTTTTGTAGCATCATTTTAACATCACGGTTATAGGCGATTGCCACACTGTTTATTCTAGACGCTGTAACTAAATTTAAGGGAACGAAAACCGTCAAAAAGACGGTTTTGGCGCTTCTAGTGTTAATATTCTGATATTTTATTCTTTTATATTTTTTAATCATATACACGCACACACACTCAATATGAACTCATAAACACGTACATATATATATGCTTGTGAAATTTAAGCTATAAATATATGCGCAAGTATCTACTAAAAATAACTAAATATGCTCTTCTAGTTTTAAATAAAATATGTTATAATGGAATAAATGTAAATTTCTTTCACAAACAGAAAACTCTGTGATCCTGACTAAAATACAGCCACACAATTTTAAGGCACTCTGTGTTTACTAGGCGTTTTAACTTATATAAAGCAGTTTTTCTTTTTCGATTCTCTATGTGTCTGGTTTTATTATTTTTACTGTGCTTAACTTCTTGAAGTAAAATAATGAGTTAATTAGGGAAAAAGCGGTTATGTTATTTTATTGTGATAAATATAAAGCAAATGACAAGATATTATACTATTATTATTATTATTATAATATATATATATATATATATATTTTTTTTTTTTTGCAACAAAATAAAGACGTTTAGTTATGGGAAATAAAAGTAAGACATTGATCATAATTACAAATTAGAATCTAGTAATATTCCAATGCTTAGGTAAATTTGAGATGAAAATTTTTCGAGCCAATACTGCTGCTGGATCATAATGTTTGAAAAATTCGTCTACGTTGATTATGTATGCTGTTGTCATGTCTAAATATTTTCTCTTGAACAAGAGTTGTATTCGATTATTTTGGTCTGAAACATGTTTTTGAAATTCGCACTGTTTGATTTCAAAATTTTCGTTAATCATTAATGTCATTGCATTTTATGGTACACTGTTCAAAATAAAATTCTATGATTCACCAGAAAAACGGTTTCATTTCAACTGAAAGTAAGATTTATAAAAAAATGATGGGTTGTTTTCCCCCATTTAAGTAACGTGCACTGGACACTAAGCATTAAGTATTACCTTTTTACCACGTTTTTATTAACTCGTTTTCTTGTTTGTTTGTCCAGTGCAAATCTTGCGATCGCTTTTTAACAAATTTCCCGACTAGATAGACATTTGAAACTTTTGGAATAGCTCAGAACACGATGAGAATGCTTCTTTTTAATACTTTTATTCAATTAATAAATGTTTGAAAATTTCTTGTAATTGCTCTCTTTATTATGCATTTGATCATTTTCTTTCAAGTTGGTAAGATAATTCATCCAAACAATTTTTAAAAAGTATTTATTAATACATAGAATTGTCAAGTTTATATGATTCAACAGAAAGTTTAAAAACGTAGTATATAAAATGTTCTTTTTATCTTGTAATTATTAGTAGTAAGCTCTATTAAATTGGCGAAGCTTAGAGCGTCACGTTTCTAAAAGTATGGGTTGTAGAAAAATTGGAACTATATATTTCATTAAAATTATTCTAAGATATATTGTTAAAAATAAAATCCTAAGCAAAAAAGAAAAAAAAAATTCAATTTCGCTTCAATCAATATATTTTTTAAATAAATGACTAAAGTGACTGTCCAATATTAAGACACTGCATTTTTTTTTTTTTTTAAGTTAAGCTAAAGATCCAACATTCATTGAAAACTCTATCGCATTTTTTGAAAGTGTACAGTCAAAAATTCTGGTTAATTTGCACAAAAATCGTTATAAATTGTCTGGCTATAACAGATAGTGCACAATTTTATTAGATTTTGGTGTGAACTTCATGTGAAAACACCAAAATCTAAAAAAATTGTTCATTTTCTTTTTTTAACCAGCAAAATGACACCAATGTTTTTTGCAAAATAATCCTAAATTTCTTAAGGTGTAAATGTGAATCAATCTGAACTATTCACACTGCCTATTATAAATTTCTCACTAGTTTCAGACAACATGTTTATTCTGTCACCTACTTTTATTTAAATGAATGTCTTTTTTCCCTTTTTTGGCACCATTTGTAAAAATTTCGTGATTTTTTTTTTTTTTTTTTTTTTTTTTTTTTAATATGTTCGTAATCTATACTGTTAAAAATTTCCGTAAATTTAATGTAAATATTTATCCAGAGTCTTTGTAAATTTACAGTAATTCTTAGTTAAATGAGAATAATCGAGATTCTCAATCTTTATTCTGTATTTTTACGTAATTTTTATTATTTAACTTTTTTATTAAAATTAAAAATGACTGTTTTTACTTTAGAAAAAGCTTCCAAGTCCGAAATTTTATTCTCACCAATAATTAATTAAATTAATATTAGTTATTAAAACTAATGTATAAAATAAGTTTTTTAACATCTCCGTTTATTTTTCTCTGTAATTTTACACAAGACGTACGATAATAGATTATACAGAGTTTTCTGTTGAAATTTTTAACAGTGTACTTTTTGCACATGCATGGCTGTCTTGTATGTTTTTCTCTGCCCTTTTACATAACTCTACGTATATATGTGTCTTCTTACATGTTTTTATTGTTTAAATCTAGAGAAAATGTTCAAATAATAATAATAATAATAATAATAATAATAATAATAATAATAATAATAATAATAATAAAACAGTTTCTGTTTGTTTAATTGTCTAGTTTTTTGAAAATTTACCGAATTATCTCAAACGAGAAAATGTCCCTCTGTTTACTTACTATGTGTTAAACTTACACATTAGCATTTATTAACTTTAGTGTAATGTCTACACACTTCTGTTGTATAAATTAATCTAAACTGTTTACAAGTGTAATTTTGTGAGTGAAACATGAAAAAAAAATGAGAATGACATTAAATTGATTTTGAAAACATTTTAATAAATACCATGAACATTTGATATACATTGAATTCTTCATAAAGACATCAGTTGAATCATATTTCATCTTGTTATAACATCACAGAATACATTGCATGCAAGCATCTATCATGAATATGGCATGCTTAACAGAACAACAGTTTAGTAATGTAAGTTACATTTATAAAAACAAATACAATAATGTTACAAATCTTATAAACTTTTAAATATTAACATAAAAAAAGTTCACTTGTTTAACAATATTAAAATATTTATGTAGTGAATTCATCCATTCTGAAGTTTATAAGATATTTAAGCTTGAATCTAAACACTGCAAAAAGCATTCATTCATGTTCTATGTCACATTATGTAAATACTTCTTTATATCTAATAAAATAAATAGTTACATTGAAAAATGTGTATGCTATTTGATATTATATCTGACAATGTAACATATAAAGCAAGTCTATCTCTAAAACGTCCATTTACATGCAGCTTAAATAATATAAAATAATCTTCAATTACTTCATATAAATAAAAAAGCAAGTAACAGAAATTGTTATATCGTCGAAATTCCAAACATAAATTTATAACTAAAAAGGCACAAAAACCATTACCAGTCGCAAAAAATGTTTTTTGTAGTGTTGGCTAATGCTATATAAAAGTAAATAATGGTTGCGTATGTTTTTCTTAATATTAAGCGGCGAGCTTTATAAACATAATAATTAAAATAGAAGCAACTATTTGTGGGCTTCTGCATAATACTTTTATAATAATAATATACAAAAATATTTTAAATAAAAATAGTAATATTGAATATACACAGGAAATTAAATTTTTTTTTCCAGTATCAGCTTATGAACTGTCAGTACAGAAAACTAACACTCAATATTTTCACTATCTATTATCAGTAACATTCAAAATGTTATTTCATTATACTTGTGTTTTACCTAACTGTTATGCTTAATGTCATTAGCCATAACTGTCTTCTCTTAAAATAATACAAAAACTTTTCTTTCGGCTTCCAAAAAATTTCAAAAACTTAATCTAGATGTTCTCATATCCATTTGGACAAAATTTAAATAAGACATCAGGCTTTTTAATTTTATTTTTATCCTTTTAAAATTAGTATTCGGTTAACAAATGCTACGTTAAATTGCCCGATTTTACGTGTTATTTCTTTTTCTTAAAAACTTTCAGTAATATTATTCTCTACGTAGCTTTATTAATATAAGCACAATTATAAAATAAGTTTATTTGTAATTTAAGAAAGATTGCTTACAAAACTGTCTGTAAACCGCCATATATTGAAACTTCAAGACATGAATTAAAGCTCGAACACCCCTTGGTGCAACAAGCAGTTTTATTACATACGAAGTATTATGAAAAAATAGTTACCGATAAACGATTCAGAACGTTATATATAAACGTATCCAGAAAAACTTCTTTTATATTGTAAACATTTTATATTGCTCAAAAATTTCAGACATATATTACTGTCGATTTCGAAAAAATATCGGTGTCTTAACGTTTCCTCTCCATCCTAAGAGAGAGTTACAAGAAATTTACGGAATGGCAACGTCGCAAAAAATTCTGGTAAATTTCCTGTAGTTTTCAGAACGCTTTCCAAGAAGAATAAATCAGAAACCAATAATTTTCAGAAAATGGCAAAAAAATCTCTTTAGTTCAGAATAAGACCAAAATATACATTAATATATATTAAAATCTAAATAAAAATGTATTGAGTAGAATAGCTAATGGTACATTGCTTTTATATTTACCCGCAATGTTATGTATTTGTATCATATTTTATCATATGCTATTGATATCTAACATTAATGAGCTGATGTAAGACCGAAGAGGATGTACTCGTACTTCACTTAAAATTTACTTATTATTTCTATGTAAATCCAAGTAATATTTGAAAATCGGGGTACAGATACTTTTATACATAATACGAACTATGTAACAAAGAAATCATAAATACTTAAACAAAATCACGTTGTAAGATTAAATTTTACTATTACTCGAAACTTTTATTATTATCTGCAGAAGGACAATGAAAGAAATAATGTTGAGGAAGAGAAAATGATAGTTATATTGTTTTTTAACGCAATCTTAAGAAATATTTGTTCATGATGTCTGTAATTACTTCCGTTTAATGTTATGTAACAAACAAATTAGGCAAAGAAATATCAAATGTGATAATCTAAACATTTTTCTTACCTTTTCTTTTTCTTTTTTCTGAATAATAATAATAATAATAATAATAATTTCAGGGAAATACCTTAACACTTGATCACTTGTTTGATACCTTAACACTAACACTTGTTGCCGATTTAAGCTTCCGTGAAAAAAAGGTGGAAACGCAAGCTTCGATTGTTTCTTCATTTGTCTTCTTTTATTGATTTTTGTTGCTTTAAATCAAATGAAAAAAAAACTTTATCAAAGAAGTAATTTATATAAAACCTCTTCTACAATTATATGAATTTAGATAAATGAAGCTCTAACTTAGATAAATGAAGAGCTAACTTTTACTTGCAGTTTCGATATTATCAACTTTTCTAAAATTTTTATTTGATATTTCTGGAAAATTCGAAGAAAAATCACGGTTTGCCAAGTAAAATATGAATAAATAAATAAATAAAATAATATAAATTCTAAAGAAATTATTTGAATTTTTTGTCAGTGAAAAAGTCAGAAATAAAACATAAATTCTGTTTTAAAAATACCCTTCTTCTGCTACGTCTGTGAAATAATAGTAATTTTTGTCTCTCAGTCGTTAGTTTTACTCTTAATAAGGTTATTTCTTGGATATTAGTATATGTAATAAACGAAAAATTTGTCGTCAAATGTATAATATTTTCAGTTTTCAAATATAAAATTAATCGAATAACTTATTGTTTTAAAACACAGATCAGAAGTTAAAATTACAGGAATGATATCCCCTATTATTTAGCAATAACTTAACAAGACTTCCAAAACTTATTTAAAAATTTTGTAAAATCTGTACTTCATATATTTATTTAGAAATGTCTTATCACAAACAAAAGTTCAGATTTACTTGATAAGTAAATTGAGTTCTGAAAACTATGCAGAATTAGTGTTGAAGGATACCTCAACCTATAAAGTACTTTTAATACGAATCTGAAAATTACAGATATTTTGCTTGCTTCAAAATATTTCAAAATAGTTGAACATAAATATCGGAAAGTGGGAATAATCCGTTACTCCACCCTGATTTCTTAAGAGTTAGTTTCAAATAATTATAGTGAAGAACTAAAAATTATTACGGTGATATTCTTCATAAATAAATCGAAGACTTAATTAAGTTACACAGCGGGAAAGTATGGACGCCAATTTCTATTCCGAATACACGTATAAATTAGCTGAATATTTAATTCTTTCGTGTTTGGTATGTTATTGATAGTACACGTCTTTAAGTTAATTCTAATTATACTGCATGTTGTATTAATTAAACATAGCATTTATATTTAGTAATAGCCTTGTTTTATGTTACAGCCTTTAGAAATAAACTAAAACTGTATTAAAAGGTACAACTGTAAAATGTTATTTTATTATTTCTTCTTCTTCTTCTTATTATTTTTTTATTTGTGAAATTAGAGAACAAAATGCCTGAACATTGTTTTCTTTCTTTCTTTCTTTTTCTTTTTTTCTTTTTTGAATATTTATTTATATGTGATCAATATTAAAAAAATATTTTGAAATACCGTTTTGAAAGTTTTTTTTTTTTTTTTTTTAACCACCGATCTGAGGATAAAATAGCTGTACTGGGTCACATTTCATTAAAACAATATTTTGATCTTTTCTAATAATTGAATTTTATATTTTAAACGAAGAAACTATTTTCTACAATCCCAACCCTCCTCCGAAAAGATAAATAACTAAGAAATGAAAGATAACGCTATAAAATTATAAAATATATATATCTTCAATCCTCTCATTTGTTAATATAAAATGCATCTTTATGGCTGCTTGCGGCTGTAAGTACGATTGTGTACTGGAAGAGCTAAATGTAGAGGTGATACTAATTGCGCACAATAGTCTCAGTCGATCAAGATAAATATTATTTTCTTTTATATTTCCTCAAAAAACATTATTAATGGAAAACTCATACAAAATAATACTGTTACTATTACTTATTTTTTGGTATAAATAAACTTATATGCCTTTCAAATTTAAGAGAAGTATCTCAAAGCTCTCTATATTACACTATAAAGGTTTGCTATGGCTCCGAATAGTGATCGGGGCATAGTGATTTTTGGGACAGATGCAGTCAATTATCGCCTCTTGTCATGAAACTACTGAATCTGAACTCCAAAGTGAATGATTTCTAACGCTGTGAAATACTCCATCATCAGGCGAAGAAATTAATCCTTGGTATTCATACCAAGACAGCCTTCTGTCATTTTGGTTTCTTATGCTTCTATTACACCCAACGATTTTTCGCATAACTTTTGAGCCAACTGTTAATTTCAGCCAATTTTGTGTCTCAAATTACCTCAACGCCCAGTGTAATGGGAATTGGGAATACGAACAATTTTTTCTGGCTAATCACAAAAAGTTGTTCGTACGAGCAACTTCTCTAACAGAGATAAGCCAATGAGAACAAAGCTCGTTTTACGCGCCGAGAAAAGACAGCGCCGGAGAGAATTCATTCATCGTTGTTCTCCTCGCTCTTCCATGGAGACTTTACATCGTCCCCGTTAAAACAGCGATAAATAGTGCGCTTCGAAATGTACTGTACACCGTGCAAACCAGTTTTTCGAACATTTTTTGACTGAACTATTGCAACGCTCTTTCAGATTTATTCTTTCAGAAATTGGAGTAAAAATTGGCTCAAATGAAAATTACGTGAAACTTCGTTGTGTGTAATAGGAGCATTAAAAAATAGAGGTATTAGTAACAATGACATCAGTAGCATACCTCCTACTATTCGTTTGAGAAAAATGTGATATGGTTTAATAAATATCATAGTTTTTCTATATTAATTTAAAATGTAATTTTCCTTGTTCATTAACTCATAAGCCAAACATATCCGTTCATGAAATGAAAATAGTTCTAATGAAAATTTTGAAGCTCACTTTCAGTCAAAAAGTATCTTACTTGACTTATTGAAATAAAAATGCTTAAAATTTGATGTAAAAATTTTCGATTTAGTCATAGAGATTTTAATCTGACTGTATGAAGAATAAAAATATTATCTACTAAAACCTTGTCACTTATAAAAATCTGACATCACCTGCACTGGTTTTAAGAATTTTTTTAAAAATAAATAACAGAGTAAACTCGAATTTAAAAGTTATTACACGCTTTGTTACTCATTCACGACTGACAGTATTTTAATTGGATGAAACCTGAGCAAAACATGTCATTAATACTTAAATGCAGTTCACCTGTAATGTTCGAATTTTTTTCTTAGCAATTCTTTGCATTTTCATTTGACTGTGAAATACTTTCTAACATATAGAGCTTTATTAGCATGATTGTTTTCTTCTGATTGCCTGACCTGAATTTATAATTCTTAAATATTACTTTAATAAAAATACTTATGTCTCATCATTATTTGACTTGTTATATTTCTTAGCAAATTGGTTAACTTATTTCCTTTTAATGTAAAATGTTCCAAAATATTTGCCTCTGGTGGTTACCGAAGCGGAAGAACCCCCCCCCCCCCTCCACAGTGGATCAAAACTGTCATGTCCTGTGTCTGGATCACCCCTAGGAGTGTATCCTAGACTGTCGAAAATTAATACTATATAGCTATACTGCGATGATAAAGCAAATCTACTCATCTCATCTCCCATATATACTTTCGAAATATAAAACTTTCGAATGTTCAAAAATATATTTATTAATTTTTGCAAGGAGTTATTTTGCGAATATATTAGAACAGAAGACCTGCCTATTATTGCAATTTAAGAGATACACTCATCTAAAACTTGTAGTATGAATTCTATTCCAAGAAATGTTTTCAGAAAACTTAAGTTAAGAAAACTTTACTTGAATAAAAAATGAATATCCACAACAAACAGAATAATAATAATAATAATAAATTTTCCCGACATAAACTATCTATAGACTGTTATAAAAAGTTTTATAGAAACTTATTTCTCTTAAATTTAAGAAAACAAAGGAGTACAAATGAAAAACAAAAAAAGATTAATACGCCTAATACATTAAAGAAAAAAAAATCTCTTATATTTAAGAGAATAATGGAATTTAAATGAAAAAAATGGATTTATACGAATAAATAAAAAACTTGAGAAAATTAAATATTTTGTAATTTAATATAAATAAAATCTTAAATTTTTAAAAATGCACATTTATGCAGAAATAAAATTCATTTAAATTTTTATCGTAGTTATCATTTAATGTCTTTCTTAAATGCGAATGCGCGATAATATTTTGCCTTTCAGATTGTAAATATTGACTAGCGACAACTATGCTATTAGGGTACTTTTTAAGATTCGTTTTAATTGTTTGCGTGACGGCGAAAAAAAAAAAAAAAAAAAAAAAAAAAAAAAAAAATATATATATATATATATATATATATAATAAAGTGGACTGTAAAGCTTAAAATTCAACTTCTAAATTTCTCCTTGAAATAAAAGTTAGAAAAGGAATTCAGATTCATTGCATTTTTACTCGCATTTATCGCACGCAGACACTCATCACGACAGGTCTGTCATTATATTGATAAATTAATGTTGTAAAGAAGGGAAAAATATTGACTTTTTAAATCAATAAATAATCATGTGATTTTTTTTCATTTAACATCATCATCTTTCCAGAAAAGAAAACCCACACTTTTAAAAAGAACATTTATGTACGAAAAAAATTGTGCAAAACCGGAAAAATTTACTGAAACCGTTTATGGGGCAACATTAACTTTTAGTTTTCTTTTTAAATTATTTTTTTTTCGACTTGCAAAAGTATTTAAAAAAAAAAGAATTAAATAAAAATAATGATTTTTAAAATGTTCAAAACATACCATCTTAAAGCTGAAAATAGTATAGATTTGCGTTGATATAATTCTTTAAAAAGTAATTTGATGTGGAACAGCAATCTTTAAAAGCTAATGTTACATATATAGATATATGTATAGCTATATAATATTAATAAGAATTAGAAACACTATCGCTATGTAAAATAATCAGTTTCTAGATCTTTTAGATTGCTAAATTGAAAAAATTAATTACGTTTTAAAACTTTTCATATTTATAACATTGTGGGTAAGTTAATATCTTAGAGATTTCAAAAACAAATTTTTCAATTAATTTTCCAAGTACTTCTCAATTATTCTTATGTACTCTGGAAAATTAAGCGAATATATCCTATATGAAATTAAAACTGGTTTTAAGTCATCTGAGGGCGTATTATATGACATTACTCCGAAATTGAACGAAATATCTATATCTGGATTTTATTAGGGAAAAGTCGTTGATATATCACAAAAAATATGACAATTAGTATTTAATTAAATTTATGAAATATGAAACTAAAATAAATTAAAACTAGTAGATGATAGACGTGTAATTTTAAAATTAGTATGTTGGAAATAAACTAAAATCAATGAAGCATCTTTTGCAATAAAATTCTTATGAGAAAAGATTTCATTGCTGAAGAACTGCAATTAAGCAAATTAAAAGACATTTCGTCATGTTTGGTTCATTAATTAAAGTGAAAAATCTTCACGAAATATTTACACCACTACTTACATTAATTAAAAGAAATTTTTTCAGGGTCTTTGCAGAATAAAGTCAAACACTGCTCCTTTATTTGTAATTATTGAAATTATTATTATGAAGATGTACTTTCATAATACAAAATGTCATTTCGAAAGACTTTTCTGTTTTCAGTGAAATTTGAGATCATATATCGATTATAAGACGACACAAAAACGATTTTTTAATTTAGATGTATTTGCGTAGTAACGGTATATATAACGGATCCTTATATTTATTCCTGATAAAAATTTGCAAAACTAATTATCTGTTCACATAATTAAAATACTGTTTTTAAAACATTTAAATTCCATGTAATTTTAAGTTAATTGCCTAAATTAATTACGTAAAGTAAGGTTTTTTTTTTTTTTTTTTTTTTTAAAGTAATTATAACATCAGATTTAAGGAATCATCAATTTATATTAGAAAATAACACTCAATGCCTGTAATTTTAAACAAGCATATTTTAGAAATATTAGCATTCAAAGTATCATTTAAAAAACAATTCTTATTTTACATTGGACAATTCGAGGTACTTTCATCTGCAAAATGTTTCTAATTATAAAAAGAAACTTTTATGGCATATATAAACTAAATATATGTAAAAATATATAAACTTGTAGTAACTTTTTTTTTTTTTCAATTTTTTCAATTTTTTACGAATTTATGCTTTGTTCATTTTTAAATTTTAGGATTTCAACCAGTTTTTGATCTGCCAAATAAAAGCAAAAGTGTGACTGTGTACATAATATGGTTCTTACTTAAAAGTTAGAACAATTTCATTTTACATCAAATAGTCTTCAAATGCAGTAGAATTTCGTCTATACTCTTTCCAATATACTTGACCTTTTAAACTTAAAATTTTATTACACATTTTATAGTGAAATTGCTTTTTGTTCTTTGAACAAAAGTCTAGGGATTCTACTTGAATAAAGTATAAATGAAAAGATCTATAGAATTGTTTTTAGGCTACCAAATTGTTTAATAATATAATAAGAATAGTTCGTACTAGATGATAGTTTAGACATATGAAAATTAACACTTATGTTTACAATTTTCCAATACACAGAATACTTCAGATTTGACATTAGTAATTATAATTAATAAATTAAATGATTAGTAATGTTAAAATGTGAAAATCTTCAGCTGCTTTACTAGAAAGTTTTATAGTTTAGGAATGTTACATTGCCTTTTTAAAAATAGATTCAAGAAAAGATTTTTGTCATGTACTGTTTTCAATAATACGTACAAATCTTTAAATAAGTTAAGTATTAAAATTTTTTTACTTGTAGTAAAACAGTGACATAGGAACATTGTAGTTGTATTAGTCAATTAGACATTGAACAAATTAAAGGGATTATACGTCAAATAATCACAATATCTTCTTATATATGAACTTTATTTCAATATTATCTACTATTTCAATACATAATGGAAAATGAAGGTATAGTTTATTAAATCTAAATTTATCCTATCTTCTTTTTTAAATAGATTAAAACAAAAGTTTTCTCAAAATTTGGAACATTTTTATCTTCGCACTGTACAAAATGACGGGCACCTACACTTAAACCAAATCTATTATGTATTGTTTAATGATTTAATAAAATCTTTTCCTCTAGATATAATTAGAAAACATAAGGAATATTAAATAAATGGCATGTAAAATACTCCAATGTACGTTTCAGTAGGATAAATTCATAATGGCTAATTAACCTTTGACATTATAGGAAACATTGTTTTCTTAGTATTCAGATGTTTTGTGCAATTAATATTATAAAACTTTTATTCAAAATTAAGGAAATTTTCATAAACAAACCGAGTCTTTTACATAATTCCTTTTTTGTTTAGGTGAAAGAGCAAAGATAATTTATTCAAATTATTAACTAAATGAGAATAAAATAGATTAAATCTAATCTTTTAAAAATGACTAAATATTATAGATTTTTTTCTTTCCAAAGATATATGAGTGGATGATTAAATAGAAAATTTTTATTAGTTTTGGAATTCTGAAATTCTTTTAAACCTTAATTGAAAATTTTAATTTTAATCTTAAAAATTAAATTTTATTATTAGCTTCATTAAGTAAATAGTTGCTTAATAAACCAAATTATTTTTCTATTGACATATTCATCATAAAACAATAAGAATTAGTCTTACGATAAGAATTGTAATTATTATTTTTATCAATTTTTAGTCGTCAAATAAATAATACAAACGAAATATTTTTAGATTTTATAAACTAAATATTTAAGACTATATAACTTAAATATCTTGTCTTTTCTGAAAAATAAAGTTTCCAAGTATAACGAAATTAATTTTATATAACTTTTCAAAATAATGAAATTAATAATTGTATTATGTATGTATATATATATATATATATATATATATATATATATAAGAAGGAGGATTTTAACTAGAGTATGGGATCCAGGAATTATGATTGTACTAATTAAAGCGATATTAGCATTAAAATTATATCAAGATATGTATTCCATTTTTATAGTTTAGTTGCATTTTCAGTATACAAAGCAGTGCTGCCAGATTTGAGGGAAATTTTTATTCAACAGCCACCGTTAAATTTTACTTGTAACGGTTAACTAATTACATAGACGATTTCGATTAAAAATGTTTCCAAACGGTTAGCAAACCGTTTCAATTAAAATTTAGTGGTGGGTGTTAAATAAAAATTTCTCTCAATCTGGCACCACTGATACAAAGGTTTTAAAGGAGTTGTATAATTAATAAAATCTTCAGAAAATTATTGATTTAGCGTATTTAATAATAGTAATATTATAGGGGGTGGCCGTAATGTATTTTCATTATTAATATTTATTAAGATGAAGTTTTCTTACGTAAAATATAAACAAAAAATTACAATGTAGGTATGTAATTGAAATGCTTGTATTAAAAATCATTCAAAAGGCAAAAATAAAAGTAATACGTAAGATTTTTTTTCTTTTATACTTTGTATCGAAAAGGAGAAGCACAAAATATTGAAGAAAATAAGAAAATATGACCATATATCATTTGTATTGTGTAAAAATAGGAAAACGTAGAGTGAAAATAGAAGAAAAAAAAAACGGTTTTAATGCCACATTTGGAAATTTTAAGTAGAGTCTTTGGGATGTTTTTGCACACTGATTCCGTAATTCAAAACATTTACTTCTGTTACTTTAAATAATATTTTTTTTTTTTTTTATTTATCTTACATAACGTAGGTTTTGGAAACAAATTTCCTGCCACATTTATGGTTTTGAAGAACAGGATCCTTATCCTAAACTTTTGAGAGTCAAGGCTATTGTTAAAAAAGTTTAGTATTTTTTAAACAACAAAAATAATTTATTAATTACTTCTTCAGGAAAACAAGATTATGTCTGTCGAGAATGAAACACAAAATATACTGATTTCTGTTTTAGACATTTTTATTTTGTTTTATTTATTTATTTTTTTAATAATTTATTTTAAACAGTAAGGATTATGGGTTTTTTTTTTTCTGTTTGTGACCTTTGTATTTTAGCAATCGTATGATGCTTTCAGGTTGTCTCTAGAGTTTTAGAGAAGCACGCTATTACTAAATAATTATGGATACAAAATTTTTCAAATAAATGTGATAATATAGATTTAACTAAATACTGAAAAAGTACGGTTTTCAAAATTTTATAACTAATACGAAAATGTATATGTCTAGTTAATGGAAATTTGCATTGAATTTTTAAATATTTTTTCCTATTTCATACGAAGAACTCGATTGTAAAAACACAATTTCTGGAGCGTTGCCTATTAAACAAATTGGATATTTTATGATAGTTTTCAATTTGTATAATATTTCACTCTGTTAATAAAAAAGAATATTTGAAAAGTTTTGAGACTGTTTTTATACACAATATCAATGAATTTGAAAAAAAAAAAGTAAAATTATTAAAAATTGCGAACATAGTCGTCAGTTTCTGAAATATATGTATCTATTTATAAATAAAATTTTTTTCAGAAATAACTACTTCTATCTATACGAAATAAATAGTAAATTTATAGTTTTAACTGATATGTTTTAGAACTGATATCTCCTCTCTAAGCGTAGAATACTGATAATTTTAATGATAAATATTCGTTAACAAGTTTTGAAATTTGATATGTTAAAGATGAAAAGAGTTTGAAAAAATGCTTAGTCTTATTTATATGTATAAGAAGTCTTAAATGTTTTAAAGGTATTAAAGGATATCTAAATATTCCTTTTTTATCTTTTATTTTACGTTTCAAAGTGAGTCGATTAATATTTTGCTACAGGACGAGAATTCATAAAATTGCTTTAAAACAAGTAAAAGAGAGTTTTTAATGTTACAAAAATTTAATTTCCATTTTTTAAAAACTATTTCGCTAGTTAAATTTAATAAAATATTTTCTATAAAAATATTTAGACATTTTTTCTAAATTTTTACACTTTTTCTAAATTTACACATATAAAAATTTAAATAAATGACACCTAATTTATGTGACATGTAACCTCCATATATGATACACTTAATTTATATATTTTATATTCCACTTAGAAATTCCAGATATTCCAGTGATTACAATTTGGATATTTAATTACCAAGGTGATACATAAATTCACAATGGTTTTGAAACTTTCAGAAAAAGCTATAATTACGCAAGAACATTTACTGTCATGAACACGGAAAATCATATGTAAACGTTTAACTTTCCTCATTAAATAAACTGGTTTGACTTTAATCAACTAGGATAAACAACCATTAATAACTGTTAAACACTGCATCATCAAAGTTACTATCTAAGTGCCGATATAAAATTAATAAGTTCCCGAATCCTAAGTTTTAGGGACACTTTGTGAAAAATATTACAAGGAACGTTTTAAATGACATTTTTTGATTGCTTTGAAAACAAATAGTGCAGACATAAAACATCACATGTGTAATTTAAGCGTATTTTTTTCTTTGTATATCTAACATATTGGAGTAATTGTGAAAAGTTCATATAAATAAATTAATTAGTTCAAATAATTCAAATAGCATTTTAAACGGATCGTTTCCGATGACAAGCAAATTTATTCTCGCTTCTTGATGTGATCGTATACAGTATAAATTTAAATTAATATACCTATGTATCACAATTTCTTTAAAACAGTAGTTATTGTAGCTATTAAGATATTTTTTTAGCAATGCACGAATTGACTTTATCTTTGGACGTAACTAAAACAAAAAATAATAATCCAATGATAGTACAATGTAAGATTACAAATCGTCTTAGTGTATTTTCCAGTCGAATAAAATGTAAGAAAAAACCTATGATTCTGATAATTTCAGTTCAAGCTCGTAAAAAAAATTTCAGTAGGCCGAAACAAAACTGTGTTCTTGTTCTTGAATTGTTTTTCGTTCAAATTTTATTTAGCTACAATAGTACTCATTACCTATTTCTAATTCTTGAAATGAACATTTTTCTCCAGTATATGCAAGAAACTATAGATTTCTCGAATATGATCATATAATGTATTTTGCATCCTTAAACATAATTACAACTTGTCTTGATGTGACCAATCTGAAAGAAATGAAATATGCTGTTTAAGTATTAAGTAAAGTTTAGGTATTAAGTAAAGTGTTTAAGTTTAAGTAAGTAATTGTTTAAGTATTTGAAATTTTGGTCCTTCACTCAATGCATATGCTTATTTATTTTAATTGCTGCATCTACTATATTTGTATTATCATATTACTCTAAGTTTATGGCTCACCATAGTAATAAAAATTCAGATGTTTATCAATATTGTAACACCCATGGAAGTAACAATTACTTTTGTCCCATTGTTTTAATGAAGCTAATCAAAGATGTTATCTGTTATAACAAATTTCAGAGATATTCTGAAATGTGATATAACACACATTACTTATGTGAGTGAAGAGTAGAATAAAAAATATTCACTTGGGAATATCGAAGATTTTTTTAAGTGTAATTACTAGTTAATTAATTGTTTAAGTTGAATATTATTAGCAGGCACTAAGTAAATTTAATACTTTGGTAAGATATTGCAATCATACTATACTATCTCATATACAAAAAGCTCTTTGTTATACCATAAACACTCTTAATTTCTACTAAAGCAAAAATATGCATAAAGACTCTCTCTCTTTAACATACACTGGAAGCTTTGTTTTTCGATATTTCAAATTTGAAGAAGACTATCTACCAATGAAAAGGGGATACAATCTGAAAACAATTCCTTAAGCAAAAGTTGTCCATCAATTTAATGGGGAAATTTAAAATAAATATGTTGTACAAGTTCTATTTTCTCACGTTTCATGCCGCTTCTTTTTCAATTATATTGCACAAAATTAGAGCTTCATATAACGCGTTGTAAAAAATCCAGTTGATCAAAATAAATAAATAACAGAAATGTTTTTATGATATAATGATTGCAGTTAAGTTTTATGAAAATCACCTTTTAAAATTCTAGTAAATGTTTTCTTAAATTGTTGATTAGCCATAGCATAACAGAATGGATTGATGGGACTATTAGCGTAACACAGAAAATAAGTAAAATAAAATAAGTGGTGATTTACGCAACCCCTCTCTTCTCGACAAAATCCTTCAACTAGTGCAACAATGTGATACGGAGTCCAACAAAATACAAACGCACCAAGGATGAAAGAAATTGTCCTGAGTGCTTTTCGAGCTCGATTTTCCGATTTAGATTTATGCCTTTTGTCACTTCTCTTCCTCTTCTTTTTACCCACAACTTTCATTTTTTTACTAAGAGCGGTAACGAGAGATCTCTGTACTTTTTCCGTTTGAGTATCCGACACGTTTGAGATGAGTGTTATATCTTGTTCTGTAACAGAAACTCTGTCGGAAGATTTAGCGACTCTTGTAATTGTGTCCTTGTTTTTAGTTTCTACAATTACATCTTTCATTGGAGTGGCGTCGCGATTTTCCTGGGAAGTTTTAATAGAAATATCGCAGACTGTTTGCTGCGATTGTACCTCTGCGGCTTGAGTAGACAGGGAAGCATTTGTGTCAGATTTAGATTGGTTGAAGCACTCTAGGTTAACATTTTCTTTTCTAGTAGGAGAGGAATTTTCTTGGTCAATGTATGTTACTGAAGTAATATTTAATACTGATGGTCTCTCTGATTTTGGTGTGATTGTGAATCCAGACTGAAAATTTGATGTTGAAGCATCTTCATCTGAGGCTGATGTAGTTGGTTGTTCTACTTTCAATATTTTTTGACCAGAATCTGAATGATGTAACACAGCTTTTGTCGCAACTAGTGATGATGACGTATCAATTAAATTTGGAGTTGGAAGGACAAGTTGCATGAAAGGTTTCTCTTTTGGCGAAACAGGTGTTGTATCAAGATGTGGTATTGGAATCTGGATGCCTGAAGATGGAGACCGTTTCCTTAATCCGAGTTTTTTGTCTCTTTTTTTTTTGGGCTCTTTTATTTCATCTTGTTGATCCTGCTCAACATTATCATCGTCAGAATCAAAGCCAGGGCTACTTGAACGATCTTGTTCATCTGAATTATTCTCTGTTTTACCGCATGAAACTAAGCCATCATTAATTGTATTTTTAGAACCTGTTGCAGTATTTCCGTCTCCAGGTCTAGGAGTCGGGAATGGTTGACCACTTGTAGATGTAGCAGCAGCAATCGAACCAATAACAGCACCAGCAACTCCACTCATGGCTGATCCAAAAGCTAAGTTCAGTCCTTTCATATCATTTTTAGCTTTATCTTGACTCAAAAGTGTACTTTGGGTTTTAGAGACAGGCATGGAAGATTTGTTATCAGACTGAGCTTTACCAAGAGCAACTAGAGCTTGAAGCTTTCGTTGTTTCTCCATAGATCTCTTCTGCATTTGGCTTGCAGTTCTGAAAAAGAAAAGAAAATTGTATTTTTAGACAAGGTTAAAGCAACATTATGTTACAAAAATAACATTTGTGAATCTTTGCGGTTATATCCCAAAATAATCTTTATAAAAATACATTTGTTAAAACTTTATGAAGATTTGTTCAAAATACTGATTAATTGAAAAGCTATCTTATTAAATAATTAACATGATTATCTATAAACAAGAAAAGATTCACAATACATTAAAAAATTTTAATCAATCAAATATTTATCATAAAATTTGCCACAAAGCAACACTGAAACATTTGTCTTTGTTTCATTATTAATAAGACTTTTTCACGTTTCAGACATTCACACATTTACAAGACTTAAAATCTGAAACGCATTAACCGAATATTTTTAAAAATAGGACATGTAAAATTCAAGTGTAAAAGTACTTTCATATAATTTAAATGGCTTCATGCATATAGGTGATTCACACATTTTTGTAGCGAATCAAAAATGTACTTAAGCAAAGATAACAAATCAACTTTTTAGCATTATCTATATGATAGACCTCTAATTGAACTATCATTGTCTATTTTAATATTAACGCAACGTTAAAGACGCCATTGTAAAAATATTAAGCGCAGACTGCAGCTTCGGTAGTGTAAAGCGTACCGTCATCAGTGCAAAAGGACGAATTGGATTATTGCTCATACATATAGGTAGGAAAGCGAATTTTAGAATCAGAGTCAATATAGGAGCAATGATCCATTTCGTCAGTCTGCACTGATCACGGTACGCTTTACGCTACCTAAACTGCAGTCTACGCTTAATATTTTTACATTGGCGTCTTTAACGTTGTGTTAATACTAATATCTCTGACTCTAAAATCCGCTTCTCTACCTATATATATCTACAATGATCCACTTCGTCATTCTGCACTTATGACGGTACGCTTTATGATACCGAAACTACAGTCTGCGCTTAATATTTTTACATTGGCGTCTTTAACGTTGTGTTAATATTTATATTTATATTTCTGTTCTGTGTAAAGTCTGGTTATATATTACCCATTTTGATTTTCAAGATCGATGAGATTTTTTTAAATATCAAGGTTTATTTTATTTCATTCTGCTAGGCCCAATCAATTGCCCAGTGCGCAGCTCTCGTGCTGCGTAAAACCCACTTAGCCGCAACCTCAAACTCCAACATAATCTGAATCTTGCAACGGCTATCCAATTGTTTGTGACACCACCTTTAAAAAGTTTATTCTAAAAATCTAAATGTAAAGTATTTCATAAAAGTAATGTCAAGGAACTCGAGTAGTATACAATTACATAGAATAGACTTGCGGATTCGTTTTCTGTTTTCAAGAAATATAGCAGTAGATTTTAAGGTATAGCCCATAGTTTTTTACTGAAGAAAATTAACACAGTGAAGGTTCTTTTTGGGGGTAAGAAATGAAATATCTACTTTAAAAAGAGAACGGATCTTAATACATATTTTTGATAATAATTTTTATTTATTATATTATATTTATTTTTCTATTTTTCTACTTTCTTTGACCATATGGGGGTCTAAAGTTTAGCTCTCTTGCATTCAGTTGCCATGTAGCGGGTTTGAATCCTGATTTAGTCACAGATGTTTTCAGTGGTTCTGAATCAAATTTAAATTTTATCTTCCGGTCTACTTCCTACACAGACAGGTATATCCATTAGACATCTAAATTACATCCAATGATTCAAAAAAGGTACAAAATATCTTAAGAATGTCCATTAAAAGTCCTGGATATCCTGTACTAATTATAGATATATATTAGATGTTTAAATATAGTCAAAATTTAGATTAGCCTTTTTCAATGTCTAATAGGCGTAACATGTTAGATCAAAACAAGATTTAGTTATTTTTAATATCTATCAGATGTGTTAAGTTCAATTATTGGATATTTGGAGATTTATTGGATATGTAACAGACATCCAATGGATATAAAAAAGAGTGACATTTACTGTGCTAATAGATATCTGTAGGATGTATATAGAAGTTTAATGGATCATTTTTTAACTTTTATAGATGTCTTATGGATGTAAATGGCTGTGTGGATCAGTAACAAAGTCCAAAGTATGCCCGTTAAGCGACAAACCAAACCCAAAATTCTACATTTTTATTTCCTATTAAAAAGTTTTCCAAAAATTTCCTATTAAAAAAAAAAAAAAAAAAAAAAAAAAAAAAATCCGGAAACTCTCGTCTATATTTTCTTTCCTAATGAAGTGTTATGCTTACACTATAATAAATAAATAAATAAATAAACTGTCAGTTTGAAAGAAATAACTGTCAGTCGTTTTGCCTGTATCGGCAAATTTTAACAAAAGCGATTTCTAGGCTTCCCTTGACGGGTTTCGAACACTATGTCTTCAATTTCGTAGCCAGATGTACAAAAATTATTTTTGTAACAAGTTTCGTTGCAATACATTTACTGAGTATAAAAAATTTATTCTTATAAAAGTAAATTTTGTATAGTCAGTAAATGTATTGTAACGAAAACTATTGGTAGTGTAGACAGGGGTTAATTGTACATAAGGGAAAGTTGGTCCAGTAGTGATATTTTTTTAACTTTCAGTCAGATGGCGTTAGTACTCCACTCAAGGTATTGGCCCGTCTTCTTTCTCCCATATCAATGTCACTGAAGAAGGAATGTCCATTAAAGAAACTGAGAGAATTTAAAAAAATTTCAGAGGAATAAATTTCCTCGCTTATAATTTCAATCAATCGTCTTTTATTTCATTATTGATCATATTTTAGATTTTGATAAATAGTATTGAAGAAGGTAATTGTTCAAAGCTATTGCTCGGCACGCCTGTTTATTAAAAATACTTTTGCTATAATTCCTTACATTCGAGAAAAATGTAAATGGCGATATGTTCAGGGTAGTTATAATTAAACTTCCCGTATAAATAGCATCCTACAGTGCAAACGGGTGGACGGGTGAACGGAATGCATCGAAATTTGTTTAGAGAAATCTATCTCAAGTTCGAAACAAAGAATCTCTGTGAAACTCCATAGTATGTCTCCATAGTATGTGCCAATATTTTTTCTGTACGATTTTTTCTCGTTATTAAGAGCGTACAGCCCACAGACTAAGTAAATCTGTTTTAAATTAGAAATTCCTATCAAATAACGACGTTATACATGTAGAAACATAAAGTTTTATTAAATAAAATATTTGGTTTAAAACTGGCGCATTTAAATATAGATTATACACTGGAAATTACGGTAATTAGAAATTATACAGCCAGGATAAAATTCGCCGTTACTAGCTAATTGCTATAACAAGGGTATTACAAAGCTATTAGAAGGGTTCTAAATATTTTTAATTTATGTATGATTCGTCTGCAGTAAAGGATTATAAGAATTATGTTTTAACAAATTTCGATTACCCTAAATCTATATTTGTACTGAAATTCACTTCTGAACTGCTGCATTAAGCTTTATTCTGGTGTTAGAAAATTGAAATATTTTATTTTTAAACATTACCTCATCATCTTTCATAATCTCATGGAATCATGTTTCGCAACATTATATTGATTCTAGTTTTTGTTAGATTGGTATGATTAGGGTAGTTTCGTTTAAGATCATTTTCTAAGTTTTTTTAAAAAAATTATAACATTTCTGCCGATTTTGAGTCTAATTTCGAGAATTTTTCTAAAGAGTCACACCTAGGAGTACGTTAAAAATGGTTTACATTTTAAACTTGCTGATTTTTGAAATATTACCAAAAATTCGAGAACCTTACTTTTTAAAACTTGCAAATCAATGTACATTAAGTAATTTACTATATAAAAACTGATATTAGAAAACTATTTGAGTTGGTCATTCCATTAGTATATCCTAGTAAAGGATTTTAATTTTCTTTAATCCATATTATTGTTTAAACTTAAAAAGATTATATTCACATTAAAGATTGCTTATATATTGCCAAAAATTATAACAATCGCATATTAATCGTTTATTAAAATGCGTTAGAAATAAAATGTATACTGTACTAGTTTGTCCTGTTTTTGAAACTATTTCTAAGAAAAACTGAAAAAAAAAAAAAAAAAAAAACTAAAGAAAATTAATTGATATAAAATTCATTATTTCTATCTTTCTATCTTTAGATATATTGAGATCGAATAATGTCATAAAAATATCAAATTTGAATAATTCTGCATTTAACTGAAAAATAAATATTTATATAATTTACTTTGTATTACTTACTTCCTCTACATTACAGCTTCTAATAAATGGAATGTCTTCAGTATAATGTCAAAAAATAGTTATTTCATAAATTTTTCCACTTAAAAGAAGTTTGCTTAATATTATTTTTTTTTTCATTTTGATGTTTTTAGCAAACTGGAAAAAACATCAACTTAAGCATATAATTATCACTGACAGTAATTTTCTTTAGAAACTTTTCTTAGATAAGAACTTCTCAAGCAAATATGAAAAAAAAAAAAAAAAATGCCATTCACATCTGTTTAAGCGTAAAAAATAAAGGTTTCTACATATTTTAACTTATTTTTTAGAATGAAATTTTTTTTGGATAAGATTTAAGAAATAAAAATATTCAAGTAGACCAACGAAACTTTCGGAAAAGAATAAATTTTCAAATAAATTATGTGCATTAGACCTTAAGTATTCTTTTTAAAACTTGTGTATATATATTTTTCATTTATTAAATACAGAGAAAATGTTTTGTTTTAAGTAAAATATTTTTTGTAAGGAGACTGTCATACAGAGTGTTTAATATTAAGATTTTCTTTTCAATAAATTTTTTGTTTTGCGATAAGGTTTATCCCATGGTTTAATCATTTAAGATCATTTCTTTATGGCAGTGCAACGGTTTCCTCGTTTAAATTTATTTAACGAATTTAATGTTCAGGACAACTTTGCCTGAAAACACTGTGATCGATTATTGGCTCGGTTAACAGAAGTCTCGGTTAACAAAGGCCGGAGAATGGAAGCTCTGCTACGGTTAGTACTTCTGAAAAAGCTTTTATGTCTACCCGGATGTCACTTTATACTTCTCTTGTGTTTTCTGTTTGACGCTTAATATTTATGTACTTCGTGTGCGACTTTTTATATCTATGTAGAAAGTGAAAAAATTTCTTCTACACACACAGATATATGTGTGTACATTTATTCACTTATATGCTGTTCATTCAGCAATTTGCATCAATTTTTCAATATACACCTTGTAATTTATTTAATTATTAATAATATTTAAAAATATTTTGAGCTTGAATCCCAAAGCAAATTTAATGAAACATAAATATCTAGAAGTATATAGCAATATATATATATATATATATATATATTTGTTAAAATCATCGATCTAATATATAATAAGTTTTAAGTTGAACGTATAAACTTCATAAAAATAATGCAAGCCTATTCTACCTTAGTTGTCTATAAAAGTAAAGAGCACCAGAATTTCTTTTGAAACTTTCGTAATTATTTTTTGTAGACGCAAAGTGAAAAGTGCATTCTAATTCATGTTTTACATGCTCCGACACAACTCAATTAAAAATATTCTTTGTGTATCTTCTTTGGCGTTTAGAATCTACTCATCGCAGAAAATTTAAAAGAACGGAGGCTTTTACACAATGCACCATAATGTCTGTGATTTACGTACATTCATTCTATATATGGATACAATGCACTCTAAATTAATTAATTTTTCGAAATGGCGATATGAGTTCTAAAGCCATAAAACAGTGGCAGACACATGTAATAAACCATTGAAAAAGAGAATTTCTTGCTTAATAAGAGCGTTATTTAAAATAAATTTCTTCTGCCGTAAATTTCTTCTGTTTTATGTCGAGAATGAAAAGGCTGCCAAAAATAATATTGGAGTTTTTGCATTTTATGCTGGTAACTGGCATTATATGCTGGTCTCTTATTTGTTAGCTTTGTATTAGCTATATTTGAATTATTTAATGTGTCAATCATTTAATTAAAAAAAGATATTAAAATTCTGAATTTCACTTTTTTTTTTTTTTTTTTTTTTTTAAGTAAGAAAACTACATTGTTTAGTTATTTTATTATGTTAACTGAAATAATAATTATGTATATTAAACAAGAAATTAATTTATATAAGAAATAAGAAATAATAACAAAGGCATATTAGAAAATTTTATATTATTATTCTGCTGATTTCTTTTTAATTTTTTTAATGTTATTCACAAAAAAAAAAAAAAAAAAAAAAAAAAAAAAAATGTTGACACTTAATTTGTCTTATTATGTACATTCACTTTTCACATTCATTTTTCTTCTTTTTTTTTCGATTTTTATTACATTCTTGTTAAAAACTAATCCATAGTAGATACATTAGCTTAATAATTATATACGATAAAATAAGAAAGAAAACAAAAATAAATTACTCTGAGAATTAGAAAAAAAATGCATTACATACTAATAAATACTAGAAATGTGTTAAATTTCAAAGCTGTCAAAAGAATCAAAATGATAGGGTATTTTATCAAAATTTTATTCTCAACCATTTAATAACATTATACGTTGATTTAAAATAAAAATTTCGATACAACCCTTTATCAGTTTGCTTCTTTTTGAGAACAATTGACATCCAACTCGTTCTGTTCCCGATATAATTCTGAATCTTGGTATTTTTTTTAGTTATGTTCATAAAAGTAGCTCTATAGATTTAGCTAATAAATTATGCAAAAGGTATGTTGATAATACTTGCGCATGCGCAATTATTCATTATTTAGCAAAAATGTTCATATTTCGTCGATTACATAATATTTTATATTTTGATTGCGTTGTATTATCCTTATTGTAGCATGTCAAATTTTCTAAAATGACAATGCATTAGTTTGAAGACCCTGGATTTTATTTATTTTTATTAGTAAGAAAATGTTCATTTTTGTTAAAGAAATCTTTATATTTCCATGACAATGCGTTCTATTTTCATACAGATAAATAAAAGAAGCATTGTAACCATATGTTACGGCTATAATGCATTTAAAGCATTAATTTTTACAGTGTGATACCAAACATTATATTACTTCTTAATCTTTTAATGGCTCCCTTATTTGCTTCTTGATAAAACTTTCGGTGGAATGTATGGAGTATAACATGTTCGTTTTATCCCTGAAGTTTCAATAGAATCCATGAAATACCTCTTTAGATAATTGACAAAAGCTTCTAAATTCCAAAATGCGCCATCACTTACGTCCATTATTCTCATGCAGTGTTGCCAGATTCTGCTACTTTTTTATTCAGTATTGACCAATAATTTGGAGAAGTGATATTTGATATACATAATACACGATTAATCTTCTACGTGATTAGGCAACCGAAACATTTAAAATTTAGTGGTGGATATTGAATTAAAAAAATTCACAAAATCTGGCAGCACTGCTCTCATGTAAATGAATACAAATAATTAAAATAAGCATCATAATTACACGCTATAACAATGCCTTTCAAGCATTATTTATTTTACTTTTTTTCCCTTTCCCTTTTTTGCTTTTGGGAGAAAAAGGATTTGAAGAACTTAGAACTGCTAATTGTGTCATTTCTTTCTTCAATAAAAAGAAATACTATTCTATTATTATTGATACCTGTCATACTTTTCCACTTATATTTGTAACGGAATAACAAATGGTTACACACTTGTTTTAGGTGCTTGTACCTGAACGTAACTAAAACGCCAATTGCACTATATGTTTAAAACTGGTAATAAAATTTCAGCAGCTGTTTCGAATGCTATGTTTAATTCTGAACAAACATAAGAAGCATTTTTGCTAAAGAAATTCTTGTATAATTTTTATATACTTCATTTTTTGAACTGTATTAGTTTTTGAATTTTTTCTTTTTACTGGTTATATTGACTAAAATTCTCAACTTACTCTTTGCCATATTTTTTTGTTAAGAAAGAACTTCATGTCAGCTGTAATAGATTATCACACAAAAATAAAACTGGCTTAATTTCTTTCATTTATTATAATGGCGCTATTTATTTTATGTTTTTTAAACATTATATCTCCACACCTGAATGGTTTATGACTTAATAGCCTAAAGCGTGCCTTAAAAATTACTCTATTTAATAACAATTTAAATTTGTAATACACATAGCAGTGATCATTGCAAGGAAAATGATTGTTTTTTCATCCACCAAGAAGAGTGAGTTAGTCAGCAATAGTCAACAATAACACATACAATCTCGCTTCCTACTTGAAATTTCATTAAACATAAATCATTAGAGCTTTTTTTTTTCTTTTTCTTCACACTTAATCTCATTTGACCAGGCACTATTTCTTAAGATGGATTTCCGATAATTACAAAAATTCATGTCTGAACTAGAGTTTGTAACCGGCACATGGGAACTGAAGGCCAGAATGCTAATTTTTCCGGCACCAGATATATTCATTACGCATTAAATCCATTAATTAAAAAAATAATTGCTATTACGCTTTTATAGATTTCAGTACACTGCAAAAAATAGGTTCTTAAAAATACGTATATATTGTCTCCAAATAGCCCCGAAACAATATATACTTAAAAATTTGGAAACCCATGTTCTCATTTTTGAGTACATTGACATGTCAAACATGGGGATATTTGGATTGTTATTGGTCAATCCCATTTTTGAGCATGTCAATATACTCAAAAATGAGTATATGGGTTTTCAAATTTAAATATTTATTGTTTTGAGGCTATTTTGAGACAACATAGACTTATTTTTAAGAACCTATTTTTTACAGTGTTGAAAAGCTTACTAAAGCTGTAATTTTATCGCTTAATTTCAGTAACCAACTAAGCAAGGTAAAGGAATACAGGATCTAAGGCACTGTTTGTTCTAGTTGATGGTTTCTCCTACACAGAAAAGTGATTTGTAAAAATATTGTTGAGGCTATATCAACTAAAACATTTCTTAACTAAACAAAGGTTTTGTTGTTTAAATGAAACATTTTTTGAAACAACAAAACAATTTGATAAATCATTCAGATATTTTGGGTGATATAGCCTCAGCAAAAATCTATGATAATTTCATTGTGTAGAATGCAGTATAACCATGTTAAAAAGCGTTTAAACGAAATTCTGCTCATAGGCTGTAATGGTAAAAAATACTTTGGTGAATTCCTGTACATGAACCATAAACAACACACACCAAAAAGTATACAGCTAATAGCCTAAATGGTTCATAAATATATGTATCGATTTGCAGGTCGATTGGGTGATTTTTGCAGTCACTATCGCGGTACATACAAATTCAGTTTATAGGCATGATAAGAAATAATTTGGTGTGTCCCTATACACGAACTTACCGAAAGAAGACACACCAAAATGTATACAGCTATTTTCGTATAGCTCATGAACATGTGTACCTATTTTCAAATGAATAGGGCGATTTTTGCAGCCGCTATCGGACGCATAAACAGACGTACTGACATCAAAATCCTTTTGAGTCTCAATGGGAAAATCTCGTCAATGGGAACAGTTCGTCAATGATAGCTTCCAAGAGGGTAAAGCTCACTAGTTTATCTGCAGATCAGGAGCCTCAATGTCCCATTTCCATTACTGATTACTTAGTAGCTAATTTTTATTTATTCCATATTATTTTGAATACGAGCATCGATTTGTAAATTATGTAATATTTTCAGCCACTATTCATGGTATGCAAATTTCTGTCCATTGGCCGTAATGATAAGAAATGCTTTGTTATGTTCCTGTACATTAACAAAAAGTAGTATGCACACGAAAAAGTATACATCTATTTTCTTATGCATCATGATCATATGTTGCAATTTACTAGTCTACAGGGTGATTTTTGCTTTCGCTGTTTCGGTACAGATAGACACACAGAAGCAGAGTTGCTCAGACATTAAAATATTTTTGAGTCTTAATGGAGAGAGCTCTACTAATGTTTCAGCAAAAAGAATAATTACGAATTTATTATTCCTATTTTATTTTTTTTTAAATGCAGAAGATAGTTTAGGAAAAATAATTTCTTTTAATGACATAATTTATTTTTTTTTCTTTAAGACTAGTTTAGAGGATATTTTTAACATTTTCCAACAAATGATAATTCCATAAAATTTTATACTGTTACATAATTTAAAATTAATTAAAAAAAAAAAATACAGAACAGAATTATTTTTCTACTTCTCTAGTATAATCCTAGCTTCTACCTCATAGTATAACGCAATAGTAAAATAACTCTGCTATTTAAATTCCTAAAAAAAAAATATATATATTTTTTAATCCGTCAGAAAAATTGAAAAAATTATTTTTGAAAATTAAAGAGTGGTATTGGCAATAACTAATTTTTAAATAATACTTTAGCGCAATGACGGGCGTGACAATGCGAAGAATGGTTATAAAGTTTAAAAATTTTTAATTACAATGAAATCGAGATACTATACACCATAAAAATATTTAAATTACTAAAATATATAAGACAATACATAAAACATAAAATTGTGTTTCGAGCCTATTTAGGGTCCTTGTCACTGAAGGCATCAAAAGGCAAAATGTTCAAGCAACTTACAGGGACAATGTTTTGCATATTGAGGCTTTTACTGATGAGGAACCTAAATGGGCTTGAAACGTATAATTTTACGTTTTGTATATTATTTTTAATATTTTAAATGTTTTTATTGTGTATAGTTGTCTCAATTTTTTGTAATTAAAATATTTTCTTAAAGAAATTTCAAGACGTTATAATTTTTAAATATTTTAAATTTAAAAATTTTAATTAAATGCTATTCAAGAAATACGATGTTAACGTCTTTTCGTCAATTTAAATTTTAAGTTCCATTCTTATTTTCCCTACTTATACTTAAATTCTGTACCTATTTAATATTTTGATATATAAACCATTTTTAAGCATACTTTAAGGAATCGGGGGACATTACAACGCTTTTTTTGTAAATTACTGTCTTAAAATTATAAAAGTCTGCATATGTGTACATTGAAATATAAGAAAGAGTATTAAGTAGAATAAGGATTTTTCAAAATAATTCAAATTTTAATTGAAAAATACCTTTTTTTATTTATTTAATTTTATTTCCCCCTCAATTTCATATTATTAATTATCAAAAATGTGTTTTAAATATTTTGTGTATTCCTTTGTGGATCCATTGAAAAGTGAATTTATAAGAATTATTTCTATGTTTAAATTGTGAAATTTCCTGCGAATTTCAGGATTTTAAAAATTTACAATTTTGTTTTAAACTCTAAAGTATGAATGAAATTAAAATGAATATAGAGATTTATTTGAATGTCTGTAAGGAGTATTTTATTTATTTTATTTATTTTTTGTTTATGGAATTTAATCTAAAATAAAACTGCATGGAGAATTTTACGGCATGAATTAAAAAAAATTTTGAAGAAAAAACTATTTAAAATTTTCTGTAAAAATTACTCTACCTGAGTAATCTATTTCACATTTTATTTAATTATATAATATTAATTATAATTATAATTTTTATTTTATTAAAATATTTTACGAATAATTTCTTAAGTATTAACCCTTTGCGGAGCAAGACAATTCGGATCATTTAAATTATACTGCCACCGGAATTCATGAACTAAATTAAACTAAAATAAATTTTAAATTTTAAGGTTAAAAAAAAAAAAAAAAAAAAAAAAAAAAAAAACGGCCTTTTCTGCTATGTTATAAACGTAAATTTTTGCTAAAAAATTTCCGGGATGAATTTTTGCAGCTGGATCTTAAATTTTGCGTCCTCGCGGCGAGGACAGTGCGAGTTAAGGGGTTAACGTATATTCTTCTTTGATATTGTGGTAACTTTAGAGTTCATTGTTGCTTTAAATGTACTTATAAGAAGCTTAATTTTATGAAATAATTAATTTTTTGAAATATCCAACAATAACATTTTTTCTAGAGTAATGCAATTTTGAAAAATGATTTTTCACGACTAATAATTTTAAAATAAATGATATTCTATACTTTTTGTTATTTTCTAAAATTTTCCTTGTATTATATGCATATGGTAGCAGAAAACGTTCTAGCACAATCATCAAAAACAGTTAAATTTTAATTTCTCAAAAACTAATGGTTGGAAAGTTGCACACCCACATTTTATATGATTGTGATTCGTTTTATGTAAGAATTAATGTAAGCCATAATTCATTTTTAACATGAAATATAAGTTATTTACACTGCTAAAAATGTTTTTGAATCAAAAGTATGTCTAGAATGAGTTTTGGTCTACGAATTGTAAAATTAAAAAAAAAAAAAAAAAGATTAATCAAAGTATTTTTTGGAAAATATAAACTACGTCACACGTTTGCCTCGTGGATTTATCGAGCTCCTCTTCAAATTTTACTTCGTTTAATGCTATAAAAATTTAAATAAATTATACAACATGTACTTTTTTCGAGATGGCATAATCAAAAAACTCAAATACAGGGTGATTATAATTAAAGTTACGATTCCAAAGCGCTATAATTTTAAAACCACCCATCAGAGCAATTTGATATTTTACCAGAGCAATCGTGAGGCAATGAAATTTTGTTTTGGGGAGGAAAAAAGTAATTCCAACATGTTCCTATAAATGGCGCTGTCAGCTTAATGTCAGGGGAATTGCCTAAATGGACTCATCTAACACAGGAATGTTGTTAGAAACACAATGGAATAGCAGAAAACAACAGACTTCAAGTGTTTACTACAATTTTTTTAGCATAAAGACAAGAATACATGTTTACAGCGTAAAAAGTCATAGTGAAAAAAGAAAAAGAGGAGCTTCATGAAACAAATACTTTACGGTAATTTAATGCTTAACGGATAATAGCAGATAATTTGACTACTTAACCGCACATTTTGGAGCTTTTTTTTTGCCAAAAAAAAAAAAAAAAATATATTTCCCACGATTGTTCTGGTAAAATATCAAATCGCTGTGATGTGTAGTTTTAAAATTATAGCGTTTTGAAATCGTAACTTTAATTATAATCACCCTGTATTATGTCGAAAAGGGGTGGTACCATTTGAAATATAAGCATTGGAACAATCTTACAAATTTACACAACCCCTAATCTAAAAATTAACTGTATATTTTAAATGTAAGCACACTCTCCAGTCGAGTGATAATACCTTACCGCGACATCTAGTGGTAAGAAAACATCCAATGAAAAGGCACCAGACCCCCCCCCCCTCCCAGATCATATGAAAAGCTAAACAAAGGAACGAAAAATTTCAATAATTTACATTATTTAGGCATTTAATATTTATTTCTTCAAGATGTATATTTATCAGATTTATGGCATAATGCTATATATATATATATATATATATATATATATATATATATATATATATATATATATATATATATATATATATATATATATATATATATATATATATACAGAGTGTCCTATAAGCCTGTAGACATTTTAAAAAATCATAACTATTGAATGAATTGATAGAATTGAACGCGGTCTGCGAAAATTCTCGTGAAGGGGGATTTTTTTTTTTTTTTTGGTAAATGAAAAAATAATAATTAAGTTATTTGTCGATAGAGGACGCTGTGCGTGATCAGATCACACATTTTCATGAAAAACTGTACTTATACGCATGCAAAAGTTTACAGGCATATAAATATCCTGTTCTACGCGTCCGTTGTCACTACAAATTACAGTTTACAAACGATTTATAACACTGCTACCTGCAGTTTCACTCGGCGGTTCATACTTGAGGGAAAACATCTTCACCAATAAGGCTTTATCTACCAAGTCAGCATCGCAATTAAAATTTCATGTATGCACAAGTGGAAGACAAAATAAAAAAGAAACAAATCTAATCGCAAAATCGTGTAATTTATAGGACTTTCATTTGCATATTTTTCTTTCATATCCGTGCGAAAAATTTAACTATTTGTCTAACTATCGTCGACAAAAAATTTAACTATATTTTTTTCATTACAAAAAAAAAAAAAAAAAAAAAAAAAAAAAAAACAAGTCCTTTGGCTTATTCGGAAGGGTAGGTTGATTTCTTTTTCCTTATCAAGTAGCCGTCATTTTGTTTCAAAATGGCGGCTACAAATTATTAATGCACTTGGTAGAAATATTGATGTAGGCCGGCGCTTGGAAACAAAATGGTGGGTTAAGTTGACAAATATATGAAATGTATTTGTGAGATAAGTCTACTGCACACATATAGTTCGAATTAATAAAAAATCTCAAAAGTTATCGTGTTGAAAAATTAAGTAACTGCCACTTCGATCAAAATGGCAGAGAAAGTTGCTCATCTAAGATATTGTTGCAAATTTGAAAATAATTTGTTTTGTAGAAATTCTTTCAAAGAGGCTTAGTAAGTTGATAAAAATGTTAGTTTTATGCATTTCTAGTTTCTTTTAGCATTAAAATAGCCTAAATTTTCCTTAAAAACGCATTAAAAAGATCCATTAACGCAGGTAATAGATTTGGCGCCAAATTTGGCGACTTTACCCCTATGGCGACTTTTATGGCAACTTTTGTCGAGAAAATACTTATTATCGATATACCAAAAATGGACGCAATAACGTTATTGGTTTACGAGTTACGTGAATGTTCTAGATTTTTGTTGTTTGAATGATAAATCCAATTTTCAACTTTGATTTGAATTGATTAAGTATTTCTAAAGTTACCGTGATAACAAATTTTCAAGTGGCCGCCACTTGGAAACAATACAGTGGAACAAGTTGCCCAACAAACACATCCAAGATATTTGAAGCATAGGTTCACTGTCGAACTGTGGTTTAAATCAGTACCGTGCTACAAAAGTTATTATTATGGCAAATTTTCAAGTGGCAGTCTAAGTGGCTGCGACTTGAAAACAAAATGGCAAAACAACTTGCCCATCGAAATCATCCAGTATATTTGTATGATAAGTTCATTGTCCGGTTCTAGTTTAAATTAAATCAGTATTTCAAAAAATATCGTCATAAGAAATTTTCAGGTGGAACCACTTGTAAAAAAAAGTGGTGTGAGATGCCCAGCGAAGTTAAATGAGATATTTGAATGATAAATCCACTACCCAAATTTGATGCGAATTGATTCTGTATTACTAAAGTTACCATAATGACAAATTTTCAAGTGGCCGCCACTTGGAAATAAAATTGCGGATCAAGTCACCAAGTGACCTTATCCTAGATATTTCAACCATAAGTTCACTATCCAACTGTTATTTGAATCTGTTTACTATTTTAAAAGTTATCGTGTGGCATATTTTCATGTGGCAGTGTGATTTCAAGTGGCTGGAACTTAGAAACAAGATGTCGGGACAAGTTGCCCAGTATCACTGCCCCAATATCAATGTCCAAATTTGGTTCGATTTGGAGTATTATTTCATAAGTTATCGTGATTTTAAATTTTTAAATGAATAGGCTGATTTCAAGCTTAACTTAAGATATATGCCACTTTATTAAAAATGGCGGATATAGTTTATTAATAAACTTCATTAAGATCATGACGTGGTCTGTATTTACATCACAATTCAAACAATTTCGGAATACGCTTTTTACAATTTAAATTTGAAATTTTCAAGTGGTCTCCACTTGAAAACAAAATGGCGGTGCAACTTGGTTAACAAACTCATCTAAGATATTTATAAGATAAGTTAAGACACTGTTCAAATTTGGTTCCATTTGGAGTATTATTTCGTAAATTATCATGGCTTTAAATTTTCAAGTGGTGGCCTGATTTCAAGTGGTCCCGCTTAACTTAAGATATCCGCCACTTTATTAAAAATGGCGGATAAAGTTCATTAATAAAGTTATTTGAGACACTTGTATAATCTATGTATACATCAAAATAAAAAAAAAAATTCGAATACGCTTTTTACAATTTGAATTTGAAATTTTCAAGTGGTTTCTATTTGAAAACAGAATGGTGGAGCAACTTGGTTAACAAATTCATCTAAGTTATTTATAAGATAAGTTAAGACACTGTCCAAATTTGGTTCGATTTGGAGTATTATTTCAGAAGTTATTGTGATTTTAAATTTTCAAGTGGTAGTGTGATTTCAAGTGGCTACGCTTAACGTAAGATATCTACCACTTTAATGAAAATGACGGATAAATTTCAATTATAAATATCATTGAGACCCTTATGTGGTCTATATTTACATCAAATTTCAAACAAATTCGGAATACGCTTTTTACAATTTGAATTTGAAATTTTCAAGTAGTCTCCAATTGAAAACAAAATGGCGGAGCAACTTGGTTAATAAACTCATCTAAGATATTTATAAGATAAGTTAAGACACTGTCCAAATTTGGTTCAATTTGGAGTATTATTTCGGAAATTATAGCGATTTTAAATTTTCAAGTGGTAGCCTGATTTCAAGTGGCCCCGCTTAACTTAAAATATCTGCCACTTCATTAAAAATGGCGGATAAACTTCATTAGTAAACTTCATTGAGACCCTTATGTGGCCAGTATTTACATCAAAATTCAAGCAAATCTTGCTTTAAATATGCTTTTTACAATGTCGGTTTGAAATTTTCAAGTGGCTGCCACTTGAAAACAAAAAGTCGGAGCAACTTGGTTAACGAACTCATCCAAGATATTTATAAGATCAGTTCACTGTCCAAATTTGGTTCGATTTGGAGCATTATTTCGGGAGTTATCGTGATGACAAAATTTTCATTAGACAATTTTCACAGACACACAGACATACACACAGACCATTAGCTAAAAACATGATTTTCGTACTCAGGGGACCTCAGAACGTGTAAATATAACAAAATCTCGCGTTCGAAAATTTGACCCAAAAACAATACTTTCTCTACCTTATGGGTAAGAGAAAGTAAAAATAGAGAGTTAAAAAAATAAGAGAAGTTAAAAAAAAAAAAAAAAAAAAAAAAAAAATGAAAATGTAGGTCTCAACCTATGTGCGCTTAGTAAAAGTGGAAATTTATGAAAAGTATTTTAAGTAACATGTATTGAAAAGTTAATATTCTTATTACGTAAAGAAACCTAAAAAGAAGAAACCTGCCCTAACCTAAGTAAATTCAATAATTTTTACATTGACTCCCAAACTATGTGGGAAAAATTTTATTACAGGTTTAGAATTAGAAGGCCAAAATATGATATGTGGTAAATTTTCAGGTGTGAATACCCAAAAATAAGCAAAGTCCTCAACTTGCGTGGGAAAAAGAAATTAGTTAACTTAAAATGAAAGATCTTAAATTAACTATATATTATGGAACTAAGTATGCACCTATTGTTATAATTGGACTCAATCTATGTGGGAAAATGCAAAATCTCGTGACTGCAAACGTTGCTGTTGTCCCACCAAAGATCTTATTTTCACTTTAACGAGTGCCTAGTAGGTAATGCGCAGATTAACGAGTGTCGGTAATTTGCAGATAATCTAGGTAATTCGCAGATTACCTATGTAATTTGAGATATGAAACAATTTTCCGCACTTTAACGGATCACCCTAGTTAATGTGCAGATTACCTAGCTAATCTGCAGATTAATTGATTTCTGCACATTAGCGGTAACATATATAATAGTAATTCTTACGAATTTTAAGAAAGTTAATTCAGAAAATTATCTAATGAACTGAAAAGTGTCTTTCATCTTTCGCTTTCGTAGTAAGAGCATCAGATTTGGCTTGAAAGGATTCAGTCCTTTAAAGCGTGTTATTGTTCTTTTAAAACTTATCATGATTCAGACGGAAGAAACATTGTTTGTTCCAATTTCAATTCGTTTCTTTTCACGGTAAAATTAATTATCATTTTCCCTAATATGCGTGATAAGTTTCGGTTTTGCATAACATAATTTACTGCACTGGTATTATTTATTTTTCAAGTTTTTATGATAAAAAATATGAAACAGAATTTTACAGAAAATGTGATGAACATTTTTATGCATTGAACTCGACGTCATTTAAGAAATTGGGATTCTTTCAGTATTTATGTCGTCATCTCCAAGCTTTACAAAATCGATTTTATGGTAGAAAAAGGGCACTTCTCATAACAACTAATGATTCCGCTTAAATCATCTATACTTGTTTCGATTCCTATCTCCCATTAACTTACTACATATTGTACTCAGAATATAAAGCTACTGAGACACTGATCAAATTGATTTTTCTCAGAAAACTCTGAAAAATTTATTTTCAGCTATGAGTAATCGTATGAATACATTCTATTTTTTCCATTTATTTATTTCAATGTTTCTTATAATACTACCAAAATTTTACTATTTAAATTATCGGCAATCAATGCTCAGTTTATTATTAATTTCAGATTCTAAAATCTTGAAGAATTATTATATTTACTTTGTATAAACATCAGAAGAATTTTCCATTCGTCCATGTATGCATAGCAGGGACTTATACGTAAATCAATGTGTCAAGGTGGGATTTTAATTTTAATTTTTTAATTAGTGTATATTTTCTACAGCTAAAACTATAATTTATGGAAGTTAAGAAAGAAAAGAGAAAGAATCAGAGAACAGTTCAATTCAATTAAAGATGTGTTATCATAGAAAAAGTCGAAAAGAAAAAGTATTTGTAATTTAACTTATATATAATTTATATATATATACATATATACATACTGTCGGTAACAAAAGTGTCCGAACACTAGCAAAAATTCCTATGAAAAAAAAGTACACTACGTACGGTTTTATTAAATAAATCCTTGTCGAATCCTATTCTTAGTCAGTGTAAGAACATGATTCGATAAGGATTTATTCAACAAAACCGTATGAAGTGTACTTTTTTTGCGTAGGAATTTTTGCTAGTGTTCGGACACTTTTGTTACCGACTGTATATATGTATACATTGCTGGTAAATGGGTACAAAAGACATTTTTGTTTCAGTATAATATAAACTACAAGATTTTTAGTACAAAACAATGTTAAATTACGTAACATAATTTAATTTCAATTTTGTTTAAGCATAAGAATAATTACGCAAGTATTTCAAAATAAAATAAATGCATAAAAATCTCATGCATGGGTTTATTTGGTTTGGTAATGCTTTTTAAATATTCTTCTTAAAAAGAGAATAGCTCATTCTTTATTAAACGTGTAGTTAAGAAATTGTTACTTTTTTGCAAAATGTAATTTTTCTCCGAAATAAGTTTCAAATGTAAACACAACTCGGTACATTAAATTATTACTTATAAAATAAAATAAAACCTTATGCTAAAAGCATAGAAAGATTTTGCCGCAAGGAATGGATTTTTTGTAATAACTTTTCAGTTCTTTATTGAATTTCAGTTCTTTATGATTGAAATACAACTTTATTTTAGTAAAGTTAGACGTTATGTTTTCTAGAATTCTCTCTTTGTTCAGATAAGCTTTTGTTTTCTTTCTAAAAGCAGCATTTCAAAAAATAATTTTATTTATCTCTTGAAAAATAATTTTTTAAGATAAAAAAATAAAAGATGCTTTCTAAAGTTCAAATTATATAATATATTGGATACCAAACTCATATTAAAAGACTCTATCTCAACTTAAATTGATATCAAATTGAAGTAAAAATTATATTGGTAGATTCTCTTTCTCTCTCTCTCTCTCTCTCTGTATATATATATATATATATATATTTACATATATTGTTACAATGATTGTATATATAGATATTAGGATGGAGAGTGTAGTTTAGCAAAAATATACTCTTACAATTGATTTGAGATTGAAAACATGATATAGTAATATCATTTTATCTAGATTGCTTCAGTTATTATGCGCGAGATTTATATGGGAGTAATATTATCTATCTATAGAGAAATTTCTCAAGAATGTTTCAGATTAATTTCTTATGGTTTATTTTTTCTTCCTTTTTTCTTTCTTATTACGAAATTTTTAGATTTCGTGACCAAAAAGTGAGATTATTCAACAAAAAAATGCATCTCGAAAATACGTGATATTCAGATCAGTTCTCAGTATCTGTTTCAGATTTAATTTCACTAAAGCAATTTTGAGAATTAGAGTGGAGATAATAGTTGTATATTAACTATTAAAAACCTATCGGAATGCTAGAAACTGTAAAAATAGAATTACCTTTCATCTAAAAATTCTGATTTTCTGCTCTTCAAATTCAATTAAAAATAAAATTTATCCTACATTCAAAAATGATATTTTAAATTATTACTTTTAAATTTGACATATCGTTGTATTATATGAATTCGAACTTATTTATATTTAATCTCTTCGCACCTGAAGCTATAATAACAATATAAATAACCTTTCAAGGATTTTAGATACATACGTTCACATTATACATTACAAAAACATGCATTTTTTTTTTTTTATTTATATGTTAGGGGGCTAGTAATGTACGGTGCAAGTATATGGAATTTAAACAACTAAACTCTAATTTACCAAGCTATTTAAATCTGCTTAACTGTAACACATTTTAAAATTTGATGCCCTTAAAAAAATGAAATCTATGTTAGTGTTTTATTTTATTCTGTTAAAGTGTCTAAGTACTTTAAATAATTATGAAAATTACGTACTTTTCTCCGATCACACTGTTTGGAAGTCGTTTTGTGAAAGTAGAGAAAATAACATCATATTTCAGAAATAAATTTAATTTTATGCTGCTATATATTGGTACCTTTTTAAAGCTAAATTATCCAGATTTTTATTACTTTAATTAAATTTAAAAATATTAAATGATTTAGATTTTATAAAGGAAAGAATAGAGATCCCCGTATGTGGACCTCTGGAGCGAAGAGGATACAGAGAAAAGGAGAAAGAAAGATGTCAGAGAGAGTGAGAGAGAGATTATTAAATTTATTATAAAGATGTTTATATAGTTATATAATAATAATTTTATTTTAATATTGTGTTAAAAACTTAAAGAATATATTTTTTAATAATTAAAAACATCAAAGCATTAAATTAACTTTTTCCTTAGAACGTTTCTTTTAATGTTTGACTTTATTATGAGAAACTGTCCTAAATTATAGTTGTTCTAAAATTTCATCAAGTTACTAACTCTAATTAAATAAAAAATATTGTTATAATATATATATTATCTGTTGAGAAACCTGTATTTTAAGACTCTTCATTATATATTTTGTGTTATGTATGTACTATAAAATAAGTAAAAACACCAAATTCGAATATATTGCTGCTTAATTATTTTAATAAAAATTATTAATATAGTAACAATAGGTTTTTGTAAATTGTATTGTACTTATAACTATCATATTTTAAGAAAATTTATTAGTTTTAATAGAACTAACTTCACACGTACATGTTCAGTCTGTTTAATGATTCTTTGCAAAACATTCCTTTAAGCAACAAATTGTCTTAATAGAAAAAGCCTTGGTTTCCCGGGGGTAACGTTAAAACAATTTATTGAATTACAAATTAAAACAATTATTGAAAGTGACAGTGCTTTAAAACTTATTTAACCAATTTTGTTGTAATATTAGTTGAATTAAATGCTTAAGATATAACAGTTTAAATCTTGAAGCTTTTTGAACTTTAAAACATTATGATGTAAATTTTTCTAATGTATAAGATAAAATTATTTTTAATAATAACATTTAAACCGATGTTAAATGATTTAAAAAGACATGAGACTAAACATTAAAGGAGTTAAAAAATTCAAATTTGTTTAACTGAAAATATCACCCTCTAACTGCCGTATTCACCAATAACCTCAACTCCCGGTTGAACACAAAAACTTGAAAAGCATATAAAGTCAGGGTTCAACATTTTAGCAAAGTTTGATGCGTTGCATCTGCCATCTAGCGGCATTGTTATTTTCAGATTTTCTAGCTGAAAATAACCAATCAAAAATTATATGAAAACTTTGACACTAGATGGCAGAAGAAGCGTGCCAAATTTTCTTTGAAAGCTACAATCTACCTTTAGACGATTTTCAAGTTTTGGCGTTGAACCGGGAGTTGAAGTTAATGGTGAATAAGGCCGTAAGTGGGCAAAGGTCAGTTAGCGGTCGATTTGTAAAATTTGAATTTGATTTGGAAAACTTGGGAAATTTGAAAGCGGTTGATATGTAAAATTTTAAAACAATTTTTGAAATTAATTCAGATGCTTTAATTATAATAAAATATATTTTTATATTAGTTTCTAAACATTTAGGTATATGTTATTGCTTTGTCATTAGGAAATGATGCGCACAGAAAAAAGGAAAAATCGAAACTTGTCAAAAGACTTACCATCCTTGTGATACTAAACGTTCGCCAAGTACATCGACAAATTTGCACAAAATTACGCAAAATTTTAAACAATCAAAACACTTCACGACCAAGTGAGTCATTAGGCACAAAAATAATTTTATTGTACTATGTATCTTTAATGATGTTTCGTCTGTTGATCAGTTTTGGCTCGAACACTTGTCAGACGACTAGTTACCCTGGTACAGTTTTCATTTTCCTCAAATTTGACTGATTAGTCAAATGAGAGAATGGAAATAAACTTTTCCAATCTTGTTAATCCTTAAAAAAGAATTTGTTTGGCTAGTCAAAAGGCTGAGCCTTGTCATTATTACTATTATTTATTTATTTATTAATTTTTTGTCTCGTACTAACAACATACGTTAGTCAACCGAAACCGAACAATAAACCCATCGAATTTGGTGAGATAATGTTAGTTTCATTAATTCTGAAAAAAGTTGCGTGCTTAAAGTTATTTGGGAAACGCATATTTTTTATAAGAGCCAATTACTTTGTATCATGCTTATCCCAAAATTTCATGTATTTTCAAGCCTAATAAATCATTATTTTAGGAGCTTTTTATATTAAATTGACTTTGTCATCGTGTGTTCGTGTCACGCTAGTAAAAAATTAAGGTAAATATAAGCCGTTTGATTAGGCTCACTGGCTCAGTTGGTTAGAGCGTGACGCTAATAAGGCGGTGGTCGAGAGTTCAATCCCTGGAAGGTCCAGCGTGTTAAATTTTGAGGATAATTAGTAGAAAGGGTGCCAATTGATAAAAGAAAATTTTTCGTTGACTGCACAATATCTTAAGAATTTTCGAAAAAAATTTTTAAGAAGTTTTCTTTTTTTTTAGATATCAGAAAACACAAAATATTTTAAATATTAAAAAAGCTCAAAATAAAAAGTTTCAAGTACAAAATACATAAATAAATATTTTTAGAAGCTTTATATATATTTTATATAATATTATATGAAGTTGAATTTGTCATCGCGTTTTCTGTCACGCTAAAAAACAAGACACTTCCACTTAAAAAGAAAAAAATGTAAGCAATTCATATTATCTCTATTTCTTTATGGCTCTGTTGGTTACAGCGTCATGTTAATTTTTCAAATAATTAATAGAAAAGGTGTCAGTTGATAAAAAGAAATATTTCGTTGTGTACACAGTATCCTAATAATTTTTTAAGAGCTTTATAATAGCTTTTTATCTAGTTACTAAAAAGCACAAAATAAAAATTTAAATAAAAATAAATAAATAAATTTTTAGAAGATTTTTATTGAAACTGGATTTCGTTACCGCGTCTTCATGTCAGGCTAATAAATAAGGCAACTCGACTTTAAAGTAAACGTCAGCAGTCCTTATAGTCGCGGCCCACCTGTGGCCGAACGGTTTTGCGCACAAAGCTGATAGACGTGAGGCGCCGAGTTCGATCCCAGGTCGCTGTCGTCGGCCTAGCCGTTCGTAGTTTTCCGTGGTTTTCTCCAACTTGCGTAAATACGGGCTAGGACTCCTTAGAAAGACCTCCACAGAAGGCATTCTCCCTCAGGCCTAGGACCCAAGAGTAGTCAATCGGCCTTATTCCGCAACAACTTTTTGTCGCTCCTTGGCTCAGTTGGTTAGAACTTCAAGTTGCTAATGCGATGGTGGTGAGTTCCATCCCCGAAAGATCGATGTGTTAAATTTTGAAGATAATTAATAGAAAAGGTGTCAATTGATAAAAGAAAATTTTTCATTGTCTACACAGTTATCTAAGAATTTTTGAAGAGTTTTTTTTTTTTTTTTTTTTAAGAAGCATTTTTTTAGATACTAAAAAGCACAAAATAAAAAGTTTACTATATATATATATATATTCTTTTAGAAGCTTTTTATTAAAATAGGATTTTTATCATCGTGTCTTTGTGTCATTCTGAAAAAGAAGGCGCCTTCACTTTAATGTAAATTTAAATACCCTTTTTCGTCGCTCGTTAGCGCATTTGGTGGGAGCGTAACGCGATGCTCGTGGGTTGGAACCTCGCAAGCCAATGCGTTACTTTTTTGCAGATAATTAATAGAAACGATGTCAATTGATAAAAGAAAATCTTTCATCGTCTACATAGTATCCTAAAGAAATTTGATAGTTTTTTTTGAAGAAGCTTTTTTTTTTTTTTTTTTTTTTTTTTGAGTTACTAAATCGCACAAAATAAAAATTTCAGTAAAAATAAAAATAAAAATAAATAAATAAATAAAAGTAACACTGAAAGTTTTTCATTATTGTGGAGCCCTAAAAAGCCTAAAATAAAAACGTAATCTTGCAGAGACATGCTATAAAATCATAAACGTTTCAACAACAAGAAAATTTGAAAGAAAAATATAGATATTTCACTTTTGGAAAATATGAAATATTTTAAATATTCTTAATATTTTTAAAAAGCATTCGAGAACAATATTCCTTTTGTATACGTATTTGTTAGATTTTTCTAGAATGTTCTATGATCTTTCTTGACAGTTCTTAGACTTTTCGTCAAAGCGTCATGCTGATAATGCGGTGGTCCCGGATTCTTTCCTTGAAAGACGATACAGTACTTTTTTTTTTTGCAGATAAATAATCGAAAAAAAAAATGTCAATTGATAAAAGAAAATCTTCCGTTGTCTACAAAATATCCTAAGAAATTTTAATTAGTTTTTTTAAGAAGCTTTTTCCTTTTTTGTAACTGAAAAGCACAAAATAAAATTTAAGTAAATAATCATTTTTTAAAGTTAGAAACATTTTATTGTGAAGTCCTAAAAAGCATAAAATAAAATTCACTCTGGCAAAGACATGCTAGAAAGAAATGAAAATTGCAACACTAAGAAAGTTTTACAGAAAATATAGGTACTTTCCTTTTGCAAGAAATGAAAATTTTTAATGTTCAAAATATTTTAAAAAGCTTTAGAGACATTTGAAATTTCTGACTTAACAAATGATTATACAAAAACTGATAACTAATAATATTGGTCTCGAAAACTTTTTAAATGTTATTTAGTAATTACGAACACTCTGATATGATCTTATAATTATTTGTATTTTTCTATTATGATACAAAATTCTAGAACACCTAGTACATGCAAACTCGCCTTATACGAATGATGACATTTTATACAATATTAAGAAATGGAGGCAGCCAAAAATGATCAAATTTCGACAGATTAAATTGGTTGAAATTTTATAAATGAGTGCTCTTACACAATAAAATATAATTGGAACAGTTAATAAAATATAATCAGTCTTATGCATAGTATAATGGATTATTTAATAAGGGTTAATTACAGCAAAATTTATTATAATTTGACTAATTAATAAAAGATACAACTGCAAAATAACTAAACTTTAGAAAACCAAAATTTTTAATACAAACGATAATGACAATGTACAAATGGTGCAAAAAAAAAAAAAAAAGTTATAACTTTAGCTGATAATTCATGAACGAAAAGTTTCATTTTGTTTCATTTTACAATTTTTGCATCTCTCTAATATTATGTTAGTCCCATTGCTATTTAAGTTATATAATATTATCAGAAGTGACTACCGCAATATACACTGTAAAACAAATCCTGTTATATTACAAAAAATTCATGGCAGCAAAGCTGTCAGAAAATATCCATAAACTGTGCTATACTATGATATAATTTTTTGTAACGGGACAATACAGATAATATTCGCACAGAACAGATTTTTTTCCGTAGTGCACATCGTAAAAATTCCCGCATTAAACAAAATCCTGAAGTTCTAACAACAAGGATCGAACCAGAGTCTACCGCATTGTAGTCGACGATATTACCTTTCAGCCACGGAAATATAATTTGGCTTGTTACTCAGCACTTTTGAATCTTTATTTGATACCGACTTTCCGTATGTAAAGAAAGAAAAATTAACCATCCAATGAAATCTGTATCAATGGATACAGAATTTATATGGTTACAGAAAAAATAATTCTTTGACAGATTGAGATATAATTTTAAACAATAATTTTGTACTTTTAGAAAACATAAGTTTTATATAGGAAATTTTTTTTCTTTGTTTTCTTTTTGCAGTATAGTAACCAATTTTATCAATCGATAAGAATCTTTCATTAGGCACGACTCATACACTTTACTAGAAATAAAAGAGGCAAATTCAATCAGCATCAGAGATAATCACATAAGGAAGTAAATTAAGATTAGTAAAATTTATCTAATTATTTGTTACTTTTCATTAAAATCGCTTAAATAATACTGATAAAAATTACAAAGCTATACATAAAACTAATTAGAAGTCGTGATATAATTATGAAATAAAGAAATGGAAATTTTATCGTTGAAGAATTGTCAGAAGAATATTATATTTGTTGAAAAGTTTTATTTTATACCAGAACTACTGTAGAGAAATGTTCTCGTTTACGTGACTGAATAAACTGGTACTTATATTCTATTGTATATAAGTTAAAAACGAAGCAGGACACTTTGGTCCCGCCGTTTTGGTCCCGCCACTTTGGTCCCGCCATTTTGGTCCCGAGGAAATTTTGGTCCCGAGACATTTTGGTCCCGCCATTTTTTTGCAATTTTTTAAATATATATCAGTTTTTTAATATGATAACATATTTATTGATACGGGAAAATTGAAGTGCTGTTAGAATATCTTTAATTAAGGAATATCTTACAGATAAATGTATAAATTTTATCCAATATTTAATTAACTGCTCGCATTGCAAGCATAAATGTTCAGAAAATGTTGATGTAAATTTTTTTTTTATCTTTTTAGTTTAATATTATTTTTAAAAATGAAAAAAAATGTAAGTAGTCCAATATTTAATTAACTGCTCGCATTGCAAGCGTAAATGTTCAGAAAATGTTGATGTACAGTTTTTTTTTATCTTTTTAGTTTAATATTATGTTTAAAAATAAATAAATATATAAATCTGTCTGATATGTCTCTATGACTAAAAACAATGCCCACATTGCAGGGCCTGATTATCGCACGGGCACCCGGGGCTCGTGCCCTTTCTGAGGGGCACAAAATTTTACTAATTGTTAAAAATATCTGATCTAAATCCCCTAGGTTTTTTTTTTTTTTTTCTTTTTTTTTTTTTTTTTCGTTTTCTAATTCAACTGCGTTTTATTTTTATAAATAAAATTTTAAAATAAAATCTTGATTGGTACTGTAAATAAGATCCTTTGAAATACTTGAAATTGTACAATTGTACAAAGCATCGATTTCCTACAAATTTTGTAATCGAGCACTCTAAATATGAATGAGATAATTAAGAGCCGCATTACAGTGTTTTATATTAAAAACCTTGTATTTTATTTAAACTGAAATTTTGCAGACTTAGATAAATTAGCAATGCTTACATCTACGCTGATAACTAATACCTTTATCATTCAAAATTCAATCCGAAATAATAAATTTTCTGTTCCATGTGTCCTATAGTTACATCATTTTCATCAAAGGTTGCAGGTATTCAACTCTCCAATTGAAAACGTTCGTCAAAGTTCTCTTTTGCCGGAAGTTCCCTCAAGTATTTGCTGTCCTTTTTCCTCTATCGTACAAAGAAATACTCTAAATTTCAAAATTTTAGTCGTTTTTTCAGTTTTATTTGTTACTACAACTTTCTGTTGCGAAATAATAATAATAATAATAATAATAATTTTGACTTTTCCTACCCCCATGTTTTCAAATCAAATGACAAAAATTCGAAAAATGAAAATTAATTTCGCTTTTTTTCTGTAATACTTTGATTATTCCTGATATCGGGACCAAAATGGCGGGACCAAAGCGGCGGGACCAAAACGGCAGGACCAAAACGGCAGGACCAAAACGGCGGGACCAAAATTTCCTCAGGACCAAAGTGGCGGGACCAATTCGGCGGGACCAAAGTGGCGGGACCAAAACGGCGGGACCAAAGTGTCATGTACCCAGTTAAAAATAATATTGGGTGTATGCATTAATTTTAAAGGATTTATAAGGGATGGCACTACTAGTACTATACGTATTCGATCATACTGTAACTACGTCATCTGTAAGCTTCGTCATCTTGTTTCAGCTTGTAGTATGTATCCATGTGCCAAAGTGTAAACAACATGTTTTTGATCTGCGAATATGTCGAAATACGTGCCAAAGAAAGAGCATTTGCGGGGAATTTTACTGTACGTCTTTAATTCGAAGAAAAGTGCTGCTGAAAGTCATCGGTTGCAACTGGAAACTTACGGTGATCATTCGCCATCGATTTCGATCTGTGAGTACTTTTTTCGTCGCTTTAAAAGTGGTGATTTTTACACGGAAGGAAAGGGACTTCCGGAACAGCCAAAGAAGTTTGAAAATGAAGATTTAGAAGCAATACTTGATGAAGATCCGTGTCAAACGCAAAGAGAACTTGCAGAATCATTAAATGTTGACCAAGAAACAACTTTCAGATGGTTGAAGGCAGGACAGGACACAGGACACAGGACAGGACACAGGACAGGACACAGCCAAGACGGGCAACTCACCTTCCAGTTTGGAGCTATACACTAAAAGTGTACCCGCCCAGCAGAACACATATCACAACTCTCCAGCGACCCCGCGGACAGGGGCACGGGCCCGGAGGAGCCCGCGGGAAGGGAAGACCCACAAAAATGGTTGAAGGCATTGGGAATGATTCAAAAGCAAGGAAATTGGTTACCCTACGAGTCGTCGAAAGGCGATTTTGCATGTCCGAGATGCTGCTTAATCGCCATAAAAAAATCTTTTTCGCATCGCATTATTACTGGTGACAAAAAGTGGATCTATTATGATAATCCTAAGCGCAGAAAAGCATATGTCGAACACGGCCAACCAGCCAAATCGACTGCAAAGCCAAATATCCATGCTGCAAAGGTAATGCTGTGTATTTGGTGGGATCAGAAGGGAGTGGTCTACTATGAGCTGCTGAGAAGTGGTCAAACAATCAATGGACCTCTTTATCGAAAGCAATTGATGCGTTTGAATCAAGCAATAAAGAAAAAACTATACTGTTTTCCAAAGTCCGTTCAATGTTATTGGATGCCGTTTCCCTAAGTCTCGTTTTAACAAACCAAAAGCACGAAAGTCCAGTGGAGAAGCGTCAGGCATAATTTTACAAGTATTTCATTAAATAGAATACATTTTATACCTCTTTCTGATTATTTATTTGCTAAATAAGCGACAAATGGTTTAGACATGTGACTACAGGCTTTGTTCTTTCCATATAAGGTTAGAATTTATTTTTAAAAAATTTGTTCTAAAATATTCTGCTGATAGAAAAGGGTATTAATTTTTGGCTTTACTTGAGGCTTTTTTTTTAATTTTTAATTTACCGTTATAAGAAAATCCTGCAACTATCATGAAAGATTTTGAGAAATTTTCTGTACACTGACGATGTCACTTCGTACGATCATTCTCGTCAGCAGAACAAATTAAATTTTCTTTTATTGCAGTCACTTAAATATGCCCATGCCTCATCGAGTGTTACTACAAATTTCCATTTTTCAGCAACTGGGTGTTTTTCACATAATTTTATACAGATTGTTTTTCTTTCAGTAATATGCTTTGGCAAATGAACTTTCGATTTAAACATCTTTTTTAACTTCAAATCATTATGAATGATTTTATTTACAGTGACAGAAGACATTCCTAGTTCCGATGCAATGGATCTCTGAGTCGGTGGATTTTCTTTTAGGATCAGAGACTTCCCTTTCTTGACACTTACAGTCGGTAACAAAAGTGTCCGAACACTAGCAAAAATTCCTATGTAAAAAATGTACACTTCATGCGGTTTTTTTTTTTTAAATAAATCCTTATCGAATTATGTTCTTAGACTGACTAAGAACAGAATTCGACAAGGATTTAATTAACAAAATCGTATGAAGTGCACTTTTTTTACATAGGAATTTTTGCTAGTGTTTGGACACTTTTGTTACCGACTGTACCTGCGTTCGAAAAGTCTTAGGATGAAGTTTCAGGGTCATGTTTTAATTTTCACTTTCAACTTAGACTTTTTTCCCTTTCAAATTTAATATATTATAAATACCATTTTTAGAAATGCAATAACCATGATTTTTACACCACTTTATAATTTGGTGATGCGAATATTTCTCCTCGGAAAATGCTTCGAGCCATCTCTCAATTTTAGTTGCCATTTTCAAAATAAATGTTCTATTTTTTACTTTCCAATCAAAAGATGAAAGTAGTAGACGATAATTCTAAAGCTGCCAAATTCTTATCTGAAACTAAAAATAATATATATATAAAAAATTGTTTTCATAAAGTGTGAACGACCTTCTGCATTTCAAATTACACTGAAATATATATATATATATATAAATCTTTAGAATTTTTAATGGATAAATGAATAGTTAAATTAAAAAATATTATCTTTCGACTGTGCATGACTTAAAATATTATACTCATTTAATCCTACTTTCAAAAACTAATCAAAATACTTCACTTAATTAAATGCAATTTATTTATTATTAATTTGTTTTAAGAATTCGTGCGCAAAAATTAGTTTTTGAGTTTATGAAGGGCATAAAATTTACAATCAAGTATATTTCAACTGCCTCGGTTAAAGAAATGCAAACGACGATTTTGCCACACCAGTGTTGCCAGATCTGGAGAATTTTTTATTCAATAATCACAAATAATTTTTAATTGCAACTTTTGCCTAATCACTTCGAAGATTGATAGTCTATTATGTATATAAAATATCACTTCTCAAGTTTATTGGCGATTATTGAATAAAAAATCCACCAAAATTGTGCTACCATAGCCTCCTAAACTAGATGACTTCCGCGTGACTTGAAAACTTGACGGTAGACAGCGTGATTGTGCGATTTGTTTTATTCAACAGCCACTAAAAATTTTTAAAAATGGGATTTGATATACATGAAACGCGAATAGAATCGAAGAAACGTCGAGTATATATATTATATTTCACTTATTAAAATTATTGATGTCAGTTGAATTAAAAAGTCGTACAATCCGTACCAGGTGGTGCTGTCTACCGCTTAAACTGTTGTCAAGTTTTCGAGCCACGCGATAGGCATCTAGTTTAGGAGGCTCTGGTGGCTTTTTTTTTACGCAGAGTATCTGAGAACACAGTTATTGAATTTGTAGTATTGCTAAGTGCATACCGTATGTAATGAAATTATTTTGTATATAAATTTAAAATAAATGTGAGTTACATAAGTTTGTATATAAGTTTATAATAATAATCTTATTGTTATTTTTTACTAATATTGCTTATGTATAAGTTTATAATAATAATATGTACGCATATAATTTTAAAGAAATTTAGCAGATAAATTTTTTAAAGCAGTTACACTGTATATAAATTTAAAATAATATATAAAAGATAAAATTATATGTGATCGTTAAAATGGGTTAAATACTTTTTATTAATAAATTTGAATAATTAATTCTGTTAATATAATAACAATTGTGGTATGTAAAATGTATTACAATTTCTTATCATTTTAGTGAGCAGATAAAATTTTCCAAACAGATAATTTGAACAACGCACGAAATAACACTTTATTTTGTTGACATTTACACGTTGTTTGTATTTTAAACTGCATTGAAGGAAAAATTAATTAATCAATCTTCAGATTTTTTAATCGATAAATGAATTGTTACATTAAAAAAAAAATTATTATTTCACTGGGTATCACTTTCGAAATCGTATACTCGCATAAACCTGCTATCTGTAAGTTAATCAGAATAATTCATTTAATTAAATCCAATTTATTTATTTATTAATTTGTTTTAACAATTTGTACAAAAAATTTGTTTTTGAGTTTATGAGTATCATAAAAATTACAAACAAGTAAACTTCATCTGCCTCGATTAAAGAAATGCAAACGAGGAGTATGTCCCACATAATGAATTTTCTTATGCAGAATATCTGAGAACACAGTAATTGAATTTGTAGTGTTGTTAAGTGCATTACGTATGCCCTGCGGAACCAGATTTTAGGGCGCTTTATCGGATATGCTCGACTTCATGAAATGGTATGTCGAAGGCGAAATAATTATAAATTGGATAAAGTTATGTCATTTTAAGTAGCAGCTGAATAAATGTTTATGCAGTCAGAAAGCAAATGTTTTGTTAGCTGTACCCACATTATAAGAATTAAATACTGAGATATCTAGAGTATATAAACTTAAACTATCATTTTCGAAATATTTATTTAACATCTGCACGTTAACTGTTAAACCATACTGTTTAATATTTATTTAATTTAAATTTTATAAGTTTTAAAACACGGTTTGTTGAATTTTGTAAGTTCTAATGTACATAAGTTATAATTATTAAATATTTTTAGTTTAGACTGCTTAAAATATATTTTATCTTCTGATTTTTATTTTTTATTTTTACTTATTTTTATTATTATTATTTGTATTGGAGTGATTGCTGTATATTTGTGTACAATGGGACAAATAAGAAATGACATATTAGAATACTATTTTGGTTCTAGCCTACATTACTTCTGTGAAAAATTAAAAAAAAAAAAAAAAATAATAATAATAAGGTACACATGTAACATTAAAGTTCTACGTATATTAAGTATTTTTCTCAATTTTAATACTTACTGTGGAAAATTATCTCAAAGTTTCCTACTGTCATTAGGACCGCGGTAACCTGTTGAGTAGAACGCCGAGCTCGCAATTGAAAGATTGAGGGTTCGATACTTGAGCTGGCTGAAAACCACCCTGTATATTAATTGTGGCTGATGCACGTAAAATCGGTCGTGAAAACAATGTTCTCCATGTTCCCATTCAAAATAGTACCTCTGGGTGTCACTGAAGTGAGGGTGCCATCCGCTCCGTGTAAGATCAAAATTCAGGACTAAACTTAGTGATGAGTCCCAGACAATCACTAATTGCCCATACAGCGTAGCGCTAGTGTGACGTAAAACCTACTTAGCCTCAACCTCTTTAATTGTTGTTAAAATTACTTCTTTTCCTTTACATGAAATAGAAAATATACATTTTTAAGACATATGAAGTAAAGTAGTCAGGTAACCCCTTGAGTACATCGTAAAAAATATGTTCATGTACATTTGAAAAAAAAAAAAGAACCGGCCACCCTTCAACTAATTTTGACGCAAACTATCCTATAAATATGCGGCTAGTGCCAATCGATTAGTAATGACATCTAATTTATAACGGTTTAATTAGATTTTGCTTAGGAAGTCGTCTATGTATCAAAACTGGCATCAACTTCACTTTTTTTCAATAGCAACTTACATTTTTCACATTTTTTTTTTTTTTTTTTAATTACTTGGATCAAATCAGCTCGGAAAAAGGTATAGTTTGTATATTTCTCTCATTTCTTCATAGAGTTTTAATACTTACTGTGTCAATATTTTTGATTAAAAAACTTATTTTGAATTACGAAAATTATTAATAAATTCATATTTAAAAATAAAATAAAATAAAATAAAATAGAATAAAAAAAAATAAAAAAATAAAAAATAAATAAATAATTATGACCTATATTAATTTTTTGCACGAATAGAACTGACATCATTAAAAATGGGAGTTTCCAAATTTACAGATCATTGCTATAATTATTTTTCGAGTTACAGTTATATTTCATTTCTTATTGCTGTTAGAGTGCCATCACTTGTTACCATTTGTGTCATTTCTAATCTTGCATACACATGAATTGAAATAGTTATTCAAGTAAGCTTAGATGCATCTATTATTTTTTAATTAGCATTATTTTAGTTTATTTTATATTTTAAACTGTCATACTTCTTTTCCGGTCATTACCTTATTGGATATAATATTTTTCTGTGTGAAATTTTAATTAATTTTTTAATTTTTTTAAATGTAGGGGTGAAACCCTAATATATTTTCGTTTGTAACCCTATGAAGAATTAATTTAAAGCATATAAACAATACCTTTTTCCTAACCACCATGATCTCAGAAATTCAAATATGGAGTCAAAAATTGGTGTCACTAATAACAAAAATAAAGCTGAGGTGCATTTTAAGGTTTCTTCTAAAAAAATTATTATTTCAACTTTCATCATATTCTGAAAAAATGTTCTTTTTTTCAAAAACATTTAATTAGTTTTGGCTAAAAAAATATTTTTCATATATATATATATATATTTATATGTACATATATATATATATATATGTATATGTATGTATATATATATATATATATATATACGTGTGTGTGTATATATATATGTATAATATATATATATATATATATACCTTCCTTTTTACTTTTGCTTATTAAAAAGGTGAAGATGTTTACACTGCAGCTGTAGTAACAGAGTAGACATTTTTCAAAAGTGGATTTTGAATTCATATTTTCAAATTCCAGTAAAAAGCACAAAACTGCTGTCGAATAATGTGCAATAAAAATTTTATAAACTTCTCTCTTACAGATACTATTTCTACTGATAAACGGTTAAATATCTATTATACTCTTTGATTTTTATGCTATCTTGTCTATGTTCGCCAAACTGGGAGAAGTCTGTTGTAATACAGTGTGAATGAGTTCTGTCATAATTGGATAATGTTTTGTTGGGAAAACAATATTTATTTTATTCATTGATTTTGTAGATTTAGTTTGACACTTTAACAATGATTTAATACATTAACCAAACCAACTTGCTTCGATCGGCCAAAAGAATGTGGTTAAGAGAAGAGTCGCTGTCAGCTACGTCGCAGATGTCTTTGTAAGCAGCCAATGAGCGAATTATATGGTCCTTTTGATTTTGGAAACAAAATTATTAATGAGGCTATACCAACAAAAGAATTTGGCGTATTTAGCAAAATTTTTGTTGTTTCAATAAAAATTCTTTGTGTGTACGTAATGAAGTAATACCAATTTTTTCCATTACATACATTGGTAGTCTTATGCTCATTATTCTAGCTTTCTATAAGGTTAATTCCTTGCTAGTAGCTGAGAGATTCTTTTGTTGTATCTGGTAGACAGGAGGTATCTGGTGAAAACCCAAGTCGCACTCGTCAGTCTAGCCGTCGGAGTTTTTAATGCTTTGCTCCGAAATTCGCGTGAATGCAGATTAAGACACCTATGGAGGGCAAGCCCCTATAGAATTGACAGTTAATTTTTAACCTAACAACAACACTACCAACATCCTAAGACGAATATTTTTTTCATATCCTTTATACTCTGTACATGGATTTCCAAAAAGCTTTTACAACATTTGAAACTCCAAAAATTTTTAATGACTTTTCTGAACACATTGTAAATTTTTTGTCTGCAAATTGCTAACATGCATTTATTTTTATTTCCTTGCTATCATTTTTACATACTTTTTTACTTTCTATGTTTATATTATTCTATTATTTTTTGTTTTATTTTATATTCTATTTTTTCAATATATTTGTATTACTTTCTTTTCTCTCTTTTTCATTTATTGTATATTTTTACCTACTTCTTTCATGTTCAGTTTTATCCAATCTGCATCAGAACGTTTAACGTTTTTTACCTCTTTAATTAACCTGATATTTTTATTATATTTGCGCTTTTCTGCTTCCACACTGCATCCAACTTATTACGGAGCTGACGAAATTTCGAGCTTAATTATTTAAACCACAAAGAATTGTTAAAGTGTTTTTTTAATTTTATATTGTTTATTTACAAAGATGTTATTATGTATCCAGTTTTCTATTTAATGACATACGCAAATTCAAATACACTATCTACCAATAAGTATTTGGACACTTTCGAATTTAGACGTTTTATCAACTATCTGGAAAAGATCTTTAGGAATCATCTTGAAACTTTTTTGTTTAAAGAACATGTTTTACATATGTTCCAGCAAAAGTTGTGTCCTGAAGAAGAAAAGAGGGACCAGTAAAAAATTAGACAAAAATCTAAAGGTTTTGGATCACCCTGTAAAAAGTAATGTTATAAATGTGTTTTGGCTTTAGCATGTGATTATAAGGATTTTTTTCATTATCTGAATGAATTTTTATGAGGCCACTACATATATTTATGGAGATATAACGATTTCTTTTAAAAACTGCAATAAAATTTTTCATTTTTCTAATTATAACATGTAGGGTATTAAAAACAGTGCAAAGCTATTTTTAGGAATCTTGGCATAGTACATTAGACACAGCATACTGTAATCAGAATGCAAAATGTTTAAATATCTTGCGAAATATGAGCACTTTTACTAAATAATTTTTAACTAAGCATACGCTAGCTTTAAAAAAAATTCATTTGCATAATTTAATAGCCAAAAGTATCGAGCAACTTACATGAAAACCCCAGACAAATATCGCGTAAATTCAAAATGTTATGAGAGATTGAATAAACAAAAATTCAGTTCTTCTTAAAAAAAAAAAAAAAAAAAAAAAAAAGAAGGGGGGGGGGGGCGTTATTAATGTTTATTTACAACCAGCTAACACTGTTTTGCCATTGGCCATTTATTGAATTAAAAAAAAAAACCTTTATAGTTTAGCTTTTATTTTAAGAGAACTGAAATTCTGGTCATTATAGCTCTCGTAAACTTTTGAATTTACACGATATTTGTTTGGGGTTTTCATATAAGTTGCACAATACTTTTGGCTATTAAATTATGCAAATAAACTTTTTTAAAAGCTAGCACATGCGTAGTTAAAAATTATTTAGTAAAAATGTCCATATTTCGTAAGATATTTAACATTTTTCATTCTCATTGCAGTATGCTGTGTAATATAGTATGCCAAATTTTCTAAAATCGTCTTTGCACTGGGTCTAATACCCTACGTGTTATGATTAAAAACGTGGAATTTTTTCAAAAGTTACATCTCCATGAATATATATGGTAGCCTCATAAAAATTTATATAAATTATGAGAAAAATCCTCATAATTACATGCTATAGCCAAAACAGATTTAATTCATTACTTTCTACATGTTGACCCAAAACATTTTTACTTTCGTTTAATTTTTTACTGATCCTCTTTTCTTCTTTAGGACACAACTTTTCTGAAATATATGAGGCATAACATATTCTATACACTACCAAAGTTTCAAGATGATTTCTAGAGCTTTTCTAGATATTTGGCAAAACGTCTAAATACGGAAGTGTCCAAATACTTATTGGTAGATAGTGGCTTGATCTGTTTTCAGAATTCATATTTATGATTCATCAATAAAAATCTTTTTATTAATATTTATATGAAAAATTATAATATGACTGTCTCTACTATTTGTACTAACGTACCTATTCTGAAATTCGCACATTATGAATGTCGTAATGCAATTATATAATTCTAGAATCAAAAATCCAAAAGAAAGATTTCATCAAAAAGGATTAAATAAATGAATGCATTTCATTGTGAGCAAAAACATTAAGTTAAGAGAAAATAAAAAAGAGTCCTTATACACATAAAAAAAAAAAAGAAAGAAAAACCATTCAAGAAACCACCCGAAAAGTAATTGAATACCTGCTTAAAAAGAAAAATTGTGTAATATTTTATCTTGCAAAGCCTTTTTCAAGTATACTTTGGATGCTTCTAAACAAACATTACTGAGTAACTGACTAAAATTGAAAGTCACGCACTGAGCTTGAGTTAGATTTCATGTATTGCGAACAAGTTATCTGAATTGTTAAACATATATTAAATCACGAATTTTGGCATTATTTTATCCTGTCAATTTGTCAACGTGGTGTGATTAAAATTTCAAAGAAAAGTGTTTGAATTCTATAGGTAAACTCGTTTTTCTTTCTTTTTTTTTTTTTTTTGTTTTTCATAGTTGTTACTTCAAAAAGCTAAATATAAACAACATAAGGCTTCTTACAATCAAATTTAAAAGTTCTTTTTCGAAAAACAGAAAAGAATAAACAAAAATATTAAAGCCTTTTTTAAACATTAGTTTCGTATTTCATCTACTTTAATTTAAACAGGAAACTTCTGAAAGTGATATAAACATTTTTTCATTAAACTAATGTATGATAATATACGAAGCACATTTTAATATAATAAGAACAAGGTATAAAAAAGGAACACAAAATACAGTAACGGAAAAAAAAATAACTGTACAAAATAAAAAAAATTCCTATTGATCGGAGAATTGAAATAAAAAATGATGTAGCAGATCTTCTAATTTAACTCTTCTAATAAACACCTAATTATTATTTAAAATTTCTAAACAGGATCGTAACATTCCCATCATTTTTCCGGAATATTTCCCCACTGTAATGGGAAAATTTATATAGCAGTTTTCCCCTTAATTAGTCGTGGAAAAATACTATAGAATAAACTATATAAATATAGTATTGAAATAGCCAGGGCAAAATACGGACCGTAGCAACAATGGTAAATATCTAATATCATGTATTGAAGGTTATGATCTTCCGGTTTTAGTGCAAAAATATTAAATAAAGATTAACATGATAGTTATTAAATACTCAAAATTTTCAGATTAACTTTATAAATATTTATACTGTTGTACTAGCCCTTATGTACTCACAATTTATAGATACATATATTATCAGATATGCCAACATTTCTTAATTATTTCAGTTTTTTTTCGCACCATTTTTTTAAAATAATTTTTTTCGTATTTAACCATTATTACGTTTTAGAGAAAATTACTGTACAAAAGAATGTGAGAAAAAGCGGGTACTGACAGTTCTGTAGAATAAATTAGAAATCTTGCCATATCTGTATTAAATTACTTAATTAAAAATTTGTATACAATCCAATATGACAATAGGAAAAACAAAGAAAAAAAAAAAAAAAAGAGAGAGAGAAAATGTTTTGTAAGATTTTTTGCATCTAAAACAATAGAAATAGTTGAAAAACATGGCAGAAAACGAAATGAATTATGCGTGATAAAAGAATGAGGTTATAAACATTGCTAATATGTAATGAAAAATCAATTAAAATAAAAAACTCGCCAACTATCAATTATTTGTAACCTAAACATGACACGTGTGGCCTGTTTATTTAGCATACGAACTTCTTTGTGTTAACAAATAGTCATTTAGTTAAAAAATGAGGGGAAAATCATTGTCTAATTATTACTTAACTGCAACTTTTAGAACAAATGTAATCACGCATATCATGGAACAGCAGATGGTTATTACTTAAAAAAAAAAAAAAAAAAAAAGTGACTTTGTAATCGATTTTTTTGACATTTTTCAGAGTTAATAACCCAACTTCCCTAAATTATTCAATAATTTGTAATATTGGATAGCAGGAATGGCTGTAATGATAATTAAAAAATAGTAATAAAAAGGAGGCTTTTCTCATCACTGAGGCTTTACGAGACAAACCTTTTACTTCTGCCATATATTATAAATTTATGCCATGTAAATTTAAGTGTTTGACTGAGTAAGCCATGCATACGAATAAGATACTGCACTATAAATAAAAAAATATGAATTTTAAGAAAGAGTCTTCTTGAAGTTTTTATTAAAGACTTGATTGTTAGTATTTGGGATCACGTCATAATATAAATTTAAAATTAAATATAAATAAATTTTAACAGTGACTGTATTAATATCTATGATGAATATTTGCTGTTAACTTGAATTTAAATAACTCTAAAATTTAACAGCATCAACGAAGCAATTTGTTTGCTACGTTACGTATTATTCTGTTATTTATTTAATTCCTCAAACTTAAGAATTAAGTACTTTACATAAGAATTATATTCAGCCGTTATTTATAATTACAGAATTGGCGAAATTATTAAGGATTTTATATATATATATATATATATATATATATATATATATACATACTAAGCGAAATGACCCTGAACTTCAGACATGCAAAAAAAACATTAGCAAAATCACATTTTGCATTATCAATTTAGTCACGAGAGCAATTAGGGGACCAACAACAAATAGAAGAAAAACACAAATACTTTGGATTACCTGAATGATTAAATGCTGCAAATAACTTATAAACTTAACATATAATTTCGCATACTCTGTGCAATATTTGTATTCTTTTTTGTGGGAATCGCACGATTATTTTGACAGACATATTAAAATATTTTTTTAATCAAAAATTATTAATATTTTGGGTACATTTCTTGAGTATAATGCTTTTTAAAATGGCATAGAGTTGCCTGTCAAAACAGTCAAGAAAAAGTGATCATCCTCGAAGAAAAGAGCGAATTTTAGTGGTTTACTTACTCCATACACTTAAAGATGAAACCGATGCTAAAATGTAGAGAATAACAAAATGGCATGGGGTTGCCTGGTCAAAACCGTCAAAAAATAGTGGTCAGTCTCGAAAAAAAAAAAAAAAAAAAAAAAAAAAAACTAGCGAATTTTAAAAGTTTGTAAGAAAAATTTCGAAATATTCCTTTTTAAATATTATTCATGTTTCTTTTGCATTGTGTTAAAACATTTAAAATTCGCTAACTTTCTTGGAGGCCGACAAGTATTTTTTGACAAATTTGACTAGGCAACCCTTAGTCATTTTAAAGTAATATTTATGCTCAACATTCTAACAACAATTTCATCTTTTAAATATTTATAATTTCATCTTTATACCTTTCTTAAATATTATTCGTGTTTCTTTTACATTGCGTTTAAACCATTAAAATTTGCTAAGATTTTCAAGGCTGACTAATATTTCTTAACTGATTTGACTAGGCAACCCTATGCCATTTTAAACTAACAACTATGCTTTATATTATGACACCAGTTTCATCTTTTAAATTTTCATAATTTCATCTTCATTCTTTTTTTTTTTTGTAATATTATTCATGTTTCTTTCACATTGCGTTAAAAACCTTTGAAATTCGTTAATTGTTTCGAGGCTGCCCCGTATTTTTTGACAGATTTGGTTGCAGCCCTGTATCATTTTAAAGTAACATTTATGTTCTACATTCTGGCACCAGTTTCAAATTTTTGATATTCAAAATTTCATCTTCATTCCTTTTTATTTTATTCTTTTTCATACCTTATGCACTTTGTGTTGAAAAATTTTAAAATTTGCTAGTTTTTTCTTAACGATTTTGACCAGGGCACTTTATGCCATTTTAAAGAGCATGTTATTCTCTAAATCTTAGCACCGGTTCCATTTTTAAGTGTGTGGGATAAGTAAACCACTAAAAGTTGCCCCCTATTTTTGAGGCTGGCCATTATTTATTTACGGTTTTGACCAGGCAACCCAATGAAATTTTAAAGAGCACAATTTTCTCTACATTTTGGCGCAGGCTTACACTTTAACTGTGTTGGGTAAGTAAATCGTTAAATTCCTCTTTATATTTTCGAGGTTGACCCCCATGGGGATAAGTAAATTATAAAACATTTAACTCGAGATGAGTTTGTTTCTTTTAAACCTTACGGCTTTGGCCAGGCAACCCTATCGGATTTTCATTAACAATGAATTCTATTAGTAAAAAAAAAAAAAAAAAAAAAACAGCTTTTAATTTATATGATCGATTTTTTGCAGTCGCAGCTTCGTTTAAATGGAATTCAACAACATTTTACTAAATTTTCAGAAAACGTGACAAATCATTAGAGAACCATTATTCTGAAACATAAAATCCACACGTGTAATTTTCGCTGAGATATGAGTATTTGTTGTAACTATTTTGTTCAGTGCGTATGAGTGAAGGATTCTTTTTCATAGTTTGAAAGCTCGATATGTTGGGCAATTTATGTCAAAAATTCATTTGAATAGAATAAAAATTAAGGAAATTAGCAGGAAAAAAAATAGAAAATTTTAGATATTTTCAGAGTTAAAATTTTATAAGGGGTTTTTCACATGCCACATGTTTTATTTGGCGATCCAGTTATTTCACCCAAGATGCAAAATTCCTTATTTGAGTAAAATTCAGAAATTTTTGTAAATGGTTAAAATTATGCTTGATTTACAAACCCTTAACAGCGGACAATACCTATTTTCACAGACAGCCGTGGTCCATGTAAATATGGGGTGATATAATATTCACAGAATAAAAAAGGATCATTCAAAAAGTATTGACTGTAGCACAATGCAGTTTTTACTGAAAAGCACAGGAAGCGACGGGATTTTTTTTAGATAACAAAAGATTTATTGCCAAATTCGTTTAGGGTTTCTCAATCAGCTGGCGCCTTAATTCTTAAATTACTTTTTTATAGTGGCGTAGCACATTCAGCAACGCAACAAGGACTATAATTGTTGATTGTGACTATCGTAATTCATAAAAATGGCCGTCAGACTTTGCGCATTGGGAATTCACATAATAAAACTTAACTAACAATGCTTTGTCTCTTAACAATATCATGATTTTCGTTTTAGAACGTTTGTCATAAGCAATAAATGTCTAATTTTATTATTAGCTAACATCTAAAATCATATGCAACACGTCAAAGTCAGATTAATCAGTATCCACAGTAACAAACTTTCCTATAGAATATCATGGGCCACGGCTGTCGGCAAGATTAGGTATTGTCCGCTGTTAAGGGGTTTTTCACAAAAAAGAAGTTTTGAAATGTGGCTCTTAAAAATTTTATTACTGAATAAAATATATGGAATGTGAAGAAAACCTTATGAAATTTCATTTCAGGAAAATATCTAAAATTTAGCTTATTCTTCTGCCGACAATTTGTTTAATTTTCACTCTGTTCAAATGAATTTTTGACATAGTTTCTCAATATATCAGGCTTTCAACCTACGTAATAAAAAAGCGCCTATCTTTCACGCACGCACAGTAAAAAATATTTACTACAAATTCTCAGCAAAAATTACATGTGTACATTTTATATATCGGAATAATGATTCTCTAATAATTTGTGAAAATTTCTGAAAGTTTTATAATACTTTGTTGAAATCCATTCTTGTTGTACGCCAAAAACTTACGAAAAAAATTAATAATTTTTGAAAAAAAAAAAAAAAATATATATATATATATATATGTGTGTGTGTCTAAATAATCGTGCGATTCTTACAAAAAAGCACACAAATATTGCACATAGTATGTGAATTTGTGTGTAAAAGTTGTAAGTCATTTTTAGTATTTTATGGTACAAGGTAATCCAAAATATTTCTACTTTTCTTCAATTTGTGGTTAGGCCCCTAACGGCACTCGTGATTAAACAATAGTGAAAAATATGAGTTTGTAAATGTTCTTTGCATGTCTAAAGTTCAAGGACATTTCGTTCAGCATTTTTTTAGAAAACAGAAAAATGTAGAAATGAAAAAGAAATATTTAATAATTTGGCCAACACTATATTTTATTATTAATTATTTACTAAATATTTTCCCACTTTTTAAGCTGTACTAATGTTTCAATAATTACTTGAATAAACTCTAGTAAATATTCTTTTGAAAATAAATAATATTTATAATCGTATCTAATTTTGTTTTCTATGCCTGCATTAATGCTTTGAAATTCATTGTTTAAAATTAATTAATTTTTTCTTTATTGTTGTTTGATGACGTAACGCCCTACTCTTTAAATTAAATAGAAAAATAATTAAAAATGATTCTAAATTATGTTTTCTCTTTTGTATAGAGACTTTTAATAATACGAAAAAAAAAAGTCTAAAACATTTGCATTTAAACTCTCAAAGGAGTTATCGATTATACGTGAAATATTAATAGAGTTATTATGATGATACTTCATTAAAACTGTAACATATTACTAGAAATGGTAGCAATGTGTGTTTAATTAAAGAGAAATTTTATTACTAAAATAGTTTTTGGATAATTAAACGTGCAAATCAATTTGTTTTTGGATCAACAACGAAAAAAAAAGAAGTGTTTCAAAACATTAAAAAAATGCTGTAAGGACATATTATTCTTTGAATACCGTGTGGTCCAAAAATCACAGAAAAAAAAAGGGATTATTTAAAAAGTATTGACCGTAGCACAATGCAGTTTTTACTGAAATGCATAGGAAGAGATAGGATTTTTTTTAGATAACAAAAGATTTAGTGCCAAATTAGTTTGGAGTTTCTCCATCAGGCGGTGCGTTAATCGTTAAATTACTTTTTTATAGTGGCGCAGCACCCTCAGCAACGCAACTAGGACTATAAGTGTTGAATGTGACTACCGTCATTCATAAAAATAGCCGTCAGACGTTGCACATTGGGGATTCTTCTAATTAAACTTAACTAACAATGCTTTGTCTCTTAACAATATCATGATTTTCTTTTTAGAACACTTAACAATAGTCATAAGCAATAAATGTTTAATTTTATTATTCGCTAACATCTGAAATCATATGTAACACGCCAAAGTCAGATTAATCAGTATTCGCAATATATGGCTTCATTTGAGAAGATGAATCTGTTTGAAATGAGAGAGGATATTGCGAATCCACGCCATCTGTTTGTGAAAAATGTAACTATTAATTTTTTTCTCATAACTAAAAAAATCTCATGCTTTTTTGCGAATTTCAGTGAACACCGCATAGTGATACGATGAATACTTTTGAATAATATATTTTTTATTTTTTCTGTAATTTTTGAATAACCTGTTATATATATATATATATATATATATTTTAATTAGAATGAATTAATTAAGAGGAAACACAGTTTTTTAAAATAAAAACTGTGACTTTAGTTGTCATTACATATTTTTCTTAAAATGCAGTTTGTCGTTGAAACGTCTGTTTGAAAAGTATTTTGCGCCGTATATTTGCAGTCATAAAAAATGAGAAGTTCTACAACATATTTTATAATATAAAATCAAGCTTGTTTTCAGTTGTAATAATTTTCAATCAAGGAAATCACACCTGACAATATTGTATTAACTTATTAATTTTGCTTACAAATAACTAACTTCGAAGTAGTATGATGTATTTTGAAATCTGGAATGTTTCTATTAATTTCTGCTGAATACAGATTTGTTTTTAAAAAATAAAGTTAAGTATTTTTCTGTCAAATGCTTTCTAATAACAAAAACTGGTTTTTTTAGCGTTCTAGTTGACAATATTCCATATAAAGTACGTTCCTTTATTTTTCCATTTCTTTCTTTTCATTTAACATTATGAAATATTTTCCGAGTAAAAATTTACTATAATAAAAACATACCATTAAACAATTTTTTTAGAAACAACATTTTAGGAACAACTGGTCGATATCAATATTTTTCAGATAAAATAATCTGATTTATCTAGTATTCATTGAATGTTCTTATTTTTTATTTTATTGACTATATTGCGAATTACATCCCAATCTTTTTAAAATATTTAAGTGAAATTTTATTAGTTTTTATAAGTATATTTTATAATTTTTTATCCTCTAAAATTTAGGCGGAGAATCGAAATTGTGATGGCATGTCTTTGGATCATTCTTAGGGGGTGCGTTCCAGACCGTTGCCAATCGCCAATTTGGTTGTACTAGTGCAACGTTAAACCTATCCAACTAAACCAATAACCTTTAAAATTTACATTCATTTTTAAAAATTTCCCTCTGGCACAGTAAATAACATCAAATATGTAAATAATAATAATATTAATAACATACATTTAGGGCTTTGCGTCATCGCAATATTTTTATATGAGTTGAATAACATCTATGAGATGGATTTATTTGATTTGTAGTTTAAAAATATATTTTGCTAACAGAGAAGGCAGTGAAGATACATATGAATATGTGGACACGTTTCCGGATGATTATGTGTTATAAGAATAATTGATCAATAGCTTTTAAAGGAAATATTGCTCTTTACTAAATATCTTGTACTGACGTTTGTATCAAGAGTTTGCTTGGTATTCATTTACGGTGATTACTTATGGTGTGATTTAATTATTTGTTTCTTTTCGTAATACGTAAATAAATTCATCAATAAGCCTCGGTCAACTTGGTAGCTAACATACTCCGATTTAGTAAATTTAATAATATTTTTATCAGTAAAACGAAACAGTCAAGCTCTGTATACAGTAATTATATATAGGAAGATTAGATTTAAACTATTTCTGTAAAGATTACGCAATGGAAAATAAATCAATGATCAAAAATCCGCAAAACTTGGAGAAAAAGGGCAATGAATTACATAAAATTGTTTCAAACGTTAGCATTTCGAACAACTCTCAATTCCTACTTACAATTTACTGAAAAATGCATTAAAATGATAATTTCGTGGGGCAAGTAAAGATTAATTTTTGTACAGGCTTCAATGAAATTTCTGCTATGGATTAAAAATTTTAGGATATGATGGGAGGTACTTTTCTTTCCCGTGAACTGGTAACGCCAAAAAGCAATCCTTTCTCAACAATGAAAAATAGTGTGTGAAGCCCATTTTATTTCCTATTGGTAGGTTTTTGGAATTATTTAGAAACTTCCGTCTATTTTTTACGTTTAACAGTATCACAAATCATGCAGATTTGATGATTTCACGACTGCTATTTTTATCAATGTTCTGAACTAGGGCACTTTATAAAATAGTTAGACTTACTTTTCCGAAAGAAATAAGTGTTATAAAATTCATGCGACGCTGATTTTAAATTATTATAAATTCTGTTTTTTGCACTTAAAATCTTTTCGATTAGGGTTTTTAAGTGCACAAATTGTTTAGAATTTTTAGATTAGGGAAAATTTTATTATTTTATTTACTATTACCTACATTTATTTATAATAGAATTTGATAATTACTTCTGAAAAAATGATTCCCATAACATGTTTATTTTTTTACATACATTGAATGTTTATGTATTTATATTTGTTGGCTTTAAAACCATTTTTGTGTGTTTTGAATGTGTTAAATGTTGAAAAAAGAAAAAAAAAAACTGTTAAATCAAATGGACATGTTAAAGAAAATTTTTGAAAGGTCTATGTTACAATAGATGTGATGTTCAGTGCTTTGTGATATAACAATATTTTAACTAATTTATCAATTATTATAGTACAAGAACTGTAACAATTTTTATGATTATCCGGTGTTTAACTCACAAACACACAAACACATACATATGTATCCTTCAATATCGCACAGGAATTCGAAGAATAAAAAGTGAGAACAGCCCGGCAGTCAGTCAGTGAGCAGGAAAAATAAGCGTTTGGACGCGAACGACGCTCATGGAAAGAGATCATGCCATGGATTTCCCTGATATTACTCCCGTTTGATATAAATGGAGAGAGTACGGATCTCCAGCTTACTTTATATTCTTCTTATTATATGATATAAATTGTATGTTTAATATATGTCTTGTGCGTTAACTTTATTAATAAAATATTAGTGTTATTTTTCAGCAAAGTTTGTTTTAGGTTGATTTCATTAGAAATCGATTGCCACTTGAAAATTTCTTATCACGATAATTTTTGAAATACTGAATTAGTTTGAACTGTTGTTAGACAGTGAACTTATCATATAAATACCTTGGATGATTTCACTTGGCAAGTTGCTCCGCCATTTTGTTTCCAAGTTTCAGCCACTTAGATTGCCACTTGAAAATTTGTCTTAACAATAACTTTTGAAACACTGCACTGATTCGAACCAAATTTGTACAGAGAAATTATGCTTCAAATATCTTGGATGAGTTTGCTGGGCAACTTGCTTCGTCATATCGTATCTAACAAGGAAACATTCAAAAGGTGTCATCCTCAAAAAGTATTGAAAAAAATACATGTGATTCTACTCTTCATAAAACACCAGAAAATGAAAAAATTATCGGCTGAAATTAATTACAGCGACCACAAAAAATTATTAAAATTAAGCATATTTGGCGATTTAGCGCTATTAGACGATACGTTTGTTAGCACCGAGATTGTCGTGTACGAACAGAACCGTGTTTTGCTTTTCCGCCAAGTACTCAAAATCAATCGCCTAGCAGTGTGAAATCGCCAAATATGCTTAATTTTGATAATTTTTTGTGGTCGCTGTAATTAATTTCAGCCGATAATTTTTTCATTTTCTGGTGTTTTATGAAGAGTAGAACAACATATATTTTTTTCAATACTTTTTGAAGGTGACACCTTTTGAATGTTTCCTTGTAAGTGGTGGCCACTTGAAAATTTGCCATTACGATAACTTTTGAAATAATTAATCAATTCAAACCAAAGTTGAAAAATGGATGTATCATTCAAATATCTATGATGTCGGTAGGCAAGTTTCTCCATAATTTTTTTTTTCCAAGTTGCGACCACTTGAACGCTTCCACTTGAGAATTTGTTATCGCAATAACTTTTGAAATATTTATTTTATTCGAACCAAAAATGGACCGTGGACTTGCCTTACAAATAACCTGGATTAGTTCATTAAGCAACTTGCTCCGCCATTTCGATCCAAGTGGCGGCGATTTAATTTTTCAGCACGATATTATTTTGAAATTCTGAATTAATTCGAACTAAATTTGTACAGGTGACTTATCTTATAAACACATTTGATATATTTGTTTGCCAACTTGGCCCGCCATCTTGTTTCCAAATGCCGGCCACTTGAAAATTTCAAATTCACATAAAAAGGTATTTCTGAACCGATTTGCTTAAAACTCCATATGTACATACATAGCCCACACAGATATTTCTACCAAGTCCTTTAATAATTTGTAGTCGCCATTTTGTTTCAAATTGGCGGCTACTTGATAAGAAAAGGAAGTCAACATACCCTTCCTAATGAACTGGAAAGACTTGTTTTATTTTTATAATTCTCTTTAAGCGATAAAATAGTATGAACAGCGTATTCATTTTGATAAATTTTGATATTTCTACGCACACACATATACATGCAAACTTATAGCAAGATCAAATAAAAAATATAGACAAAAATCACGAAATGAAGTCAAAGCTAACAATATTTAAAACTTTGTCCAGGATATTATTTGATTAGTTGTAAGCATGTATTCGATTTTCTGTGTAATTGTGCGCACTATGATAAAAAATCACAACTATTTCATACGAAAACCGATATGAACAAATAAAAATGAGTTGAAAAAAGAAAAGAAGGGCCAATGCATTTTGACAAATCAAGTACGCAGAACATGCGGAACAAGCGTGCAATATGCGGAAATAAAAAATATATACAAAACATAGATAGCAGTTGGTGATGGTAGTCAGTAATCACAAGAAAATAATTATATGCAAAAGGTTTAAAAATTAACATAAAGATATTTTTTAACACGTTACACTAGAAATAATAGAATTAAATATAATAAATAACGAAATATTGAAAAGAAAATTTATCAATTAAAAGAAAATTAGTCATTAAAATTATTTTTACTAATTTAAAATTATTTTTACTAAGATAATATGAGACATTAAATGTAGAAGGGGTAATTTTTAGTGCTGATAAATAGCGTAAAGTTAAACCACGAACGTAAAGTTAAAAATATAATATAAAATAAAATAAAATAAAAATAATATTATGGCATATATAAAATACATAAAACTAAAGTAAATCTAAATAGTATTATGGACTATATAAATTTTTTTAAGTAAAGTGCTGATAAATTAGAATGGAAAAGAAAATTGAAAGAAGAAGAAAATTCAAATTCAAATAAACGTGTGTATATATATATCAATACAAAAAACCCTTAACGGGTTAAAAGTTTGTGACGCAGCACTGTACTTTATGGCTATAAGAATTAGAAATACGGGTCTTAAAAATAATGATATCAAATTTTCAGTGACGCTTTGATATTAATTAAATTATACATAGATTTTCTTATTTGAATTTGCTTTTTCCTTTTATTTATATTTACAGTGTAAACGTTATTTTCAAGATAAAATAATATATAGCATTTACTCATTGATACCTTTCCATTCACATCTCTTATACTATGAAAGCATGTGTTTTAAAAGAAATTATATGAAATTCCAGTAACGCAGTGGTGTTAAATTAAATGATTTGTTTTTAAATTTCACTGCAATTATTTTGTTTTGCATATTAAAGTATATGTGCACATTGAAATATTGCTTTTAATTTTCAAATACGCTGTCAAATATATCACTTTCATTAAGCTTATATTATGTACTGAAATATATTTATTTCAATGAATTATTCTATCTTTTGCGTCACGCCATCCAAAACTGTAAGTAAAATACATGGAAATGTTTACTTTGTGTCATTTCATCCAAATAAATCGAAAATGCATGCAAATAGATATTGTGCTGCAAAGAAAAAAATTGTGAACGTTTTTTCAGTTTTGATGGCGTGACGCAAAAGATAGAATAATTCATTGAAATAAATATATTTCAGTACATAATATAAGCTTAATGAAAGTGATATATTTGACAGCGTATTTGAAAATTAAAAGCAATATTTCAATGTGCACATATACTTTAATATGCAAAACAAAATAATTGCAGTGAAATTTAAAAACAAATCATTTAATTTAACACCACTGCGTTACTGGAATTTCATATAATTTCTTTTAAAACACATGCTTTCATAGTATAAGAGATGTGAATGGAAAGGTATCAATGAGTAAATGCTATATATTATTTTATCTTGAAAATAACGTTTACACTGTAAATATAAATAAAAGGAAAAAGCAAATTCAAATAAGAAAATCTATGTATAATTTAATTAATATCAAAGCGTCACTGAAAATTTGATATCATTATTTTTAAGACCCGTATTTCTAATTCTTATAGCCATAAAGTACAGTGCTGCGTCACAAACTTTTAACCCGTTAAGGGTTTTTTGTATTGATATCATTACTTTTTAGGGGTTAATGATCAAAACGTAAAATTAAAGGAGCATGGTAATGAGTTATAACACTGTATAAAAAATTTTGTTTTAGAGGTCATACTCGAACAAAATAACAAACTAAATGAAATTTCAAAATTTTATAAAAAGTGATTAAAAAAAAAATAAAAAAAAACTTTAAGAAAGAATATTTTTTGAGGGATGGAAACATGCAACATTACAAAGGCATAATATAGTGCATTTTAAAAATGACAAAAATTTCTACAAATAAAAAAATAAAGATTTTTTATTTTATTCATTATTCAATTTCTTATATAGCTCATTGGTTCAACTATTTCTTAGATAGTTCAACAGAAAATTCAAAATAAATGTTTAATAAAATACGAAAGTTTTTGTAATAAAGTGTTACGAATAAGTTTCTAAAGAATTTTCACCACATAGATTTTAGTTAGATAAAAATTTAACAAAAATTTTTAAATGTTCAATCGAGTGAACAAAAGATAAATATTTTGTTATTTTTAAATTGTAGATGCATAAAGTAAAACTGTTTGAGGATATGACAGTAATTTTCTAAAATACCTAGCACCATTGGGGTTAGGTTCAGATCCTCCCTTGGAAACTCTGATAATTCTAAAAAAGATGCTTAATCAATTTGAGAGAGATTTTGTTTGGTTTAAAATTAATTCAGCTGGGGAAAATAGGAGGGGGGTTACCAGTTAGATCACTTAGAAATTTTAATAGGGAAATCGCTTTTTAGAAAAATGTTTCTAAAAAACATGCATTAAAATGTTATGCATCTAGTTTTATTCTATCTGATTAAACATACTGTACATAGTCCCCACTTTCTTCCTAGTATTTCGGAATCACTTTAGAATTCCTAAAAATTTTCTGAAACGTAGTGTAGGGATTTTGGACTTTGCCTCGTTTTCAAAAATTGGTTTATGGGGCTATAAAGTGTATATGAGAGATCTAACTTTAAAATTTTAAATGATAAGGATTTTTTAGCACTTTGAGAAATCTTCTAAATATAATCACCTAAAATATTTCCAGTGATATTTTTTTAAGGTTGTTTGTTTGTAGGTTTTAAGGCCAATTGACTGCGCTAGGGTCCTAGGCCTATAAGTACATTGCCCCCCGTGAGTTCTTTCTAAGGGTCGTAGCCCGTATTTATGCAAGTTTCGGAGAAAAAACACTGAATGAACGGCTAGGTTGAAGAGAGCGGGATGGGATCGAATCCGGCATTTCCCATCAACCAGCTTTTCAGCGCAGAACCGCTCGTGGGGCATTTTTTAAAGAAGCTTATATATATATACATTCTAAAAGTCCCATTTCTCTTTCCAGATCTATAGGAAACGCCTTGAAAGTTTTGAAAACGTAAAAAGCGTGCATATTAAATATGAGTCTAAGTAGAACTTTAAATGAGCTTCTAATCCCCCTCCTATTCGAAATTTTAATGTTTGCCTCCTAAGGTTTCTTCTATCTCAATTCAGCTTAAATTTCTTTTTTTCTTTTCCTTTCTTTTCTCTTTCTTTTTTTTTAAATAAACCAAACGAGATCAAACGACGTGATCCTGAAATAGGAACATAATGGAGACTATTTTCTGTATATTTAATAATAATTAAAAAAAAAAAAAAGAGGCAATCAAAATATATTAAAAAAAAATTTTGTTTGTAGAAGACATTTCCGACAAACTACAAAAAGAACTTCATTTGTTTAAAATTTCAAAGATGTGCCTTTCGCTCCCCTGTTTTTACAGTTCGAATTTCCAAACAAAACAAAGATCATTCAAACTGATTAAGCCCCCCCGCCTCCTTTTTTTTTTTTTTTTTTTTTTTTTTTTACAGTTTTTAAATTTTCCAAGGTGTTCTCGAGACACGGGGGACGACTTTGAAAGAAAATTTTTCTTTGTTATTTTCCTAACAAATAGTTATAGAGAAAAACATTTTGTGTTAAAATGTTGTTTTGAAAAGGTCTTTCCATCAAACTAACAGAGATTCCCCCTCCCTCCACCCAAATTTCACATTTATAAAATTAAAATTTGCCCATCACTGAGTCCTTATGCCCCCCTCCCTTCCCCTACTATACACATTTGTTTTATTCTTAACTAAACAAAATTCCGTAAAAATTCTCGTAGACGTGTTTTACAGTTTTTAGAAATTCCGAAAATTACTAGATAAAAACAAATTGAATAATTTGTATTCGGCACTGTTTGGCGAGATTTTGTATGAACTTTGGAAACACACTTTTCTAAAATCGATGAAATTAAATTCATATAAAAATTCTACAGAACAACTTGATTAGTTTTTTATTTAATACAAAATGATTTTAAATCAGTTTAATTTAAAGTTGTTTTCGTAAAGAATTTGCCTTTACGATTTTTATAATATAATGCAAACTCAAGTTACTGTAACAATGTTTGTGTTAACAGTAATTATTAAGCTACGGAAAAATCATTTAATTTAGTATGAGTATTAATCGTTATTATTGTTGGTTTGTCCACGACTTTTAAGTTTTTAAACTGATTAATAGATTAGTTTTACAAAATAAAAACAGTTACATATTATAATTTTACTTAATTTTTTGTGTTTAATTAAAAGCTTAAAATTGCCTCACTTTACCTCGTAACACTTTTAAGATTTTATGGATATTGTATAGGAAAGCTATATTAAAAAATAAACAAGTACTTACGCAAATTTCAGAACAATATGTTGTACTAAATAATGAATAACAGAGGTTTTTAAAAAATATGTAATAGTAAAAAAAAAAAAATCCTTTGTAATGGAAATAAACATCCTTGAATCCTATTTGAACCTCTATGTCATTTAATCATTTGAATGATATCATTCACAAAAAAAAAAAAAAAAAAAAAAAAAAAAAATCCTCGAAATTTTATGCCATATTTTTTAGAATAGTGTGTACAATATTTACAATGTTATTATTAATTTCTAATTTAAAAGTTGCAGATTCATGGTAACTTCAATTTTATTTTATATCACTATTATATCTAAGAAATAAGTATATACGAGTTAAGGAGGATATTTTTATTTATTTATTTATTATTATTATTATTATTTTTTTTTTTTTGGAGTAGTTTTTATTGTTATATTCATGCCACCTCCCTCCTGTTAAATTTAAGAAAGAAAGAAAGAAAGAAACGCGAATAATTTTTTAGGTATAGATTTGATTTAAAAGAGAAAAATAAATAATAATAGAAAAATCTTTAAAAAGTGAAATTTGTATACTGGTAAATATTTAAGTAGTATAGTTTGTTATGAATTTAATAAAAAAAAAAAAAAAAAAAAAAAAAAATCTTAATCTATTCAAAATTTTATTATAGCTTAACATTTTGTAATTTATATATATATACTAGAAACTTAATGAGCAAATTAATTATTTTCAAATTCTGTTTTAAGAATTTTTTCAATCCATAGTTTAAGTGATTTATCACCTAATTTTGAAAAAATTACAAATATTTGCATATGATTATCATATTATTTGTCATTTTTATGAAAATAAAGAAAAAAATTTTTGTTGTTGCAATCACTTTTTAAAATAAAACCAATTTTGAAAGTTAACAACGTATCAGCATGAAAACAATGTAAATACAATGAATATTTTTGATAAACAAATGTCATATAAAATACAAGTACCTAAATAAATAACTCATTTAATATATATATTAAAAAAGGAAAAGTATTTTTTTTTTATATTTTTGATGCCAATTCGCGATAGATGGCGCCAAAACGATTATTTGATATTGAGTATTTCAGAATATTCTTTGGACTGTATTCGTCCGCGAAACTGCCGCATCACGGTATTTTCGGAGTAAAAAATAGTTCGATTTTTAAACTGAGTTATAAAAAAAACAAGAGTTTTCCTACGGAAAAGAGAGACGTCAGGCACATCAGATAAAAGCGATTAATATCATATATAAATTAAACTAAATTCGCTCGAGCCATATTCGAGAAAAAATTCTTACACATTAGGCCGTCCATTTATAGCTTAAATGAGCCAATTCATATCTCGAAATATATTGCACGCAGAAATTTAACAATTTCAGGGTAGGATCAGACAGAAGGTGAAAGACTATTTTTAAAATATCAGAACATAACCTCCCATATTTTCTGAGATATTAAGTGTCGGCTTTCAGCGGTTACTTTGATCTTAAAATTCCTGTATATATAAGTGTAGCAGTTTTCGTTCGTTTTTCCGTTTCCGCTGAGTGTCGTGGCGTTCGTTAGTTTTTGTGCTTGCGTCACTTGAGACTCTGCCGAGTCTCTTGATATATATAAGATAAAATTTAAATATAGGAGGGAGTAAAACTTGAATTATTAAATAAATAAAACTACAACAAAGCTTTTATAAACCAATGCGCAAATGCAGCAAAAGGAAATATAAAACTATAATAAATAAGCCAAATAATCAAAGCCAGACGAAAATTTAATCCCAAAACACATGAGGGCATTCATCAGGGGAGCTCCCCAATGTAGGGAAAGGAATATGAGAAGTTTCTGACGAAACGCTGGTAATTTAACCAAAAAACACGTTTCTAGCCCCCAACTTCTCACAGATGGAAGCAAGACCATACAGCAAACGAATTTTAATTAGTACAAAGTATAAAAGCAACTAAATTCAGAAATCAAGCACAAAATATAATACATCAATATAAAATACAAGAATATATATATATACATACATGGACAAACTGGAATAGTCATAAGAAAATGGAAAATTGACCCCCCCCCCTCATTATAAACATAGAAACCTTTTCAGCTAGTAGGGCCACTTACCAGCACTTAAATGTCGCCCAAAATGAAACAACAAACCTTAAGTGGTATTATCTTCAAGAATACTGAAATGTTTATTGATTAAAATAACAGGATAGCGGTTAACAGATAGTATGTTTTTGAGATTTTTCATAGCCAGATTCAAGTCTAAATTATTACCGCAAATAATTTTAATTCTGTTTATTTGGGTGAACATAATATTTTTTAAAACTATATGACAAAAATCTTGCCTTTTATCACAAATCCCAATAAACCGGTTATTATCTATTTTTTTAATTTTTAAATCCAGGAAAGAAGTTTGGTCTTCAGAGTCATTACGGTTCAAGACAAGATCGGAGGGATAGATTTCAGATGCCTATTTCGCAAACTCTACACAGTTTATTGCAATTATGTCATCAATATACCTATAAAACTTAATATCTTTGAATTTTCTTTCAAACATACACAAAAAAATGTTGGTGAAGGCACTCGAGTAACTTGTTCCCATCGGGATACCGGGAATTTGTAAAAAATAATTAACACCGTTAAACAAAACATTTTCGAAGATGCAAAATTTAATAAGGTTAATCCAGTAAACTTTTTCGCAGTCTATTCCAAGATAAAATTTTTCGTAAATTTTTTCAAAAATTTCTAAAACCAAGTAATGTGGGATACTACCAAAAAGGTTTTCAAAATCATAGGTATTAATTGTAAAAATATTTTCTGAATTTTCTTTAAAATATTTTAAAATTGGGTAATTATTTTTAATGATACTGCAATTATCGTCTGACTCTAAAGCGTTTAAGGTATTATTGAGTAAATACAAAAGTTTTTTACCGGCCTTGTAATTACAAGTAAAATTACCACAAGTAACGTAACGAAATTTAATGGGATTTTTATGAAATTTAACAAAGATAAATAAGTATGGAAAATTAAAACTGTTTCTATTTATATTGAGTTTTTTATCAAAAGCCAATATCCTTTTTCTTATAATAGAGGGCGAGTCATTTAATTTTTTGTAAGAACAATTACCGGAATATTCTTTGGTAAGTAACATCTTGTAAAAAACTTTACAAAAAATAGCAAAATTATTGTAAGCAATTCTGATATTACAAGAGTTAAAACTCTTGTAATATCAGAATTGCTTACAGCTATAATATAAATTTTAAAAAGTTAATTTGCAATTATAATAAAGTTTGTAAAAATATTGATCTTATTAAAGATAATGAGTGTTATTGTAATCAAAATTTCTATAAGGTTTTAAGGATTCCCATCATGAACATATAATTACAGGTAATTTAGATATAATAGAAAATACTAAGCTAAGAAATCTTATGAATTTTGGTGCCAATTTCAGGTTAAATTTCAATTATACCAACAGAAAAAGCATTGATACTATTGTAAAAGATTTAGATATTTTTATTTTAAAACGCTCTTACAAATATTGTTGGCCTATAGAAGATTTTAAATTATGGAAAAAGAGAATTGTGGAGTATTTTGAAAGCGATTTGACATTTTATAGGAGTTACTTTGGAAAGAAAATTCATCAAGATTACAATACAGACTTAAAAGAAAATATTGAAAACTTAAAGAAAAATTTTATTATAGCCACCGTTGACAAAGCTGGGAATAATTTTGCTATTTTTTTGGTAAGTTTTTTACAAGATGTTACTTACCAAAGAATATTCCGGTAATTGTTCTTACAAAAATTAAATGACTCGCCCTCTATTATAAGAAAAAGGATATTGGCTTTTGATAAAAAACTCAATATAAATAAAAACAGTTTTAATTTTCCATACTTATTTATCTTTGTTAAATTTCATAAAAATCCCATTAAATTTCGTTACGTTACTTGTGGTAATTTTACTTGTAATTACAAGGCCGGTAAAAACTTTTGTATTTACTCAATAATACCTTAAACGCTTTAGAGTCAGACGATAATTGCAGTATCATTAAAAATAATTACCCAATTTTAAAATATTTTAAAGAAAATTCAGAAAATATTTTTACAATTAATACCTATGATTTTGAAAACCTTTTTGGTAGTATCCCACATTACTTGGTTTTAGAAATTTTTGAAGAAATTTACGAAAAATTTTATCTTGGAATAGACTGCGAAAAAGTTTACTGGATTAACCTTATTAAATTTTGCATCTTCGAAAATGTTTTGTTTAACGGTGTTAATTATTTTTTACAAATTCCCGGTATCCCGATGGGAACAAGTTACTCGAGTGCCTTCACCAACATTTTTTTGTTTATGTTTGAAAGAAAATTCAAAGATATTAAGTTTTATAGGTATATTGATGACGTAATTGCAATAAACTGTGTAGATTTTGCGAAATATGCAGCTGAAATCTATCCCTCCGATCTTGTATTAAACCGTACTGACTCTAAAGACAAAAATTCTTTCCTGGATTTAAAAATAAAAAAAATAGATAATAGCTGGTTTATTGGGATTTATGATAAAAGGCAAAATTTTTAGTCGTATAGTTTTAAAACTATTATGTTCAGCCAAATAAACAGAATTAAAATGATTTCCAATAACAATTTAGACCTGAATCTGGCTATGAAAAATCTCAAAAACATACTAACTGTTAACCGCTATCCAGTTATTTTAATCAATAAACATTTCAGTATTCTTGATGACAATACCACTTAAGGTTTGTTGTTCCATTTTGGGCGACATTTAAGTGCTGGTATGTGGCCCTACTTGCTGAAAAGGGTTCTATGTTTATAATGGGGGTGGGGGGAGGGTTTCAATTTTCCATTTTCTAATGTCTATTCCAGTTTGTCCATGTATGTATATATATATTCTTGTATTATTTATATTCTTGTATTTTATATTGATGTATTATATTTTGTGCTTGATTTCTGAATTTAATTGCTTTTAATGCTTTGTACTAATTAAAATTCGTTTGCTGTATGGTCTTGCTTCCATCTGTGAGAAGTTAAGGGCTAGAAACGTGTTTTTTGGTTAAATTACCAGCGTTTCGTCAGAAACTTCTCATATTCTTTTCCCTACATGGGGGAGTCCCCTGATAAAAGCCCTCATGTGTTTTGGGATTAAATTTTCTTCTGGCTTTGATTATTTTGCATATATCTAATATATAAAATTCTCGTGTCATCGTGTTTGTTACCATACTCCTCCAAAACGGCTTAACCTATTTTAATGAAATTTTGTATGTACATTCGGTAGGTCTGCGAATAGGTTTTAATCTATTAATGAAAGTTGTAACTTAATTAGTTCTTTCTTAATTAATTTTTAACCAACTCTTTCAACAACTTTTCTACCTAGATGGCGTGAGTTGTCCGTTGGATGTATGGATGTTTGTTATTCAATCACGTCACAACGGTTAAACGGATCTGGATAAATTTGGTACCGAGATAGATAATAATCTAGAATAGGACATATGCTACTATTTAGGATCTGGATAAAATTTGGTACCGAGATAGATAATAATCTGAAATAGGACATATGCTACTATATGATTAGATTTTTTTAAAATTAATTAAAATATGAAAATAATAAACTGGTAATTGCCTTAATATAAGCCATTTAAATTTTTAATTGTTGCCAAAAAAGTTTACGAGGTATTTTTATTTATTTATTTATTTATTTGTTTTTTTTTTTCAACATAAAATGAAATATACTTTCACACGAAAAATAAAAATTACTAAATGTTAAATTGGTGAATGAGAAAATAACGTCTTTTTAACTAAAATGATCTGAATTTTATTTCATAGCATTTTTTATATACCTCAACTTTATATGTATATATATTGCACGGATGAATCACGCTAGGCATAAAAGATAATTCAGCATTATATTAAAGGTATTTACTTATTGATAATACTGGACAAATTTTTAAATTTTGATGCTGAAGTAGATTGGACATATTTCGCCACGGACAGCCACTTAAAGCCAAGTAGCTCATTAAAAATATAACTAAATTATAAAGTATTGAAAAAGAGAAATAGATAGAAAGAAATAGGAACAATAATCGCATAAATTATATTTTGGTCTAAAACGGCGACAAAAATTCAAATGTCGTCAAGGGGAGCTATATTAAGTTTTTACCATGCTGAGGTTTACATATTAATTAATTAATTTATTTTTCTATATACCAACTACTATTAACTAAGAATGAAGTATATATAACCACAAAATAATAATAATAATAATTGTCTCATGCGATAGACGTAGCCGATCATAGCATATTGTAATATTAAATTTGGCTTGAAATTGCTGTCATTTTATGGTTGATCGGTTAAATCAAATAAATATAGGAAATAACTTGAAAGCAAATATTATGTACATCACGCATAATGTTGTTCTTATGTAATTGGTATTCAAATATAAAAAAGCTACTTCAAATTTTTCGATACTATCTGTATCGAAACTGTCATATATGATAAGCACCCAAATGGAAGCCCAGGGGTAAGCTATTGTCGCAGGCAATGGAGACAGGCACCGGAGACTGCGAGGACGAACAATTCGATGCCAAAGGCAGCGGGAACTCAAAGCGAGCTTTTGAGCGATTTCAGTATTTTTTTTTTCTTTTTTTCATAAAGCTATATAAAAAAGAGTTTCCTTTAAATATAGTGACCAGCGAAGCGGGCAAAGCCTGCTAGTATATATATATATATATACATATATATATATATATATATATATATATATATATATATATATATATATATATTTGAATAGATCATCACTACCAGTATTATATTAATAAAAAAAGAATAATGATAATAAAATAAAATAAAGATAACAAACTTTTTATCAAAGTTTTTAAGTAAAAGAAACTGTTTATTACAACATACACTTTTAAAATCATTTTTCATTGTATGTGAAATAGTAAAGCTTTATTCAAATTAATAGTTTATTTTAAAGGACAACTATTAATAAATCTAGACCTGCCAATTATGCTAATTTACCCATAATAGTGTTAGCCCCTCCCCTTTTTTTCACACCAGTACATTTGTAAAGTAATAGTCTTCTTATTTAATTGGGACTATATATTCCTGAATATTATGAACAAATTTACTGGTGTGAAAAAATAGCGGGGCCTAACGTTATTACGGATAAATTAGCACAATTGGCAAGTCTATAAATCTATAATAAAGAAAAGAGTTCGTATAAAAAAAAAAAAAAAAACTGTTATTACTATTATTTTATAATCTGTAATTTTAGATTGTCAATAAGATTGTCGCGACCCCATAAATTTAAATATAAAATAAAAATAGGACATTACTATTGAAAAAAATCAATTTTTGTGGGTTGGTGCTCGTTTTAATATGTAGACGACCTCAAATTCAAAATTTCACTTTATTCTTTAAAAATACTCATAATTCCCTGCCAAATGTTGCCTATTACATTTTTTTGCATCGAATAGCAGCGAACCCACACAACCACTTACATCTATAAGAGTATCTATTAGACATCTATAAACATCCTATAGATGTTGTTTTATATATTATAGATTTTTTAATATCCAAATTTGGATACTAAAAAAAAACTATAATATATCCAACAACATCTAATAGACGTTCAGTAGATCTCTAAATTAGTGCATTATCTCCGTTCAATATCTAAGAAAAGTCCAAAAATGTCCAATTTTTAATTATTACGGTATCTATAATATGTCTAATAACATTTATTAGGTGTTTTATAGATCTCTAAATACGGTATATATATCCATTCAATGTCTAAATAAGGTCCAAATTTTTATATTAAGATATCTATAATACGTTCAACAACATTTATTAAACGTTCAGTAGATGCCTAAATTTGGTCTATTATCTCCATTCAATATCTAAGAAAGGTCTAAATAAAGTCCAATTATTGGATATTTGGAGATTCAGAAGACATATAATAAATGTAAAAAAGTGTGAAATTTGTCGTGCTAATAGATATCTATAGGATGTTTATAGATGTCTAATAGATACTCTTATAGAAGTGGCTGTGTGGGTACGTTTTTATTTGGTCGAAAACTGTTACATCTAATAGATGTTGAAAATATCTAAATCTTGTTTTGATCTAACATGTTACATCTATTAGACATCGAGAAAGGCACGTCTAAATTCCGTCTACATTTAAACATCTAATAGATATTTATAATTAGTACAGGATATCCAGGACTTTTAATGGACATTCTTAAGATACTTTGTACCTTTTATGGATCAATTGTATGTAATTTAGATATCTAATTGATATAAGTGGCCGTGTGGGAAGTTACGTCGAGTGTTGATTTTTTTTCCCCTTCGACTGTGCATTAGAATGGAAATTAGACTAATGAATTTAATTAATGAAGCATTATTTATAATTATATATATATATATATATATATATATATAATAATTATATTTATGTTTAAAAAAACACGCACATCTCATTTCACCACAATAGTTTCTTCGTGCTCTCAGTAAGCCTACATATAATTGTTCTTCATTTCTTATGGCTAAATTATGATACATTTTGAAATCATTTACAAGCGTGTGAATATATAGTTAGATGCAAAGAGAAGGGAAAAAGATAATAGATGTAAAAAAATTCCATGCAAGCATTAAAGATAATAAATATTAATTTTTTTTATAAGAATATTGAGCGCAATACCAATTTTTTTGTTTTCTTAATACCAAGGTTTTTTTTTTTTCATACAATGGAAGTATTTGCGAGAGAAATTAATTTTCTAGAAAGCGATTATTTTTATGTAAACTTTGTGATAAAATTTTCTGAATTAATTACATGAATAGCTCAGTGATGCCTGGTATTTTTTATGGAGACAAGTAATCTAATTTTCCCTTGTAAGACATACTTCCGAAATAAACGTTGAGTAGTTTTTGTTGAGTGTTGAGAAGTCTTTAGTGATTGGGTAAATTTGTTGTCTATGGCTGTTTATTTTCTTACTTTCATTTTTATTATAAATAATAAATATGCATTGCATATTATTTCTATCATTGCATATTTATTACAGATTTTTAGATACATTGGTAATTTATATAATATCTTCAGTAATACCTATTTCTTAAATATATTTTTTTAAATTGTTATTTTTTAATTTAGAATATGTTCCACGTATAAATAAAAATACGTACACATTACATCCCTGAGCGCGTCAAACTTAATTTCAATAGAAATAAAGAATAAAATTATTTTGATTAGTATTTAAATAAATAAATAAATAAATATATTAAATAATGTAATTCTCAATATGTATCAATCTCGATAATTAAAGTTAATGAAGAGGCTACTAGAAAAGGGAAAAGACTGCTGCAGCCCTCTTTCCCCCTAAAATTACGCAACATTTCGGATCGATTTTCTTCGTAAACAAAAATCAAGAAAGAATAAAATCAAGTTACACTGTAACATATTTAATCTCCAATACAATTTTAAAATCCGATAAAGAAAATATTTATTCATAAACGCACTTAAGGAAATTCACAAAAATAATCAAATTATCTTTTATATTAATCAATGTATTCATTTTTTTAAATGTATGTATTTGGATGGAAATAAAACTTTTCAGAGTAAAAAATCTTCTGAGTAAATAACATCAACTCCACTTCTTTTTATGACATTTTTGAAAAATATTAATAAAGTATCATTGTAATAAAATAAACTGTTGCTAAATGTACGTTCATCGAAAAAGAGATAAGTCCAAAAATGAATCCGTGCGATAATCGGAAGGGAAGTATTAGGTGCATTTCCTAATAAAAACTCTAATAAAAGAAGTCAGATAATTGAATGTCTTAGAGTTACACAATCACTTTTCCAGATTCTCTTCTTCGCATATGTGGTTTACGGTAATGAAGTATAATTCTAATAATCAATTGCGTTGCATAAAGTAGAACGTGCGACGTAGAGAAATAATGATAAAACATGTGAAAATACTGCTAAAGTACTTTGTGATTTTTTTTTTAAATAATAATTTCTTAATACGTGTATGTAGTAGTGCTCACGAAAGATACAAAAATTTAGTTGTATAAACAGAAAACGTGTTTTATAATTTGTCGGTCCAAAAATGAAAAAAAAATTAGATAAGCATACACAAGTGCACATTTTTTGTACCTTTCCTGCGTATATTAACGATTTTATGCGAAAAACTAGCAAAAACTTTAAATCTAAGGCTTTGTAAAAGCAAACTACCTATCTTTTTTCTTTTTCTTTTTCTTTTCTTTTTTCTTTTTTTCTTTTTTTTTTTTTTTAAATCAATAATTTAAGCAAAAAGCAAAATAATTTTATTTTCAGTAATCATTTTAAATGCATAAATAATGCAAGGCAGGTTTTTCACAACTTGCAACATAATGCACTGTAAAACGTGTTTTAAATGATGAAGTTACACCATTGATGAGCAAACACCATAAAACACACAATAATTGCTTCACATCGAAATATTTAGGCACGACACTTCAGACGATAAGAAAGAAATAGGTACGAAAGCAATGTGAAAACAACAACGTGATACAGACGATATATTACAGATATGGGACCTTAATGATGAAAAAATGTAGAAAGTCCTTACAAATTGGCAACACTATTGAACAGTTCTTAAATATGATGAATCTGTTTTTCTCTCAGCCGTAAACCATATTGGCAGATAAACTAGCTGCGCGAAAATTGTTTATTTTTTATATTTCATTCATTATGGCAACCGTACATTCAGGAAAAAATTCCATTTCCTTTCTCAAATGGGGCCATCTCTAGGAGTGAGTCCCAGACCGTCGCCAATTGCCCATCTGCGCAGCACTAGTGCGACGTAAAACCCAACTAACCAACTAACCTTTCTGCAATCAGTTAGCTACATTGAGCTATTTGGATCTTAGATGCTATTGCGCAGAATTTTCGGGCGCTATTGGGCTCTTCTCTAAAACAATATGTATTTAATATTTTTCTTTGTAAAAATTTGAGCTTATTAGTTTTAACTAAAAATGGTCACTTAACTTCTATTTCATATTTGAATATTGGATAAACTGTATCATTATTAATAAGAAATAGCCTCTCATATTCCTTGAAACTGCATTAAACTTTTATTTACCAGCACCCATTATTCTATTAACAGCAATATTACCAGAATCCAGTATTTCACTTCCAATTACAGTATTCTTGATTACACATGCAATTTTTTCTCTAAAGAAATGGTTAATTATTCCTATAACTGTGTCAAAATGTATTATTGACTAATTTGATAAAATTTTCCTTTCCCGCTGAAAATAAATAGAAAGTCTCAAGTGTATTTACTAATGAATGTTTTAAGTCAACATTTCTAACATTTCATGCATGCGTTTACATAAAATTAAGCAGAGGATATTTATTGCTCTACATTTTAAATAAAAGGTTATGAATTTTAATTCATGTTCTAACAATTTTTCAAAAATACAATATTTCAAATTAAATAACCGTGTCATTCAACACAAACTAATTTATTCATAAACTTTTAATAAATTATTCGAATATTTCTACAAGAATATGGTTTGAGAACCAACATTTAAATCTATATACGGAATTAATTACAAATGTTATTGATCATAATAATTTTCTTAAAAACATAAGTTAATACAGATCATATGATAAGAAGAATCTGTTAGCTATTATGGTCTCAAAAAATATTTATCACATTTGCATCCTAATTACATATTTAAATGTATTTCTGAAAAGCTGCCATGTTTGCGTATTTTACTTTATAAGTTTTCTTTCACATAAAAGTGAAATCACAATACCTCACAATAACGTAATATATATATATATATATATATATATATATATATATATATACAAATGAAGGTAGATAAATAGATAAATACATAGATAAACGCAATATATGTATGCTATATAAAAAATTCGCAGTTGATTAGCAAGCAAATAGAAGTACATGAACTTTAAAAAATAATTATTATGCTTACAACATAATAAATTTATGAACTGTTTAATGAACGTAATAATCTAAAAAAAAATTAATCTAAAAATAGAATATATAACAAAAGTTGCAAAGTTACGATATGACTTACATTTTTTCCTCTAGAAAAGCTAAGTGATTAAAATACACATTGTAATTAGTTTCTGTCACATGAGAGAAAATAAATGCCCATAAAGAAAAAAAAAACTTTTTCGTAAACTTTAAAAAAAAAGGGCAAAATAAAAATAAAATAAAATCAGTATTTTTTTTTTTTTTTAAGGGAAAAAAATGGCACAAGTAAAACATAAACTTTTCAGTTCGTTTAATTAAGAACACACTGAATAAATTTGCTCTGGGAAAAAGATTAGAAACATATTAATAAGAGCAAAAAACTGTCAAAACATTTATTATGCTTTTAAAAAATCTAAGAAAACATAAAATGTTTCAATACAGGACAAGCTCTATAAAAGTACTATGCCATACATTTAGTGACATATCGCGGAACAGTCATGATATTATTATCACTCATTTAATAATGTAACTTAATTAATTTATTTTTAGAATTGCCAGTGAGAAAAATTTATATATTTGCATATTTCTAATCATTTATTTGAAAATGAACACATCGCATTTCTACATTTATATTATAGTTATTTTCAACAAATATTTGAAATATATTTCAGGCATATGTTTCATGATGACACCCATTTATGTAATCATTTTGTAAAGCGTATTTTAACAAACTTATTGAGATGGAATTTTATGAAATGTTTAACAAAGCGTTGTTAAAATAAACATAAATTAAAGTAATAATAACAATAATAATAAACTATTTACAATAGGAAATTACGATTGAGAAATTTTATATCACCTATTAAAATTTTCCATTTCATAAAGATCTGAAAGTTTAAGAATCGGATAAAATGTATCAAGAGATTTTATGATGAACGAAAGCAGTTAACTATAAAAGAAATTATTTTTGACCTGTGCAGTTCTTTTTCACTCGAATATGATGAGAGTAATGGGATTGGGGTTCTCACAAGGGAAATTTGCATATCACTATTTTTTTTTTTATTATTATGTGTTAAAAGAAACTTTTAAAATATGTAGATATAAAAGCATTAGATATAATTAAAAACTTATTTACAATAAAAATAGATTATCGAATATTTTCGCTTTGATTAACAAAGCATAATCAGAAAAATATTTTTAAAACTTGTTCTCGAAATGCACAATATATACTTCAATACCTTACAGTTACAGGTAAAGTTAATTTTGATGTAAAGGAAAAGATTGAAACAGCATTCACCAAAAAGTTACTTTTAGACGAATCGCAGGATAAGATTGGTGGAGACTGAGTTGGGTCACAAGGCGGTAACCTCATGTCATAGAACATGACGTCATGACATAGTAATTTTTAACTTGATTAATCGTTAATATACATTGATATCTATTTTATTTTAAATAATTAATGTAAAAAAAATGTTGTTATCTAAATTTCCTTTTGTGAGAACCGTGGATGGGATTTAATTGCGTATTTGAGGAGATAGACAAATCTTACAACCAGTATCTCAGATTACAGTTAATAACTTACCAATTTAATTTATGCGTAAACTATTATTTATATTAATATTTGCTACAGGTACACAACTATACATTATTCTGCTAACTTTTTTGAGAAATATCTAGCCCATATTTTACTGATAACTATTTTCTATGCTTAAAATTATTCCAAAATTTGTTTTATTTTAATTGGTAATTATCAGTAATTAACTAGACTTTAAAATATTATTCTATTTCTTTATTTACTATTGTTTTAGCCTAACGAATTCGAGCGAACTATAAGTGATATTAGTCTATTTATTTTAATTTTTAATTTTGCATAATTCAAAAAAAAAAAAAAAAAAAAAGTATTGCAACCATAAAATCTTGGGAATGTTGGGTTGTGAAACTAATTGGTAAATGCAATAAAGTTTTCTCATGGTAGTAAAATCGTGTAAGGTAAGCGTACCAATGGTGGAAACTATACCAGTATTGAACTCTTTTAAAATTAAACTCTTAAAAAAAAAAAAAAAAAAAAAAAAAAAACTTTTGTAAGCTGTTTATAGGTTTAACCTACATCCAAGTTTGTTGCCACAATCTTTTAACTACTAATAACGTCTTGAACTACGGAGATTTAAAGCAATAAATTCTAGAACGATATCAATTTACCTAAAACAATACAAACTTTTTGTCATCTCATCATTATTACTTGTTGTTTTGAATAAGGTTAGCCACTTTTTGTTTGCTTTATATCTGCTTATTTCGGGTTGATTTCTTGCACACTTTGTTTTCATATAAACAGGGCCTGATTAAGGGGGAAGCTCGCTCATACCGGAATATTTTTACAATTATTTTTTACTTCATGTTATAGAAATTCCACGCTTTGACGAGGAAATATTTTTTATAAAAAATGAACGGTGTAAAACAATCCAATTTACTCACCGTTATTAGACACCAGAATTCTTTTAAAATGATTTGTAATGAGAATTTTCTGTTTATTATAGGAGGAAAGTATTTGTTAAAAAATAACGGTGTAAGTATAAATAATGTGTGAAGAGCGAGCTTCCCCCTTAATCAGGCCCTGCATATAAATAAAAGAAAGTACTTTTATTTTGTAATTTTTTTTTTTTTTTTTTTTTTGTTATAGCTTATTAATGAGTGTCCACTATTGGTATAAAACATGTCGTTATCATCAGTAGTGGACAGTCCAGTCTACTATTGTATTGTGGCATTTAATTTGGAAGAAAAAGACCAGTGCTGGACACTGAATTCTCTCAAATTCGGAATACAGAGTATAATGGAATTTTCCTCCCTCGAAATCAAATAGGAGTATCTAGGAACATTTCAATGAGGTTTTTTTTTTTTCTTTTTCGAAATTTTGAGAAAAATTTTGTGTCTTTTCGAAATGACTCGTAGAATTCCAGAAAATTTCATGAAGTGACACTGGGTAAACTGATCATTTATAACAGGATCGCAAGATCGTAATTCACATTTAATTGGAATGCGTCATAAAACTGTTAAAAGTTTTAGATGTAATTAATTTTCAGTTTACGAATACAAGTTTATACATATTTTTTCATTAATTTAATGTGAAATATGTATAAAGAATTAATGCAACAGAAAATGTCTTCTGTTAATAAAATATATATTTCCAATAAGATTACATTTTATTTCGCTTGTTTTGCAAAAATTCAAAAGTATCCACTACTGGATTTAACAATGGCCATTTTAAACTCTCCGTAAAAATACATTTTTGTGTATAAAAATGCTTCAATTAGCATTTTTCGCTGTACAGTCAGGTGAATAGATATTTAATTGACGTATCGAACAATGGTTATAGTTACAGTCGTTAAATTTAAGCGCAATACACAACAAAAAGTTGGAAAAAGTCTAAGCATCCACTGTTGGTACAGTTGACATAATTGTTATTTAGACATATACAAATTAAATAAACAATTGTTTAAGGGTCATATCTTCAAACACAAGTTTTAATGGAAAAAACAACAACAACAACAACAACAACAAAATAATAAGTAAAGAAAAAACTGAATAAACACCATAAAGTGCAAAAAACTCGCAACAATAGTTTCAGGTCTAAAGAAAACTCGACCCTTCGTCAGGCAAGCAAAGAAGGCACGAGTACTACAAATAAAGTGGCAACGCACCAATCAAATAATACCAACAAAAAATCATATCGCATTTGAGTGAAACAAAGTGTCCCATCTATAATAGAATGGTATTAAAAAGATTCACTTTATTTTATTTTTTTTTTTTAATATTTACTATTTAAATGACATAAAACTTTACCTTTTTCTAAAAAACTTTTTCTTTACTATTTTGCTATTAATTTTATTGTATGAAAAAAAAAAAATCTCATTTAAATTTCTACTTTATTTCTCACTAAAGTTATTACGTTATAAATAGTGAGTTTTTTTACCGAAAATTTTAGATTATTTTATACGGCTTTATTTAATGTTATTTATTATAAAATGTAAGACTTCAATTCAAAAATCTTATATGCTTATTTTCATTAAATGCTTTCTTTAATTTCCAATTCAAATTATGTAATTATCAAAGAAAAAGTAAGCACTAATTTAAAAATAATCTAATTTAAATATGGTAATTAAATGTTTTTTTTTTTTTTTTTTTTTTAAATGGAAAATATTTTATCAAATTAATCGTATTTTTTAAGAAGCATGGGATTCTTTAATCATCGTAGAGTAGTTTTTCTTTAATCATAATTAAAAAATATACCTAGAGAGAGAAAAAAAAATGTGTATTTTTATGTAAAAAGGCCATTTTGTATCAAGGACTATTAAATATGCATTCGTTAATGTTCATTATTTTTTAACGGTAATTTCAAAATTTCTTTTGTACTTTGATAATTAAAAATGGGAAACAGATATTTATTCTTTTGAATTAACAAGTTTTCTGTAATAATTAAAGAAATTTGTGTTAGATGGTATATTCTTGGTTAAAGTTCTAAATACCGGCATTTATTAATTAAAAATGAATCTATATTTATTTAGTTTCTGTGTGCTTTTTGCTTATGAATAGGGTTCGGAAATGGTTGAAATGTTACTAATAAATGAGAAGTTTTATTTGTCTTTTCTGGATGGATTCAGTTTCTATGTCATAAAATCTTGAAACAATGAAACTGTAAAAGAGTTCTCTATTAAAATCATTAAGGGGATATTCTGGTCTAGAAGCCTGAATTTTAGGCATTTTTTAAAGTAAGATAAAAAAAAATAAAAAACATTTTTACTATCCATTTTTTATATGTTTTTTATTGACATTTTGAGAATGTAAAAAAAAAAAAAAAAAAAAAAAAAAAAATCACAAAAAAAAAACCATAATTCGCCGAGATACAGGCCGATGGAGTGGGGGCTTCAAAAAAAAAAAAAAACGGTGCGTCCTGGTTGACATGATTTCAACCCTTGTAGGGATCTAAAACAAAAAAATCAAACAAATTCTTCATTAATAAAGATGTCGCTATCGGGTTGACCATTTTCAAAAAAAAAAAAAAAAAAAAAAAAAATGACAAAATGGCGTCGACTTGAAAAAAAAAATTTTTTTACCCGACTTTTTTCGACCTTTTCGATTTTTTTAAAAATATTGAAAATCAGAATTTTTTAAAATCCAAGGCAGACGCGATAGAGAGTTGTATAAACAAGATATATACCAAATTTCAAAGCAATCGGTTCAGTAGAACTTGAAATATCATGTCAACCACCTCAAAAAAAGTAGTTTCGAGAAAAACGCGTTTAAAGTTTAGGAAACAATTCTAATGGAATAACTCTGAAAATAATATGTTATACTCACTTTGCATCAATCGGCGATCCCAGATCCATACATTGGGCCTTCCTCCTTCTCATAATTCAGCTCTTGAGAAGTTCTTTTTTTTTTTTAAATTTCTAGACCAGAATACCCCCTTAAAATTTGTTTTTAAACAATATTTGTAGGATGAAAAATGTTACTTTAAAGTAAAAACATATTTTTTAAGGTTCTTTATTTATGAAAATTGAAAGTTTATTTTAATAAATGTGAACTTAAACAATTCAATCACCGGGGACCGCTCGTATCATTCTAGAATACCATCAGATGTATACACATCACTCTTTGATGATTATTAAAAGCAAAATAAATTCACATAAAAACAAAACTAAAACGATTTCTTTTTAAAAGACTAAATTTTCATCTTAAGTTTGAAAATGTGAGAAAAAAATTTCCCATTTCCAGTTTTCTCTCGCTCAATTCTTAGTCTAGGAAATGGTTACATTTGTGACTCTATGTCCTATGACGTGAAACATTCGGAATCTTTTAAATAACTACATACACAGAAGTTTTAAATAAATAAAAGTTTTCGAAATATGCACACATTAAAGAATTTTAACGAAACAGTTAGCAGATAGAAACTTGTTAAAAAAAAAAAAAAAAAAAAAATCGAAACCGCTCAAAATCGTGCTGTAATTGTAATCGTAATTTTTTAAAAACAGAATTTTATTATCATAAAATTAAAATTTCTAAAATGTTGCATTTAACATTTCCACAATTTAATTGTATCAAAAAAAAAAAAAAAAAAAAAAAAAAAAAAAGGTTTCTTTTGTAATGATTATACATCTGTGTATAATTTTTATTTTGAAATGACTTCGGTTTTTTTTTTAGAACAACGTCTAAGTTCATTCGATTGTTCGAATGACTAATATAATAGAAAGGGATGAATAAGAATTTTTACAATTCTTAAAAAAAAAAAAAAAAAAGTTTTTATGTCTTGTGTCAAACAGACTGTAAAAGATTAGTTGATATATATACCAAAATAACTTAAAAATTTATTGGTTAGTTTTTATTAGTCTTGTGGCTTTCGAAAAATCTATAAAGGATGAAAATTATTCTGATATTTGCATCGTTAATATTTGACGTTCATGTTACTTACGTAATTTTATTGAATTCTACACGATTAAAAAAAAAAAAAAAAAAAAAAAGTTAAGCCAAAGTGATTTTATTTTATTTTTTCTTATGAATATTAGTCATGGATTTTGCTTGTCTGCATTTCGCATATATGAGGTATAGAGCAAGGTTTTTTCAGCCACATTTTTAAATATTCCCCTTTGAAATAAAAGAAATTAAAAACAACTCGAGTTAGTTATATGAAAAGAAATGATTAATAGGTTTTAATACCGGAATTTTCACTTATTATTTTTTGATAAATTTATAAATATGATTATGAATTTTCAATTAGTTGAGTTTCTAAAATATGTAAAAAATTAAAATTGTCAAATATTTTCATAGCTTTTTTATGCAATAATTTAGCTAAAATGAGCTAAAATTATTTCCTTTTTCGTATTATTTCTTTTGGAAACAATATTTTGAGACCTTACTTTTCAGCCTGTGGTTATTAAGAAACGCTGTTTAAAACACTTTAAAAATTTTTTTTTAAATTAAGAAAGAAAAAAATACTGTTGTTGACCAGAAAAGTGACCATTATGATGGAATTTTTACAAGAACTGTAAATTTTCTGGCACCATTCACCTTTCTAAAGCAGCTTTCTGATAGCAACTCCAAAGTTTAAAATTATTAAAATATAATTTTAATAGTTTAAGTTCCTGAAAACGCAGGAAACTCATTAAAAAAAGCTTACGGTATATGTTGTATATTTGCAATTTTATGGTTATATAAAAAGTTAAGTTTAAAAGATAGATGCGAATTTTAGATTAAAATCGAAAACAAAGTTGAACATAATAACAGACACATAATTTAAAGCAAAAATGACATCATATTCTGTTTTTCCCTCTTTTGCTTTTTTTAAAAAGGTTTGAAAGCATTTTATAAATTTAAAAGAAAAAAAAAATGACAAGTATTTTTTATTTATTTATTTATTTTTTATTTTTTGCTAAAATATCAAAGGAAAATAAAGGTGCTGTTTCTTTTTTAAGTCATTTTCAGAGTAAAAATCCAGTTATTATTTAAAACAACTTTTCCCCTCTACTATTAAAAAAAAAAAAAAAAATCATGTAAAAAAAAAATAAATAAAAAATATAATAATAATCTTTCAAAGTTTTTTTTTTTTTTTTTTTTAGTTTTTTTTTTTTTTTCAAAAATAAACGAAATAATATATATATATATTAATAATTTTCCTTTCTAACGATTCATAAAATAGTCAGAAGGAAACAAAATCATAAAAAAAAAAAAAAAAAAAAATCTTAGTAATAGCATTTACTTACCATTTATATTTAAATTTTATTCTCACTTTCCATTAATGATTTATTTTCCGTGGATAAAATGCCTAGTTAATTGAATAAATGTTTATGTGTGTAGCAAGGATACTTTTCCTAAAAAGTTCTCTTTAATACCTAGCAACGATCGAGATTTTAGAATCTTAAGAAATATTTAATGATATGCGGAACAAAAATGTGTTACCTTCGAAAAACTACTTTGAAGTTGCTGAGTTATCTATCATAACAAGATTCCCGTTCAATCTATCAGACAGGATAACACTCTGCGCTAGTAATCTAATTTGTTGACACTCCTGATAAATATATTATATTCGACCCCGAAGGCGAAGATTTGGGTGGAGGAACTTGCAACGATTCATGAAATCGTGTGAAATTCACGTAAAATTATTATCGTCGATTAAATCGCTCTTTCTCGGTAGAAGAGAGTTAAGTCAACTTATTGCAAATAGCATTTGTCAACCAAAAATTAAATCTTGTTCCATAAAAATGTAGAAATTTCAAATTGAATTTCTGCCTTTTAAGAATATGGTTGGTGAAATTTTCTATTGATTTACTGCTTTTGGAAACTATAGTGGAATCTTCAACAATTGTTGTTATTCATTCTAATTTGAAACATATTTTTTTTTTCTCATTTCTTTTTACTTTCTTTTATATTCAACTGCAGAAAGTATTGGTTTCGTAAAAATTTTCGTTCTCGGGTTTTCGATGGATTTACACGTTTTGAGAGACCTAGAACACAATTTGATCATTTTTAGAAAATGTCTCTTTGTGCAACTGTGTGTGATAAAATTTTGTGGCAACTGTATCTCAAGAACTACTGTATTGAATTTTATGTGAATTGATATGTAGTTGTATCTTGAGATAAATTAGTGCCTATCAACTTTTGATAAAAGTCGTCGTCTAACAAGTGACGTTGCCATCCTACTTTACCTAAATTTTTAACACGGCAGTATAGGACAAAATTTCGTATAAATGTGCATAAAGAGAATTATTTTTTTAAGAATCATTATCGAATTAAAAAGAATTATTTATGATAGTGATAGTCAACCCTCAAAATAATTTTTTTTAGGTAGGAGCATCGTTTCACTCCCTCCCCCGAGGGGGGCAAATTTTCCTTGTGCTTTAAAAAAGATCTCTTCAGTACTTTTAAATCGAATGGCTGAACCATCTATCTGTGATAATTTAAAATAAAATTTCCGATTTTTCATTAAAAAAATTAAATTAAATTGCATTTTTTTTTTCTTAAGGTGTCATATAGAGAAAAAAAAAATACTTTCTGTTAATATTTAGGGTTATACTTCTCTAGAATGAAAATCTTCTGCATAGGGAAGATAATTTTAATAAATAATAATTTTAATAAATGATTTGAATATTTTTGAAATTTGAATATTTTTACTGGGAGGATTTTCATATGAAAATATAGAAGAAAATAATATGGTGGCCACAACATACGAATATACCAGTTTTTTTTTTTTTTTAATAGCTTACTCTGGAAGTTTTATTTATTATCGACTGATTGCATTTAGTCATAAAAAACAAATGAAATAGTTCACATGGCATTAAAAAAAAAAATATATATATATATATATATCTTGTTCTCCGAATTTAAAATAATTTTTCTTCAACAATAGTAATAAGTTTAAATGATAGCGTTAAAAATGTAATCATTACAAGCTGAGATTTTATGTTTCTAACAGAATGTTAATTTAATTGTCTGCATTGATTTATCATGCAGTTTTCCCTTGAAAAACACGTGCATTAATAAAGAAATGAACCGCAACTACGAAACTTGGCACGCAAATGCGGTTCAACTATTTATGCAAATAATCAAACAACCAGCCTCAATATTGTTTAGGGGGGAGGGAGGCATATATATAAAAAAAATTATTTGCCACACGAATAATATATAAAAGAGTCGGTGAGCGCAACGATCGACATTTACAGTCGAATTGACAGGTCATGTACACAAAATTGGCACGAAAGGTGTTGTACAAACGTAGCGGACGGCGTTTCAAACGATTCTGAGGTTGACAGAGGGCCATCATGGTTGACATCATGGGCCTCACAGGGTTGGTTAAACTATTGGGTCCGAATATTGAGCGAAACAATATGGTAGTTGCATCGTGTTGAAACCAGTGCGGAATAAAACGTAAAAATATCCGTCGCAGTGGTTATGATCACCCCCAAGGCCACCTATGTGCGAGATGATCACGCAATCAAAAGGCAACTATGTTTGTATCAACAGAGACTTAATCAACAATTCCGCGTCATTTACCAATTCCTAAGCATATAGTGGTATCAAGGTATACCATTCGGAAAGGATTAGCAGGGACTGAGTTAAGGAATCGATGATCATTTTAACGAATCTCCACTTTCTCGTATTCTGTATCCTCTGGATTCCTGTCGCTCACGATCAAACTAAATTGCTTCTGAAAGCAGAAATGCCGAATTTAGCGACGGATTCCATTTTATTTTAATTTTAATTTTGTAATTTGGAATAATGTGTTCATTAATTTCCTCATCAACATTAATTACTATCGTGCTGTTATTGTGAATATTAAGTTATTAATTGAAGAGAACGATTCTCTTAAATTTGAAAGAAATTGATTTTTCTACAGACAGCATTTGTTGCAACTTTACCTTGTGACCACTAAGAATATTATATATTTGACGACTTTCTCCTCCTCACTTTTAATAGATAAAATAATAAATAATGTGAATTAAATAAAAAAATATCTATCAAAAAGGCAACATGATTATCTTTGAAAAAAAAAAAAAAGCTCAATGATGAAGAAATGAACTTTGTAAAGAAACACGATAAAGTGTACAAGCACGTAATACTGGTCGAATATAAACAATATTTCATTAAACGAAAAAAGTAGATTCGAGGACAGCGTGGAAGCAGGAACATATAAAACACTAGAAGTAAAAGAAAAAGAGAATGATAAAAAAATCCTTAAAAATTATAGTATGAAAATTTTTGATTAAATAGAGGGCAAGATGTTAAGGGAGGAAGGGGTAAAAGTATAATGAAATTTAAAAAAGAAAAAAAAAATCCCGAAATAAATAATAACAAAAGAGAAAAAAGAGTACGTGGACAATATCCATATAATCAATAAAAATATTCAGTAATAAAAAAATATCTATACACATTTCCTCTTCAAATAAACAAATATTTTAGAGTTTAAAATCAATATTTTGCATTTGTAAAATCAGCATTTTCTCAGAGTCTCAAAATTTACTTTACGAAACATGTTATTTTATTTTTAGTTTACTTTTATTTCTTTAATTTCAATACTTCACTTTTCTAAATAACACTGGTTAAAAAATGCATTTGGTATTATTTAATAAAATAACGCTAATTAGTAGTTCAAAATATTTAAAATACGCAACATCAAAAAAATTTTCTTTACAAGTATTATGTCATTTGACTGTATTGAATAACCACTCTTACAAAGCGTAAATTAGAAATAAAAGACTGCTGCATTTTTTCTTTAATTACCAGGATTTATATCTGATGTTTAAATTAGGGTTTTGTGCATGCAGAACTGATATTTGTAGTAAATGAAAAATACTTAAAAAATGAAGTAAAAGTTCATTTTTAAAAAACCTAAATAATCTACTATTTTAATTATGATTCAAGTTTTAAAGACAAAACAAAATTACATTAATCTAGAAGATACTGAAAGGTTTAAATTATTTGTTCTGCATTCTCTAAAAGAATATGGATAATTAGAATTTGGAACACACGAATTATAGTGCAGCATTTTTATAATAATTTTTTTATGATAGAAAATTTTTATATTTACTTATCCTGTACATTTTACACTTTAAAAGAGTGCTATCCCGAGAAAAAACTGATGTAATTTAAATTTACGATGAAAACAAAAAGCACGAAAAATGTGAATTTACCTTATATATATATTATATAAAAGGATTTCCATGTTTTTACAATTTTTTTAAACGAGGTATAAAATGTATAAATTTTGACGCATTTTTGATGAAAGTAGTAATTCTAAATAATAAACTACAAATGTTAAAATAAAACAATCCCAGTTTTAAATGCAGTATTAACTAATTTTTGCCAAAAAACTATAATTTATTAACTTATAAAGTCACATAATTTTATATCTAATACAATATAAGATAATTCAAGATTTTTACTTATTTATTTTTATTATTTTTGCCGTAATAGCTTGTTATAAAAAGCACTTTTTCAAAAGTACATAATTCATAAGAATTTTCTTCGTATTTTAAATTTTTTAATGATAAAAATGTTAAAACGAAGAAATATATACACCGAAAATCCGATAAAATTTATTAATTACTAGCCACATTGTGCGATAAGCGGCCTAGGACCCTCCTTTAGTTAATAAGTATTCATACTAAACACACACACACATTTCAGTCACTAGCTGGTTCGCGAAACATAAAAATGCTGAACGCAGCAAACCCCCACACAGTGGCACATGCGGCGACCTTAGTCCTATGTGTTGCTTTAAACAATTCTGATCGTCGAAAATCCTAGAGCATATATTGATCGCGTTTTTCACCGAAGAAAGTAACCAACATAAAAAATCGCATGACGAGGGCCTTTCAAGTTTTCACCAAAGAAGGTCACTTGTCACACCCCTCAAACCCCTTTCGAACAAGGAGTGTCAAAGAGTTTTCACTGTGTCATCCAATAAAGGACAAATCTGGCCGTTTCACTCATCACGTGACCGATGAAAACCATCCTCAATCTTCGTTACCTTTTGAATAGGAACTTTAGTATTGAATGCGCGATCTGATCATACACTCATATTTGTGAAAATTGCAACACCAAGAATGAATGCGAATATAAGAATGATATTCATTGGGCACATACAATATAGTAGGAAGACCAATTGATTAAATTTTCAGGAAGATTTGAGTAATATATCCTGTAAAAAGAGTACATAAAGCAGCGACCTCTAGGAGCAATAACTACAGTAATTTGCTTAGGCATTGAATCGAACAGCAATTGAATGAAATATTCGGTTACAGCACTTCATGAAGCTTCAACAGGATGCCACAGTTCATAGACCGTAGTTACTGGTGAGTGGTGGCGGGCCACTCGCTTTTCAACGATTAAACTGTCATTTTCATTGGTGCGAGATCAGGAGAACACGCTGGCCGGAGCTACGATTGAATACATTATGAAACAAGGAAGGTTCAGATAATACAGACAACTTGCGGTCGTGCATTATCCTGCTTAAATACTGCGCTACGGAGGCCTTGAATATAGAGCAAATGAGCGGGTCTTAACTCATCAGAAATTTAATGGCCGCTATTCAGAGTGCCGGGAATGCGAACAAGAAGTAATCAAGAGGTGTATCCAATGGGACCCCATGCCATCACTGCAGGTGATGGACAGTGTGACGATGTCGAATCCCAGCTGGAAATGTGCATTATTCACAATGCCGCTAAATACGGATAATGCAATCCTGATGCTGTAAACAGGATTGTGATTTGTCTGAAAGGCGACTTTACACCATTCCTGCATCAGGTTTGTCGTTTATCACACATTAAATTCGCCCATAGCAGTGATGCAGTTTTGAGGGTAATCAAAATTTTCGTAGCTGCATACTGGATCAACACCTGGAGACATGGAATGCGATACCATTGGATACACGTCTCGATTACCTCTTGTTTCCATTCCCGCCACTCTGAATACCAGCCATTACATTTGTGACGAGTTAAGGCCCGTCGCTCTGCCCTATATTCAAGACCTCCGAAGCGCAATATTTAAGCAGGACAATGCACGTTCACAAGTGATCCGTATTGTCCGGACCTTCCTTGATGCAGAATGTGTTCGACTGCTGCTCTGGCCAGCGCGTTCTCCTGATCTCGCACCAATGAAAATGACTGTATAATCGTTGAAAAGCGACTGGCCCCCCACCACTCACCAGTGACTACGATCGATGAATTGTGGCATCATGTTGAAGCTTCATGATATGCTTTACCCGTATATGTCATCCAATCACTGTGTGATTCAAAGCCTAGGCAGATAGGTGCTGTCATTGCTCACAGATGTCGCTGCTTAATGTACTGTTTTCGCAGTACATATTACTCCAAATTTCCTGAAATTTTAATTAATTGTTCTTCCTACTATAATGTATGTGCCCAATAAATATCAGTTTGATATTCCCATTCCTTCTTGGTGTTGCAATTTCAGAAACATGAATGTATATATCCTCTAGGTGAAAAACACTTCCAGGCTTTCATGCCCCTTATAAAAATCGTGATTACTTCAAACATGCATGAGCCTGCTAAGATTTCTTCTTTTCGTTGACACCAGCAGATTGTTCGTGTCCCGTGAAAAATCTGGCCATGTAACGCCCCGCATTTTGCCATTTTCCACTCGACAAGTTACATTAAGCATCAGGCTTACTACCTGAAATAAAAATAATATTAGCAAAAATAAATTTATTATTATCGCTAAAGCTTCTGTTTTGCATTTTATTTAAAATTAAATAAACATGAAAAAATGCTTGTTTTTTTTGTTTTTTGTTTTTTTTTAATATGACGTCAGTTTTACAAAATGTTTCCCATAATCATTTTCCACATGTAAATGTATATTACCATATACCAATGATGTAATTTTCCTCAAATTTTAGAAAAGTCAGTTAAAAAACAAAATCGAAAATTTACCTTACTTACTGAAACAGAAATATCTTTAATAAAATAAATTATTTATTTCGCTAATGAGTTATTTTTATAAATAGTTTTAAAATAAATAAACATAAGCTATTTTTTTCTTTAGCATAATGGGGCCGCGGTAGCCCAGTCGTTAGAGCGCCGGCCTCGTAATTGGAAGATTGCGGGTTCGGTACTCGAGCCGGCCAAAGACCGTCGTGTACACTAATGGTGGCTGGTGCACGTAAAATCTGTCGTGGCCGCAATGCCCTCCATGTTCCCATCAAAAATTATACTTCTGGGGGTCACCGAAGCGGGAGAGCCATCCCTTCCGAGGAGGATCAAAATTGTGATGGCATGTCTCTGGACCACCTCTAGGGGTGTGTCCCAGACCGTCGCCATTTGCCCATCTGCGCAGCACTAGTGCGACGTAAAGCCCAACCATCCATCCATCTTTAATATAATGCTAATATTACAAAGCGTTTCTTATATTTATTTCTGCTTGCACATATACATTGCTATTGCCGTTTGAGCATGGTGTAATTTTTCATAAATTTGAGACAAATTTGAAATTAAATAAGGCTCAAATTTATTAAAACATTTTCTCACATTATTGTCGCTAAATTGCCGATATTTTCACTTAATCCTGATGTTTTTTTTTTTTTTTTTTTTTTTTTTTTTTGGTAGATTTTTAGAAAACATAAAATAATTCAAAAACAAATCGGAAATTAGTCTTCGTATACAATCATATTTTGTAAATTACACCTCTGTATAATTTTTGGGGATCTAAGTCACCTTTTTTTTTATGCAAAAACGTGATAAAATATATACAGAGAATATATTCTATTTTTAGTAGAAATTACCCATATCTTTAATGTACAACCCAGATTCAAAATAATAGAATAACAGTATTTTCTAAACAAAACTTGGTAACGTGTCGTGTAAAACGAACGTATGTAAATTAAAAAAGTGACGTATGTTACTCAGGAATTGGCAAAACAATTTTCAACAACTATATAGATATTATTTTAATATTTTAAGGGCCTTTAACACATTTAAAAATTATGTTGACTTTTTATATGGGTCATAAAATTAGAATAATCAATTCATTCAATAGATAAATTTAAAAAGCAGAGGAAAATTTACACATCTGTAAACCGATAGGTTGCGACAAGTATAAAGCTTGGCGTTCGGAAGATCTTAAGTTAGTCTTTTGTATAAAATGGGTCGTCAACGTGATATTTTGGAAACAACGAAAACGTGTATTGTATCATTGTTTAAAGCTGGAAAAAAGCAACAGTTTATCTACGATCAAGTGAAAGTTTCTCTGTCTACTGTTTCGAAGGTTTTAAAGGAATATAGAAGAACCGGCAACTAAAAAATAAACGAAGTAAATGTGTTAGAAAGCTTATAACGACTGCCAGAGATGAACGCAAATTAAAACGAATCGTCCAAAATAATTGCTTTAAACGTGTTTCTTATAACAATAAGTGTTGGAAAGAATCTGGAGTTGCCATGTCAAAGTCAACTACGCTTAGGCAATTGCATAAATTGGAGTTTCAATCGCGAGTCCCTAAAGTAAAGCCATAGCTGAACATAAAGCAGAGGCGTGCACGACTCCTCTGGTGCAAAGAGAAGATCTTCTGGGGGCAACAAGACTGGGAAATTGTTTTATTCAGTGATTAATTGTTATTTCAAATATCTGTTGACGAAGGAGGTGTTCGGGTTTGGCGTTTATAAGGCGAAGCTTTTGAAAAATCTTGTATAAGGCGTTCCGTCAAATTTGCAACATCTGACATGGTATGGGGATGCATGAGTGCTTCTTGAAAAGGACAATTATGTATTTTAAAACAACGTGTAAATTTCGCAGTGTATCAAGATATACTAGAGCACTACATGATACCTGTTACGAAACCGAACTTTCTCAATCCATAAACTTTATAAACTGACAAACGTTTTCGAACTCTTATTTTTATTACTGTTTATTTCTTTTTTACTGTTGGCAACAGCAAAGTTTTGTTTTACTTTTTATGAAGATTTAGAATGGTGTTCGAAAAGATAGAACGCTGAAATGGCGTATGACAGAATTGTAATATGTTTTAAAGTCAACTAAATTGTAAATATGTATATGCATTTATTAAATTATCGTGCTTTTTCAAGAGTCATGAAGTAATTTGAAAGTTATCATAATTCGGCCAGAAATTAAACTAAGAAAAGTGTAAACATCTGACCCGGAAAGAAGCATTAAGTAAGAAGTTATTTTATGTATTCTATTCTTATATTTGATGCTATATTTTATTTGGCGCCTGAACAGGGACGATTAGATGTTTTTCATTTTTATTTGATATTGAATAATTATGTTTAGAATAAAAACGATAAAGAATAATAAAAAAGAAAAGGTGATTTAAGATATATTACGCAAGAGTTTCAGTTTAAAGAATGAATAAATAATGATCATTTTTATATGAACAGATAATTTATTTTAAGTGATTTGTTTCTGCTGATAGTTTGATTTACTGCAAAGAAAATTCTTTAATTGTAAAATTGAATGTAATAAAGGGTACCGAGTATATTGTTACAGAAATTAACATAAGTTATAGAACTTGCTACTCTTTTTACATATTATGGATGCAGTAATTAAAGCTAAACGGTCTACGGTTAGAACGCAGACGACAAAGTTATTTAAGAAAATTGAAACGAAATTTCTTGAAAAGAATTATTCTGAAGATAACCTTGAAGAATTATTTGCTGAATTAGATCTTAAAGAAGAAGAACTAAATAATTTAGATTCTCAGATATTTTCGAATATTACTGATGAAAAAGAAGTTGAATCTGAGGTACTAAAATGTGATGAATACAACACGAGCATTGTCATAAATAAGACCAAAGTTAAAAAAGCACTTTCTAAGTTGGAAAAACCGCTTGCTCCTATTTTAATGCAAAATAATAAGATAGAAGAGAGTGCAATAGTTCACCCATTCGAATCCTCTTACGTAAATCTCCTTCGTCTTACTTTAGAAAAATTCAGCGGCGATCCGTCTAATTGGCAGAGATTTTATGATCAATTTGATTCAGCAATAAATAAAAATTGCGCAATTTCTAATGTTGATAAACTTAATTACCTTCGCAGTTATTTGACAGGTGTGGCGTCCGATGCGATAAAAGTTTTTAGCTTAACGAATAATAATTATCAGGCTGCAATAGAAACTTTAAAAGAAAGATTTGGAAAAAAATCGGTAGTTATTAATTCAAATTTAAATAAGCTTCTGAATTTAACTCCTGTTAAAAAATCAAATGATATAATTGCTCTTAGGAAATTGTTAGATACTTACCAGACTGAGATTAGAAATTTAGATGCGTTAGAAATAAAATCTGATAATTATGGTTCACTACTCTGTCCAATATTGATTAAATTATTACCTCAGGATATTTTTTTGGAAATTGCAAAACAATGATTCGATGAAAATTGGGATGTTTCAAAGGTTCTTGATATTTTGAACTGAAATAACATACAGGGAAAAAGCTCAGTATTTGACAAAAGATAGTCGTGAAAGAGAATTTAGTTCTCAATCAAATTCTTCCTTCCAAAGTGTGAAAAACGAAAAGCTTCTAAATAATAAGAATATTTCTAAATATCCAACTGCTTCTAATTTGTTAAATGATACAGATAAAAATTCTAATTTGTATTTCGCTTGTAATGGGGAAAAACATGTTTTAACTGAATGTAAGGTTTTTCTACTTATCCATTACAGAGAAAGAAAGATTTTTTAATGAAACATGGATTTTGTTTTATATGTTTAAAACGGCGGCATATTGCGAAATTTTGTAGAAGTCATATAAAATGCGAAGTGTGTAATAGAGGACATTTAAAAATTATTTGTTCGGAATCTAAAATAGTTAGCCAAGTTGAGGATAAGGAACCCGCTTCTAAAGAAAGCGAGGTTACTAATGATAAAGTACTGGGGAATAGAACACATATGAAAGATGTTTTGTTGTAAACTGTGACTGTTAAATTAAGGAATGGTAAGAAAGAAATACCTTGTAGTGTAATTTTTAATACAGGATCAATGCGTAGTTACGCAACTTAAAAAATGATTTCTAAAATGGGTTACGATGTATTAGGACAAGAGAAAATGACACACAGCCTTTTCGGAGGAGTTGAAGAAACTAGAACACATAATAGTTATAGAATACATATTAGTTCGCTTTCTGGAGATTATTTATGTAATTTTGAGGTCTATAACCAGGAAGTAATCTGTTCTAATATTCCTAAAATTAGAAATGGCCCATGGGTAAGGGAAGCAGAACAGTATGGGATAAAATTTCAGATGTTGAATGTTTTAATAAAACTCTTGACAGAAATAATAATATTGATATACTTATTGGTGCAGATATTTATGGAAAATTTTTGACGGGTAATCATATAATGTTATCTAGTGGGTTAGTTGCTGTGGAAACTCTACTGGGATGGACCTTAATGGGTAAAATTGCTGAAACTAATTGTAATAGCGATAGCTCTATGCTTGTAGTCCCTTTATTTGCTAGAATCAAAAATGAAAAAAAATCGGTGACTTATGGGAGTTAGATCTTTTAGGCATAAGGGATCCCGTAGAAAGTAAAAAAAGAGATAAATAAAGAAACTCTAGACATATTTAATTCAACAAACGGGATTCGAACGGGAGGTACGTTGTTTCTCTTCCATGGCTTAAAGATCATCCTCCAATACCCTCAAATCGCAAAATAGCAGAAAAAAGATTATTATCAACGTTGAGATCATTGAAAACTTCTGGAAATTTAGAGAAATACCAAAATGTATTTAATGACTGGCTACATGAAGGTATAATCAAGAAAATATCTGATTTAGGCGATAGTGGCCATTTTTTACCTCACAGAGCTTTAATTAGGCAACATGCCACAACACCTGTGCGTCCTGTCTTCGACACTTCAGGTAAGGAGAAATTTTCCTATTCGTTAAATGACTGTCTCGCAGTAGGTCCAAATTTAATCGATTTAAAACCTGCAATTATGTCTAGATTTAGAAAAGGAAAAGTAGGAATAAGTGCCGACATTAAAAAAACATTTTGCCAGATTGGTTTGAACAAGAACGATCAGAACTTTGTCAAATTTTTGTGGTTCGAAGATGGTGACTCTAATAAGTTACAAGTATATCAAAACTGTCGCTTTGTTTTTGGGCTAAATGCTTCTCCATTCTTATTAGCTGCTACTTTAAATCATTTATTTGACAAAATCGAAGAACCTTACAAAGAGATAGCTAACAAACTGAAAATATCATTTTATTTAGATAACTATTTCCAATGTAGACAGTACAGAATAATTGCGAGAATTCACTAAAACATCAAGACAAATTCTGGCATCAGCTCAGTTTGATCTTCGATGTTGTCAGTATACACAGAAGGATAAAGATTCCTGAACGAAGATTACCTTAATGACATGATGATAGAATCTGAGGAAAATTCTGATATAGCAATTTTGGGGCTGATCTGGAATAAGAAAGATGATACATCAAGATTGATGAATTCATGTAATGATAAAGAAGAACCTAAATCAATTACAAAGAGATCAGTTCTTTCTGTGGTTAATAAATTATTTGATCCCATCGGTTATACAAGTCCAGCCACTTTGATGCCAAAATTGATTTCTCAAAAATGTTCGAAAGAAAAAATTTATTAAGATTCTCCGTTGACAGAAGAAATGACAAAATCCTTTTGAAAATGGGAAGAACAGCTAGAATTATTAAGAAATATAAAGATTCCTCGCAGAATTTCAGAATTCGACTTATGTGAAATTCTTCCTGATGATGAAGTTATATACACAGAACAAAGAAAAACAGTTGCAACACCAACTGATGTTTCCTCTCGAGAATTTGATCTTCATGAAAATAGTTCTTCATACCAAAAGATGCTAAAAATTACAGCTTGGATTCTTCGATTTTGTGAAAATGCAAAGAAGTCAACAGAAAACCGCTTATTATCTAACTTAACAGTCGAAAAATCTGATAAAGCGGAATATGCAGTGCTAAAATGTGCGCAAGAGAAATGTTTTTCTAATCAGTCTAGGAACAAATTTAACTTTCCGACACTTATTGACGAGGAAGAAATAATTAGAGTCTGTACCAAAATTTCAATGAGAGAAGACTCACATAATTTCAGATATCCAATTGTCTTACCAGCAGATCATAATGTAACATCTAGAATAATTGAAGAAAAGTACAAAGAATTAAGTTCTATACATTGGAAACAAAAAGAAGATTACGCAACTGTAAGAAAAATTAATTGGAAGTTCAACCCCCATCAACTCCTTGTTGGAGAGACATTTGGGAACGTATGATAAGAATATTAAAAGCTATTTGGAAGAGAATTCTGAGAAAAGCACAGCTTGACTACGAAGAGCTATATACTTTAATTTGGGATACAGAAAGTATAGTTAATGTGCGACCTCTCACATACATGTTGGAAAATCCAAGTGACTTAACACTTCTCACTCCCGAAATATTCTTAAAGGACATACATGAAATAGGCGTCCCTGATCTAGACTTGATCGATAAAATGAAGTTCAAGGAGAAATATGCCTATCAGCAAAAGTTAAGAGAAGATCTTCGACAAAGATTACGTAATGAATATTTAGGAACACTTCGAGAATTTGCTTCGGTAAAAACATCTACCACATTTAAAGAAGGTGATTTAGTGCTAATTCAAGATGATAATCTAAAACGTCTTCAGTGGCCTACGGCTAAAGTGTTGAAATTATATAACGGTAGAGATGGGCAGTTTCATGTAGCAAGACTGAAAACTAAAAATAGCGAACTGGAACGTCGATGTCAACGTTTGTGCCCCTTGGAACTTTGTGATGAAAGCTGCCTTAAACTTCAACAACAAACCCGATATGGTCGCATAGTGCAGCCAGTGCAGTACCCTCGTGTGGACTATGACGATCCAGGTTGAGCGCGTCGTATGTCCTTCCCTGCTCAAGGTGGGGAGGATGTTACGAAAGCGAACTTTCTCAATCCATAAACTTTATAAACTGACAAACTTTTTCGAACTCTTATTTTTATTACTGTTTATTTCTTTTTTACTGTTGGCAACAGCAAAATTTTGTTCTACCTTTTTATGAAGATTCAGAATGGTATTCGAAAAGATAGACCGCTGAAATGATGTATGACAGAATTGTAATATGTTTTATAGTCAACTAAATTGTAAATATGTATATAAATTTATTAAATTATCGTGCTTTTTCAAGAGTCATGAAGTAATTTGAAAGTTATCATAATTCGGCCAGAAATTAAACTAAGAAAAGTGCAAATATCTGACCCGGAAAAAAGCATTAAGTAAGAAGTTATTTTATGTATTCTATTCTTATATTTGATGCTATAATACCCTTCTCTGAGGATTTATGCAAAGACGCGTTTATCTTTCAACAAGATTCCGCTTCGTGTCATACTTCGAAATCGACTCGTAAATGGCTAACAGAAAGAAGGATTTCGGTATTAAACTGGCGAGGTAACTCTCCGGATCTAAATCCGATCAAGAATTTGCGACATCATCTAAAGAAAAAGTTCAGAACCTAGTTCCCACCAACAAAATTGAACTCATTGCTGCACTAAAGAGTGCATGGAACAGTATCAGTAACGGTGAATGTACACAGCTGGTGGAATCCATGCCTGAAAAGATCAGAGCTGTGATTTTAGCAAAAGGTGACGCGACAAAGTATTAATATTGTTTTGTTTGAAATTTTATTTTATTTTTATTTTATTTCTTTATTATTTTGTTTTAATATTCTAATATTTTCACTGTATATAATCATCATCACTGTAAACTTTTTGATAATTCAGTTTAGTATTAATTTGAATTAAGTGTATATCAAATGCTATGTATACTTTAAAGCTTAAAAAAGGTTACACGTTCATTTAAATGTCTATTTTGTACTTATTGTTTGCTAGATTAAACTTAATTTTGAAAAGTGACAAGTATTCTATTTTTTTTAATTTGGGTTGTAGCAGCAAAACATTAAACATAAACATCATAACGCACTCAGTATGTCTCTATTTAATTTTGCCGGTTTTCTTTCTTTTACTTTTTAAACGCAGAAAGTCATTTTTAACACTTTACAACAAAGTTGAAAAGTATTTATGAATTCGATTTATCAGTCTGTTCGTCCGTTTGTCTGTACGCGCTCTAACTCCCGGAAATTTTCATGGAATTTCTTAAAATTGATGCATGTTAATTAAGTTTACTATAGGATGTTCCTTGTTGAAAATGGGATATGCAATGTCATTGGTTTCTGTACAGGGGCACCCGGAGGGATTCCAAAGCATAGCGTTCTATGAGAGTTATTTTTATTCAACACAAGGGCACAAATCATAATGAAATTGACATTTATTATTCAATACACACACACACGCGAAAAAAAAATCTATGGAATATACTATGATTATCAGTAATCCATTACACGGCCATTTAAAAATACTCAGATACATCAAGGTTCATAATAAGAAATCGCTGCAATAGCATTTTTATTAAGCGATTTCAACACATTTTAACAATGTTTAAGAATTATTATCATTTGAATTAGTCCATTTATATATCTGACTGTACGTCTATTTGTCTGTCTCTCTGTCCGCCTCTAGCATCCGTAAACGTTTTCAGAATTCCTTCAAAATAATATATGTTATTCAGATTCACAACGGCATGCTCCCTATTCAAAATGTTATGCATAGGAAAACTCGTTGGTGTACTCGTTGGTACTATGTTTAGATAGCAATTCAGTTAGTTATAACAATTTTGATATAATATTTTTTATGCAATAGTAATAAGTGTTGAAAAAAAAAAGTCATGGTAGTTATTCAACGTGTGCCATAAAACGCAAAGTACCTATAGAGCCACATTACATAAAAGTTTAGGAAGTTACCATAGATTTGTGAATTGATCTTGTTTCTGATTTTTTAAGGCTTCTTTTCCGACTAATTTTATACCTGGTCACTACTGGCGAAAGCAATGAATGACCTTCAAAATTATGCAATTTTTGTTTTTCGTAATTTTAAGGTAAAATACTTTTTTTACCTTTAAAGTTAACCACACATATTGCTACTCTTTTCGAGTATTTTTCACTAGTAAGTAATTACTGTAATAGGAGTGCGTGGGGCAGGTTGTAACAGTTTTTGGAAAATTAAGTATATTTTGAAATGCATTCACGTTTTCCTGTTTATAATTGCTGTTTTCCATAGCATACATATTCACCTATTATAGTCATAAAAAAGAAAACTTTCGTTAATTTTGCTAATTTTTGCACAAAAAATATTTTTTCAAAATTATTTGTCTGTTACAATTTGCCCCGAATTTGGGGCAAATTGTACCACACATGGAGCAAATTGTAACGGATACAAAGACAATCCTAACAATAAAAACAACAATATTTCAAAAATGTTTTTCGTTATCAATCATTTATTAATTTTATAAAAAAGGCAATTAATAACTAATATTAAATTATAACCTTCTTGGTATAGTAACAATGAATTATATCAAATGGATTATAGTAAAATAAAGAGAAAATTAAAGATAAAATCAACATAGAAGTCAATCTCAGTAAAAGTTTAAATTAATTCAAGCAAATTTTATTTTGTTCCCTCTCATGCATTTAATGAGTGCACACATTTTGCAAATTAAGCATTATACCCATTCTTATTCCACAGAGAGCGTTTACCAGAGCTCGAAATCTCCGCTCTTTTTTCAGAACACTCTCAATGATGAGAAGTTCTGCTTTTTTTCTACCACTATTTTCATGCAATATTATCTAATGCGAGATTAAATCATGATTCTAATTCATGGTTAAATAATCACGGTACTATAATATAAAAACACAGAAAATATTTCTGTATAAATATAGTATTGGCAAAGAAGCCAAAACTTTTTCATTTCTGAAAGTTTCCTGAAAATGGGTGGAGACTACGAGCTCTGGCTCAGGGTTGCCAGATTTGACCTTTTTTTTATTCAATAGTCGCCAATAATTTTTATTTGTATCGTTTGGCTAATAACTTCGAAGATTGATAGCCTATTATGTACATCAAATGTCACTTCTTAAAATAATTGGTGACTATTGAATAGAAAAAAGGCCAGATCTGGCAGCGCTGCTGCGGCTGTAGGCATCTCCACAAGGCACTCCTCTAACATGTTACAACTTGCCCCAAAATTTTGTTTCAACTTGCCCCCTCATATGATTTTGGAAATTTTGTTTATTTATAAAAATATATGTAACGATTTATACAAAAATTTATACATACTAAATAAATAGCTATAAACATTTCGTTAAAGTATAAATTAACATACCTTTAATCAAAATTTACGAAATATTTTTTTTTCACTAACTAGCTAAAATGAAGCACGTATACAGAACCTCTCATTAACCATTTCTGTAGAGCACCGATTGTGCTTACATTATAAGCGCGTCATAAGAATTATGTTTATAAAAATATTTAATAACAAATGTTAGGAACTATTTTTTAAATGCGTGCTACTTCTTACCCCTGTAACAACTAGCTCTACGCTTCCTTATATACTTTTGTGATACGCTTTTGGCGAAGAAGATTTTGAGGGTCAAAGTTTCACAAAAATGCATTTTTTGGAGAATTTTAATTGGTCTTTGACCCTTACGCCCAGAAACAACCATAAGTATTTATGTCCTAAAAGTTAGTGTGGAAGTAGTATAATAAAAAGTAACTGTCAGTACCACGATTCACATTTGGCACAAAAATGGTATTGCCTTACGTAAATTGGTATGTTTTACTTAAAATAGCAGACGACCTTCTTCTTTAAACACTTTTTTTTTTCTTTTTTAGAAAAATATATAAAAACAAGTGTCTAATAGTTTGACATATAAAGAACATATCTTTCATAAAGAACATATCCAAAATTTCAACAAAATCAAAAATGTCAACTATCCAAGCCTGCCTAATTCTTAAAAAACTGGCTTTTAATTATAACGCCACTTTCCCCAACAAAAAACTGTCATTTAAATTGACATTTCAATTTTGTATAAGTTTTCAAAAGAAATGAACGCAAACAAATGCATAATGTTCTTTTTCTTCTAAATATGACACCAAAATGTTTCATCAATTGTGTTTTTCATATACAATTTTTACATGTAATTATGTATTAAATTTTAGCCATTATGTCATTATTCACAGAGTTGAAAAAAATTAGAAATCAATAACACTGCTCTGAAAAAAAAAATAATAATAATAATAATAAATGTTTCGAGATCTGATACCATTCTTGCTGATTCTTATGTAAATAGACCTTCTGAATCCGAATATGACTCCCATTTTGCGAATCAGTCACCCACCGTTTTCTAGATACACTACCACATCCCTCAATTTCTTTCCCTGTTCGACAATTTTATGACCATGAATTTGATTTGAAGAATGAAAAATAATAAATTTAACACCTAGAAACAAAAAAATATAAAGTTTAAAAAATAACATTAATAACAGGTTAAAAAATTATAAGATATGTAATGTATAATTTCAGTGGCAAATCCCCCCCCCCCTTCCAACCCCAAATTTCTCTCTTGTCGCAAATGTCCATGTTTTAGAATTTTCCAACTCTGTAGCCCCTCAGAAGATATTTAATGGTTAAAATAATCCTCCCCCTCCTAAAAATCAAATTTATAGCTATAAAATCACCGAAAAATGATAAAAATACGGGCCATTCCTAAAAAACGGTGGGATATAGGGCAAAAGGGACGTCATACTCGGATTCATGAAGTCGTTTTACATAAGAATATGCTGAAATGATGTCAGAGGCAGTTTTCATCCTGACAAGTGTAATTACGCCAAATCACATCACTTTTCACAGATTTTCTAAAACTTATGATGACTCAAAAATACAATCAAAAATTACAAATTGTGCTTCGTACACAGTCAGATCTCGTTAATATGCACCTGTGTACCAATTTTGGTGTTTCTAAGTCACATCTTTCTACAGTGCGTTGCATGAATATAAACGCACCTTAGCTTTAAGAATTAGAATGGTAAAGAAGAGTAATAAAAAAATATGAATAGGTGACACTTGATGCAAACTGTATGTGTATGATTCAAGAAATAAAATTACTAGTCAAAACAATGAAAAACCAATATGATTTTTTAGAAAATAATTTTATTGAATTTATGACAAATATACATGTTGCATGAATTTAAACGCACTTGTAAAAAATAAATAACTGAGTAACAAATACTGTATCTAGTACTTTGTAAAGCCACAATAAGCTTCTAAAAGAGCCATTAAACGCCTTGGAATTGACTGATATAGTGGCATGAGGTCATCCAAGCTGATTGTGTTCCAAGCTAACAGAATTGCCGATTTTAGTTCATCTTTCGTGTTAAACTGCCTTCCGTTTGCGTAAACACGGCGAACCAGATTACCCCGTACGTTCTCCATTATGTTTAAATCGGGGCTTTTTGAGGGCCAATCCAGAACTTTAATTTTATTGTCAGAGAACCATTTTTTCACGATATGTGCTGTATGCACATATGCACAATCTTGCTAAAAAATATAATTTCTTCCAGATTTTTTGACTGCTTGACGGCGAGGTTCCTTGTGAGCATCTGGGCATAATCTACAGAGTTCATACTTGTCTCCACGAACTCTAATTCAAAAGTCCCTTTAAAACGTATGGCTGCCCACACCATGGCAGACCCACCTCCAGATTGACGTTTTGAACAGTACATTTCTTCGGTTATTATATCGTGCCAGTAGCTATGAAATCCGTCCTGGCCATCGAGATTAAACTTTTTTTCATCTGAGAAGATGACTTTTTCCCAATTTAGTCAATCTAGAATCCATTTTCTTGCCCTTTCCAACCGCATATCCTTGTGCTTTTGAGTGAGGTGTGGTTTCGCCTTCATTTTCTTAAATTTAATGAATGTTGCAGCTTTGATAGTTCTCCATATGGTTGTCCAATGAACACCTAGCTTGTATTGAGCCTTTATCTTCGCACAGAAAATATTCTTATTCTTTGCAGCGTTGCATATTCAACATTTGTCGTAACTGATGAGATTTCCTGTTCGCTTCTGATACGCTTTTTTCCCATAGTTTGCTCCTTTCTTTATATAATTTCGCATAACACTCGCACTTCTTCCGATTCAGCGCCCTATTTCGCAATTGCTAAAGCCTTTACCACGCATAAAGTCGAATTTCATCCTCTTGTTTACAGTCAAAGTTTTCCCTCTTGCCCTCCTGTACAAACTCCGTAATTTTTGCACTCAAGCATTAAAACTGATTTTAGAGAATTTTAGCAACACGACTATTTGTGTATTAATTTAATTCCGGCAGCTCTGTTAAATTTTAAACGCAAAATACAGAGTGCGTTTAATTTCGTGCAACAAACGAAAAACAGTGAAAAATAAGAAAATACTTAAACATTCATTACATAAGCTTGCATGAGCCTAAACATACTTGCTCAAAGCACCTTATTCAGTTGTTAGTCATATGAAATAACTGAAAGTCGCATTCCTTCTTTTAAAATTTAAAAAATTTCATTTCTGGTTATTGGAAAAGGTGCGTTTATATTCATGCAACGCACTGTATGTAGAAACGTGAATAGAGACAGGCTCTTTTATTATATAGATAGATTATGTGTTTAGAGGGAGTTTTTCCCCTTAAATTATGCAAATCTGTTACTTAAAGTATCTTATAGTTAACCACGTACTTCACTGGCCACAGTAGTGTGTGGGAGGCTAAATTTCCCCCGAGTTATCTCGGGATAGCCGGTGAAGTGATTAAACATGCATGGTTCATATGCACAAAAAGATATACACTATTAATACATGGATTGTTTAATTTTTATGTTATATAGAGATTTATCTTTGTATTTATATAAAATATTTCATGTTTTAATAAGGTGTCTCATTATTCCTTATCCAAATGAATAAATTGTGATAGATAAATGACAATGACGAACGATTTATGAAAAATTGTTATTTTCAAGTTGAAATTTATTTATAACAAATAAAAATATTTGAATGAAGTTTGATAAAATGTAATCATTTAGAATTTAAAATTCGACTTTACAATTTTACAAAGTATTATTACTTTTATAATTAATCTATTACTATTACTTTAATTCTCGTGATCCCTAATATATGTCTTGCACATTTAAAAAATATATAAATATATATAAGCTTACATAGTAATAATATTTTAATGCTATTTTAGCTCCTAATAATATTTTAAAGTCACCTTTGAAAGTTTCATAATTGATGAAGCTAATTAGGATATATTACTACAGTGTGTTCTTTATCGTAATTAAAAAACAAACTTAATTTTTATTTCTGAAACAGAGCAGTGAGATAATATTTTAATAAAAAGAATTGCAATGGCATATCACTGGACAAAACAGAAATTTTAAAACCTAATTATTTAAATTTTTAAACTTTTCAAGAATATTTAGAAAATAGCATAATAAAAGTTACTTTAGAATTCAGGCGTGTTACACAAGCAGATACAACAGGCAATAATTAAATAAATAATTAATAAATAGAGACATTTATATATCTTTATTAATGGTTGAAAATAGCAAATACATGTATACTTTTCTGAAATTTGTAAAAATCAGGGAAATCTTGTCTATGTGAAATAAAAAAATATTAATATTTAATAATTGTTCTATTAGAGTTTATTAGAAAAATCAGAAAACATCTTGACTCAGAGGTTATTAAAAACAATGCTCAGTATTAACAATGCGACCTGTTAACCCCTGAAATTCTATAACTGTCTAAAACATACTTTCGGCAAGTAACATGTCCGTATTAGACGTATCACGATGTAAGTTTAAATAAAAAAAAAAATCCATAATCCTTTATATAATAAACAATTTCGGTATAGAATTTCAGAAAGAGTTTGGTTACTTCAAATCTCCACATCAGGATTAAGGTACTTAGATGTTATGAATTCAAATAGAGAAAAATTCAATTTTAATGGGAACATACATTCAACATAAAAGAAACAAATTCATCTTTTTAGTAAAAATATAAGCTGTCAATTAATTAGTTAACAAATTTGTTCTTTAAATAATTTACCGGTACTTTTATAAATGGCTTAACAAATAAAATATCTGTTAATAATAATAATAATATTAATAATTATATATATGTATATATGTACAGTCGGTAACAAAAGTGTCCGAACACTAGCAAAAATTCCTATGTAAAAAAAGTACACTTCATACGGTTCTGTTATTAAATCCTTATCGAATCATGCTCCTAGACTGACTAAGAAGAGGATTAGACAAGTATTTATTTAACAAAACCGTATGAAGTGTACTTTTTTTACATAGGAATTTTTGCTAATGTTCGGAAACTTTTGTTACCGACTGTATATATGATTTTAAAGCATAAATGATTATGTCTAAATATTGCTTTAAAATATGTAAAGTAATTAGTCTATTCTGGAAGCTTCACAAAAACGACGAAGTAAATGTTACTTTCCAAATGAATGAAATGACAAACAGAAAAATATGTCACACGAAATTAAATAAAAAACAATTTCTCGGAAGATCACGAATTTAAATAATTCATAAACGTGTGTAAGGAATTTAAGTAATAAATTTATAACTTTAAGTAAATGGAAACCCTAAAAAATATACAGTTAGAAACAATGGCCGTAATTTTACCTTCTAGAAAAATCTTCGCTACAATCAAATAACTTTTATAGGTAGTACGACATAAATAATTATATATACTTTAAATTTTCAATCTTTATAGGTAACGCGTAGGAAAGAAATCTCTTTCGTTTGCTTAAGAATATATAGAAACGTAAAAAATTAATCTTGTCTTATCCATTAGTGTTTAGAGAAAGTACATGAATCTATGCCTTTAGAAAAAGAAAAGTTGACTTAAAGTTTTTGTAAAATCACTTCGAATTTGATTCAGAAATTCGCTACTACGAAATTAAATTTACTCTCTAAACGAAAATTGTGTTCTTATGCACTTTTTTTATTTGCTTATGGGTTGGCACTCGAGTTTTACTGAATGGAAGAAACTAAATGCCGAACACTTTACTAATTCAACTACCATGTGTATAGCACTTAAAAATTACATTGCGATTGAGCAAAGACACATTAAATGGAGAAAATTTAATTCACCTTTTTTTATTTAAATTTTGAATACAGAAATTTCAATTTCAATTTTTTTTTTTTTTTTTTTTTTTTAATCTTCTTAAATAAACATAAGAAAAAAAATATTATTCATAAAAAAAAATGTTAAACACTAAATAATTTGTATACTAAGATTTTTGATGGGTTTACACGCGTTAAGATATACTGAATAATATATATATATATATATATATATATATATAGTTGGATTTCTATATAAATTAGCAGCAAATAGATTTTGAAGTATATGGTCCTAAATGTGTCGTTCATATGCCCCATTATTTTCAACATACTTGCCAATCATCTCATTATGAACCGTACAATTTTTAGTACCCGCCTTTTTTTTCACACCAGTCAGTTTTTACAGTAATTTTATTCTTATTTAATCTTAACAACATTTGGAGGGAATTATTCTAAAAATAAAGTGGTGTGTAAAAAGGGACGTTCTTTCAAGGGGCGTTAACAATTGTACGGTTATTAATGAGATGGTTGGCAAGTATGTTTTCAAGTTTTCTCATAGAATTTTTTTTCAAATTTATTTTAGAAGAAATAATTGTGAACATAATATTTAATATTTTTACATTTCGATATGCTTCGCTGACTTAATTTCGGTGTATTTTCCCTGGCAAAAAACTTTGCTATACCTCATTTTATAATTATATCATAAATGTTGTTATTGTACCTGTCCTTGACAAAATAACATGTAATCAAACAATACCTGATAAGTATTAAACATATATACTAAAACTATGTGAATTCTGCTTAGAATAAGATAAAGCTAGGTGAGATGGCGCTTTCGGAGAGTACACGCACATGGTGGATCGGAAGGAAAAAGTAGAGGGTTTGCGGAGCGATTCTAGTGCGCAAATTGTGCAACACCAATGGTGGTGTTTATACTCAAATGTTCACATTGCTTGTTTCTACCGCCTGGGATTTTTTTTTTTTTTCGTTTTACCAAGTAAATGTTTGAATTTTGTAGCTATTCTTCTACATTTCTAAAAAATGGCAGTAGTATAAAATGTTTTAAATTTAAACATTTATTCATAATCAAATAAGTTAGACTATGTGTGCAGACACCAAAGATGTTTTCTAAAGAGAAATAAATAAGCAATAATTATTTAAGAGGGAATAAGTTACAACAATATCTTCGTCGATTGTGCACAACGATAACTTCGTCTAGCAAACAAGAAAACATAGAAATTGGAAAGGAAAAAGGGATACACAACATCAACAAAACCTTTAATACACACACAGAGACACACAGACAGATAGCCAGACATTTTCTAAATAGGGTCAAACCATGGTCGGAAGACCCTAAAACGTATAAATCCATCAAAAACCAGAGGTTAAAAATTTTTACGAATGCAATTCTTTCTTATTGTTTCTTGAAGAAAGTAAACATGACGTTTTTACCTTTTCAAATATAATAGAACGTAATGAAAACAGAATCATGGCCAAAAAATATATAACTAATAGTCTGAAATACTTTCCTTCTTTATTCTCTATTTCCTTCACGAATAACTTTTTTTCAATGCAATGCAGAAATTTTCTACATCTAACAAGCTTTATATATATATATATATATATATGTAATATGCAAAAGAACATTCACTCGTTAAATATGTATGAAATATATTTTTTCATATACAATTACTCATTGTTTACTCAAAACTTTTGAGTTGTTATAAAAATTAGGAAAGAAAAATTTCCCCTTGCAATACAAATTTAAAAATAAATTTAGGGGAAAAAAAATCGATTCATTGAAGACCGCAAAGGCGAAATAGCGAAAAATTCTTGTGCATGAAGAAGGTATCAAAAAATCAATTTCAATCATTTGCTATTAAAAACAATTCTTATTCCTTTTTTCTTACAGCACTTCCTACAACAATTTCGAAAAAGTCTGAAAAATATCAGCTTTTTGTATTATAACGTACAGCACATAATATTATTCAGTATTATACAATTTTTAATGTTTGCTTTTCTAAAAAATTCAGCTGAAGATTTTATGTTAAATTAAATGAATCGGAAAATTTAATATTTAAAAATTCCTTAATACAGATTCGAATTGTGATCATAATACATCGTTATTAAATCAATTTTGTAGGCCATAAATTTAGGTGATTTGTTTTTGAGGCCTGTAGTGGTAATGTGCGTAAAGGATATCGCGAAGTTTTAATTAAGAAATAAATGAAATAAATGAAAAAAAAAAAAAAACTTGATAGGAATATTGATTGATCCTTAAATACATAATGTTGTAAATTACAACTGTTAATATTTATTTGCTTAGATTAGGAAGCCGTAGATTAAAGTAACTCACAACCGCTCTATTCTATAACGACAGTTTTCGAAAACCATGAAACGATAAGAGAAATGGTGATTCTAAATGGTAACTATGACTTAAAATAACAAATAAAATTTAAGCTTCCATCTCGAATATTTTTAGTAATAATTAGAACTTTATGATAACAGTTGTATTAATTATAATGAATATAATAAAGCTTAACTTAAGTACATGGTAGAATATACAATTTTGATTTCTCAAGAAAAAATAAAAATATAAACAAAAAAACTGACTTGAAATAAATTTTTGAACAATTTGAATTACTTAAAGTAATTCAAAAACTTCTTTATACGTTTACATTAGTAAACTGTTTCGAGGAACTCAGTTGTAAATCGAGTCACCGGCGTGATTCGCCCAAGCAGCCTCCTGTTTACAAGACAGGCACTTTAATCATCTAAGCCTCCGCGCTCGTCTGTGACTAGAACAATTAATTAAAGCACAGCATTAAGTGTGAAACCATAACAGAAAATTCAACTTCAATAAAAGACATTTTAAAAATGGTCAGAAACCTTCTGGAGAAATAAGGTTGTGTTAATTTTGTGTTTGTGAACAGAATGAATTTTAAAACAATACTGAAAAATCGACAATTAAACTAACAGTTTGAAATATTTTTTTAATACTAAATGTTATTGTCTTTCAAACCTATTTTCGAATTTTACTTTATTTTATTATTTTATTTTTTACTCTGTTTTAAAAATATCTGCCATAGCCGAATATTATTCTTGCATTGTTTTAATTTCATCTAAAAAAAAAAAAAAGCACTAAACTTTCTGAATCTTTTACAAAAAATCAACGAAAAAGAAAGTTACGCTGAGAAGAAGATGTGAAGGACATATTTATTAAAATTACAGAAGTTATTTCTTCATTTTGCGACATTTTGAAAATAATGTCAAATCAGAACCATTAGAGCCGATGTATTTCAAAATTAGCGCAATTATTATTATTATTATCATATCATATTATCATTATATTATATTGCATTACATTATTTATAAATTTTTATTTATTTATTCATTTATAATTTAGATGAAAAAAAGTTCCGTTTTCTTACAGATTTTTTCTTTTAATACTCTTGGGTTACGTTGGTGTTATTAGAGGCGTTATGTTTTATTAGAGTTGTATAGTGGGTTATTGTCAACGGTCTGGGTTTCACCTCTAGGGGTGGTTCGGAGACATGTCATCACAATCATAATCTTTTACAGAGGCGATGGCTTCCTCTCTTTGCTTACCCTTCCCCCCAGGATGCAATAATTTTATGGAGCATAGAGGATATGTCGGATTCAGGGCGTAACGCATGGCTGATTTCCCGTGCGACAACAAACATCAATGTACACGTCAGGTTTTCGCTGTCTCTGGGATCGAGACCGCTATTCTCCGATTGCGGTCTTAATGCTTTGCCAACTGGGATATCGTGGTCCCTGATATCCCTGTAAACTTATTTTCTCTTCTATTACTGACTACTTCTTCACTTAAAATGTTTGCAGGATAGCAAATAACACAGGTCTTCGATGAAATTTTTTCTTCACGGTGATGGGTTTTTCTGGTGTATTTGTGGATGCTGATTAAAAAAAAAATAATAAAAAAAAAAATTCTTACAAGTTTCCATCACGTACAGCTTTAGTAATATATGAGATTTTATTTAGCTTAAAGTTCTCTTTTTTAACTCCCACAGTGATGGAACACGGGCGCAGAATTCATACCGGAATCCGTTTAAGAAATTTCTCTACCTATAATATCGTTGATTGAAGAAGTAGAAAATTTTCTTACATTGATAGTGGTATGAATTCTGCGCCCGTGTTCCATCCCTGCTCCCATCTAAGTTATTTCCCAGAAAATCTAGATGGTGTGAGTGAAGAACAAAGAGAGATATTTCATCAAGACATCAAAGACATGTAGAGGAGGTGTAAGAAACGATTGAGTATTAACATGGTAGAAGATTATTGTTGGATGCTGCATACAGAATCCCCACCTCCTCAAGGCACCAAGTATTGTACAAGTGAAAAAGCTCTAAACGGAGCTTCGATGTAAAGAAACATATTTTAAAAAAAAAATGTGTACATAATAGCCTAATTTAATGCGTTTTACATGTAAAGAGCTTCGAATTTGTTATAAGCACTGTGTGAATTTTTCCGTTCTTCAACCTTACTTTCTGAAAAATCCTTACGTGACAGGAAGAAAGGACAAACGTTTCTGAATTCAGCGCATCAAAATACATTAGAGGCACTTAGAGCAGTTAAAAAAATAATAATAAAGTGCGATTTCACAGGCCTGTGTAATTTCAAAGTTACACAGATTTCTTGTATAAAAAAAATTTACTGTATATTTAGTAACAATGTACAGTCACCCAAAAAAAAAAAACGCCACCCCCCACCTAATTTCGCCGTAAATTATCGTAGAAACATTTGACTGGTACCGATCGATTTGTAATAACATCTAGTTTATAACGGTATAGTTAAATTTTGCCTATGGGGTCGTCTACATATTAAAACTGGCATTAACTTCATTTTTTTCAATAGCAACCCCTATTTTTGACTTCATATTCAGATTTCTGAGATCAAGGCGGTTCGAAAAACATACCTATTTATATACCTTAAATCAATTTTAAATAGAGTTACACGTGAAAATGTATTAGGGCTCCGTCTACACATTTAGAATATATAAATCATGATCTACCACCCATTATACCTTATATATTAAGTTTCACACCGGAAAAAAATTTAAGAAATGCTAATTATAAAATAAAAAAAAAAAAAATGACTAATTCACAGAACTTTCTGAGTTAGTTTATGAATTAAAAGATTTTTATTGGTTTCTATTGATTAAACATCAGGTAGTTTACTTCATACGAAGAAAATTAAATAGCTTGAATAGGTATTAAAATATCTATCAAAAGAGAAAAAAAAAAAGGTGAATGGTTTTAAATTTGTTTGAAAATTCAAAATTATTTTAACTCAAGCTGCCGTATAATTGTCTGAAACGGCGGCACTCAACCTGGTTCCCACGGCCGTTTCACAGTGACAATGGGAGTTTGTTCTGATACTGCAGTAATTTCATTTTCTTTAATTTAATTGACTTTTCAAAAATATTAAAACAGATTTTTTTATTTTTATTTATTTATTTTTTTTTTCATGACATTATTAAAAACTTTTACATAAATCTCCACGATATTCTTTTGCTTTTATATTTTATAATGTGTAACAAATTAATATGCAAAATAATAAATCCTACTACTTAATGGGATGTTCTAAAATTCTACTCTTTAACACAGATACCGAAGTGGACGGTGGGTGTAGAAAGGCTGACTACCCTTAATCTAAATCTTCACTTGAAAAGGTCAAAATGTTACATAAATCTTTTTTCTTAAGGAAAAAGGAAGATAAGGAGGAGGAGGAAAGATCAAAACGAATAGAAAGCATATTAAACGTTAATACCCTTTAAACACTGGAAAAAGGCGGGGTTTCGTATTGTGTGTCATTTGGGAGCTGTAGAGTGCCAGAAAATTACTTTATGTAATAAAACTTTTCATTTAAAGGGTATTTAAAGCAGCATTATGTTTAATACATAAACTATTCAGAAAAAAAGTACCATTCATCTGGATCATGAAAAATAAAGAACATTTTCTGGCATTGCTCTATGTATATACATTCTTGTCAACCTAACCCGGAAGATTACTGGTCCCGCCCCTTTCCGTACATTTTTTTCACATTAGTCTTTTTAGCGCCATGTCAGCCATCGGTGGCTGACACTGATCTTTCCATTTAGGCCAAGTCAGCCGGCAGTGTAAAATATGATATAAAACTACAGAACTTACATAGTTTTAAGTAATTACTGACACTTTATTTAAAATTTACTTTTTTTTTTTTTTTTTTTTTTTAATAGGATTTTTATAGGATTATATCGTTAAGGCCTAATGGGGTTTATTGTTGAAACTCGATAAACATAACACGCTTCTAAGCAGCACGTGTGGCCTGAATGGGATTCCCATAAGAATTCGCGTGGCGCTCAATGAGTTAATCGTAAATGTATTTGAAGTTAATTACTCTAAAAATTAAATTGTGTACACACAGGGGCGGGAACTAACAATGTTACGGGTTAGGTTGGCAAGTATGCATATATATTTTGCTTGAATTACAAAAATTTATAACACATTTTCTTCTTTTTTTTAGTATTTTGTGTTTATATGTCTCATTAAAAATAAATACAATATTCATATATAAACATTTCCATACAGTAATGTATATAAACATATTGATTAAAGAAGTTTTGTTGATATTATATAATTATTCTTCTATCTGTATAGTATATTAACACAAATATATTTTGTAAATTTCGCAGCATCGAAAAACAGCAACATAGCTTCCATATCAAAGCTTAATGTAAATAGGACGTAAGCGTACTGTAACTAGTGTTGAAGTTTGGAAAAAAAAAAAAAAAAAGAATAACAGTGGGCTAAAAATACCCCGGAATAAATTAAAATGTTGTTTATTCTGGTTTTAGTCAGGTGATATCACTCGTGCTAAATAGCTGGATCCGCCCTCTCTTAAGCTCAGGTTCAGCTCATCATTAAAATATTGTTTTTAATATCTGCCGCACCAAAATGTTCAAAACACAAATGCCAATTTTCATATATTTTGAAATCTTCCCGTTTCAACTTTAAAAGCATTTAGATTAATTTATTTTATTTTGAATTTTTAAATTTAGACGTTTAAAGTCTTTTAAATGAAATTTCAGGATTCTGTAAGATCAATATCTATATATTTGAAAGTAATAAGACAATTCCTTTGTTTTAAATTTTTATTCCATAATAACTGTGACTTTGTTTTCGTGATTAGGAAATTGAAAATAAATACTGTTGAGCTATGTTCCAATAATAGATCTTATAAACTTAAAAAAAAATATATAAATAATAAACCAATTTTTTACTATTTGATTCTGTATTAATCCTTTGCGGCGCAAGACAATTCGGATCATTTAAATTATACTGCCACCGGAATTCATGAACTAAATTAAACTAAAAGAAATTTTAAATTTTAGGGTTAAAAAAAACCGGCCTTTTCTGATATGTTATAAACGTAAATTTTTGCTAAAAAAATTCCGGGATGAATTTTTGCAGCTGGATCTTAAATTTTGCGTCCTCGCAGCGAGGACGCCGCGCGTTAAGGGGTTAAAAAACTTTTAATAGAAATTTGATATTTTATTATGCTACATTATGGGATAAATTTTAAATAACACAAAGCTTACAAACGGTACAGTAACCAAATGCAAATATGTCACAACAAAATTTAAACAGAAAATTCATGGTAAAAAATCTTTTTAAAATTATTAAATATTCATAATAATAATAATAAAACGGTTGTCGAATGCATAATTGCTGTTTCATGCAATCAGTTTCGCTGTACCGTGTTTTCTAAAATATGATATTTAACTAGAGGTGTACGTACTCTTGAATATTGAAATGCGAAAAAAAGTGTAACAGGGTTAAAATAGAATTTTAGCAGCGAAAAACTAGAAAAAGATATTTAATACTTATGAAGAAAGACTTAACATACTACGATCGGATATATTCCTCTCTTGTACCGTAAGCCACGCATTTTCACAATTTTTCTAAAATTTTATAATATAAAACAAAATAATTTTGCATATTTGTAATTAAATCATTTAAGTTTTGTCTTCAATAATCGATGTAGTAAATACCATTGTGATTTATGCATACCAGCGTCACATATAGAGTCAAATAGGAATATGCAAATTAGTCTTTTTTTTTTTAAATACTGTTTCAGCGAATCAAAGGCGGGGCTTCTTTTCTTTTGAAATTCTTTTACAATCCCTCACCTACATTGCGATAACTTTACAAAAATATGCCAATTTGTATAATAAACATCGAAATATTGCTTAGGAAACAATAAAAATAACATAAAGGTAAATTAAAATAGTTTTCCGTCAAATTATATACAAACATTTACTTATAGAGGATGCATATTATAACAAGTGACGGCCCCCTGACAGGAATAAAAAGTGAAATATCACTGTAACTCAAAAAATAATGTTAGGAACGAGCTGTAAATTTGGAAACCCATGTTTTTGATGATGCCCGTTCTATTCGTGCAAAAATTAACATAGGTCATAATTCATAATTTTTTCAAATATGAATTTATTAATAATTTTCATAATTCAAAAAATGTTTTTTTAGCAAAAATTTGCATGGAATATGTTTGGGTCACTTCATTCTAACGAATAAAAAAAACAGAATTTAAATATCATAATTATTTCGGAAGATATGATTTAATGTTTGTCACATTCATTTAACATTAGCATCCCCAAACTTTGACAGCTTATAACTCTATGAAAAATTGAGCGAAATATATAAACTATACCATTTTCCGTGATGATTTGATCCAAAGAATTCAAATAAATTATAAAAAATGGGGGTTACCATTGAAAAAAATGAAGTTGATGTCAGTTTTAATATGTAGAAGACCCCCTAAGTAAAATCTAACTATAACATTATAAACTAGACGTTATTACAAACTGATTGGTACCAGTCGCATGTTTCTATGATAATTTACGGCAAAATTAGGTGGGGGGGTGGCGTTTTTTTTTGGGGTGACTGTACATATATACTTTCAATGGAATAAACATTGAAATATAAATATCATTTTTCTTGTGATTAACTGGGTTGCAGATAGAAATGACTGAGCTAGAAAGAGTTCTGTACATTATTAAAACTATTTACTTTAAGAGACAATGTAATAGTTACTTTGAACTGTGAATAAGAGATGTGAAAAACTGAGTTAGTAAATGTAAGATAATGAATATCATTAACATGAAAGTTTGTAGTAACAACGCAGTAATTAAACTTAAAATCAAACTTTTTATTGTTCCTTTTTGCTTATTATAGTACTAACTCACATAATTTTGTCAATAGAGGTCCATATAAACTAGATAAATTTTATTTTAAAATTTTATATCAAGTATGTATAAGTTCATATAAATTCTCACAATAACGCGTAAAAATCTAGTTGGCACAGGAGGGCTTTAACAAGTTTCCTATCATGTATTTGATCTTATAAATTTTTATTATAGAGAATACGGACCATTTTAAGAGGAAAGAGCTCGTGTAAACTTTCATCATGGTTCAAACTGGAATGCCCCACCCACTACGCTTCCCCACCTCCAATTCGATACATTTACCTTAGCCTAATCTGCGGATTATTTTTATTAAGGTTAGTTTCGCATTTTGGTTTTTATGCAATTCCATGCTATTTGTAATATAATTATACTCATAATCCACGTTTACGAAAAAATTTGACATTTTTTCCTTTGTTATAAAAATCCTTAATTTAGAATAATTTAGAAAGTTTCAAAATTAGAATATTCATAGTCAATGGTGTTTATTACAGTATCATAAATGTTATTCAAGATGTATTCTGACATCATTACATTAAAGACATTCGATGAATTCCAAAGTAACGGACGTTACATACACACACAAAATAAATGCTAAAAAAGGTTAAAGCCGCACGCTAATGCTTCAGAGTAGATAGTAGTTATTTTTTCCTGATAAAATCAATACTAAATATTAACTTAACAGGTTTAAAAAAGAAAAAAAAATCCGACATATTAAAGCTGTAAAAAAAAAAAAAATAATAATAATAATTTTTAATTGTAACGGATGTTACATAAAATGGAACGTCATTTGTACTATAGATTCATAAAATAAAAATATCTGTGAATCTATTCTACATATTTGTAAAAAATAAAATAAATAAATAAATAAATAAATAAATATCATAAAAAGGCATGAATGCAATTTATTATACTCTTGCTATAAGAATTCAGTCATTTTTTGCTATAATAAAAAATTTTAAATGTTTTGTAACATATGTTACATTGTATGACAGGCATGTTTATACATACGCTGAATAATAAATTAATAGTTGAAATGTAATAACTTAACTTCTCATAAACAGAGGTAAAAAAGTTATATTAAAGTCATTTTAAGTTCAATCAATTCATGCAATAATTGATAAACCTTGCATTATAAACATTATAAATATTAAAAAATTCAATTTTTAGTACAAACATAATTTGAAGATATATACAGAGTGGGCAAAAAGTCCGTAAATACTTTAAAAATTCATAAAACTCGAAAAAATAACCGAAATAAAAAACGGTTTGCAGATTTAGCATCGATAAGTCATGGGACTTTTTTAAAGATAAGAATATATATATATATATATATATATATATATATATTCAAAAAACAGCCGATAGGTGGCGTTTCGTATACAAGGGAAACAAAAGACACGCAAATAACAAAAATAATGTTACCAAATCATTTATTATAGAAATATGTGTTCCCCATGTCCACCACCACAGGGGATAACACATTGCAGGCGTGTCATAAATCCAGCAACGGCAGAGTGCAGCATGTCCGATTGTATACATGACAGCTCTCGGCGGATTGCATTCCGATTGCATTCGATGCAATTCCGACAGATTGGATGGGTGAGATCGATACACCCAGGATTTTAAATATCCCCATAGTGGGATCAAGAGCGGAAGTATTTATAATCGCCTGTCTCATTTGAATATTTCCAACTAAGTTCGCACCAGCGCCATCTGTCAGGTGTTTTTTGAATTTTGTTTCTTATCTTAAAAAAAAAAATCCTATGACCTATCAATGCTATATCTGCAAACCGTTTTTATTTTGATTATTTTTTCGGGTTTTATGAATTTTTAAAGTATTTACGGACTTTTTGCCCACCCTGTATATATATATATATATATATATATATATATATATATATATATATATAACATTTACATTGTACATTTTCGCGTCACTTTTCCTCCAAAATAAACTTAGTATAAGAGAAAAGCAATAATAGATTCTAATTCTAGAGACTACAAGCTTTTCAGTGATATACAGTAACACTTATGGATATTTGTTTTAAATGATTTTCTTCCAAATTGGTTTCATGTTAGATGGAATTCACCATTCATAAAAATGCATGTTTAAGCGAAATTTTGTCTTATTTTTCGATGTTCAGTAAACCGTAAATTTCAAATAACATTCGAAATTTTTATATTAGAATGTTGAAAATAAATAGGTTTTTGCCAGACTCATAAGCGTTAATTTAAAACTAATCCGACTTCTTCACAATCACTTCTTTTTTAAATTTCTACGCAATCTATTATACTAATTAATGAACTAAGTGATTTTCAGGTAAAAAGTTTTTTATTCTTCAATGGTTTTTAAGAAGAAATGAATTTCTATGCTTTCAGAATTTCACTTCTTCTAATTTTATTTTTTAGAAATTTAAGACATAAACAATGAATGTGTTAAAAATAATGTATTTAATATAGAAGCAACTAAACTGTTCTTTATTTTGCTGAAAATAAGAAAAAAATGAGAAAATTTACTATAATACATCATTTATAAATTGTTTTCAAATTCACTCATACTAGGCCAAAACTATTTTTTTCATTATTACAAACTACATTTTGAAATCTTTGTCTTTTTAATTCTGGTTAATAAATGTTACACTAATTAACTCGTTTAAAATGATCCAAATGTAACACTAAGTATTCTAGTTTCTCAAAAATAGAGTTTTATAAAATAATTTATTCTTTAAAGTATTTTATTCGTGTTAACGCTGCAAATAAAGGAGTCTTAATGTCAGACATAAAAACAATTGAAAAGTCACTTAAGATATATAAATGTCTTAATATACACCTTAGACATTATAGATATCCTAATTTAAGACAGAAATGTGTCTGAAATACCAATTCAGACACGAAAAATGTCTGAAACACATAACTATGAGAAATTTCAGACAGCAAACGCGTCTAATTTTTCAGACAGTTTGGAAATTCAGGCACTTGCATTACTTAGCAAATTTTTCATATGAAATCTACTTTAAGAAACATACTTATCCTATTTCAACTTCTTTCCACATTCAATAAATATAATATCATTTTGCATAACAAGTTGTTAAGCTTAAACAATATTAGTTTATGAAATTAAATTTTCAAGGAATAATACTCTAGATATGTGTGTATTTACATGGAATTAAGTTTAATACAACTCATAAAGTAACATATTATAACACGAAAATTATTCGGTTAAAAAAAAAAAATCTTTATATTTAAATAGTTTTCATATTTAAAGAAAAAGTATTAAGATGAAAGTAGCAAGGAACTTATAGTGAAAAAAGCGAATCTTGAATAATTTGTGCATAACTGTTTTTTAATTATTATCATTTATTTCGATTTAAAAACTGGTTTCACCCACATATTTACTTGCACTTAATCGTAAGACAACAAATTTCCTGGTATTAATGTTCATAATTTGTTTTCTTTTAAATATCAGCTTAAAGAAAGATATCGTCATCCAAAAACATCAATGGCTGGATAAGGATAGTTTTTCACATATTTCATATGCATCTTTTAAAAATTCTAAATCTCTGGATATGAAATTTAATATAATAATGTATACTAACTGTTAGATACTATATTATCAATAATTTCATAGCAAAAAATACGGATTATAACATAAAACTACATACGTTTCGCTAATACTTACATATATATAAAAATAAGAAATAAATCCTTTTCGAATCCTGTTCTTAGTCAGTCTAAGAACAGGATTCGACAAGGATTTATTTAACTTTCATAGGAATTTTCGCTAGTGCTCGGATACTTTTTCTGCCGACTATAATTAAATCGATTTTTTCAAAATTTAGACATTAAAAAACTACAATCTGTTTTTTTAGAATCTTTCATATTATCATGATGAATCATGAACTTAAAGTTTATAAAAAAAAAAAAAAAATGATCTAATTATACCCTGATGCAAAAGAAGTTTTTACATGATTTATATAATTAAAAAATAAATAAATAATTTACCTATGAAAACTAATTTCATAACCTTTCTTTACTATGGTGTTTTTCAATTTGCTTCAAATATGATGGTTAACTGAGCACTCTATTCCTTATACCTCGTTGGGAGAACCAATTAACTGCACCTACTTAGGGTTAAGATCAAGATTAAGTGGGTTTAACGTCAGTGGAGAATTGAAGGGACTGAGATTCTTTCTTAAGAGTTGTACAGAGATATGCGATCACAATTTTGATCTTCCACGGAGTAGATGCCTCTTTACTATGGCAACCTCCTATGACTAACGGCCTTATTCACCATTAACTTCAACTCCCGGTTCAACGCCAAAACTTGAAAATCGTCTAAAGGTAGATTGTAGCTTTCAAAGAAAATTTGGCACGCTTCTTCTGCCATCTAGTGTCAAAGTTTTCATATAATTTTTGATTGGTTATTTTCAGCTAGAAAATCTGAAAATAACAATGCCGCTAGATGGCAGATGCAACGCATCAAACTTTGCTAAAATGTTGAACCCTGACTTTATATGCTTTTCAAGTTTTTGTGTTCAACCGGGAGTTGAGGTTATTGGTGAATACGGCAGTAAGGCTGTTATTCACCAATAACTTCAACTCCCGGTTGAACATGAAAATTTGAAAAGCGTATAAAGGCGGGATACAAATTTTTAGCAAATTTTGCCGTGTTGTTTCTGCCATCTAGCGGTATAGTTATTTTCAGATATTTTAGGTGAAAATAACCAATCAAAGATTATATGAAATCATGGACGGTAGATGGCAGAAACAGCGTTCCAAATTTTGCTAGGAAGCTGTACCCTACCTTTAGACGCTTTTCAAGTTTTTGCATTGAACCGGGAGTTGAAGTTAGTGGTGAATACGGCCAATAATGCACTGACTTAGAAATCCACATACTTGTAATAATTCTGTTTTTTTTCAAAAAACGTTTATTGGTCAAATAACGGTCATCAAATATAGCCCAAGTAGCTACGATGAGTTTTCATGTACACAAAATTCCCGAATATTCCTGCCAGATATTTCCAAGTTATTATAACCGACCACCATTTGCATAACAATTGCATAATTCCTCTTTCTTAAATAGGGATCACCTGGTCAATATGAATCACGTATCAACGGTATCAAGTGCTTTGGTGAAGCGTCGCGTCCCGAGTCGTCCAAAATACGAATGAAATTCACGACGTCATTTGTAAGTTTTATCCCGATAAATTCTATTTATTTATTTAATGTTTAAAAATATATTCCACTTGCAGATTATAACTCGAGGGGTTTTAGTGGATAACTAGTTATTAAACCATTCCGCTAATCTTCTTTGTGTAGAGGAGATTGCATTCGAGACCTGTGCTTATCTAGGGTGTCTCTCTAGTTCTTGAAGCACAGGATAAGGTTACATCACAAAGAACTGGAAGTAACAACCAGAGAAACTTACTTCCACCTGAAATTGAACAAAATACCTCAGGGTCAACCACTGAGCTAGAATCATTGTAATAGGAAAGCTGAGTCGGCGGTCAGACGAATTACACCTTGATAAATGCATGAGTGGCAAAAAATAAAATAGTCCGCTTTACTATGCGTTTAGAAGTATTAATTCTCTTTATAGTGAATCATTAAATAATCAAACTATTTCATTTCAAAGAAAGTCGACAAAATTACACAGTAAACAAAGAGGCAAAACGAAATATCGTTTATTTTGCCCCGGATGTGTATTCATACGCGCTGACCGCGTCGGATAATGTTAGAGAACAGGAACTCAGCTCTTCTGTTACATTCTGGAGATCAGTGGGGTCAGCAGACGCCCGACGGAGAGGCTCAAATGCCCTTATTCTCTGGGCTACTACAGGCAACTGAGAATTTACGGTGGACGTTGTCTACGATTAAACCATATTGACAATAAATGTTAAAACTTGGTATTAGAAAAAAATGTTTTTGCGATTAATACCCACAAATTTAACAAACAAATTTTGAGACTATAATAATTTTAAAATATATACTTTCCTGAATATATTTCTTCAATATCGAAAATACGTAACTTCATTTAGGTACGTTTGGAATGGAAAAATGAAAATTTATTTTCAGGAAATTACAATAACAACGGTTTTCGTAAAATGGCATTTGAACATCAGAACTCCAAAACTCATATGTTCATGAACTGAAAATGCTTTTTCTAAAACTGATTTCAAATTTGTTATTTGCAAGCATTTTATCTTCAAATTTGAAATATGCCACAAATTTGCTGTTTTATATTGCAATTTCAAAGTTTGTATTTGTATGAATATGGAAATAAAATTTTACGAAATATAGCATCTACAAGTCAATTTGCGGTGATAATATTTTTGAAGGCTGAATAACTTTGGTTACTGACTGATTCTATTTATTTTTTATTTTTTAATTACTTTATTCTTAAAGATAAAATAACCGGAAATATGTATTTTTTTCTCCTTTTCTTAAAAAAAAAAAAAAAAAAAAAAAAAAAAAAAAAACTTGAATTTTTATTGCAAAAGAAATCCTAAAAATGTGAAGAACCGATGATATAGAAGATCCTTTCCACCTCATGAATGCGGTTTTGATAATTATGTATTATGCATAAAGGTTATATTTATGCATAATACATAATATACAGAATGTAAGATTAAAGGACAAGTACAGTCGGTAACAAAAGTCTCCGAACACTAGCAAAAATTCCTATCTAAAAAAAGTACACTTAATACAGTTTTGTTATATGAATCCTTGTTGGATCCTGTTCTTAGTCAGTCTAAAAACAGGATTTGACAAGGATTTATTTAACAAAACTGTATTAAGTGTACTTTTTTTACACAGGAATTTTTGCTAGTGCTCGGAGACTTTGGTTACCGACTGTAAGTAAAGGACAGAAGGTATTATGCATAACACTTTCGGTCCTTTAGCTTTCATTATCGACTATAGCTCTAGCTAAAAATTTTCATGCAAGTAAACTTTTATATCTCATCGTTATCTCACTTTTATCGCGATTCTCTTGGATTGATTTTTGGTTCAGCGCTTTTGGAGGGCTCTTTTCTAAGCCTCTCGTCTGAACGAAGACAAAGTAAAAAAGACCATTATGCTTTTTTCAAGTATTTCTTTAAATGGTGCACATTTTACTGCAGTTTTTATTTTTATTTTATTTTTAAATAATTATTTTGCTTATTCACTTATTTATTATTATTATTATTTCTGAAAAAGCCAAAATTGACTTCGATGTGTGACTAGAAGCTTTGAACGTATGAGGGTAACAACTTTATTGATGGAGAAATGAGTGTGGCGGCGTCTGGTCCTCACTAATCTCTGTTGCGCTATCAGATACTTGACTTATCAGGTAAGTCATCCGGCTATTAAAAATTGACAGGTAGAAAAACAATTATTTTTTCAAGAAGGATAAAAGTTGTGTTCTCGCGTTTCCAGACAATCCTTGGGGATTCAATTCACTATATACTTTTGTAAAAGCAAATAAATGATTTTATTTACATTACTAAAAGAAAATCTGAGTTTATTTGTAACAGTTCTTTGAGTCGGTGTATTTTTTTCTTTTTTGTTGGTTGAGAGTGAGAGATCTCACACTTTTAATCAAATACAAAGAGTTCAAAATTGCGGTTTTGCGAATTTTTTATATTAAGTTTAGTTAGACATTTTTGCTTTCAAATTTAATATATATATATATATATATATATATATTAAGTTCGAGAATCTTACTTTTAGACCACTTTATAATTTGCTAACAGGAATATCTTTGCCAGACAAAGAAAAATATAATTTTCGATTCATATATAATTGTTCTAAGCTATTTTCAAAATAAATCTTTATTCTACATTGTAAAAAAAAAAAAAAAACCTCTAAAAGACAATTATTGAAAGGCCGATATGTGAATCGAAGGTAAAGATAATCTTCAATTCATATATAATTTTTTAAGCCATTTATAAAATAAATCATTATTTTACATTATAAAAATGTCTAAACGATAATTATTGAAAAGCTTTTTTAACACTAAAGAGAAAAATAAATACCAAATTGTTTCTGTAAAGTACAAACGACTATGTGTATTTGAATTATTTACTGCTAAAAAAGACTTACAATTAGTATAAGTTTGCTCACGTACCTTAACCCACCAGTGCACGGGTTGGGTCTGTGAGACCAGTGTATTTAATAGAATGCAATGTAAGGGAAACATTTTATATAAGCTGTGAAAAATAATTATAAGAAACATAAAATTTATACTTCGTATTTTTTTATTGTGTGATTTTATTTTGTGGGTGTTATATTGTAACCTTTCAAATATTAAAAGAAAATTGTATCTTTTTCCCACCCGTGCACTGGCGGGTTAAGATTTCTAAAAGTATATTCTTCAGTAAGTATTGAACTGTATAAATTTATGACAGTTTTATGCAATAAAGTAGTACATGTTTGTTTGTTTATTGATAACATATACATCAGATTTGTATGCTTAACTCGTAGTCCGCTTGTAAATCTTCGTCAGATAATTACAGATAGCACAAGGCAGAATTACAATGCGAAGAAATGGAAAAAAAAAAACAGGGCTAGCGCGGGAATCGAACCCGCTCTCCTACTCTCGAAGGCGATTAGCAGTGTGGTGACATAACCACTCGGTCACGGAGGGTCCATGAAGTAGTCCTTTCATTCATTTATTGATAACACATATACATCAGATTTGTATGCTTGACTTGTTGTCCGCTTGTAAATCTTCGTCAGGTAAAGACAGCACATGATAGAATTACGGAGAATTGGAAAAACACCCAGGCCCATTGCGGGAATCGAACCCGCTCTCCTACGCTCTAAAGCGATTAGCAGTGTGGTGACATAACCAATCGGCTATGGATAGCCCAAAAGTAGTATATCAAAAATAAAATAAAACAAAAAACAATAAACAATTTTAAAGAGGTTGGTTGGTTGGTTGGGTTTAATGTCACACTAATAATGCGCAATGAGTAATTGTCGATGATCTGGGACGCACCCCTAAGCAATTTTAAAGATAATGTTAAATACGATAAAATGTATAATTTCAATTTATTTGGTATACACTCAAGAAAAGAATTTATGGATCAAGAAAGAATTCTTCAATTGAAATTTATTAAACTCATATTAATGTTTTAAATATTACAGAACTTTAAGTTCTTACACGTAAATATCAAGAAACCCGATTTTTTTACACATTGTTATTTCTATAACACGGCAAAAAAAAAAAAAAAAAAAAAATGAGACTTCACTTTTGATAAGGAGACGTATAATATAGAACACCATTATTTGAACTTAGCATACAAACCAAGCTATTTGAGCTGGCCCATCTTATAGTATAATAATGCAATAAGATGGCCCAGCTCAAATAACTAGGCATATTAGTCAAGTAGCTTTAAGGAGCTGTGTTATGAATATTCACTGGGATATTGTAGCTTACTAGAAAAAATTTTGTTAGTGGTTTGTGTGCTTAGTTCAAATAATGGTGCTTGTTAATTAAACATTCGTGATGGTATGCATCGGTACCAAAAATAAATAACCGACAAAGTGATGACACAACACAGGAATCTAATGCTTAAGAGCTATTTATATTTTTGTAAAATCACCCATCTTACAAAAATGATAAAATGAAATCTCTTGTCTTTTGTTTTCACCGTTTATAGAGATATTTTCTTTATTTTCTAAGTCGCAAAGATATTCATACATTCATATTTTTAAAAGATCATGCATTAAAAAAAATCGACATTGTAAGTTTTTTTCTTGCTTTTTCTTTAATTATTAAATTGTTTTGAATCAGTTTGCACGGCGCATAATACATATATATATATATATATATATGTGTGTGTGTGTGTGTGTCTATATTTACTCCTTTTAGCTTTTTTAAGGAACTTAATGACCGAGAGACTAACAAGCAAAGGTATATATTTCACTCAAAAGCATTTTCAAAAGTTTTGGGTAAATAGTTAATTAGACCTTCCTTAATATGACTGTGTTGATTAAAGCTGCTAAATTGTTCATTAGCAGGGTCAGGGACACCCTTTAGTGTGACTTCCAGATGATTGCCGATATCTTAGCGTAGCATAAGCCAGCACAACCTATTTTCAAAATTTCTTAAAAGTACTTTTGGAGCGTGGTTAAAATAATTGGATCTTCAAAATAATTACACGGCATGAGAAAACCTCTCATAAAATTTCAATTCTCGAAAAATACCTAAAATCCAGCTCGCACTCTTTTGCCGACAATTTGCAGTTTTTACTCTATTCAAATGAATTTTTGACAAAAGTTGCCCAATATATCTGGTTTTGAACCCATGTAATAAAAAAAATTTCTATCTTTCGTGCATGCGTAGTGAAAACATTTTTCATAAAAATGCTCATATTTTATGAAATATTTAAAATATTTGTATTCTGATTACAGTATACTGTTTCAAAAGTGTTTTTCCAATTTATCAGAAAGTAGGAATGATTTTTGTTTCTCTGTATATTTTAAATAAAAAACATGCTGATTTCTTTTTTTTTTTTTTTTTATCTGAAGTTTTGAAATAAATGCTTATATCTCCGTTATTTAACATGCTATCGTCACACAAATTCATCCTAAAGTTACAGATCATTTCATTCATTTAATGATACAGGGTGACCACAAACATAATTGATTTTGATGAATTTGTTAGCGGCCCCCTAAATGTTGTTTAAAACCAGGCTTCACCGAAAAACATGAGGAAGACCTAGTTCTTTAAATACCCAATGTTTCAAAACATTTCATTGAGTGATAAGTTTCTTAATTAAAAGGAAAAAAACTGATTGTTTGAAAATCTTGCTAACCTTTTGAGTAGGAGTGTATATATATATATATATAAATTAAGCCTTGATTAATGACAAATTTCTTTTACAATAAAAGGTAGAACTTGACCTAATAATAGTTTACGCATTTGCGTTTAAACTAAAAACTGTTGAAATATATGACATTTTTAAGTTGAAAAATACTTAGGAATTCATCTTGTTTTCACATGAAAATCCGACGAAACAACTATGTTTCGTGCATGCACTAGTGTTGGCAGACTTCGCGACATTTTTATTCAATAATCATTAATAATTCTGAATTGTGATATTTGATACGCACAAAAGAAAATTGATTCGAAGAATCTTCTATTTTGTATGTCAAAGATCACTTTTCAAAATTATTGGTGACTATTGAATAAAAATAGTCGCAAATTCTGGCAACACTGGCATGCACCTCAATTTAGGGTTTAAATATTTTGAGTACAAAATTCGGTTAATCATTTATAGCACATGAAAAGAATTAGTATTTCATTTGACGTCACCTTAAAAGTTTAATCTGTGAACAACCTCTTTTGAAAAATGCTCCTCGTAAGAAATTAGCGATCAGTGATTAAAAAAAAAAAAAAAAAAAAAAAAAAAAAAAAAAACCTGATTATACGTATAAAAGCTTTGATTCCATGACAAAAATTTAAATTAAATATCGGCTTAGAAAAATCTCTTTTTACATATATATTTTTTCTTCCGTGCGGAAATTTTCGCATTTAATACTCAGTTATATGCATTTGTGAATTAATGTGCGATTTTAATTACTTTAATATTGTTAATTTCTATTTTTTCTTTTCCTAAATTTTAGCATTAAAAAGTGTACAAGATTTTTTATATAAGCTATCGATTATTTATCTTTTTATTATTTCAAACATTTAATTAGTGTAATTTCGAAAATGTATAGAGTTCTCTGTCCTGGTAAAAAAAAAGAAGACTAAATTTTCTCTAAAACATTATACCTTTTTAAGTTAAATAAATAAAGTTGTAAAAATTTTATATATAAATATGTGTATTACACTTATACCACAGCCTTAAAAATTGTCATGAATGTTGCATAGCATGTTAAAAGTGACTTGGTATTTTTTAATCTGATACTAAATATTTGAAGTCTTTTAAAATGTACTATACAAGGTGCGTAAGGACTTTAAAGCAAGAAGAAAATATTGTGATTTTTATTGAATTTATACTTGAAACATTAGTGTAATGTTTATAAATAGGCTTTAAAAATAATAAAATAGACAGAAATATTTTTTGAGCATTTTATACAAAATAAATAATATTTAAAAATACACTTTTAAGCATGTGCAAAAACTTTAAGGTCATAAATTTTAAAATTAATATCATAGAATAATAAAAATTTTAATTTATGTTAATTGGAAGACCCTACGCTTATTTTTAAGACCCCATCAGTGGCTGAGCGGTTTTGTATCTAAAGCTGGTAGACGAGAAGTGCTGGGTTCGATCTGGCTGCATTTGTCATCCCATTTCATCATTTATTCAGCAAAATCAAAACTTTGTGCTTTGTATCTGTTTAAAAACTGAAGATTCTGCATCTTTGCAGCATACTGAAAATTACCAGACCGATTTATACACACAGAAAAATGAAAAATCGAAACTTGTCAAGAGACATGCCATCTTTGTGACACTAACCGTTTGTCAAGTACATTGACAAATTTGCACAAAATTACGCAAAATTTTAAACAATCAAAACACTACCTGACAATCCCATTTAGTCATGAGACACAAAAGTCGTTTTATTTTACCATGTATCTTTAATGTGTTTCGTCTGATGATCCGTTTTGCCTCTAAAACTTGTCAGATGACTAATTTCCCAGGTACAGTTTTCATTTTCCTCAAATTTGACCGGTTAGTCAGATGAGAGAATAAAAAAAAAATTGTTCCCGTTTTGTCAATTGACTAAGAAAAATTTGTTTGGCTAGTCCAAAAGCTAAACATTGTTCTTCTTCTTCTTTTTTTTTATTTGTTATTTATTTTTTGTCTCCTATTGACAACTTGTGTTAGTCAACCGAAACCGAAAAATAAACAATAAACTCATCGCATTTGGCGGGATACTGCAATTGTCGTTAGAGTAATTTTTTTCATTTTAGAAAGAGAACGAGAGATTTTTTAGTAATCAGAATCAGCGAATCGAGTTTACAGCCAAAAGTAAGTGCTAAATACTTTATTTTATTGTAAGCTTTGTAAGAATAGTAAATTGTAAATTTGTAGAATTCTAAAGCTTCGGCAATCTTCTAATAATATGAATCGTATTTAGAATTTGTTCTAATTTATAAAGTTGTTTAAAATGTATAAAATTTAAAATACGTTATTATAAATCTAGTTTTACCTATCGTTGTATTATAAAAGTAAGTATATTTAATTTGTCTAAGCTATAGTTGTTTACATACACTTTTAACATTAAGCTCATATTAATATTTTTATACACAGAATAGTAATGATTTATTTTTCCCTAAAGATGGTTCAGAAGGTATTTGGATTTCCAAAGGACGTCAATTTAAGAAAGATATAGAAAAATGCTATCCATGGGGATTTTGAAAGAAATCCGAATTTTAAGGTATGTTTTTCAAATTATCGTTTGCAACATTATATCTATCTTAGAACAATAAAAAATAATATTAATACTTTTTTTTATATTTAAACTTTTTAATGAGATAAATTAAAAAAATTTAAAGGTTTCTCGTTTATCTGTTATTATTTATTTATTTATTTATTTTTAATTCCTGTTCTAAATAAATAATTTTTTTAATTTAAATAATTTTAGCAAATGGTTGATAATAGTATGTAATAAAAAAATGACTTTTTTATTATTAAATGTTTGACACCAATTTTTTTTAAAACAACTTTTAGCAAAAATAGTATGAATTTAATATTGCATACTATATTCTCTTCTCAATTTAAAGTCAAATTGTTCTTGTATACAATATTAATTATTAGCGATAAATAATAAATATCTTGGTAAATAAATACATATATATCTATTCAACTTCCTGTTATTTGTTTCATTCAAATGATTGATGATTGTAGTAAAAGGTTGATATTTTTAGTTATTAAAAATTTGATATCATATATATATATATATATATATTTCAAAACAAATTTAATCAAAAAAAATATGAGTTTAAATTATTAGATACTGTATTCTCGATTCAAAATCAAATTGTTCATGCGCAGCATATTAAGTATTCGTGATAAACAAAAGATATCTTGTTAAAAATATGTACTTAATTTCATGTTATTTGTTTCATTCTTAACACATTTAAATTAAAAAACTATTTGGTATGTCAATTTAAATAAAATTTTTTTCTTTTAACTATGGTCTATAAATTAAGTAATTCTTGCAAACATTTAGTTGTATACTCTATTTCCACAATAACTTAAAATTTATTTTGATTTTCTTCTACATATATAAGAATGAAGTACAGGATTTTTCAAAATTTTCTTTTTCTGGCTTTTGGTGCATTTACAAATTTGAGATTTCCTTAAACTCGATTAAACCATTTTTAGGAGATGTCTGTCTGTGTATAATCAAAATTTTATGTTTTGGGTGCTGTATCTCACAAAATAATGAACAGAATTGTACAAAAGTTTATATTTAGATGCACTTTCACATAAATTCGTGCTGAATAGCTTTTGGTACATATCATCTAAGAAGTGGCGCTACTATGCTGCAATTTCCCACAATTAAGGAAAGACTATACCTTAGCTTCTATTGTGTAGAACTTCACATAACTTAATGTTCAAATAGTCGATTGTGAAAGACTATGTTTATTGAACTTAGGTGCATATCGGTCATCAGGTAATGCCAGTATGTTGCAATTTTTCACATTTAAGAAAATGCTGTAACTGAGCTTCTGTGATATATAAATGCACTAAACTTGATATGTGCAACAGCCATTATGAACTATTATGCTGATTTAATTTGGACGCATATCGGCCGACAGGTGACGTTGGCATGGTGCAATTAACTCTATTTATAGAAGAGCCATATCTCAGCTTCTATGATATGTATGTGCACCGAATTTGATATGTAAGGTGTATGTCATACATCCAAAAACTATGCCAAACTAGCTTTTTAAAAACTATGCCGAATCAATTTGGGTGTACATCAGATGACGTGCCGCGCTACTATTACTCTTTGTAAATTTCCAGATAGTTGTAGTATCTCATCATCTATTTGTTAAATTAGTTTGTAAAATCTTTATTTGTGAGAAGCTGTGTTAATTACTTTGTGCATTGTAACAGATATATGGTGCAATAATACTAAATAATAATAGAAGAAAATTTTGTAATGGCTACAGCATATACTAATTTTAGATATAGTGGGTTAAATATATGTTAGTAATTTGCAACTGGTAATTATGAATGATTTACTTATAAATTGTCAAATATAGTTCCCCCAGAAAAAATTTTAAATTCATTAATACGTAACATTTTTCCCCCACAATAGTATCAAGACACGGTAAAGGTATATAAACTTTATCATAAATGGTATAAATGGCAAACATTTCCAATTTAACAATAAAACTTTTTTTAATAATTTACAACAAGTAATTTAAAATACTTTATTTAAGTCGGCATGAATATTATAATACTTACAAAACTTTAAATTGACACCATAAAAATAAAATATAATTTGTATTAGAAAATATAAAAAGAAAGTCTTGTGGTGGCCACAACATAATTTTTTTTTTTGTTGTTTTTTTTAAATACCTCTATTTTTAATAAAATTCAATCCTCGCTTTTATGTGAACGAAATTTTCAATTTTTCTCCATTTATACTTGTATATACAGCAAATATAGAGGAAATACTTGTCGTGATTTCATTTAAAGCTATTATGTTGTGACCACCGCAAAACTTTCTTCTATATTTTCCTATAGGAAAATTCATTCGCCCAGTAAAATTATTTTCTTAAAACTGTTATTTATTAAAATTATCTATCATAATGAATAAAGATAATTTCATTTTAGAAAAAACTAACACTAATAATAACAAAAGAAAGACAGTTTAATTCTCTATAAATAAAGTCTTAAAAAATGCTTCTTCATAATGGTTACCTCATATATCAGGTTTTGTACAGTTATATGACACAGAAGTTGAGATATAGGCATATCCTGTTCTCTAAGAAAATTGCAGTATACCAGCGCCACTTATTGGCTGATATGCATCCAAATTAAATCTGCGTAATGTCATATAATGGCTACGTTGATACGTGTCAAGTTTTGTTTGATTATACAAAACAGAACCTTAGATACAGCCTTCCCTGAAAACGCGAAAGTCTATGTATAGCTGCACCAACTGTTGAGCATTTGACAAAAAATATTGGTGGGCACTAACTTACGTCAAAGTTTATCTGCATATAAATTTATGCAAATTCATTTAGTAGTTTCTGCGATATAGCCTTTCCTAAAATTGCGAAAATCGCGGTCTAGCAGCGCCACTTGTTGAGCAAATAACACCAAAAGTTGATAGGCACTAACTTAGGCCAAGGTACATCTGCATATAAATTTATATGCAGTTATCTGCAGTAGTTCCTGAGATACGTTGCCACAAAATTTTTCTCACACACACACAGACACAGACACATATTTTTCTAAGAATGGTCAAATCGTGTTCTGGAGCCCTCAAAACGTGTAAATCCGTTGAAAAGCGGAAGTTGAAAATTTTTACGATTGAAATACTTTCTTCTATTGAATACAGAAGAAAGTAAAAAACAATATAAAATAAACACATTTAGGAAACTGATTCCATCAAGGCAGATAATAATAATATTCTTTATCGTCTTCTCTAGAACAAATAAAAGCAAAGCAGATGTTTAATTTCGAATCATATATTTCCGTGCAACCCAAATTATTATAGTAAATAAACATTCCCGTCGAAAAAATGCAATAAATAAAGATACTTTTTTTTTTTTTTTTTTTTTCAGAATATAAGCATTAAACAATGAACTACTATCACTGACCTTGAAACACATTTTTGCAATCTTGAATTTCACAACTCACATAAGTGTTTAATCATTATTATTAGTCTTTTTTTTTTTTTTCAGATTTTTAACGCAATACAATTAGTAATTACATCTTTTTTTTTTTTCCTTGTATGTTCAATGGAAGAAAGTATTGGATTTGTAAAAATTTTCGACTTCCGGTTTTCGACGGATTTACAAGTTTTGAGAGGTTAGACCACGATTTGACAATTTTTAGAAAATGTCTTGTCTGTCCGTCTGTGTGTGTATGTATGTGTGACAAAAATTTTGTGGCAACTGTATCTACGGAACTACTGTTCAGAATTACATATAAATTTATATGTAGATGCACCTTGACCTAAATTAGTGCCTATCAACTTTTGGTGTCAATCGCTCGAAAGGTGGAGCTGCTATGCAGCGATAGCATTTATAATATGGTTGTCAACTTTCAAATATGCTTAACAATATATATTCATTAAAAAAAATAATAATTCAATAAAAAAAAAACAATAAAACCAGATCGATTTTAAAAAGTGTCTCGTGCTTGCTTTTCTAATGTAATCATACGAATTATAAGGTATGGTGTTATATGACAATATATATATATATATCATCATTACCAATTTCAGCCTCTATCAACCCACTGCAGGATGAAGGCCTCTGCTAGGCGATTCCAAACTGCCCTGTTTTCGCACGCACACACACACGCACACACACACACACACACACATATATATATATATATATATATATATATATAATAATTTATGCATAGATTAAGAAAGGTTTTGATAGAATATTTCGTCTCCTCATTGATTTATTTGATTTCCAATGAAGCCATCTATGGTATATGCAACTTCTTAATTGAATGCAACCTATGCAATGAGGTGAAATTTACACCTCATATAACGTATTTCTTAGTAATGTCCTGATGTCTTTTTTTTCTTTTTCTTTTTTTTTTAAGGTTTATGAGCTCTATTTTAAACCTGATGGAATTATACAAACAATAACTTATTTTTATGAAAAAGAAGGAAAGTTATATCAAGTCCCAAGAAATAAACCATTGTTAAAGATGGTGCTATTCCTACAATTTTCAGCGGCTTGCCATCTTTAGGGATAAACAAATTACGTTTTATTACCTAATTATATTTGTGCTTTTATATTATTATTATGATTAATTTTTATGTAAATAATGGAGCAATCTTCATGTATATGAAACATTTATAATTTTCAATAAAATTATTTTTATCTTGATTTTTGTCTTTTATGTATTCTTTCAATTACATAGTTTTAATGAACGAGAAATCTTATTTAAATAAGCCACATAAATTCTTGATTTAAGAATGTTGAAAGTAATGTTATCAGGTAAGTGAGAGTTATTTTGGATGATCAAATACTTATAAATTATTGTTATATATTAAAATTTCTCTGGGCATAAAATTTACAGAGATGATTAAAAATAAAAATTCTTATTATATATGTTAAAGTGTTTTTTATGCAAATTTTATGTCCACCCTCACCTTGAAAAAAAAAAAAAGTATATCATTAATATTTATTATTTTACAACTTTAAATAACCTGAAATTTGGAGTTCGATGTTATTTATAGTTTAGTACATTGTATCCTCTATACCGTGCATATTGTTTATATTGCCTGTATCAATTGTTAAAGCACATTGTATCGTCATACTTATCTGTAATTTTAATCAGGTAGAAAAAATCCATTATTTAAAAAAATATATACATATATTCAGGTGGCTTAAATATTAAAAAAAGGAGCTTAAAAAAAAAAAAAATAGTTTACATTTATTTTTGTAACCACAGCGTATGAAATGAAAGCACCGATGAGAAAATATATATATATATTTCTAAATCCATATATGAGGATGTGCATAAAAAGTGGACTAAATCATGTGGCGCCAAAATCCTCTTGGAATGCCTTGATAAAAAAGTGTTGGATAAATGCGTGCGTTAATGATGAATAAAGGTAGGGAAGAATGATTAAACTAGCAAATTCTTTGTTTCAGTAGTTTGTTAAATTTCCAGTATTCATAGCTGCTAACTTTTTTAATTGATTCCGGAATGTTGTTAGTATATCGCCCTATCTTCAAACCATATTCTTTGAGGAGTAATTAGCTTCATGTTTAATTGTAATTACATGCTAAAGAAAATTATTCTATTAAGAATATGGTATGAAGAAAAGGGCGAATGTTAACAACATTCCGGAATAAATTGAAAAAGTTGGCAGCTATGAGTATTTTATTCCAGTTGATGGACAAGTAATATTTTTCAGAAAAGTTTTTAAATATTTTTTCAAGGTTGAACATTTAAAAGGGGAGGGGGGATTAAACAATTACAAAAGTAAAGAGGTTAAAACTAACATCAATGCTTTTTCAAAAGCCCCTGCAAACAAGTATGAGGCCACTTCCTCATAAAATATGAGGGATTTTAATCTATTAAATTTTTTTGATTAATCTCTCTCAAATATTATGAGACAGGCTAGTCAAATATTTTTTTTTCGGGATAAAATTCCTCCACAAATATTATGAGGCAGCTTAGTCAAATAGAGACTAGTTTTCCTTTTCAAATATTACCAGACAGATTAGTCAGGTAAATAGTCTTGACTATCCTGTCTCTTCAGATATTCATTGAAAATTGACTAGCTTGCTTCGTAAAATACCTGTTGGCTGCTGACGAACCGTCTTAATCAAGTGCAGATTCTGACTAACTTGCCTTGTCTGGCAACTGCGGTTGTTGACTAACCTTCCTGGTCTGATAATTATGATTATCGACTAGCCTTCTTTGTCTAATAATATTAACCTTCCTAGTCTGGAGTAGTGTTTTGGTGACTAGTTTAGCAAGTACACTTTTTAGTTTTGGAGACTAGTTCAGCAAGTACACTTTTCAGTTTTGGTGACTAGTTCAGCAAGTACACTTTTTAGTTTTGAAGACTAGTTCAGCAAGTACACTTTTCAGTTTCGGTGACTAGTTCAGCAAGTACACTTTTCAGTTTCGGAGACTAGTTCAGCAAGTACACTTTCTGGCTAGTCAATTATTTTGGTTAGTCAATTCTGTATTGTCAGCTGAGCATTTTGGCAGGTCACTGTGACCAATTTATTTTTCTGTGTGTAGTATTGCAAATGGATTTTTTTTTAGATATTTTTGATCAATTCTCCGAAATTATCATTTATTTTCAGAAAGTTGTAGATAGCAGTTTTATGAAGCACTATATTGCTACTTGTTCCTGGTGAATTTGTCCTCTTTCAAATTCAGTTAATCTCTTTACTTTTGCCTTCTTATTTATAATAAGTGAAAGAACTGAATGCAAATGTATAAAAATGTATTTTTATATATTTGTATTTGGTTATGTTTTCCAAGAGATTTTTTATCTTTATTGAATTAATCAGAGTTTTTTTTTTTTTTTTTTTTAAATCATCACCGGGAATTTATTATTATTATTATTATTATTATTATTATTATTATTATTTTATTACTAATGGCCTTAAAACTTTTACTGGGTTAAATTAAGTCCATATACTACTAATCGTTTACAATTTTTTTCTGTTCATCACATTAATCTCTTATACTTAACAATGAAAATACCAACGCTACTTTAAAACATTTTTGTTTCTTATTTATTAAGATTGACACTGATTTTAACTTGACTGTTACAAGTTGTTACACACCTTGTAAAATGTTAAATGTGTATTGAAAATATACTCAAGGTTTTCTACTCTAGATTTTAGTATTACAAGTTTGTCCACAAAATTGTGTATTTATTTTAGTCCACAGACTAAGGATTCAGTCATATCCAGTTTGAGCGTTATAAAATTATTTTTATACTGAATATATATATATTTAACTATGGATGTGTTAAGGGAAATAAATGGTTAAATAATTACTTGCACACAAGCGTTTAAAAGGTGCACTCTTAGAAAAAAAAAAGCGTTAGAAAGAGAGTTTTTAGGAAAAACGCCTCAACCTTAATCAGCTAAAAAATGTGTTTTATTGTAAAAACTGCTACAATAGCAAACGACGAAAAATATGATTCCTACAAATAAATAAATAAATAAATAAATAAATAAATAAATAAATAAATAAATAAAAAATACAAATACAAATTTGACAGACGTTTTGCACATATTATGGAATTTAAGCATATACACTTTTTAAAGTATTCTATGAACAACATTTTCCTCACTTCAGTTACACGTAAAGCTGTTGAAAATCATTTTAAACATTTAAAAAAAAATGTCGATTGTTTTTTGAAGGACCCTATATTAAATTTAACAATTTCCAATAAAATACTTTTAACCTCTGAATAGCATAGCTCAATTTAAAACTCTGATCTAGAAAATACATTCAGTTTTAGGTAATAATTTTAATTTAATTTCAGAACTTTGATCATTAAATTACATATACAACATAGAGAATGAAAATTTATTTTTAGTTAAAAATGCTTGAAGCAATTGAAATGTTTTGGCCAGGGCTCATAATGACCAACATAATGGCCAGGAATCGTGAAATACAGTCACCTGGTCGCCAATATATTTTAGCTGGCGACTACGTTTTCAACGAAAATTCAACATTTTTAAAAATGTTTACTACATTGGGGGAAAGGTTAGGCCCAGAATTGAATGCAAAAGCCTATGCAAAGCTGCAGTGTGGTTCGTATCAATTTGTGTAAGAAACAAATAGAAAGAAAACAGCAACTCATGCGCACCATTGTGTTGAATTAATATACCAAAAGAGAATCACTGTGCATGTTTAACAATCCGGTGTTGAATCGATGCAGTTTATACCGATCTCGTTAGCTCGCTTTGCGACCCGGTGCTGAAAAATTGCGCCAGCATAATGATGTGTCGATGCCAACGGTGTTTTGGTTTAGAGAAAATGATAAAACTAGTTTGAGGGTGTCAAATTTAAACAGGTGTTTCCTGATCCAGTCCTAGTTAGTATTTGATTTTTATACACAAAATTTTAAATTCTGTATTCAAATAAATTTCAAAATTGAAAAAAAAAAAATAAATAAAGACTGGGGAAATTTTTTCTTTTTCTTTTTTTTCTTTCTTTCTTTTTCATTTTTTTTTTTTTTTTTTTTTTTTTTTTTCCCAAATTCCCAGAGCCTTGAAAATGGTCCATACAAAACATTTTGCAAAGCTTTGTAAATGAAGGACTAATCTTACTTTTATCATTTTCTATTTCGTACATAATGGTTTGTACTTTAATATAATCTGTTTGTTCCTTATGTGTAATTTATTACAGAAACAACAAAAATTGCACCTAATAAATTATCTCCCATGCGCCATAACTTACTCGAATCGCCTTTAATGTCTCTGTAAAGAAATCCTAAATGCTACACACTCCATTCTTATAGGGAATATACTTTGGTGAACTTCAATAAAGTATGTAAGTTTCGGGGCAAGCTGAAAGTGCTAAGGAGAATTATTATTTAAATGGCCGACAGATAGGCCAATAGAAACTGTTAAAATATTTCCACTTTCTTGGAAGTTGATAAAAAGAAAACTTCAACTAATTTTTAATGGCCAAATTATTTTAGAACGTGAAAAGTATCATCCGATGAGGAACAATTTGCCTTCCATGATTATTAATAAATAAAACAAAGTTAAGGATCATCTCTATAAAAACGAATTTTGAAATTTTTAACACCAGTAGTTAAATGTAATATCATATTTTGTTTCCAGAGGTAAATTCTGCTTTAAATATTTATTTGATACTATTTTGTGGCAATATGTAGGAATTACATAAAAACAAAGTACTGTAACCTTAATAATAAAATTATTATTTTTATTATGTTATTTTTATTTTTATTTTTTAATATTTTTTCAAAAAGAGATTATGAGATTTAGTAGTTCTAATAATGTTAATTTTCTTGAACTATGTAGTTTTACTTACGTGAAATTAATTTTTCAATAAAATATTAATTGTAACATATATATATATATATATATATATATATATATATATATATATATATATATAATACAGAGGTTTCCTATTTGCATGTACAGTTTAAGCTTGTTCTTCTAAATATGTTTATGAATAATGTTGCGAAAAATAAAAATAAATGTCTCTTTTTTAATAGACGTCTGAAATAATTTGTACAAAAATATAAGGTGCCCTATTGTGTCGCCGCGTAAGATACATGTAGATTTCGTAGGATATTATCAAAGTGAGGATTTAAATGTAGATTATCTGTGATCTCTGAATGTAATATCATAGTCAAATAGTGTTACTGTATAAAATTATTTTAATATCGGAATTATATGTTTGATAACTTAAAAAAAAAAATAAATAAATAAATAAATAAATAAATAAATAAAAAAAATTAAAAATCTGTGATAAAGCTAATTTTACAAACTGCGTAATTGTAAATTCTGTAATTGTCCACTGTAAAAATTTATTTTTTTAACTCAAGAACTAATTTAAAGTTTTGTAACATATTAAATTTTATTCGGTGTAGACTTTGCAGGCTTGTTAATATTTTAATTTATTTCGGAGCGCTGCTAGTACCTGCTATTTTTTAACACCACTTTGTTTTTAATGAAATTTTCTCAAATATGTAATTATGGTTAAATATTAAATATAAAGAAAAGTGCCGTTCAGGAATAGTGGTGTGAATAAAATGGCGCGTATTAACAATTCTCCAGAATAAATTAAAATGTTGGTACGTCTAATTTTGTTTTAATTTTATTTTGTCACCTTTAACTCCTTCTTCTAGAGCTAATTAGATTGAGACTTACTGTTGAAAGTAAATTCTAAATTATTACGAACATTCATGCACGAACCGGGTCTCCAGCCTTGCAACTGACCGCCAGAGAACTAACCATTCTGCCACAGATGGGTTCAGTGAGAGATTCATATACTAAATATCTTTAAAAACTTTTAAAAAATTCCGGTATTAAATATTTTTTTACAGATCAAACAGATCAAGTTGATGGGAAAAAATGAAAATCTGTGTTTATGTTAAAAATCCTCTTAGACTATGTTCCTATATGCAGAAACCCCAGGTGATAGATTTCAAAGTGATCGATGATATCATTTCATCAAACGACCGTTTGGGAAAACAAATGACTCAAGGTTTTTCCTATTTTTGATCGTCATTGTTTATATTGAATTGCTCCAGAAAACTTCATCGAAATTGTGTAAAGCTAATTTGAAAGAAATTTCAGCTATCAAATTCAAATGCTAATAATAGGAATTTTAAAATGTCGTTCACCTTTCTATAGGAAGTTGAGCCCCTTATATTATTATTTTTTTTAACTTAAAAGTGCCCTTTGAAAAGCCGAACACTTCGGCTCTCACAGTAGGTAGATGCAAAATGCCAAGAAACGTGGGATTCATTCTGTTCGTTGGCCAAGCTTTTCGAAGTTTTTCATGATTTTCGCTAAAATGAACGTGAATACGGATTCGGGATCCGTTAGAAAGACTCGGTGACATAGAGATATCAGTCATAGATACCAAATGTAGGCAATTAGCTTTAATAAAAACTTTTAACTTAAACTTTTAGAATGAAAGCCAGTCAAATGTCTCCTGCTTCTTCCTGTGGTAGTTACTGATTAAATAATTCTTGTATGTTTTGTTTTGTTTTATATTCACGCATTCAATTTTTTTTTAGTAACACATGCATTTTATTGTAGAAAATGACAAGACTTGCATTTTGAAAATTTTTCGTAATAAGTATTATTCTTTACTTTCTATGCTATATATGATTTCTTATTCACAGCATCCATTATCTAAATCAATAAAATCTGAATTAATGAAACTTTAGTACCTTTCTGCTATTTTAGATATTACTTTAATGTTTAGCAATAAATTAGATTTTAGAACATCTAACTCATTCTATTCTCTATCATATATACAGTTAATATAAAAGATGCATCATAATTTACTGTGCATATATTTTTATGAAGTATTTTGCCTTCAATTACCTTTTTTTTTTTTTTTTTTGTCATCTTTAAAGTAACATGAACCATATTTCACTGCTTTAAGATTAACTTTAATTTTTTTTTTTTTTTTTTTTTTTTTACGAATTAATTTGATATAAATTTTGATTTTGCTTCAATTTTTGACACCCCTTTTTCTAAAGTAATCTTCGTCAGTGTTAAATATCCATTAACCATCAAATATTATTAAAATAGAAATCTGAAAGTACGTTTTGTTCGATACATTTATTATTGACTGTCATTTATATTAGTTGCTAGTAGAGTTACCCGGCGTTGCCCAAGTTGAAGAAGTGTTTATAGAATTTTAAAATCAATGAAAGAACTGAACTTAGGTGTAAAAAGAGATATGCATGAAACATTTTCCGAAGTCTTTAATAGAAAATATTATAAATAAATAAATACAATAAGCACAGCTTTAGAATGGGACCCCCTTGGCGACTTTAAATATTTTAAGCCATTTTTGTGATGAATTGAAATGGCTATCTCAATTGTGTAACTGAAGATCTTGGCGAGAAACGTCCAAGCTACATTGGAGCCAATTTCAAAATTTGCAAAAGGGATCAAAAAAAAAAAAAAAAAAAAACCTGTTTTATGATATAAAAAAAAAATCTTTATAAAATCCAAATTATAAATATTTACAATTAAGATGGGAACATAAATGAACCTCATAAGGTAAACAATAGCAACGAAAACTTTTATTTTACTGTCGGAAAAAAAGCACTACTTGATAGAATAAAAAATTTTAAGCTAATGCCAAATACCTCTATGAAAATATTTATCCACACGCGAATTCTTGATTAAAAAAAAAAAAAAAAACAAAAAACAAAAAAACACCAACTTTTGTAGTGTAGCTATTTATTTTTTTTCTCTCTAATTTTTATTATTATTCACGCAAAAATAAAAATATTTCATTTAATTTCCAGGAAAAAAAATATAAATATAAATATAAATAAATAAATAAATAAATAAACGTGTATTTTATTTCCTTATTTTGGCATCAAATACTACTTTCTTTTTAACCATTTTAAAGTTTAAATGCGGTTTTTATTTAATATCTTTTGATCCAGTTACCCGACTGAACTAAAAGGGGTTCCGATATTAAAGCTATTTCATACAAAATAAATAAATAAATAAAAATAAAAACTGTTTTATGACATTTACAAAATAAATATAAAAAAAATCTTAATAAAATCAAAATTATAACTATTTTTAATTAAGGTGAGAGCATAAAAGATCCTCATGAGGTACACAGTAAAAACAAAAAAAATTATTTTACTGCAGGAAAGAAAAATACTACTTAATTAAATAAAAATTTTTAAGCTAATGTCAAATATCTCTATAAACACATTTATCCACACGCGAATTTCTGATTTAAAAAATATGCATCAACTTTAGTAGAGTAACTTTTCGTTCTTCTCTAATTTATATATTAATAGGGAAACATGAAATTTGTGGCACTGTGAGGAAGTTACTCACATATTATTTATATACATCTAATTTTATTCTAAATTTATTAAGTAGCAAAATATCAGTTAAATAATTAATTAAATAAATTTAATTTAAATCTAATTCACAATTATGTTACTTAAAGTATTTGAAATTATATGAGAAGCTCACTTTTCTTAATATCAGTTCTTTCAATTCATTTAAATGAATAATACAAATTTTCTTTTAATTTTTTAAGAAATACTTATTGAAAGAGAACAATTTGTATTTTCTGTTAAGCTCTAATAATTAAGTGTAAGATTTATTACTTTGTTTGTTGAATAAATATCATTAACTGATGCAATTTAATTCTTTTCCGGTTAATAAATAACTTGTTATTACCCATCAGAAAATCAACTAACTGACAGTTCAATGTATAATTTATTAAATAAAATACTCTTTTATAAAAATCAGCGTCAAATAATATTGCACAAGTTATTTCATTATAGCTAAAATTAGAAATCCCTGTCAGATTACATCATTAAAAAAGAAAAAAATGATTTAGTTTCTAAATTACAATTATATATTGCAATTGTCAGATGTAACGGATTTTGATTCGTGTGATTTATTTCATTGGCGAAATAATTGGCTGTATGTTTTAATAACGAACTTTCGAATTAAAAATATTTATGTAATTTTATTCGAGAAACAAAGAAAGTATTTGACATTAAAATTTGGCTGTTTTTTTCTGAATATTGTCTTTTAGTTCAGACATCTCGTATCAGTTCTAGTGAAGGGAACACAGAACTACTTCAGATTATCGCCTAGAAAAAACGTAATTAAATCGTTCTCTCTCTCTCTTTTCCGTTGCAGTCCCCGAACAGAATGTTCTGGTATTTAAATTGGATTATGATGCCACTATATTTTTCCTGATATTGTCGTACAGCTCTTTTGACTGCTAAATAAAAAACATTTTTTGAATTGTCATTCAGAAGTGTTTCTTCACGGCCATTAAAGATGGAAATCACCGAACCGGGTTTTTCTTATTCTACATGCAATTTTTTTAGGCTAATATTATATACAACAGGCACACTTTTAACATATTAATTATGGGAGTAAAGGATTGAAAGTAGTACCATTCGAAAGACATGATTAACCAGATTTGCAGAATACAAAAATTAATTTCTTATGATGACAAGAAGGTATTTAAAAAATACTTTTATTTTTTTATGCACTTTCATTTATTTATACTATTTTTGTAATTTTTGTATTTAAAATTCCTTTCATTTTAATCGTCTGCGTTCCTGTAGCAACGGCTCGAAATTTTATACCATTGAAGATATACGCAAATTAAAAAAAGGTTTGATTTTTAAAAGTGCAATTATTTTTTCTAATTTATTCATGATCTAAGCCTTTCTTTCTTTCTTTCTTTTCTTTTCTTTTTTTTTTTTTTTTTTTTCAAGGTTTACGTCAGCTCTTTAGTTATTATTCACGCAAAATTAAAAATATTTTATTTCCGGAATATATATATATATATATATATACATACATATTAGTTTATTTGGCATCAAATATTCCTTTCTTTTTATTAAAGACTTTTTTTTTTTTTAGCTTATGTTTTCTGTCATAAACCACCTGACGATTTCTGCCTTATCCGCGTTAAAAACGGAGAAAGGGGAAAGGAAATTAGAAATATCAGTCCTATCGTTAGAATTTTGATACCAAATGTAAGGGGCGATTTTTCCGATTTCTGGGTTGTAAACAGTTTTTTGACACGGCAATTAGATTTTTTTATAATGAACTAAAGTAGCAAATTTAAGTGGCAACACTTCATTTTAATCTTTTCATACTTTTTAGAGCGAATCAAATAATAGAAAAAGTCTTTAATTGAATATTTATTTTATTTTATTAATGATTTTAAAGTTAAAATGGCGGTTTTATTTTATATTTTTTGGTCCAATTATCCGGCTGAAATAAAAAAAAAAAGGTGTTAGCTAGATTTTGTCCTGATTAATAAGTGTGCCATTTTTCGAAGCTGTCGCTTGACCGGTGTAGATTTGTATAGCTAACTAAAAATCCGGGAAAACAAACAATCAGCTTTATATACATAAATAAACGCTTGAAAGTATTATTAAATTTTACATTACGTTAATTTGCTTACCATTAGCCATCATATAACAGAGATCATTTTTAACAAACTACTTGTTTGATGTTTCCATTGTTTTCTCCGAAACTCATATAAATGCGGGCTAGGAACCTTTAAAAAGACTTTCATAATTCCTCCAAGGCCTTGGGCCTTCGAGAATACAATTGGTCTTAACCTATTCACTAACACCACACCACAGTTCTCCATCACCAACAATGCCACAAGTAGCAACAATTCGAAATTTTAAAAATTGTTACTTCACATTTATATAAATAGTGTTAATTGAGCAATACACGTAATGAATTCAGTATTTAATTGCCTATATCTTTTCGCATTATTAATGTTTTTGTAAAATGGCTGTTCTTTATTTTTAGCTGTATTTTTATTTTTACAGAGACTTAACTACTGAATCCCATGTTTTAGGTACTGCTGATTTTATGTTCAAAAATTACTTCACTGAAGAATAATGCCCCCACCGGAAATTATACGATTATCCAAATTTTGTTTAGACTCTTTTATTTTTGAAATGAAAGCTATAGCATGTAAATTAAACGATTTAACTTACCATGAAACTGGAGTGAACTTTTAATTGACTTAAAGCACATAGATTAGCTTAAGTGACTACTAAACTTACCCTTGAACTAAAGTGACTTTTGAAGTATCTTAAAGCATGTGAATTAGCCTAACTGGCCGTCTAACTTACCCTTGAACTGAAATTATCCTTGAAATGTGATGACTAAACTTACCCTTGAAATGACCCTTAGATTTACAAGCTTAACAAATTCAGCCGGAATGAATTACAAAAAGCAACTAACACTATACTTTGGAACAGATCTCATAATTTTTAGCCTTAGTTGTACTCGATAAAACCTTCATCTGGCATCTTAGAACTTCCCAGGAATTTTGCTTTCATAACACATTTTATCAAAACCAGGTTCCATCTGCGAAAACAGTAGTCTTTCATCAAAGCTAAAATGGAACAAACATCTCACTAGCATTATCAGTATGCAATATTTATATTCACAGAAATTGAAGTCGGGATATAAAATCACAGATTTTATCTGAAATCGTATAAGAACATACTCTAAATCTTTTGAGGATGAACACAAAGTTGATAGCTGTGTTAAAAGAATGACTTTTTATATAACCACCTAGTTATTACATATAACCTTCCATGTCTTAGGTATTAAAATAGTCAGAAAACAATGAAGCACGGGAACATTTCCGCAGAAATTACACAAAATTTTCATTTTTTCACCATGAGATTAATTTGAAGACCAGCGGTATACTTTCAATTGTTATTATTGCACTGGAAAAAAAATACCTAAACAAAAACATGCCTAAAAATTACAGAATTCTTAATAACAAGAAAAATATTATTTTAATTTTACCTATTAAATTATATATATATTAAAAAAAAAAAAAAAAAAAAAAAAAAAAAAACGAGATTTATTGTTTTTTGGTATTTAGGGTATGTAATTTTTATTTAATATAAACGTAAAATTTCACTTAATTTACTTACACATATTACACGTGATTTATTCGATATTAGCTTTAAAAAATATGCAAGATCAGCCTTTATTTCTGTTTTTGACAATAAGTAATAACATTTAATGAAAATAACGTTGTTTATATTACAAATCGTTTTGATTTTCCAACATAATTTTAAATTACTTAGCCATCAGAAAAAAATGAGAAGAGTTTTTTAAATAAAACTGCATAGCTGCCAGTATTTTAATTTATTACGGAGTAATTTTAGCCCCGCATCTATTTCGTACCACTTATTTTTTAAAAGTAATTTTTTTTTTTTTTTTTTTTTTTTTATCGAAGTTATGTACTGAAGAAAATTTTCCTAAAATTAAAGTGGGGCGAAATAAAGGCGGGGCTAAAAGTACTGCGGAATAAATTAAAATATTGGCAGCTATGAAACTGAATTGTCGCATCTATTTAGCAAGAGATGTCCTCTTCTCTGCTACTTGATTACTTTCTAACTCATTTTTTTGTCCTTGACTTGTTATTAAGAAATCATGAAACTTTGATTTGATATTTTTAGTAGCGGATTTTTCTTCAGATTATCTGCAAATCAGATTAATCAGTTTTACACCAGCAATTTTAATCAACAGACAGAGCTATATTTCTGAGAGACATTACTTCTTACAAGTAGAGCTTTGTCAGTTATATAAGATTCCTAGTATGAAACTGATTTACCTGTGACTAGCGGGTTATACCAACATCTCCTATAATAATGTCTTTGAACTGAGTTTTACGTCACTGAAGGTCTCACGATTATATCCAATCAACAACTATTATAGTATTTATAGGATGGTGTGGACTGGATGTAATTGGATTGTCTTTTATGATGTAAAGCTTACTTCGTAGTCATTGTTATAGGAGGTGTTGACTGTACGCAGGAGGGTAACAATTGTCGGACAGCGTCGACACTACAATGAGAATTTTTGAAAAGCTTTTGCAGTTGTACTTCAATGGCTTAATGTTTTATTTTTACGCATTTTTTCTTTAATATTTTCAATTACCATTTTATCTTTTTCTTCTACAGATTATTTTTTTATATATATACTTCTTTTTCAACTAACTCCCTAATAGATTTTGCTGTGCCTCTGTCCGTATTGTTGATACGCATTTAAGTTTTGCTAAAAATCAATGAAATAACTGTTGTGAATTGTAAACTTTTGTTCAATTTACAATAAAGTATATATATATGTATAAAAAAATTAATAACGAAATGTTTTATTTTTTAAATTATGAAACTGTAATCTAATTAAAATAAACATTTTTAATTTGTTGCCTGAATCATTTTTAGTTCAATATCGGACATCTTTTAATATTTTAACTATAATTAATATGAAAGTCCAGATAAATTAATAAATTGTTTGTATTAATACCTCAATATAAAAAAGAATTTTTATTTGTAAGTTTTATATCGACAATTCAGATTAATTGTAATAAATGTTCTAGCATTATGAACCAATAAATTAAACTCAATTTCTAAAAAAAAAAAAAAAAAAAATCGTTATGATGAAACATTTGTTATTATACAAAAGCGCTTAACCAGATCTAAATTTTGGAAGAGTAGAAATTTTAGTTTATCCTTAAATTGTACTCAACTCTTAAGAATAAATTTTATTTGTTGAAATGAGAAATAGAATATTCGTCTTTCTAACACTTTCCATCAAAGTTGATAAGTGTTTATGTCTTCAGTTTATCTGACTGTCGGTCTGTTTGTCAGAGCTCTAACTCACGTAAATATGGATGGAATTTCTTAAAACTGATATATATAATTCATGTTCACAATATATGGATATATATAATTCACGTTCAAAATGGGATGTTCCCTATTGACAATACGGTAAATATCACCACTGGTCTGTATACAGGGACACCCGAAAGAATTATGAAGTATTGTGTTCTATGATAGGTTCTTTAAACTACACTTTAATACTTTTATTTTGCTCAAATTATAATGAAAATTACATGAATTATTCATATGCACATTATATATGTGTATATTTTCTAAAAAAATTAGTATGATTAGCATTAAAGGCCACACAAACATTTTCAAATACATTAAGAGCTATAATTTGAAAATTCTGCAATTGCATTTCCATTTTTATTAAGCATTTTTAACACTTTCTAACAATGTTTAAAGGTAATTATGATTTAAATTAGTCTATGTGTCTGTCTTTCTGTCCATCTGTTTATCTGCGTACATTTGCACGTTCTCTAGTGCCCCTAAATACTTTCGGAATTTCTTCGAAATGTTATACATTATTCAAGTTCACTTTTGTCTATTCCCTACTTAATAGTATAAATAGCACAACTAGCTTGTACAGGTTCTCGAAAAAGAAGGCCACTGTATTAAGTTCTATGAGAGGAAATTTAATAAATCCTACTTAAAACTCTTTGTACTGCACCAATCATAATATAATTGGCATTTATTATTCATATGCTAAAAAGAATAATTCTATATTAACATGGTGATGTTTAGCGTTAAGATTGACAGGGCCACAGTAAAATATTCAGATACATTAAACGCTATAATCGGAAATTGCTGAAATTGAATTTCCGTTTGTGTAAGCATTTTTATCACTTTATAACAATGGGTAAGAGTGGTTATGGATTCAGTTAGTCCATTTGTCTGTCTTTTTGTCCGTTTATCTATCCGTTGTGTGATAGCGTAGCCAAAGACCATTGAAGGTTAAACGATGCAACGAGTACGTACAGTGTTTGTATGTGTGTTGCATGGTTTTTTCTTTCTACGCTTAAATAGGGAATACGTACAGTAAATAACTGTGTAATTATAGTAAAATTGAGTTTTTTTTTAATAACTCGTAAAATTTTAAATTTTGTTAGATTTTATCTGAATTCGCTTCGACACGTATTTCTCTTACTCGCCGAAATTCTTCAAATATCAAGTTTAACAATAATCATTATATTTTATGACCTTGAATAGAATAATAAATATTTTATCCTACGAATTTTTAAATATATACGAATAATAAATATTTTAGCATAAATTTAATTAATATGTTGTTTTGCAAGGTAATCTAAATTACCTAATTTTTCCATTTTTACCTGGTATTAATCTAAAGCTGTTTCTTTTTTACTTTTTCTTTCTTTTTTCTTTCTTTTTTCTTTTTTTTTTTTTTTTTTTTTGTGTGTGTGTGTGTCGTTTTTCAATCACATCATCAGATCAGCATGGTCAGATCGTAAGTGGCTACCTAAGAAAATCGTCCAAGTGCTAATCGCAGATTTTCTTGGGGGAAAAAATAATAATATGGCATAAGATTTAGGAATAATATTTTCTAGAAATATTAGGGGTTGAGTCACAGAGGGTTGGCTATAAAATATTTCTAAAAATAAGTTGATTCCTCCGATATCTCCAAATACACGCTTTCCTTAACAATTCTATTAGTACAGTTTCGTCAACGGTTTTGAATCACATCGTCAGATTAGCATGGTTAGATCGTCAGTGGCTATTTAGGAAAATCGTTCAAGTGCTAATCGCCGATTTTCTTGGGGGGGGGGGACAAAAAAATATAGCATAAGATTTAGGAATAATATTTTCTAGAAATATTAGGAGCTGAGTCGCAGAGGGTAAGCAATAAAATATTACTAAACGTAAGTCAATTCCTGCGATATCTCCAAATACATGCTTCCTTAACAATTTTATTAGTGCAGTTTCGTCAACGGTTGATAAGGAACTCTATTTTGGTTTATTTATTACCCTATTAATTACATATAATCATGTATGCTAATATCATTTCATTTTCATCGCCTTCAAACTAGTGTATAAACATACGGAGTACATTTATCATAGTGTAATGCAATGTAAACAGAAAAGTGGAAACTTATTTTGCATTATTTTAAATATATGCAATATTGCAGTTACAATAAATCATTCGCTATAATATAAAAACATGACGTCAAATTCTAAAAATTAAAGGTGTTCAGTATATATTGATGGCATTAATGAACGCCGTCTATTGCAATTTGGCTATGACTGTTCCATACTTGTCGTCTAAAACGTGAAATTTAACATATTTTTGTATTTTTTCTGTTGCGAATCAGCAGCTAAAAATTTGCCTGTGAATTAGTCACAATGCATACTAATGTCTGTAATTTTTTCAAGCCAATCCGAAATTAGCACTTTGAAGAGTTTTCTAGGCAGAAAAAGGATATGACAAATACACAACATATTTCCAAAATGTGTCCGTTAATTCAGTCGTTCGAACTTTTTAGAGGTGTGTTGAGATATACGTAAGAGGTCAGCCGGCAGTACGTTTTCTCGCCGTAATGGTAAAACCTATGGGTGTAGGATATACATTCTTATTTTAAAGATATCTCACCAGAAAATCAAAATTTTTTGTCTTCGGCTTTTCTGCATGCTTCTCAAACGTAAAATATTTTACTTTTTAGGGAGATACCTTTAAAATAAGAATGTATCGCTCATGGTTTGACATTACAGGGAGAAAATCCGTTCCTGAGTGACCAAGCTCCTTAAGGGAACATTAACAACCAGGAAGCTCCTTAAAGGAACAGAACTATCCTTATCAACAGCCAAATTCCGCGTTATTCTATGTGGAAATTCGTTTATACAGTGCGTTGCATGAATATAAACGCACCTTAGCTTTAAGAATTAGAATGGTATAGAAGTGTAATAAAGAAATATGAATAGGTGACACTTGAACCAAACTCTATGTGTATGATTCAAGAAATAAAAATACGAGTGAAAACAATGAAAGACCAATATTATTTTTTAGAAAATAATTTTATTGAATATATGACAAAAATACGTGTTGCATGAATTTAAACGCACATATAAAAAATAAATAACAGAGTAACAAATACTGTATCTAATACTTTATAAAGCCACCATAGGCTTTTAGAACAGCCAGTAAACGCCTTGGCATTGACTGATATAGTGGCATGAGGTCATCCAAGCTGATTGTCTTCCAAGCTAATAGAATGGACGATTTTTGTTCATCTTTCGTGTTAAACTGCCTTCCGTTTACGTAAACATGGCGACCTAGAATACCCCATACGTTCTCCATTATGTTTAAATCGGGGCTTTTTGAGGGCCAATACAAAACTTTAATTTTTTTGTCACGGAACCATTTTTTCACGATATGTGCTGTATGTACAGATGCACAATCTTGCTGAAAAATATAATTTCTTCCAGCTTTCTTGAATGCTTGACGGCGGAGGTTCCTTGTGAGCATCTGGACATAATCTACAGAGTTAACAGTGTTCTCCACGAACTCTAATTCGAAAAGCCCTTTAAAACCTATGGCTGCCCACACCATGACAGACCCACCTCCAGATTGACGTTTTGAACAATACCTTTCTTCGGTTCTCAAATCCGCCAGTAGCTATGAAATTCGTCCAGGCCACCGAGATTAAACTTTTTTTCATCTGGGAAGATGACTTTTTCTCAATTTAGTCGATCTAGAATCCATTTTCTTGCCCATTCCAATCGCATATCTTTGTGCTTTTCAGTGAGGGGTGGTTTCGCCTTCATTTTCTTAAATTTAATGAATGTTGCATATTTGATAGTTCTCAATATGGTTGTCCGATGAACACTCAGCTTGTATTGAGCCTTTATCTTCACACAGGAAATATTCTTATTCTTTACAGCGTTGCATATTCCAAGTTTGTCGTAACTGGTGAGCTTTCCTGTTCGCTTCTTATACGCTTTTTTCCCATAATTTGCTCCTTTCTTTATACAATTTCGCACAACACTTTCACTTCTTCCGATTCGACGCCCAATTTTACAATTGCTAAAGTCTTTACCACGCATAAAGTCGATTTTTATCCTCTCGTCTACTGTCAAAGTTTTCCCTCTTGCCATTCTTAACAAACTCCGTAAATTTTGCACTCAAGCATTAAAACTGTTTTTAGAGAACTTTACCAACACGACTATCTGTGTTTTAATTTAATTCCGGTGGCTCTGTTAAATTTTAAATGCAAAATACAGAGTGCGTTTAATTTCGCGCAACAAACAAAAAACAGTGAAAAATAAGAAAATGCTTAAACACTCATTTACATAAGCTTGCATGAGCCTAAACATACGTGCTCAAAGCACCTTATTCAGTTGTTAGTCATATGCAATAACTGTAAGTCAAATTCCTTCTTTTAAAATTTAAAAAATTCTATTTCTGGTTATAGGAAAAGGTGCGTTTTTATTCATGCAACGCACTGTAGAATTGGTCAGTACCTAATGCACTTTTTAAAATCTGTTTTCATATTCAGAAAATTTAAAGCCATAAAATTTATTCTCGTTTTTCAAGAATTGGCTATTTATTTATTTATTTTAAAATTTCATTTTGCAGTTAAAAATAACGCAGAACGTATTTCGTTAATTTTTCTCATTTTTAAGTCAAAAATAAACTTTTAAAAAATCTATTTTTCTAAAATGAAAACACTATTAGCGGTCGTGAATTTTCTGAGTGAGAAAATGGAATTTAAAGATATATTTTATGTAAGGAGTAATTCTATAAACAAAAGTCTCGTTGAAGAACATGGTTTTGTCTGTGGGAAAGGATAGGAATTTTGTTCTCTAAATGGACGATAGACATTACAAAACTCGTTTGTAAATTATTGTTCGAAAATTCATCATCCAAATACAAAAGTATATTTATTATTAATCAGCTGGTCAGTGATCTACAAAGTAACACTCAAATGTAATTAGAATATATAGTTGAAAAAAAAGTTAAATTGATGGGGGGGGGGGGGGGAATTAAAAAATAACAAGGCTTGAGTATTTAAAATTTTCTACCGAAACCATTAAAATTTGGAATGCAACGTTTTTAATTAAATTAATTCTTTAAAAATCTTAATTTACTTAAAGTTGTTATATCTTAATGCTCGTGTATGTAAAGTTTCATAATTGCCACCCCCTTAAGGATTCTTCTGAAAAATCTGTATGCGATGAATCCGTATTTACGCGCATACTTTTTTTTTTTTTTTTTTTTTTTTTTTAATAATATAATGTATGCAAACTCTTGCTGCCGTAAGTTTTAATGAGTCCAAGATTTTAAGGAAATTCAATGGTAAAAGTAATAATTACCACAGATCTGTATAATCCAGTTTTTGCCATTATTTTCAAAAAGTAATCACTGTTCTATTTAACCATAAAAAATCTCCTGTAAAAATACAATAGTTTTTTGGTCATGGAAATAGCAGAGTTGCCAACATTTCTGATTTACAGAAGGTCGTTCATACTATATAGAAACGATTTTATAATTTATTTTTCTCTTTTGCAGCTTGAGATAAAAACTTGGACCCTTTAGAATAATCGTCTGCTACATTTAACTTTTGATTGGAATGTAAAATTAGAAGATTTTTTTTTTTTTTTTTGAAAATATCTCCTAAAATTGATAGATGGCTTGAAAGTTACGCAACTGCATTCTCCGAAGTGAAATATTAAAATCACCAAATTACAAACCGGTGTAAAAATTGCGGTTATTGCATTTTTAAAAAAGGTGTTTATAATACATTACATCTGAAAAAAAAAAGTCTAGGTGAAAGTAAAAATGAAAACACGTCCACGACACTTCATCCTAAGATTGCATAAATGCAAGTAAATATAAAAAAAGAGAAGTCTTTGATCCTAAGGAAAAATTTGCCGACTAAAAAAAAAACCACTTCATCAAAACTAGGAATGTCATCTGGCACTCTAAGTAAAATCATTCATAAAGGTTTAAAGTTAAAAAATATGTTTATACCTAAGTTCATCTGCTTTTGCTAAAGTGTAATGCGGAAAGAAAAACGAATTGTAGAAAATTGTATGAAAAACATCCAGCAGCTGAAAAATGGAAATTTGTAATAACACTCGATAAGGCATGAGCATATTTAAGTGCTGTAATAATAATAATAAAAAAGATCAATTTTCTACTTCTCAGTTAACGGGAATGACAGTACGAAATGGCTTTGTCAGTGTACAGAAAAATTCCCAAAAGGATTCGTAATAGTTGCAGGATTTTGTTACAGGGAAATTAAAAATTAAAAAAGTCTCAAGTAAAGCAAAAGTTAATTCACATTACTATCAGCAGAATATTTTAAAACCAATTTTTGAAAAATAAATTCCAGCCATATATGGAAAGGACATTGATAAAGTTAAGCTTCATATGGATAAAGCCTCTAGTCGCACGTGTAAATCAACTGTCACTTAAGAATCAGAAACAAGAATAAATGTATCCCATTTAATGAAATACCTGCAAAATGCAATAGACTTTTGAGCTTTTGGTTTATTAAAACGTGTCTCAGGAAAACGGTATCCACTAATATTGAACGGACTTTGGAAAACGGTACAAGAGGAATGTGATAAAATTGACATGACAGTACTAAGAAAAAATTGACTTTCATGGAAAATTCTATCTAGAGCTATTGGCAAGAACCACGGCTACCAGATAGAAGCAAATCTATGCAAAAAATACGGCATTTATGCATAAAACTCAACTACTAAAATCGTTTCCATAAAGTGTGAACGACCTTCTGTATTTTGGATCATTGATAGCACCTGCTTTTTTTTCATACAATTTTTCGAAAAGTAATTTTCAACTTTTTTAATAGTAATTGAATATTACAGAAAATTACTTTACAAAAAATGTGGTGTGAAAATATGGCGAGTAATTACAATCTTCTGAAATAAATTTGAAATAGTATTCCCAATTCTAATAATAGTGGATATAAAATAAAACGATAATTTCAACCTTCTGTGCAACTGACATATATAATTACCTTTTATTGTAATTACGTCTAGGCTATGGTATTTTATGAATAAAACTAATCTTTTTTGAAACTGAAAACGTGTCTTGATTTCTATTAAAAATGAAATTTAAATTTAAAAGAAAAATTAGATTGTTTATAAATAAATTTTTATCTAGCTAGTGCGAGTTAAAAAAATAATTTTAATTTAAAAGTATTTTTAAATTTATGAGTATTTTCAAATACAAAGTTAATTAAATTTACAACTTGACCTTTGTATTTCCTCTGCCGACATTGGAAAAAAATTCTGTAAGTATAATTACAGTAATTAAAAAAAAGATATTTGTACTAGCTTGATAAATATTTACTTATAAGTAATTTATTTTTCTTTGAAATTCAAATATTAATAAGTAAAAGATAAGTGTTTTGTTATATCTTAAATGTTTTCGAATAATAATGCGCAGTTTTTCTAATTATATTTTCAGCAAATTATTATCAAGCACTGAATCCTAGGAAGTTCAATTAATTATTTATTAGGAAAAAAAGAAAAAAGAAAAAAGAAAAAATTAGATAAATCCTTCCAAGGAATTAATTAGCAACAAACCACTTGTGAAAATTTTAAAAGAAGTTTAACAGTCAACTAAAAATGAAAAAAAAAAAAAAAGATAAAGAAAAGAAAAAAAAAATATTAGATGGAGCAGAGTTTAAAATAGACTATCAATTTGAAGCAGTTTTTTTTTTTTTTTTTCATAAAAGAGAAAAACTTTAACTGTGTTTTTATTTCTCCTTTTCAATATTTATAAAAAGATCTCTACCGATAAGTTCACAGGTTTTACTACATTATTAAATGAAAGATGTGATTTGGTTTTTTATATTTAAATACAAGAACTTGGGGTTTTAAAAATTAATGAAAATATTATCTAAAGCACTGTTGGTCTTCATTATAGATGAATTGCATCTTTAATTTAAATGCATTTGAACAATTTTCTTAAGATTTTTAAATACATATACTATATACTCATTAAATATCTAAAACTATTTTAAATTTCAGAATAAAAAATAATAATTTATGCCTATCTTTCATTAAATGTCTACTTTAAGAATTGAGATTTTATTCTATAAATAAAATTTGAAATATCGTCAAGAAAGAAAAATAATCCAAAATAGTTAAAACATAAATTGAGGTGTATCTAAAAATTTTGTATTTTCCGTAATAACATCCTCTATATAAATCGGAAAAAAAGATCGAAAGTTTAGAAATAAATTTAAGTGTTTATTTTTCTCTTTGCATTTAATTATTTTCAAATATTAACTATTTACAACTATTAACTACCACAACATTTAATAGCAAAGTGTTTTTACAAAAAAAAAAAAAAAAAAAAAAAAAAAAAAGCGAGTATCTCGTTTTTTAAACATTTTCCGATAGTGAAAACCAAAAATAATATTTATGTAATATTATAATAGTTCATTGAAAATTACATGTATAAGTAAATATTCTTCTTGTGTGTGCCCAACATGTTTAGAGCATGTTAGCGCAAGATTTAATTTTGGTAAAATGTCATACTTTATCTTATACTAAACAGCTTACAAGCATGTTATTTTACTTATAAATTTGTTTCTGTGTACGTCTGCGAATAATATTAAACTTTTCCGATCTAATAAATTTAGGGGAATGTCTTTTATGAGCACTGCTCTAGTTATGGGCACACCACCGTATTTTTAAACAAAAAGTAAATATGGTGGATTTGAGTACTGTCAAACTTGTATTTAGACAGTATGCAGTTTTTGTGCTAACACTGAAGTGAATAGACGCATTTGCTTAGTAAGTGCAAGCATCGAAAAAAAATTTTTGAAAAAAAAAAGCAACACAAAAGTAATTTTTGAATGTTTTCAGTATGCGATAAATCGAAGTGAAGTAATTAAAAAATGTGAGTGTAACATATATCCAAGCAGCATATTTATTATATTTTATGATGCAATATAGAATGTAGCCAAAATATGGACAGAAAATTGTTTTTTCTGTCATTTTAAAAAGGGCTGCCATTTCTGGTTGTAAGCACCTTCATGTAACTGGTTGTGCGATCTTTGCTTCTTTCATTTAAAGCCTGTGTTTGACTTACAAATTGTCAAACATGGTCGTTTATGCCAACATAATATATTTATTAGTACTTTCGTACGTTTATAGGCATTTTTAGCCAACTTCGGAATCAACTGATCGAAAAGAAATGGATTTTAATCCGCTGGTTAAAGTCATTAAGGATTGCTTAGTGTATAAGAAACCCACAAAATCGAGAATATGGACGACCTCGCAGCATATGTATCCCAGTAGTAGAAGCCTGGAAAATATAAGGCAACTCCACTTGTCAAACTGTCGAATAATCGCGCTAAAAAAGGGGGAGCCCTCATCATCTGATAATGATGCCTATTTCAGTACCATCTGTTCGGAGCACCTGCCATCACGCCTAACAAGAGCAAACTCAATCAAATGCAACGAGTGAGATCTTCTAGTGCATTTCAAGTGTGCCAAAATGCATGCAAGTTATTTTACTTGCAAGCATTGCACTTCTATTTAGAGGACGAAGGAGAAGACGAATAAAATTTTAAAAATGCCATTTTCTGTTGTTATTTTGACCACTGAATCCTTACAAAATAAATAAATTTTGTTATTTTCTGTACTTATGGTGGTTTTCTTATTATTTTTCGATTTTTTGCGGATTTTTCAGGTATGACCACAACCGGGCACACAATTGATTTTTGGCCAAAAATGACCACTTCACAAAATTGGTGATATAATTTTTCTGGTTGACGGAATCAATACAGTTACTTCATTAAATGTTAGCTAAGGGCTCTTCCATTGGCATTCATATGTTTGCCTTATATCTGCTGTGTCAAAAGTTATAAGCTAAAATAAAAACCGTACCCTGAACCGGAGACATTCCCTTACTTGTGGTTCATATAATTACTGTGCTATATATATTTTAGTTAAAACGATTGTTATTTTGCAATCTTTCTTTCTTTCTTCTTCTTCTTTTCTGTTTTTCGCGGTCTCTTCAAAAACATTGATGCCACTAGTGATAAAAGCACTAACAACTGTATGTGCACTTTGTAGCAGGTACGATTACAATACAATACGTAAAAGTACGGTACGAATACAATATAATACATATTACAATTTAAAAACTCCAGAAAGGAAACATGAAAAACACATATGCTTTATTTCATTTAATTTTAAACATATGTACTTTACATATTATTAAGTAACACAATAACTAAATAATATAAACGGCATAATAAAAACTCTTGTATATTAATATAAAAAATTTCTTTTGCATTTATAAATTTTGAAATATTAAATACATATTTTTCTATGAAGTAGAATAGTAGTTAGAATAATTAGATATTAAATATTTTTCTGGTTTAAATTTTAATTTAAATCAAGGTTATTAGTGCAACTTACTTACGATTAAACTGTCTAACATTTAAAAATGCGAAACATTTTATTTATCGAAGTGTTATATTCTTTACTTTATCCTTTTTAATTCTTTCTTTATATAAATTAGTATTTTTGTTTTCTTTTTCTTCAACCAGATATTTTTTTACCGTTGGTAAATTTTCCAGAATATATATTTATTCTTTTTCATTGATAATACCTAATTAATTTTCAGGAAAACGTTCTACAATTACCATACTTTTTAGTGTACATTTAATCAACCAGAAATTTATTTCTTCGTTGCTATTTTAAAAAAATTATCATAATCCCATTGCATAAAAATAATTTTTGACTTGTTTATAAGCATTTTGCAAAACTGTTTAGATAATGAAAAAAAAAAAAAAAAAAAAAAAAAATAGCACTGTGGCGTTAAAGTCGAACATTTATAAGGAAGACACAAAAATTTCTTCATACGTAATTTGTATTATTAAACGTAAAAAATTGATGTTGTTGCGATTTCTGTTTTCTTGCATAGTCATTAAGATATTAGAATTTTTAAATATGAAATTAGTTTTTTGTTTTAATTATTTATTATTATTATTTCTTTTAATATTTAAACAATAAAAATAAATAAATAAATAAATAAATTCTTTAATTTTTAAGAATAAAGCCAAATTATCTAGGTTTGTATGCATGTAGCGTATTATATGTATTATATATATGAAGATAATGAAAAATAAAACGTATCTTTCAAGTAACATTTTAAAATGTGCTATTATACGAAATGTCCAACAGAAGTGAATTTTTACCGTGAAGGTGACATTCTTTCCGTTTTAGGGTAAATTAGCTGTATACATGCGTTAACTTTTGGCCGATATGCACCCAAATTGAATCAGCATAATGTTTCATAATGATTTTTTCACGTACGAGACATTGTTCGATTACGTGCAAAAGAACCTGAAATATAGCCTTCCCTTAAATTGCAGAAATCACTGAATAGCAAAGCCACCTGTTGAGTTATTGGCATCAAAAGTTGATAGGCACTAATTTATGTCAAGTTTAATCTGTACATAAATATTTATAGGTAATTTTGAACAGAAGTTCCTGAGATATAGCCTTCTCTGAAGTTGCGGAAATCACTGTATAGCAGCGCCTCTTTTTGAGCAATTGACACCAAAAGTTGACAGGTACTAATTTATGTTAAGGTGCAACTACATATACATTTATATGTAATTCTGAGCAGCAGTTCTTAAGATACAGTTGAAAAAAAATTTGCTTCACACACACACAGACATACAGCCATGGTCTGAAAATGATTAAATCGTGTTCTCGATCTCTCAAGACATGTAATCCATCGAAAACCGGAAGTCAAAAATTTTTACGCATCCTACACTTTCTTCTATTGAATATAGAATAAATTAAAAATTATTATAATCATAAAACAGCAATGCATTGATCCGTGTATTGTACAAGCCATTAAAGGTGTTATTTGGTCATTCTATACTCTTACTATTTATCTGCCTTCGAAAAAAGCCGATGTTGAGACAACTTAACAAGCATATTATAAACCTTACATTTTGCTTAATTTTGTTTAATGTAAAAATTCGATTTCAATGCCTTTATGTAAAATATTTTTAATCTTAGATATAAACAAATAAGCATTATTTTACAGTCATTTGCAAAAGTTTAAGACCAGTATATGGCCGATTTTCAGTATTTTAACACATTGCATCATTTGCGCAGATTATTGCGTCATCTCATGTGCTGATTGCATCACACGCATTATACTGCTATGAATATAGGTGGTCGGCGCGTTTATCGCCAGTTATTTATTGGATTTTGTCGTAGACAGTAATGTTGTGTAATTACACTGCTCTAAAGGAAAATAGTTCCCAACACCATTTTTACAAATTCTTATGTAAAATGACCTCCTGAATCCGAATATGACGCCCATTTCACCCTATCACTCACCGTTTTTTAAGGACGGCCTCCTATTTTTATCACGTTTTGATAATTTTATGGTTATCAATTTGATTTTTAGGGGGGGGGGAGGATTATTTTAACTGTTAAATATCTTCTGAGGGGCTGCAGAGTTGGAAAATTTTAAAATGTGAACATTTGAGGCAAGAGGAAAATTTACGGGGGGATTTGCCACTGAAATTATGTATTACATTTCTTATATTTTTTTAATCTATTAAAATGTTATTTATCAAACATTAAATATATTTTTTTATTTTTAAGTGTTAGATTAATTTTTTTCCTTCTCCAAATCAAATTCATGGTCATAAAATTATCGAACAGGGAAAGAAATTGAGGGAGGGGTGGTGTTTATAGAAAACGGTGGGTGAGTGGGCAAAATGGGGGTCATATTTGGATTCAGGAGGTCATTTTACTTAAGAATCAGCAAGAATGGTATCAGGGCTCGAATTTTTTTTTTTTTTTTTTTTAATGCAGCACAGTGTATTGTAATGGATAAAAAGCCTTCACTTACTGTTACAAAAAGTCACAGTATAAAATTGGATCACACCCTGCATAAAATTGGATTTTCTAAACGTCAAATAAGTTCGAGGGTAAATGTGAGCAAGACAGATGTGCATCAAGCTATAAGTAAATTTAAAATTTCGGGAAAATTTGTGGACCTTAAGAGAAGCGGTCGCACTAGAAAAACGACTGCACGTGATGATCATGTGATAAGAAGGATGATCGTACGAGATATAAGAACCTCCTGCAATAGGATTAGACATTCTCTGGCTGCAAAAGGCCCCAACGTCCGTTTGACTACTATTTCAAGACGTTTGGCCAAAGATTTTGATTTATCATCCCATAAACATGATTCAAGGGTGCAGCAATTTTCTGCACGTGCTACAAGTATTCACCGCCCAACGGGAAAAAGATATGATAATTGATATGCGATTAAAACTGTGAAACAATCTCCAAGCCAAATGATATGGTGTGCAATGTCTGTGTCTGGTACTGCTAGTTCGTATTTTGTGTCACCTAAAACCATTATGAACGCAAAGCGGTACCTTGATTTGTTACGTGAGAATTTGAAGCTTCACATGCGTGTTCATAAATATTCAATTTTCATGCATGATGGGGTTTCGTGTCACAAAGCGAATATTGTCAAGAAATATCTGAGGGCACAGAAAATCAATGTGCTTGGCTGGCCAGATAACAGCCCAGATTTGAATCCAATAGAAAATCTGTGGTGTATTGCGAAAAATAAAGTTGCTGAAAAGCAACCCTCCACTGCTACGGCCCTTGTTGAGGCAATAAAGCATGTCTGGTGCACAGACATTTCTAAAACTTACCGCAAGTCTCTTATTTATAGCATGCCTAAGAGGATTGTACAAGTTATTAAAAACAAAGGAGGTCCTACAAAATACTGACTTTAATTACAGTAAATAACCATGTGCAGTCTATTTTATTCTTTTATATGTAAAATATGTATGTTATTTTTGCGGAATTCCATTAAATCTGATTTTTTTTCTAGGTGGTCTTAAACGTATGCAATTGACTGTAAGTTCCTGCTGATGTCGTTTGAACCACTATGCAAAGTAACAGCTTTATTTAGTGGCACAAAATAATATTCTTTCTTTTTATTTTATTTTATTTTATTTATTTTATTTTATTTATTTATTTATTGGAAAGAAAAGTTATAATATAATAGAATATGAGCTGCAGATAAAACTTTTTTAATATTTTTAATTGTATTAAGAGGAAATCTTATCGAACTTTTTCTACAGAACTCCCACGTATCATTTCATTTACTTAGAAGCTCTAATATTTGTATGATCTAACAGGAGTTCCTAAGTTAATACGGGATATCTCTAACCCTGTTACTGGAATTTTTTAATTTTTTTTTCTTTCTGCGGTTAAATAAGACGATGATTATTAATCTTAAATGGTGATATGAAATTTATTTTCAAGTGGTATTAACTTGGCGCCTCTGGATCTAATGACAAGGATGCTCTTACAAGTGACCTTTTAAAAATTATAAATTTTAGGTACATTATGTAGTACTGTTTAAAAAACTGGCATACCGAAAACGAGTAGACAGCCAGAAAAACTTTCATTTAGAGGCCACAGAAAAAATTTCGCAGAGCTGAAAAACATTGGATCATCGATTCTCAAAGATCAAATACGTCTAGAGCTTACTAAAGTAACTTCTCGGATAATTTTTAACAACGTTAAGTATTCATAACACACTTCCATTTTAAGAAAAGAAAACTTCATCCGTGATGGAATGGTCATCATGTTGCCAAGCGCCTACAGTGAGCTCAGATGCGTGTTGCAGAGTTGCCAGTGCCAACATTTCTGATTTAGTCTGTATATTTGTTAGTCCCCGCCATTTTGTCACACAACTTCTTTTAAGAGTAATTTTCTTCTTATTTATTCGTAATCACATAACTGGAAAAAAAATTATACAAAAATTTTGTGTGAAAGAAAGGCGGGTACAAAAACTTTTACGAAATAAATTGGAAACTTTTGCAGCTCTGGTCTTGGACTGCAGAACGAGCGTTTGTAGTTCATTTTTTTTCCGACGCGAGAAAAACTTATTTTTATTTGACAGCCAAATATTCTTTAACTGCATTTCTTTCGACCATGGGAGCCTCTGCGCAAACACGGACTTAACGAGTCCAGTGTTAAAAGAGGGGTGATAACTCTTCTCGGTGGGAGAAAATAAACGATATGGTAACACGGAATGACTGGGTGTTTACTAAATCCCAACCTGTCAGACAATTTGGCATCCCTCCAAATCTTTGGATTCGTCCTCACTGTTAGGCGTAGGAAACGTAGTTACACTATAAATAATACTAATATTGACACAGTTTAAGATAAGAAGACGAAATGTATCTACTCGGCAACTTGGTGAAAGTGGTGTGATGGCGGGGTTAACTACCGACTAAAGTGAAAGTGGTGAAAAGACCAATTTAGCATTTCTGAAAGGGGAGCAAAGTAATAAAAAATTCATTGGAGTACTAAAGAATGAACTTTTACCATTCATCTCTGATGTCGGAAGTGAAAATTGGATTTTGCAACAAAAAAAGGTGCAAATATACACACATAACCCAGATAAAAAATTATTTCGTGATTCGTATTATTTACATAAATACAGTGGAAAACATATGGTCTGTACTTGTTCATAAAATGTATGAATGGGGGGAGGGGGAATGTCAGTATGAAGTAATCGCCCACCTCATAGAAGTTCTAACTAATAATTTAGGAAATTTCCCTTAAGCAGAAATTCTGAAATTTATTTAGCTGTGAGGCGAACTGCTAAATTGTGTCAGTAGAAGGCGCAGTAAGCACCATCTCTGAAAAATTTTAGTTCAGTGGAATTTTGTTTAGTTTGTTCACTCGCTATGTGAAAATGTGTCGTCGTTTCTGTGCACGGATATGGCACGTATTTGAGTTAATCCTGCTTTTATATTTTGTGTAAATTTTTCTTTATTATTTTTAATTAAAAGTGTTTGAAGTTATAACATTGTGTTTTCTGTGCAACTTTTATTGAATGGTGAACACATCGAAGCAAACCAGCCGCATTGGTGACCCTTGACGTTCAACATGGCGATAACCTCCGGCCTTTGAAGCTATAAGTGGTTTAATTTTAAATGAATATTTTTTTAATTTTAGATGAATTAAAAAAAAAAAAAAATCTTTCTTTCTCTGTTTGAAATTGAAAATTCATTGAATTAATGATTGGAATAATTTTTTTTTAAGTTATTTTAAATAGATTAATGATATTTTTAAACGTTATTTTAATAGTATATTTTGTATTGTGACATACTCAATACGATATGGCCGTTATACACTGATGGAAAAAAAAATCCCAACACCAAGAAAAAATTATTGTACAGTAATGAAATTTCAGCAATACATTTGTCTAGGTAACATATTTAATTGATTAAAGTTTCAAGATCACAGGTAGAGCCATTGGCGAGAAGAGCCATTTCAAATGTGAAATGTTGGTACATTAGTAACCGGTGTAACCGCCAGAATTTTGAATGCAAGCATGCAAACGTGCATGCATTGTGTCGTACAGATGTCGGATATCAGTTTGTGGGATGGAGTTCTATGCCTGTTGCACTTGGGCGGTCAATGCAGGGACGGTTAATGCTGGTTGTGGATGACGCTGGAGTTGTCGTCCAATGATGTCCCATACGTGCTCGACTGGAGAAAGATCTGGTGATCTAGCAGGCCAAGGCAACATGTCGACACTCTGTAGAGCATGTTGGGTTACAACAGCGGTATGAGGGCGAGCGTTATCCTGTTGGAAAACACCCCCTTGAATGCTGTTCATGAATGGCAGCACAACAGGTTGTATCAATAGACTAACGTACAAATTTGCAGTCAGGGTGCGTGGGATAACCACGAGAGTGCTCCTGCTGTCATACGAAATTGCTCCCCAAACCATAACTCCAGGAGTAGGCACTGTGTGTCTAGGCCGCAGACAGGTCGCTAGCAGGCGTTCACCTGGCCTCCTTCTAACCAACACACGGCTATCACTGCGACCAAGGCAGAACCGGCTTTCATCAGAAAACACAACAGATCTCCACTCCGTCCTCCAATGAGCTCTAGCTTGACACCACTCACGTCGCAAACGGCAGTGGTTTGGAGTCAGTGGAATGCACGCTACAGGGCGTCTGGCTCGGAGCTGTCCTTGAAGTAACCGATTTGTAACAGTTCGTTGTGTCACTGTGTTGCCAACTGCAGCTCGAATTTCAGCTGCAGACGCATTACGATTAGCCACAGCCATACGCCGAACACGGCGGTCTTCTTGAGGCAGTACCTTCCCTTGACCACTGCTGCCAACACTCATGCACAGTGGATACATTCCTGCCAAGTCTTTCTGCAATATCGCGGAAAGAAAACCCACCTTCTCGTAGCCCTACTACACGACCTCGTTCAAACTGTTGATAATGGCTTCTTCGTCTTCTTAGAGGCATCCTTTACTAACATTAACCCACTACGTGAAATCTCAACTGTAAATAACGATCACGAACCTTACAGCGCTTATTTAAAGCAAACCACATTTGCATGTTCATAGTGTCGCTACTAGCGCCACACTTATGCGCGTAGCTCAAAATTTGAATCGACGTCATCTCTCAGATGTATAAACACGCCTACCAAATTTCGTTTATCTAGCACAGCTCCTTCCTGGTGTTGGGATTTTTTTTCCCCATCAGTGTAGATTAAAAGATTTGCTATTTTAAGATAACGTTTAAAATTTTCTTTCCTATGTATTTAAATTCATTTTGACTTTAATTTTTAACTTATGAATTTTGAAATAATAGTTAAAGTATAGAATTTTGATAAAATTCCCATGGACTCTTGTGAGAAGGGGATAAATATCGAAAAAAATTCTTGTAGAATTCCACCTATTTGGAAAAACAATATTCAAATATGGTTTGTTCAGTTTGAAGCGAATTTCGCGAAATCGCAGATTACAAATGATCTGACAAAATATAACCCAGTTATAGGTTCAATTGATGCGGATTCGCTTATCTCGGTTTCTGATTTAATACTAACCTCCCCCCCCCCCCCTTCTGAAAATCTTTATGAAACTTTAAAACAAAAGTTAATTTCGGAGTTTTCGGATTCCCAATCTCAACAGCTGCGTAAATTATTATCCGAATTAACACTAGGAGATAAAAACCTTCAACTTTACTTCGTCAAATGAAAGATATAGGAGGGAAATCCGTAACTGAGGATTTTTTGAAAACAATTTGTATAGAACGACTACCAGTAACTTTTCAGGCAATATTGCCTGCCTCTTCAGCGGATTCATCTGAACTTGCAAAATCAGCTGATAATATTTCTGAAATTAAATAAATTCCTAACATTTGCATGGTTGTTGAGGGGAAAACAATGGAAAACTAAATTAAAGAAATTCGAAAAGAAATTGCAAAGTTAAAAACTCAGATTTCAACTTTATTTTCGAAAGTAAATAGCAATCAAGATCGAGAAGTCGTGATTTAAACAGTGCATATTACCGTAGTAAAAGTCGTAATGTTGGAGATGTAAATTTTGATAGTGGTGATTCGAATTCATGTTTTTATCATGAAAAATTTGGGGAAAATGCTAGAAGGTGTCGGAAGCCATGTCAGTATAATTCAAAAGAGGAAAAAAAAAACTAGTTTTGGCTGCTGCATCTGGTTTAATGTTTGGTTCAGGTGTAGCAGCCCAATTAAAAAATTGTGGGCTTTTTGTTTTTAATAAAGCTACAAACTGTAATTTTTTTAAATTGATATTTCCTGTGTTCCAGCTCCCTTAAATTGTAAATATAATGTTCCTGAAGATTTTTTGTATGCCGCAAATGACTCTAGGATACCCGCATATGGTAGTAAAATATTGAATATTGATTTGGGATTGCGTCGAAAGTTCCGGTGGTCCTTTCTGATAGCTCGAGTAAATACACCTATTATTGGTGCAGACTTTTTGAACAATTACGGAATTCTTATAGCTTTAAAAAATCAAACTTTAATTGATTCAAATACTGCCTTACAAACAAGAGGAAAATTGAGTGGTATTTAATCCCCCTTTGTAAAATTAATTTCGGGAAATTCCCCTTATGACAAACCTTTAGAGTCATTTCCAAATTTGGCGAGCCCGTTACCAAATTTTAAAGGTCCTGTATTGCATAATACTAAACATTATATTTAAACAAAAGGAACTCCGGTGTTTTCTAGACCTAGACGATTGCATTCAAAATTTTTAGAAATTGTAAAAAAGGAATTCCAAGTTTTGGTAGAACAGAGAATTTGTCGACCTTCTAAATCTCCTTGGTCTTCTCCCATACATGTCGTTCCGAAATCAAATGGTACGTATAGAATATGTGGAGATTATCGACGTTTGAACTTAGTAACTATTCCAGATAGATATCCTATCCTACATATTCATGATATAACAAATGCTTTTCATAATAAGTCAATATTTTCAAAAATTGATATTGTTAGGGCATATTATCATATACCAGTGAATGAAGAGCATATTTCAAAAACTTGTGTAACGACACGAATTGGAAATTTCGAATTTTTATATCTCCCATTTGGTTTAAAATGCGCTCCAATGACATATCAGCCATTTGTGAATGGGGTCCTGGGGGATTTGGATTTTGCTGTTTCTTATATAAATGATGTATTGATATTTTTAGAAAATGAAACGGAGCATATCAACCAAGTAAAATTGGTCTTTGAAAGATTAAATAAATTTGGTTTAAATATAAATAAATCAAAGAGTATATATGGTCAACATACTATTGAATTTTTAGGTCATGAAATCTCCGTGTGGGGTATTAAACACCTCGACAGAAAAGTTAAATCCATTTTGGAGTACCCTAGACCTGAAAATTTGCTAGAGTTACGAAAATATTTGGGATTAATAAACTTTTATAGAAAATTCATAAAACATGCAGCGGTTATATTGTCCTATTTAACAGACTTATTAAAAGGAGTAAAGGCAAAAAATAATCGTACAAAAATTGAATGGACTCAGGAATTAACTGATTTTTTTGAAAAATCAAAGCAAGCCCTTTCAAATGCTGCTTTGTTGTCATTTTCGAGTACAAATGGAAGGTTAGTATTGGTGATGCCAGTTAGTGATGCCAGTAATAATGCTATTGGTGCATCATTTAGTATATTAGAAGGGTCAGATTGTAAACCAGTGGGATTTTTTTTCCAGACGGTTATCGCCTTCTCAGGCTAAGTATTCTAGTCTTGATCGTGAACTCTCAGCAATGTATGAGTCAGTAAAATTTTTCAGACACATGCTAGAAGCACGAAACTGCGAAATAATAACGGATCACAAACCAATTATTGAAGCCTTTCGTAAAGTACGTGACACACATACAAATAAGCAGGCACGTTGGCTTTCCTTTATATCAGAATTTACTACAGATATTAAATATATTAAACGGGGGTTAAACGGTGCTGCAGATGCCTTGTCGCGTATAAATGAAATTTCTATTCCTGGAAATTAAGATTTCGAAGAATTAAGTAAGGATCAAAAATCGGATGAGGAATTAAATAAATTAATTTCAGAACCAGAATCAGTACTTAAATAAAAAAAAAATAATAATTACATTGCCTAATACAAATTCACAGCTTTACTGTTACATTAGTACTGGAAAAGTTCGTCCATATGTCACATTAAAATTTATTAAGAAAGTTTTCCAGAATTTGCATTGCCTTTCACACTCTGGTATGCGAATTACAGTCAATCTCATTAGAGATAGATTTGTTTGGCCTTTTATGAATAAAGATTGTCGCGAATGGGCACGTCAATGTATTGATTGCCAACGATCAAAAATTAATAAACATACTAAATCTTCATTGAAGAAATTTGATATCCCTACTGCGCGTTTCCAACACATTCATTGTGATATTGTAGGTCCCATATCAGAGTCACATGGTAAATCTTATTGTTTAACAGTAACAGATCGTTTACCCGTTGGCCGGAGGCTTATCCTCTAAAAGACATTACAGCTCAAACAGTTGCACGAACTCTTTACAAAGAATGGGTTGCCCGATATGGTACACCATTAAGAATTATGACACTAACTTACTTAAACAGTTTGCTCAGTTACTTGGTATAGAAAAATGGATAACTTTGCCATACAACCCGAAAGCAAATGGTTCAGTTGAAAATTTTTACAGACCACTAAAAGCAGCGATAATGGCCCATGGAACCCGTAGTTGGACTGAGATCCTCCCAACAATTCTTTTGGGTTTTAGGTGTGAATTGAAAGAGGACATTGAAGCAACTCCTGCTGAATTACTGTTTGGAAGTACCTTAAGACTTCCTGGTGACTATTCATTAATCCCTTACTCTGTTACTCAGTTTAATTCAGTCAACACATTATTTCTTCCTGACAAAAAGGGGGAAATAATTATTTTCCAATATCACTACTTATTGTAACAAAACTTCCGCTTACATTTTTGCTTACAGTCGGCGGCAAAATAATAGAAGGGTTAGCAATCATTCGCATTTAAAAGATGTGCACCTATACTCCTGCTCAAAAGTTTAGCAAGATTTGCAAACGATCGGTTTTTTCAATTTAAAAACTTATCTCTTGATGAAATGTTTTCAAAGATTGGATATTTAAAGAACTGAATCTTCCTCATGTTTTTCAGTGAAGATTGGTTTAAGACAACATTTTGGGGGCCAGTAACAAATTGAGCAAAATCAATAATGTTTGTGATCACCCTGTATCTTTAAGTGAACGAAACAAACTGTAACTGTAGGATATGTTAATATAGACCCAGTTTAATTTGTGAATAAATTTGTGTGACGATAGAATATTAAATAAGGGAGATATAAGCGTTTATTTTAAAACTCCAAAAAAATCTGCATATTTTTTATTTATACACTCCTTCTCATAATTATAAGGACACCCGTTTTTCTATATTAACTCAGCACTGAACACTATTATTTAAACATATATATTTTTAATTAATTTGAATTTCATTAATAGACTATATTTAAGACGTTTTATCGTTTTTCTATCTTAAAAAACTTTAAATATGGTAAAAAGATGATTTTTCAGGTGTTCACAATTATAAGGACAGCTCGAATTTTAGTAATTTTTTTCAGTTATTCTTTAAATTAATATTTTATGGTTAAACAGTCAGACATTCTCTCTGGTATATATATATATATATATATATATATATATATATATATATATATATATATATATATATATACATTTTTTTTTTTTTTATTCAGTTTCAACACCATTTCATATAGCATATATGATATTCTTAATACATTTAAACTATTTAAAATTGCTTTTCACTTGCATGCACTTTTCTAATCTCACAAGTTATGGTTTTTTCAAGTTTTAGGCCATGGGAAAGGCAATAATACAGAAGTTTCTTTCTTCAGACTATTTCCTATTGCTCTAAAAGTAGAGCAAAAATGTAAGTCTTGTTGAAAAAAATATTATTACCCCCCAAAATCTAACAAAAATCTGATAATTCCACGTTTAAAATTTACGGATATTCTCTTGATGTTCATAATAATAATATAAAAATTTACTAAATTCATTCTGCCTTCAGTAGAAGCAGCTTCCCAGAGCACCATAGATCCACCTTTAAAATGCCCGACTCATATCTGCCTTTAAAAAATCTGCTCTGTCTTTCGCTATCTTCTGATCGTGCCAGTAACTACTAAAACCATTTGGTTAATCAAGAATAAAATGTTTTTCATCCGAAAAGGCAACATTTTACCATTTAATATTGTCTTTATTCAACTTTAACACAGATGTTCTTTCCCCCATTAAATGCTGATTGATTATTACAGATTTTTTATTCATTTTAACATATTATTAATTATTTTAAACATGCATAGATGTAGACCCTAACCTTCCGTTAAAAATTACGAGCAAATTCGGCAGCAGTCATTATGAGTAGAACAGTAAGAGGAATTATGAGTCTTCGATCTCTGTAAAACAACTATGATTTTTCATCAGATCTCTCTCCTATCGAACCAGCAGTTCAGTGTTTGATCACATTTCCTTCAGCAATTTTAAACCTTCGAATTTCATTAGAAATTCGGCGGATTGAAATTTATCTTCCACTTAAAAAACACATTTATCATACTTCACTACTTGAACGTTCTTTTTTTCGAGGAATTATCAGTAATGCCCGTCCAAGAAAAATTGAAGGCTTATATATGATTTAATCTAGCCCAGTAGTTAACAAATTCGCGTGTCAACTGTAATTTATCTGCTAGTAAGTTAAATAAAACGAAAAAATCTGGATTGTCCCTATAATTATGAACATCTAAAAACGTGGAGAAAAACATATTTTGCATTATTTTTTATTAATTTTGTTTTATATTAAAAAATTATAACACTTTTGGTTTTTGGAATACTAGATATATTAAGTGCACTTAGTATAATCTTGTTTACAATTATTTTTACGTTAGTTATTTAAGAATCCTTATAAATATGAGAAGGAGTGTAATATACAGAATTTTTAACGAAAATTATTCCCACTTTCAGATAAATTGGAAAAACACTTTTAAAACAATACACTGCAATCAGAATACAAATATCTCAAATATCTCATGAAATATGAACATTTTTATGAAAAACGTTTTTACTGCACATGTTTTAATATATATATATATATATATATATATATAGAGAGAGAGAGAGAGAGAGAGAGAGAGATTAGTGTTAATGCCAAAATAGGCCAATATTTGTATATATTTAATTATATATACAATAAGTAGTAAATTTAAGAATTTTTAAGTTCTTTAAAAATTGTTGAGAATAAACAAAATACATTTAAATATTTGCGCATAAGCGGCATATTAAATTTAAATGCAAATATAATTTGAATTATTTAGTACCATTGTAACACTCAGCAGACAAAAGATAGATGAAGATACCAACATAAAATAAATTTTAATTGAGATTTATTTCGATTAAAATTAGTCACTGTATTAAATTAATTTGAGTACCAATGATTAGTAAAAACAAGTTAAAGTACTTACGCAGAAGAGAAATGACACTAACATAACACATGAGCCTAACGATGAGAGAATTTGCAAAAACTATGAATTATTAGTAACAGTCAACATTTGAGAGAAAAGAGAAAGGATAAAATCACCAAAGAGTTCCGTTAAAAGGAAAAAAAATTAAATTCATGAATTGAAAATTGGAATTTTAAATGCTGAAAAATAGAAATGTACTCATCAGGAAACTCGCATTTCTATCAGCATGTGCAAGATTTCGTAAAACTGTATAGCTAATTCCAGCAAATATACAACCCAAGTCTCTATTTTGCAACAAAACAAAAAAGAAAAAAGAAAATTGAATTAAAATAAAAAAGAAATTAAATTAATCAATGACACAAACCAAAATTTAAACAAGGAATAAGTAATTTAAGCATTCCTTATATTAAACGTTACTTACGGAGATAGTATAAATAAAGAGGTTGCCAAACGAACATTAGTAAAAAGAAAAGATTAAAAGTTTAGAAATGATTAATCGATTTAGGTGCTACTGAAATACTTTAACTGATTGCATTATTTGTTAGTTATTAATCTCTAAAAGCTTTTAACAATTTTTAAAAAGGTGATTTTTAATTTTAACGTTAACCTTTTTAAAGTTCAGTTTATTTTTAACTTTCAACGTAGCGTGAGCAAGCGCCATCTCACGAGAAAAAAGAGATTTACTTTTAGGTAAAACTTAAAATGTACGGTTTAACTTAGAATTTTTACTTAGTTGAGTTAAATTTTTAGTCTTAAGCGATCTCATCCAAAGGCCTACATGTCATGATTAAGACATTATGATTATTGGTGAAATAATTATTTATTTTTTTATTTTAATTTTTTTAATTTTTTAGATTGTAATTTTTTAAAGAAACTACCAAATTTGATTTCTCATTTAATGAAATCTGAAGTGTGAGTTATTCAACAAATTTTAAGTAGGAAATTTTAATCTTTCATAATATCAACCAGAATATATATATATATATATATATATATATATATATATTGCATAAATTGAAAGCTAGATATATTGTGCAACTTTTGTCAAAAGTGCCTTTGAATACAGTAAAAATTAAGCAAATTATCCGAAAAAGAACTAGCTAGATTTTAGATATTTTCTAAGAGTTGAAATTTCTTAAGAGGTTTTTCACATGCCGCGTAACTAATTTAAAGATCCACAATTATTTTAACACTTAGCAAATGTTCTTTTTTGTGAAAAACCCCTTATCATCTTGCAAATCATAGTAAATAAACAAAAATGTGTTATAATTTCAAGCTTATAAGAGGGTTTTCACAAAACAGTACATTTGGATCGTGGTTGAAATAATTAGATCTTCAAAGTAATTACGAGGCATATGAAAAACCCCTTAAGAAATTTCAACTCTTGGAAAAAAACTAAAATCTAGCTCGTTCTTTTTCGGATAATTTGCTTATTTTTACTCTCTTCAGATGCACTTTTGACATAAGTTGCCCAATACATATAGCTTTCAACTTATGCAATATATATATATTTTTATCTTTCACACATGCGCAGTGAAAACGTTTTTCATAAACTTGCTCCGATTTCATGAGGTATTTAAGATATTTGTATTTTGAGTGCAGTATATTGTTTTAAAAGTTTTTTTCCATCTAATCTGAAAGTGGGAATAATTTTCGTTAAAACTCTTTATATTATAAATAAAAAACATGTTGACTTTAAGTTTTAAAATAAATGCTTATATCTCCGTTATTTAATATGCTATTGTCATACAAATTCGTCCACAAATTGAACTGGGTCTATGTTAACATATCGAGGGATAAGTTTTTAAATTGAAAAAAAAAAAAAAAAACCCTCATCGTTTGCAATTCTTGCTAAACTTTTGAGCACGAGTGCAATACCATTTTGTTAAGTAAATATTTGTCGAGTCATGATCTTAGTCTTTATGCTGTTTATAAAAAAGCAAATTGAGGATAAAAATTAGCGTGTAAAACATTCCAATTTAAAATTTAAAATATTGCTTCATTGCAATATTTCAATATTGCTATGTAACAAGTAAAAAAACTATGTAACAAAGTGGTCTTATACTAACAGAGTAAATATGAGTAACAGAGTGCATAGGTAACAGAATAGACGGAAAATATTCACTTTGGATCCATTCATTCTATTTATTCCATTTAGGATTAGATTTTAGTACATTATTAACATGTTCTATAACGTATAAAAAATGTCATCGTAATTATTTAACAGTTTACTGTAAATAAGGTGACATGGTGGGCATTAAATATATACTCAACTTAAATTTTTAAACAAAATGATTTTACATAAATAAAAATATCCAGCTAATGTAGATATTTACAGAAAGGGCTAATTACATCAATAAATAATCATGAGGAAAAGTATTGACATCTGCGTGTAAATATTGTCACAAAAACTTTTGTAACATAGTGGATATATAAAAGAAACACCGTTTTGCAGGACTAAACATATTACGTTATAGTAAAAAAAAAAAAAAAAAAAAAAAAAAAAATTGAATAAGTTAAGATGTAACGGAGATCTCAATAAATCTCAGTATTAGGTCTACTAGTAAGCAGTGCTGCCAGATTTGAGGGAAATTTTTATTCAACATCCACCGTTAAATTTTACTTATAACGGTTAGCTAATTACATAGACGGTTTCTGTAAAAAATGTTTCGAAACAATTAGCAAACCGTTTCAATTAAAATTTAGTGGTGGGTGTTAAATAAAAATTTCCCTCAGTCTGGCAGCACTGCTGTAAAGTTCTGTAACTTTGAATTAATAAAATGACACCAAAATTTTTTTGTTTAACAATATATCTATATGGTACTTTACCAGTTATCATCATAAAAGTGACCCAATAATATCTTAAATATTACCCAGTATAAATTTCCGATGTCAGTATTTTAATTTAAAATGACTAACTTTCCGGTAGACATAATACTAAAGATTACATATATTTTGTTTTTCAGGTTGTTTAATGTTTTCTCATTTTTAATGTAATTATATCCCCAAAACATGCTTTTTTTTCTTCAGAAAATAAATTTAATTATTGAAATGTCAATAGAAATAAATCTAAAGGCCATACTGATTGCAAATGGCGGCAATTATAAAATTTTTTGAGAATAATCCACATCATGATATTCTAATATCACTTTAGTAAAGTTGGCTCACGACATTTGCTGTACACGACGTATTCGAAAAATTGCGCTTCAAAAACACCAAAGTTACTTAAATAATTGCTCAATTTGGGTAAGAAAATGGAGAATTGAAAAAGTTCCAAAAATGCTTCCGATTTATTCACCAATAAAATCTATGACCCCCTCCAAAAACTTTTTTCTTGAAAAAGGAATCCACATCCTGGAATAGTTCTAAATACCTAGGAATTGAACTAGATTCTAAACTAACGTGGTCCAGTTATATTTCAGAAAGAATGATAAAAGCCAATTTCTCTTGATTAGAATGAAGCCGCACTTTCCATTCAATTTTTATTATGATAGATTAAGATAACCGCCTGTCTATTAAAAAAAAAAAAAAAACATTCTTCATAAATAAATCCATTATTCTCCAGTCATAACCTATGATTGTAAGATTTTCTGATCATTTACTGAAATTCAATTAGAGATAACTGAAATTTTAAATAAACTAACTAACCAAACTGAACTACTAAAGTTTGTAAAAGCGAGTCACAGAATTCACTATAATATTATTCGCCAGAATCTGCAAATGAGGCCGATATATGCTGAAAATCGGAAATTATCTTTGAAATTTCTACCCCTTGCCGGAAATCCTCTATCCGACTAAATTCGTAGTTACGATCCTGGAGTCGGAAGAGGAAAGTAATGTCCCTTAATTATTTTAGCTAAAGACGATGATTTTCGCCCTTCTCTAAAAAGCGTAGAAGTATTACTTATGGAATTACTTAACACAAAACTTCCATTGAAAATTATATTTTTCCTTGAACGAATGAAATGTTTGCCCTCTAAAAATGCCATGCGATGGCTTGAAAATTTAATTCAACCATGATTTCAACCTTCTTACTTCATCATTTATAAAACAAAATTCCCCCCCCCCCCCCCATAAACTTTGCCAATTGTCGAAATATACACTTTTTTATTATTTAGCGTTTTTTTTTTTTTTTTTTTTAATTTCGTGTAATTTTCCATTTCATACCTATTCTTTATGCCTTTCTATGAATTCTCTCAGCGGAATACACTCAATCTTAGCTCCTAATTGGTTGAAAGGCAAATTGATCTCACGATCCGATCAGGTTTTATAAATAGAACAAATTACATTCTGATTCTTTTGCTGAATGAACTTGTTCATGTCAACCGTGGAGTTCATTTCAGAACTTATTTCCAAGCTGACCTCTGGCTGTTCTATTTAGTGACCTATTTAGCGATGTAATTTTAGATATTTTCACTATCTTATCAAATTTCTATACAAATTTAGCTTTTCTTCCTTTTTTAAAATTAATTTATTAGTAAAAATATATGAATTGCCCTAAAATTTGTCTTTTTTATGATCTCGAATCCAGAGGTATTTTGCTGTGTTTCTTGGTATCCTTTGCTTAAATTCTAGATTTCTTTGCGCCTTTCTGACTTGCCTCGTCAACGCACGCGACTGATTTCACTAGGAATTCTGTTGCACTCAGGATTTTTCAAAGAATTTTCTTAATTTCATTTTTTAATGTGTTCTCCTGGTGTTTCATTTTAATTGAATTCTGATTTGACGGAACTCAAATAAAAATAATAATTTGAATGATTTTTTTTTTTTTTTTTGGATAATTTGTCCTTAAGTATTTACTGTCGATGGAGTTAAGCATTAGTTACGATCACATGCAGATACTCCGAAGCATTTACGTTGATGCCGACGTCGCATTTAAACTGTACAAGGCCTGGGTTCTGAAAAATTCCGAAGAAGAAATCATTAAAGTATTACTATTCAAGTATAATAGTAAATATCATTCAAGTTAGTATGAAGTAGTATGAAGCTATTTCTCCAGGAACTAGAAACACGCTGGGCGGCGTGTTTCTTTGAAGGGGAAGGTGGCCTAAAATGATCCCCTTAACCCTTTCCGACCTAAGCTACACAATTGTGTAAGTTAGATATCTGCATGTCCACACATATTTTTGCATCTACAGCAGTCGTATGTAACAAAAACAAGAAATGAATGATCGTACTAAATCCCAGAAAGTGTAAAGTACCATTTTTAATTAACAAATGGTGGTTGTACTCTATATTTTTCTTTCAGCAGGCAAAAACAGAAGAATGCAATGTTTTAAGGTAAAAATGTTCCGGTCGGAAAGGGTTATAGAAAAAACTTTTGCAACATAACATAACTCTTTAAAGAAACCTTTGGCCATTTGCTAGTATGTTTTACACATTATTTTGCATTATAAACATATTATAATAATATTTTAAACACAAATTAAGTAATGAAAAAAAAATAGATTTTTTGAAAAGTGTCCAAAGGATTTTTTTTATCCTGACCAATGGGCAAAATGATCCTTCATTTAATAGTAATTGTAAATTGTTTTTTTATAGGCGACATAAAGGATACAAAATTAATTATGACAATACATAATTAAATAAAATTAATAAACCCGGTCATATTTCTGTATATGAAATGCCTACTCTATATCTAAATAAAGAGGAAAGCTAGTGATTACCTTATGAGAGATGCTGTAAAAACTACGTTTTCATAGAATTCTATTCATACGCGTAATGCTGCGATCGCTTGAATACATCAATTGTTTCTTCTTGACTTGGTATAAGTACTATATATGTTACTCTGTAGATAGCGCTATCTGTATGGAAGAAAAGATATGTAGATCGTTTTGCCCGGTAGAATCATTTTAGACGACCTTCCCTAATTACAATGTGCTTTCATTTTGTTAAAATGCTGTGTTATATCTAGTGGCATTCCTTAAACAGTTGGATAGAACCTTATTTCCAAATTATTAAAAAAAGTTAAATCTAAAAATTTGGTAGGTGTATATCTAAATATCAAGGAAATACCTATACTCATTTGATTTTTACTTTGTTCTATGTATGTGTAAGAAGAAAGCATTGGATTCATGAATACTTTCGAATTCCAATTTTCGATAGATTTATGCATTTTGAGATGTCCTGAATACGATTTGACTATTTTTGGAAAATGTCTGTCTGTCTGCATGTCTCTCTGTGTGTATCACAAATTTTGTAGGTGCTGTATCTCACGAACCAATGAACAAAATTTAACCAAACTTAGTATTTGTTGAACCATGCCCTAAATTGAGGCTGATTACATTTTCGGATCAATCGCTCAACAGGTGGCGTACTAATTCTATTTTTTTTTTCACAACTTTTAACATGGCAGTATATGACAAAATTTCGCATGAATGTAGTACATAATGAGAATTATTTATAACACATGATTGTAAAATTAATAAGAATCATTGATATTAGTAGTAGTAAGCTAGGTGCATGTAGGAGCATCGCTTCTGTTAGGTGAGAAATACCTCCCTAGGGGTGTAAACTTTCAAAATGAAAATTTTTTGAAAAAATGTGTCAATACCTTTAAAACGAATGTTGAACAATAAATGTGTGACAATTTATGACAAATTTACCATTTTTTTTTTTCATTTTTAACGAAAAAAAAAAAAAATCACATTTCTTCTGATTTTGGCACAAATTTGACTTTCTTTCGGCATTTATTGCTATACTTCTCTGAAATAAAATTCGTCTGCATTCATCATGGAAAATAATTGTAATAAATAATAATTTAATAAATAATTTGTAAATTTGTATAGTATCATATAGAAGAAAACCTTTGGGTGGCCACAATGTACCAGTTTACTTTTGACTGCAATTCTATATTCAGGTTCTTATAATATAGCATTTGGCATATTTATCAATAATTTGGTATATTTATCAAATTATAGTATGTTTATCAAGCAGAATATATTTATCAATTAAAAAATTTAACATTTTCTTTTAATTCTCTTAAATAAAATAAATAAATGTATAGTTTTTATTCTTGTCTCTCTTTTCTTTTTTTCTTGTAGAAATCTTGGTTAAACACAGTTTAACATGAGTATGGAAAGTGCATAAACTTGCTAATTTTCGATAATGAGTATTAGCTAGAAACTTTTGACTCTAATTTTGAATGCCATGAATTCTCATTGGTATTTTTCTTCCTTAAGGTTTTTCCTTTTTTCTTCTTTCCTGGGCATTTTAATAAAAGGAATATCTAAGCGGCATTGATTATATATAATAAATAACACGTTAAAATCTTTTTGTGTTTTTAGACACTAATGTACGTTTATAATGAAAACACTCCTATTATTACGCATTTTTATTAAAGATATAAGCTGATATACGCCTAACTCTATCACCGTATTCTAAATTGTTTTAAAAATTTAATACTTAAAATAAAGCATTTTAATCTAAAAACTTTTTATTAAATTGGAAAGGTTTGAAAAGCTCAACTTGTGTATTTTACCCATAGTTTTTGGTATTCATGTAATAGGTTTATACGTATTTCAGGTAGACATACACTCTTTCTCATATTTATAAGGACACTTTATATTTTTAAATAACTAACGCAAAAATAATTGTAAACAAGATTATACTAAGTGCACTTAATATATCTAGTATTCTAAAAACCAAAACTGTTATAATTTTTTAATGTAAAACAAAATTAATAAAAAATAATGCAAAATGTGTTTTTCTCCACGTTTTTAGATGTTCATAATTATAAGGACAATCCAGATTTTTTCGTTTTATTTAACTTACTAGCGGATAAATTACAGTTGACATGCGAATTTGTTAACTACTGGGCTAGATTAATTCATATATAAGCCTTTAATTTTTCTTGGACAGACACTGATAATTCCTCGAAAAAAAGAACGTTTAAGTAGTGAAGTATGATAAATGTGTTTTTTAAGTGGAAGGATAATTTCAATCCGCCGAATTTCTAATGAAATTCTAAGGTCTAAAATTTCTGAAGGAAATGTGATCAAACATTGAACTGCTGGTTCGATAGGAGAGAGATCTGATGCAAAATCAGAGTTGTTTTACAGAGATCGAAGACTCATAATTCCTCTTACTGTTCTACTCATAATGACTGCTGCCGAATTTGCTCGTAATTTTTAACGATAGGTTAGGGTCTACATTTATGCATGTTTAAAATAAATAATAATATGTTAAAATGAATAAAAAACCTGTAATAATCAATCAGCATTTAATGGGGGAAAGAACGTCTGTGTTAAAGTTGAATAAAGACAATATTAAATGGTAAAAAGTTGCATTTTCGGATGAAAAACCTTTTATTCTTGATTAACCAAATGGTTTTAACAGTTGCTGCCACGATCTGAAGATAGCGAAAGGCAGAGCAGATTTTTTAAAGGCAGATATGAATCGTGCATTTTAAAGGTGGATCTATGGTGCTCTGGGGAGCTGCTCCTACTGAAGGCAGAATGAATTTAGTAATTTTTTCTATTATTATGAACATCAAGAGAATATCCGCAAATTTACGTGGAATTATTAGATTTTTGTTAGATTTTGGGGGTAATAATATTTTTTTCAACAAGACTTACATTTTTGCTCTACTTTTAGAGAATAGGAAATAGTTTGAAGAAATAAACTTCTGTATTATTGCCTTTCCCATGGCCTAAAAGTTGAAAAAACTTTAACTTATATTAGAAAAGTGCATGCAAGTGGAAAGCAATTTTAAATAGTTTAAATGTATTAAGAATATCATATATGCTATATGAAATGGTATTGAAACTGAATATAAAAAAAAAAAAAGTATATATATATACCATAGAGAATGTCTGACTGTTTAACCCTAAAAAGAGACCCCATAAAATATTAATTTAAAGAATAACTGAAAAAAATTACTAAAATTCGAGCTGTCCTTATAATTGTGAACACCTGAAAAATCATCTTTTTACCACATTTAAAGTTTTTTAAGATAGAAAAACGATAAAACTTTTTAAATATAGTCTATTAATGAAATTCAAATTAATTAAAAATATATTTGTTTAAATAATAGTGTTTAGTGTTTAGTTAATATAGAAAAACGGGTGTCCTTATAATTACGAGAAGGAGTGTATTCTAATAATTCAATATTTTATACTTTCATCAAGTTACGAAGATGAATTTTCTTTTAAGAAGTCCAAACAGATTTCTGACTAGAATGAAAGACCAAAGAATCATATATTTGTGTTAGAAAAAATCAAAGATAGGGATATTTTTCCTTGTTGTAATTATTTTATCAGAGAAAGAATTCTTCATACATCCAAAGCTATTTTCTGTCGTTTCACACAACAGATCGATAGTTCTTTTCTTGGTTTTTATCGAGACTTTTGAGAAAAAAAGGGGGTGAATGCTATCTTGGAGAATACCACAATGAAATATGTTTATTATATAATACCCTCAATTGTGTTAATACATACGAAATATAATTCGTGAATTTATTTTTTATTAGTTCAAACACACACATTTAGAATAAATTTGCTTTTAAATTATAATCATAATAATAAAAATTGTAATAAGAATCTTTGTTAAAGCTGTTCTTTCCCTTAGCCAGAAAAGAAAAAAAAAAGCGTTAGAATAAAGGAAAATATTTTTTCTTTCCTTTTGTTTTCGTAAGAGACTTTCTTTTTATATTTGTAGCTTTTACAGTATACTTTTATTTAACGCTATGGCGCACTCTAATAAAAGAAACTAAAGTTTAGTTTTTCATTTTGGTATTTTTGAGTGTTTGCTATTTTCATTAGAAATTTTTCCATACATTGCAGTTACGATCTAATAAATTGCTTCATAATTTTTTTTTTCTAGTTTAAAGACGCATATATTTTTTTTTTTTCGAAATAAAATAACATGTATAAAAATCGATTCTTTAATAGTGAGATAAAATAAATATTCTTCTTATCAATCTTTAATTTAATTTTAATATTTTTTAATTCTGAGAGAAAATTAATGAAATATAAACTATAGAAATTTTATTTTTTTAATAGAATTGTTTTTCATTTTTTTTAAATTTAAAATCATATTAAAATACTTTATATGATATTTTAAACAGAAGTGTAAATAAATCCTTTAACAAGCCTAAATTGCTTTCAAGGAGAAAAATGAATTTATTTTCTATTTATTTATTTTGAAATTTTTTAACTGAAATGCTATTTTGAAATTTTTTCACTGAAATACTTTAAAAATAACACAGAGTTTGGTTCTAAAATAATTCATGAAAAACAAAAACTGTTTTTGGACACAAAACCCGAGAATTTTTCAGTCGATTACTACAAGTATTATTCGAAATGTAAATTCCATGTCTGAGTAAATACACTGCTCTGAAAAAAAAAAAAAAAAAAAAAAAAAAAAAAAGAAAGAAAGAAAGAAAAGAAAAGAAAAAAAATCGAGCCTTGATACCATTCTTGCTGATTCTCCTGTAAAATGACCTCCTGAATCCGATTATGATTATCATTTTGCCCAGTCACCCATCGTTTTCTCCGGACATCACCCCTCACCCGATTTTTATCACTGTTCGGGAATTTTATGGCCATGAATTTGATTTGGAGAATGAAAAAGAATTAGTTTAACACTTAAAAACAAAAAAAATATAATGTTTAATAAATAACATTAATAATATATTAAAAAAACTAAAGAAATGTAATACATAATTTTAGTGGCAAATTCCCCCCCATTCCCTAAATTTCCCCCTTGACGCAAACGTTCATGTTTTAGAATTTTCCAACTCTGTAGCCCCTCAGAAGATATCTAACAGTTAAAATACCCTCCCCCCCCCTAAAAATCAAGTTTATAGCCATAAAATTACTGAAAAGTGATAAAAATAGGGGCCATCTCTAAAAAACGGTGGATGATAGTGTGAAATGGGCGTCATATTCGGATTCAGGAGGTCATTTTACATAAGAATTTGCAAAAATGGTGTTGGGGCAATTTTCATACAGAGCAGTGATATTAGCGAGCTATATAACTGGATAATGATGAATATTTAATATTCATTTACTATTTTTCAGCATAGTCACCTAACACATTAAGGAATTCATCACAGCAATATATAAGTTTTTGTATGCCAGAATCATAGAAGGTGGCCGCCTTTAACGAGATATTACAGCATAAATGAAATAAATGAAATGAAATGAAATAAATAAAAGAAATAAATGAAATTTACTCTTGGACAGGTTAGGGATAAATGTCTAACAACTAATTTGTTTCTTACTAAAGAATTCAGTAAGATGTGTCACATAAATGGCATATAACCTACCATTTTCGTGTAACAAAATGACTCTATCAAAAGCAAGCTGCGTCTTCTATCTTAAACTAGCAGTCTTTGCCCGCTTGGCTGGTCATTATATTGAAATGAATTCTCAAAATACCATATCATAATAATAGTAAAAAAAAATCGTTGAAATCAGTCAAAATCTAAGTTCTCGCTACCTTCGGTAGAGGTTGCCGCACTTCGAGTCTGGAGCAATAATGCCTTCGGTACGATTTGCCTGCATTTTACTCCCCCTCCCTCTCGGGCAAAGTGGAAAGATTTGCAAAATTACATCAAATTGCTTATTACGTACATTTAATCAAAACCCACACACAAAAATTCGCCATTCTAAGGTAATTTGGAGCAGATTTAAACTTGAAAACGTGTTTTTTGCCCCGCCCACCCCAAAGGTGGGGAGTAATTTCACAAAATCCCTTTATAGTTCATGTTGTATACACATACATAACCGACACATTAAAAAATCGAGATCCTGAGATAATTTGAAGCAGAGTTATGTTTTAAAACGTGCTTTTTAGTCTCCCCCCCCCCCCGTGTTTTTTTAGCCCCGTTCTTAAAGGAAAGAAGGGGTGGGAATTTCGCAAAATCTCTTTATATCATGAGTTAGATACATGTAACTGACCCACACATCAAAAATGTCCTTCCTAAGACAATTTACTGCAGAGTTACGCATGAATGGATGTTTTTTGCCTCCCTCGCCTCCTAAGGAGGTGATTTTGCGGTAGGGTGGAATTTTGCAAAATCACGCTGAAGTGTGTTAAACACGCATAAGCAGTGAAAAGATCAAAAATTGCCATTCTAGGATAATTTTGAATAGAGTTACGTATGGAAACATGTTTTTGTGGAGTTTCAAATAATCCCTTTGTAGTTTTTGTGTGTATAACCAATCGACATATCAAAAAATCGATTTCCTGAGATAATTCGGAGCAGATTTACTTTTAAAAACATGTTTTTGCCCCACCCTACCCCCCCGCCCTTAAAGGGGGGAAAGGAAAAATTTCCCCAAATCCCATTATAGTGCGTATTGGGAACGCATAACCAGCCTGCACATAAAAAATCGCCTAAGATAGTTCGGAGCAGTTGGAGATAGTTCGGAGATAGTTCGGAGAGTTGCGCATGGAAACATGATTTTGCCACACCCCCCACCCAAAAGGTGATAAACTTGAATTTTACAAAATCTCTTTGTAGTGTATGTCTTGAGCACGTATAACCAATCGAAATATCAAAACATCGCTATTCTGAGATAATTTGGAGCAGAGTTATTCTTAAAAGCGTTTTTTCGAACGCATAAACAACCCACACGTAAAAATTAATCTTACTGGGATAATTTAAAGAAAAGTTGTGCTTGGGAACATGTCTTTGCCCCCCACCCCCAAGTGGGGGATAAGACGGAATTTTAGAAAATCCATTTGTTGTATGTATCTTGAAAACGCATAACCAATCGACGTATCAAAAAATCGCTGTCCTGAAATAATTTAGAGTAAATTTATTCTTATGAGCGTGTTCCCCCGCCCTTAAGAGGGGGAGGGAGAAATTTCGTAAAATCCCTTTATAATGAATGTTGGGAACGCATAAACAACCCACACATACAAATTAATCTTACTGAGATAATTTGAAGTATGCTTAAGAACGTGTTTATTCTCCCCCATCCCAAGGGGGGAAAGGGAGGGACTTTCTCAAAATCCCGTTACAATGGGTGTTGGACACACGTAAATAGGCCACACACTAAAATTTTTGACCTCAGTTCCTATACATTTTTCCGGACGAATTTATGCTCATGCTTTTGAACCCCCTCGCCCACCACGGGGCAGTAGGGTGGTATTTCACAAAATCACCTTGTAGTGTGTGTTGAATACGCATAAGCAGTCCACACATCACAAATTGCCTTCCTAGGATAATTTTGAACAGAGTTACGTATGGAAACATGTTTTTTACCACACAGCCCTCAAAAGGGGGGGGGGGATAACACGGAATATCAAATAATCCCTTTGTAGTTTGTGTGTGTTGAGCACGCATAACCAATCGGCATATCAAAATATCGCTTTCTTGAGTTAATTTAGAGCAGAGTTACTCTTTAATACGTGTTTTTGCCCTTCCTTCACCCCTTGCCCTTAAAGGGGGGAAATAGGGAATTTCACAAAACCCCTTTATAGTGCGTGTTGGGAACGCGTAACCAGCCCACGCATACAAAATCGCCTAAGATAGTTCAGAGCAGAGTTGCGCTTGGAAAAATAATTTTGTCCCCCATCCCCAAGGGGGATAATGTGGAATTTTACAAAATCCCTTTGTAGTGTGTCTTGAGCAAGCATAACCAATCTACATATAAAAAACCCGCTATCCTGAGATAATTTGGACAGAGTTACTCTTATAAGCATGTTTTTGCCCGCCCCCCCCACCCGCCCTTAAAGGTGGAGTGAGGGAAAAAATTTCGTAAAATCCCTTTATAGTACGTGTTGGAAACGCATAAACATAAACAATCCACACAAAAAATTTAATCTTACTGAGATAATTTGAATCAAAGTTATGCTTAGAAATTTGTTTATTCCTATCCCACCCCCAAGGGGGGAAAGGGGGGATATTCACAAAATCCCGTTACAATGAGTGTTGGACACACGTAAATAAGCCACACAGTAAAATCTGTGACCTTAGCTGCTATAGATTTTCACGGACGAATTTAACTCTAAAAGGGGGGGGGGCAAATTTGCTCCCTCGTAACTCCTCTCCAAAATCGAAAATCAGAAAAAATCAAAAATGAGTTTTTGAAAATATCTCCAAGACGAAGCTTGGCGGTTTTTTTATATCTTCGAGCTATTACTGGTAGAGTTTTATTCGAAAATCCGTACTTTTCTAAATTTGTCTCCAAAAATCGTTTTCACCCCCTCCCCCCTTAAAAATCCAAAATTCCAAAATAGCAGAAAATATTATTTTTTGTATTCAAGTCTAGTCTCCCCATCTGCAATTTCTTCACCGTGAAGTAATTTGGAGCCGAGTTTGGAGCCGAAAGGGGTTTGTGCCTTCTGCCCCCTCAGGGGGGTGGGCATTTCGCAAAATCCCGTCTTAGTGGGGGGTCAGGGTCCTAAAATCAACCTGTTCACCAAAATTTGTGACTGTATCTCCCATAGAATCGCCACGGCTGTGTTGAGTCAGTGGTCAGTGAATCAGTGAATTTACTTTTATATATATATATAAGTAATAAGTCGTGACAGCTTCACTGTTCCGTTCAGCAGCATTGGCAGGTTTGTCTGTGATTGCGAAATCTAATTCATTTTTGGTACACATCGTGTGCACACTGTTCTAGAAGGTAAGCATTCATAGTCAAAATAAAATTACAATGGTACGCGTATTTTCAGGGAAGAAGCAATGGAATGTATGCCACTGGTGATCATTAAGTAATATGTAGTTGCATGAATTGCCGCAGCAATTTAACGAATCTGTTCACCATTCACAGGCCATTTCTTCCTTCGTCTTTCATGTTTGTACTGCATGAATTGCCACATCAATTTAACGAATTTTTTCACCATTCGCAGGTCATTTCTTGCTTCATCGTTCAAGTATGTACTGCATGAACTGATTAATTAAGTCTGTCTTCTAAAAATTTTTTTCACGCACATAACGGTATCATCAAATACCTTACAGATTTTTCAATGGATGTTTTATGGTAGCATATTACTTGCACGTGTCATAATACCGAACGAAATGTTCAGTCAGTGGAACATTATTAAGTAAAAAAAAAAAAAAAAAAAAAAAACTCTAGTCCCAGATTTGTATGCAGTTATAACACATTTAGGCGGTAATGCGGAGATGATGAAGCATCGATAAATTATCATCATTTGTGGGGTGCAAGAATGATGCCTTTTTAAAAGATAATTTTTAAATAACCCTCTAAGAAGGTCTATATGCGTTACTTTAAAACTGTATTATTTATTCAGTTTCCCACGCCAAACCAAATGATTTTGTTAAATATATTCATGTTTACCTATCTAAACATTTATACTGATTTTGACACATTCACATTTTTGATGATTGCAATCTTAGAAACCAATCTGATGAAACTTTAAATTTTTATAAAGTATATATTATTTCTGAGTTAAATATATTTCCCCCTTCTCGTATTGTTTTAAATTTCTTGATCTAAATATGCTTATGCTACAATATGAGAGACAGAAATTTGTATCGTAGTTGGTATTTAAAGTGTAAAAGATTTATTAAATATTTTGAACGGATTAATTCAAAATGCTGTATTGATTTTAGAATTATAAAACTTATTTTTATAAGCAGTTATGACGCAAAAAATTATACTTGAGTTACTATAATAATTAATAAAAATTATAAAGCAGTATATTTAACTACTAAACTAAAATTACTCGCTTACTAATAACGTAAGGTGAAAGTATCGAAACATAGACATTAAAAATAAATAAATAAATAAGTAAACTCTTCTAAAAGAATGATGCAATATAGACGGCTATCTGAAACTTACCAAATTAAGGAAAGGCGCCCATCGCTTCCAATTTTGAAATTTTCTGTGCCAATAAAATAATACAGGTTGACTAAAACTCACAGAATATATTAAAATTACTTACCAAATTTTTAATGCCAGAAAGCAATGTTATAATGGAAAAAAAATAAAGACTTACCAAGAAGTGAAAAAGCCCAATTTCGTGTAAAACTTGGAATTCCATCATATTAATCAGGCAAAGCACAAAATATATATGTAATAACAAAGGGAAAAGAACATGAATATGTATAATGTGACCATAAAATGTAAAAACTTTGTAAATAATTTACAAACGTTTAAAAGTGTTTTTAAAAATTAAAAAATGCGAATAATTCAGAAATTTTAAAAGCTCCATTCCAAAGTAAAATTATCCGTATGATTTTAATTAAATTTACAAACTAAACAAAAACTCGCATATAAATTCCCAGACTAAATATAACAAAGTATGTTCTATGTAACCCCACAAAGGTACAATCATACCTAAAAATGAAAAATACAAATGCCGGCAAAATTTAAAATTCAAAAGAGCTAATTTTTCACATATGAAAATTAGTAAATATACATGAATGACAAAACATAAAATGGTTTAAAATATAAATTTCATCTTACGAAAGAAATAGTTTAAATAAATTAAGAAAAATTTTTGTAAAATGACACGATTATAAATAAACAAAATATTTTATCTTTGAACAAAAATTCAGTAATCCGAAATCTATTTATCTCTATTAGAGATATTTATTTTTATTTATTACTTACAAACAGTGTTTAAACTGCCATTAGTTTTTTTAGCATTTTGCTAAAAGATATTGTATTTTGCTAAACTATGTCAGTAAGAATTTCGCTAAAAAGCTAAAACTAGATTACTTCATAAAATATCTTTATATAACTACCTCTAGTTTTCATGCAAATATTCGTGGACAGAAATTACAAAATCACTAAAAATATTGGGAATCATTATCTATTTAGTATATTCGGATTTAATTTCAACTTTTAATGGTTGAATTTAAATGCAAAAATATTTAAAAACATAATTAAGAATTTGCTTCATAGATGTATTCTCAGTGCTAGTATTGTGTTTGTTGAAATCGAAACAAAATTTTGCTGATTCATTTTTCTTAATTTACAATATATGCGAACAAATGATCGCAGAGAGGTCAGATCAGTTTTAAAATATTACTTTCGACACTGGCAAGAACCCTATTCATTTGCAACATTCGAATTTAAAAACTTCGTAAGTTATTAGAAATTTACGATTTTCTTAACATGGGAGAATAGGACAAAAATTCACTTAAACGTGCATTTAATGGAAACGTTTTACTGTAAAAATGTCAGACCAGTTTTAAAATATCAGTTTTGATGCCGGAATGAACATCAGTAACTATAAATATGCTACTTTGGAAATTTCGCAAGTTATTGGAAATTTACGAATTTTTTAACATGGCAGTATAGAGCAAAATTTCACATAAACGTCAATTTTGAGAGATATTTTCATCGTAAAGATGTCAGACTACTTTTGAAATATTATTTAGGTCACTGCAGGATTATTAATGACTATGAATTTTCCAATATAAAGATTTCGTAAGTTATTGGAAATTTACGAATTTCTTAACATGGCTGAATAGAGCAAAATTTCACATAAACGTCAATCTTGAGGGATATTTTCATCGTAAAGATGTCAAACCACTTTCGAAATATTATTTAGGATACTGGCATGAATATCATAGACTACGATTTTTCCAATTTAAAAAATTCGTAAGTTATTTGGAATTTACGATTTACTTAACACGTCAGAATAAGGCAAAATTGAGCGTAAATTTCCATTTTGAGGATCGTAAATACATTAGACAACTTCAAAATTACATTTATGATATTTGTTTGAACATGATTGAATACAAATATTGTAATAGGAAAATTTCGTAAATCATTCGTAATTTACGATTTTATCAACATAGCGAAATTGTAAATTTTTCATATAAATATGAATTTTGAGGATTATTGCATTGGAAATAGTAGGATGAAAACTAAACAACGGAATTGACCCTGATAAAATAAATTAATAGATTAGAATAAGATATATATATCGAAGTGAACGGTGGATAGCCTATTAGGCGGGGATTTCATTCTGTCATAATATCAAGCTTTGGTCAAATTCATTTCTTTTAACATGATTATAATATGTCTGGCACTAGAAATTTATGAGAACATAAATATGATGGGGAACTGAGCAGAGTCCAGCTATGCCAACTAGTTTTTCTTCTTATTTAATCGTAATCACGTTTGGAGAATATTACTCTAAAAATTTACTGGTGTGAAAAAAAGGGCGGTACTAAGAAAACTACGGAATATTAATTAGGATGTTGGCAAGTATGGCTGGACATCTACCAGTGGCAGGGCTCATACATCCCGCCCTTTTTTCAGGCCACTTTTTGGGGTGAGAAACTTCCGTTCTTTTTCTTACTACTACTTTTCCCCAATAATTTCTGTCATATTTCAAAATTGCCAACCATTTTTTTAATAATAATAATAATAATAATAATAATAATAATAAATTAGTACCTGCTTTTTTTTTTTTTTTTTTTTTTTTTTTTCACACCAGTCTTTTTTTAGAGTAATTTTATACTCATTTAATCGTAGCTATGTTTGGTGATAATTACTCTAAAAATAAAGTGATGTGGAAAAAGAGGCATGTACTAAAAATCTTCCAATTTATAATTAGGATTTTGTCAAGTGTGATATTTAATCACAACATTAGTATAATTCATTAGCATAAAAGTAACCTAAAAATTTGTGCATGAAAATAGTGATGTCAAAGAAGGTGGAATTTTCTCATTCTTGAAAGTGTCCTGAAAAAATGGCGGGGAATACGACTCTTGCTATATGGGTATAAATTAGAGAATAGAGATATATGGTGCCATTATTCTCAAAAAGAGACACGAAAACACCATGTATGGGAATTTTAATTCTTTGAAATGATGATAAAAATATATATCGTTTCAAGTCACCAAATCGAATGTTTGTAAATGAGAAAACATACCTACTAGCATATTAATTAATATTCCGTAGTGATGTTAGTCTCGCCTTCTTTTTCACACCAATATCTTTTCAGAGTATTTTTCTTCTTATTTAATTGTAATCGCATTTAGAAAATATTACTCTAAAAATTTACTGGTGTGAAAAAAAGGGCGGGACTAACAAGGGAAGTGTGAATTAGTAAAATCGCTTTTGAAACCAAACCAACCTTAAATTAAAGAGCATGGTCGAAAACATTGGGTACCGTACAACTTTGCTGCAACAACTCCCATGGGGGTGAGATATGCCCTCTATTAGTTTTAGTTATTTCTATAAAAGCCAACAAAACAAGCCGCGTAGTGTGAACAGATGGTGCTGTGCTAGCGTGCTTGACTTCGGATACGGAGGTAGTGCGATCGTGTCCCCGCAAGGTCGTTCTGTATTTTATTTTTTTATTTCAGCTGAAATATTTATTTTTGACATTTTTAATTAAATTAAATCATTATTTTAAGAGAAAATATTACTTGTATTAAAACACGTTTTTTTTTTTTTTTTTTCTTTCTTTTCCTCAACGCGGACAATTTAATATATATATATATATATATATTTAACCAATTTATTTTTTTATTTAATAAATTTAAAAAAATTATAATTTAACGGGAAGTACTTTTGCATTATATTTAGGTAAGATTTTGTTAATGGTTACATTCAGATAAAATTTTGTTAATGATTGTTTTATATAAATTATTAATTACTATTTTTTAACGACGACATTAATAGCAAGAGTTAATCGTCTGCTCTCAATTGTATTATTTATTCAGGCAATTTTTGCATGAAAAATCCTGAATAATGAACAGCTGTTACTTAACTATTCGACGTCACCTTTATAACTTTTATTTCAAATATTTCATTAAACAACTGTCAAATTTAGTGGTGTCGGAAGAACTGACAATAATATTGAAGACAATGACAAATTTTCTCAAAATGATTTTTGCTAATTTATAATTAATTTACATCTAAAAAAATTCAAAATCTGGGTAAATATGAATTTTACAAATCAAGTAATCTCGACGAAAAGCCAAATATTTGACAAAATTTTCGTGATGAACAATAATTGACGGTGAACAAAATTGAAATTCAAATAATTGTGATCAATCTTTTTATATTTCTTGTTCTAATTGTGAAAAATACTTATGGTTTCATGATTTTTCTACTTTTATTCATAATTGTTATAAATTAGAAACTATAATTGTAGCTTTAAACATGGTATTAACTTTTTATAAATAAAAAATGCATTTCTTAAATTCATTCTCAATACTTTATTACTTGGAATACTCAAAAAAAAAAACCTTCTTAATGTAATAAATATTTTCTCTTAAATTAATAATTTAATTTAATTAAAAACGTATAGAAAAAAAAAATCGAAAAATTTACAAAACGCCCATGCGGGGACTCGATCCCATGACTTCCGTATCCGAAGTCAAGCATGCTAGCACTGCACCATCTGCTCTCACTGCGCTGCATGTTTTGTTGGCTCTTATAGAAAAAACTAAAACTAAAAGAGGTCATATCTCACCCCCATGGGAGTTGTTGCAGCAAATTTGTACCGTACCAATTGTTTTCGACCATGCTCTTTAATTTAAGGTTGGTTTCTTTTCAATAGCAATTTTACTAATTCACACTTCCCTTGTAAGGACACTAGGGAATATTAATTAAGATGCTGGCAAGAGCATACTTGCCAACCACCTAATTAATAACCGTACAATTGTTAACGACCCCTGAAAAAACGCCCCTTTTCTCACACCACTATATTTTTAGAGTTATTCTCTCCAAATGTTGTTACGATTAAATAAGACTATAATTACTCTAAAAAAATATTGGTGTGAAAAAAAAAGGCGGGTACCGGAAATTGTACGTTTCATAAAGAGATGGTTGGCAAGTATGCAAGTGTGAGGAAGTTGTTGCTTAAAAGTTGGAAATCACTGGAATATTTAAGGATTAAGTTAATTTACAGTCGTCAGCAAAAGTATCCGAGCACTAGAAAAAATTCCTATGTAAAAAAAGTACACTTAATACAGTTTTGTTAAATAAATCCTTGTCGAATCCTGTTTTTAGTCAGTCTAAGAACATGATTTGACAAGAATTTATTTGACAAAACTGTATTAACTGCACTTTTTTTATATAGGACTTTTTGCTAGTGCTCGGATACTTTTGCTGCCGATTGTATATATAATAAAAAACTGTACTTATGACGTTATGACGTTCTCTTTGCTGCATAATCAACAATGACAGTTGCATTTTACGTTAGTTTCCCTAATTATTTTGAATCACTTCTAATTATTATTGTTTCAAAATGCTCACTTGCAAATAAAGATTGAATTTTAGAAATTTGTATCCCAGGGGTGTTTGCGTTTTGGATTTTTATTTTATTTCCCACCAGTAATTTTTAATAGTGATATTATTAGTAGTTTTCTAGTAATGTATAGCAATTAAATATAGCCAAAAATAGAATTCGTAATTACTGGTGGGAAATAATTACGAAATAATAATAATAATAATAATAATAATAATAAATCTGGAACGCAAACACCCCTGGTATCCCAGTATTTGTTTGTAAATGTAAGACAATCAGATAAATAAGATTTATAAAAACGTGCGGACACACACAAAACCAAATCATAAAAAATTGTTTTAATTCTATTTTTGATCTGTAGTAAATGTTTAATATCCAGTGTTGCCAGATTTGGCGGATTTTTCATTCAATAATCACCAATAATTTTAAAAAGGGATATTTGATACACATAATAGATGATTAATCTTGGATGTGGTTAGGCAAACGTTATAATTAAAAATTATTGGTTATTATTGAATAAAAAATCCGCCAAATCTGGAAACACTGGTTAATACCTCTATTGTCTGAGAGGTAACTCTTTTTAGTTCCAATATTTTTGAATATTTCTCCTTGATTTTTTTATTCGTATAATTTTGTTCTAGAAGATTATAATAAAATAACCGAAACTAAAAAACCCCTAAAAATTGAGCAGTTGTGCTAAAAGTCCTTATTTATTGCATATATTTTTTTTCTTCTATATTATGACACAATCTATAAAAGTATGGTATCTCTCTCTCTCTCTCTCTCTCTCTCTATATATATATATATATATATATATATATATATATATTATTTGCCTGATATTAAAGCACGGAATGAAACTTTAAACAATTTGACATAACTCTGTATTTTGAAGTTTTTCTTGGTAATTTTGATAATAAAACAAAAATATTTACAAAACGTCAAATTTTAAAACCATTAAAAAAATTAACTTTAAATTGTAAATCTTTCCTGTGACTACTTTAATAATTTATATATATATATATATATATATATATATATATATATATATATATATATATATACAGTGCGTTGCATGAATATAAACGCACCTTTTCCAATAGCCAGAAATGGAATTTTTTAAATTTTAAAAGGAGGAATGCGACTTACAGTTATTGCATATGACTAACAACTGAATAAGGCGCTTTGAGCAAATATGTTTATGCTCATGCAAGCTTATTTAATGAATGTTTAAGCATTTTCTTATTTTTCAATGTTATTCGTTTGTTGCACGAAATTAAACGCACTCTGCATTTTGGGTTTAAAATTTAACAGAGCCGCCGGAATTAAATTAAAACACAAATAGTCGTGTTGCTAAAATTCTCTAAAATCAGTTTTAATGCTTGAGTGCAAAATTTACGGAGTTTGTACAGGATGGCAAGAGGAAAAACTTTGACAGTAGACGAGAGGATAAAAATCGACTTTATGCGTGGTAAAGGCATTAGCAATCGCGAAATAGGGCGCTGAATCGGAAGAAGTGAGAGTGTTATGCGAAATTATATAAAGAAATGAGCAAATTATGGGGGAAAAGCGTATGAGAAGCGAACAGGGAAGCTCACCAGTTACGACAAATGTCGAATATGCAACGATGCAAAGACTAAGAATATTTCCTGTGCGAAGATAAAGGCTCAATACAAGCTGGGTGTTCATCGGACAACCATATGGAGAACTATCAAAGCTGCAACATTCATTAAATTTAAGAAAATGAACGCGAAACCACCCCTCACTCAAAATCACAAGGATATGCGGTTGGAAAAGGCAAGAAAATGGATTCTAGATCGACTAAATTGGGAAAAAGTCATCTTCTCAGATGAAAAAAAGTTTAATTTCGATGGCCAGGACGGATTTCATAGCTACTGGCACGATATGATAGCCGAAGAAATGTACTGTTCAAAACGTCAATCTTGAGGTGGGTCTGTCATGGTGTGCGCAGCCATAGGTTTTAAAGGGACTTTCGAATTAGAGCTCGTGGAGAACAGTATGAACTCTGTAGATTATGTCCAGATGTTCACAAGGACCTCGCCGTCAAGCAGTCAAAAAATCTGGAAGAAATTATATTTTTCAGCAAGATTGTGCATCTGTACATACAGCACATATCGTGAAAAAACGGTTCCGTGACAATAAAATTAAAGTTCTGGATTGGCCCTCAAAAAGGCCCGATTTAAACATAATGGAGAACGTATGGGGTAATCTGGTTCGCCGTGTTTACGCAAACGGAAGTCAGTTTAACACGAAAGATGAACTAAAATCGGCAATTCTGTTAGCTTGGAAGACTATCAGCTTGGATGACCTCATGCCACTATATCAGTCAATGCCAAGGCGTTTACTGGCTGTTCTAGAAGCCCACGGTGGCTTTACAAAGTATTAGATACAATATTTATTACTCAGTTATTTATTTTTTACATGTGCGTTTAAATTCATGCAACATGATTATTTGTCCTAAATTCAATAAAATTATTTTCTAAAAAATCATATTGGTTTTTCATTGTTTTGACTCGTAATTTCATTTCTTGAGTCACACACATACAGTTTGCATCAAGTGTCACCTATTCATATTTTTTTATTACTCTTCTATACCATTCTAATTTTTAAAGCTAAGGTGCGTTTATATTCATGCAACGCACTGTATATATATATATATATATATTCTTAAAAAAAAAAAAAAAAAGCTTTATGGAAGATTTCTCTCACAATTGGCATTTAACTATACCGAATAAATAATTTCTCCTATATTATTCCTTGTATCCATATTTAAATGAGTTTATTAAACTATAACTAATATGCTATATATATGTATATATATATATATATAATTTCTATACACACTGTAAGAACGTTTTTTCAATCGAATGCAGTAAAATATTTGTAAATTATAAAACATATTTTATTTATAGAGGAACGGCAGGGGGTATGGAATAGTCAGGCAAAATGGAATACTGTTATATCTGACCTGTATGGTGCTGCAATCTATCCCAAGCGCATCAAAAGTCTTTACCGGGTCTTAAATATGAACGTTAGTTCACCATGTGTCAGTGAGAAGAGTAGTTTTTGTGTGATACATCTTCGTTGGTTTATCAAGGTTCTGACTTTTTTGGAGATAAGTATTGTGAATTCTGTAATCTATTTACGAAACAGTAAAATGATAAAACCTAATACCATTTCCGGTAAGGGAGTTGAATTAGTTAGTAGTCTGATTCCCTTGAACTTATTTCTACCAATAAGTAGTTGAGGTTGATTTATACTCCATGATGGTGATTTGGGTAACATGGAATACCAACCATTCCATAATTTTTGCGATTTTTGTAAAACTTGAATGTTGATAACTTATTCAATACTGTTTATTTTCAATAGAAATTTCAAAATAAATTGTTTATATTGCAATTATTCATGATTTTCTGAAAAAATACTATCCTATTCCATAGTATCCTTTAAAAAACGGGTGTACCATATTTCCTTCATTACTATTCCATATTACCTGCTTGGTCCATATAACCCGAAAATAGCCTTTTTTTTCTTAACTAAAAATTTTGCATGTAAACTCTTTTTTTTTTTTTTTTTAACAAAAATCCAACAAAGCACATTAGCAAAACTTGAAAGTTTGCAGCAGTCGAATCCACAATGATCTAAAATACTTCGATTTATTATGGTGAGTCCAAATAGAAATGTTATTCCATATTCGCCTACTTTCCTCTATATAAATATAGGATTTCATATTTTTAATTTAAATTTATGAGAATTTCAAAAAACACATTTTTAAGCCTTTAAGTAGTATTTTCATGTAAAATGGAACAAGCTAACAAGGTTACAGTTTTAAATTAAAATGTATCATATAAAACTACTCAAACTTTGAACAATTTTGATATCTGGAATTTTTGATTTCTTTATTTCTTTATTTTTATTTTTTTTGTTCCTATTAATTTTATGTTTGGATTTTATTTATTATTTACTTTTATTTGTACATTTTATATCTGCATAAAAACGTGAACGTAAAATGAAATTATTGTTGCAAAATATGGTATTATTACCGAAAATAAAAAAGTTAGATAATTTTTTAATGAGTAAAATAAATGTAATTCACTAAAACGTAACCCACGAATACCTTTGAATAATTTCATTATTCGAAATCGATTAATTATAACATCAGTCTTATGTCAAGATTTCCCGCTTAATTAGAGGTGGAGGGGAAATTACCTTCTTTTTTACGCAATTGTGCAAAGCTGTTTATAAAAATAAAAGAAAAAATCTGCCGTATATGATCGACACCTTTTCAAATGGAATCTCGATAACAACTAATCCAAATCTAAGAATATATTTTTTTCCCCTTGATGGATCAATGCATTATAAATATTGCGCCAAATAAATTGTTTTACATACTGAAACGTCAAAACTCTAACTTTTATTTAACTTGCTACAAGTTAATGAGATTGGATTTTTTTTTCTTTTTTATGTAGTTTTAAATTATTTATGGTATTAAGAATGGCAACAATGATATTCTATTATTTATTATTAAAAAGTAACATCTAAAAATACATCCGACTGAAATATTTACTAAGAAACATAATATATATATAATATAAGTAATTTAATTTTATGTAAAAATAAATTTTAATTAAATAATATTAAAATTTTAGGTTAAATAACATGAAAAATTATTATCTTTAATAATGTTTGCATAAAAAATTATCAAAATAGTTAAAAAAAAAAAAAAAAAAAAAAAAAAAAACTTTTAACCCCATTTTATGAATATTTGTTTGTTCAGTTATAATACTTCAGTAAAAAAAATCTACGATTTTTTATTATCTTTGCTTATTGTTATATTTGCTCAAAATTTTCTATTTAACTCAAAAATAAACATTAGACTGTTTTACAAAAGATAATTGCAGATATTGCTAAGGGAAAGTTTTTAAATAATGCCACAGGAAATCGTAACTAATACATTTTTCAAACTCAGTATTAGTTTTTTACCATAAAAATATTACATTATAACTAATAACGCCTTCGGTGTTATATTTATTGTGAATGATAGGTTGACAACTATAGTTGTAACTTTTTTAGAAACCGGATGTACGTTGCACATTATACGTTAACAATATACAATGTAATTGATTGAGTTTTGCACCTTTCAAAACTTATGCTTCTTAATATTTAGATTGTTAATATTAATGTTCTTGTATATTTTCTGTTCTATTTATTGGATGTTTTCATGCACTACATGAACTATTATTGTTTATCCGTTAGATGGTTTTTATTACCATTTATAGTACTTATATTCTGATTCTCTTTGTATTATCATGCAATAACGAAAATTCCTTCAAAAGCGAAACATTAAAAAAATTGCTTACAATAAAAAAATCGTGCGTGAATGAAATTAATTCTATATCCTTTCGAAATTTCTTTTTAGAACTTTTTCTTATTGTTAATATACTTAATTCTATGCAAATCGTAAAAATTGGAAATCAAAAAGCGCTTTAAACATGCTATTCTTTCTATTTTTTCCCCTACCATTGCGTGATTTGCTTATATTAAGAGTTTTATATGAAAACGGGAGAAAAAGCATCAATTTATTTCCGGCTATACAACTCCAGAGTACAGCGTTAATCATATAATCGGTAAAATGCCGCAAGTGGGGGATTCTCATTATTGTTCTAAAAGCATTAAAATGGAGCCTGTTTCTGTTTTTTAGGAAATTGAATCATCCAAGGAGAAAATTCAATTTCAGCCAAAACATTTTTAAAAGCCATTATTGCTGATGTAAAAATCTGATAAATATGTAATGTAAAATCATGTCACTGAATATAGTAAATAGTGAACAAGACACATTATGGTTATGTCATGCATATATTTCTTGATTTGTTGATTTCTCTCCGTCGTTATGTAATCGGTTATTTGTTTTGTTTTCTGTATATTACCAAGGTCATATCACTGAAGCTAATTTATGATAAAAGCATTTATGATAAACGGTTTATTTATATATTTATTTGTGAAATGTATTCTCACTTAAGAATTAATAATTTATTGTGTTAAGATTTTTTCTACTTGGAATATTATAGTAACCATTTTCTTGTAAAAGTAAATCTTTTTATGATAATACCTACCTTTTATAGCAGTAATAAAAAAATGAATTCTGTGAGATAAGGAAAAGCTTCCACAAATTGCTTCAAACACTAACTTATGCGTAGATTTTCTCTTTTGCCCCTCTTTCTTTAAGTTCGGCCATAAATTTTCTTCTCTCTCTCTTTTAAAGTACAATAGGATTTTATTACCATTGCGATTGAATATAGACAATCTTATGAATAGCTCTTAAGTAGTTATATTCATATATTTTTAAGTTTATTTATTTATTTTAAGCGTATTAATTCACTGTTTGACTGCGAGAAGTTGGCGACGAGTTACGTGGTTTCAGACGATTCCATTATGAAATAAAGTGAGAGGTAATGCTCCCGTAGTAACATAATCAAAGTAACTGGAGTGGATTCTCCTGATTTGACAATGGTAGCCCATTTTTTGGAGATAAATTATAAATTGAAATCGATGATAAACTTAATGTCTGGATGTTTGAGTTCTAAAATGCGGTGACTAAACTTTTTAAAAAGTTTCACATAACAAAATTTAAAAGTAAATTCGATTAAAAGAAAAAAAAAAAATTCTTAACTGCTTCGGGAACATAAAAGAAATAATTTTTTTAATAGCATTTCTAAGCACAATCATCATTGGCAATAGGGAATAATTTAAATAATTTATATTAAAAAAAAATGCAATCGTCTGTTTTTACACTGTATGAAATTAAAGAAACCATGATATAAAATGAAAAAAAAAATTGTCATTAATTAATATAGCATAATCATTAATAGCTATAAACAGTAGTCTATAGTTTATAACAGTTGTAAAAGAAGTAGTGAAGAAAAATTTAATTAATCATGATAATTTAAATATTTCAAAATATTCTATAATGACAAATTTACCGGTTTAAATAATTAGAAATAAATCAATTACTATTAAAATATATATGGATTTAAATATTTTTAATAAATCACATACAAAACCTGTAAGCAGTATCTTTAATGAGCAGTAAATATAAATATTACATTTAATTTAACCTTTCTCGTTTCTTGAAATGTATTATTCTACTTTCTCGAGACTTTTTTTTTTCTTTTTTTAATCTCGTTTCACATATACTTCATAAAGCATAATCAGTTAAACGAGAAAATTTTATTAATTCACTGAAATTAAATATTAGAAAGAAACTTTCTTTAAAGCCAAAATTATAAGCAACTAGCAGGCTTTGCCCGCTTCGCTGGACATTAAACTTAAATGAGTTGTCAAAATGCCATATCTTTATTAATAACCTAAGTTCTCGCTGTGATTGGTAGAGGTTTTCTCGCTCCCAATGTGAGGAGTCTGGGTCCCCACTGTCTTCGGTACAACTTACCCACTTCTTACTTCCCCACCCTCAGCGGGTGAGTTCGAAGTTTTGCAAAATCCTACTAATGTACATAATGCGTACACTTAATCAATATCCACACACCAAAATTCGCCATTCTAAGATAATTCAAAGCGAATTCAAACGGAAAAACATGTTTATTGCTCTCCGACACCGAGAAGGGGGGCGGGGATTTCGAATTTCGTGAAATGCAGTTACAATAAGTGCCGGATGCATACAAACAATTTACACATCAAATTTCGTGACCACAGAAGTCTTTAATAGACAGTATTATAAATAAATAAATACAAAAAGCACAGCTTAAGTATCGGAACCCTTTGGTGACTTTAAATATTTTAAGCCATTTTTGCGATGAACTGAATTGGCTATCTCAATTGTGCAATTAAAGATCTTGGCGAGAAACGTCCGAGCTACTTCGGTGCCGAATTTCAAATTTTGCCAAAGGGATCCAATACTAAAGCTGTTCCATATCGAATCTGGGTTGAAAACGGAAAAAGGGTAAAATAAATTAGAAATATCATACCTATATTTATAAATTTGATACCGAATGAAAGGGGTGATTTTGCTGAATCCAGGGGTTCAAACAGTTTTTCGATGCGACAATTAGATTTTTAAAAAATAACTAAAGTATGAAATTTAAGTGGCAACGGAAAAAGGGAAAAATAAATTAGAAATATCAGACCTATCCTTACAAATTCAGTACCGAATGAAAGAGGTGATTTTTCTGAATCCTGGGGTGTAAACAGTTTTTCGATACGACAATTAGTTTTTTTAAAATTAACTAAAGTATGAAACTCAGATGGCAACACTTCATTTCAATTTTTTCATAATTTGTAGTGCGAATCACGCGAATACAAAAGTCTTTAACTTAAAAAATTATTTTTATATTTTATTTTTCCATTCAAAGCATTTTAGTGAAAAAATATTTATGGCGCATGCGCAGGCGTTTTTTACACACAATTTAAACACTAATCATAATTTTGAAAATTTCTATAGATATAATTTCAAGTTGGGTGAAGACCTAAGTTTCTGCCAAGAACCGTTGAATTACGTCCAGCCGTTCTCGAGTGATGCCCGGACAAACGTGTTTTAGTCTTTTACCCCCTAGGGGGGGGGACGGGGGGGGAATTTCTGAAAAGTTGATAGATATAATTTTAAGTTGGGTGAAGACCTAAATTTCTGCCAAGCGTCGTTGAATTCCGTCCAGCCGTTCTCGCGTGATGCCCGGACAAAAAAAGCGACATACGGACACGATGACACACACACAGACACACACACACACACACACACACACACAGGCAAAATTTTCTGAAGTCATTTTCGGCTTTCATTGGGTGTAAAACGTGAAGATATCGCAAAATTTTTCGATTCCGACAAATTTACAGACAAAACTCTGATTTTACTAATATAGATATTTAAAGTACACTATGATTCTGCATTATCAACAATAGACTGCTCGTATTGGCGGCAAAGAGGCAAGTAAATGAAAAGAATCGTTTTGAGAAAGTACTGTCGCCATGCATCATCTGCGTTTAGCATTCGATAGTCCATATTTACAAATGATATGATCAGTTCCAAAGTCATTCGCCAACTTTTCGCAATCGGCTAATAATTACAGTCGTCAGCAAAAATATCCGAGCACTAGCCAATAATTCCGATATCAAAAAAGTACACTTAAAACTGTTTTGTTAAATAAATCTTTGTCGAATCATGTTCTTAGACTAGGCTGACTATATGTCCTCGAATCTCAAGGACAAAACTACCTTCGTCCCCAAAAAATTACAACACATTTGGGGACGCCGGTTATAAAGTTATTAATGTTTTTTACAGTAATTTATTATATGTATAATAAATAAGCTGAAATAAGTTCTTTTAGGTGCTTTATACATAAAAATTACTAACATTTTACAATTTAAGGTGATTTAATTATTTTTTGTCCTCGAAATTCGAGGACACCGCCATCTTTGTCAACAAATTCAATGAAAAAAATATGGGCACTTACTAAGACTTACTAAGTACTTAGTAAGGCACATCTTAGACTTACTAAGAACATGATTCGACAAGGATTTATTTAACAAAGCAGTATTAAGTGTACATTTTTAGACAGGGATTATTGCTAGTGCTCGCATACTTTTGGCTGCCTACTGTCTATGTGTGTGTGTGTGCTTACAAAATTACAATTTGTTTTACAGAAAAGATTTTCTAAATACTGTACGAAGTTTCTATTTATATGAACAAATATTTTCATGGATAATGGTTGGTGAACAAGTTTCCATTAACAAATGTTGAAAATGCTTTATGTATTTCTATTTTTTAAAATTAAATTTTTAAGATGCATTTATTTTCATATTTTCTGAAGTTTTTTATATAATACCTCGTTATGTTTAATATTTTTTTTTAAATATCTATAAATACATTAGCATTACTACAAGTATGATTTCAGCCAGTAAATGTTTCCAGTAACTAAAGAAAACTGAGATTTTTAACTGTTTGTGTATTAAACTGAAACACAAAATCCTTTTCATAAAATTGGATTACATATTCATGAATTAAGTTCCTAAAATCCAAACTCAGCTTTAAACGAATTACCTTAAAAACTCCGGAAAAATATAAAATCTGATTAAATATAAGCGAAGAAAAGTCTTTTGGTGTTTGAGCATGTAAAACGTTTATGAAAGTGAATTTGTAATTAGGGCAAATAGATGCTTGTTTTTGTAGTACTTTTAGATTTCCTTTTTTTATTTCCAGTCATTTCCTAGTACTTTTCCGTACAAAATCAACGATTCTCTGATAATTAATATTTCAGACAAGTTGAAGGCAATTTGATTGCGGATTAAAAGAAAAATGTATTCATTTAGAAAGTATTTCTTTTTTTGCTTTAATAATTTTTCATAAACAAATCTTTTTTTCATATAAAAGTAGAAATATTTTGATGATGGCATTTAAATTTTATCATAAAAAACATCTTTCAGAGATTATTTACAGATAATCAATTACCTTATGTAGGTATAATCATAGCTCCAGGAATTAAAAAAAAAGCTGGTCGCCAGCAAACGTTTCTGGTAGTCAGAAAAAACATAGCCCCCCCCCCCCGCTCCCCTCTCCTTTCTTTTTTTCTCACAAGCTTTAATATTTACTTCAAATTAAAAATATAGAAATTAAAATTCTAAGTATAAACCCAAATGTTTATCACGACTGGATGATAAATCAGGGAACACCCATTTAAATCTAGCATTATCAAATCAGAATAAGAAAGCACCACAGAACTGGCGTTTTATTGTGATAAGTACAAAACTTTGAATAAACAACAAAAAATGCAATAAACTCGCAACAATTGTTTCGAGTCGAGAAAACGCACGACCCTTCGTCAGGTGAACAAAGTAGACACGAGTGTTGCAATTGCAGCACTCGTGCAAAATGTTCTCCATATAGTTTCTTAATTTAAAAACAAAGCCCGATTGATTTATTTTGATATAAAATTTAATTTTTTGAACAGAAGTAGTAAATCAACTAAATTTTCATAATAAATAATTTTGGAATTTTTGTAGGCATACACATTGGGCATATGGGGAAAAGAAAACTTACATAATTCTTAAGCAGAGCTGCAAACTCTTCGGATTTTTTAATACCACTATATCTTGAAAGTTATCTTCGTTTCGTTTAATCACAGAATTTTTTATTTTTAATAAAAAGACTTTTTATGTTAAAATTAATTGTTATTAAAAAAAAAAGGGTGGGGGGAGGACTTTCATCCCTGGTGTTTAGTAATCAAATGGAAACGAAAATTGTAAAGCTCTTAATGGAATCACACAAATGTTCAGCTAGTATAACAAATATTAGTGTTAATCTTATCATACTCAACAATATGTTTAAAATATCACTCTACAAGTATTACTGAAATGAATAGGTGATACAATTTTGAGATTTTTAAAAATAATTTCTTTATAAAGCTTTAACTTTTAAAATTTAGCATGCCTGTTGGTTAACTTTTGTTTTTGAATAAATAAGACGTTTGTGAAAGTGAATTTATAATTAAGGCAAATAAATACTTGTTTTTATAGTATTTTTAGTTTTTTTTTTTTTTTTTAATAAATTTCTAGTATTTTTTGTAGAAAATCAACAATTCTCCGATAACACTGCTCTGCATGAAAATTGCCCCAGCACCATTTTTCCAAATTCTTATGCAAAATAGGAAGCCCATTTTGCCCTATCACCCACCTTTTTTAGGAACGGCGCCCTCTTTTTATCACTTTTCGGTAATTTTATGGCTATAAATTTGGCTTTTTTTTTTGGGGGGGGGGGTTATCATTTTAACTGTTAAATATATTATGAGGGGCTACAGAGTTGGAAAATTCTAAAACATGAACATTTGCGGCAAAGGGAAAATTTAGGGGGGGGGGGTGTGCCACTGAAATTTTGTATTACATTTCTTATATTTTTTAATCTATTGTTAATGTTATTTATTAAACATTATACATTCTTGTTTTTTAGTGTTAAATTAATTCTTTTTTATTCTCCAAATCAAATTCATGGCCATAAAATTATTGAACAGTGATAAAAATTGGGAGAGGGGATGGTGTCCCGAGAAAACGTGGATGACTGGGCAAAATGGGAGTCATATTCGGATTTCAGGAGGTTATTTTGCCTAAGAATCAGCAAGAATGGTATCAGGACTCTTTTTTATTTCTTGCAGCGCAATGTAATTAATATTTGAGATAGGTTGAGAACAACTTAAAAGCAGATTAAAAGGAAAGAAATATATTCACTTTAAAAATTATTCCCTTTGAATTAATAATTTTTCATTAAAAAAAAAAAAAGATTATTTTTTATGACAGTAGAGGTTTTTCAACTGTGGAATATAAAATTTATCATTAAGAATTATTTTTCCAATATTAATTATAAGTAATCAGTTATCCTATATAAATAAAAAAGATATGAAAAAAAAAAAATCGAAAAAAAAATTATGTGAAATAAATACATAAGAGTAGCATACAATGTAAAATAACTTCTTTTTAGTTTCATTTATTTAAAAAATGACAGATTGATAAATGATAAGATAATATCATTATTTCATAAGCAATATTAATTAGCAACTGGAATTTTCAAAAAAGTATTTTTTAGAGTTTATGTATTGGTATAACATTTTTATTGAGTATAAGAAAAATATTGCAAAATATTAAGCAGTCAAACGCAAAGAAAAAGTGTAAAGCTATTAGTAGTGTCAAAAAACTATTTTTTCTACGTTTAGTATGTTGAAGACGAGTGTCTCAGTCAAATTTTATTACTTGGCATTTGGCAATATTATTTATGTTATTACTAATTAAATATCATGAAAATGAATACATTATAGAATAATGAGATGGTATGAATATTTTCTTTAAATAATTATAACTTTCCGAATGATTGTTTGATAACTTTTAATTTAAAAAGGTACCTTTATTTCGAAATAAATATTTTTATACTGTTAATGTTTAATTTTATGTATTTTAATTTTATTTATGGACCATTTCATTAAATGTCACACTCGTCAAAAGTTTTAAACATTAATTTTAGAAAAATGAATAATAGAATTATTTTATTTTTGCTGTAAAATAAGACATTTGCCTCTTATGTATATTCTAAAACAATATCAAAGCAAATCTGCTTATTAATTTTCTGAAATGAAATTTTAAAATTTTGTGACTGATGTGACAATTCATTGAATGTTCCATATGTATTTAAAAAAAAAATGCTAAAAATAAAAAGACTTTGAAGGAAATGCTTTTAAGATTGTATCAGTTCGTACGATTATAGCACATAATTAACATACAAAGCGAAGAAATGAGAAATAACATACGCACGAACAATGCGACCATAATTAGGAAGTTAAATGAATGTAACACATGATGCCGTATTACTTTCATTCCCGTGAGAATGAAAATGTGACATTCTGGCTTTCATATGGATTCGCCACAGTTGTTTGCACTATTAGAACTTTGAAAAGAATATTAACTGACAGTAGTGTTAAATGCATTTACGAGAATGAAATGATTAATACGTTTGGGAAATATTTTCTCAAATAGTAATAGCGTTCATTATTCTACAGAAACAATTTGGAATAATTTAAGAAATCTAAAAATTCATTTTGGTACGAAATTTTTCGTATAGATAAGAGGTTAAAAAAATAGCCATGAGTTTCATTTTAAAAAAGGTTTATAAAATTCTTTATTTTTTACAGATAATTGTTGTTTCAAGGGACTGTCTACCAAAAAAAAAAAATTATTAAAAATTCTTGTGTGTAACAACCACAACACTTCCACTAACCACTATTACACTTGTTATATACTCTTTTTGGAAATAGTCTGGTCAGAAGACATAAAATTGACTTAACAGTTCAGACACCTAACAATTTTCCTAAGAGAACAACCATATACAATTATCGTAAAGATATATAAAACAGAGTTTATATAACAAGTTAATATATATATATATATATATATATAACCGTAGAACCGTTTCTATAAACACCGATTTTCGATATCTAAAACTGACCTACCTAATGAGGACAACTGTCAATTTCCTTGTAGTAACCATGTATTACACTTGAAAGGACATCTAAAAAGGAGTTTATGTAGCAAATTTGAAGAAAATCATTAGAGCCATTTTTAAGATAACGACATTCGGTCTTAATTTCGATTTTCAACAAAATGTATTCATTTGTCCACCGGAAACCAAAAATTACATACGGAAGGATATCCAAAGAAAATTCTTAGAGTAATTTTTAAAGGAAAGCACTTGTGAGTCCTCAAATTGGTCTACATATACAGAACGCCTACCAGTTTTCTTCAACTAACCAAGTAATACATACGATATGACATCTATTAGGGTGTTTGAGAAACTTTGAAGAAAATCGTTAGAGTCTTTTTTGCGATACGGACGCAATGACAGGACATACGAAATGACATCTATTAGGGGGTTGCAGCAACTATGAAGAAAATCGTTAGAGCCATTTTTGCGATACGGACGTACGCCCCACTTCCAGTTTTCAATGTTCCATTTCCTGTTTTCCAATTTTCACAAAAGTTAAAAAAATCATTTGTATAATAGACTTGTCCTAATTCTTAAGTTTCGTCGTTCGATTTTTATTCGTTTTGATATGACAGTCTGAAGATATCCCTCACACATACACACATACACGCACACACACATTCAAGCATACACACATTTACACAGACTAAATGGCAAAAAAACACTTTTTTAGACTCAAAGTGCTTTAAAACATGTTAGTCAGGTGAATACTCAATATCAAGATTTTTGACAGAATACAATACTCCCATTACCTACGGTAGTCTGTTAATAAAAGTAAAAAATTTAATGAATCCGTCTACATATCAGATCTTCATTAAATATGCGTAAATTACTAACATAGCAAAATAATTTCTAGTAATTAATTAAAGTACATAAAAGTGTATGTAGTCACTGTCGGGTAAAAACTTGATTTCACTCTCAAATTGTAACGCTAACAGTTTTTCAGATATATTGGTTTAGAAGCTATAATCATTAGATTAATACTTAAAACAGAAATGTTCTGGTTAGAAAAAAATAAATGAATTTGTAATGAATAAATTACGCAAATTAAAAGAAACATTTTTAAAATAATTTCTATAATATATGGAAAATTTCAAAGTTTTTCTACAATAATCAGATTTTATTTTTTACCTCTTTCAATGCAGTATTTCTAGTTTAAATTGTATTGTTTTTAGATTTTTAAATATCTCATTTTGTAACAGATTCTAGGCAAAAATGATGGTGTAAAGTTTTCTTAAGACGCAATCCAAATGTAGAGAAGAGACGATTAAGTTTATTAGATTTAATCTTCAAATGCAGCCTTAAAAGCAAATTAAGGTGATCTTTTCTGGACCTGAATTTATGCCGCTCTCTGAAGGTACTTTCTCCGGTTACTTATTAAAACAAGATAGAAAAAAAACTATTTCTAATCTTATAACAAAGTATTTTATTACAAAAGGAACAAATATGTTGGATAAATTTTTAATGAAATACTTGTTTAAAGAAATATAATAATAAATATGGACAAGAATATTATAAACCAGCATAATCCTGGTCAAGAAAGTACCACCTAGACTAGGCGGCAATTAGTCATAGGTTAATGGTAAAAAATTCCAAAGGTTACACTGAAGGCTGGTTCAGGTCGTAGATTGAATAAGTGAAAAATAACGTAAATAATTATTATTACAACAATATTGAATTTCATAACGTTCACTTGTAGTTTCTTTCTGTAGTTACGTTTCCAAATGGAATATAATGTTATTAAAATAAAATAAATTCTTCTTACATGTTCTATTTACAAGCTTCAGTATAACAGCTATTGAATAAAATGCACTAATTTAACCTAAATCAATAAATATACATATCTACTAAAAAAAAATTTAAGTTTTACAAATTTTTCTTAGAATTGATTAATAATAAAATTTTTTAAAGGGAAAATTAATATTTTCAGCAGTGTTCTCGGTAAAGCTTATAACGTACATGCAAACATGTTAGATATTTCTGTTTATATAAAATATAACTAAATTGATATTTATGGATATGGTAATGCACAAAATGTCATCTACATGTATGTAAAATAATTTTTACCAATTTATATATTTCTATTTTCTTTAAATGGTTGTATAAAATCTTCTTTAATGATGGTACATTTTGATTTATTCTCTGGTATCCTTCAACACAGGCACTATTTATTGTTAATTATTATAGTCTTTCTCAATTTATGAACTTATAACTTATTACTTCTTGTATATTGTTTGAAACTAAACTTCATACTTATACATATAAACATATATATACTAGCAGGCTTTACCTGTTTCGCTGGTCATTATATTTAAATGAATTCTCAAAATTCCAGGTCATTATTAAAAATAATCTTAAAAAAAAAAAAAAAATACTATGATCAGTCGAAACTTCAGATAAGTTTCCGCTTCGGCAGTGGTTTCCTCGATCGCAACATGAAAAGTCCGGGCCCCATTGCCTTCAGCAGCAACTTACCCGCTTTTTACTCACCTCTTATCCCGTGGGTAAGTTAGAAGTTTCACAAAATTCTACCAGTGTGCGTATTGCTTACACTTAATTAACACCCACGCATCAATATTCGCCATTCTAAGGTAATTTGAAGCAGATTTTTAAATTTCAAACCGTGTTTATTTCCCCTCCGTAACAAGGGGGCGGGTGATAACCAACCGACACGCAAGAAAATCACCTTCCTGAGATAATTTGGAGCATAGTCATGTTTTAAAACATGTTTTTGCTTCCCGCTCTTAAAGTTAATCTTATTGAGATAATTTGGTCCAAGGATACACTTGGAAACCTATTTACACCCCCTTCCCCCTGACATCAAGGAAGAGAGAGGAATCTTATTACAATAGGTGTCGATTACATGTAAACTAGAGCCCTCAGGGCTCTAATGTAAACAATTTACAAACCAAAACTCGGGACTGCAGTAGAGTCCTGCATCGGGTCGGGCGGTTACCCAGTTATCCTCATTTTTTAACATGCGGGTAAAACCGTGGTTCTACCTGCAAAATATTTTTTTTTCCCGAAGAATTTTTTATGTTGCGTTTTTATGAATAAAATCTTTTAAATGCAGAGATTGGATGGTATTATCTTCCTTCATAGCAGTTTAAAGCCTCACAAGATAAATTTAATTCATAAAGAAAAAAATGCATAAATATTAATGCCTGACGTATAAAACGTTATATGAAAAAATTATTTGTCTTCCAACGAGTATTTTCTTCCTTATTTTACTATTTATATATACCGTGAACATTCAAAACAGTGGATTTTTTAAAAGTAAGTGTAATACATAAGAAATTTTGCTATATTATACACTGAAGTTTTGTTTATAATTAGACAAGTTATTTTTAATATAATTTTAACTATACACTAGCTTTAATATAGTTATATACTTGTAAAGTTTAATAATTAATTGTTTGAAAGATATTTTCAATAATATAATTGTACTTCGTGAAAATCGAATTTTAATTCAGTTTCTTATATAATGTGAATTGAATAATACACTTTTGTGGGTCAAAAGCTGCGGGTTTGGTACGGGTTGCGTTTATTCGACCCGCGCAGGACTCTAGACCGCAGCTCCCATGGATTTCCCAGGACAAATATAGCGCTAAATGGGAGGAGAGTAACCCCTCGTAACGCCCCCCCCCCCAGAAAAGGGATTTTTGGAAATATCCTAAAAAAGACGCATGGCTGTTTTCAATATCTTTGTACCATATTTAGTTGAGTTCTACTCAAAAATCCAGAATTTGTGAAATTTCCCCCAAAAATTCGACCCCCCCCCCCACTTAAAAATAAAAATTTCCGAAATACCAAAGTTTTTTTTTTCGGGGGGAAGGGGGGAAGGGGAGACTCAAGTCTAGTCTACTCGTGTGGCAATTTCTTCATCAAGAAGTAATTTGTAGCCGAGTTATGCTTACAAACGTGTTTTTGCATCCTGTCCCCCCCCCCCAAGGGGGAAGCTGAGAATTTCGTAAAATCCCATTACTGTATATGCCGGATGCATATAAACAATCCGCCGTCCAAAATTCTTGACCGCAACTCTCGTAGATTTCAACGACAAATTTAGCTCTAAAAGAGGGGGGGAGGGGTTCGAATTTGCCCCCTAGGAACGCCCTTCCAAAATCGAAAATCACAAAAAACGAAAATGGGTTTTTTGAAATATCCTACAGAAGACACATGGCTGTTTACAACATCATTAACAAAAGTCCGATGTTATTAATATAGATATATAGTAAAGTCGGTAACAAAAGTGTCCGAACACTAGCAAAAGTTCCTATGTAAAAAAAGTACACTTCATACGGTTTTGTTAAATAAATCCTTGTCGAATCATGTCCTTAGACTGACTAAGAACAGGATTCGACAAGGATTTATTTAACAAAACCGTATGAAGTGTACATTTTACATAGGAATTTTTGCTAGTGTTCGGACACTCTTGTTACCGACTGTATATATAATTCTTCACTACACAACTATAATCCCCATAATTTGACTGTAATTCGAATTTTTTAGTCTTCAATAATTTTTAGTGATTATTTTTGATTTAAGGGTTTGGATGTATGCTTTTGATATTTATTTGTGGTTTCAGTCTCTCTTTAATGGTCTTTGTTATGATCATTTCATAACTTGATGTGAAGTCAAAGCTTTTCTCTCTTTCAAAAAAAAAAAAAAGACTTTTTCTTAAATACCTGTATTAAAAAAATTAAATCAGACTTTTATTATTTTCTGTTTAATCTCCCTTTCATTCAAATCCCCAGGAAGATGTACCAGTTTTAATTCTTGCAATCACATTTGTTTTGTTAACTTAACATCTGGGAAGGAAGAAAAAATAATTTGTCCTTTTGAGTCCTTTGAGTTAGGGACGTGCATGGTAATAGAATATATAGCTTCATGGGGACGTGTTAACACATACTACAAGATGTGTTGGACGGTTGGATGTTGGGCTTGTAGGATGTGTTGGGCGTGTTAGTCAATCGGTTGGTGCCCTTGAAAGGACAGTTGCAGCGCAAAACTACGTCTAGGAAGTGTCGAGATCGGACTGGTTGCTGAATTTCTATTGTTGGAGAGGGCCTAGCTCGGATTTTAGAGCACAGTTTATATACTTATGTCAGAAACTAACCCTGCAGCGTGTAGCGTCTCTTCTGGAAGCAAAAATATTTTAGTTCGTTGCGAGAAATAGAATTTGTTACATGGTGTGAAGTCTTTAGTTTTTAGAAGTTTTTTAGAAGGGCTTTGGTCCATGAAAAGGGCCCTTTTGGTCCTATATTTTTCTAGAATTTTATTAATTCGTATGCTACTCTTTTATTTAAAGTCATTTTTTTCAACTAACTCAATCAGTGAATTATTCTTTGTACTAAAATAATATTTTTAATCAAATGAATGAATTATAGAAATACGAATGCCATGAGGAAGTTAATTGAATCGATTTTTTTTTAATTCATTAATATATGAAATCATTTTAGTTATAACACGTTGAGCAACCGTATTATTCCTTTTACGTGTAAAGTACTTTTTGTAGTTTAGCTTTCTGATGACAGATCAAATGTAAAATGTAAAGAAAACCGACTTAATATTTCTTTTCTAAAGAAAAATGTATTAAATATCACCGAATTTTTTTTCTTTTCTTTTTTTTTTTTTTTTATAAATTATAATACGTTATGTTACTGGATTTCATAATAAAAACTAGTTGACATAGATAGACTATGCTAAGTTTACCACCGTATATTTTATTCTCATAAATTTTTACATTATAGCTCGTACTCTATTCATGTTAAAAAAAAAAAGTCTATTCATCACTCGGTAAGGTCGCAGAATGAACTCATGGCCGCCTAGGTCACCCTCCATCCGCTTCGATGAATTAACCTTATCCTAATTTATTGTTTGACTTTATTAGGGCCAATTTCATATTCATTTTTTATGCTCCATAGTATTTAAATTGAATAATCTCCAAATTGTAAATTTATGTTAAATATTTGCTTATTCTGCCATGTTGAAAATATCGTATATTACGAATAATTTAGAAAGTTTTTGGAGTAGAATCCCAAGATTATCCCTAGTAGACCGCAGCAAATTATCCATAACTGGTCCAATGTTTTTACGATGAAAATAATTCTCATAATACTCGCTTAGGTGAAATTATTCCCTATTCTCAGAGATTGAGAAAATCGTAAATTTCGAATAACTTACGAAATTTTCAAATTAGAATGTTGATAACAAATATGATTATTGCCATTAATTTAAGTGATAGTTTAAAATTGGTCCGACTTCCTGCAGATCATTTTTGGGGGGGTTATCGTACACACACACTGACACATTAACAAACTGACATCTTTTGTCAGACACCAAATCGATTTTGTGATTCCCGCATTCCTCATATCTCAAAACGTATCAAAACGTCAAAACTCGCGGCGGAAAATTTTCTCGGATACCTAAATTCCTTATACCTACAGTATGATGGGTAATTAACAGTCTTTTGACGTTTTTACACGTTTTTAATTTTAAGTAATTCTAAAATCACAAAGTCGATGTAGTGGCCTTCTATAAGGTAACAGTTTGTTAGTTTCTTAATTTGTTAATTCATTAAATGTGACTTTGTTAGTCAGTGTATATGATATCTGAAGAACAAGTAACCGGAAAAGAGAATCGGACCAGTTTTAAAATAGCACTTATAACGCCGAAAGGCACTCTATTTCTTTTCAATATTCTAATTTGAAAACTTCCCAAGTTATTCGAAATTTACTATTTTCTTATTGTAGGGGAAACGGGGAAATTTCCGTATAAACGTGTATTATGAGGATTAATTTCCTCGTAAAGATATTAGACGAGCTTTAAAATATTATTTATAATACTGGAATGAACATTATCGACTATGGACTTTGATAAATTCGTAGGTTTTTCAAAATTTGCAATTTTCTTAACATGGCAAAAGAGGGCACGGTTTAACACTGTTTAAGGGCCCTCTTCACTCAACGCCGCCGGATGCCGAAGCTAATGTTTTTCTATGGGAAATTTTTCTTTACAAATAACTTATTAGCTAATACATATTTTTAAATTCTGTTTTCACATTCTGATAATTCCCAGATGTTAAATTGACGCAACTTTTAAAAAAAAAATTATTTTTTTAATTTTTATATTTTATTTTCAAGCTGCAAAATACAAATTTTCAATATGTGAAATTTTTTCATTTTGCAATTTCAAAATAAAATATTAAAAATTAAAAAAATACACTTTTAAAAAAGGTCCGTCAATTTAACCGTTGGGAATTTTCTGAATGTGAAAACAGAATTTTAAAATATGTATTAGTTAATAAGTTATTTGTAAAGAAAATTTCCCCGTAGAATAACATTGGCTGGGGCTTCCGGCGACGGTAAGTGAAGAGGGCCGTTAACACGGTTATATAACGATATTCAAATTCACGGCAAGTGTGTTAAGAATTTCGAAATGCTAAGTATCACATAAAATTCTTATTTCTTATAAACTCCAAATAAGGTAAACTATTATTCTTAGTCATTAACAAATCTAAAAAATGTTTTATAGACCCTCCAAACATCAAGAATTGCTACCTCGCAAATTGTAAAACATCAACGCTTGAATTTAATTAAATATTACTTTGTTTGAAACTGTCTAATTTTCAGTTTGTTAGATCTAAATAATTATTTAATAAAAATATATATTCTGGATTGGATAATTCCGCCTTTATATGGAATTACTGTTTTAATTCGCAACGGCCTACTATTTTACAGTTTTTTAACATGAAAATCAGAAATTTCACTGTGCCAAATATCATATATAATTTTTTCTAGTTCTTTCAAAGTTGTAGGCTACAAATTTCTAATGCACACCCTCTTTTATAGACTAAACATTTTCGAGAGGATTGAGATTAGGACAATTTTCAGGTCTAATAAAGAAGAAATCCTCCGATATTCTTTGTGGGATTTAATTTTAAGTAAAAAAAGTTATGAAAACTTACAAAATTATAGATGCTCATGAGAATGGATAGGTAATTTTAACAACTTGAATTAAGTAAACGAACCACAGGCGCCATGTAAGAAGGTGTATTATCATCTTGAAATACTGATGATGGAAGAGTCTGAAATGCCTCCAAAATAGTCGGTCAGGTATAAATTTTTTAATGGCCAAGTTTTATTTCGGGTTAATTGATCCCTTGAACATGAAAATTTGCCAGACTCACTAAGAAATTATGCATTTTCGTATCGTAATGTACGGGGAATAGGTCATCGTTTTAAAAGTGCTATTTTCATTAAGTTAGTCACATTTTCGTGATCAGATCTACATGTTTCCGTCAGTTCGAAATAAGTTAAACCTGACTCATCAGAGCGAACCACTTCAGCCCAATAATTAACCCAATTTTTTTTTTAATTTTTTTAACTCTCTAATGTCTTGTTTTTCTAATTCTTTTCGTTAAGAATGGATTTTTTTTCAGATTTTCTGGCAATTAAACCTGCTTTGTTTAATTGTTATTGCACTGTATATAGATAAATTATGCTACTAAACGCTTTTTCTGAATCCCTTTTATGTTCTAAATGTAATACAAACTGATATTTTAAGCACTGGCTTTTTAACTTGAGGTCGTCTCGATTGGATGAGTAACGTGGCTGCCTAAGGACAAATGTGCAGTTTAAACAGCCAAAAAATATTATATAATGAAACCAGATCACTAATATTTTGTTTACATATAATCAATTTGACATCCAACGTATTAAAATATTTTTTTTTCGCTCTAAAATTAATATTTTTTGTGGTATCGTTAAATGCCTAATTCATGTCATTTTTGAAATAATTTCTAAAATTACAATTTTCCGAACAATTGCATTTTGTTTTTAATACTTGGCTCAATCCTAAATTGCACTTGGAACACAGCGTAATAAAATCTGTTCAAAAATTTACTCTTGAAACAATAAAATTAGCGATTACAGAAAGAAAAATGGAAAATATCCAAGTGCGGCCGTTTTTTTTTTTTTTTTTTTTTTTTTTTCGCTTAGTGTATGTATATATATATGCATATACGTATATACAGGGTGGCTATAATTAAACTTCCCCTGTAAACAGCATCATAAAGCGCAAACGAGTGAACGGAATGCAGCAAAATTTGGTATATAGACTGTACACGAGATGCGCTCACGGAATGTCGAAAAAAGAGAATGTCCATCAGAGTATTTATGTTCCATAATGTCCGTCAGAGGGCACCTTTTCCGGAAAAACATTAAATTTAATGCAATAAACGGCCAAAACGGAATACAGAAACAATATTAACATTTATTGACTAGATCTGATAACCTTGTCATCGAAACACATTAATTAAAGGTAACGATAAAATAAAAGTATGCTGTTTGAGAAAAATAAAACAGTTCAGTTTGCAGAATAAAGAACATGTTAGGGCAAAATTTCACAAGAGGAGCAGATGTTAATCGTGTCCAAGACGATGTAGGGAAAGGTGCTCCATGTGACCACCTTCATTCACCTGCAAAATTTCAAGTCGATGGACAGTGTGTTCAACAGCAGATCATAACTGATCATTTATGATGCTTCGCACATGAAGCGTTATGGAGTTCTTTAAATCATTCAACGTCACAACACCTCCACGATGCACCACACTTTTCAAGTGGCCCCATAACCAGAAATCGCACAGATTTAGATCTGGTAAAGGTAGTGGCCACAGATTACGAAAGAAGCGGCTAATAACACGTTCGTCTGTGAAGTGTTGGAGCAATAGCGCCTTCACGGTCGCATGAATATGTGGGGGTGCCCCCTCTTGCATGAAAATAGTCGATGTAAGGACCCGCCTTTGCTGTAGTTGTGGTACAACAAACGCCTGCAGCATGTCATGGTAACGATGTCCCGTAACGCAACATGTAGCAGGACCACGTGCAGTTATTTCTTCAAAGAAAAATGGCCCAAGAATAAATGTCGCCGTGAATCCACACCAGATAGTCACCTTTGGAGAATGTAGGGGAATTTCAGTGTGCATCCGCGGATTTTCCTTAGCTCAAATGCTGCAATTCTGTCCCATTGAGGTAGAAATGAGCCTCGTCGCTCCACAGAATATTCCAAGGCCATGACACATGAACAGTCATTCTGTTGACAAAAATGACTGTGAATGAGAGACGTTGTGGCTTGTCCCTATCAAGCAACTTTTGGGTATGGTGGACCTTGTATGGGAAGTAGTGCATTATGCTTCTGAACACTTTTCAGACGGTGCTGTAAGAATAACCTGTCTGTCGAGAAATTGCACGTGCGCTACTGTCCCCAAACTCTGATGTCTATGACTGTGCGGCAACAGCTGTCTTAACGGTATCAACAAGTACCTGAGTGACAGGTTTATGACCTCTTCCAGGTTGAACTTCTAACTTTCCCGTTCCTTCAAATATCTTAATCATGGCCAGGATACCTTTAGTAGACATTGGTCCACGCCGTAGGTTTCTTATACGACGAAATTCATGAATTACAGCAGAAGCATTCCCCTTGTTTTCGTATAACAGCTTCACCAATAACGCACGTTCAACTAAAGATACCGTCATCATTACAGCCAGAAACATCGACATAAAACATGACAACTTCTGCAAATGTTTTATACCCTAACTTGTTTTGCATAAAGCTTCCTCTTCTTCGCAAGCATCCAAATCTCGACATTTTCCCCCCTAGAACTAACGGCTATTCCCGGTTTTACATTTTATTACTTATAATTTTTGTTTCGGATTGTTAATATTGTTTTTGTATTCCGTTTTGGTCGTTTATTGTGTTTAATCTAATGTTTTTCTGGAAAAGATGCCGTCTGGTGGACATTTCAGAACTATTTTTTTCAAAATTTCGTGAGCGCATCTCATGTATAGTCTATATACCAAATTTCGTTCCATTCCGTTCACCCGTTTGCGCTGTAGGATGTTGTTTATAGGGGAAGTTTAATTATAACCACTCTGTATATTTACATATATATACTCTAATCCAAAATTCTTCGTGAATTATCATATAATCATGAGTTGGAATTTGAAAGATTTACAGCTCACAAATTTTAAAATATTAATGCAAAGTGGCCTAAAAAACTTACACATTTATTATTTAAAAATAATTATAATCTCTAAATTTGAACCAAATTTATGTATTTGGGGCTGTTAATTCATGGTTATCATTTATAGCAAACATTTAATTTTTCTGATAATTATTGAAAATTCGCACATAAAGTACAGGTGGTTTAATGCACCAATCCAACAAACCACATGACTTATCATATAACCATGAGTTGGAATTTGAGAGATTTACAGCTCACAAATTTTAAAATATTAATGCAAAGTGGCCTAAAAAACTTACACATAATTATTATTTAAAAATAATTATAATCTATAAATTTGAACCAAATTTATGTATTTGGGGCTGTTAATTCATAGTTATCATTTATAGCAAACATTTAATTTTTCTGATAATTATTGAAAATTCGCACATGAAGTACAGATGGTTTAATGCACCAATCCAACAATCCACGTGACTTATAATTTAAGAGGTGTTGGAAGATTGACAGCTCGCAAATTTTGAATTATTAATTAAAAAAAATCACCTTTTAATTAATTTTGAAAATTCTATCAAAAAGATATTCATTAAACATAACTAAAAAACATCTCGATTGAATCAGCGTTCTAATCTATATATATATATATAATCATTTGTCCTGAGTGAATGAGTGAGGGATTCATCATCTCCCAGCCCAAACCCCTGGACCTAGAAGCATGAAATTTTGTAACAATGTTCCTTCTATTACGTAGACACCCACTAAGAAGCGATTTTACAAAATTCGCCCCCCAAGAGGGACAAAACACGATTTTACAAAAACCTTTATATCTCAAACAAAAAACCAGATATCCGTAAAATTTTTGCTTTAAAATATAGCTAATAGAAATATCTAGAAACTAATTTCTGGAATTTTAGAAATTCGGCAACCCAAGTGGGGAAGAGAGCAAAACGTGATTCCACATGCACAAAACGTGATTTCACATAATACTATATATCTCAAGCACAAAAACAAATATACGTGAATTTTTTTTCTCTAAAATATAGCTAACACAAATACCAAAAAACTAAATTCAGGAATTTTAGAAATTCATCCCATAAAGGAGGGAGGGGCAAAACGTGATTTCAAATAATCCTTTATATCGCAAGCAAAAAATAAAAAAATAAAAAAAAAGATATATGTGAGATTTTTTCTTTAAAATCTAGCTCACACAAATATCTAAAAACCATTTTCTGGAATTTTAGAAATTAATCTCAGATGGGAAGGAAGGGGAGGGTGTGCTATGGGGCAAGAAAGACGGTTAGACCGTTCAAAATTAGCACAGATTGGTTTTAGAGGCCTGCAAGTCCAATGAGGATATTATCAAAAGTGTAAAGTAATTAGAAGGGGCGGGAAGAGGGGGACGGAGAGGCAAAAAAATAAAAATAAAAATAGAGTTAGATCGTTCAAAACACTCGTACATTGAGGTTTTTGATACCTACAAATCGATTGCGGATATTCTCGAATTTATAAAATTTTTAGGAGAGCCGGGAAGGGGGAGAAGGAGCAAAACAATAGAAATACAGTTAGCCCGTTCAAAACTGGCACGGATAGGTTTTTGGGACCTACAAATCGACTGCAGATATTTTTAAAAGGGAAAAATTATTAGGATAGACGAAAGGGGGGGGGCGAAGGGGCAAAAATACAAATATAAGAGTTAGAGCTTTGAAAATAAGTATTACTAGGTTTTAAGGCCCGATAACTCGATAGTGTAGAACTATTACGAGGGGCGGAAAGGGGGGCGGGCGCAGGGGCAAAAATAAAGAAATTCAGATAGAACGTTGGAAATTAGTATTATTAGATTTAAAATCCCAAGAAAACGATTGCGGATATTTTTAAAAGTGTGAATTAATTAGGAGGGGTGGGAACTGTGGGGGAAGGACCACGCGCGCCGTGTCGCGTGTATAAACTGCCGCAGGCAGTAAAGACCCAGACCAATTATTCTACTGATGAGAAGAATTGTTTTATATTTTATATTTATGTTGTTCCCTTAAGATAATATATTGATTCATTAAGAGTGTCGATTATGAAGGCGCGCGCGCAGTGCACAATGACCTGCGCTGCCAAAGGCAATGGGGATGCGGTGCGACATTTTTCCTGATCATATTTTTTTTTCTCTTTTTCATCATATGATAAAAATTAATGTAATTTTGAGAATTCATTAATTATAGTGACTCATTTAAAAATTGTGACCACCGAAGCGGGCGTAGACTGCAAGTAAAGAATAAATAAAAACGCATTGAAATTAATCGATTGGTTTAGGAGCTACAATGACATAAGCAGACACAAACAGAAAGACAGCTATACATAGGCTTTAAACTTATTTTGTATTTTTATTAATCATATGTATTATTTATTTATTTTTTGGCGTGAGTTAATAATAAAATTTAAACAAAACTGTGAGCAGTTTATATATTTCTTTAATTTAAAGATTTTAAAATGAAATCATCAAGTATGTCATTGTTTGCTTTTACGAAAGTATAATAATTGTAATATTAAATTTTGCAATTCTCAAAAAGAAGTGGATTAATTTACTTTGAATGACTAAACATTGTTATGAGTTATTTACATTCACAACAGTATATTTCTTATAAACAAAATTGTAATTTAACTTTGTCTATTACTTTTAGTTGGCTGTTTTAGGGACAGAATAAAATATAATTTTATGAGATCAACAGAGGCGCTTTTAATGCTTATTGTTGTTGTATTAATGTGTACAGCTATCTATATATTTATTAAAAATAAAAATGACGTTTTTTCCTAAAGAATTTCTATGCAAATATCGGCTTAACATTGATTTAAAAAAAAAAGACCTTTTTAGTTTTTCGTATCATGCAATATATATAATACTTTACTTCTTTTTATAAAAGGGAACTTATGTTCAGATTTTTTTTTCTTATTTTGGCTTATGATCAAATTGTTCTAAGGATTAAAATTCACACACTGTTAAAAATAAAATCCTAAATACCACCAGAAAAATGGTTTCAGTTAGCTACAATCAATATTTTGTTGCAATGTTTCACCATTTTAGTGGTGCCATTTCAGTAGTAAGCAATACAATGACGAAACTTTGGATTAAAATAATTGTTGTAGATAAAAATGCCTAACTATTATTACTTCCTTATACAAAGTATAAGAAAGTAATGTAATCCCGATTTGTGAAATGGATTTTTTATCTCGCATAGCTCCAAAACGAATGATCGTAGAATGTTGTAAATTTATATTTGTAATTCCCATGACGTCTAGCTGTATAACTGTAATTTTGGTCTTGACACAAGCTCCCGTTTTAGAAATATATCCGATTTCACGCAATTTTTCGTGATGTCTCTATGTACGTATGTGTGTATGTGCGTGAGTTCATCTTGCATAATGGTAAAACGGTCAGACGAAGAATGTTGCAAATTGGTAGATAGGTTTGTTATAACACGTAGTTGCGCACCTTCTCTTTTGATCTTTCTGTGACTTTCGATTTTGGAGATATTTACGAAAATTACATTTATAATGGAAAAAAATACAATGGTTTTGTCCATTATATATGATTTACCGTCTTAGAGATTTCAAATGAAGCTAAAGATAGAGCCCAGAATGATGTTGTATGAAATTTGTCGACATTTTTGTGTGTAGAAAGCAATTTGTAAACAAATAAGCAGGTTCTAGTCGATGAATGTATTTTATTTAATGAATATTCTGGAAACAGTTGAATAATACTGTTTTTGTACCACAAAAATCTATAATAAACGAATATTCTCGAAACAATTCAATAAAACAGTTGTTCGTACTACAGAAGTGAAGTAAACAGCGTCAAATACACTACAGAGCAGGATTTTCGGTAATTCAGCAACAACGATCTACCGCACAGTTCGAAGTCTGAATAGAATTTGAATTCATCGAGAGTCTTGTCAGTGGTTTATAGAATTTTCGAGGTAAATCAGCGCTAGAAACCAATGAATTATTCTGGAAAATTCCAGAACTTGATTCCTATTATAGAAATTCCAAACTTTGAAAATCCTAAACTACCGCTTTTTGCCAAATTTGGATTCCAAATTGCTTAATTTGACTCTAATTCAACGCCTACCTTTCTGGAAATGAAAAAACTACCACCATTTTCCACTTTTACTGTAATACTATACAGAAAGTAGCATGTAAAGAAATAGGTAATTTTAGTCTATAATCATCAATAATGACTTCTTTTTTTTACAGTCTTGTGAGTCATTTATAGAATTTTCGAAGAAGTTAATTTGTAAGGCGCCTTACGGAGATTATAGAACTGTTGGAGATTTGCGAAGATTTCATATTTGAAGGTTGAAAAAATAGTTAATTTGAGTTCTTTAAAAGTGGGACAGCAGTGTGAAATAGATATCTCGCTTGGTGGAGAAATACTCTGGTTACTACGAAGTTCGTTTTAATATTTCAGCTTTGCGAGGTTTTGAGAAATTGAACTTGAGGTTGAGTGGGTTTTCTTGCAGCGAATTTTGAATGGTGTTCGAAAGCATGCAAATTGATTCTCCAGTGATAGTAATTAAGAGAAATCAAACTTAAAGTCAAGATCAGTTGGTGAGTGAGTAAAATGGGAGGTCTCTGGCCTCTTCTAATCAAAATTGTCTTAAGTCAGTAGAGCTGTTTAAATTCTCTTATTAGTAGGGCTAATTAAATTTATTTAATCAGCTACCATGGTATGAGTAGAAATTTTTTTCCAATTTTAGAACTAATAAATTTTAGTTTGTTTTTAATAGAGTCTCCTCTTTAATTACAATTATTCCCAGCAGCTCTACGACAGAAAAGGAAGGCAGGGAAGAGGATTTATTCTCGCAAGTTCTGCGCTAGAAACCAATGAATCTTTCCAGAAAATTCCAAAATTTTGTTCTTATTGAAGTTAGAGCTTCCAAACTTCGGCCACGCAGAAATCAAATTTTTGCCATATTTTGTCACCAAGTCCTCAAATTCAACGCCAAAACCGAAATCTGTGTAGGGAAAAACTTGACGACTTGGTGATATTAGCGATTAAATTTGGCGGAAAATAGCATTTCAGGATAGCCAGAGTTAATAAACCCTTTCTGAATTTAATGGAATTAATTGTTTCTGTATAATATATCGTTTATCATCATTAATTTCAGCCTAAGAGAACAAAAGAAGACTATCTACACTCAAGTGAATTCTATTGAATTTTACCCAGTGTATTTGTCAATGAAGGATTTTATAATAATCTTTGAAATACTATTTCAGAAAAAGCGATATTCATTCTCTGCAGTATATATAATCCTATTATCGTGACTTGTAATCAGGATAACAGTTTTCTTGACTTATTTTTAGAAATGTTTATGGACTGGAACCTGCCTGTTTATTTACGAAACAGCTTTCTGACACAAAAGTGCCAACGTTTCCGTAACAATATGTATATTTCGGGTGTATTGGTGTCTACATCAGAATTTTTATTTTTAACAGTGCATGCTCTAAGACTTGCATGTTTAATTGTTCTGTTATGAATTCCAAGCATAGCTGCCAACATCCTCATTAATATTCCATTGTATTGTTAGTATCCGCCCATTTTTCCACACCACCTTATTTTTAGATTAATTTTCTCTAACGGTATTTAGGATTAAAAAAGAAGAAAAATACTCTAAAAAATGACTGGTATGAAAAAAAGGCGGGTACTGACAATACTATGGAATATTAATTAGGATGTTCATTCCAAGCAGCTGTATATTTATATGATAATACTTTTTAAATCTCTAAACAAATCATATCATTAAAAGAATATTAGTATATACAATTCCATTTTATAGCACTTACCTATATATGAAGCAATATAGAATGATGAGAATAACTAACGTAACGTAGAAATATACGATGATGAGGGAAGTATTGAAAACTGGATCTTTGAGAAACTGCACTTCACATTCTCCAGGACCTAAGTCTCTGTAACCAATGAAATGTTCCCATCCCATGATGCTAATGAAAAAAACCAAAAATGGTATAATCCAAGTTCCAGCAACCATCCATATCACTTTGTTCTCTGTTCGCCAGTTTCTATACAAAGCTGCATACTTTACTGAGCAGAATCTGTCTATAGTAATCAAAAGCACAGTGTATATTGACACTAAACAGACTGTATGATCAGTGGCTAACCATAAATCACAAGGAATCGGGCCAAGGTCCCATCTGCCCATGAGAACATAGACAGCATAAAAAGGCATTGAAACAATTCCAATACATAAATCAGAAACAGCAAGTGAACCGATAAAGTAATTGCTTGGTTGGCGTATACTTCGTTCGACAGCAAATGCTGTTAGAACCAATATATTACCAGCTATAGTTAGAATTATGCAAAGTCCGATCATAATTCCAATGAAGATACTAAAGCCTACAGAAAATGGCATAACCCACTCATCTGAATCACCAATTCCATCTGTTTGAGGAATGCACTGAGTCGAATCAAGAGACGCATTAGTTAAATTATAACATAAAACTTTTCTGAGCTCTTTCGTCTCATTAAAACTGTCTAAAGAGTCATTTATTTGAGGTGCTCTAAAATAGTAGAACCGAGCCATTGCTGTAACTGTTCTGATTCAATTTATATGTAGAAGACTACGAAAAAGAGTGGCTCCAGATACAAACAGATGCATTTTCTTCTAAAAAGTAGCTGACAATTCATGGCGAAGAAACTTATCCGGATGGCAAAGGTTTCCTGAAAGAAATGAAAAGAGTCTGATCAACTTGACATATTATACAAATTGCCTTTTTTCACTTTATTTAAATATTAAATTTACAAATAATTATAAACAAATTGCACAGTTGATAATGTTGCATTACATAAAAAAAATTATAAAGATAGTTTAAATTCGACATTGTTTTGCACTTAATTATTAAAAAAAAAAAAAAAAAAAATCTGCATAATTTTATTTAAGAAGGCAAGTTTGAAAAACAAAACTTTGCAATTAATACACATAGTTTCATTAATATTTTTGCCAATAATATCATATGAGGCATATAATATCATATGAGGCATATAATATCCTGTGAGGAATATAATATCATATGAGACATATATAGATTTTTCTTTGCTGATGCAAAGAAAAATTTTCCACCAGCAATATATTCAACGATATTAATAAAAGATCACAAGTCATGATCGTAATTGAAAATCGCATTTGAATATTATTGTTTCAATCGAAATAATTGGAGCTCTAGAAAGAGAAAATAGTTCAAATTATTTGTTTAATTTATTGTAAGTTTGACTTCTATCTACACGTAAAAATATTCTTTATATAGTAAAATAATAATGCATAATTAACATGGATGAATGCTTTGTAGAATAATATTGATTATTTCATGATAGCAAAAAACAATTTTAATTAATTATTTTATGCGTTATTTCTTTTAAATTAGTTCAAACTTTTTTTTTGTTTTGTATTGTCGTCGATGATGTTTTTAAATGTTTATTTTTGATTTATCTGATTTGGTGTTGTCACTTCGCTGTCACTTTTATAAAATGTACTCGAATTCATTCTTAACGTTGATATTTAACTCAAGTTACCTAGCAAAGGCTATCAAATACGATTGAATAGAGTCTTTATCGCTATAATTTTATATTTTCAGTCATATAAAAATATATTTTATATTATTTATACATTATTATTGTCGCTTATGAGATGAAACAGCTAATCATATATTTTACGTCTCGCTTCATTAACCTTCAACGAAATTCTAGTTGTTCTTACCAGATATGTTTAAAAATATTTTGAGGGATTTGTAACGTGAACTAGACTTTGTAATTGTAATTGTAATTGTTATTGTTATTAATAAACAGCTAAAAAATACAGCAGAGAGCATCCCTCAGTTCCTTAAAATACCGTATACAAATCAAAATTAAAGTGACTGGACAAGTTTAAATGTCTTACTTGAGGCAGATAGCTGCACCATTTATAAAAATAAGTGCAACGTATGTGGGCCCCAGATTAGTTTAGCAAACTAGAAACCGTTCAAACTGAAAAGGAAATGCACTAATTTTAAGATAATCGAGTTATCTAGCAATTTAATGTCATTTTGTAAACTTATCTGGTCATAGTTTTTCCTAATTCTTTAGTATTTTATCTTTAAATAAATTATTTTAATATTTTCTGAATCTATTTTATTTTTTCTGACTTTTTAATTATCAGGTTGAAATATCCACTCCTAATGCAAAAATATTTGTTTAAAAAACCTAATAACAATTTCATTTAAGTGTAATTATTAGTCTTAACAGATAAATTATATTTATTATTGATAGCAATCTCTCCTATCCATGTGAGCAATAACACCTACCATGTAAGGACAAACTGCGCAAAATAGCTCATTTAATTTTATTACAGATGTTGTTTAAAATTATAGCATAAAAACAAAATAGCAATGGAAATGCATAGAAAACGAATGAATTCAAAGTTATTCAGCATTAGTTTAACAAAATATTAATATTTGGATTTTTTTGTTTTAATTATTTTGTTGAAATATGTGCAGACTCTACAAGCTTTACCTTAAGCGTTATTTTCTTTTAAACCTTGAATTAAACCGTTATTTTAATTAAACCGTTGAATTAAACCGTTTAATTCAAGGAATCATATTCAAGGAAACAAACTTTGTTTAGTAATCTATAAATACATCATTGTTTATCTTTAATAGCATACCTAAAAAGTAAATTTAAATGAAAATTTAAATAGTTATAAGGTCATTTATTGGTGCTTTTTAAGTAATTGCTCATAAGAAGATAAAGTGATGTCAAAATTCAAAGATAATTAATTTTTAATGAGCGTTGAATTTATAATGATCTTCCTAATAATGACAAAATGTCTTTATTACTATTATTATTAGTATTATTACACATTTTAAATAATTGTATTACTTGAAATAATTTAGTCTTAAATATGTTATTAAATCTAAACTTTTGTAATGTAATGTGATAACTTTTATATCGATGAAAATAAAATAGAATGTAATAGAGCAAATAGTAATTATAAAATTAAAGCTTAAACATTTAACACCCTTTTTTGCATTAAACGGTTTATTTTCCAATAATTTTGTTTGAATAACAACAGATTTAGCAAATAAGAAAATTCAGGGTACATATTTGGTTGCTCTAATACAGATTGAATATTTAATTAAAGTATCATGAATATGTATAAAGAGTAGTGTTGACACAAATTCTGAAAAGAAAAAAAAAAAAAAATATATATATATATAAGTTTGTAGTAATGTGTTATGTACAGTCCGGGAAAAAAAAAAAAAAAAAAAAAAAAAAAAAAAAAAAACACTCCCGGCTAATTTCACCTTAAATTATCGTAGAAATATACGACTGATGCCGATAGATTTGTAATAACGTCGGTTTATTAATGCAATAGCTAAAATTTTCTTAGGGTGTTGTCTACATATTAAAATGTACCTCAACTTTATTTTTACTTTCTCTTACCCATAAGGTAGAGAAAGTATTGTTTTTGGGTCAAATTTTCGAACGCAAGATTTTGTTATATTTACACGTTTTGAGGTGACCTGAATACGAAAATCATGTTTTTAGCAAATGGTCTGTGTGTCTGTCTGTATGTCTGTGTGTCTGTCTGTTATCAGCATATCTCAAAAACAAATTATGGCAGAAAGTTCAAACTTGGTATTCTAAATGTGTATCATACAGGGATGCTACAGTAAGCTTTTCGTTAAGATCAAGCAAATGGTTCGTGTACAGGGACAATCAAGAGAATTCTGATACATTACGTCTATGGGGGAAATTGCAGGTAAGTAGAGTTTAACGTCTATAGACTGCACTAAACCAAATGAAACGAATATATATATTTTGTAATAGAGATAGTCAACTGGGAAAAAATTTTTGTGTATGTAGGAGCCTCGCCTCCCCCCTGGGGGGGAAGTCCCTCCTCGAGGGGAGTAAATTTTCATGATGGGTATCTTTCAAAAGATCTCGCCAATACCTTTAAAACGAATGGTTGAACCATCGATCTGCGATAATTTAAAACAAAGTTATCGATTTTTTTTACTTTTAACGAAAAAAAAACTTAGAAAAAAATTGTATTTTTTGAAGTGAAAACTTCTTTAGGTGCGTTGAGCACTTTTGGGTGAACAAAAATCATTGAACTCCCGTCATCGTCAGCTAACGCTTTCCATTTGAAGTGAAAACTTTTGGGTGAACAAAAATCATTGAATTCGCGTCATCGTCAGCAAACGCTTTCCATCCTTGTATGATACAAATAAAGTATCATACAATTAACTTGCCAATGTGAAGTGTTAATAATTATATACTGTATATTGTTTTAAAATCTGGTGCGGCTCTACACGACTTCTCTTATCTCCGGGCACTGTCTCTATTGCAGTTAGACCTCACAAAACCGTGAGAAAGCCCAAAGCTGTCATTTTTGTCTCGTTTTTACAATCTGGTGCGGCTCTACACGACTTCACTCATCTCCGGACACTGTCTCTTAAAGATTGCAGCCAGAAACGTTGCAGTTAGACTTCACAGAACCATGAGAAAGACCAAAACCGCCATTTTTCTCACGTTTTTAAAATCTGGTGCGGCTCTACACGACTTCTCTCGTCTCCGGACACTGTCTCTTAAATATTGCAGCCGGAAACGTTCCAATTAGACCTCACAAAACCGTGATAAAGGCAAAAGCCGCCATTTTTTTCACGTTTTTTTACAATCTGGTGCGGCTCTACACGACTTCTCTCATCTCCGGACATTGTCTCTATACCAGTTACACCTCACAAACCGTGAGAAAGGCCAAAGCCGCCATTTTTCTCGCGTTTTTACAATCTGGTGCGGCTCTACACCACTTCTCTTATCTCCGGACACTGTCTCTATTGCAGTTAGCGCATTAAATAAAATTGTAATATAATTTTTGTAGTAGTAGTTTATATTAATGAATAAAAAAAAAACTCATTTAAAAGTATTTCCTACACAATAAAAAATTTTCTGATGATTCAAGAAATACACACGCAATTGTTCACGTTTTCACTTTTGTCGGCACTCCCGAAGTGCAAATGTTTTTTTTTTTTTTTTTTTTTTTTTTTAATACTGAGAATAAAATGGGCTTTTTATTGGATATTTAGTGTTATACTACTTCTCTAATATGGAAATCGTAAGCATTATCATAAAAGATAATATTTTTATATAATAATTTTAATAAATTATTTTTTAAAAACAGAATTATTTTTTAATAACCGAATTAAATTTTATATAAATCTAGGTGCATTAATGAAACGGGGGGGGGGGGTTGAGGGGGGCGGTAGCCCCCCTCACACAGAATTAGTTATCATATAAAACTCTTCCGAAGCCTAATTTGAATTGTTTAACATAGGTTTACATATAATCGTAATCTTACCTCTTAATCTCCAACCTGTATTTATAGTATTAAATTTCAGGGTAAGAGAAAGTCATGTGAGTGACACACCAGATTATTTAAATAATAATTTTAATAAATTATTTTTTAAAAACAGACTTATTTTTTAATAATCGAATTAAATTCTATATAAATGTAGGTGCATTAATGAAACGGGGGGTTGAGGGGGGGCGGTAGCCCCCCTCACACAGAACTAATTATCATATAAAACTCTTCAGAAGCCTAATATGAATTGTTTAACACAGGTTTGCATAACAGTACTCGTTATCTTACCTATTAATCTGCAACCTGTATTTATTGTATTAAATTTCAGGGTAAGAGAAAGTCGTGTGAGTGACACACCAGATCATTTCGAATAGTAACATGCATTTTTTGACTGTATACTCGAATCCCTGAGATCAAGGCGGTTGGGAAAAAAAGTATAGTTTATATACTTTAAATTAATTATTGATAGAGTTACAAGCGAAAATGTGTTAAGGGTTAATCCCTATATTTAAAAAAATTAAACTAAGATCTTACATAGAAAAGTACTATGTCCATTCAGATAATAACCGGAAAAGAAGTATGAAAATTTTAAATATAAAATAAACTAAAGTAATGCTAATTAAGAAATGATGTGTGCATCTAGGCTTACTTGAATAACTATTTTAATTTATATGTATGCAAGGTTAGATATAACACAAATGATAACAATTTATGGCCCTCTAACAGCAGTAAGAAATGAAATATCACCGTAACTCGAAAAATATAGATATGATCTATAAATTTGGAAATCCAAATTTCTGATAATGCTCGTTCTGTTCGTGCAATAATTAATATATTTCACAATAATAATTTTTATTTTTTGAAATATGAATTCGTTATTTATTTTCGTAATTCAAAATATGTTTTTTTAATCAAAAATATGCATGGAATATGTTTGGCTAATTTCATTCTACCGCATAAAAAATATAAACAAAAAGAATATAATGATTTTTGGGGAATATATGAATTAGTGCTTGTCACATTCATTTAATTTTAGCATCCCCACATCATAAACTGAAAAATAGTATATACACACATTATAAACTGAGAAATTATAACTGTATGAAAAATTGAAAGAAATATAAAAAAAATATAGCATCTTCAGGGCTCATTTGATCTAAATAACCAACAAAAATCATCAAAATTGCCATTAAAAAAAAGTAAGAAGTTGATGCCAGTTTTAATATGTATACGCCCCCTAAGCAAAATCTAACTATACAGTAACAAACTAATCGATATAACTAATCGATTGGCACCAGCCACATATATTTAAGACGATTTGGAACAAAATAATTAGTTGGGGGTGACGCTTTTTTTTTTTTTTTTTTCCGACTGTACATAAGCATGTATTACGAACTAATAATTAATAATTAACAATTATTTAAAAAAAAAAAAAATCTTTGATAAAACAAACTTATTATTATTACTAATTTGTCCCGGTATTATACGGTCCTTTTCAATTGTTAGTATTTATTATTATTATTATCATTATTATTATTTACTTCTTTTTTAGGACGAAGATATATTTTATTTATTACAGATAAAACAGATAAATGAAAACTGTTATTTTTCCCCCTTAGTCATAAAGTTAAAATAGACAATTTATAACTGATTAAAAAAATATGCAATGCATTTTTCTTTAAAAGCAAATACTGCTTAAGAAAAACGAAGACAATTAAAAAAAATCATAATAAAAATCATCTGAAGAGTTAATATTGGGACGTCATAAGTATAATATTTTTTTCTAAAACAGAAATTAAAAAAAAATAATAATAAATAAATAAATAATGGCAGGATTAGTCGCCATGCGAGAAAATAAATTGTTACCCACATAAATAAATAAATAATAATTTATGAAACATTATTAAAAATAAGCAAAAATGGGGCATCCAGATAACTCTTCAGTTTTATTTACATATTACTTTTTTCTCACAATGTATTTTAAATTCTGGATGGAAACGGAAAACATTTATTTGAAAGAGAAGATAACAAAAAAAGCGTCGACGCAATTTTGTCTTGAAACAAGCACCATGTACGGCAGCATACTGTTAAAAATTAAATAGGAATTTCGTCCAAAATTAATATTTGTTTATCCCAGAATTTTAATTTACGAAGTGTGCGAGAGAAGAATATTTTAAATGGTTTTGTCTTCAATTATCAATGTTATAGGGTCTCGCCGTATGTATGAGTCGCCAAAATGCGCCAACTAGCCTGACGGTCTTCAAACGAAAATAATAACTTATATTTTCGATTTTTTAATTCTGAACTAAACAAGAAATTCAACTGCAGTTTAAATAAATACTCAATCAAGCACCTTTGTATTTTTCTTTGATCTCAATTTGTTGCCGGCCTACTAATTATTGTGGCAACCAGATTTTCACAGAAAGATAAGAAAACAATTCTATTTTTTTTTTTTTTTTATCTTCAAATTTTAAGAACATTTTAAAAAATACGAAATTCATTAATTGAAAAATTGATTCGAAAATTGATTCGTTTGCAAACATTGCTAAGCTTTTAAACAAGAGTACATTCAATAGTAAAATTATGCTTTGCAAACATAGATTTATGTCGATATCAGAAAGTCCCGAATATCACAATATTTTTCTTTTAACCATACCTGTGCGTTTAAGAATGTATATATTTTATGGAAAAAAAAATTAAGACTGTTTTCGATTTTTAAGGGGGATTTGGCACATTTTAACTCTTGGCACAACTGAAGCTTCATACAAAAGATTATATTTCCATTTAAAATTTATAAATTGAACTATATTAAATTTGTTCAATAAAATACACTGCTCGACATTTAAAATGCAACACCAAGAAGGAGTGATAATAACGGAATGAAATTTGTTGGACACATACATTATAGTAGGAAGAACAATTGATTAAAATTTCAGGAAATTTGGAGTAATATGTACTGAGAAAACAGTACATAAAGCAGTGACCTCTGTGAGCAATAACAGCACGTATCTGCCTAGGCATTGAATCGAACAGCGATTGGATGACATGTACGGGTAGAGCATTTCATGAAGTTTTAACACGACGCCACAATTCATCGATCGGAGTTACTGGCGATTGGTGGGAGGCCAACGATTAAACAGTCATTTTCATTGGTGCGAGATCAGGAGAACGCGCTGGCCAGAGCAACAGTCGAACACATTCGGCATCAATGAAGGTCCAGATATTATGGACAACTTGAGGTCGTGCACTGTCCTGCTTAAATGTTGCGCTTCGGAGGCCTTGAACATAGGGCAGAGCTATGGGCCTTATCTCGTCAGAAATGTAATGGCTGAAATTCAGAGTGGCGGGAATGAAAACAAGAGGTGGCCGGGACGTGTATCCGATGGTACAACATACCATCAATCCAGGGGGTGACTCAGTATGCGGCTACCAAAATTCTGATTACCCTGAAAACTGCATGACTGATATGGGCGCCATTAATGTGTGATCAACGATGAACCTGGACGCAGGAATAGCGTGAAGTCACTTTTCAGACAAATCACAATCCTGTTTACAGCATCAAGATTGCCTTACCCTTTTTAACGGCATTATGAATAATGCACATTGCCAGCTGGGATTCGACATCATCATACTCTCCATCATTTGAAATGACGTTATGGGTTCCCATTGGATACACTTTTCGATTACTTCATGTTCGTATTCCCGGCACTCTGAACAGCGGCCATTAAATTTCTGATGAGTTAAGGCCCGCCCCTTTGCTCGTTATTCGAGGCCTCCGTAGCGCAAAATTTAAGCAAGATAATGCACGACCGCAAGTTTTTTGTATTGTCCGGACCTTCTTTGATACAGAATGTGTTCGACTGTTGCTCTGGCCAGCGCGTTCTCTTGATCTCGCACCAATGAAAATGACTGTTTAATCATTGAAAAGCGACTGACCCCCCGCCACTCGCCAGTAACTTCGATTGATGAATTGTGGCATCGTGTTGAAGCTTCATGAAGTGTTCTGCCCGTACATGTCATCCAATCGCTGTTCGATTCAATGCCTAGGCAGATATGTGCTGTTATTGCTCACAGAGGTCGCTGTGTTATGTACTGTTTTCTCAGTACAAATTACTCCAAATTTCCTGAAATTTTAATCAATTGTTCTTCCTACTATAATGTATGTGTTCAACAAATTTCATTCCGTTATTATTATTCCTTCTTGGCGTTGCATTTTCAATGTCGAGCAGTGTATATATTCAGGCAACAATGCTTGTGTTTTTTAATATATTTTTTACATATTTTTAATCTTTAAATTGCGTTTTTTCAATTTGTATTTTTTCACGAATTTATGATCTTCAAAATGCTGAAACTTCTACAGATATTTAAGAGAAGACCTAATATTTTTTTGGGTGTTTAATAGAACCTACTTAAAAAAAAGTAAGCATGGATTTTGCAATATCTTATAAAAGAGAAAAAATATTAAAAGTCAAAATATAACAAAAATTACGTTTTTTTTTCCCTTGCAAATTTTTACATAGACATACATTTTTTAATTTTTTCTGAAAAACTAATAAATAAATTTAAAAATCGATCGCTTTTTAAGTAGATTCCATTAAACACCCTAAAAAACATTAAGTATTTTATTAAATATCTGTAGAAGTTTTAGCATTTTGAACATCATAATTTTTTGAAAGAAAACCCAATTTAAATATTTCAACTCTGAATATATATATATATATATATATATATATATATATATTAAAATATACAAAAACCATAAAAATAGTTGCCTGAATATATATTTTACTGAAAAAAAACTAATATAGTTTAATTTATAAATAATAAATGGAAATATAAGCTTTTATATGAAACTTTCAGTGGTACCAAGTCAAAAGTGCTAAGTCCAATAAGATATTTTGTGGTTAAGTTTTCTAAATTTATTTAAGAGCTTTTATGTACATAAAAAGACTAAATTTGATTATTTTAAAGCTTTTTAACATTAATCAAGAATTAAAAGTTGTCTAGTCTGGTTAACTTAACCACAATCTGACTTAGTCTGAAGAACTTTTCTCTAGAAAACTATAAGTTTTTTTTTTTTTTAAATCTTGATTTAGTTAAATATCAGTTTAAGAGGCATTATCTTCCTTTATCTAAAACTCCAGCACTTAAGTAATTTATTTTATTGGCATTTTCTTATTTTAAAAGTTTATGAATAGAGACAGTCGAAGTTGAAAGGTTTCTTCAAAAATAAATAAAATAAAATAAAATAAATAAATAAAATAAAATAAAATAAAATAAAATAAAATAATTTTGCTATTCATGATGGTTTTTAAAAGATATGCCGATGCCCTTCAAAATTTTGAAAAATACTTTTCTTAGTTTAATCATAAAATCAAAATAAGTAAATTAACTCTAAAAGTTTTCAATAAGTGAACGTAAGAAATGAAATATTATTGGGTTTGACACAAATTGAAATATAGAATTGAAAAACAAATTTCAATATTTTTCTTAACGAAATTCAAATTGACTAAAATTTTCATTAAATGGCTTATTTAAATTATTTAAATCTTTATTGTTTTGTAATTTTATTATAGTTTCTTCTATTTCTATTATATTATTTAAATATGCTTCTTTTTTTTTTTTCATTAATTTTTATTTATGCATAGATGATGTTCATGAAAAGGATATATTTATATATAAACTTGTCTTAAAATATTCAAGAGAATTAGGTTGAAACAGCCAAAAAAGAAAAAGAAATCTTTTACCGAAAAATAAATAAATAAAAATTGGCATGTCATTAGAGTGTAACGTAATTATTTTATGCATGTTAAATACAATGAATTGGGCATTATTTCTATTTATTATATCTATACGCTGTTTTCTGAACTAAAAATGTATTATATTTTATACAATTATTTTAAATACACTATTACATTAAAATAAACTCAACAACAACAAAAAAAAAAAAAAAAAAAAAAAAAATGTAAGAGTGATTTAGTATTACATTTTTTTTTTTTTTTTTTTCATATCTTTTTAGAAAATATGCAATAATATGCTAGAAATATAAAATATCTCATTTACAACTATTCATTTATAAATTTTTTAGAGGTGATATATTATTGTTCAGCCATAAGCTTTAATTCGTTTTTATTCATCTGGTGTTAAATTTCAAAATATTAAAATTTGTTATTTTTCTTGTTTACCAATATTCAGCTGCAAAATATATACGAATAAGCTGAGTATATGGAAACTCATCCCTGACAGATAAAAGAAAAAAAAAATTTGATTTTTACTTTCATTTTGCTCTTCATTTTATATATCTACTTATGTCTTATACTGAATTGGCTTTTTATTTCTGTTTCAGGTTTTAGAAATTAGAAAATACCATTTTCTCTGTATTATATCAAGGTTTCCACTGGTAACATATTTTTAATACTACATTTTAAAATCAGCTGCCTTTGTTATATTCTATCTTAGAAAAATATTAATTAAATTATTAATTCAAAATTTTTAAAAAAAGTCGCATGGGGCTACCATGAATATGAATTTGCCTATTTAGACAATATTAGAATAAAATACGTGAAAATGCATACATTAAAATAGTATAAATTTAGCTATATTAATTATAAATTTAATAGTATAACGTATAAATTTAAATAGCATATAAAAATGCACTTTTTTTTTTCAACTAAAAATCTAGAGTTAAATGTTATAATATAAATGAAAATAAAAATTTTTAAAATGTTGCATAAAATACTGCTAAATCACATAGTTAGATTCTAACTAAGGGATATGCAAATCAGAAGCCTGAACGTCCTATTCGCATCCTCCATCTCTATCTCTCTATACATATATATATGTGTGTGTGTGTGTAATTATTATTATTATTATTATTATTATCATCATCATCATCATCATCAACTCGCTATATAACCATATACAATTTCTGAGGGGAACTACCGTCCCTAAACCGTTGTATCTCTGTCTATATCTCTCTATGCGTTTATATATATTTCCTTGTGACTCATAGCCTTGTGTTAATTCCTTGCAACTCATAAATACTTATACTAAATTTGATGCGAAATAATGAAACATAATTATTGTGTGTGGCCTTGAAAACATATTACCAATTCTATGACTACCATTTTCCACAAAAAGCATGATTTTAAACATTTCAGTAACATATATTTATTTAATAGTGTTTAATGAAGCGTAACCACGTAAAACGCACTTATAAGAAATACCGTCTATAGGCCATAATTGTGCGAAAGTCTTTTGTATATCACTGTACACTAGCCACAATAATTATGCACACTAGTACTATTAATTCATTGTATCTTATTAATATTTGAAACAAATTTCTCATCTTTGGATGATTACAGAATGTCATCAGAATTTTGTTGGGTGGTTTTAATAATTAATTTTGTAAATTTAATCTACACACACCATTTTTTTTTTTTTTTTTAGAGAAAGCATGCCTTTAAGAATCTTAATAATGTATGTTAATTTAACAATGTTGAATGCAGCATAAACGCGTTAAAATGCGCTTAATAGATTTTTGTCCATAGACTCTAATGTCACGAAATTCTTTTGTGTGTCCTTGTAAGCAAGCTATAAACGAAATATGTATCAGTAAAAACTATACAGCTTATTCTTTGTAGCTCATAAAAAATATTCGAAATTTGGCATAAATTGGATGATTACATAACAGTTTCGAAACACTTTTCTAAGGTCTTGTATATTAATTATTAAATATGAAAGATCTTGTACATGTCTAAGCACATATTGTTCTACAAAAAATATGCTTTTAAGCACCTCAATAATGCATGTTGATCTCATTTTCTTGAATGCAGTGTAACCATATTAAAATGCCTTTAAACGAAATTCTGCCCATTCGTCGTAATGATAAGATAAATTTTTGTGTGTCTCTGAACACGATCAATAAACAACATGGACAGAAAAAAATTTACAGCTACTTCTGTATGACACTTGAGCATGAGTACCAATTTTCAAGCCAAACAGGGGACTTTTTTCGGCCGCTGTTGCGGTATATACAAATTCTGTCCAAAGGCCGCACTGTTAAAAATTTCTGTAAAAATACAGAAAAAGTATTGAGAATCTCCGTAAATGTACATGAGTTCACTGTTAAAAGCAGTGAATCAAGAAACTCGGTTCACTGTCAAAAATTTCTGTAAAAGTACAGAAAAAGTATTGAGACTCTCCGTAAATTTACATGAGTTCTCTGTTAAAAGCATTGAACCAAGAAACTCAGTTCTTAATTTACAGATATTTCCCTTTTCAAAACAACGTTTTCCCTGTAGGGATTTTGACTGATACATTAAATAAAAAACTATGTAAATGCATAACCTTAAATTATTTTTATATTAAAGTAAATACATATATATATATTTATATATATATATATATAACTAGAAGTTTTGAAGTTTTCAAAAATATACTGAATAGTTTGTTTCATTGCAGTGTACTATTACGTAAAAAGGGGAGGGAAAAGGGAACGTTAGGGAAAATTAGATTGTTTCTGCGGAATGTTTATCTTCGTATCTACACATTAAAAGTTTGTTGTTGTTGTCTGTATTGAAGAACTTAAAGCAATTCATGTTTTCATTTGGAATTCATAATTAGGTAAGTTAAATTTTATATAATCTTTTATCCTATTTTAATAATCAACAAAAACAATGACTGTTCACGTTAGTTATATTAGCGGTTATTTTTTTTTATATTTAAATCCTGAAACTTATAAACAGAGTTATTCAGTTCAAAGATACCTAGAATCTAGTATGTAAGTATCTAGCTTCGTATTTCTGTTACATAATACTTTATGTATTTACGGCGGGGGGCAAAATTGTAGAAATTATTTCTTATAATCTGAGCCGCTTTTTCTTCTAGAGTTAAGAAGAAAATTGCTTTAGCAGAAGATATACAAAATAAACATAGATATATTAATTTGTTAGAAAGCAGTTATTGTAAAGGATGAAAAAAGTGTGTGTGTGTGTGGGGGGGGGGGGGTGTTAAACACAGTTTAGCACATCCATAAAAACAGAGAAACATTATTACAAATTATATATGAGTATTTGTTGTTAAACACTATTTTTTCGGGGGAGGGGAGTTGTACATCAACCCAGCAATGTTTTTAGTCTTTTTTTTTTTTTTTTTTTTTTTTGTGAGTGTTAACATTTAATATATAAATTAAGAAACAATGCAAGAAAAACGATAAAATTATTTTTTTTTTCCACAGCGATAATAATGGAAGGGGGGAGGGGAGGGAGATTAGATTAAATTTTCAAACTAGTAGCACAATCTACTCACAAATTGATGTTTAAAGATTAAATGTATAGTTTATGAATCAAGCTGAGTAGAGAAATGTTTAATACTAAATTTTACACAGGCTACATTCTGTGAATAAATTCAAATCGAAGTTTAAAAGAGTTCAATTTAATTCGGAATTATTTTGAAGTATAAAAACAACTGGATTGTCGAATTACACTAGATAAATGTTTCCTAACCATGCGTTGCCGAAACTACACCTACACGCTTATACGGCGGGGCGGAGACGTTGATTACAGGTTAACTGCAATTAAAAAAATACTTTTTTGTTGAAATAAGCCAAACTTACACTGTCCTATCAACACAAAGTCCGAAAACTTTCCGACAAGATTTTGGTATGAATTAAAACATTGTTTCTTAAGCGTTTCTTTTCTTTTCTTTATTTTTTGAGAAGAGCATATGTCTAATGGCCAGAAAAGTTTATTAAATGAGCAATGTTTTTCTCCGAAAGGAATAAGGTTAAATTTGAATCAGAACCATAAAGACCAGAAATATTATTGCGAATTATATAGATCTTTGATGCTAAACATTTTTTAGTGTGTGTGTGTGTGGGGGGGGGGGGGATGGGAATGATTTGTATGGATACCAACACAATATTTTCAGTTTTGTTTTCTGAGATGTTTGAAAATCTGTTTGTGTGTACAATATTTATATATTTGATGTAACAAAGCAGAAACAAGCGACATAGAAAAACTAATAAAATTGTTTCATTACCCGAAGCGGGAATGAAATTGGAAGGAGTTAAATTACACTTTCAAACTTGTTAATTTTCTGTGTACAAATTGATATTCAAAGATTGAAAACATAACATTAAGTTGTACGAAGAAATGTTTAAATGAATGCGAAATTTTATCAAGGTTACATTTTTCGAACCAATTCAAAACTACAACTTTCAAAAGTATAACTAACTAATGCACATATGTTTTTTGTACTTTTGTGCCGTAACTACAGTCATGACAATATTTCGTCCACAAATTTATTCTGTAAGGCAGAGATAGCTGAAATGACAATTGGCTGTAATTTAAAACTACTTTTTCGCTAAAATAGATCTAATTGATACTGTCCTATCAAAACTGGGCCAGAAAATATACAATTAATTTTTTACATACACACACACACACAAAAAAAAAAAAAAAATCATGTTAAGCATAATTTTTTTTTCTTTGTGAGGTGTGTGTGTGGGGGGGGGGGGGGTTAAAGAAACAGAAAATTTTGTTATTTTGTTCTGAGGTATAAACAGTTTAGACTGTTTTTAGAAAATGTCTGTCTCTGTGTGTGTGTATCACAAATTTTGTGGACGCTGTATCTCATGAACCAATGAACGAAATTTAACCAAACTTTGTGTTTAGTTGGACCGTGACATTAACTAGTACTGATTAGATTTATGGAACAATGACTCAACTGGTGGTGCTGTGATTGCATTTTTCTAAATTTTCAACATGACAATATAGGACAAAATTTCGTATAAATGTACATAATGAGAGTTAGTTTAATCGTGTGATTGTAAAATTAATATGCATTATTGATAATAGTAGTAGTTAACCAGGGGAAAAAAATTTGCATGGGGGGCATCACTCCCCCCCTGGGGTTAAGTACCCCCCAGGGGGAGTAAATTTTCAATATGGGTATCTTTCGAAAGATATCGCCAATACCTTTCAAACTAATGGTTGAACTATAGATCTGTGATAATTTAAAACAAATTTATCCATTTTTTCCTTTTTTTTTTTTTTTTTTTTTTCTTTTAACGAAAAAAAAACTTCGAAAGAAGTCATTTCTTTTGATTTGGAAAAAAACTGACATCTTTCGGCATTTAGTGATAATTATATCAGATAAAAATCTTCTGCATTTATAATTGAAAAGAATTTGATAATTTAATAAGTAATTTTTATTGTATAAGTTTTGTGTAATATTATATAGAAGAAAGTCATGTGGTGGCCACATCCTATTAGTTTTTAGTTTAATATCGTCTGAAACTTCTATATGTTTTCTTATATATTCTTTTTACAGCCTCTTCCTGTCATTAAAAGTGTTTGCTGGCATTTGCTGAAAGACTGAAAAATAATATAGATTACTTTAAATCAAAATAGTAGGAATTGAGGAAAAAGTAAGTCATTTCCACGTTATCTAATTAATAGTTTAAATAGTAAAAAATAAGTAAATTTAAAAATCGAAATACAAAATAAAGATTTTATTGATGGGAGTTTTATCCGACAATTTTTTAAATTATTTTTTAAAGGAGGGGAGGACGGTTTGTATTCTAAACCGTCCAATGTTATTAATTTTGCTTTTTGAAAATTTTGAAAATCTGCTTGCGTGTGTATATGTATGCATATATATGCACAAGTTAAAAAACCACAATGTAAGAAAAAGAAAACTATTGTTGCAGTTGCCGAGCAATGGTAATAGAGGGGTGGGTTGGGGGACAAATTAAATTTTCTGACAAGTTAATATTTTTCAGAATACAGTTTGATATTTAAGGATTCAAAGTACAGAGTGTATATTAAATTGAGTGAGGAAATGTTTAAATTAATACGAAATTTTATCCAGGCTGTTATATGTTGCGGACTAATTTATATCTCAAAATAACCGATCCACATAAAACGTTACTTTCAAGTACAAAATTCAACTATATTTTTAAATTATCCTGGATGAATATACCATAATCATAAGCATGCTAATACTGCAGTTACATATTTATGTAGGGAGGCGAACGCAGGCGATTGTGAAGCAACTGCAATTTAAAAATACAGTTTCACTGAAATATAGCTAATAGACAGTGTTGCCAGACTTGGGGACTTTTTTATTCAACTATCACCAATAATTTTGAGAAGGGGAATAGGACATACATAATAGTCGATTATTCTTCGTAGTGATTAAGCAACTGTTACAATAAAAATTTAGAGATGAATGTTGAATAAAAAAGTCCCCAAATCTGGCAGCGCTGCTAATAGATTCTGCTTAATAATGCATTGTCAAAAAAATTTCAGACAAGTTTTTGCATTGACAGAAATAATTTTTATTAAACATGTTTTCTCTTTGCCTTCTTTGTAAGGGGAAGATTTTAATAACTGGACAGTTTTTAATTCGGAGTATTATAAAGTTATGAGAGTGCTTGGAACTAAGGCCGAGTCCCCCCCAGTTTCGAACATTTGTTAAAAAAGAAGAAAAAAAAGGGGGGGGAGGGGAACACAGGGGCAAACTTTAAAATTTCATATAGGAAGGGGGAGGGAGTCTTTTAAAAGCTCGGGGATAAAGTCTTTTCAAAGTAGGCCTAAGACCTACAGCAGTTACTCGGCGTTATTCCCAAATCCAATCCAATTCATACTTGATTTTAATATAAAATACTTCAAAAATATTCCTGTTACACTGGCGTTCATAAAATGGTGCTTAAATATCGTAAGATTTCATTATATAGGTGATTTTTTCCTGTATTAATGATTTTAAATACCGTGTATATCTACTTTTATTTTCTTTAGATGATTTTTTTATTAGATTCTATTTACATGGAGTATATAAGATACACTTTAAAATTCGCTTATGTATACTTATTTATTTTTTTTTTTTTTTTTGTGCCATGTAATTACAATCCTTTCTTTTCATTATTTGCTTAAAATGTCATAGGATGCAGATTTTGTTTTAAAAATTTATAGTTAAAGTGTTTTCCTACAATAGTAATTTTTCATCATTTTTCTTTTTTCTAGTTATAATGGAAATTGATCCTGATATAAGAAACGAAACAAGTTGTCTAAGAAATATGAAAATAGAAATTGCCGTAAAATACCCTCATCAAAGACATTTACAAATACCAAATATTTATCCTGTTAAAGAATTTTTCACCATTTATCTTTTATTAATCTCATTTAGAAAAAAAAGTAACATTCAGTGTTACGTTAGTAAAATAAAGTTTAATTTAAATCTAATTCAGTATGTTTTATTTTTTTAATTATTTTTAATTGTATGTTTTCTTTGCAGCAAAGATGTTTTTCTTCTTAGTGAGCTTTTTGCAATGATTCTAGTAAATTACCAGGATGCTGCTTTCATGTGTAAAAGCGTAGAATTTGTTTCTTCTTTAGATCCTATTTTGTAGAAGAAAAATGTTTTAAAATTTGTTTTTGTAAAGGAAAAAAAAAAAGTCAAAATATTTTTAATTCAAAATAATCTAATGGTTTCTTTAACAAAAAGTTATATATTTTAAAAATTTGCATTTATGGAACTAGTGACGAAAACCAAAAGAGTACCCGATTTTCATCTGCATTGAACCCTAAATTAATATTTAAAAATATTAAAAGCTCTATATTTCTTTACATACTATTTAATACGTACGAACATTTTCTCCACTTGCCGTCTATTTAAAAATATTTATATACCAGAAACTGAAGTAATTAAGGAAATTATTCTACACATTGCAATGAATTAATTATAAAAAAATAAAATTATTTAGGTATTGAAACTTTAATATGTTCCAATACTTCTACGATTACGTATTAGAAATCTGATCTGAAATGAGAATTTTTATTTTCTAATAAAATAACTTTTAGAAACCAATTTTATTAAAAACAGAATATTGAAAAATGTTCAAAATTTGTTACAGTTTGAAATAAAATTTGCATCAAATTTGTTAGTCTTGATTTAAGTGACAAGTTATGCATTGCATTAATATGTTGCACAAATTTGCTTTTTTAATAAACTACCAAAATTGTATGCATAGTTTTTAGAGAGACCTTTATATGGAAATGAATTAGTAATTTCTTTTCTTTAGCTAATATAAATGTGAGTATTTAAAAATTCAAATTCATTTACTACACTACCTTTCCATAAATGACCGGACACTTTCGATTTCAGATGCGTTTTAAAATAACTCAAAAAGTACTGTACAAATCATCTTGAAACTTCAGGAGTGTAAAAAACATGTTGTACCTCATGTACTTCAGTTATTTGTTTGTGCCAAAAGTGAAAAGAAGACCAGTAAAAAATTAAAGAAAAATAAGAGTATTTGGCATCACCCAGTATAAAGTAATGCTCGAAATACAATCTGCCTGTAGCACATGATTATGGGGCTCATCCTCATTTTTTGTATAAATTTAAGTCTCTACCGCATGTAATCAGGGAGATATAAAGATTTCTTTAAAAAATTGCTGAACTTTTTTTTTTTTTGCTATAACATGCAAGGTATAAAATCCAGTACAAAGCTATATTCGGGAAACCCAATATACAACATTAGACACAACATACTGCAATTAGAATTAAAAAAATATTAAATATAAAATGAAATGTGAGCATTTTTACTAAATAATTTTTAACTGCGTATAGTTTTAGCTAAATTTCATTTGTATAATTTAGTAGCCAAATGCATTAAACTACTTACATAAAAACTCCAAACAAGTATTGTGTAAACTCAAAAAGTTCTACGCCAAAGAATGAACTGGTCTTCAGTTTCTCTCGAAGAAACGCTAAAATATAAGGAGTTTTACTCACATTTTTTTTTTTAATTCGATGAACGGTAATGCAATTTTCTGTGATTGTAAATAAATATTGGGAAAGCCCTCTTAACAATTTATTTGTTGGGGAACAGCAGAAATTCAATTTATTCTATGACGTAGAACTTTTTGAGTTTACACGATTTTTGTTTGGGGTTTTTACATAAGTAGCTCAATAAATTTGACTGTTAAACTTTGAAAAGGAAATGTCACTGAACATTTACGCATGCGCAGTTAGAAATTTAGTAAAAATACTCATTTCATTAGATATTTAATATTTTTTTCATTGTGATTGCAGCATGCAGTGTTTATTATTGTATGTCGAGTTTCCTGAAAATAACTTTGCACTGTCTTTCATACTTTTCGTGTTATAGCTAAAAAAAAAAGGAAAATTTTTTGCAATTTTTTAAAGAAACCTTTATCTCCCTGATTATATGCGGTAGAGACATATAAACTTAGAGTTAATGAGAAAGAGTCCTATAATCACATGCTACTACCAGATCGTATTTCAAGCATTAATTATTACAGGGTGAAGCCAAATACTTTCATTTTACTTTAATTTTTTACCGGTCCTCCTTTTCACACCTCTGAAGTTTCAAAATGATTTGTTTAACATTTTTTGAAGTACTTTAAAAAATGTCTGAAATCGAAAGTGTACGGTCATTATGGAAAGGTACCTAACCTTTCCATACCTAAAGGTATGGAAAGATGTACCTAAAAAATTTTTAGTACTTCTTCCTTCCCCCCCCCCCAATTTAGAAAGTTTACACCTTTTTAAGAGCATAATGCATTTTAAACGATTAGTGTTTTAATTACATTCTTAATTGTTTTAAGTTAATATCTAATCAAAATGTAATATATATATACATATACATATATTTGTTAAAATATTTTTTTTTAAGTGTATTTACAAAGTGGATGTATGTTTTGAATGAAAGAAACTGAGGTTGTTAACACAGATCTACAAATATAATGTTGGCAAAATTTAATTTATTTTAGTTGATACCTATATTTTTATTGTGCTGTAGCCGAAAAGGAAGCAAATTTTCCTCTGTCACACATAGCCTTTGCCAATACAGGGTGTCTACCGACACAATTCCTTCTCTTTCGGTAGTTTCTAGTATGATTCCATGATTAATTGTAATCAATCATGGAATACTATAAAAGTAACCGTCCAATTGTATTAATGGAAGAGTCATGAAAAAAAAAAAAAAAAAAAGCTCACCCTGTATTGATAAAAATATGTGATAGAGTAAAATCTAGTTTCGGTTTCAGCCGAGCAAAAACCATCAATACCAGTCATAATTATCAAATCAATATTTTAGATTTAGACCTGTGAGATCTTTCACTATTGAGTCATATTCTACATATTGAGTCATATTCTACATAAATGAGGGAATTAAGTTTTTATTTAGGTATGCACTAAATATAACCGAGCAATATTAAGCAAACATATGACATATTTTGCAATTATTTCTGATAATTTTATTAGGAGTACCATAATATAAATCAGCTTCTTTTTTAAATTTTTTATTAAAAGTTTAATGTATGCAAAATGTACCACAACATTAATAAAAATTGTAGTTAAAAACCTGTTAAAACGCATCATTACAAATCCTACCAAAGGTAATACAAGCTTAACCAACTTTATACCTCTGAATTTTAATGTTGTTTTGATAAATATATAGCATGTCTATATATATATATACTAAAGTCTGGTCTTCTTGTCCCATCAATTTCCGAGGATTTCTTATCTCAAAGTTTGAAGGTGGGAGGTGCGAAGTTCGATCTCAGGTTGAGATTTTCAGCCTACCCATTCGAAATTTTCCAAGATTTTCTTAAAAAACGTTTGCAAATAAAGGATAGAACACCTTAGAATGACCTACACATAAGGCATTCTATACAGGCCTAGAACTCTGGAGTAACCAATGTGATTTTACCCCCACAATAATATTATAATCTTATCTTAATATATATAAATCTCGTGTCACAATGTTTGTCCTTAATGGACTCCTAAACCACTTAACCGATTATAATAAAATTCGCACACCATGTGCAGTTCGATCCAACTTGAGAGATAGGATAGTTTAAATCTCAAATTATAGTCGCAATTTTAATTTATTGCTAATTATTTGTCTGTTATTATTTGACAGTCACAATTATCTGTTAACTCCAAATGATTCTAACAGATGTCGATACCTTTCGACTGGGTTGAAATGAAAGCTGAAATATTTGGTGCTGCCATCTACACAAAGAATCTTCAACTTTTTAACCTATTAATAAATTTCGTATAATTCAATTATTTCCACTTTTTAAATTTTTGGTGTTAGCATAGCCGGCCACGTGTTACTTAGACTGAAGTGTAAATTGAATTCATATTATAATGAAGATAATACAGTGAAATTAATCCTGTTTTTTACTTATTTGTGCTTCATTGATCAAAACTTTATAATTTAATCTGTATATATATATAAATTACGTGTCACGATGTTTGTCCGGGGTAAACTCCTAAACTAAGGAACTGATTTTGATGAAATTTTGCACACTGTGTGCAGTTTGATCCAACTTGAGAGATAGGATAGTTTTTATCTCAATTTATTGTCACAATATTGTTTTATTGCAATTATTTGTTAATTATAGACCTTTATTAAAGTTGCTCCAAAATATCTGTGAGTTCCATTAATTTAATTGTTGCCAAAAAAAAAAAAAAAAATACGAGTTCATTTTCTTTCGACATAAAAATAAATACATTTAATCAAACGTGAACGTTAAAAAATTATAAAAAGTTAAATTATGCATCTCACGAAAATTGACGTCATAATCAATTTAAAGATTTTATACACATTGATAAAGTGCTAATGTAGTTCTATCATAGATATAGTAATATATATAGATCTCTCATCCCCATGTTATCGTAGAAAGATTTTTGATGCCGAAAAAAGATAAAAAATAAAAGCTTTGGAAACAGCCATTAAGTGGTATTGAAAAAAAAAAAAAAGAAAAAGAAAAGAAAAGAAAGAAAGAAATATGAATTTGAAACTGTATCTGGAGTCTTCCATTCCCCTTTAGCAAATAAATTATTCATAAATTTTATTTGCTAAAATATTAGTATGTATTCCCGTGTGTATTCACTCGGGGAAAGACGGCCATATTTTGGTAAAAACGTCGTCTTTTCCCAAATGAAAAGGAATAACTTTTTTCTCCCCAATGATCACTCTATTCTATATATGCTATACTATATCTATGAGTTCTATACGCAAGCGAAGTGTGACTCACTGACCGTCTGTGCAGCCAAGAAAAAGATTTCCTATGTTAATTGCCCACTGGATTTTTTGTAAGAAATTATTAAAAATCGAGGAAATTTATTTCCCGATTTTAATCCTTATATTTGGGTATAGATATGTATTAGTTATCGCGGGTGTTAGATTGAATTATTTTGCTGTCAAATTGACAAAATTTTAATTTTAAATTTTTAAACTCTGTCGCCCTTGGCTTTTTTTATTATTATTATTATTATTTGGCGATCAAAAGCGTAACACGAAAATATACATGCCAGATGTATGCATTGTACGAAATGTAATATGTATTATTCATTGTACGTATGTATGACATGTAATATGTATTGTACGAAATATTGTTTCATATTATTCATTACTCTTTTAATATAAGTTGTTAAAATAACCATGATTTTTGAAAGGAATTAAATATTTTCGCCAGATAATTTGGCGATATTCTTTTTTTTTTCGCCAAGGATGACAGAAATGAAATCTATTCCGCTGCAAAATATTAGTATCTTACATCAGATATTTTATTTAGACATTTGAAAACAAATTTGACTTCAAACTATGATAGAATATTTATCATTTTCCTTTTAATTTGTATATTATCAGTATATTAAAATTTAAAAGCATGGTATATAAAAAGTTTTTTTTTTTTTTTTTTTTTTAAATCTTATAATTATTCTTATCTTAATCCTCAATTTTTCCCATCTTTATTGACTTGAATTTACTATTAAAATTTTAACATACTCAAAAACTTCTCATCACTTCGTTAAAATACACTAAACTTTTCCAAAATCTTTTTGTATTTAAAATGATACATGTATTTACTTTAAATGTCCAATATTTCATAAGATTTCCAATTTTAAAGTTTTAAAATATTTATCAAATTTACTTATTTTTCTGGTTTAGCCTTATTGTTTTCCCTTTTATAACTACAGCTGTTGCCCTCTTTAAAATATTTAAAATGATGAGGTCATTTAATAGTAAAATTATCCATTACAGCATATATTATATTTCACTCCTCCATAAAAATTGATTTTAAAATCGTCTGTTTCTTTTATACTTTTATTTTAATAGAATTTTAATAGAATTTAATTTATATATTAGTCATTTTAGCAATTTTATCCAAAGTAGCATTAGAAATAATATATATCACTTCTCCATTAAAATTTATAGGACCCTACAATAAAATTAATTTGTGCTTAATATCAACACTACGAAAATTTTTATCAATCGCTTCCAAATTTTGACCTAAGTTTCAAATCTCAACCCTGTGGGTTTTTACATCGGCTACAACGTTTTCGTCTTTGTTCGTAAATAATAATTTAACTGTACTAAATAGTTTACAGCCGTATAATTCAACGTATAACTTAGTCACAGCAACGCGTGGCCGGGTCTGCTAGTAATAATATATTTAGAAGCCTATTCAAAACACTCTAAACTGACGCGCATTTAAAATAAATCCCAAGGCTATGAATTTACAAGTGCAAAAACATCCAACTTTAAGTTTCTTTTCCTTAAGTTGAATAAGAATCTGTACTTATGTAACATATTTACTAGATGATTACCTATATTCATGAAGATAAACTTACTGTTGGATATTTTTGTACTTGTAAATTGATAATAATGGAATTTATTTTAAGTATATGCCAATTTAGAGTGTCTTCGATACGCTAATATTTAATTGGCGTTAGTTAAAGCCGATTGGATGTGCTAGGTTTCTAGACCTGTGAGGATTGCCGTAAGTGTAGGTCTTTCTAAAATGTCTTATCCCATATTTATACAAGTTTTGGAGAAATCCGCGGAAAATTCCGAATGGGTAGGTCGAAAATCGCAACCGCTGGGATCGAACTATGCACCTTCCGCCTTCAGACGTTGAGAGCAGAGCTTCTCAGCCAATGGTGGGGCCTTCAAATATTAGGTATTTTTACATGGATAAATTTACTGAGATTTTCATAATATTATATACGAAATTTACGGAGACTTGGATGTTTTTACGTATGTAATTTTACAGAGACTTGGATGCTCTTCCATATGTAATTTTACAGAGATTTGGATGATTTTACATATGTAACCTTAGAGAGACGTGGTTATTTTTACAATGGTAAATTTACAGAGACTTATATGCTTTTACATGCTCGAATTTACGGAGAGTTGCATATTTTTACAGATGTAGATTTACAGAAACTATGATGTTTCACAGATTTAAATTTACAGAGACTTGAATATTTTGATCTATGTAAATTTACAGAGACTATGATTGATTTACAGAATAGTTTCTCTGCATTTTGACAGAATCTCTTTTTTTTTAATTCTCTGTAAATTTACGTAAGACTTAATATAATTAATTACCAATAGATTCTCTGTAAATTTACAAAAAAATTTTTAACAGTGCGTAGTGATAAGAAAAATTTTAGAGCGTCCCTGTACAGGAACTACAAATAGGATACAAACCCAAAATCCTATAGCTAATTCTGTGTGGCTCTTAAGCATGTGTATCAATTTGCAAGTCAATAGGGTGATTTTTGCGACCACTACCGCGAGACATACATATATAGAGAAAAAGAGACAAAAGCGTTTTTGAGTCTCCACATGGAGGCGTTTACTGACGTCTCGGCAACCAGTTGATTTTTTTTATTTTTCGAATCAAAGACACTGTTTCTGCATACCTCAGATTTCAACGTACAGAGTCCTATATACATTAGAATTAACCCAGTCTCCATAAATCAGCTACTAGTAGTCAAATTATTTTATAAATATTGTGAACCCTTTCGCTACCAATTTTTCCTTTCCAAAAATAGCTAAATTAGGGCTTTAGTAGGTCAAATGAAATAGAAATAGTCATATTCTGCCAAAATAAAAACAAAAAATTAACTGTAGGGGGCAATTGTAGAAATGGGACATATATGTTCCACAGGTCTTTCTAGATGGCACACATGTTTCCCAGTAACGGTGAAGTCTTGAAGTGACGATACAAAAATACAGTGAAAAGTTCAGTTCCCTAGTTCTAAATTAATTTTACATTACTTTTGAAAATATATACATGAAAATACATAAAATTACACTAACATACAAATGTAATCACAGAAAACTAATGGGACATGCAAACCAATAAATTTCACGCTTATTTATCCCATTAGGTGAATTAAAAATATCTGCGGGACAAATATATATGCCCTAGTGGGGATTAAGCAATAAGTGTTAAGCAATAGAAAACGTAATGCGAAGAATTAAATAATATGTTGAAATAATTGTATCTTACTGAAAGAAGGATTATAAATTTTTACATAACGTTGTCTTTAAAAGATTGCCACTCCGATCATTCAAATATTTAAATTATTTCGCATTGATGATAGTTGTTACTTCTGCCAGACATGCAAACCTCTAGAAGTTTCTTAAAAGATTAATTATTCGATTATCTATAACCACTCTCAGACTTTCCAATAATTTTGCTAAATATATATGAAAGTCGAGTATTAGAGCATAAATGGTGATATTCATATAAATTTTATTGGGGTGTGGGGAGGTAAAAAAAGATGATAATAGAGAACGTAGTTCGACAAACCAATAAGCTGTAAAACGTTACCTATTGGCTATTCTACTTTTTTACATTCTATATAAATTTTCTTAATATGAAACTAAAATTTGTTTAATGCATGTTTTTTTTTTTAATTTTATTTTGGATATGTTGGTTTTTTCATTTTTAAGGAACATAATGACGATAATATTCATCAAACTCGTATTTTAATGTTAAGAAAAACAAACGTACCACTAAAGTGCTAATCAAAAATATGAGAAATAAAATGTGCACTATTGTTCACAAGCTTTGAACTAAAATTGTTCACTTATCAATAGTTGCAAGACTGTGGCTCTGCGAAAAATATATAATACAAAAAGTTATTTTTCATAACAAGCCTAACGAAATAAAAACCGAATCACCCCCTTCTTCTTCACTATAGAAACCTATTTGAAAAATTTTCTTATAGTTTAGATTTAGACGATCTATTTATATAGGACTAGATGACTGAGAGATTTTTTTATACAATCAAAGCAAGATTTTATTTAATGTTACATAAACAACCGACAATCCAGCACGAGATAAAATAGGTTTTTAGCTAATTATTATTATCATATATCTTTGTGGAATTTGATTGGATATACATTTTCTACAAGACCGTAGCCAGGATTTTTTTTTTCGAGGGGGGGGGGGAGACACAACATTTCTAATACAAGGTCACCCGAAAAAGAGTGATATAAAAATGTACACACGCAAACAGGCCCTGATTAACTTCATGTGAGGCCCGGGCACACATACTTTCACGGGCCCTCCTCCCTCCTCGTACTGTACACCAGTCTGCACAGGTACATATATACCTGTTTATGGGCGTAATATGGTAGAATTTGCATTATATGATACTATTTTTTGCCATTTTAAGGGCATAAAAGGCAAAACGGCGCTTTCAGGGCCAGTTTTATGACTCTCTGCTACTCAGATCACCTCTGCTTTACTCAAGCCTCTTTCTTCTATAGCTTCCTATACAAATTCATTGAGTACAAATAACTTTATTTAAACTTTTATTTATTAAAATTAATTTCCATGATAAATGCAGGTGATTTCTTTCTAACAGAAATATAACACATAATGTCCAAAGAAAGTTAATTTTATGTTCACTAACGATATCTTAAAAACGCTCTTTTTTACTTTCTTTTACCCACATATATGGTAAAAAAAAGTATTGTTTTTGGATGAGATGTTGGAATTCAAGTTTTTGTTATATTTATGCGTTTCGTGGTCCCCTGAATCCAAACATCATGTTTTTAGCGGTTGGTCTGTGTGTCGGTCTGTTACTATGTCTCTGTGTGTGTCTGTTATCAGTATATCTCATGAACAAATTGTAGCAGGAAGTCCAAACTAGGTATTCAAAATCTGTATCATACAGGGATGCTACATTAAATTTTTCGTTGAGATTAAGGAAATGATTCGTGTAAAGAGAGATCCAAGAAACTCAAATACATTACATCTATAGGGGAAATTCCTGGTAATTACAATGTAACATCCATAGGCTGCCCTAACCAAAATGGAATGAACATATAGGCATTATATGCATGAAAACTTATTTTGTGTAGACGGCGGTATGGAAATTATTCAACATTCATTTACAGGGCTACCTAAAGTGTTTGAATATATTGGCGCTATACTTCGAAATTGTTGGACGTTTATTTCATTTTGTGTTATGTGTTTATCAATTAAACCTAAATTTAAGAACACAATGTGATGTGCATACAGTTTATAGGCAATATGCAGGGCTACATAAAATTAAAATGATCGTTTCCACTGAATGAAATTGATGGAAGTGCTTTGATATATTTTACTATACCGATGTACACTGTTCAGAAAGGAAAATAAGTTTTTCATATCCATACTATAAATTAAGTATTTTTTGACATTCTATTTTTAATTTTTTTTAATAATATCATGTTTTGAGATGCCCTGAATACAAATAACTGCAAGAAATTCAAATTTGATATTTTAAAGTCCGTGTTAAGTTTTCAGTTGAAAAATTTGATCAAGATTGCAAGTTTGAAGGCAATTTAATAACAGCGTTAAACTTATTTATTTTTATTTATTCGTTTGAGGGGGGCTACTGCCCCCTCACATAGAATAATACATCAAATAAAACTGTTCCTAAGTCTATTTTAGATTATTTTTAAAGTAGATTGAACATTAGCATCTTACCTTGCTAATCTTGCGATTTAATCTGTAATCTATCCTTATGGTATTGAAATGCAGAGTAAGAGTAAGTCGTATGAGTGACACAACATATTACCTTTTTTTTTTTTTTTTTTTTTTTGTTAAAAATAAAAAAAACGATAATTTTGATTTAAATTATCATAGATCAAAAGTTTAACTATTCGTTTTAAGCTACTGGCGCGTTCTTTTAAAAGATATCCATACCGAATAATTGCCCCCATGGGGGGCAGACTTCATTCCCAGGAGGAAAACGTTGCTTCTATTTGTCCATTTTTTCCTTCTAGTTGATTACTGCTATCATAAATAATTATTTTCAATTTTATGGTGATTCGTTAAAAAAAAAAAAAAAAAAAAGTTCTCATTGTGTACATTTATAAGAAATTTTATCCTATACCGTCAAGTTAAAAACTTAGAAAGATCCGGATGGCAATGCCATCTGATGGACGATTTTCACCAAAAAGTAATAGGCGCCAATTTATGTCATGGTGCAACTGCATAAAAATTTATATGTAATTCTGTGCAGTGCAATAGTTCCTGAGACACTGCTGGAACAAAATTTCTTTCACACACTGACAGACATTTTCTAAAGATGGTCAAATCGTGTTCTGGATCTCTCAAAACAAGTAAATCCATCGAAAACCAGAAATCGAAAATTTTTACCAATCCAATACTTTCTTCTGTTGAATACAGTAGAAAGTAAAAAGGTTGAATTCAAGACGTAGGATTGTCCATTATAGCTATAGCAAGGTGGATGAAATTAAGCGAATAAATATAGCGAGAATAAAGTTGAATGAATGGTACGACGCTTTAGAGCTTAAATATAGAGAAGAAAGAGCATAATGTAGGCCCCCTTAAATGGAATTAAAGGTTTTTATTAAATTATTTGTATGTGGATTAGTATTTCTTAAACCATTTTTTTTTACAGCAATATTTGCTTCATACATGAGACTACACGAAAACAGCCTTTCATCATTTATTTCAGGGGCCCAGCCCCCCCCCCCCCCTCCTTGTGTACGACCTTAGTTTTCTAAAGAAAGTCAAATAAAAATATAGTTTATAAAGATTTAGGGTTCTGTTTAAGTGAAACTCACAAAAATAATGTATTCTTAAGGCTAAATTTATTCATTTGATTTTCAATAAGAAATGCAGCACTTTAAAATCATTCCTTTAATATATATTTCTATTGCACTTCATGGAAAAAGTTAGCATATAGATATCTAATGAATTTTTTCTTTTTGCAAAATATGAGGAGATTGTGTTTGAATTATTTAATTTTTTATAAAATTCGAAAAATGTTTAAAGTTGTGTATATTCTAAACAGGCATTTTAGAAATTGAATTCCCAACTTTGGCTTTCATTTGGATTGTAAGCTAACATAATTTTTTGCTTTTTCTACAAAGTTATTGTCGAAGATTCTAACTCATTGTTCACCATTTCACCATGCAGAAATAGAAACATATTTAAATATTTAAATGTTTTAACGGGATTTTTAAACTCTACATAGCAAATAACGAAAGGTTTTTGCTTCCTTATAGTTCCACCTGGATCATGTCTAAGTGGGGCCAGACTTTACGTGTATATCGGGGAGAATAATTTCAAGTTACTGCGGCCAGGTCACCCCCGCAGGTTTCATGTAGGCCTAGGCTTCCCCGCATCTATGAGGATTCCGGCCTGTGCGGGGCTACCGTCATTTCGTTAGAACTTCGTGGGCTTCAGTCCGGCCAGCAGCAAAGAGGAAAGGGCTCTTATGATCCCGGGACAGTTGGTGGTGGGCATTCACGCCATTCCTAAACCACTTTCTAATAACATATAATTATAAAATAGACATGTTTTACCTACGACATATATATATATATATATATATATATATATATATTTAAATAAAAATGCACAAACAGTATTGTTATTCTTATTTTCGTTGTGTTTCTCTCTTTGTTTTCTCCTTCTTTTCAAGGATTAAACTGAGCAAAATTTTAATTTGTCGCTAAATAGCGTTTCTATGCATGTTACTCTTACAGGACATCACAAAGAATTTAACCGAAATATTTACTTGCACAAGAAAAGGCATTTTAAATTACAGAAAAGTCGATGATTCATAATTGCGTCATGCATGATTATTTTGAAATATTTTGCAATTAACAATTTAAAGTCTCCTCTTTATAAGAATTTCACTCATATTTCATAACTTTCACGACCATATATGATATTATGATAAGCAATTATTCAAATAAAGTGCTAATTTCGTGAATGAATAATAAACTTATGTACTAGAAATTAAACATTTTAAAATTTCAGATCAAAGTAATTAATAATTTAGAATGCTTAATTCGCCTACTATTTATTTTATTACACATTAAGATATTTTTCAATACCTAATTCCATTATGAAATTATTCATGTCTGACTGGTCAGCGAATTATACTCTACACTACAGATTCAGATGACATTATAATTAAATAAAATGGTTGTTCGTAATCGCAATTATTAATTTTGTCAACGTGTATTATAAAAATATATAAAGGATACTACTAAGATCCCTATGGTAATGACCTGTAGTAATATAAGCTCCACCTTGTGTTAGATAAAATTAGATACTACGTTGAATAATATGTACCTTATACAAATTTGAAAGAATAATCAGAAGATAAATGAAATTGGGTCCAACGCTCAAAAACATCATATGTGCTAATGACGTTCTTAATCAAAACAATGAAGATAAGTTACAATATTAAAATCACTAATGAATTTAGATAGATCATCTCATAAGCTTTCAAGAAGCAGTAACAGATATTTAGGAAACAATTATTTACGGCGCAAACGGCAAGTAAAACATAGCTAAGTTACATTTACCCTCATGCATGCTACCACTTCATAGCGGCATCACGTATGTTCAACCTTTCGTACTTCGAGGACAAAAAATATGTCATTCTTACTCACCATTATGGTCATCTGATTCCTCAATGTAAGGTGGTAACACATTCTCTTCGAATAATCAATAATTAATTACCGAAACTACTCGCTTGGTTCGAGCTTGCTCACCGTGTAAATTTAAAAGTCTCTTAAGGTATAACACCACTGTAACGGCCTAAAAAAACATTTCTTTTTGACGATTTTTTGAGGGCGGAAGGAAAGATGATAGAGAAATAATACTTCAGGTAATTATTGAGCATATATTTAAGTATGTTAAAAAAATTGTCTTAAAATATTTCAAAATGGCGACATTGCAGCAATTCTCCCGAGGCATGTTGAATTTGAGGTAATCTGCGGCATGCACTGGTGCCAATTTGTATATAGAAAAAAGAAAAAAAATGTATGTAAACTACATGCGTGTAGCTAGTGAACCACATAAGGGAAATTGAAATAGTGATTTTGTGTAATTGGTGAGTGTTTGAATAAAGTCGTTAAATTTTTACAAAAAAAAAAAAAAAAATATGTCCTTGTTAATAAATATTGTTTAAATTAACTAATCAAAAATCCTCTATGTGGTTCATTTTGAAATGTTATTTCAAAGTTGTGGTTAAATTTTCAAATAGAAGATTGAAAATTGTTGGAGTTATGCAGCGTGCCGTTTTGAAATAATCATAAGGTAGGTGAGACAGAGGTGGCCAGTGTTCCTAAGACAGCCTGTCCCCCTAAAAGACGTTTATTTTGATTTTTAATCACAAAATGGTGCTACTGCATTGTAAATCATGTATTTTCAAGGGATGTCACTGAATTTGAAAATATTATCTTGATCCATCGCAACTGTATGCAGCGATTTCACTTTAGAGGAGCTGTCGATCCTCTAAGAAGATATTTTAAAAGAAGATATGAGAAGATATTTTAATTTAGGGGAGACCTGTGTACCTAGGGCCGCTTTTTTCAATGCCCAAAAACAGAGCCCTTGACCTGTTTAAAATTATCAAACTGATATGTACATATCTTTAGGACTAATTACTTCCAATTGGGATTAATATAAATACCTAAAATAATAAATTCTGACAAGAAGAAGGTTTTTAAAAAAACTTCACTCGTGGCCCAAGGTACAACACACTCATTATACCTGGGGCCAGACCTCATTGTACCTAGGGCCATTCTCTCATATTTAGATTTCACTTTGTAATGAATAGAAAATAAACATATAAACATATATTTTATAAAAGAAACAATATCAAATAATATATTTATTTATCATATAATAATTATCATGTTGCTGCCTTAATTTGAAACACGAAATTTTTCACTTTTTTTTTTTTTTTTTGGGGGGGGGGGGGTATTCTAACAGAATTTTTTTTTTCTTCAATTCCTTTTTTTCTGGAGTGTCTCTTGGATTTCTAGATCTCTCTGGTTTTCGGTCACATTTTTTCTTTGATGTGGGAAGTTTTGCATAGTTTCGTACCTGTTAAAACATGGCACACGAAAAGATGTTAGATGTTGAAAGTTTCGAAATTTCAACAGGACACGAAACAGAGATATCCAGTTCTATCATTGTTGGTTCACTTTCTTCCTGGAAAATCTTTTTTTTTTTTTTTTTTTTTTTTTTTTCCTTTTTAATTTATGGCGGGATCTTGTCTTTCAGTCACATTTGAACTTAAATATTCATCCTCAGTGAATGTGTTTTGATTCACTGGCCATATGCCGGATACACAAAAGCCTGATAGAATGTTTACAGGAGTAAAGGCCGACGGATAGGACTTGCCAACATTTTCAGCAACGTCATATATAGTGATTGGGTTACCAGGGTTTTCCGGAATCCAATTACTGTAGGCTGTACTGTGCTTCTTAACACTTTCGCGACCACTGACGTAGATACACGTCATTTGAAAATATGAAACTCCACCTGTGGGTGTTTCTTTTGCAATTTGAATGTTATTTGTTTCTAAAAAAATATGCACAATATTCATATTTGTACAATCAGTATACTATGGATGCAAATACTTTAATTAGAGAGAGTATGATTATAATGCATATCCATTTGTAATATAAATGTGAATACGAAAAAAATTGTTTTGAAAAATTGTAACCTATGATAAAAACGCCCACAGGCGGACCTTACTGCCAAAAAGACAAAAACATGCTGTTGCGAAAGTGTTAAAAGATCCAAACACACTGGCCCTAGGTACAAGGCATTTATGTGGCCCTAGGTACAAGTTTTGGTAACTTCATTCAAAATGCCTTCCACTAAAAAATCGACATGCAGAGAGGACTAATTAAATATCACATTTATTACTTAATATAACGAGCAAAATTATACACTAGAAATGAAAAAAAACTATTTGACTTGCCTTCGTAAAATAACAAAATGGATGACCTTTAAAATTTTACTTCAATCTATGTAAATTCGTTTTCTACATGTAACTTGTCAAAACTTTCTCCTGAAAAGTTCCAATGTAGTTGTAAAAGTAGCAATTGGTGTTGTTACTCGCCCAGTTGAGTATTAAAACTTAAAATTAAATATTATTCAAATAAAGTGAGTGGCCCAAGGTACATGATGGCCCTAGGTACACGGGTCTGCCCTTCATGTGTTTAAGCTCTTAGAACTTCGAGCTGTGATATGTTTTCAGAAATTTAGTTTTTTTCTCTTTAGCCACATTAACTTCATTTCTAATAAATTTATCAGATTAAAAGTTTAATCTAAATGGCAACCATATGTATGTTCTCAAGGGGGCCCAAATGTCGGACAACCTTGGGACACGTGGCCAACTTAGCAAATAATTACGCAAATTAATGTAATAAGAGTAATTATTAAAATTTCTGCTTAAATATATAAAAATCATATTAACATTCATTCTCCAGTGATTTCCATACTATTGAGAATACCAGAGATCTACCGAAAGAAGTGACTGAATCCTAGAATAGAAGTCCTGAACTATAGTTGAAGAATTTGCATAAAAAGCGGTTGATAGTTTTTTTGTGTCAAAAGGTAAGATGAATAAGAAGAAAAATCCTAACAATAACAAAAGAGCGTCTTAAGCACAGTTTAAAAGTTCTTTCGATAAATGGGGCACTTTTGAAATACTATACGCCAAAGGTGCCTTTGAAATACTATACACCAAAGGTGCCTTCGAAACACTATACGCCAAGGGTGGCCCACAAGCTACAGTTTTAAAATTGTATTAAAATAATATCTAAATTACATTTTACAAAGGAAATTATACGTGACATGTGTAAGAGTTAAGTGTAGCATTTTACAGTAAATAAATAAAAAAAAAAAAAAAAAAAAAAAAAAAAACATCCAGCCATTTACACTCAATCAGATAATTAAAGAAAATTCTCAAAGCTTAACAATAGTCACCTTTGACTCACCTACCTTACTTCGATAAAAACGCGTTTGAAGTTTTGAAATGTGTTATAGACATGAACAAATGAAAATATTGAAAACTGAGTTTTGAAAAAAAAAAAAAAAAATCCAGCCACCTACACTCAGTCAAATAATTATAAAAAATTCTCAAAGCTCAACTATGGTCACTTTTGGCTCACCTACCTTATTTCGATAAAAACGCGTTTGAAGTTTTGAAATGTGTTATAGACATGAACAAATGAAAATATTAAAAATTGAGTTTTGAAATGCTTCTAGCTATACCGAGACTCTACACTATCGACATCTATGGAGGCTTTGACGAAGTTCCCTAACAGCACATCTTCTACAAATGACATCCTCAGGATGTCATATGAATGTCTATGGACGAACGTCTATGGACATCCTATCGATATTTCTGGATGCATTGTGGACAAGCGTGTTGTTACGGTTAGAATCAAAAAGTGGGAAATTTCTCAGCGGGTATCGTGTTGGCACAGGTAGGCCATTTCGGGTCATCCGAGGTGCTAGAGAAGGAGCTCGGAATTCGACAGAATATTATTTTTTTTTTTCAAGGATTAGATTTTTTGCCTCATATTTTAGAAGGTTCAAAACACCTTTTAAGTCAATAAACAACATTTTTTTAAATTTTACAGTGGTGTTACCCCTTGACAAGTAGACTATGTTCCATTTTGCCCCAATTAGACATTTACATACTGCTGTTGTCTTTTGTAAACTTTCTCCCTAATATTCATTCTATAGCCCAATCATGTTACTCTCCTTTTGCTCTAAATTTTCAGATGTGTTGTACCCTGGATAATAGAAATAAAATAACTCCTTGCAAAATATTATAAAAATAAGAAGACATGGCATGCTTCAAAATAAGATAGATATGCGATTTAACAATATAGAAAAAAATCATACTTTTTTTTTTATCAAAAGCAAATATCAGACAGATTTGGTTTAGTCTTATCACTTTAAGGTAATTTTTTTCACAATAGATCTAATTATATGGGATCTATTTCTTAAAGTGGATTCTTATTACAAACATCCCTTTATTACAAACAAACTCTTATTACAAACATCCAGGTGAAAACCGAGCTTTGAACTAGGTACTTAGCCACTGAAGTCCAGTGAGCAATGTTAACTATTCCTCTACCAGATGGGCAGATATCTAGCTGATTCATTTTTTCTAAAGCAAATGCGTGTTTCTATGCTCCTGAAGAAAAAGATGTAATCGATACAAGTTGTGTATTTTATAGTATTATGGTGTCTTATTGTTTCAGAAGTTTTATTTATTCTTTTACATTTTTCAACAATTATTAAAACTTGTATAGAAATTTACTTATATATCACTTCTTAAATGAATGTAAAAGTTTCCAGGCAAAATAGGGATTCGAACCAGGCACTTACAATTAAAGCCCTGAATGTAGCGCTAACCCTTCCCTCACAAGGAAGGCAGATGTCAGACAGACTGATTTTTGCTAAAACACATGAGTGTTTTATAACATTGGAGAAAAAAGTAAAATGATTCGAAACACGTTCTTCCTTTCATATTATTATGGTGTCTGCTCCTTTTTTTTTCTTTTTTTCCCAAGAAGATTTATATTTTCTTTTATATTTTGTACCAGTTATTAAAACTTGTACAGAAATTTACTTAGATACCAATTCTTAAATGAATATATAATTTATTACATTTCACTGATTTTTTATTAGTAGAAAACCGACAATATAACTATATTTTCAGTAAATTAACTACATACTTTCCTCTTTCTACTTTAAAATTTATTTTTAAGAAAGTAAAAGATAACAAATATACCTAGCAACTCAACACTTTGCTTTAATTTTACCTTTTAACATAATTTGTTGTAGCTCTATATGACTTTGCGTGCAAATATTTATTAAATTATTACAAGGTCAGACAGAATAAATTGGTTTTGTCTCTACAGTTAAAATTATACTATTTTTACCAGAGTTTTTCTATTTTTATTTATTTAGGAGTCAGGTTACCGTACATATTTTGATAGACACGTTAAAATACACAGAAATACTTTATTTATAATGTATTTATTTTCAGTATTAAGGAAGTATAACACTGTTTCAATAAAAATGTGAATATTTATGCTTACTTAATAAAATATTCTGTTATTAAAACAATTCCAAAAAATCCAAATTTGCAAACCAAGCTATTCTGAAATATTTTACAAGCTATGTATATTAAATATTTATACATATATAAATGTTATGCCGACATATTTTGAATTTCACAATATTTCCGAGTATAAGTTACCGATTATTAACGGAAATTCTTTAAAACGATAACACATATTTCAAAATATTGCATTAATGCTATATATCAAAACATTCATTTAAGAAAGCATTAGACATAATCATAATAGCATAGGTTTAAAATAATAAGATTTTTTTTTTTTTTTTTTTTTTTATTATTAAAGTATTTCCGTGCTAGAAATAAATTCTCAAATTTGATGAAATTCCGCTAACTTCAGGATTATTTTGACATTAAATTCAAATTTTATTTTCGTTAAATTTATAAACTCTAGAAAATGGAGATATTTAACTTCTTTTAAATAACATTTACACGAAAAATGTTGGCTCATTTTAATTATCTAAGTGCTGAGTGTGTACTAATACCTAAGTAGTTCTCTATTTAGCTGCCTTTAAAAAGTTTGAAATTTAAATGGATTTACATTAGTAAATATGTTGACGTCTGTGGTCTTAATTATTATTTTTAAAAAAGTTACAATTACATAAACATAATTATAACTAATTGGCTATTTCACGATTTTGTAAAAAAAGAGTACTTATTCCTCACATTTTGCATTAATATATAATTCTAAAACTAATAATAATAATAATAATATTTTGTGAATAAAATAAAAATTAGTATTTTACCGTCGTTATAAAGTTTTGTTATTTCATAAGTATTAAATAATTAGTGGTCTTACAAAATTTGCTTGGATAATATATAGTACAAGTATACATAATTTAAAGCACATGAAATCAATAATTTTCAAGCATAATCTTATTAGAACATCAATTTTTACTCATTTAACCCTTTGCGGCGCAAGACAATTTGAAACATTTAACTTATACTGCCACCGGAATTCATGAACTAAATTAAACTAAAAGAAATTTTAAATTTTAAGGTTTAAAAAACCGGCCTTTTCTGATATGTTATAAACGTGAATTTTTGCTAAAATATTTCCGGGATGAATTTTTGCAGCTGAATCTTAAATTTTGCGTCCTCGTGGCGAGGACACCGCGCGTTAAGGGGTTAAGTAATCATTATGTCCTCTTGAAAAAAGCTTGAAAGACGCTTATATCAGTGAGTGCTATCACTACTTTCAAATTTCGGTAGTTTTATTTCTATACTAGCTATACCCGGCCAGCTGTAGCAGGCCTTGCCCACTTCGCTGGTCACTATAATTACATGAATTCTTAAAATTCCGTTGACACATTAATATACAAGTCTGAAAAAAAAGGTCAAAAACATTTCATTAAAATCAATCAAAACAACGATTAGAGTTTCCTATGCTTTCATTAGCGGATTTCTCACTCGAACACTGGCTGATTCCACTGCATGTGGCAGCGTCTTATGCAAACTCGTGCGCAGAAACAAACGTATTCACCACGAACCTTGATTTGGTCACTAATGCCCAAACTTTCCCGCATGTATTTTGCTGCGTCCCGGTACCCAGTGCGTGCAGTAGAGTCATGTCCACGCACTCTGGGCGCACACTCCTCCATCTACCAATTTTAATTTCGCATTCACGAAAGTAAGTATGATTACCAGACCTGAAAACTCACACACCAAAAATTGTCTTTTTGAGATAATTTGTAACAAAATTACATGCGGATACGTGTTTTTTGCCCCCCCCCTTTCAAAATTAGGACATGTTGGAAATTACGAAATGTCCTTTAATAATGTGTGTTGGATACACATGAATAACCCACGCACCAAAATATCGCCTTCCTCAGATAACTTAGAGCAAAATTAAGTTTGGAAACATATTTTTTGCCCCCCGCCCCAAAGAAGGGGAGGTAGGAATTTCACAAATTTCTTTATATGTTTGATAGTTAAACTTAACAACCTACGCACATAAAATCCACTTCCGTAAATAATATGTAGAAGAATTACGTTTGGAAACATGGTTTTTGCCTCCACCTCCACCCTAAATGGGCAAATGAGGGGATTTTCTCAAAACTGCGTATATAAAACACCTGTGTTTTCAAATGTAAAGTTGTGTCAAAATTTTAAAGCAATCGATAAAGAACTTTTGAAAGTTTAAGATTTTGAACAAAACGCGCTTTTTGCCTTCCTCCCGCGTATTCAAATGAAACATTGTGTCAAAATTTTAAAACAATGAGTGAAAAACTTTCGGAAATTACAGATTTTGAACGAAGGATTTCAAATACGCTTCGAAACATGTGTCTCTATCCCCCGCGCTTAAGTGGCAAAAGAAGGGGGGGGGGATTTCGCAAAAACCCCAAACATTTGAATGCAACGTTGGGTCAAATTTTCAAGGCAATCGGTGAAGGACTTTTGCAGATTTAAGATTATGAACAAACAAACATTTACATTTTTATTTATATAGTTTACGATGCATACTTTTCTTTCGGGAGAGGAGAGGATTGGGTTCAGCATCACAGTTAATGAATTAAGATTGAATTTTCAGAATTTTTAAATCCTGTTCTAAAAATTTTCTAAATACTTTTTACTTATGCTATTTTTCCTTTTATATACATAAATATATATAAATATATAATGCTACGATGGTTGTAGATTGTAAATGAAACAGATGATCCAGTGCCAAACTTAACCACAAGAATAAAAAATTGACATATTCAGGAATTATAGTAACATCTAGAAAGGATGGCCTAAAGTACACCATCGCTATAAATTACTGCAGATTGATAAATAATTTAATAAAAAGTTGTAATAAATTGAAAGACTCGTCTTAAGCCGTGATGGCTTCTGTTACTTCTTTTATTATTTTCATTTGTTTGTATTTTGCCACTTGCTTCACACGGTTTTCAGTTTTTATATCAAATATACATATGTATATATATATATATATATGTAAACCTTTCTAGTACAGTAGACTCTCGTATAACGCGGGGGATGAGTTCCGCGTAATAGAAAATCGCGTTATACAAGACATCCATTGAGTAGACGATTTTAATTCGCAATGAGACTAAAAGCGTCGGGTGTTGGCATAATAACGGGGCAATCCTTATCTACAGTGAAAAAGTAAAGCTTGAACGTGGAAAAGAAATTGTCACAAGATAACGTCAAAGCGTTTTTGGAGAAACTATAAAGTATTTTTCGAAAAAGATAGATTGATATGATAAAAGTTGCAACGGAAATAAGTAAATGAAAAGGTATTTGTATGCGTTATAATAATATTTTCCTTAAAAAAATATATATATATTTTAGCCATGCGAACTGAAATAAATAAAATATCTGAGAAGTTGAGATAAAACGTATAGCGCTAGAAGATAAAATAAATTTTTGGATAGATTGAAATCAGGAGGGGGGGGGGGGGTGGATACCTTTTAATTTTTGCAGATATAAGAAAAAATAATAATAAAAAACGATTCTGCTGGAAAATATATATTTTTAATAAACGAAAGTACTTCTGCTACATTTATGTGTTCTTCGAAATGTTTCCTTCTTTCATTGTGATTTCTTACCTTTTCTAAAGCCTTTTTCTTTTATATTTACTTCTTGCTTAATAATTTCCCTTTTCTTACTATTTCTTTTTACTTCTACAATTTTCTAGTTCCTTCCCTTCCTTTTATTGTTAATTTCTGATCGTACTTTTTTCATATTTTATAATATCATTTTTTAATTATATTAAATTTGACATTTTACTACTTGATGACTCTTGGAATAATAACACCTGACGCTCTCTTTTCTTGTATTTCGAGGAATCGCCAGTGGCATTAGAATTTTTTTTTAAATCATAGGACTGAACTGCTTGATCAGCGAGGGCTTGGATTGGGGTATCTCTTTACGGTCATATTTTGCACATTTAGGATCATTAGACCGGAACCTGCGGTTTTAATTCCGAATCTCACTGCCTGAATCGAGATTCGAACTTTGCACCTGGCAACTGAAGTTTGATCCTTGAGATGAGAGCTATACTTTCTGCTTTTCACCTGGTTATTATTTGGTAGTTCTTCTATTATTTAAAGTGCAGTATTTTCTGCAATCAAGGTTTAAAGAGCATGTTCAGGCGTACGTTGAAATTCTTCGGTAATTGCTGTTTAATTGTTAGGTTGAATCGCAGTCTTCATTTTACACTAAATTTCAGAAAAGTAGGTCCGCCGTAGCCTGGTCTGTAGAGCGTCGAGCTCATAATCGGGGATCACGGATTCGACACTCTAGATATATATTAACAGTGGCTGATACGTGTAAAATCTGTCGGGGCTACAAGGCATTACCTATTCTGTAAAAAATAGTTGCAAAAGTGGAGGAGCCATCCTCTTCTAAACACTGTAAAAAAATAACGATTACCAGCTGCAATCTGTGATTTATTTTATCCAATCACAGATTGCAGCTGGTAATTGGTTTTTTTTTTACAGTGAAGGATCAAATGTGTGATAGCATGTTTCCAGATTGCCCCTAGGGATGTATTAATGACAATTGGAAATTGCGTAACTCCAGTGCGGTGGTAAACTAAATAACTTCAACCATAATCTTCAAAATTAAAATTAAAGTCAAAATCTTAAATCAGGATCATCTATATTTGGAAATTTTTCTCGAAATAAAAAGAATTAATTAACAAAAATAAATAATATAAGCAGACGTCTGATTCATTAATTTCATTATTACGTAGTATAAAATCTATCTTGATAAAGCCTAAAAGAAATTTATTACACTTTGGATTTTTTTTTTTTTTTTTTAACTGTATACCGAAATTTACTTTCACTATTCTAAAGTATTCGCATATTATTTTTTGTAAATAATAAAGGGATTGAGTGGCCGAGAGGTTCTGCTTTCAAAACTGGTAAACCGGTAGTGCCAGGATCGATCCCATGTCAAGCACTTCGACCTAGCTTTTCGGAGTTTTCCATGGTTTTCTCCAAAACTTGTGCGACTACTGGCGATATTACCATAGAAAGAAACACTTCCCCTATTAAAAACGACCCACCTAGACCTAGGACCATTTTATAGTCAATCAGCTTTAACATCTACACCACTACAACTTAATAATTCGCATATACGTAATTCATGAGTGAAAATTCCATTGAATATCCATAATTCTGCTGTCAAAAAATAAGATAAAAAGAGGTTGAGACGATTGAAATACAAGTCCGGAAACTGAAAACTATAAGAAGAAAAAACAAAGTTACAGAAAGTTCTTTTTTTTTTTTTTAAGTTAATCTTGTCGCAATCTAAAGCTGATGACTGAAAATATTTGTAGTTCGATATATTAATAGTACATAAATTTAACACCAACCCTGAATGCTGCTAGTGCCTATATAAGAATTATAAAACTTGTTTTCAGAGTTTAAATTTAAAAGTGTCTGGTATAGGGCCTACTACCCATCGTCTTGATCTATCATTTATTTATTTATTTTTATATGAGAATTTTACATTGTTTTCTAAAACGAGCTAAATATCGTGATTTAATGATATACATCGATATTAGAAAAATTACATTAATACTAACATGTTAGGAATGTTTTTACTTTACATAAGATTACACAGTATGTTTAAATTTAAAATATTAAAAATTACTTAAATAAATCTTTCTTGTAAAACTCCAAAATCAAAATAAGTCAGCACTTGATAGATTCACTTTCTACTTGAGAGTTTAACCCCTCAATTGTGGCATATTTCAGAAAAAAGGCACCAGAAACGAAATATTTTTTTCATTATTTTAATTTTGTACATTATATCAATATAAATTTAGAAAATGATTATTTAATTAAAAAGAAAAAAAAAAAATGCAATAACTACTAGTGTATTTACTATTTTAACATACACATAAAATAATAATAATAATGGATTACAGATACCTGTTATTCAACTACAGCAAATAACACAAAATTTTGTAGCTAAATATAATATAAACCAATGTTAAACTTAATACAACAATGATTATTCAAGTTTCACAAACCTTTTACAGTATGATATATGTCTAAACACGGTACTGCACACAAACTATGCACTACTCATTGACATCTGAAGCAGACATTACAAAAAAAGAAAACCATTATTCATGGAAAACAGCCATAACTAAATGTATGAAACAAACTCTCATGTTTATGTGGACAATAAATTAAACGTGAATCATCGATATATTTAGTAATTTATTTTCAGCATAATGTGATAACATCTTATTTCATTTTACATATAAAACCAGGAAAAAACATCTGCAGCATTTATTTGATTTGCAAACACACACACACACACACACACACAAATATATATATATATATATAAATGACAAAAATATTTTTAAGATACAGTAAGACGTTAAAAAAATTGCCCTTCTTAATTCAATAAATTGGATATTAGAAGTTAGGTTCGTTATCGGTACCCTAAAAATAAATAATTGGTTATATGAATGTTACGGTAAGTCGTAAAAATGCTGAATCAGGAATCAAAATATTTCATTTTTAGCTTGAGTGAATAGCTGATATTGGATTTTTTATTTTATATTTTCTATAAAAAAGGGGGAATTTTTCGTTTCAACTCAAGAGTTTCTATATTAAATCATGGACAAGAACTTTGCTTTTATTTCATAGCTAAAATTTCAGATGTGAGCGCATTTAACTTTACATTAAAAATGCTCAAACACATAAAAGTTTATATTTTTATTTTAATGACATATTACATACATTAATTATTTTTTAGCTGAGAATTGAATAACATTAATGTATACTAATATATCTATAATATTCGCGTTTAGTTAAAAATATATTAATGCGCAATGTTTTGAGCTTTATAAAAATAAACAATTATAATATAGATAGCATTATTATTCAAAATAAATTTTAACTCTTTTTCTAGTTAAAGGTACATTTTGACACCACCAATGGAACTTAATCATTTTTTATTGGACCTTTAATTACTGACTGTCATAATCTGTTGTTATCATAAAACTAGACTGCGAAACATTTACGACTAGTGACTCATAAAACTTTGCAACATCATTAATTTAACAGTTCTAAAATTACTTCATTAATTTCTAAAGTATCAAAATAACGAAGCATCATTTCAAGTTGATAAATATGCAAGCAATTTCCGGCGGGACCATTTATTTCCTTTTCCATGTCTATGACTAAAAAACGTTAGTTAAGATCATTTTGAAACGCAGTCGTATTTAATTAAGTCTAACTTATACATTCGCAATAAGCAAAATACTGTTATTTTTCTTATTTTGTATGTTTTAGAGAAAATTTGTCAGACGACCTTTAGACTTAAAATGTGTGAGTAGTAATACATGCCTGTATGGTAGGATACTTATTGGGAATTGTTTTAAATAAAATTAGTAAAAAGTCTGAAAGGGACTTTTAAAATTCCATGGTTTTCATACTAAAGGAAAATTTTGAAGTTATTACACGAAAAGAAAATAAATTTTTCGCTTCCTTTTAGAAAAATAATATAAAATAAAGTTTTAAGAGAAACAATGTAATTACATAATGATTTGATATATGTAACTCAGCTAATTAAAAGCACGTCGATAATATTAAGAAAAAGAAAAAAAGGTTTGTAGCCTGCTTTTTTTTTTTTTTTTTTTTTTTTTTTTTTTTTTAATGAACAAGTTATTATATAAAACTTTAAAAGTTCACTAAATTTTACTAGATTTACTTATTTTTTAATTAGATGAATGCTTTAGATAATTTAATTAATTTTAGTTGAGTAGAAAAACACATTTTGTGGTTTTACCTTTTTCATTTTAATTATGGACTTCACTTTTCGCTATTGTTAGTATTAATTAAGCTTTTCCATCTAAAATATGTTACTAATATTTGTTCGAAGTTATAAATATTAATTGTGGATCATCATACAGCAATATCAAATTAAAAATAATAATAATAATAATAATAGCAATAAATAAATAAATAAATATAAATTCATGTGTAAGACTGAGTTTCTAATCGTGTAAAAACTGAACATTTCAAACTTTCAAGTGCGCAAATTGTGACTATCATTTGTTGAACGGTAAATTTATTTGGCAGAGATTTCACTTGATATGTGAAAAAACCACTTTCAGTTCCTGTCTTACTTATAATAAAACACTGTATTTGTCGATTCCAGAAATAACTGACTGAATGAATGTCAACATTTTTAATTAAAAAAATTATGACTTTTTAAAAATAATGCACAGAAGTAAAGGTATTTGAAAAAGAAACTCATAAGCGTTATTTTTTTCTGTGAACAATTACTTATGAGACTATTAGATTACAAAGTTCACAGCCTAAAATCATAAGTGAAATAAAAGGTCTAAGATAATAAAATAATAATAAAAATTAAATAAACAGAGATAAATAGATTTTTAACTGTTAAGTACTGTACATTTAAATTACAGATTATGAATTCATTGTTTATAATGTACGAATTATAAAGACGTTATCGCAAGGACAATATTAAAAGGAAAAAAAAAAGTCTTAACGATTCATAGCTTAGCTGACAAAATCAACAGCGTCTTATTATTAATATTATTATTATTATAAAAATAATTTTAGTTTTATTTCGAGAATTAGTTACATAAGTAAAACCAAAAAGGTAGTGCATTTAATACACCCAACCCGCAGCATTTTGAAATACATTTTTAATGATTTTTAAGGAAAAGTTTTTGCTGTGGAAAATGACATCATTGTTAGAAGGAAAAATATGCATTTTTTTTTGAGGGGGGGGGGGGGATCAAATTTGTATTTGTGTTTTAATTATCAGATACGGTATTTATAAATGCTATTATCATAGGGGAATAATCTACTTAGTTAGCAATTTATTTTTGTTAAAATTTTACATAAATGAAGTCACTTGTAACTGCTAGTCTAAAACAAAGTAATACACACTGTCTATAGATAAAAGGACAGTGGAAGATAATGAATCAAGTATTAAAAATCTCTAAGTTCTTGGGGCCCGACTGGGGAAAATTTCAAACGTGGTAATATTGCATCAGCCACGAAATCAAAATTGGAGCCAATGGAATCTTTAGAATGGTCCATATAAAAAAAATCAATTAAATAAATCGCAAATTGAGGTAACTTTTTTGTACAAAACTAATATTTAACGAAGTATATTACTATGCTATTGCATTAGTTCTGTCACTATATTTTGAATTGATAGCAATACATCTATTGTAAACGACAGACTACAGATAGAATTATATTATTAAATATACCTTTAGTACACAGTGCGCCATATCTGGCACATACAAACAAACCTCTTCAATTTTCCAATAAAACTTAACTACAGGGGATGGTAGCGTTGTGTCATATCTGAAACATTTGAATACAAATTCTAACACATTTTTGCGTACTAAACAGCAGCAGTTCGTTATGTATTTTGATTTCATTAAAAAAAGAAAGCCTACATTATGAAGAAAGGCATAATTTGCTTCAGTTTTGACCTGAAAAACTTTAGAATTATTTCAAGGAAAAATCGACTAATAAAAAAAAAAAAAAAAAAAATTTTTAATCTTTGCATTATTTTTCTTAAAGTCATTATTTATTTATTTATTTTTATTTTATTTATTTTTATTTATTTTTTTGATCCCGCAGTGAAGGTTTAAGTTTAAATATTCAAATTGAGATCCTCGTATAATAAATTAGGAGATGTGGAATAAAATTTTAAAACACTACTTATTATAATTGTTATTATGTAATACATCATTATGATTAGAACCTCACCCAAAAACTGTTAAATAAATTTTAATGTGATTTTCTCTAGAATAAAGCTTTGTCTTAATTAAAACTTTTATGTTATATTGCATGGGAAATAATAGAGAATTTTAAGAATTTTTTTTAAATATATCTATAATTTATTTTATTTTCACGGTTTATTTATTTATTTATTTATTATTATTATTATTATTATTATTATTATTTTTTTTTTTGGTTCAAAATATTTCACATTGAAACGAAAAATAAAATGTATTGTATGTAACTAAAGATGTTTAGATTTTCATAAATAAACATCTGACGTGGATGCCATGTATACGTAATGTTATGAAAACATCTATATTTTCGTGTACAGCAAGCTGTTCATAAAAACGAAGAATAGGTTCCAACTAATGAATATCAGGTTCCAACTAATGAATTGACAAATACTTTCGAAAATTATTAATAAGAATTATTCGGCAGTTTAGGATTTGAGATGCACTTTTTTCGCAGCTGTTTTTTTTTTTTTTTTTTTATTTATTATAATAGCGAATTATATTGTACATTCATCGTTATGGAAAACGGACCAGTGTTACTCAATATTGGTTGAAATATTCTACGTATTTTCCCGTTTAAGCAGAAGTATTTTGAGTTTAACAAAAAATATTGCTTACTCAAACGGGATGACTCTCCATGAAAGACTTTTTAATTTTTGAGTAAAAAAAAAAAACTTCCTAAAAGCGTTTTTGTTTCTTTAAATCGCAGAAATTCTCATACATCTATACATATAATATAATAAGATGTTTGTGTGTGTGTGTTTGTGCCATTGTGTATGTATATCCAGAGCTTTTTAGGAAAACGGCTGATCGCAGAGCTACACACATTTGCCCGGAGGTTCGTACCTCGAAGCCCGATTTTCGAATTTCCGATTATTTATTTATTTTTTTTAATTAATTAATTAAAATGTGAAAATAATAACCTTCTAATTTCTGATAAATTAGCTATTTTGAATTTTATCCATAATTTAATTATTGCCAATTTTTTTCGGCAGAATAATAAAAATAAAGTACATTTACTTAAAATGAGGAAAATAAATTAGAAAAATTAGAAAATAAATTAGAAATATCAGTCGCACCGTTACATATAAGGTACCAAATGAAAGGGGCGATTTTTGTGAATCTGACGGTTTAAACAGCTTATCGATCGGACAATTAGATTTTTCTAAATTAACTAAAGTATGAATTTTAGGTGGCAACAGCAGAAGATTGTATGGAAACCGTTTGGAGAAAAAAAAATCTGCTACTCATTAAGTCACATGTTTTTGAAGTGAAATTAAAATTGCAGTTTTATTTTCTATTTTATTTATTTATTTTTTAAAAAATATAATATACAGCCTGTACAACACAAGACCAACTTGCAGTTCAAATTTCATCAATTTTGGTTAATAAACAAAAAAGTTTTTTTTTTTTTTTTTTTTTTTTTTTTTTTTCCTAATAAAATCTTATTCTAATTCCGAAACGATTTATGTGATACGATATATTAAGAATCTGGGTTTTAAAAGTTTTTTTAAATAGATTATTTAAACTCTATGAACCATATTTTTATTTTATCAGTTTCATTAATAGATCCTCCTGGGCGATTTTTTGAATTTTGGTGTTGAAGTACAGTAGAACCTCGATTATCCGAACCTCGATTAACCGAAACTCCTCTCCGTTAACCGAAGTCGGTTTCTTCTTCACTTTTTTTTTTCACTTCCTACTATCATCCAAAGTTTTCTCTTAACAAACATGCATTTTAAAATTTTTTTTTCCCACATTCCTTTTGTATGCAAGCCGTCCTTTCCAAACTACGAATGCAGATAAGTATTTTGGAATTTCCTTTTTTATAATTACTTCTCGCAAGCTCAATTCTCGGTATGAGTGTACTCTTCCCCACTTTCAAACGTCCCTGTTCTAAACAAAAACACACCCCATTTCGAAATGTGGAAGGTCATTCTGCCAAGTCCCAGAACAATCGAATGTTATTGCACCCTCTGATTGTAAGCAAGTGCAAAGAACCTATCCTCTTTTGTCATCTCAAGAACAGAGAAATTTTCATTGCAGCAGAATTTCAAAATTTTTGTCACTTTGTGTCACTTATGATTCCTCTGAACTCATGCTCTTAAGAAAACTTCGGGATAGAGCTGCACGGCAAAGGATGGACAATTTATACCAGATCAAGCTTCCATTTAAACCATTGTGAGTTTTTGTTTCAGAAATAAATTTATTTTCATTTATTTAACAGTTAAAATAGTCATAATAACAGTTGAATGACGATACTACATAATAAACTAGATATAAGGGGTCGTACTCTCCGCCCCTTTTTCAGGACACACTTAAGAATAAGAAATTTTCTCCTATTTTGCCACCAGTAATTTCATGCAGAAATTTTTATGGTACTTTTTAAAGAAATGTCTCCAGATTAATCTGGTTAGAGATCATCGTAAAAAAATAGTGGTAGGAATAGAGGCGGAAATTTGTCATATTCGAGAGTGTCCTGAAAAAAGGGCGGAGAGTACGACCCCTGAGATGATTATTGATGAATTCTCGATTATCCGAAAATTTCGATTATCCGAAGTAGGTTCGGTCCCAATTACTTCGGATTGTCGAGGTTCTACTGTACATCGAACGTTTTTCAACAAGAAGTTTAATATAGCAATAGCCATTTTAATCTAAGTAGCGCATCAAAAATATAAAAAAGTATAAAGTATTACAAAAAGAAAAAAATATATATATTAAACCTAAATAGTAGTCACATACATGATTTATTTTTATAGAAAAAATGCAGTTTTAAAGAGTGTCTGATAAAATTATTAGCAAAATAGTCTTCCCCTTCTCATAAAAAAAAAAAAAAAAAAAAAATTCCATCGTTAATATGGCGACAAAAATTCAAAAGCCGCCAATGGAGCAACATAATAAAGTTGTATAGCACGATAATGTTTACCTAATTATTTATTTTTTTTATATACTAATCACTATTCTAATTTATCATACAAATAAATGAGCCTCTGTATGGGACTGCACTTGCACGCTGTCGAACAGAAATATTTGATTAATTTAAATAAAAATAAAAATATGTTTAATGGGAAATATATAAGTTGTCTAAAATACGGATGAAAGAGCGCTCATAGCATATTGTTACAAGGGATTAAGTCTTATTGTTACAAGGGATTAAGTCTGAAATGGTGACAAAAATTCAAAAGTCGCCAAAGAAAACTATATTAAGGCTACTATGATCAGGTTTACAAACCATGAATTATATATAACCACAAAAATTAATTGTCTCATGCGACAGACGTAGCCGGTCATAGCATATTGTAATACTTGACGTGAAATTGCTGTCATTTTATGGTTGATCGGATAAACAAAATAAGCATAGGAAATAACATAAAAGCAAATATTATGTGCACCACGTATAGTGCTGTTCATATGTAACTGGGATTCAAATAAAAAGGATACTTCAATTTTTTCGATACTATCTATTTCGAAACTGTTACCTAATAAGCAACTAAATGGAAGCCCACTGGTATGGCATTGTCGCAGGTAATAGGGACAGGCGCCCGAGTTTTAGCGGATGACCAAATCGCTGCTGAAGGCAGCAAGGACCTGAAGCGAGCTTTCGAGAAATTTCAGCATTTTGTTTTATTTTACTTTTATAAAGCTATATAGAAAAGAGTTTCCTTTAAATTTAGTGACCAGCGAAGCGGACAAGGACTGCTAGTATTTAAAGTGAAGTTTACAGTTGTATCAAAAACACAAAAAAATAGGTACAATTTCAAAATTTGACTATACTGTATTGTTCGAAATGATTAGAACAAACATTAATTACATATCGACTATGCAGTAATAGGTAATAATAATATTAGGTTACACTGCGCTAAAAAAAAAAAAAAAAAAAAAAAATGAGCGCTGATACCATTCTTGCTGATTCTTACGTAAAATAACCTTCTGAATCCTAATATGACCCCCGTTTTGTCCAATCATTCACCGTTTTCTCGGGACGCCATGCTACCCCCTTCCCCAGTTTTTATCCCTTTGAAATATTTATGGACATAAATTTGATTTGGAGAATGGAAAATATTTATTTTAACACTTATATATATATATATATATATATATATATATATATATATGATGTATATTAAATAATAATAAAGACGGACTAATAAACTATTATAAATGTAATATATAATTTCAGTGGCAAATCCTCCCCTAAATTTTCCCCTTGCTGCAAATGGCAAATGTTCATGATTTAGAATTTTCCAAATCTCTAGCCCCTCAGAAGATATTTAAGAGTTAAGATAATGCTTTGCCCCTCTGCAAATCAAATTTATAGCATAAAATGACGTCCCCAAAAAACGGTAGGTGATATGTCAAAATGGACGTAATATTCGGATTCAGGAGGTCATTTTACATAAGAATTTGCAAAAAAGGTGTTGGGGCCGATTTTCATGCAGAGTAGTGCTATTAGCACATATTACCAAAATTAGTGTGGAATTCATAGACTAATAATCAAAGAAGGTTTCACATATCAATAGTCAAATGCTTAAAGTCCACTTCTAGCGAATTGTCAGAGCTTCCACCCAAAGTACCCAGACACCTTGAAGTAGGGTATCTATCTTTGGCACATTTATCGCTTTCTTTTGTGGCTGTTGACTCGTTGTCTGACTGACAGAGAGTCGAAACGATTCAAAAATCTTGCCAACATATCGCCAACCAATCAGATTGCAGCACTGTTACAACCCTATATCCAACATTCCTTGATTTTTTAAACCAAAACCAAAGCACGTATCGTCTTGTTCATTTTACATCTATGGTGGAATGAAATAATCTATAACTGAAAACTAGCCGTTTATTCTAAATATCTGATAATCCTTACCAATATTCCGGTTCATTCCTCTCGCACATACAGAAGCACATATCCATTCTCCCATTTATACATTGATGACGATATACCGAATACCACCAAAACAGCTGTCTGCCTTTTTTTTTTCTTTGTGTGTATGTGTTTTATACGTTGAAATCTTTTCCTTTTAAGCGCCTTATCACCGTTTAATATTTTTTTCTTTTTCAGATACATAAGATTTTGTTCATACAGCATTTAGTTTGATTTGCTGAAAAAACAATCACAATCTAAAAATACTTTAAACCCGAAGAATTTTTAAGCAAATATTAAAAATAATCGTGGAAAAACGCCTGTATCTCTTTATCTCGTTACCTTTTGTTATACTTCACTGATTAACTACTGATATATTACAAGATTTTTAAACATATTTCCTTTCCTTATGTATCTAATAAATTTAATGTGTTTCTTAAAGAATATTTATTTACATCTGTCTAAAGGATTTAATGAAACACAATATTTGCGAAAACACAGATTACAATGTCGCGTGCAGTTCTTTATTCACTGTGAACCTTTCTTATTTCTTCCATTAAATTGAGCTTGCTGATAGATATACATATTTTTAATGCTGAGAAAGATAAAAATTTTGTAAAGTAAGTGCAGATATGTCTCATAAATATGCAAATCCTTGCGTGACAGCCTGTCAAAAATGTACGTTCTTTCAAAATCATACATTATTGATTTAATAAAAAACACTGAATAAAATACACTGAACACTCTCTTTCTTTAAATTTCCCGTAAATATACATTGAAATATATGTATTTATCAAAAGAATAAAAACATTTTCCTTTTCTAGTTAGTCCAATGAGGCGCTTTTTTGTGTACTTTAATTATAAAGGACAGGCACGGATTTTAAGTGAGGCTGTAGGAAAAGCTTAAGACACGTTGTAATCTTTGTTTTGTAAAGGTATTTTTTAGAAAATCAATATAACATAAAAGTTACAATTAATTTGTACAATAAAGTATTACATTAAAAACATGTTGAAATCTTTGTTTTGTAAAGATATTTTTTAGGAGATCCGTATTATATAAAAATAACAATTAATTTGTATGGTAAAGTATTACTTTAAAAACTAATGAGATATCAATATTGCATTAATACGAAAATCGCAGATTTTACAGCTTCTTTATTGTAAATTATAGACATTTATGTTAACATATTTTCAATTTCATTTCTGCTGATAATGAAAGGGATTATTGCTAGACAAGAATGATTACAATGATTTTTAAAGAAAGGGTTTCCCTTAATAAACGCGTCTGCGAAACTTAACAAAACAAATTCCTTTAGACAAATCCTTAATTCAGCAAAATAAAAATGTTTGATATTATGAATAAAAATATATACATATATTATTTCTGTTATATTTATGATTAATAACTTCAATTAAATCTGTTTTATCCAATGAAAACTATTATCATTTCATAAGGTTTTAAAGCTAGTTAATGAATTTCCACAAAAAAAATTGAGAAATACATCTTTTCATATCTAAACTTCATTGGTATTGATTTTTATTTAATAGATAAAATATGGATAAACATTTCATACTGTTATTCTCATAATTATTTATAAAATAATTAAAATCGTTGGTGAATATCGATATTTATAGGCTTTATTTTTGAAGTAATCTTAAGCATTTATACACGTGCATGCGTAAATACTACAATTTTCTTATCGATGATAAAGTCAAAACTAACTGCTCAGATATTTCAGTGTGCTTTTCCTATAGATTGTTTGGCATTTTTTTATATACGATTTTAATATATATTTCTTTGATAAACAATTAATATCGAGCTTCTAACCGTTTCTAAACTGTTACTCTAAATCTGTCTGTACACTAGATTTTCTTATCTGAAGAATTTTCAAAATGTTTTAGATTTATACAATACGTACACTAAGGGACCAAAAAAAAAAAAAAAAAAAACGTGGCGCTAGGTGACCACGTTGCAAATCCAAGTGAGATGATCGCAAGTTATAAAGCCAGTGCTTAAACAATCGACTTAAATTACATTTAGAACATGGAGAGGATTCAGAAAAAGTGTTTAGCAACATAATTTTGTTTAATACAGTGCAACAAAGATTGAAAAAAGAAGGTTTAAATGCCAGAAAATCTGAAAAAAAAAAAAAAAAAAAAAAGATATTCATTCTTAAGGAAATGAATGCAAGCTTTCAATGGGCTAAAAAAATTAAAAATATATGAGTTAATTATTAGGCTGAAGTTGTTCTCTCTGGTGAGTCAAGTTTAACTTATTTCGAGCTGACAGAAACAAGCAGGCCTGAATATGAAAATGTGATGAACTTAATAAGAAATACACTCTTAAAAGAGAGACACAATCTCCGTACATTATAGTACGGAGGTGCATAACTTTTCAAGGAATCGGGCAAATTTATATGCTCAAGGCATCGATTAACTTGAAATAAAACACTGAAATTATAGAAGTATCGCCTAACCGACTATTTTGGTATTGAAGGTATTTCAGATTTTTCAGCAAACAGCATTTCAAGATGATAATGTACCTTACTAAAGGGCGTCTGTGGTACGTTCATTCGATTCAGATCGTTAAAATTACTTATCAATTCCCACGAGTACCCCTAATTCTGTACATATTAAGAACTTTTTCCACTTTAAGTTAAATCCCACAAAGAATATCGTATATTTTTTCTTTAACAGACATGGAAATAGTTCTAATCTCAATCCGTTCGAAAATATTTAGTCTATTAAAAGGCGGGGGTGGGGTGGGGTGGGGGGGAGAGGGTGAAGGATTCAAAATTTGCAGCTTACAACTCTGCAAGAACTAGAAAAAATTATTTATGATATTTGGCGCAGTGAAATTTCTGAGATTTATATTAAAGCTGTAAATACTGTAAAGCTGTACAATACTATGCCATTGCACATTATAGCAGAAATTCCATATAAAGGTAGAATTAATCCAATGAAGAATGCATATTTTTATTAAGTAATATTTTATATCTAACAAATAAATAGTTTTATTTCATATCAACTACAATAACGATTTTCTTTCTAACGATTTTCGAAAATCTCAGTATCTACAGTAACCAAACTTAGTATAATATATATATATATATATATATATATATACAGTCGGTAACAAAAGTGTCCGAACACTAGCGAAAATTCCTATGTAAAAAAAGAACACTTCATAGGGTTTTGTTAAATGAATCCATATCAAATCATGTTCTTAGACTGACTAAGAACAGGATTCGGCAAGGATTTATTTAACAAAACCGTGTGAAATGTACTTTTTTTACATAGGAATTTTTGCTAGTGTTCGGACACTTTTGTTACCGACTGTATATGTGTGTGTGTGTGTGTGTGTGTGTGTGTGTGTGAATATAATATAAAACTATACTGTATCATTTTGAGGGCATATCGACTCACTGGTGAAGTTGCTATGTTGCAATTTAATCCCATTTCGGAGAAGACTATATTTCAGTGTCTATAGTGTATAAATGTGCAAAACTTGGCATGTGAGAGATATTAAAAAAAATCAGAGTGGTTTACTTTGGATGCATATAGGACTGAGCCTCTGAGCATTTATTGGTAAAAGATGCACCAAATTTCATAAACAAAATGTTCATTGTAAGAAATGTAATAAAAGTGCCACCTTTTAACCGATATATATGTCATTTCATTAGTTTTACAATTTATCATTATCTAATTTATTTATTTATTTTTGTATAGTTTATTATTTATAAGCATTATTTATAAGCATTGTTTTTATAATTTATGTCTGCCATACCAAGTTTTGTGTATTTTTATAGTATAGGATCTGGGATATAACATTTACTTAAATGGAATTAAATTTCAGCATGGCAGAGTCACCTGTTGCCTGATATAAACCCATATTGAATCAGCAGAGTTTTACAAAATATACGTCTCACATACAAAGTTTTAGTGCATTTTTACGCTATAGAATTTGAAATATAGCCTTTCTTTTAATGGAAGAAATCTCAGCATAGAAACGCCACCTGTTGGGCAATTAAAATGTAATCAACATTAATGTTGGCTATAGGTATTACAAAAAATCAAATTTTGATAAAATTCTGTCAATTGGTTTGGTAAATACAGTGTCCTTATAGTTTGGTAATACGCACGCAAACAGACATTTTCTAAAAATAGTTTGAGTTGTGTTCAGAACGCCTAAAACCATATAAATTTATTGAAAATTGGATGTTGAAAATTTTCAGGTACCCATCTTTTTTCAACATTCTTTTATCATTCGTCTTTTGGAACAGAAGTGAGTATATTTTATTCATTTATATGTATTTTATTCATATGTCTGACAACAGAAGTGAATATATATTTTTTTTAAACTATTGACATATTTTTTCGAAAAAGGCTGTTGAACAATTGATTCCCAAGTGCAACCAGAACCAATGTAAGTTTTTGTCGAACTAAATATCAAATTTGATTAAATTTTGCCCATTGGTTCCTGATATACAGCGTCCAGAAAAATTTCGACACATACAGAGAGATAGAAGGAGACACACAGTCAGACATTTTCTAAAAATGACCAAATGATGTTCAGGACATCTCAAAACACATAAACAATCGAAAACTTCAGGTAAAATATTTTAACAAATCTAATATTTTAATCTTAAATACATAGAAAAAGTAAAAATTTCTAGAAAATCAGTCGAGCATCTTTTGAAGCCAATTTTTGATTTTATGGAAACAAGAAAAATAATCTAAATATATATATATATAAATATCGTAATTATAATTCATTTGTAAATCATTATTTAAAGCACCAAAAATCTAATATTATTATTTTGGATTAAAAGAGTTATTGACGGTATATATATATTGTTCTTTCAAATGCTCATCTTTGTGGTTCAATGGTGCACATTATTTTTACTGCTTCGTTGCTAAATATATTAATTAATACTACATCTAGAAAGACCTGTTATTTACTTCAAAATATAATAGGTTAAAATGAATCACTGTATGATTTTGGAGAAAATTGTTTCCTAAATATCAATATAATTTACTCATAAATTTTAAAAGACAGGTAAGTTTAATTTAAGCCATAAATTTAACGGATCGTCTGATCTTGTTTTACAGTAAAATGTATATATTCAAATGATTTACTTGTATCTGTATAATTTGAAGCGTAAAACTATCGTGCGTAAAGTGAAGTAATGGGAATGTGGAATGCAATTTTGTTAGAAGATATTGTAAGTTAATTTAACTTTAAGTTTATGCTAAAATGAAACTTATTAAATCAGAATAAACTGATAAAGTGATGAAATCTATCTTGACTACATCGCTATTACAATATTTAAAGTTTAAGTATCGAATATTGTGAGGTGTTAGCTCAAATACTATGATACAGTTTAATAATCATCTAAAATTTTCTGAATTATTTGAACTGTTTAAGACTTATTAATAGTTAATATCAAATGAACACACAATGTGCCAAAAATGGAATATGTTTTGTGTTTAATAGTTTATCACAATTTTACAAAAGTGAAGATTTAAGAATATATGAATTAATAGATATTGAGAGTGAATAAATAAAATACTGCCTATTAAATATTTTTTTAAAGTCATTTTAGATAAAAACTTCGATTTTGTATTAAACTGCGTTACAATTAGAGTTGCTAGTGATTTCTCTTAAGGCTTGTGAATGACTCAAAATGTCCACGTGCTTTACGAATAATGGAGTAATGTGTTTAAATATTTTTTCACTTTCATTAGACAAATCAGTGCCAAGCCTATGAACTATTTCTTTAGTATATACATTACCAAGATTATATAAGGAAAATTATTATTATTTTCATTATTATTAAGTTTTATTTATTAAGAAACATATGTTTATTTTACGTAATGATTTTTTTCCAGAAAGAATAAGCATTCTTGGCGTTTAATACTACTAATATTAAATAATATTTAGAGTCTAAATAAGCTGTTTTATACCGGAGAATGTGAAATAGTTTTAAATAATATCTTATAATATTTGTAACTCATTTAGTATTTTTAAAATGCTATTATTTAGTATTTTATAAATGGTTTTTAAGAATTTGTAAGTTTTTGAAGTATAATCTTTATTTAATTAACATATTTTGTTCGATACTATTTATTAAGCTATTAGCCAATTCTTTTTGATTGAGACATTGGGACAAACCACCAGCGTTCCATTGCAAAACACTCAGGCTCTCCGAAGTATAGCGCTGGGAAGACATACCAGAAGCTGGCGAAAGGTGTAGACCACATTGCCGTTATAAGAACCCAGGCTGCACCAGTAGGAAAGTTGGTCTACGTTGCACCGCGAGTATGAAACTATTAGTCGTGGTCTTACTCTCCGATTCCCAATTCGCAATTCAGGCAATTAGCTCGGCCAGTCCGCCCTTCTCAGAAGAAATCACCCAGTGTCGGCAACTTTTGTGGGAGTTGAGTTTAAGAATTAAATGTGTGGTACTTCAGTTAAATGTGTGGCCACTGCGGTGGCCAGGTATCCACTGAGCTCGAGGCTACTTCAAGTGAGATCCCCGGCACTATCATTCCATTCCATAAAGCTGTATATTAAACAAATAATGGATAGGTACTTTAAACTGCAAATTCGTGACAAAATAAAATTAAAGCGTTGGAGGGCTGAAGACCTTTTAAAAATTCCTAGCAGTCCATGATGGCAAGCTGTGGCCCAGTGCCGCCTCTTGATTGGACATGATTGTTTGTCAGAACATCTCCATCGCATTGGAATCCTTTCAAATACTAGTTGTCCCCTCTGAAATTCAGCAGAACCAATGAATAGACACGATGTGAAACTTCGTGGCAACTCTGAAACTGCGCGTTAGTGGCGTGCCAGAGAAGTTTTAAGGCAATGACTTCGGTCACTTCTACTTATTGTCATCGTTTTACTTTTTTTGCATTCTTATTTGATTCTTTGTAATCATTTTGCTCCTGTATTTGCCTTACCAGTGGAAAAAAAAAAAAAAAAAAAAAAAAAACTATTAGCCAAGCTTCGCGCGTCTAGCCACGCAGTCTCTTCTTGTGTAAGAAATGGAGGAGCTAGGGTTCTGGTGTTTCAGGCAACGTTGATGAAATAGCAGTTAGTGGCTTTAGCGTAAAATGAGCGTAGGGTAAAGTTAAAAAAATAATTAAATTTTGTAAGTTTCTGATAACCGTGTGTACGCGTCTAATGTTTTAATTTCAAGAAAAATGTTGAAAAAATCAAAAGAAGTAAAAATTTAATGGTTAAAATTGTTGAAATACCTACTTTTTGAGACTTTCAGGGAAGTTAATATGTACTTACCTAGTTCACTTCATAAATTTCATTCAAACTTCAGGTATATATTATTTTCATTATTATTATTATTATTATTATTTGTTTAAATTGTATTTCATCTTGCTTCCGACGAAAAAATGTATATGTTTTTACATTAAAATTATCTTTAAAATTTTATTTGAAACCCTGGGCTTTACGTAAGAGAGAGAATTTCTTTGACATATTTGAATAATTTTCACGCCACATTTCTTCCCTTTACTTGGTTTATTAGTTAATTGTCTTGGTACAGGAAACTTCTGTAAAATAAACGATTTGAATTGGTGCACTGATTTTTGTCCATGCTCAAATTGCTGCGGTTTGGTTTTAAAAAACAGCTTGTGTTTTAATATATACGTCAAAAACAAAATTATTGAAGCTCTATCAATAATTAGTATTTAAAAGATGTGTACTTAATACTGTTTTGTTAAGTAAACATTTTTCGAGTCCTGATCTTAGTCTTTAAGCGCTGTTTATAAAAAAGTAAGTTCATGATAAAAATTAGCGATCGAACTAAATATATATATACATATATATATATATATACACATATGGATGTGGATGTGTGCTTCAATAATTTTGCATTTGACTGTAAGATTATTACTCTCTAAAATAACAATTTTCTTATAGAATATAAGATTATCTTAAATGGAAAATAATTTAAACAGCTTGAAATAACAACAAATGATAAAAAATTTTAAACACCAGTACTTTCCGACTGTTGTCTTTAAGTATTTCTAAAATCTATAAATAAATTTAATATATGATTTTAGATAAAATGTAGTTTTGTAGAGTTACGAATTCGGTAGAATTTTTAATATCTAGGAGGAAAATAATAATTTTATACTGAAATGAAAGGAGAATTGCCATTCTCTTTTCAAGAAGAAAAAATCTTTTAAGTAAATGTTTCAGATAGTATTGTTTATATAACAATGCTACCTTCATTTTTAGTCTTTAGTAAAATGAATGAACTATTTCAGACATATGATGAGTAGAAAGGCCAAGTGCTGGTCTGAAACTAAACTTTCGTTATTCTTAGATACAAAAAAAAAAAAAAAAAAAAAAAAAAGGAAAATGAAAAAGAAATGACAAGAATGTCGTTTGAGGAAAGACTACAAATCCTGGAAGTTGGAAGTATTTTTTTCTCTTTGTTTCGTTTAGGTGATTTTGAGAAAGTTATATATATATATATAATTTTAATCCACTTTTTTTATATATATTTTTTTCCTTGGTAAAGCATTAATTTTGTCGTGTCAGAAAAAAAATCTACGGAAAATCTTAAAAATAAAACTTTTTATATGATTGTGGTGAATCAGTAAAACTACTTACTGAAATAGTTTAACTCGTTAATTAATTTCAGTAAATACTTTTGCTGAGAATTTTGCTGACTTTTTATTAATTAAAATGTTATATTGCGATACTATGGTTATAAAATCTAACACCAGTATTTCTTTTTGCAGCGAGTGTATTGATTGATAGCAGTTACTTTCAAGGCTGTCTGTGAAAACTAATCTTGTCAAAGAAAATTTATTAAAAAAAATTATATAAAATTTATTAAGGAAATTTACTGACGATAACTTCTCTACTGAATTAGTGGCAGTGTTTAATTTTTCCTGAATTCCAGCTAAATAAGGCAAAATAGCATATGCGTATATCGTAATACAATGACCGAACTTTTAAGACAGCAATATTTACTACGGACAATATTACATTAAATGCTCCTTACGCTTTGGAGCTACACATATTTTACTTAACTAAAATTTGATACGTTACAATCTCAAATATCCAATACTATTAGTGTAAAATAGAAACCTTAAAATTTTAACCTCTTTTCTAATTTAAATAAAACGAAAAATATATAACGTTGGACTTTTATGACTTTATAATTGTATCATATTTCACAATTTTATCATAAATTCAAGTTACTTAAAAACACTTTATTTTTAATAACTTTCATGAAGAATATTCATTGATAACACTGATATTTTTAATTTAAGCCTCAACATCAGTTAGATTCACCGCATTCCTTCCCATGTAGCCTATGGAATTTTTGTTGCTTCGTATTATAAGGGTATCCTATTCATAGATATAGTAATAAGACATAGATTGATCAGCGAGAGGGAAAAAGTGATACCTTTTTTTTCGGGAAAAGTCACTCTAATGGCTGCCTGTTCCCGTGTATATCACACACAGGAATACACACGGATAATTTAGTAAATAAAATTTATGAATAGTTTATTTACTAAAGGTGAATGGAAAACTCCAGGTACAGTTTCAAATTCATTTTTCTTTTTATTCTTTTTTTCAATACTCTCTAATGGCTGATTTTAAAACTTTTTTTCGGCATAAAAATTTTTTGCTCGATAATATGGGGATGATATATCCATATATATTACTATATCTATGATCCTATTAAACAATGAAGTTTTTTTTAAATTTTGATTGTTGAAAATTACTCTTTGAACACATAGGCTTTCAGATAAGAGAGCAAATTTTTGAAAAAATAAAATTTAATAAAATTTAATTTAATTAAAAAAAAAAATAGATTTACAATCGGCTTTAAAATTATTTAAACACTAGCAATAATTTGCATTTAAAAGATGTGAACTTAATACCGTTTTGTTAAGGAAATATTTGTCGAGTCATGATCTTAGTCTTTATGCTGTTTATAAAAAAAGTAAGTTTATGATAAAAATTAACGATCAAACTAAAAAAAAAAATGTCAATGTGGATGTGAATGTGTGCTTCAGTAATTTTGCTGCCGACTGTAACGGGTCAGGTAAATTTGAACGGTGGAAATATCGGTAAAATATTAGCATGATCTTTTTACTATTACTCGAAAAATAACCAAATTTAAAACTTGTAAATTTTAACTAGTGTTAAGAAAGGTGTTAACTCTCTATTAAACCTTTCAGAATATTTGTACATTTTTTATTTTATTTACTGTTTTTTAAAATTGCCTCAGATCATTTTACACGCAGGATTACCTCCAAATGATTACAACACATGAATCTAGAAAAATTATTCGCATGAAAAAATGCCCTATAATTAATATGACGAAAAATAATATTGCTGGAAAGCTCCATCCTTTTAAAAACAATTATTATGATTATTATTTAATAAATATCGCTATTTTTGGCATAATTATGCTTATAAATATAACATTTTTAATGTTAAAATGCTAATTGTCCATTATTGCATATATTTATATATCATACATGTAACAGTTGTTAAACTTTCATTAATATTTGGCTAATCATCACAGAGCTATTGTCCGCGCTAGATTATATATTAAAAAAAAATTTCCTTCGACGTTTTTATAAAAGAAAATTTCAAATAAAAAATATAAAGATATTTGAATGGCTGTAACAAAGAGATAAAACCTTTCTCACCACTTATTAAAATTCACAAGTTTAAAAATTAATTATTTTTTGAATTGTTGTAAATAAAGTTCTGGTCATATTTTTTTTCTGATAATGTTGCTTTTCAAAGATAAATGACACTTTAAATATTTTATTTTTAAGTAAACTTAGGACTATAGTTTTCAAGGTCTAAAAGAAATATTTCAATTTATTTATTTTTTAATTGCATTAAGCTAAAAGTAGATATTTTCAAAGAATGGAAATCAAAAAATTTAATTCGAAAATTTGTATTTTTGAATGGGATAGCCATATAATACAAACCAACAGAAATCCCTTGGGATAACATTGAAAGTAAGAAATGATGAATTTAACTGATGTACCTACATCTTTAAGGGAAAAATGTTTTTCTTTTCTTTTTTTTTTTAATAAAAGAGTTCATGTTCATAAAATAAGACGACAAAATTTCAAATTAACCTAACTTAATAACATAATATGAGAAAAATATAAGTTTATAAAATTGTCTTTTTTTTTTTTTTTTTCGTGAGGGGAGGGATCCCAGGTCGGGCGCCGTCGTCCTAGCCGCTCAGAGTTTTCCATGGTTTTCTGCGAAACTTGCGTAAATATGGGCTAGGACCCCTTAGAAAGACCGCCCGGAGGGCACTCCCCTACAGGCCCTGGACCCTTGTGCAGTTAGTCAGCCTTAATAACGACAACCCAACCCAACCCATCTCGTACGGAGAGGGGGGTTTTAGAGGAAAATTTTAGATGATAATTGGAATTTTAATATAGAATTCATTAGAGGTTTTCAAATTTTAATAATGTAGAAGATGTATTCTAACCATGCATAATGTCACATAATTTCTTTTCTTTTCTTTTTTTAATTAATTAATATGATTTTTCCCCATCATACAAAAAGTTTTTCAAACAGGAAATTTAGAGACTAAATTTTCACTTTTTTTTTTTTAAGCAGAAAAAAATTATCCTTGCTTAGTGGGTAAAGGAAAGAGATTAAATACAAAGGTGATTATGCAAGCTATTCGATTTCACACATATATCCTCTTGTCAGATAATTATCAAAACACAGCGGGAATGCTTTTAATTTTTAACATTAATAAAAGGGAAAAATGTTCGATGTCGAAAGAAGAAATCCAGGCTAATTTTAAAATACGTCTTTTGAAAACGATTATCATGCTTTTAATAAATGAAGATTATTATTATTATTATTATTATTATTATTATTATTATTTTGGTTTATGTATCTATCATATCTGTATGCAATTTTTCTATTGAGATTACAGAAAATAATACATTATTCAATTTAGTGGACGTTATCAAAACGTACGTTCACAAAACATTTTCGTCATGGTATGAGTTACTATTGTTATTATTATTACTATTATTATTATTTAAAAATTGCCGAAGTACAAAGAAATAATTATACCCCTCTAAAAGCACATCAAAAAAGTGAAAATGTAAAAATTTGTTTTAAATGCTTCTAAAGAAACTGGGAATAAATAATATTAATATATATATATATATATATATATATGAATACCAAAACTGATCCCTTCTATCAAATATTTTTTTAACGACTTATAATTAAAAAAACCTTTCAACATAACTATTTAGAAAAAGCTTTCATACAGTATTTAACGCACTTTCTTAAAAATATTTATTGCATTTTTACTGAATTTCCATTTTTTATTTCATTACATTTTTTTTTCTTTTATTATTATTATTTCTTTTTTATTATTATTCACTCAATTATTATAACATCCATATAACAACGATTTAATAGAAGCAATCAATAAACACTTATTTTGTTTGCTGTTTCAGATAGATTTTAATAAAAATGCTGATTGATAATACGAAATAGCATTTCAGTTAACACACGAATAAAAGAAGAAAATGTGATAGATTAAGAGAAATTGTTTTTTTTTTTTTTTTTTTTTTTTTTTTTGACGAAGAAATAACTTCCTATGAATTTCAATAAAAAACATCTTCAAAAGGGAAATTCAATGGCAATTTGAATAAATTATTTATTCAGATATTTCTCGGTCAAATTCGATTTCATCACAGCTGAATAAATAAATGTCCTTTAACAAAAGGAATTGTCATCGACATAGAAATTGCCACAATATTTTCTCGAATATAAAATAATATTATTTCAGCTTTGAATTTTAATATGAGTGTTTGATTAAATAAAAGATAAGGATTGGTGTTTGTATGCAATTTTTTTTTTTTTTTTTTTTTTTTTTGATTTATGAAAAATCACAGATACTTTTTGAGAATAATTTCATAATAGTTTAAAAAAAAATTCTGTATACATATTCATAGTTGTCCTTCAATTTTTACTTTGATGGTGCAAGTTTGTTTTTCAAGCTTTTTGAATTTGGTCCTTTTCCTAGTTTAATGTTTCTTTGGAACGTTCACACATATCACCTTTATACTTAACGAGTTAATCACGTGACTTGTTATATATATATATATATATATATATATATATATATATATATATATATATATGTTATTTCTAGAGATTATTTCTGATGTTATTTCTAGAGCCAAGAAGTTAAAATGGAGTTGGGATGTGTACCATACGAGAAGAAATTGGTATAGATGGGCCACCAAAGTTATATTCAGGATACCAAGAGATAAGAAAAGACCGAGGAAGAGACCACTGTGTGGTTGGAGAGATGAAATTGTAAAGTTTAGATGAGCAGAATGGAGAAGAATTGCAGAAAACGGGCAGTTTGGAATCGCTTAGGAGAGGCCTTCATTCTGCAGTGGATTGATAAAGGCTGAAATTGATTATATATATCTATATATATATATTCTCATAAACAGCTCTAAAATTTTTCACAAATTTTATGGTATTTTAGGATTAAAAAAAAAAAAAAAAAAGAGAGAGAGAGAGGGAGAGATATATCTCACTTATCCTCATCTTTAGGAAATTTATGTTCGCTGGTAAATCGGACTGAGAACGGGACAAAACCTTGTCTTCTATTCCAAGATGAACAAAGATTAATTTTATTATTATTATTTTCTAACGTCATTTACACCAATGAATCTTACAACAAAGAATTTTTAATTTGTTAAGTTACGCTTAAGACTGCTATAAAACGACAGTTGATATAGAAATATGGCATGAATTTCTTCGAGTTTTGTATCAGAAGATGCAGAATTGTTTTTTTAAGCAGGTGATTTATTTTTTAACCGATCCTAAAATTAAGTTTTATTATTATTATTATTATTATTATTATTGTTAATTAAAATGTGATCCATTTTGTCCCATTTTTGTCATTCTAAGACAAAAGTTTTACATTCATCAGCCGAGATTTTATTTTATTTTCTTTTTTTATGGGTTATAATTCTTTTAAGTCAAGCGATTTAAATATATTTTATACAAAATCGTGATTTAAATAAGCATGTATCAATACTATTGTTTCGAGATTGGTACCGATAAACTGAGAATTTTTTTTTTTTTTAAATCGACATAAAATTTGCTAAATTGTGTGATCTTTAGAATTTTTAAAACTTAAAACTTAATTAAGATGTGTGTCATTCATTTTTTTTTTTAGAACATTTATGTAAAAAAAAAAAAAAAAAAAAAAAAAAAAAACTCTGGAAAACAATTAATGTTTTTACAGGCTTTTACTTAACTTTGTATTTTGTCTGTCAGAGTCAAATCTTGCAAGAGAATTTTAACTCACTCCATATTATCTAATTGAAATGAAATTTTGTGTCCATGTATAACTCCAATGACGATATATGCTCAACCTGCATCATATTCATGGTTTTGACCCTGGTGACCCTGGGCTTCCAACAAAATAAATCGTTTTATTTCGAATTTTAATGCATTTATTTTTATCTAACTGAGATTAAAATTTTGTTAGCATTTGATTTCAAATGCTCTCCGATCACAATATCTGCTCAAACAATGGGGCTGGGAGGCGTTGGGCTACAGCTACAGCTAAAAAAATATTAATACATTATAGAATAAAAGCTTGTATTTAATTGTTTTTAAAATAAATCATTTATCCTGTAATTTATTGTATCTATCAAAATCAAATGATAATATATAATAAAGCAAAAGAAAATTTCTTTAACTGACAACAACAACAACAGCAACAATAACAAAAAAAAAAAAAAAAAAAAAGGTATGTTATAGGTTTAAACGTTTTTCTATCTGTGCCACTTTAACTTCCAAATGCAATTTTAATGGTTTTTATTATTATTATTATTATTATTATTAGAACGCTCTTTTAATCGGGATAGACTTTAGCTATGTTTGATGAAATTGTACTTCATATATATTTTTTTATTTATTTAATTAAAATGTTATATTTTTCAAGCCGTTTGGAAGTAATATTTTAAAGTTTGAGTGTTGTCAGTTTTCCAAATTCCAACTCATACTAAATGAAAAAAGTATGTGGTTTTTGGTTTGAAGTACAAGAAAAGGGGAGAGGTTAAAAAATTGACTATAGATAGTAATTATTAGTTCATGCTTAAAAATCTATAAATTCAGTTAATAATTAGATTTTTCATAGAAAATTTGCATCCAATTTAATTCAAGGAGGGACAAGCATCGACATTTTATAAAATTTGCAAACTGCAAATTTTCCAATATCCAAGAAATCTTAGATAATAAAGCATGAGTTTTTGGATTCTGATATTAAAAAAATAAATAAATCATGAATTTTCTACACATTTTAACAAAAATAAAAAATTGGCTATAAAAAATGATTGTAAGTGCACAATATAAAAAATTCTAAATGTAATTAAAAATTACAATTTAATTAAACTCTAGGTCAATCGTGCGTTAAGTTTCTCAATTTACAAGACAGCTTTCCCGGAGATGAAAGCTACACTTTTTATAGAAAGAAGATTTCAATGAAACTCAATTTCGATTATTTTTTTTAATATATAATATATAAATATTTAATATATAATATTTAATATATAATTTATATAATATTAGCTTTACATTTGTAATTCCCTTCCTCATTATTAAACTATTTCATCTTGTAGATATATCCTAGATTTATTGGAAGCTATACTACGATTTTGTTAACCATTAATTTCGTCTCGGATAAAAAACCATTTTAACTTATCCCCATAATCTGGTAAATGAGTTTTATTGTTCAACCTGTACGGGGCGAATTATTCCGCATGTGGCAAAATATTTCAGAAGCCTAGTTTTGTAGAAAACTACACAAACGATTATGTTAAAGTTTTAGGTTTTAGGGTTTTAGAGTTTACAATTCGATAAGATCGATTTTCATCTACAGGAAAATTAGTGTTCAATGATAAACCGAGCTCAGTTGAGGTCAAATATCGTCCGAAATCTGGTTTTCTTAGAACGACTCTAAAAAAAAAAAAAAAAAAAAAAAAAAAAAAAGGCCTCCCGGCTTATTCGGAAGGGTAGGTTGATTTCTTTTTCCTTATCAAGTAGCCGTCATTTTGTTTCAAAATGGCGGCTACAAATTATTAATGCACTTGGTAGAAATATTGATGTAGGCTATGCACTTTTTAAGCAAATCGGTTCATAAATACCTTTTTATGTGAATTTAAAATTTTCAAGTGGCCGGCGCTTGGAAAAAAAATGGTGAGTTAAGTTGACAAATATATGAAATGTATTTGTGAGATAAGTCTACTGTACACATATAGTTCGAATTAATTCAAAATCTCAAAAGTCATCGTGTTGAAAAATTAAGTGGCTGGTTCACTTCGTTTCAAAATGGCAGAGAAAGTTGTTCACCTAAAATATCGTTTCAAATTTGAAAATATTTTTTTTTTTGTAGAAATTCTTTCAAAGAGGCTTAGTAAGTTGATAAAATGTTAGTTTTCTGCATTTCTAGCTTGTTTTAGCTTTAAATTGCCTAATTTTTCCTTAAAAACGCATTAAAAAGATCCAGCAACGCAGGTAATGTATTTGCCGCCAAATTTGGCGACTTTTCCCCTATGGTGACTTTTTGGCGACTTTTGGCGAGAAAATACTTATTATCAATATACCAAAGATGGACGCAATAACGTGATTGGTTCACGAGTTACGTGAATTTTCTAGATTTTTCTTGTTTGAATGATAAATCCATTTTTCAACTTTGATTTGAATTGATTAAGTATTTCTAAAGTTACCGTGATAACAAATTTTCCAGTGGCCGCCAGTTGGAAACAATACAGTGGAACAAGTTGCCCAGCAAACATATCCAAGATATTTGAAGCATAGGTTCACTGTCCAACTGTCGTTTAAATCAGTGCCGTGTTTCAAAAGTTAATTTTATGGCAAATTTTCAAGTGGCAGTCTAAGTGGTTGCAACTTGGAAACAAAATGGCAAAACAACTTGCCCAGCGAAATCATCCAGTACACTTGCATAAGTTCCTTGTCCAGTTCTATTTCAAATTAAATCAGTATTTCAAAAATTATCGTCATAAGAAATTTTCAGGTGGCACCACTTGGAAAAAAAAAAGCGGAGTGAGATGTCCAGCGAACTTATCTGAGATATTTGAAGGATAAATCCACTACCCAAATTTGATGCGAATTGATTCTGTATTACTAAAGTTACTATATTGACATATTTTCAAGTGGCAGCCACTTAGACATAAAATTGCGGATCAAGTCACCAAGTGAACTTATCCTAGATATTTGAACCATAAGTTCAATTTCCAACTTTTATTTGAATCAGTTTAGTATTTTAAAAATTATCGTGATGGTATATTTTCAAGTGGGAGTGTGATTTCAAGTGGCTGGAACTTTGAAACAAGATGTCGGGACAAGTTGCCCAGTAAAAACATTCAAGATAATTATATGATAATATCACTGTCCAAATTTGGTTCGATTTGGAGTATTATTTCAGAAGTTATCGTGATTTTAAATTTTCAAGTCAGAGCCTGATTTCAAGTGGTCCCGCTTAACTTAAGATATCTGCCACTTTATTAAAAATGGCGGATATAGTTTACTAATAAACTTCATTGAGATCCTCATGTGGTCTGTATTTAAATCAAAATTCAAACAATTTCGGAATACGCTTTTACAATTTAAATTTGAAATTTTCAAGTGGTCTCCACTTGAAAACAAAATGGCGGAGCAACTTCGTTAACAAATTCATCTAAGTCATTTATAAGATAAGTTAAGATATTATCCAAATTTGATTCGATTTGGAGTATTATTTCAGAAGTTATCATGGTTTTAAATTTTCAAGTGGTAGTCTGATTGCAAGTGGTCCCGCTTAACTTAAGATATCCACCACTTTATTAAAAATGGCGAATAAAGTTCATTAATAAAGTTATTTGAGACACTTGTATAATCTATGTATGCATCAAAATTAAAAAAAAATTCGGATGATGCTTTTTACAATTTGAATTTGAAATTTTCAAGTGGTCTCCACTTGAAAACAAAATGGCGGAGCAACTTGGTTAACAAATTCATCTAAGTCATTTATAAGATAAGTTAAGATATTATCCAAATTTGATTCGATTTGGAGTATTATTTCAGAAGTTATTGTGATTTTAAATTTTCAAGTGGTAGAGTGATTTCAAGTGGCCCAGCGTAACTTCAGATATCTACCACTTAAATTTCATTAATAAACTTCATTAAGACCCTTATGTGGTCTATATTTATATCAAATTTCAAACAAATTCGGAATACGCTTTTTACAATTTCAACTTGAAAACAAAATGGCGGAGCAACTTGGTTAATAAACTCATCTAAGATATTTATAAGATAAGTTAAGATACTGTCTTTGGTTCGATTTGGAGTATTATTTCGGAAGTTTTAGTGATTTTAAATTTTCAAATGGTAGCCTGATTTCAAGTGGTCCCACTTAACTTAAAATATCTGCCACTTTATTAAAAATGGCGGATAAACTTCATTAATAAACTTCATTGAGACCCTTATGTGACCTGTATTTACAACAAAATTCAAGCAAATCTTGCTTTAAATATGCTTTTTACAATGTCAGTTTGAAATTTTCAGGTGGCTGCCACTGAAAAACAAAAAGTTGGAGCATCTTTGTTAACGAACTCATCCAAGATATTTATAAGATCAGTTCACTGTCCAAATTTGGTTCAATTTCGATTATTATTTCGAGAGTTATCGTGATGACAAAATTTTCATTGTAGATAGATAGATAGATAGATAGATAAACGAAGTGATTGCAATAGGTCGATTTCTAAAGAAATCAACCTAAAGTGATAAAATGACGGATGAATTGGTTTTGAAATTAGAAATTGCTATGATTTATTGTCCTATTCAGAAAAATATTGTCCTTGATTTATTGTCCTATTCAGGCGTTACTGATAATCTGTTCATAGCCCGAGAAAAAGATTTGTGTAAGCATACGGCTTTGAAAGTTTTTATGAAAAAGTATTATGGGATATATATTTTTTTTTTTTTTTTTGCATTTAGTAATGACTCCAATAAATTGTCAAGCCATATCACAAATCAACTCAAACTGTGTTTGAGATAATCTAATGATCTAATTTTTTTTTTTTTCTTCTTCTTCTTCCTTGGTTCGTCTACAGAAAAATCAATGATAGTAAACATTTTTTTCTAAGTAATTTTTTAAGAAATTAACGGTTTTAATCATTTATTTGTAGAAAAAATGTATTTCAATGTATTTATAATTCTGTATTAAAACCATGTTTTTGTTTTATATTTTAATCATTATTCATCCAAGGGCCAATAGGAAACATTTTATATTTGAATACTTCAACTTATTCAGTTCTTTTTTTTTTTCTTTAAAGCAGAAAATAGCTTTAAATGAATACTCAATTGGTCTAATAAATTAACTTATTTTATAAATAATATATGGTAATGTATGGTTTTTATAAAATATTTAGGCTACTTATTGAAGTAGATTAGGAATTTATTTTCCTGTTTGATTTTTTAATAAAAGAATAAATTACATGAGTACTTGAAATTTTGATTTCATTATCTTTCTGTAATTTTCATCACATGCAAACGAAAGTTAAAAATTAAGAAATAGGTATTTATATTTGATATATAACTACATAATACTAAAAATTCAATTAGTAATGAAATTTTTCTATAATGATGATTTCTGAAAGGAAATCACTCTTTTTACTGCGCAAATGATTTTTAGAATTATTCCGAGTTAAACTTGGTCATCCAGGTACTATTGTTTAAATTTTCAATTTGTTAACAAAGCGTTCTTCTCTCAATTTAACATTTTCACGTCAACGTATTTTCTCCTATTGAACAGTAAATCCTGCCTTTAAACTTTCAACAAAGAAAAGGATTTTACCTATTATTCAAGAAAAGGATGCTACATATTCGTGTCAAGCCTTTCAATTTCTACTTTCTCTTACCCATATATGTAATAGAGAATGTATTGTTTTTGGGTCAAATTTCCGAAATTGAGTTTTTGTTAAATTTACACGTTTCGCGGTCTCCTGAATCTGAAAATCATATTTTTAGCTGTTAGTCTATGTGTGTGTGTGTGTATCAGTTATCAGCATATCTCAATAATAAATAGTAACAAGAAGTCTAAATTCGGTATTTTAAATCTGCATCATATACTGATGCTACACTAAACTTTTCGTTGAGATCAAGCAAATGGTGGTCTCTATGGCATCCAAGAGAATTCAAATGCATTATGGTATGAGGGAATTTTTTGGTATGTACAGTGTTACACCTAAAGGCTGCCTTAAACAAAATGGAATGAAAACATATATATTTTTAAATATGCATAAAAGTATATTTTGTGTAATTTGTGGCATGGAAATCATTCATCATTCGTTTACAGGGTTACCTAAAGTATTTGGATATGTTGGGACTAAACTTGAAAATTGCTGTAAGTGTACTTCATTTTGTGTTAATGGTTAATATAAAACTGAATTTAAGTACACAATGGGATGTGCATGTAATTTATCGTCAATATACAGGGCTACCTAAAAGTGTGCTAAACGTTCTTTACTATTGAATGTAACTATTGGAAGTGCTTTTCAACATTTTGCTATGTCGACGAACACTGCTCAGGAAGAAAAACTATTTTTTCATGCGCGTACTATAAATAAATTATTTTTTAATACTCTATTTTTAACTCTGATATTTTGTATAATATCACATTTCGAAGTTCCCTGAATACGAAAGTTCAAATTTTAGCGTTTGGTCTCTATGTATATGTCTTACAGCATAACTGAGAAACAAACATCTGCAGTAAATACAAATTTGGTATATTTTGAAGTTCGTATTAGGTTGCTACTTGAAACATTTGGTAAATATTGGCAAATATGAAAGCAAATTATTAATAAGGGGTTTGAGGGGGTGCAATCCCCCCTCCCTCACACAGAATTATATGTCAAATAAATTTGTTTCTAAATCTATTTTAGATTATTTTTAAAATAGATTGAATTTTATTATCTTACCTTATTGAACTCAAGATTTAATCTCCAAACTGTCTTTATAGTATTGAAATGCAGGATTAGAGAAAGTAGTGTGAGTGACACACCAGATTATTATTGATGTGGCAATCGCCATCAATAAATATATACGACTACAGTACTCATGAGGTTAAACACGAATACTTTTGCAAAATAATGTAAAGTTTTAAAGAAATACTTATAGGCTAAACAATGTGTGTGCGTAATATATAGCATATTAATAGGCTACTGGTAGATAAAATGTCAGAATGACGAACCATCTTTCATAGAACTATAATGTAAATAAATAATAATAATAATAATACGCTAAATGGTTTTTAGGCGTTGCAAAAATGTAAATTTTTTAAAAAGTATTTATTGGGCAAGAGTTTCCCCTAAAATCATTCGTAAACAAAAGTGTACTCTTGAACTATATTTCTTGCGACCATGGAAGCCTCTGCGCAAGCGCGGATTCAACGAGTCCACTAGTAAAATAGGGGAGACAAGCTTTTCGTTGAGAGAAAATAAGCGATAAGGGAATACCGAATGACTGGATGTTTACTAAATTCAAACCTGTTGGTCAACTTGGAAACCCTCCAAGATTTTCGACTCGTCCTCACTGCTAGGCGTAGGAAACGTGGTTACACTATATTTATTTTCTTATTTATTTTTCTAAAATACGAACCACTAATGTTTTTTTTAAAAACAATATTAAGTTCTGGTACCTAGTTTTTCTTGTTGCTGTAACACCAGTCTAAAATTCTGAGATAGTTGTTCGCAAAACAACACTGATAGTTTCTCCATCTAGGCCAACCTACTCTCATTTCTGCGACTTGTAGCTATATTAAGAAGTGTCAATTACTTTTAGATTTAGATTCATAAGTGATGGTAAATATTTAAAAATATATTAAAATGACAATTTAAGATTTAGTTTTATGAAGTGAAAAATAAGTATTAAAGTTAATATATTATTCTACATATATGAAAATATAACTTGTATTGGAGTTCAATTAAATGTCAAAAGTTTAAAAAAATACATTGGTTTCAGTGTATGAAAAGGCAAAAAATATTATCAAACGTATGTGGTATAATCAAGAATTTCAGTTTATTTTTTCTGCAAAAATTTTGTAATATTTTTTTTCCTTCTAGGAATATTACCGAACTTTAAAGAATAATACATCGTATTCTTCATAATTTGATCATGAGAGTCTATGTAATATAACAAAATTTCTTTAAACGAATACCTCTAATTAGTTGTCATTATGAAAAGAGAATAGTTTCTTTATTTGACAGATTTCTAATGAGATTTCAAAGTTATTCAACAAAATCTGTCAAAAATCTTTTTAGATGTTTGAGCATAAATAAATAAATAAATAAATAAAATTTGCGTATCAGAGACATTTTGAATTCTGTAATTTCAGCAACCATAAAGAAAAAATATCTTAAAAAAAAAAAAAAAAAAAAAAAAAAAAAAGGAAGGCAGTTTATTTTACGACAGCCATAAACATAGCAGTATTACGAGGTAGTGACCAACACATGAATTTTATAACTTTTTTTTAAATCTATTTTGTGTTTTAATTGCATCCGTACCTATGCATTAAATAATTAATTTAATTTAGTTTAATATTTTATACATCTTTAGAATAAATTAAGGCCTATAATTTAGTACTTTCCTTATTTGAACTTTTTTTTTTTTTTTTTTTAAGAAGTTCTTTTTTTAAATAAACATTATAATTTAAAGATATCCAAGGGTGGTACGAAATAGCAGTTCTAACACCACAATTTTTATATAGTAAACTTTCATATTAATTTTCTGCAATTAAATAAACAAAAAAGTATTATTCGTAAAAAATGGAGACGTAGCTGTACCAGCGTGCCATCCCCGCTATTCTTTTTTTAATCTTAATTTACATTTAATAATGTAAAGTCTGGTAAAACCCGTCTTTTAATTTAGAATTATTAAATATTTGACGGTGTTTAAAATCATTCGTCAGAATACGTTTATTCTTTTATATGAGTAATAAAATCAAATTTTTAGCGGCACTTTTTAAATTTCTATTTGAATTGTACCAATCGAAGGTTAAAAATCTGGTGCCTAAAAACACCGCGTATTCCATTACCCACTGCTATTTATATTATAAAATACTTTTAGAAATAGTATGATCAGAAGACAAAGAATTTAACCTAAAAACAAAAACATCTATCATTTTTCTTATAGTAACCAACTAACACAGAGTACTATAGGAAATCTAAAGTTAATTTATAATAACGAGTTTCAAGGAAAAAGAAGAGCCTGTTTTTAGAGACATCCACTGCCAAGACATCAAGTTCGCCTACCTAATCAGGGCGCCTATTAACGTTTCTGCCGTTACTAGCTAATACAGAAGAAAGGATATCTAAATGGGCGTCTATATAACAAATAGTAATAATAATAATAATAATAATAATAATAATTAGAGGCTCTTTTAAATACAATCTTTCGGTCTTCTTGCTGTCGCTTTCATGCTGCACTGATGACAATTTTTCTTGCACTATGAAGATGTTTAACTATTTCAACCCTAAATACTTTTTGATTTCTTTTCTTCTTCTTCTTTAAAAAAAAAAAGATTGCTTATAAATGTTTTATTCATTACCTTACTTTACGAATAACACTGCTTTTGAATAACAAAATCTATGAGACCCAAATAAAAAAAATATATTTTTTTATATATTTATAATAAGAATACATTCGAAATAGTCAACCTTAAAAATGACTGATAGAGGTATTTATTTATTTATTTATTATTTATTTATTTTTTTTACATATAATGAACTAAAAAACGCTGTATTAAAATCTGCAGATAGTGTATTCAAATCTTTATCATAAAATATAAGTAGTATACTTTTACCACTACGTTATATATAATTTAATTATTTTTAATTAGCTTTACTTAAGTACTTTTATTTTTCTTAATCTTCAATAAGTTTTTCAGTATTTTAATGACATCACTTTTGTGTCGCGTCATTTGTCAAATAAATATGATACAATAAAAACACTAAGCATATTCCAGTTCTCTTAAAAATGCTTTTCTGTAAAAGGATGTCTTTCTTTTGCTTAGAGATACCTTAAATGAATCCATTTGTTATGTTCATTTTCTTTATTTCAGCTCTCAATTAAGAAAATCTATTCAATCTGCCCAGTGTTAGTCAGAAGAATATCTTCATCAATTACAACTTTAGTTCCTAAGAGTTTCTTAATTAATGTTGCCTTTATCATTCAATACATGGAATTCTATCTTTTGCGTTATAGCTCGATGAGTTGTATTTTCAAATTTTTTTAAAAAATGGTTTAGTAATGTGAATTTTATGAAAAAGGTATCATCTGTTTTACATGGGATAAAAATGTTAATACATATTAAGAGTTTATTTAATTATTTATTTTTATATTTATTATTGTAAATTCCGAAATCATAAATAATTGATTTTTGCATATTTTAGTTTTTATAATTTATTGATTTTTCCAAGTTATTTATATATATATGAAAGATGAAATACGTTTAAAACTAATTTTAGCAATATATTTTTAACTATTTTGATAGCCTCATAAAAATCAGTTATCTTTAAAAAGAATAATGGGTCAGAACAGTGATAATATAACTTTTAATACTGCAATTAAAGAAACAGTAGTACAATGCGCGAGAAAAAGATGTCCTTATGTAGTAAGACAAGCATTTCCTCAACTGTAGTAGTTTTCTTTAGTACAGAATATGAATATTTATGAAGCAAATAACATATATTTCTTTTTGTTGTTTTCGTATCACTAAACCTAAAATTTTATTGAAACTAAACTGTTATATTTGTACATCAAAATAATGTGTAAATTGCTATTATACATTAATTTAAAAATTTTTGCTAAACTGTGTTTAAATGTTAGCTAAACAAGAGCTAAACTATATTACTAAATGTTAGCCAAACCATATCTTTAACTATATCTTCGCTAAATTATATACTTCATTTAGTAAATTGCAAGTACAATTTACTAAATGTTCCTACATTTTCATTGTATAAACTGTTTTTATTTAATTATTTTAATTTTTTAAAGAAAAATATGATCAAATTTTGATCAAATTTGTATTTTCCTATACAGATAATCAGTTTTATTTTATTTCTTTATTTTTTACTTCGATCAATTTAAAGCCCTGTTAGCTGAATTAATTATTTTACTGCACTGATAAACATCTCATCGTTGAATCACAGGAAAGTCTTGGTAGCATAGATACCTGCATTTTTCTGTAAATATTACAGCATACACCGTCATTTATTTAGACTGTATTAGGCCGTAAATGGCTGTATTAGGCCACCACCAATTCATCCATATGCTGTGATCACGGTTTGTGGTCGCAAACAACAAATAATTTACTATACAGTGCAGCCACATATCCTAAAACTAGCAGTGAGGACGCGTCCAAAATGTTGGAGGGATGGCAGCATGACCGACAGTTTGAAATTTGGAAAGCGTCCAGTAACTCCGCGCTCTGTGTTATTGCTCATTTTTTCTGAGTCAGATGACTGTCACCCCTATATTATCATTGGCCTCGTTGAGCTAGCACTTGCGCAGATGCTTCCATGGTTTCATGATCTGTGGCCGAAGAATATTAGCCAATGATTTGCTATTCAAGACTGTTAAACCTGTGTTTTATTCTCTCCTTGACCACATATGACAGTTGAAGTTTTTATAATACAGAAGAAAAGTATCAGTTACAGTAAAAAAAAAAAAAAAGGTTATTATTGCCAGTGACGTATTTAACGACATATTTAACGAAAACACAGTAATTTACAGTATAATTATGCAGTAAAAAGCAATAAATCAGCAGCCATTTTTTACAGTGTGCATCTCTCTAGTGTACAATTCTGATTCAATTTAATATGACTTCATCATTGAAGAAAAATGTACCTTTATCAACCATAGCTTAAAAATTCACTGGCACAATTTGCATGTATTATAATTTTATTATAATATGCCTTTATAACTAAACTTACATCGAATATTCTAATCAACATACAAAACCCATACTATTTTCAAACACCATGAATTATAATATTAAAAATCGACCATGTAAGTGACTGAACAACTTTGCATAATTTTAGGTATGCAAACTATTACGGAGATTCATAAGAAAACTAAAAAGGTTTTTAAGGGGTCAAGCATCTTTGAACTGTGAAAATATCAACGATAAATGTCCACGATTTTATTAATTATATCTCAAAAAATAATTACTTTTAAAACTTCTAAATTTTAGCTGACACTAAAAAAGTTTTATAAATCTATTACATTTTTAAAACTATTTCTAATTTTTTTAAACTTTTTTTTTAATGCCATAGAGAAAAAATGAATAGTAGACAGCTGTTTCGGAAGCAATTAGCGTACTATATTCAGCACTGTTTTGATGTAGTGAAGACAGTACGCTAAATGATATCGAAACAGCTATGCTATTCAACTTTTTTGTTTGGCATTCATGACGTTCAAGACTTATCCTGGGTTTAGCATACTTGCCAATATCCTAATTAATATTCCGTTGTGTTGTTTGTCCCGCTTTTTTTCTCACACCAGTAAATTTTTAAAGTAATATTCTCCAAATGCAATTACGATTAAATAAGAAGAAAAATACTCTAAAAAGATACTGGTGTGAGGAAGAATGCGGAGCTAACAATACTACGAAATATTAATAATTATGTTGGCAAATATGGGTTTAGGCACCTACCGCTACGTCTCTTTTTAATAAATATATAAGTAATCTCAAGTTTCAAGCATATGTTTTAATTCTATTGGTTTCACAACTCACATGCAGATTTTAAGCAGACTGCAGATTTTAAGTAAAATAATAATTTCTAACATCAGTGCATTTCCGTTTAAAACTACTTTTTAAAACTACTATTAAAACGAAATTCTGTAATTAAAAAAAAAAAAAAATGGAAAATAAATATTTTTAAATAGTAATTTTTAAAGTTGCACTCTTTCTGAACGTTTTATCAAATATCTAGAAAAATTCTGTACGAATTATTTTGAAACTTTGGGAGTATAAAGAACATGTTATACCTCATACTTTTCAGTAAAAGTTCTGTCATGAAGAGGAAAAGAGAACCAATAAAAATTAAATAAATGTCAAGATATTTTAGGTCACCCTGTAAAAAGTAATGCTTTGAATGCGTTTTGGCTGTCGCGTATGATTATTAAAATTCTTCTAATTATCTGCAAAAATTTTTATGGGGCTACTACATATATACATGGAGATACAATGGTTTCTTTAAAAAATTGTAAAATCAATTGCCACTTTTTAAATTATAACGCGTAAGACATTGCATCTAATGCAAATCCATTTTTATAAATCTTGATACATTACATTAGACACACCATACTGCAATCAGAATGGAGAAATGTTAAATTTCTTACATAATATGAGCATTTTTACTAAATCATTTACTAATTTCATTTTTTACTAATCATCATTACTAAATCATCGCTACGCATGCACAAGTTTTTAAAACATTCCGTTTCTATAATTTATTAGCCCAAAGTATTGAGCTATTTATGTGAAACCCCAAACAAATATAGTGTAAATTCAAAAAATTATAAGATATAGAATGAACAAAATTTCAATTCTTTTCAAAATGAAAGCTAAACTATAAGGGGTTATACTCACATTTTCATTTTGATTCAATCAATTTGCAATGGTAATACAGTGTTTCCTGATTGTAAATAAATATTAATAATACCCCCAAACTTTTTTTTCTTTTTTTGAGAGGAACTGAATTTTTTTTTTTTTTTCCTCATAACTTCTTGAATTTACACGGTATTTGTTTGAGGTTTCCATATAAGTAGCTGAATTAGTTTTGGCCATTAAATTAAGCAAATTAAATTTTTTAAAAGCTTGTGCATACATAATTAAAAATTATTTAGTAAAAATGCTCATGTTTCGTAAGATTTTTGCATTCTGGTTGCAGTATGCTGTGTCTAATGTATTTAACGAAGTTTTATAAAAATAGCTTTAAACTGGGTCTAATACCCTATGTGTTACAATTAAAAAAGTTTTTTTTTTTTTTTTTTTTCAGTTTTTAATTTTTTTTTTTAACCATTAGAACTCAATGAATATATGTGGTAGCCTCATAAAACCTTATACAGATAATTAGATTTCTCAAAACAACATGTTACAGCAAAAATGCATTTAAATAGTTACTTTTTACATGGTGATCCAGAACATTTTGATTTTTGTTTAATATTTTACTGATACCCTGTCCCACTTTAGGACAAAAGTTTTGCTGAAATATATGAAGTATAACACTTGTTCTTTATATTTCCAAAGTTTCAAGATAATACCTAAAAATATTTTCTAGATATTCGAGAAAACGTCTAAATTCGAAAGTGTACAAAATACTTATTGGTAGATAGTGTATAATGTTAGCAGACACTCAAAAATAAATGAATAAATAAATAAAATAAAATAAAATAATATATATGTGTATATATATATAATAAAATAAATATATAAATAAAATAAAATAAAATAAAATAAATTTCAGCGCCTTTCTGTTAAAGCTGTCACACAAAAATTTTTCTTTACTTTAAAATTGCGCTTTCGTAAACTTTGTGAGTAATCTTACTGGTTGAAAACAAATATTTTTTCTTTAAATTTAATGGAAGATTCTGAAAATTGACAATAATATTTTTCATAATTTAAAGTAATTAACTTCAAACACTTTTATGAATTTAATAAGTGTACATAAGTATAGATGAACAGAAGAGGCTAGCAGAATAAAGTAAAGAAAAGTTTATAAGAATAACTTCAAATTGAAAAGGATATGAAAAGAAATATATTATTTTCAAAAAATCATAAAGGAATATTCTTTGCAAGACAAAAAATTTAATATTCCCTATACTAAATTTTCCATATGCTTTAGAGGTCATTCCTAGGGAGGAATCCCAGGCTGTCTCCAATTGTTCCTTACGTGTCTCTAGTGCGATGTTTAATCCACGCAATTTTAACCTTGCTGTATTTTAGTTGAAATACATTATCAAATATTAAAATACAAAGATATGAAATTTTTAAGCTACCGAAATTTGTTACATACACCTAAATGCAAATACAATATAAATTCGTAAGCAAATTCGCATCTAACTAAATCTTTAATTAATAATCTATGTAGACTGAAATATAGGTTGCCACAGAATGTATATTTACTATCACATCCGTTTATGTTAACTGTAATTTTTACGCTCAATTACGTTAGTGAATATGTCATATATCATAACTTTATATTATGTATTTTAATAATTATTAAAATATCCTATATTCTCTCGAAAAGATGCACTAAATAAAAAAAATAATAAAAAAAAGGAATAAATAAGCAATTAAGTAAACAAAAAATTATACGACTGAATTACCAAAGAAATTTATTTCAACTCTAAAATGTTAAACATCGTCGAAATAATTTAACAGTAAATTGCGAAATATTCAAAAAGTGGAAGTGAACGGCTTCAGTTGTGAATAGCTCCCTGGGCTCGAATAAGATAAGCGACGCATAAATGTAAAAGCAAAAAGTTTAATTATCTAAATGAACGGCAGTTTGAATAATTTCTAAAAGTTTTGTTAACTCTGCAAGCTTAAATCAACATTTTTTTTTTTTCATTAGTTAATTTCGCCGGGTAGCCTAAATATGCAAATATTCAATCTTTAAACTTTAGCATCCCTAATTTTTCCTTTTCGGTGAAAAACATTTTTATTTTTAATTGTTATAAATAAAGGTCTATTAGAAAAAAAAATTAGGATTTAAAAAACTGTAATTTAACAGAAGTTATTTATATTACTATTATCATTATTGTACTTTTCAAAATTTAACGCGCTTAAAAAAAAAAAAAAAGTATTTATTTATTTATTTATTTATTTTTTAAATAGTTTATCCTTTCTACATTAGATTTGAATAAATAGAAAATATATATATGTATATATCATCACAGCAAAAACCACTACATTCACAGAAATTTAATTAGACTAATAGCACTTTAATTTTTATTCAGTTTTTTTTTTTTTTTTTTGCAAAAGCAGCTGCGTGTGCAATGCAACTTTCACGAGCAAATGTATCATACATTTTTTTACCCAAAAACTCGTATCCACGTGAGAGTCACATAAACTAAACAATTAAAGATATTTACGTATAGCATGATAAACTATAAGTTTAAAATGGAAATACATAAAATTATGAACTTTTCTTACGTTTTACCATTATGTAAGTCATAATCATAACTTCCATATTCGGAAGGCTCTACGTTTTATTTGCGTTTCTTCCCGCAGTTATTTAGTCAGTATGTTCAAACACACATTTGACAAATAGAGACTGGCATAATTATACATATTTTCCGTGAAAAAATAGATCAAAATAATTCAATCTAAATTACTGATTTCGTTCATGGAAGTAGGATTTTTCAAATTTTTATAAATTTACAATCACAAATAAATAAATACTATGCAATTCTTTGGTTTCACACTATTTTTGCAAAAATATTTTGCACAGAAAATAAATATAAAAATTTAACTACGAAAAAAAAAAAAAAAAAAAAAAAAATGTCTCAGCAGCACGAAAACTCAGAATTCATTAAGAAATTTCCTTTCAAACCGATCCAACTGATCTGGACTCACTCTTAATCGTCCAAATACTTAAGAGCCAGCTTTTTTAAAAATCGGGCAAATTCGGCATGCTTGGATAGTTGACATTCTTGATTTTGCTGAAATTTTCAGATGTTCTTTATGTAAAATTATTTGATACTTTTTTTTTTTTTTTTTTTTCTTTTTTTGCGGAAAAAAAAATGGAGTTTTGGGGGGTCAAAGATAGAGTTTTTCCTCTGTTTTTTTTTACGAAAAACATACCTATTTTCAGAAGCCAATACTTTTTGCGTCAGAAGTGAACTATGGTACTGATAGTTATTTTGTATTCTCCTGTTTTTAAACTAGCTATTGGAACATAAATACTTATGGTTGACTCTTGGCGCAAAGGTCAAAGGTCATTCAAAATTGAAAAAAAAAAAGAAAAGCATTTTTATTTTTATTTTTTTTATGTTTGATTCTCCAAATCTTCTTGCGCCAGAAGTGAACCACAAAGGTATATATATACAGATATATAAAGGTAAATACATTCAAATAATAACTACCCATGAAGAGTAAAATTTGTGTGGTTCACTTCTAGCACAAAAAAATATTTGACTTTGAAATTGCGAAAAACCAAAAACTGCATGACTTTGAATGTGATATTTGTGTATTTGACATTTATTGCTTGCGGCAGAAGTGAACAAGTATAAAATTAGCGGAAAAAGAAGCCTTAAGTAAAGTAGAAACAAGATCAATTCAAAGACCTATGGTAACTTACTTATCTTTTATGCAATGCGGCTCTAAACTTTGTGTTTTGTGACATATGCTAGATAGCTTTTATTACTTTATTTCAGTATTTGAATATAAAAATATTACGTCGAAATTGCTTTTATTAAATGAATTTCTATCTAAGCACAATGGCTTCTTAATAATAAAAGCCTACGTTTCACGGAGATAACGCTAAAACTAACGTCATAGCTACAAAAGTATATTGAATTAAAGACAATATTTTTTTATTCTTTGTTTAGAAGAATGAATAAAATGATGAAAAAAGAATAAATCAGCAGGAAAAAGAATGGCGTCATAAGTGCAACAAAGTTTCGAGAAAAAATAATTTTTACCCGTGATTTGAAAGAAATAAGAATAAACGATAATTTAAAAGAAATGATGTAATTCTATGTAAGGACCGCCAGCTGAGATTTGGTGGTTTTCTTCCTTGGTCATCGCTATAAAGTGCCAAATTATAGTCGAAACAATCACCTAAATTAGCCGCACATCAACGTTACGTTTGGAGAAGTGCACTTTGCTTCCGACTTCAAAGGGGTGAAGTTGGATTTGCACAAATTCCGTTTATAATGTGTGTTGGGTTTACTTGAACAGTCCACACACCAAAAATCCGCTTTCTGTGATGATTTGGAGTAGAGATATATTTGGAAACATGTCATTATTTTTACTTCCTTATATAAAGTATAAGGAAGTTATTGTAATCTCGGTTAACGAAATGGATGTATAGTTCAAAACCGAATGATCGCAGAATGTTGTAAATTTATATCTGACTGTCATGACGTCTAGTTGTAAATCTCCACTTTGGTCTTGACACAAGCTTCCCTTTTAGAGATATCTACGAATTGAAACGACATTTCGTAGCGTCTGTATGTACATATGCGAGTACACTGCAGAAAAAAAAAAAAAAAAAGAAAAAGAAAAAGAAAAAGAAAGAAAGAAAAAAAAAGAAAAAGAAAAAAAAAGTTAAAAGTACAGGAAAAATCTGGCAGCTGGGCACATATTTTACACAGGAATTCTGTAAATCAAACAGGTTTTTTGTTAAAAGTACAGTTTTGTCCTGTATATTTGACGGAGAAATACTGGCACCCCAGCGGCCAAATTTTTCCTGTACTTTTAACGGTTTTTTTACAGTGTATGTATCTTACATAAATCGAAAACGGCTGTATGTAGACCGTTTTCAAATTATGCGAGATACACACACACATACATTGCAGATTGTTATATAAGTTTATTATAACATCTAGTTATGCACTTCTTTTTTGGTTTTTCTGTGACTTTCCGATTTGGAAATATTTACAAAAATGAAATGATAAAAAATACAAAGATTTTGGCTACATATGTGACGTACCGTCATAGTTAAAAGGAGCAAAAGGTAGAGCCTGTAATGATAGTTTTATGAAAGTTGTTGATATTTTTGTATATTGAAACTAATTTGCAAAGATATAAGCAAATTCTTGTCGACGAATGCATTTCATTTAATGAATATTCAGCAACCAGTTGAATAAAATTATTTTTTTTTTTAATAACAAATAATTAACAAGTATTTTCAAAACCGTCATTCGTAGTACAGAAATCAAATAGAGTTATACCACAAAGTAGGAATTTCCCTAATTCAGGGACAAAGATTATCTGCACAGTTCGAAGTCGGAACAGAATTTGAATTCATCAAGTTATGCCAGTGGTTTATAGAATTTTCGAGGCAGCTCTATGCTAGAAACCAATGGATTATTCCGGAAATTTTCAGAACTCGACTTCCATTACACTTAGAGATTCCAAACTTTGGAAATCTTAAACTGCCACTTTTCACCGCGTTTGGATACTAAATTATTTAATTCGAAACTAAGTCAAACACATATTTAACACAAAGTATAAAGCCGCATTACGTAAAAGTTGAAGAAATTACCATAGATGCAATGTTGCAATTGGGACGTCTTTTTTTTTTTTTTAACGTTAAATCATCCGTCCTTCATTATTTGGTTCATTCTTCTAAACCAATTACAAACATTTATTTATTTATTTATTTAATTTTATTTCAACATATTTTTGTAACTATGACAGTAGTTTTAGCGTTACCCACGTGAAACGTAGATTCTTATTATTAAGAAGGTATGTTTAGATAGAAATTCAGTTAATTAAAGAATTTCGATGTAATATTTTTACATCCAATAGTAATCAGACTGAAATAAAGTGATGAAAGCTATTTAGCGTGTGCCAAAAAACACAAAGTATAGAGCCGCATTGCGTAAAAAATAAGTAAGTTACCATAGGTCTTTGAATTGATCTACTATACGAAAGGCTTCTTTTTCCACTAATTTCATACCCGTTCACTCCTGGTGCAAGCAGTAAATGGCATTCAAATTCGTGCAATTTTTGGTTTTTCACAAATTTAAAGTCAACTATTTTTTTTGTGCCGAAAGTCAACCACACAAATTTTACTATTTTGTGGTAGTTATTATCAGTATGTACTTACTGAAGTATATACCTTTGTGGTCTACTTCTGGCGCAAGAAGATATGGAGAGTCAAAGTTTTAAAAAAATGCATTTTTTTTTTAGAATTTGGAATGACCTTTGGCCTTTGCGCCAAGAGTCAACCATAAGTATTTATGTCCCAATAGTTAGTCTGGAAACAGGAGAATGTAAAATAACTATCAATATCGTGGTTCACTTCTGGCACAAAAGTATTAGCTTTCGTAAATAGGTATGTTTTTCGTAAAAAAAAACAGAGGATTTCATCTTTGACCCTCTAAAACTCCAAGAAAAAAAAATCGCAAAAATAAAAAAAATACGTGTCTAATAGTTTTACATAAAAGTTCTACATCTCCTGAAAATTTCATCAAAATCAAAAATTTCAACTATCAAAGTCTGCCCGCTTTTTAAAATAATCTGGTGTGTCACTCACACGACTTTCTCTTACCCTGAAATTTAATACTATAAATATAGGTTGGAGATTAAGAGGTAAGATAACCATGTTATGTAAACCTATGTTAAACAAATCAAATTAGGCTTCGGAAGAGTTTCATATGATAATTAATTCCGTGTGAAGGGGGCTACCGCCCCCCCTCAACCCCCCGTTTCATTAATGCACCTAGATTTATATAAAATTTAATTCGGTTATTAAAAAATAATTCACTTTTTAAAAAATAATGTATTAAAATTATTATTTGAAAAAATTATCTTTTATGATAATGCAGACGATTTCCATATTAGAGAAGTAGTGTAACACTAAATATCCAAAAAAAAAAAGTCCATTTTATTCTCAATATTAAAAAAAAAAAAAAAAAAAAAAAAAATACGATTTTTTTTTCTAAGTTTTTTTTTCGTTAAAAGTGAAAAAAATCGATAACTTTGTTTTAAATTATCGCAGATCGATGGTTCAACCATTCGTTTTAAAGGTATTGGCGAGCTCTTTTGAAAGATACCCATCATGAAAATTTACTCCCCTTGAGGGGGGACTTCCCCCCCAGGGGGGGAGGCGAGGCTCCTACATACACAATTTTTTTTCCCAGTTAACTATCTCTATTACAAAAAATATATATTCGTTTCATTTGGTTTAGTGCAGTCTATAGACGTTAAACTCTACTTACCTGCAATTTCCACCATAGACGTAATGTATTAGAATTCTCTTGATTGTCCCTGTACACGAACCATTTGTTTGATCTTAAAGAAAAGCTTACTGTAGCATCCCTATATGATACACATTTAGAATACCAAGTTTGAACTTTCTGCCATAATTTGTTTTTGAGATATGCTGATAACAGACAGACACACAGACATACACACAGACCATTTGCTAAAAACATGATTTTCGTATTCAGGGGACCTCAAAACGTGTAAATATAACAAAATCTCGCGTTCGAAAATTTGAGCCAAAAACAATACTTTCTCTACCTTATGGGTAAGAGAAAGTAAAAACTGGTTCTTAAGTCCAAAAATTTAAACGTAATTCATGAATTGCAAAAAATGTTAATACTAATACAGTGGGTTATAACCAGTTACAAAGTAATAAAACGAATATAAACGATTTTTTTAATCATTCTGAAGCTCGCAGTGGATTTCACATTTGCCGAGGTTAAGAAGCATTGTTAGCGTTCAGAAAGAAAAAGATGTGTCACAAAGGCGTCAATTCCACATATTTATTCTGGAACTAATACTTGAAATACTCGAATCCAAACTAAAAAGTCTTAAATTATTGTTTTTCTCTTTGGATTAAATTTAAATGAAAAACAAATGGTCGGGCATGAATCGTAAGTAGGTTTAAACACCATCTACATCATTAAAATATCCTAAAAATATTCTAAAATTTCTATTTAAATTAAAATATCGATGGAAAATAAACAATAAATCGAAGGCTTGAATTTTGCGCTTTATAAAAGAAATATTTTCTTATATATAAAAAAAAGGGGTGAACCGCTTGGGTATTATTTCTACACGTAAAGAAAATGACCTAATTAAAAAAACAAGAAGCTCACTGGGGAAAAAATGTAAAACAATAAAAAAAAAAAAAATCTGCGTTAATAACTTATTTTATCTACAGTGACATCGCATTTGTTAAAAGAAAATGGAAGTTTGCAAAGAATTGTCTCAATGTTTCTAAACATCGTGAAAAATAGTATTATAATAGTATAGTATAACGAAATTATAAAAATTTATTTAAATATAATAAGAACAAAAACATGATGTTCACCACCCAGAACTAAAAAGCATACATTAGGCTATATGTTTAATATATGGTATGTAAATTTAGTATACCGATGTGAGACTGGTGAAAATGAAAATATGTAGTTACAATAGATGATGTTTGAGTATATTTACTTGATTGAGATAGAAAATTTTCAATTTATTTTTGAAAGAAGAGAAAAAATCCCTAAAATATTGTTTTCGACAAAGCGTGGGCAGTTTTGTTTGGCTCGTTTGCGTTAAGGTTGAGTCCTATAATAAAAGAAAAAGAAGGGGGGGGGGGGGGGGCTAAAAAAAAGACAAAATTAACGTAACATTAAAATTAATTAATTAATTTTAATTTTACGCTAATTTTATCCTTTTATTATTCAATTAATTAATTAATTAATTAAACGTTCCGTTTTGGAAACGACAAGAACACGAATTGGTTCGTTTTGGGACCGAAAAGTTTTAATTTATATGCAACATGATTCGTTTCAGATCTGCAGAGAAACCAAAATTTTTCGTAATGACAGAAACCTTTTGGAAATATTTTATTACTAACAAGATTGCTTTCGTTGCAGATCTGAAACGAATCTTGTTGTAAATTAAAACTTTTGTTTTCAAATACAAATTTATCCATTTCAGAATATTTTTTACAATGCAGATTACAATTAGTCATTTATATTGCGTTCTGTTTTTATTGTAAATATTTCAACACTCTTTTAATTTAAACATTCTTCTATGTGTTACAGTCGGCAGCAAAATTATTGAAGCACTAGCGATCATTCCTATGTAAAAGATGGGCATAAAATACTGTTTTGTTAAGTAAATATTTGTCAAATCATGATATTAGTCTTATGCTTTTTTATAAAAAAGTAAGTTGATGATCAAAATTAGCGATCAAACTAAAAAAATATATATATGAAAATTTTGGATGTGTGCTTCAATAATTTTGTTGCAAAAGCATAAGGCATAAAGCATAACCCATATCTAAGATTTAATTGCAGTATATTTTGAAAACGTGAAACCAGAATTGAGAATTCTTCATACAAATGTATCCAGTACAAATCTCCTAAAGGAAGTTCTATGCATTGCTATGAATTTGTAGCTTTAAAACAAGCCTATTTTGAGCGGAATTTGGAACGAATAGGAAGATTGCGGAGCAGAATTAACACTATAAAATATATATACGTATAAAATATTAATACGTACACATATTTTAAGAAAGATATTTTATTTTGTAAATCAAGATGTTTTGTGATAGTTCATAAAAAGGGTTATCAAGGAAAATGTAATATGCATATACAGTTCCGGCAAAACAAATCTTAACACTTGAGCAGCAAAAAAAAAAAAAAAAAAAAAAACTTTACATGTCAATTGTTGTTTCCGCCATAAAAATGTATCGAAAGTGATGGCACGTGGTGCTAGTCAATCACAGACGACCTTTCCCTTTTTACATTTTATTGCCACCTGCAGCCGTTTAGTTATGGATTTCTGGCTACATCTACCAGATGGCTGCATCAGTCACAGAGTCCCATTCTCTAGCAGAGTCAAAGCAGGGTATTTCTATTGCCTTTTAAGCTTAATCTGACCCACTATGTGGAGTGGGAATACCGATGTAGGTACTGAAACTTTTAACAAATGAACGAAATACTGACTGACGGGAGAAAAGAGTATAGAGCCTTTTTCTAAAAGACTGCTAGGCGAACTGAGTAATAATATTATAGTGAAAGGTCATCTATGATTGACTAATACCACGTGCCATCCTTGGGGTTCCACACATTTTTATGGCGGGAACGGCAACTGACACGTAATTTTTTTTTGCCGCTCAAGACTACAGATTTTTTTTTTTTTTTGCCGGCACTGTATATACAGTAATTACTATAATATGTAAACACTATATTTATTTATTTGCTTCTTGGTTTTATGTACACAGAAATTGATTGAGGATGATAAATACTCTCCCTCTTTGAATCTGAAGTAGTGTCTGCTAAGAATAGTCTTTTAAAAATCTTAAATAATAGCCGAAAAGTCCAAATGGATGGATCTTCACTAAAATATTTTAAGGCATATATTTGAATTTTGGAACATTTAAATGTAAATTACTCTTTTCAGCCGGTTTTTCTATGGTTCTCCAGCTCTAGCAATACTTAGAAGCGTTTTAGGAATTATTAATTATTTTAAAATTCTTTTTCAAATAATAATCTCCATCGACCGTTACTATGCCTGTTACATACAAAAGAAATTTATGAAATTTTTTTAATAGCTTCTAGCCTGTTTTGAATGCTTCAAACGAATTTATTTTTATGGATATTATATTTTATCAAACATGATTATTCAAATGAGATTAACTGTTTTCATGACAAAATAGAAAGCAACTAATTTTCTTGTAGGCAAATTACTAGAAAGTCTGTTATAATACCCATAGTTGAAATTTTATTTTGTAATCAAAAAAGTTAAGAACTAGTGACACATGTCTTTCAAAATAAAATATATGTCACTGAAAAATTGCTTTACTTTTAAAAATTCGATAAATTCTTTTATTATATAAGAATTTAAATTTCAGATTATTGCACTGCACTTCATTATAAAGCCGAGCAAGTAAGAGTAAAGGCGTTCGCCACATTTATTTCCGTTTTAAATACATTATGTCAAACGTTTAATAGAAAAGAAAATATTTTTCCAATTTACTCTGCATTAATTGTGAGGCAACACTCAATATCTCGTTCTAACTTTGAAATAATTTTATGGCAAAATTTCCCAACTTTATGGTAGAGGATAAATCGAATATTTCTTGTTTAATGACTAGATTCCGTGAAACATCTGCGTCAAAACTCACGATGTACATTTAAACTTCTGTAATGAGTCGGAAATAAATTAGCTTTGTATGTTTTGTTTATTATAACAAACTAATTATTTTTATCTTCCGTCAATAAGTTATTTCTCACTCTAACTTTTTTACAAAATGTGATATGAGCTATTTTGTTTCAGTAGGTGAAGTTGGTAATAGATACCATTTGTTATCCTCGTGTCATCAGGAAGATTAATATTTTATAGATTACGTAAAATTTAAATAGAGAATATAAATCACGCGCTGGTTTATTCGTTTTTTGCAAAATGAAAGGCAGATACCGCTAATGAACATCTATGCACATAAAAGCGTCACATGTGCTGAATTCAAGGCAAACTTTTTAGATAGTTTAATTAAGCTCGTACTATAAATATCATATGAAAAAAAATTTATCATATGAAATTTAAATCACCATATCAAAGCAGTGACATGTATAGTAATAGTCAATAATTTAATACCTTATTGAGAAGTTTGCTTTTGGGGAAGCAAGCGGTCGTTTGAATCTCGAGATACGTACACTGAAAAAAAAAAGTATACTAGTACACACCATAGCGCGCGAATAGCAAAATAAATAAATAAAGCCGACTCTTTGCACGGTAAATTTCAATCACGTTGTAAATAAACGCGTGATTACAATTTTAAAGATGACTATGGAAAAACTCATTTAATTTTACAAAAGAAAATTCTAGAAATTTCTTAAACATACATATTTACTAAAATAGTCACATTTCACCAATTTGGAATCGAATAAGGGTAATGAATAAACTGTTTCATAGTAATATGCTTGATAAACTAATTAACTTTGTTTTCGAATGCTTATGACTAAGTAAGAAATAGTAAAACATATGGGTCGGTAGTCTATTTGCGATATTATCGCCTCCAGAGCAGTTGGCCTTAGTTCGATTCCCTATTGGTCAGATATGACAACTTTATTGAATGTGTATGTATTTCGAGAAAATTTACATCATTTTGCTGTAAAAATGATTTTTTTTTTTTTTTTTTTTTTTTTAACAATACTACTTAAAAGTTCAGTCCAAAATGTTACTTGTAAAGTTATTTTTGAATGAACAATTGTCTATTAGAGTTAAATGTTTGGCTATTTTTTAAAGTCAATGTGAAGATTTTATTATTCTAAAATTAAATAGGTTTACATCCGTTTTTCACATATATCAATCTCAAAATAAGATATTTGTAATTACTGCGAATTTTGATTGATTGATTTTTTTTTCCTACGAAAATTGTGCAAATAGTTCATATTCAGAAATTCAGAAAAGTTTTCAAATAAATTTTCGACTTCGAGTGTTTAGTGCATAATTTTCAATTTGAATAATGTTATGTAGTTTCTCACTGTACTAAACTTTATATATTACAGCAGCATGTATCATGTAGATCACATATAAGATAGACAAAAATGTTTTAAATGCTATGCAATAATAAGTTTAAAATGTATTTTCTTCAAAAATGCACTTTTTCATTTTTCATTTTTTTAAATTGTATTCTAAAATTACTAAACAATTTTTAACCATCAAACAAAATTTTCAGACAAAGCTTTTATTAGTTTTATAAACCAATGCAATGCAACAAAAATTTTTAAATACAAAAATGTGCTTGCTTATTTTATTATTTATTTTCCTTAAAACTTTTAGAAAAATCTTTTTAAATCTTGAAATAACATATATATATATATATATATATATAGTGATGTATGCATATTTGAATGTCATACGGATTTTAAAAGAACAGCGTAAATTCCCAGCATTTTAGTTTTTGCACGCGTCCTAGTCCATTAAAACATCCTTGCTAACACATAATGAAATGCAATTATAAAGCTTGCGATTGTGATGAGCGAGGATATATAACTGAGAAATGATTGTAAAAAGCTGTTTAATTCATTTAACTTTTTCTGATCGATTTATGATTCTCTTCTACTTTTTAAAGATAAAGATTTTTTCTCCATGATCTTAGTTAAATAAACATACTGTTATATAAATTCACATAAAGTCTCGTAAATGCTTTTGTTGTGTGATCAATCATGTAATTTTGACTATTCAAAGGATTTTTCTGAGACTGGAAATATGAATTCTCTGAATATTTTATAATTAACTTTTAAATATTAATCTTGTTTATGAAAATAATGTGTTGTTTCATACCCTGTAAAGCAATGTTTATGAGTTATTTCATCTGAAAAATCGATTTCATATAGCTTAAAAGACAATTAAATGTCGCCAGTTTTTTTATGTGATTTTTAACCCTTTCATAGGCAAAGAAATATCGTTCATTTAAAACAAACTACCACCAAAATTTACAAACAAGGCTAAAAGAAAAGAAATAAATGAAGTTTATCCTCTATATTATTAAAGTGAAATTTTGTAAAATATTCCTGGATAGGTTTTTGCAGTTGGTAATTAAAATTAGATATCCCAAAGCCCCTGTAAAGGTTTAAGATATTTTTCAAGATGTGTTACCGATGAAAATAATAATACTTTAAATAAATATTGTGCATGTTTATGGAGGATTTAAAATCTTTGCAAACTTTATTCGTGTTCAACGACGGTAAAATGGCAGACTAAATCTCTTATATGTATAAGCATGGAGCCAAATGGCAAAATATATAATATAATGCGCATACGATTAAAGATTAATGCTCGATCCCTATAATTATTATTTATTTAAATTAAATTGGTATTTTTTTATATATTTATTCTAAACATTAATTAGGTATTTCTTTTACATGTATCAATGGGAAATCTCTTGATCAAATCTTTCTACTCACCTTTATTTATTCGCTACAATTCAAAACAAATTCACAAACAGAAAATAAATTTAAGTAAATTATATAAAAATTTAAAACTTAGTAAATTTTGAACCCAACAGTATTGCAATTTTATTGCAAAGTATTTTCCATGTTAGCATTATAAATCTTAATTACATTAACTATGACTTTTATAAATGCTTATGTCAAGTAGTTATAAACTGGTGTGACAGGAAGACTGGTTAGCCCGGAAGCCTAGAAGACATATCGCGTAGGTCTTCCTAGAATGTGTAGAACTGCCACAACATGACGTAGCATGGACTCCATAACTGTGTGACTACTTCTTGAAGGTATGTAGTGTTTGGATTATAGCCAATCATGTAAGCTAGCAAACTAAGCTTAGATGGGTTGTCCTCCGTGTGAGGTTCTTTCTGATTTTTCCTAATCTATACTCAAACGAGTTTCGGTGAAAACCACGGAAGACTGTGAATGGTAAGTAAACTAATACAACCTAAGTTCACATCCGGTATCATGAAGGCAGAGCACACTTTAAATCTTGTAGGGCAGTCACGATTACAAAAAAGTGCAAAGTGAGGAAAATCTCTATTGAATAACTGATTGTAAGACTTGCCAGATATACAACTTTGAGTTCAACTGAGAACGTTGAACTCAAAAGAGTGTATTCCTAGTACCATTTGGTAACATGACGTGATAGGTGTCGCGTTTGTCTTCCGGAATTATTAAAGTCAGTCCGAATGCTTATTTGACATGAATGGCTGTAAGTGACAGAAAATAAAACTTTTCGGTTTCGTCTATAGATGTTTCAAGATTCTCAAATCACACAAACTATTCATGTCCAATACTATTAAAAAAAAAAAAAAAAAAAAAAACTCTATCACCATGAGCATTACTTGATTTTTCATCAGACCAGATAACGTTTTATATCTTCAACATTCCAATGGCAGTAGTAATAAGCCCAAGTGGATTGCATAGCATTGTTAGGTGCAGCAATTACAAATAGACAATAGAGATTTCGGCACCAAATCCCTGTATTATGTTGCACATTCTGCATCGTTTCACAGTTCGCATACTTGTTTATGTCTCAACATTAAAATCAACATCAATTTAAAGCATAGTTACAGGTTTATCCCAAGGAACGACTTTGTTTAGCTTTCGATAGTCCCATTCTTTTAGTCTTTTTGTTCGCATATCTGTTGCATTAATGTTTTTCTAGATTCTTTATATATACGGTATATTTTTGCTGAAGCCGACTGTGAAAATCTACGTTTTGTCACTACCTCGGAAATGGTGCGCCACCTCACATAAATTAAGTCTTACAAACCTAAGCCTTGTTCAAGATCCTTTATATCTTGATATAGTCCGTTCATCAGTAAAATCTGGTGTTACACTTTCCTTAACTATGTTTTTGTTATATAACAGGCCTGCTAAGTATTCGCTGTAGACCGCTTTGACCTAAGTCGTTGGCTAGTACTTCTCTCTCATTTGCAGTCACCTTTACCAGTTTTTTGTCATTTCATATTAAATATTTATATTAATTTTTTCCAGATTCTTCACATTTATTTCTGGAAAATTCATATTTATATTTTATAAATCCTTAAAAATGTTCAATGTTATTTAATGACCCTTAGAAAGATTTATTTTCTAATACTTTAATATACATTTATAATCCTTCCATCTCCTTTTGTGTTATAAGTTTTACACATTTTTTGTATAGATGCAGAATATTTGAAGTCGAGGCAGAAAATTCTGAGCTTCTTAAATTTTCCGTAACAAATTATAACTTAACTTAAATATCTCTGGATTATAATCTGTTTGTTCTTCGACTCAGAATTATTTTTTGAATGTAAATTGAATGAGTTTCTTATAAACAGTTTTGTACAAAGTACGCTTCAACTCTGTGTATTTAATCTTACGGTGGTAATAAACTGTAAGAGAAATATCTCAGTTACAAATATCCATGAAAGACTTTTTAGAGTGTGCTATATATATATATATATTTATTCAATTTAAAGGAGGCATACTATTGTAACAATCGCAGCTATCACAAGTCGGGTCGTACATTCGGCAGCAAAAGTATCCGAGCACTAGCAATAATCCCGTCTAAAAAAAGTACACTTAATACTGCTTTGTTAAATAAATCCTTATCGAATCATATTCTTTGACTGACTAAGAACATGATACGACAAGTATTATTTAACAAAACAGTATTATCTCTATTTTTTTTTTTTAGACAGGGGTATTGCTAGTGCTCAGATACTTTTGCTGCCGACTGTACGATCTGACTTGTGATTTACGATAGCTGCGATTATTACGATAGTATGCCTCTCTAAATTTGAATGATTCACACATTGTATGCATAAATTTTAATGACATAATTTATATGAGGCGATAACACGAATAGGTTTAATGTGGCACTGTAGCTACATTGTGGGCAATTGGCGACGGTCCATTATTTATGGAAATTAATTCGTTTCATTTCGGTATTTATATAAAGTTGTTTAAAGAAATTATGCATTATACCGAGATTCATAAATTCAAATACGTTATATTGATTAGAAAAATTAAATGGCTTGTTTTCATCAAAACGAACATTTAGAAAGTTATATTAGAGAACTATTAAGTAGGTAAGATACTGTATATTGAAAGATTCTTTAAATAAAATGCTAAATAATAAACTTTTCTTTTTTTTTTTTTTTTTTTTTTTTTTTTAGTTTTCATTTCATATACTTACTTTTCGCGTTTAAAAACCTTCAAAAGAACTAGCATAGTATAGAGTTTGATGAGATTCTGCATTTTCAGGAAAGAATTTCTTTGTTTTTGTACCGGTTTTCTATGGTAATATGCGACTATTTCAAAATAGCTGCTCTCCAAAGAACGGTAGCGTAAAGTTTTGCACTATTTTTATGTTTCGAAAGAAAATACAGTTTAGAATATTTTACATTCAGAATTCGTATTACAATACTGAAAATACGATATTTTTAAAACGTTATTTGCAGTCATAAAAGATCTTTGATCAAATAAAATATAACACTTAAATTGGAATGCCTATAAATAATTTGACAATTTAAATAGCTGTACGAGTGCAAAAATTTTAACTAAAATATTCAAAGCTAGAACGTTGAAAGTGATTCCTTTAAATTAAATGAAAGTTTAATTTTTAAACTAAAATACATCTAAAAAGTAATTATTTTTACTAAAATGACTTTCATTTAAGTATATTAATTCATTTGTTATCTTTTTATGCACTAGAATAATTTTCCTGAAAATCACATAATTTATGCAGTCCACAAAACATTTTGAAGTTAGTTAGACATCATCATCATGCGCGAGTTAGCACTAATGTGATTAAGACCTCCGCATTGTAGGTAAAATTTCGCCACGAAATGATAATATTGCATGAATTAGTTTTTAGAATTATCATTCGTCGCATTTAATATAAGGAATCAAATAAACAAAATATACAAGCTATTTCACAAACTTTAATCGAAACTTGAGATTCAATTTAAAAGATAAATAGAATGAAGTATAGAAGATTTTATAGGAATTTAATTAGTTATATAAAACATTATAGAGACAGGGGGTGTTTCATTAAAAGTTACTACGTTGTAGTCATCACAAAACATTCTTCTATATCATTCTATATAACAACGCCACGCACCGGTTAAAATGCACGAAATAAAGTTAACGAACTTAGCTTATAACAATTATCAGTCTATACCCGTATTTTATATTTGCAATTTAAGGCAATTTTTGCCCCAAACATAAAGATATGTAGCCATCGGGAAATCCGCAGAAAATAATAGCAGCGCCACCTGTCGGCAAATGTACATCCAAACTGAAACGTTATAAATTGCCGTATTAATATATCACTTACCAGATTTAGAGCACTTATAAAATATTGAAGCTAAGATATAGCTTTTACATAAACGAAAAATATTGCAGCATCGCATGCCACATGTCGTTTTATATACGTCCTATTACGTCCTAATACGTCCTATAATTGAATGAGTGTAGTTTTACAGAATAGCCATCATACATATCAAACTTTATATTATAAAATCTGAGATATTGCCTTTCCGTAAACGAGAATAAATTGCAGCGCAGCAGAGCAAGGCCGATATGCACCTAAACTGAATCCCCTGATTTTACATAATAACTATCTTACTTACCAAGTTTTGTGCACTTATACACTATAGAAGCTGAAATATAAACTTTCCTTAAATTGGGATATGCAGCATAGCACTGCTACTTGTTGGGCAATATGCATCAAAAGTTAATTAACAAAATTTAAATCAAGGTACAACTAAATATAAATTTCATGAAATTCTGTGCAATAAAGTTGCCACTTTTTTTTTCAGATATATAGAGATTACTATGACAGTTATCAGACACATTCAGATACATGATTTGAAAAATGGTCTAAACGCGTTCATGACCTCTTAACCCCTTAATGCGCGCTTTCCTCGCTGCGAGGACGCAAAATTTAAGATCCAGCTGCAAAAATTCTTCCCGGAAATTTTTAAGCAAAAATTTACGTTTATAACACAGCAGAAAAGGCCGGGTTTTTTAACATCAAAATTTAAAATTTCTTTTAGTTTAATTTAGTTCATGAATTCCGGTGGCAGTATAATTTAAATGATCTGAATTGTCTTGCGCCGCAAAGGGTTAAAGCGTGGATGCTGCTTCTTAAAGTTTGCTAAAGCACACAACCGAAAGTCGAAAATTTTCACGAATTCAATATTTTCTTCTTATGTATAAAGAGGAAATTAAAATTAGGAAAAAAAGGAAAAGAAAAGACAAGAAGAAATTCCTTCACATAAAATTTCGTAAAATTTTTTAATATCTTTACTTTATTTTTACTTTCGTCTTGAAACATTTTGTATTTTATCGATTTTTAAGAATCTTTAAATTTCGCATAACGATCCAAATTTGCCTTCTGCGATAAATTCATTTTCCCCATTTAATACTTATCTGCGAATGCATAGAAGTTGCGTTGAGCGAGGCATGAAATATTTCATAACACAATGTTTTACTTTACTCCAAGTCAGATCTGACGGTATTTTAATGAGCTTTGCAAACCGAGCGATGATGGCTGAAAAAGCGTTACTATGACAGCGAATGAGATGATTCCTTCAGAGTAAATCTCTGTTTAGCAAGAACAAATTACTGGATAAAGTGATCCCTAAAAAATCTTTTTATGGATATTTTTAATGTTTCATTTTCTTTTCAAAGGATTTTTATAAAAGACACGGTTAGAATGATTGCATAACCTTCTTTTTTATTGTTAATTATTATAAATTCACTGATTAATTCCAATAATAAAGTATTCAAAACAAATTGAGGTAGTATATTTTCAAATATTACTTTAGCCCATATAATCGCGTTTTTCCGATATTATGAAATAATATTTCTTACGCTTTTAAAATCATTTAAAATTTATTTTTGGTGTTAAAAGGTCTTATTGCAGTTTAAAAAAGTATTTGACAGCATATTTAATAATAGTTGACGGAGTTATTTTTATTATGCTTCCTCAAAACGATGCTTTTTAGAGATTTTTATAACGCAAGTATATTATACCAAATAATTTACACATAAGACAGAGTGATGTTTTATATTAATGTTTGGAAAGTACTTTTGAAATTTATAAATACCATGCAATAGATAAAATATACTATTGCTTTATTTTAGTTTAATTTATTGTGTTCTAAAAATTCCATTCAATGTCACCGACAAGCAGTTTCTAAAAGTAGAAATTTAGACTGTAATTTCATGAATAACTGAAATATTTTTTTCAGTTTGTTTGATTCCACTAACCCATCTTACCGTATTTGTTGGTCAGTTTGTGCATTTAATTATTATTATTTTTTTTTTTTATCTTGGTATTTTATGACGTGGGAAATTGTTAGAACTTTAGATTATCATTTCTAGTTAAAATTTTCCTTTTCTTATGCTGTTTATTTTATTTATTTTATTTTTCATTTATTTTATTTTTTCGCTTTTACCTTGCGATCCATAACTATTTTACAATTGTTTTCTAACAAAAATATAGATGATAAGAATAGTACTTAATAAAAATTCAAAGAAAACCTACAATTAAAGTAAATTTACTACCTACACCTCGGAATTTGCTGTTGTTGTGCCGTTAAGCACGCCACTCGGAAACTCCAAATCCAGTAGTGAAATCACCCGAATTTAAGGCGAAAAAAACATAGATATAGTAATAAGACATAAATTGATCAGCGAGAGGGAAAAAGTGATACCTTTTTTTCGGGAAAAGTCACTCTAATGGCTGCCTTTTCCCGAGTAAATCACACGCAGGAATACACACGGATAATTTAGTAAATAAAATTTATAAATAATTTATTTACTAAAGGTGAATGAAAAACTCCAGGTACAGTTTCAAATTCACTTTTCTTTTTATTCTTTTTTTCAATACTCTCTAATGGCTAATTTTAGAACTTTTTTCGTCATCAAAATTTTTTGCTCGATAACATGGGGATGATAGATCTATATATATTACTATATCTATGGAAAAAATGCGCCTACCATTTTTGAAGATCACAAAGGTCGAAGCACGACTTCAGCTGAACAAACTGGCTACAGATGGCAGCGCCAGCATAGAACAGCTTGTAATTTTTAACCAAATCAGGACCGGGTAATCCCTGATCCAGCAACCCCAGATATGTAATTTTTATAGGAATTTGGAAATCTTTTCGACCGCAACACATTTAATGTGCACCAGTCGCCGATAGCGTAAACGACTCTTGGATTATAGCTATGTGGAGCTATGTAAAATAATATCGGCTATGAAAATAATCATAGAATAAAATAGTGAATGTTTAAAACCTTTCTCTGATTTGTTCACCTGTTTTAAATTAATTATTTAGTGCTGTATATAAGATTACGAGATTACTACATATTAATATTTGTGGTTAATAAATATTCAGAAAAAATATATGATGTCATGTTTCATTTAGTTCCTTTAATTTCCATTTAAGGAAAAGATACGCTAGATTCTCTGAGTACTTGGTTTGTTGTAATATAATAAAATTTGTTGCTTGTTTCTTAAATATGATTGGAATATCTTTAATAGTATATTTTTACAGATGTGTACTAAAAAAAGTCATTCGTAGATAATTCTATAAAGCCGTTCCTTTTTTTTTAATTCTATTGTATTACTGTCTGTCTGTAGAATTTCTTACTGGGTGCAGGGTGAATAAAATGCGGGTAAACGAAACCTAAATTTAAAAATGGGGAAAATAATTGCTTTAAATTGTAAAGCGCGTGTAATTAAAATGAAAAAGAATTAAAAAGCATTCTACAGTGCGTTGCATGAATATAAACGCACCTTAGATTTAAGAATTAGAATGGTATAGAAGTGTAATAAAAAAATATGAATGGATGACACTTGATGCAAACTGTATGTGTATGATTCAAGAAATGAAAATACGAGTCAAAACAATGAAAGACCAATATTCTTTTTTAGAAAACAATTTCAGTGAATTTATGACAAAAGTACATGTTGCATGAATTTAAACGCACATGTAAAAAATAGATAACTGAGTAACAAATACTGCATCTAATACTTTGTAAAGCTACCATGGGCTTCTAGAACAGGTCTAAATGCCTTGGCATTGACTGATATAGTGACATGAGGTAATCCAAGCTGATTGTCTTCCAAGCTAATTAAATGGCCGATTTTAGTTCATTTTTCGTGTTAAACTGCCTTCCGTTTACGTAAACACGGCGAACCAGAATACCCCATACGTTCTCTATTATGTTTAAATCGGGGCTTTTTAAGGGCCAATCCAGAACTTTAATTTTATTGTCACGGAATCATTTTTTCACGATATGTGCTGTATGTACAGATACACAGTCTTGCTGAAAAATATAATTTCTTCCAGCTTTCTTGACTGCTGGACGGCGGAGGATTCTTGTGAGTATCTGGACATAATCTACAGAGTTCATAGTGTTCTCCACGAACTCTAATTTGAAAGTCCCTTTAAAACCTATGGCTGCCCACACCCTGACAGACCCACCTCCAGATTGACGTTCTGAACAGTACATTTCTTCGGTTCTCAAATCGTGCCAGTAACTATGAAATCCGTCCGCGCCATCGAGATTAAACTTTTTTTCATCTTAGAAGATGACTTTTTCCCAATTTAGTCGATCTAGAATCCATTTTCGTGCCCATTCCAACCGCATATCTTTGTGCTTTTGAGTGAGGGGTGGTTTCGCCTTCATTTTCTTAAATTTAATGAATGTTGCAACTTTGATTGTTCTCCATATGGTTGTCCGATGAACACCCAGCTTGTATTGAGCCTTTATCTTCACACAGGAAATATTCTTATTCTTTGCAGCGTTGCATATTCGATGTTTGGCGTAACTGGTGAGCTTTCCTGTTCGCTTCTTATACGCAATTTTCCCATAATTTGCTCATTTCTTTATATAACTTCGCACAACCCTCTCACTTCTTCCTATTCGGTGCCCAATTTCATGATTGCTAAACCCTTTACTACGCACGAAGTCGTTTTTTATCCTCTCGTCTACTGCCAAAGTTTTCCCTCTTGCCATCCTAAACAAACTCCGTAAATTTTGCACTCAGGCATTAAAACTATTTTTAGAGAACTTTAGCAACACGAATATCTATGTTTTAATTTAATTCCGGTGGCTCTGTTAAATTTTAAGCGCAAAATACAGAGTGCGTTTAATTTCGCGCAACAAACGAAAAACAGTGAAAATAAGAAAATGCTTAGACACTCATTTACATAAGCTTGTATGAGCCTAAGCGTACGTGCTCAAAGCACCTTATTCAGTTGTTAGTCATATGCAATAACTGTAAGTCACATTCCTTCCTTTTAAATTTTAAAAATTCTATTTCTGGTTATTGGAAAAGGTGCGTTTATATTCATGCAACGCACTGTAAAGAAAAATACTATAATTAAATGTATTATTTATTAATATTTTTCTTCGCTTATAATATTTAGAATTATACAATAATAATAATAATAATAATAAACAAATAAAAAATATATTTTTATATCTTTATATTTAAATTATGGTTTAATTTAAAATTATTTCTTTGGTGTCATTGAAGAAGCCTCATTAGTTTTATTGTAGAAATGATAAAATTGGTGCTTTGTAATTTTTTTTAACTTTTCTTATTTCTTCTCAACAAGTATTAATTCATTTCAAAAACTTTTATATTGATTTCGTCAACTTACCTACAAAACTATGTAATACTAATCCTTTCACAAGGATTACAGAGAAAGTGTTCTATCCTTTACACTAAAGCTGTCAAATGCCTTTTGCTTTAAGGCTTGTCATGGTCAGAAGAAAATAACAATATTTGTGTAAGTTTTTCCCTTTGTTAAGGATTGTTACCTTTGTTAACGCTTCTTACTGATGGATTTGCCCTTTATCATCTAGTTTTATCTTACAGACAATAAAACTTTCAGACGTAACATGAATTTTTTCCAAATCATTGGAAGTACAATCTTCAAATTTTACCTAACAGAAAAAAAAATCTATCATAAAGACAACATAATAAAAATAACTGTCTTGATTTTATATTTTAGTTTTACCTGAAAAAAATTATTAATAAATATATTTATTTACTAAAGAGTTTTGATTAATCATGAAAGCTTCTATAAAACAAGTGCACTGTAAAGTGGCATATTTCAGCAACTTCTTTACAGTTACCCTTTTAAACCGACTTCATAAAGGAAGAGGTTCCCAATTTAAACCATGTTTGTTGTTGTTGTTGAGGTTTGTTAGCTTATAACTTCGTAAGAGATACTTTAATTTTAATACTTTTTTTTTTTTTTTTTTGTTATTGTCGTAAATATCTTGGACTGAAATATGTCTTCTTATGATTATATTAAGATCTAAACAAATTACAGGGTACTGACAAAAGTTACACTAATTGCTGAACGACTGCAGCAATACTTCTAAAAGTAGTATGTAATTATCGTAAAGTGGCCATGCGCTACGGGATGCGACCACTTATTGCTCCACCTGGTGGAAAGAGAACGGAATTAGCTTTTTTATCTCGAAAACACTACAAGGTACGAGAGAAAATGTAAATTACATAGTTGTACAGCATCACAGATTTAGTTCCTAAAGACATCTTGTAGACATGAATGTTAAAAACAGGATATTTAAAAGTGCATTTTTTTGTTCGCAGTTTTCTACACTGTAAACAAATCAAAAAACTTTTATTTCGATGTTGAAACTTCTGTCCGTCAGCTGCAATGCATATTTTGATCTTTGTTTGAACTTTACGCTGCGCACTTTCCAGCGTAGCGGCTGACACATAGTCACTGTAAAGTTCAATAGATGCCTAACAGAATTTTTGGTTACAAATACAGCGTATGCGTTCTTCACATTTCTAAAGCCTTCTTAATTTAATGTATGTGAATTCAATAAATAGTTTTTTCTCATACTGCATAAAGGCAAGAAAAGTGACACTAATTAAAAATGAAGTACTTGAGAAAAATCAACTTAAAGATAAGGCATTGACAAGAATTAAACTGACACAACTGCCTCTCGAGTGGATAATTTTCTAGATGGAGATGCAGCGTTTTTTTGTTCATATTGGGGGCATTTCAATTATTTTCAATGACATTATAAACTCGAAATTGCCGTTTTTTGAGTTGTGTCACTTTTCTTGTGGGTTGTGATTTGTGAAACCGCCGCCGAACGCCTTCTGATGTTCTGCTATATGAATAAATTTTCGCTGGAAAAAAAAAAAATTGTAAAAAAATAGAACCGAAAAAGCAACTACTATTCAATCAAATAAAAAGAAAAGAAATTTGGAATGAAGTAAAATTGTAAATTGCGCCTGAAAAAATAATATAATTTTCTTCGCCGAACAATCTAAACACTACAATTAATCATAATTTTTGAAGTCGGCGCAAAATTAAATAAAAATTGATATATTTATTAAATACAAAAATAAATTATATTCAAAATATGCACCACACTTTGGCATCTGTAAAACACAGTCAAAAACTACTTTGATTCAAATAAACAAATAAGATTTCGTAAATTGCTAAAGTTGGCGGAGCTGCAGTTATCTGACGTCCTTCGTGAAAGAAAATCGCCAAATTATCTGGCAAATACGTTAAATTATTTTGTTAAAATATGGTTATTTTAATAAGGTATATTAGGAGAACAGTCAAGAATATAAAACAGTACTTCGAACAATATATATTATGAAAATATGCATCTCGCGTGTATATATAATTTTTTTTATCATGATTTGATCACCAAATCCAAAAGCTGCCAAGGATGATATTTATCAACGTTATACCAAGTTTGCAAAGAAAACTCAATTAACTTCGTAGAAACATAAATACCAAATTGCGAAGGATATTCACTGTTTTATGTAGATGTTACGGACCAATTGTATACAGTGATAAAATAATAAAGGAAACATGAAAATGGATCATTCGAGGCAACAGAATTTCTAGCTACCGGTCTAAAAACAAATTTTTAGAAAGAAATTAAATTTCATTTAATTTTGCGCCGACTTCAAAAGTTATGATTAATTGTAGTGTTTAGATAGTTTAGTGAAAAAAAATATTTTATACTTTTAGGCGCAATTTACAGTTTCCCTTTATGCCAATTTTCTTTATTTTTAGTGGTTTTAATAGTAGTTGCTTTTTGGAGTCGTTTCTATTTTTTTTTTTTTTTTTTTTTTTTTTTTTACAAAAATATTTTATTACTTCCTTATACAGAGTATAAGGAAGTATAGTAATCCCGATTTGCGAAATTGATTTTGTATTCCGCATAGATAAAAAACAAATGATCTTACAAGTAAACCTTCTCTCCTTTGATACCGGTTTACCGGAAACCCATATATTTTCTGAAAGCTTATGTCATAAGCAGAAAAACTGTGAAATCTTAGGGGCAGAGGAACAAGCGTTTAGGAGCTACAGGACCCACAAAGTATCAGTTAAGTGTGTACAGATGGACATATTCCCATAATGACGTCTCTATTTCTTGTATGTTCCCGTATGTTGCAGTGAAGTACTAACATATTGTAGTCTTCTTCTTACATTGTAGATGGATCCTAAAGTCATTGTGGCTGCCTTGGTCTCGCAATTCGGAACAAGCAATCGGTCTCCGAATACCCAGGAATTGGAGATAATAAAACACATAACTACCCTTCTGGAAAATGATATGGAAATTGTGGAAGAGATCCAGACATTAGGATTTTCTGGAGGCAATGTAGAAGAATGGGACGAGGAAATGGACTTCGGAGATGACAGTGTCGATAAGGAACAGGAATGCTCGTCGCAACAGTCATCGTCCTCCACTTCTATCGTGACGTATTTTGGCCAAGTAGGCCTGATGACAGGAAGAAAATTCTGCTTTTAGGGGATTCGTGGTGTTCTAACAAAGATCATGCATTGTTTGCTTTTGAATTACCTGATAGTAAAGTCCTACAAAGATAACTGGTACCTAAGGATGTACAGGAAAGATCCAGCCTCTGGATATTTATTTTTTCAGACACTACAAATCTTTTGTTCGTTACATAACGGACACAATCATTATCGAGAAACAGGAGCACATCTGGCATCGCGATAGTTTTCCGGCCCTGCAGTCATTTTCCCTAAATCAGTTCAATGATCCTCGTTTAAAAAACTTGATTAAGTATGCTTTTTATAAGTGCGGATACTTGGACGACGACTCTGGAATGTGGATTACGCCAATGGATTACTGCTTCGATTCATTGACGAATGATGAGTGTGCAAAGTGTGCGGCTATCGCTTTTGTAAAATGTGCCTATTTTGAACTGTCTTTCTGCCCGTTTCACTATTTATTTGATGAATTGCACACTGATTGTCTCTTGTAATAGATTTTGTTTGAAGTCAATAACACAAGACACATTTTCAACATCCCAACGTATATTTTTTCATTTCAACGAGTTGTTTCTTCCTTTATTTTGAGATCTACACCTTCTTATCATATTATTAGTTCATATAAATACGTGAAACGAGCATTTTAGCGACTTTTGGTGTCATGTTTCTAACACTTTACTGATACTTTGTGGGTCTTATAGCTCCTAAACGCTTATCCCTCTGCCCCTTAGATTTTTACAGTTTTTCTACTTGTGACATAAGCTTTCAGAAAATATATAGGTTTCCGGGAAACCGGTATCAAAGGAGAGAAGGTTTACTTGTTAGAATGTTGCAAATTTATATGTGTGATTGTCAGGATGTTTAGTTGAACACCTGCAAATTTGGTTTCAATGCGAGCTCCTGTTTCAGAGATATCAACGAATTTACACGAGTTTTCAAAACGCCTGTGTATATGTGTGTGTGTATCTCGCATAATTAATAATCTGGTGTGTCTCTCGCACGGCTTTCTCTTACCCTGAAATTTAATGCTATAAATACAGGTTGGAGATTAAGAGGTAACATAACGATGTTATGAAAACCTATGTTAAACAATTCAAATTAGGCTTCGGGAGAGTTTTATATGACGATTAGTTCTGTGTGAGGGGGACTACCGCACCTCTCAACCCCTCGTTTCATTAATGCACCTACATTTATATAGAATTTAATTCGGCTATTAAAAATAAATCTGTTTTTAAAAAGTAATTTACTAAAATTAATATTTTAAAAAATATATCTTTTATGATAATGAAGACGATTTCTATATTAGAAAAGTAGTATAACACCAGATATCCAAACATCCATTTTATTCTCAATATTTAAAAAAAAAAAAAAAAAAAAAAAAAAAAAAGATTTTTTTTTTCTAAGTTTTTTTTTTCGTTAAAAGTAAAAAAAAAAATCGACAACTTTGTTTTAAATTATCGCAGATCGATGGTTCAACCATTCGTTTTAAAGGTATTGGTGACCTCTTTTGAAAGATACCCATCATGAAAATTTAGGCGAGGCTCCTACAGGCTCCTGGAGGCGAGGCTCCTACATACGCAATTTTTTTTTTCCCAGTTGACTATCTCTATTACAAAAAATATATATTCGTTTCTTTTGGTTTAGTGCAGTCTATAGACGTTAAACTCGACTTACCTGCAATTTCCCCCATAGACGTAATGTATTAGAGTTCTCTTGATTGTCCCGGTACATGAACCATTTGCTTGATCTTAACGAAAAGCTTACTGTAGCATCCCTATATGATACATATTTAGAATACCAAGTTTTGAATGTCTGCTACTATTTGTTCTTGAGATATGCTGATAACAGACAGACACACACAGAGACACACACACAGACATACACACAGACCATTTGCTAAAAACATGATTTACCTATTTAGTGGACCTCAGAACACATAAAAATAACAAAAACTCGCGTTCGAAAATCAAAAACAATCAAAATCAAAACCCAAAAACAATACTTTCTCTACCTTATGGGTAAGAGAAAGTAAATAATCTGGTGTGTCACTCACATGACTTTCTCTTACCCTGAAATTTAATACTATAAATACAGGTTGCAGATTAAAAGGTAAGATAACGATTACTGTTATGTAAACCTGTGTTAAACAATTCATATTAGACTTCTGAAGAGTTTTATATGATAATTAGTTCTCTGTAAGGGGGGCTACCGCCCCCCTCAACCCCCCGTTTCATTAATGCACTTACATTTATATAGAATTTAATTCGGTTATTAAAAAATAGTTCTGTTTTTAAAAAATAATTTATTAAAATTATTATTTAAAAAAATTATCTTTTATGATAATGCAGACGATTTCCATATTAAAGATGTAGTATAACACCAAATATCCAAAAAATGTCCACTTTATTCTCAATATTTAAAAAAAAAAAAGGTTTTTTTTTCGTTAAAAGTAAAAAAAATCGATAACTCTGTTTTAAATTATCGCAGATCGATGGTTCAACCATTCGTTTTAAAGTTATTGGCGAGATCTTTTGTAAGATACCCATCATGAAAATTTACTCCCCTTGAGGGAGGACTCCCCCCCGGGGGCGGGGGGGGAGGCGAGACTCCTACATACACAAAAAAATTTCTCTCTGTTGACTATCTCTATTTAAAAAAATATATATATTTTCGTTTCGTTTGGTTTAGTGCAGTCTATAGACGTTAAACTCGACTTACCTGCAATTTCCCCCATAGACGTAATGTATTAGAATTCTCTTGATTGTCCCTGTACACGAACCATTTGCATGATCTTAACGAAAAGCTTACTGTAGCATCCCTATATGATACACATTTAGAATACCAAGTTTGAACTACCAAGTTAAATATCCAAAAAAAAGTCCATTTTATTCTCAATATTAAAAAAAAAAAAAAAAAAAAAAATCCGTTAAAAGTGAAAAAAATAGATAACTTTCTTTTAAACTATCGCAGATCGATGGTTCATCCATTCGTTTTAAAGGTATTGGCGAGCTCTTTTGAAAGATACCCATCATGAAAATTTACTCCCATCGAGGGGGGACTTCCCCCCCAGGGGGGGAGGCGAGGCTCCTACATAAACATTTTTTTTTCCCAGTTGACTATCTCTATTACAAAAAATATATATTCGTTTCATTTGGTTTAGTGCAGTCTATAGACGTTAAACTCTACTTACCTGCAATTTCCCCCATAGACGTAATGTATTAGAATTCTCTTGATTGTCCCTGTACACGAACCATTTGCTTGATTTTAACGAAAAGCTTACTGTAGCATCTATATATGATACACATTTAGAATACCAAGTTTTGAATGTCTGCTACTACTTGTTCTTGAGATATGCTGATAACAGACAGGCACACACACAGACACACACACAGACACACACACAGGAACACACACAGACATACACACAGACCATTTGCTAAAAACATTATTTTCGTATTCAGGGGACCTCAAAACGTGTAAATATAACAAAATCTCGCGTTCGAAAATTTGACACAAAAACAATACTTTCTCTACCTTATGGGTAGGAGAAAGTAAAATTGGTTGGAAGTAGAACGTTGTAAATTGGTGCGTAGGTTTGTTATAACATCTAATTGTGCACCCCTTCTTTTGGACTTTCTGTGACTTTCCGTTTTGGAAATATTTAGGAAAATTACTATATTCATAATGACCAAAAATACAAAGGTTTTGGCCATTAACATGACCTACCCTCATAGAGATTTCAAAAGAAGCTATTGATAGAACTAGTAATAATATTGCTACGAAAGTTATAAATAATTTTGCGTATAGAAAGTTATGCTTAAAGACATAAGCAGGTTCTAGTTGACGAATGCATTTTATTTAATGAATATTCAGTCCGTAGATAGAGTCTGCAATGATATTGTTATGAAAATTGTCGACGTTTCTATGTCTAGAATATAATTCTTAAGGACATAAGCGGGTTACAATCGAAAAATGCACTTTATTTAATAAATATTTCGCTCGTAGACAGATCCCGTAGTGTTATTGTTATGAAAGTTGTCGATATTTCAGCACGCAGAAGGGCCTTCCGTGGCCGAGTGTTTATGTCACCACACTGCTAATCGCCTTCAAGTGTAGGAAAGCGTGTTCGATTCCCGCGCTGGCCCTGGGTGTTTTTCCAATTCCGTGACGTGAAAAAAGAAAAATTCTTCGTCCGGGTCGCGGTAGCCTAGGCGGTAGAGCGCCGGCCTCGTAATTGGAAGATTGCGGGTTCAGTACTCGAGCCGGCCAAAGACCGTCGTGTACACTAATGGTGGCTGGTGCACGTAAAATCTCTCGTGGCCGCAATGTCCTCCATGTTCCCATCAAAAATTATACCTCTGGGGGTCACCGAAGCGGGAAGTCATCCATTCCGTGGAGGATCAAAATTGCGATGAAATGTCTCCAGACCCCCCTTAGGAGTGCGTCCCAGACCGTTGCCAATTGCCCATCTGCGCAGCACTAATGCGACGTAAAACCCAACTAACCAACCAACCAATTCTTCGTCCTGTAATTCTGTCATGTGCTATCTGTCCTTATCTGACGAAGATTTACAAGTGGACTTAGAGTCAAGCACACAAATCTGATGTATATGTGTTATCAATAAATCAAATCAATCAAATCAATAGCGTGCAGAAATTAATTCTTTCAGACATAAGCAGATTCTAGTCGACGAATGCACTTCAGTTAATGAATATTCAGCCCGTTGATAGAATTTGTAATAATAATGATAAAAAAAGTTTTCAACGTGTTAGCGTGTAGAAAGTAATTCTTAAAGACAGAAGCAGGTTCTAGTCGACGAATGCACGTTATTTAATGAATATTCAGCCCGTAGATAGAGCCTTTAATGGTATTGATAAAAAACATTGACGACATTTTAACGTGTAGAAAGTAATTCTTAAAGAAATAAGCAGGTCCTAGTCGAACAATGCACTTTATTTATTTAATATTCAGTAAACAGTTGAATAAATCTCTTTATTGTGCTTCAAAAATCAAAAAGAAATTTATATTCTTGAAACAATCGATTGAAATGGTCATTTTTACTACAGAAATTAAATAAACATTGTTAAATACACTACAGAGCATAAATTTCGCTAAATCAGGGACAACTGAACATTTCGAAGTCTGAATGGAATTTGAATTCATCGAGAGTATTGTCAGTGGCTTATGGAATTTTCAAGGTAGTTCTGCGTAAGAAATCGATGCGTCACTACAAATTTTCCAGAACTAGACTCCTTTTGAGGTTAGAGCTTCCAGATTTTGTGAATACCGTACTACCACTTTTCGCCACATTTGAATGCCTAATTTGAGGTTAAGTCAAGGAAATGAAAGAACTTTCATCTGTTTCCACTTTTACTACGCGTAGAAGATAGCACATAAAGATATCGGCAAGTTCTAGTTTACAATCATCAACAATCACTCTTCTTCTTCTTCTTTTTTTTTTTTTTTTTTTTTTTTTTTTGTAGTTCTTGTGAGTTATTTATAGGACTTTCGAAGAATTTAGTTCTGCGCTGTAAACCGATGAATTTTTCAGGAAAACTCCAGAACTTTTTTCGTATTGAAGTTAGAGCTTCCAAACTTTGGCAAACGTAAACTGGAAATTTTTGCCAAATTCGGTCACCAACTCGCCAAATTCGACGCCGAATCTCCAAATTCGGTGTCTAGGCGAAAAATCAACTCTGGCTATTAACTTGGCGGCTTGGCGAGAGTAGAGACCCCTTTTTCACACCACTTTGATTTTAGAGAAGTTTTCTCCAATATGCAATTATTATGAAATAAGAAGAAAAATGCTTTAAATATATACTGGTGTGAAAAAAGTGTGGATCTAACTGTACTTGGGAATAAATTACAAATGTTACTAGGTATGTTATAATTTCTGAAATTTGATACAAGTAAGTAATAAACTAACTTTAGCTCTCAAAATTTATTCTTATAAACTCAGTTAAATATCTTTTAAAATGACCGAACTAAAACGGTGCATGATTTTCGACATAAAACGTTATAACTTCATCGTCATAACATTAAACGTATAAAAAAATATCTAATAAAATTTCAAGTAATAGGAAGTAACTTATACCACACGAAATAAATTAATAACTTTTCATTCCGGATATAAAAGTTTCAAATCAATTCTTCTGTAAAATTGTAAAAAAAGAAAAAAAAAAAAGTTATTTTATGCCTGGAAGCATTTTCTTCATTTCCGGTCACGTAATTACTTTAGAATATAAACGTGGAAAAGTAAATTTACAGTTTCATATCGATTAAAGTAAAATACAATTTTATATAATTCACAGTGAAAATAATCAAAAATATATTTACAGATAATATTTATTGTACAAAGGCAAGAAACAATTTTTCCTTACATTCTGATAAACAACGTTGTTAGTTTCATATCTAGTAATAAACACACGCCACAAGATCAATGGCTTTCTAATCTCGTCAGACAATCCAAGCACGCAAGATAAATAAATATTGAAAACCAGTTCCTCTTTCATAACTTAAACATTTTCATCTGATAGGTTCTGAAAGCGGTCTACTGTGTTTACAAATCTCTCTTTACTGACAATGAAAATGTATCTGTTCAACCAAAATTTAATCGAATCAAGCAGGTGATCGCATTAAAATTTAATTCACATATGTAATTACTAAAACGGAACATTATTACTTAACTCATTTCAAAGTTAGGTGCCAGTGTGTGAAAACCGTGAATCTCGCAAATGCTAAGGGATTAGAGAGGATATTCCTAAAACAGGCGGACATAACCTTTGGATAGAGCGAATAGTTGATAATCGGTTTAAATTCCAGCCATAAAGATTTCGCTGGTGTTGATTTATAGTGCAGACATTTCTCGAGTAAAACACAAAACGTTTTAAAGCATTTATAAATCGGTTTCTAATTGGATATAACATTTAAATTTATTCGGCCACATAGTAATAAGCACACGAACTTTTGATTTAGAAGTGTTCACTTCATAATCCTTTTTTTCTATTATTTTCTATTGAATAGAAATCGATAGATATAAATTATTTATTATTTTTGTCAGAAATAATGCATATTTTTTTTCTTTTGTCTTAGACATTTTGGCTGTTTTAATAAAATTTATTAGATGAATAATAAATAAAATAGTAAAAGTAATTCTAAAATAAATTTCTACAAACTACATTACCAAACGTAGTTATTATTATAGGAAAATAAACTCATTATGTATAAAAATACTGGGTAGATACAAATGATAACCTTAATTTTGATTTCCTCCTGTAGACACATTAGAACACTAAGCGACAAAACTAGACACACTAAGCGACAAAACTAGATACACTAAGCGACAAAAAAAAAAAAAAAAAAAAAAAAAAAGCCGCACTACAGAAAAAATGACTTATACTTTTTTTATTTGCAGTAACTTTAAAATTAATGTTTGAAACAAATAAAACTGTCTTGTTTGCATAATACAAATGGGATGAAATGATACCTATGTACATTTTCGATTAACTAATTCGTTTTATTGCACTTTACGAAGTACTTTTTAAAAATCTGCATAAAACTTTCGTTTTGAACATAATGCAATAACCATACACTTTGTATTCTATTATGATTTATTATATGAAATAAACAAGTTATATTTTAATATATGAAATAAAACTATTTCTTTGTTAGATCAAAGCAATTTTTTATTAAAAATATGTATTCTGCATTGGGTTAATTCCACCTTTACATGGAATTACTACTTTTATGCGCAATGGCATAGTTTTATACAGTGTTTTAATAGAAATCCCAGAAATTTCAATGTGCCAAATATCACAAATAATTTTTTCTAGTTCTGGCAGAGTTATAGGCTGCAAATTTCGAATTCCCCCTCTCCCCCGCCTTTTTTATAGACGAAACATTTTCGAGCGGATCGCGATTAGGACTGTTTCCATGTCTGGTAAAGAAGAAATTGTACTATATCCTTTGTGGGATTTAACTGAAAGTGGAAAAAGATACGATTACTTACAAGAATTATACGTTCTCATGGGAATGGATAGGAAATTTTGACAATTTGAAGTCAATAAACTTACCACAGACGCCGTATAGTAAGGTGCATTATCATCTTGAAATGCTGTTTACGGAAATGTCCAAGATACCTCCAAAATAGTCTGTCAGGTACCACTTTTTATGAAGATTGTGTTTAATTTCGAGTTAATTGATCCCTTGAGCATAAAAATAGGTCCGACTCTTTGAAAAGTTATGCACCTCCGTACCATAATGTACGGAGCACTGTTTTAAAAGTGCGATTTTCATTAAGGTCATATTTTAGCTGTCAGATCTGCTTGTTTTCTTTAGCTCGAAATAAGTTAAACTTGACTCATCAAAGAGAACCAGTTCAGCCCAATAATTAACTAATCATTTTTTAAATTTTTTAGCCATCCGAGCCATCCATTTAATTTTTTTAGACATCCAAACAATATATTTCTTTTACGTTATTTGTGATTAACGGCTCTCTTTACTTACCGTCGCCGGAAGCCCGAGCCAGTGTTATTCTATGGGGAAATTTTCTTTACAAATAACTTATTAACTAATATATATTTTTAAATTCTGTTTTCACATTCAGAAAATTCTCAACTGTTAAATTGACGGACCTTTTTTAAAAATGTTTTTTTTTTTTTTTTTTAATGAAATTGCAAAAAAAAAAAAAAAAAAAAAAAATTCACATATTGAAAATTCGTATTTTGAAGCTTCAAAATAAAATATAAAAAATTAAAAAAATAATTTTTTAAAAAAGGTCCGTCAATTTAACAGCTGGGAATTTTCAGAATGTGAAAACAGAATTTAAAAAATATGCATTAGTTAATAAGTTATTTGTAAAGAAAAAATTCCCATAGAATAACATTAGCTTCGGCTTCCGGCGGCGGTGAGTGAAGAGGGCCCTTAACCCTACCTACAAATATTAATCTATTATTCTTCAAGTAACATAATAGGGGGGACCGGAAGTAATGTTTTTTACAATAAATTCAAACAGATAATTTTTTTAAGAAGTTTTTTCTTTTTTTTTAATAAATTATCTAATCACCCTCGTTATCAACAACCTTTAGGCATGTGATGTGCAAGTGTGCAATGCCAGATTGATAAAAATCAAGCTATTTTTGAGCAAAATGTCTGGAGATTGAATTTTGGATATCATCCAAATATTCCACGTTTTTGCCATTTAGAAAATATTGTAGCGGTCAGAATGAATGAAAATCCGTTGGTATGGTAGGTGAGGAAACACCTCTCGCCCCAATTAATTATTATTATTATTATTATTATTATTTATTTATTTATTATTATTATTATTTTTTTTCAGGGTTCGTCTTGCGCAGTGCAGTCTTGCATTATATTTTTGCAGAATAATGACTTTTCTCTTGACACTCGCTGGGTACTTTTCAATTGAAGAACAATTTATTCGATCCAGTTGTTCACAGTAGAGATCTGCATTGACAGTTTGTCCAGATTTCTGCATTTCAAAATGAACTACCCCTCAAATACTCCACCAAATACACAAAAGCTTCTGTTTCTAATGTAAACCTGGCTTAACTGTACTTTGTGGCTATTCACTCGAAGAGATCCACTACCCTTTGCATTTTGAATTATCATAAAAGAACCCATTTTTAATCTCCATGATCAAGTGATCAAAAAACGCTTCTGTATTGTGCTGCTGCATTAATAAGTTCCATGTGCTCGATCGGTGGATTTGTTTCTTTCGGGCAGATTATGCGAGAATCAAACACTTGCTCTGCTTATTTTACCAATTTCCTGCAAATGTTTTTGGATGATAGACCAAGATTGGTTAAGAGTGTTTGACTCTTTCTCGATTGTTTGGCTAAGATTTGCTTCCACTTCCACCCTTAATATGTCATTGTCTAAAGTTGTTCGTCTTCCTGATCAATGCGAGTCAGAAAGATCAAAATTACCGAGTTTGAACATAAAAAAAACCCACCTTTATCATTTACAAAAGTTTAATACACTCGAATAAACATCGCAATATTTTTTTGCAGCAATTGTTGTGTTACTACTCTTTCGAAACTCAAAAAGCATACAATGTCGGATATGTTCCTCTTTTTTATTTGCTTGGCCATTTCACTATAAATTGCAAAGCTTCAATATTTTATAAATAAACAAGTCCCTCTAACCTTGGAATGTCTTTCGCACCAGTTGAAGCACACAGTGAGCTGATAAATGATAATCGAATACTGACATGCGCAAAAACGATATTACTTTCCGGTCCCCCTAATATTTCAAAATATTTGAATACATACAAAAATGTCAAATTATGGTGCACTGCATATATAATCGCTGCTATTATCAAAAAAACCTTTACAAATTTTCAATAAGCAATTACACACATACATACATATTGGAAATATTTGGAATATACAACCAAAAAAAGTAGAATCTCTTTTCTTTCTTTATGTTCAAGTATGTTTAGAAGTTTAATAGAAGATTGATAAAAAAATAGATAAATATAATTTTCAACTAAAAATTTTAAAACTTTCATTGTAATAAATAAAACTGGAATTTAATTAGTCTTTAGCATTTTGAAATCATTACACAAAGTATAATAAATTATTTTACCTATTTCATTAACAGTTATTTTACAAGATTTGCAAAAGAAGCTGTAAAAATCGTTACAAAAAAAAGTAATTTCAAATGCTTATGATTAGCTTAAAATATACCAAATATTTTTGAATAAAAATTAAAAATAGATTTTTTTTTATAATTAGTTTGATTAGTTTCAAGTATTTTTGGGAAAAAAAAAGAAGAAGAAATAAAACAAGACTAAATTCTAATGAACTGTATAATGATCATCTTGTTTTAATGCCTCCTCTCAAAGCTGGCAAGATATCGGGTTTTTGGACCCAGGTCACATTCGTAGGCCAAATCATTATTTGTTTTCTATGATTTTCTTTGACTTTCGCGTCAATTAGGTTATGATCCCTTAAACAGTGTCTCCACTAAGTGAGCATTCCATTAGACCTTGGTTCATAGACTTGAAAATAGACCTTAAAACCTCTCACCGAGCACAACACAGCACCCACACATATTCTAATAGCTTTTAATGACATGACTTTTATTAATTTTCAGAATTAATTTCGTTAATAAATGACTTTAATTATTATGAATATCGCGTTTTTAATGTAAAACTTCTGCATTCTGTTTTCTAAATTAATAAGCTTTTTGAATTATCGGATTTTATTTTACTTCTTAAATTTACATAATTATAATTGTTTCGTGCGAATAAATTATTTCAAAATGGAACATTTAAATGATTAGGACGACTTTCACAACATCATATTTTTAAAAATATTTCCCCATTTTAAAAATACAAAACAGTCTTTTGTGAAGTTCTTTTTGCAGAGATCTAAACAGGTGTTCATGCTCACATACTGAAGAATGAATTGGAGATTCCATTATAGATAAATGTGTAAGTGTTGAAATTTAAATGCCTTAAATAGACTATAAGACACTGAAAAATACTCAAAAGATATAATAAATTAGACTTTATTTCTTTTTGGATATTGTGTGATAAAAAATAAATATATAAACAAGTAAATAAATAAATGTGAACGTGATCAGTTTTAAAATAGAATATCATTTACAATTATTTTTTTCTAAAATAAATTTTCAAAATGATTGAAAAATCAATATTCATCATTTTTAGTTATGGCCATATTATAGTAAACATATTTATTAAAATGCGTATTTATACATATATCAATTTTAATTCGGCAAATTTTAGATAGTTAACATTTTATTTTCTTTAAATATTATTTTTAACGTTATATGCTAAAGGGTTCAATAATATTATCTATTTCTCTCTTTTTTCATTAATTTGTAAAATAAGTCATGAAAATTCTAATAGAACGACCGCATGTAAAACTTTACACATTGAAAAGATTTTAGAAAATAACTTAAACACAAAAAGCAAAAACAAAAAAACCTTAAAATTACATTTAAAGATTTTTTTGGAAATGTGCGCTTCAATCACGATTCATTCTATTTTACATTAAAAATAATTTGTTTATGTTTTGTTCATTATATTTACAAAAGTAATATAAAGTTAAATGAAATATTCGGTTTGTGCTAGATCTTTTGAGAACAAATTTGATTTTAATATAACAGATTAAAAACCTTGATTCTTGTTTATCCAAAAAATATGAGATATACTGAAACAAGAACGAAAAACCATGCAGTACGCATTGGTTATTAACACTTTCCAACTATGTATTTGTTGTATCGTATAACTTTCAATGTTCATTGCCTATATTATCACACAACGGACAGAAAGAAGGATTAAAAGGCATACGAATAGAATAATTGTATTCGTAATCCCACTTAAATATTAAAATGTTTAACGTAAAAGAAAATAAAGCTCTGAGATTCTAATCGCAGCCCATAATATATATCTGAATATTTTAGTGTAGTCCTGTAAATCTGAAGGTTGGCCATATCACATTTTATACGAAACATTATTTTAGCATATTAGCAACAAATGTCAATTTATGTATGATTTTTACTGTAGAAACTTATTTAAATGTGATTTATAAAAATGTCTGTCCTAAAACGCAATGCATTGGACATTTTTTTATGTCCCTGTATACAAACTAGTTGTACAGGACCTATTAATGCCATTTTTAATAGGAAACATTCCATATCAAAGCTGCCGACCTAATCCGGAGGGTTGTCTGCATAGTGAACTTGAATAAACTATATCAATTTTAAAAATTCTGAAAATATTTAAGGATGCTGGAGGCATATAGAATGTTGGACAGATAGAAAGATGGACAGTCGGACAGACAAGATATACAGATTGCAATCATATTCACGGTTAAAAATTTTAGAAAGTATTAAAAACTTTTGATATAAATGAAAATGAAATTCCAGTAAAATTCCAATAATGTAAGCCCATAATGTAACTGAATATTTTTGTGTAATCATGTAAATCTAATCCTACTATATTCATCTATAATCATACTATACCTACTATAATCATACTATATTCTATAGACAGCATTCTTTTATTCACATGAATGATTTAATTCAATTTTATTAAGATTTGTGCAAAGTAAAGTTATTAAATTTTGGTTTATAGAAATACCTCTCACAGAACACAATGCTTTTAAATACTTTCGGATGTCCCTGCACTCTAACCAGCGATGGTATTTACTATATTTTCAATTAGGAATATCTGATAATAAATTTGAATAACAATTTCATTAAGATTTGTGTGAAGTAAAGGTTTTTAAATATGATTTATAGAAATAACTCGCATAAAACACAATGCTTTGGAATACTTTCGGTTATCCCTGTTTAAAAACCAGTAAAGGTATTCACTCCATTTTCAATAAGGAACATCCGATAGCGAATTTGAATAACTACTTCAATTTCATTACGATTTGTGCAAAGTAAATATATTAAAATATGGTTTATAGAAATACCTCTCACAGACAGTGTTACCAGATCTGGCGGATTTTTTATTCAATATTCACCAATATTTTAAAAAGTGATATTTGATTTGCATAATAGACGATTAATCTTCAAAGTGATTGGGCAATTATCGTTACAATTTAGCTTTAATATCAACAAAGCTCCTGGTCCCGACCACATAGATTTTAAAATTTTAAGACATACCTATTACACAATCCCACACATAATTCACAAATGGACCAACATATGCCTGAAACTTTCCAGAGATCTTACGAAAGGGTGGAGTGGTGTATTTTCTTATGCAAGGGAAGCTTCCCTCTGAACCCTCTTCGTACAGATCGATCTGCCTCCTACCAACATTAGGCAAACTCCTGCAAAACTTATTGTTGCCAGGCTTAATTATCACTTAGAATCAAAAAATCTTATACATTCCAATCAGTACAGGTTCGGAGAGGGCAGATCCTGCGAATTAGCATTCCACCACATTAAAAGCTCCTGCGCCCTTAACTTTTTGGCAGGAAAATATACCACTCTAGTGTCTCTGGATATCAAGGGAGCCTTCGACAATGTAGAATGGCCACACATACTACAATCGTTACAGCAACTAAACTGCCCGAGGAATCTCGCGGGAGTCATGAGTTCATATCTATCAAATAGAAAAATCTATGTTAACTGAGGCAATGGATCAACTGAAATGCCCCAAACGAAATGCTGCCCTCAGGGTTCCTGTCTGGGACCAATCCTATGGAATATCATAGCCAGTAACATTCTGATCAAAATGAACTCTGAGGACTATGAAACCTGTGCCTATGCTGATGACTTCTTCATTATTCTCTCTGGGAAACGGAGAAAAGATCTGGAGGACCAGGTCAAGACGGCCTACTCCCTTTTTAGCAATATTTTAACAGCACTAGACCTTTCCTTATCTTCATCCAAAACCCAAGCCTTAACTTTCGCGTACCCCGAAGCTCTCCAAAGGTCTCCAGTGATGAGGATCAATGGCGTCAGTGTCAAACACGTACACCACCTAAGACTTCTTGGTGTGACAGTCGACAGGAGGCTCAACTGGATTGCCTACATCAATGACCTAAAACTATAAAAAAACATCCCATTACCACAATGCAGCCAAAATGGTAGGAAAAAGGTGGGGCATCTCAACCTCTTTCCTGAAAATATGGTATAATACCATAATTGACAAAATTATTACGTATGGTGCAGGCATCTGGGGCGGTCACTTGACGACGACTGCCAAGACTAAGCTTAACTCTGTGCGACGCCATCCTTTTTGCAGATGTCCAGAACCTACAAAACAATTTCAACTGACGCATTGACCGTCATCACGGGAATCCCGCATGCAGACTTGCAACTTCAATACAATTTTCAAGAAAACTAATATTCTTCAATTCGATAACTCAAACTTAGCAAGCTCCCTTTTCCCAAATATTCCGATTAAAACCTTTTCCAAAACCTGGGAAATCCATCCAGCAAAGGATGCTGCATCAGAATTAATTAATTGCAACATTAATAGCTATTCTCTCTCTGCTCCTGTGGCAATCTACACAGACGGCTCTAAAACTGATCATGGTGTAGCGGCCGCATTCTGCGTGCTAATCAACAATAAATCTATCCACCAATGGTCTTGAAGGCTCAAAGACTTCAATTCTGTATTCCAGGCAGAGATTTTTGGAATTCTAAAGGCTATCAAATGGGTAGAGGAAAACCTCCACATACATTCCATCATTAACATCTACAGTGACAGTCTCTCGGGCCTACAGGCCACTGCCTGTCACAGGAGTAGGCTTCCAATCACACTTGAAATTAAAACTAAACTGTACAACTTAAAATCTAATGTAACCCTGGCACACGTTTCTGCTCAAAAGGGTGTCATCGGAAATGAACTGGCTCATATTTTGGCAAAAGATGCCCCTGAAAATAGCCTTATACAATATTCCTTGCCAGACCCTCCCCCCCCTCATTCGTCAAACAAAAAATAAAACTTCAACTGATTCAAAATTGGCAATGTCTGTGGAATGTCTCAGAAAAAGGTAAACACACGCACAACCTAATCCTCATAGCCACAGCCAATGACTGGAAACTTACCCCTCCTATAACAGCCTTCCTGACGGGCCATAGCCCATTCACATGCTACCTCCACATATTTCATCGCCGGCGCTCACCCCTGTGCCCTTGTGGCGTGGAGGGAAATGCATTGGATTATTACTTTAACTGTGTCCTCACTTCTGCTCACCATATCAGAAATCCTTCCCCCATACCAGTAAACTGGCTGGACAACATTTTAACTAGACCAAATCTAATTAACAAACTTAATAAGATTTTATCCCTATTAATGGATATATCAAATGCCACTGATTAATCTTGTTATCAATAACACTGCCTACTGGCTCAGACAGGAACCTAGACTTCCTCAAGAGCAACGTCTACAAGAGTATCATGTACATGCTCTGCTGTAGAAATAGATTCAACGATCAGTAACCTGCTGCCTCTTGTCGCGAGAAGCGCACGCCCGTCAACAGGTGATTGCACCACAGCACTTATCTTAAATGTTTCAGCTGTTTACCTCATGAACTCTGAATGAACTTTATCGACTAGAATTAATTCAAACCAAGAACTTTTCTCTCAATTATTATTTTAACCTCTCTCGCCCTTTGTCGGTCTTGGGCTTCAAGCCTGGCGAAACTTTGTATTTCTTCTTTTTTTCAATAAACCTCGGAGTTAGTCCCCTTTGTCTCGACATTGAATCGCTCAGCATCGCTCCAATAGCGATGAGCGGGGGCTGTTCCATGTTAAATCGTTACAATTAAAAAGTATTGATGATTATTGAATAAAAAAATCGCCAGATCTGGCGACACAGCTCACAGAACATGTTGCTTTGGAATACGTGTCCCTATATATAAACCAGTAGTGATATTCACTCCATTTTTAATAAGGAACGTCGATAGTGAATTTGAATAACATATATCAGTTTCAATAAATTCCGTAAATATTTACGGGAGTTGAAGCCAGAACAGACAGACCGAAGTTATTAACACTTTCCAATATTTTTGAAAAGTGTTAAAAAGAGCTAGAATGCAACACAGCATGTGAGTAAAAAAAAAAAAAAAATCGTAAACATATTGTCCGGTTAATTTTAAGCGTGTTACAAACACGTGTATGAATTTTTAACGATTATTGTAAAAAGTAGAAAATCTATGTAATTTCACAGCATAAACTGCTGTAAATTTGTTCGAAATATAAACACGTTACATAAAATTGTCACGTTTGACTAACTGGGAATCAAACCAGGGTCATTTACGTAGGAGGTGCGAACGTCCAAAAATAGACCCCCGATCTACGTGTTACAACGTTATTTAATGTTTCAGAAGCATTCTTGAACACGGTAAATTATTTTATCAAAAGAATCGGTGTATATATATATATATATATATATATGTATGTATATATATCTACATATATTGATAAAATAATTAACCTTGCTCAATAATGCTTGTAAATTATTAATTAACAGTGTGTAATATGTGTGTTGATTGTCTTTTCGTAAAGTTTTCGCCTCCTACGCAGATGTACCTGTTAGATTGCCGGCTGGTGAAATGTGACTATTTTATTAAAACTTTCGCGACCGCTGAAGTAGATTCATGTCATTTGAAAATCTGTGACTCTGCCAGTGGACGTTTCTTTTGCAATTTTTATGTTGTTTATTTGTTAAGTATATTTTCAATATTCATATATTTTTTTCAATGAAATATACTACGGATATAAATATGTTGGTTAGAAAAAATATAATTATAATGTATGTCTATTTGTAATATAAATGTGAATATAGAAAATTTTGTTCTGAAATATTATAATTCAGGAGAATCACGCCTACAGGCGGACCTTACTGTCAAAAAGACAAAAACATGCAGTCGCGAAAGTGTTAATGCACGTTTTATGAGCAAATTTACGGAATTTGAAGGTGTAAAATTTACATAATTTTACAAAGTTTTTTTTTTTTATTTATTTTTTATTCAATCACGCGTTCATTTGCATCATGCTTGAAATTTAACACACAAAGAGTTGTCAACTTTTTAACCCTCACTTTGTAAAATATTCTAGCATTTTTTAACACTTTCGAGACCGCATGCTTTTTGAGAGTAAGGTCGGCTGTGGGCGTTATTTTCCCAAGTTACAATATTTCAGAACAAATTTTTTGTATTCACATTTATATTACAAATGGATATACATTATAATTATACTCTTTCTAATCAAAGTATCTGTATTCATAGCATATTGATCATACAAATGTGAATATATTGGGTATATTCTAAAGAAATAAATAACATACAAGACGCTCAGTGGCAGAATTACAGATTTTCAAATGTTATGAGTCTACGCCAGCGGTTTCGAAAGTGTTAACAGTGTATTAAGTGTTTCTAAAGAAGTTAAGAATTTATCTGAGAATTAAAATGTAGTTTTTATTTGAATTTTTTTCTAAAGTATTATAATTTCAACATCGCTGTTAATATATGATGTTCGGTTTAAAAATATATGTTGAGATTCAACATAAAAGTAAACAAATATTTTTCTCTAATTTTCTGTTTTGTGTGGGTCAAGAAATTGTTCAATTTTAACGCAATTATTTCTACAGTGTACTTCCATACCCAGATTCACATAAAGCATCAAATACTTTTTGAGGAATTTTCATTTTATGATTGAAACTTTTGCAACGCAAAAATTTTTACATATATATGACTGCATTGTTCATCTTAGTTCTTTTTTCTTGGTTATCATTTACTTCTTTGGACCTTACTCCCCGTACGACATAACTTTCTAGCCTCTGTACGTCACTGTAACTTTTCTACTCCAAGTGAGAATGTGGAAGCCACAAATCTCTTTTCTTGAAACAATTGTATTTTATTACTCAGTTACTGTGGTAACGAACAGCAGGATGCTGCAAACAAAATATGGCTATAATTAAAAACTGTACAGATGTTTTGGAAAAGAAGAAAATCGCAAAATAGATCTAAAAATGAATTAAATTTGAAGTCAGATATCAAAACTATTGTAGGCAATTTATATATATATATTTTTTAACTGAGAAAGAGCATTTTCAAATGCACAGAACTGTTGTTTTGAACAGTATTGTCATTATTTGAAAGTACATTAACACAATGGGAGTTTTTATATTTGTTTAGAAAAATGATAACAGAGCTGCCAACATTCTAATTAATAATCCGTAGGATTGTTAGTAACCACCTTTTTTTCACTAATCTTTTTTTAGAATACTTCTCTTATTATTTCATCACAAATACAATTAAAGCGAATTAGTATAAAAACTAAGTGGTATGGAAAAAAGGGGCGGGTACTAACAATACACCGTATTAAGTTAGCAGCTATGTGATAAGAATTGTTGTAAAAACAATTATAAACAAAGTAGATTAAAGAAACGCGAAATTTAGTGTACTTTTATGGCAACCGATATAAAATGTCTTCAGAAAGAGAGGATTTTCTTACTGAAGTTGGTTTTACGCCAAATATTGGAGACATATATAAATATAGAGAAATTATAGTTCCGTTATAGTAATTATTTTATATTGTTTCAAACATGTGTTTCTAACTTTAACTTAGAAAATTTATTTGTTTATTTGAAATGTAGTTAATCGCAAATAAAGAAAAAAAAAAAAAAAAAAAAAAAAACGTAAATCTGGTACAAATGAGAAGTATTTAGAGATAATGATTGCATAGCTGCCAACATTTCTAATTTATTAAATCTGATTTATCACCATTATTTTTAAAAAGTAATCTGGGATATTTATTTTTGACGATGTAATAAAATGAAAGTAATGGTCGAAAACTCAATTGAAAAAAAAAAATAATAATAATAATAATTAAATGAAACCAAGTCTCCCTTGAGAAACGGGAGACTTGACACCTATGCAAATGTATCACTATGGATTGAATTCCATAAAATATGGCGATGTAATTATCAAGCACAAGCAAAAATGTGTGATATTTTCATATCTTTATACCTGACTAAAGTGTAAATGACAAAGATAAGTTTTATTTTTTAAGTTTTTCTAATCTTCTGTGCACCTTTAATATGAGAATTTTTATCATAAAATGAGAAAAATGTTTAAGAGACTCTTTGTTATAAAACAATTACTCTAATGACGACTGATTTTTATTTCCTATACTCTTCTGTGATAACAAAAGATATAGATATGCAAAGTTGTTATAATACAGTCGGCAGCAAAATTACTCGAGTGCTAGCAATAACTCCTATATAAAAAAAAAGTACACTTAATATGATTTGTTAGATAAATCCTTGTCGAGTCATGTTCTTAGTCAGTCTAACAACATGATTCGGCAAGGATTTATTTAACAAAACAGTATTAAGTGTATTTTTTTTTTATTGCTAGCGTTCGAATAATTTTGCTGCCGACTGTAATCTATATAAATGATACTTGTATCTTTTTTCATTAAATGATTTACATAGAATAAAAATTGCAACAAATAATAAAAAAAAGTACATGGAAGCATTCGTAAGAAAACTGAATAATTAATAAAGAACATAATTATGAAAAAAATCAATTATTTGCATTAAAACGACGCATAAGAAAAAAACTGAAGCTATATTTCTGTTACAAGCTTTCATGCTGTTTTATATATATATACATATATGGTGTATACTATGTATATTATTCTCAATCTAATTCAAACTTGGATATTTCTCATGCTCAATCAAAAAATAAATAAATGAAAATAAAATTGTAAAAATAAAATTTATGAAATTAAAATTGAAGTAAAAAAATTATTGAATGTGTAATGTGGGGTATTATTAATCTTAAAATTGAAATCAATTTTAGATAACTAGTTACTTTGTTTGGCCTGTGTATATTTCTGGGGTGGTTTATTTGACTGACTATTCTTCGTTCTCATTCTTTTCTATTATATATTATCAAATGGATTATATACTTACATTTAAATATTAAAATTGCTGCATTTGCGCAAATAGTTTAGATATATTTGTCCAATTAATTTATAAAGTAATTAATCTCCTTGTTGTTTAAATAAAGTTCTGTTCTTTGTTAAAAGTGATTTAATTAATTAAAAAATATATATGATATGAATATATTTTATATTTGTCAAGTCAAGGCTTTTTAAAATATGAAATTTAATTTATACACTATGTGCATAGCTGCAATTACGCTTATACTATGTATATTATTCTTAATCTAATTCAAACTTGGATATTTCTCATGCTCAATCGAAAAATAAATTAATGAAATTAAAATTGTAAAAATAAAATTAATGAAATTAAAATGGTAGTAAATAGGTTATTGAATGTGTAATGTGGGGTATGATTAATCTTAAAAACTAAATCAATTTAAGATAACTAGTTACTTTGATTAGCCTGTGTATGTTTCTGTGGTGATTTATTTGACTGACTATTCTTAGGTCTCATTTGTTTCTGTTATTATCAACTGAATTATACACGCACACACGTATATATATATATATATAATTTTTTCTTTCTCGTCATATATCCAATTTAAAGAAATGTGTTGAGTATATTTTAAATTGAAATTTAAATTTACAGAACGTTTTTTCTATTTAAAATACTTAGCCATTTCTTCAACGAAATTTGCACCAATATATGTTTAAAAGTACTGAAGTACTGAACAAACAGTTCATGCACTAAATTTGTAGCAGTATTACTGAAGTTATAATTTTTCTTGTTTATGCATAATGACAAATTATATAAAAGTAATTAAAATTGTATTGCTTAAATTTTCATAATTGTGAAAATAAAAGTACGTGATTTTTGCAAAATTTATTTGTTTCGTTTACAAATAAATTATTTGTAAGTATAAGACTATAAAATTATTTTTATTTATTCTAAACACTTTAATATATTTGTACTTATATGAATGTAATTATTTCAAACCTAAGTATTAGAATATTATCCTAAATTTTAATGTGCGTTTTTTCAAATGAGTAATATCTTATCAAAATGGGAAAAAATTATACTTTGCTTTAGAAATTTTATTAGTAGTAACACAAGACATAAAAACTAATAAAATTTTGCTATATCAAATGAATACTATTTATCAACTTTTCTGACTTACTTTCAACTTCATTGACGAAAATTATATAAATATGTAAAAATATTTATGTATCTAAAATATAACTTTCTTCTTCACGAAATCTAGTTATTTTTCGTCACTTCAGTTATTCGTTTTAATTTAAAGTGAATAAGATTTACACATCTACCTTTAAATTTCATTCACATGTGCGCAAAATAAAGTTAATGGAACCAAATTTAGTACATATAGAATGGCATATTCATTTTCAAACAAATCCTTCTTTCCACACACTTAAAATATATTTGTATAAGTAAAAGTCATCAGTTCTTCATTTTGTTACTAATACTAAACATAAATTTGAGATAAATTAATTTATCATCAATAAAAACAAGTTTTCAATTTTTAACACTTTCCAACAAGGTTGAAAAGTGTTTATGACATGGGTTTGTCTGTCTGTCTGTCTGTCTGTCCGTCTGTCTGTCTGCCTGTCCGCGCTCTAACTCCCGTAAATATTTATGGAATTTCTTAAAGCTGATATATGTTATTCAAGTTTACTCTCGGATGTTCCCTATTGAAAATGGAGTTTATACCTCTACTGGTTTGTGTACAGGGACCCCCGAAAATATTTCAAAGCATTGTGTTCTATGAGAGGAATTTCTATAAACCATATTTTCATACCCTTACTATACAAAAATCTTAATGAAATTGAAATATGTCATACAAGTTCACTATCGGATGTTCCCTATTGAAAATGGAGTTTATACCTCTACTGGTTTGTGTACAGGGACCCCCGAAAATATTTCAAAGCATTGTGTTCTATGAGAGGCATTTCTATAAACCATATTTCCTTACCCTTACTGTACACAAATTGTAATGAAATTGAAATATGTTATTCAAGTTCACTATCGGATGTTCCCTATTGAAAATGGAGTAAATACCACCACTGATTTGTGTACAGGGACACACAAAAGTATTTCAAAGCATTGTGTTCTATGAGAGGCATTTCTTTAAACCATATTTCTATACCCTTACAGTACATAAATCTTAATGAAATTGAAATATGTTCTCCAAGTTCACTATCGGATGTTTCCTGTATAAAATGGAGCAAATACTACCACTCATTTGTGTACAGGGACACACAAAAGTGTTCCAAAGCATTGCGTTTTATGAGAGATATTTCTATAAACTAAATTTTAATAACTTTACTTTGCACGAAGATTTATGAAATTGAAATGTGTTATTTATAAGCACAAAAGAAAATGCTTTGCATAGAATATAGCATGATTCGCATTAGATTTACAGGGTGACACAAAAATATTCAGTTGTATAAAGAGCTATTAATAAATATTTGCTAAAAGTGTACTTTCGTTTACATTAAGCATTTTCAACACTTTCTAACATTTTCAACACTTTAACATGTTAATGACTTCGGTTGTCTGTCTGTCTGTCCGTCTGTCTGGCTCTCCGCGCTCTAATTACCGTAAATATTCGTGGAATTTCCTGGAACTGATATATGTTATTAAAGTTCACTATCGGATGTTCCCTTTTGAAAATGGAGCTTACACCTTTACTGGTTTGTATACAGGGACACCCGAAAGTAGTTCAAAGCATTGTGTTCTATGAGAGGTATTTCTATAAATCCTATTTTCATACCTTTACTGTACAATATCTTCGTGAAATTGAAATGTATTATTGAAGTTTACTATTCGATGTTTACTATATAAAATAGATTACATACCACCACTAGTTTATGTACAGGGACACTCAAAAGTACTCCAAAGCATTGCGTTCTTTGTGAGATATTTCTATAAATCAAATTTTAATAACTTTACTTTCCCCGAAGTTTTAGGAAATTGAAATATGTTATTTATATGCACAAAAGAATGCTTTGCATAGAATATAGCATGGTTACCATTAGATTTACAGGATGACACAAAAATATTCATTTATATTAAGAGCTATTAATAAAAAAATTTCTAGAATTGTACTTTCGTTTACATTAAACGTTTTCGACACTTTCTATCATTTTTTTAGTGTGAATATAATTTCAATTTGTGTATATGTCTGATAGTTCTTCTGTCCGTCTGTCTGTCTCTCTGTCTGTTTTTCTGCGCTATAATTACCGTAAATATTTATGGAAATTCTTTAAACCGATATATTTTATTGACGTTCACTATCGGAAGTTCCCTATTGAAAATGGAATGGATACCACTTCTGGTTTGTGTACAGGGACACCCAAAATATTCGAAAGCAATTGTGTTCTATGAGAGGAGTTTCTATAAATCATATTTTAATACCTTTAATGTATAGATACTGTAATGAAATTTTAGTATGTTATTCAATACCCTATCGGATGTTTCCTATGTAAAGTAGAGTACATTTCTAACTGGTTTGTGTACAGGGGCACTTGAAAGTACTCTAAAGCATTGTGTTGTATGAGAGTTATTTTTATAAACCAAATTTTAATAATTTTATCTTCCACAAAGCTTAATGCAATTGAAATATATTACTCGTATGCACAAAAAAGTGTGCCGTCTATGTAATATAATATGGTTAGCATTAGATTTACAGGGCCACACAAAAATAATCAGTTACATTAAGTGCTACTAATAAAAATTTGCTGGAATTGCACTTTTGTTTACATGAGCGTTTTAACACTTTCTTATAATTTTAGTGGGAATATGATTTCAATTTGTGCATCTGTCTGTCCGATTGTCTACCTTTCTATCTGTTTTTCTCCAGATCCTATCATCCGTGAATATTTTCAGAATTTTTAAAAAATGATAGACTCATGTTCCCTATGGAATATTCCCTATTTAACATGTCATTAATAGGTCCTGTACAACTAGTTTCTTTACAGGGACAACAACAACAACACGAATAAAAAAAAAGCCAATGTATTACGTTTTAGGACGGAATTTTTTAAAATTTATATTTAAAAAACTTTCTACTACAAAAATCTTAAAAACATTGACATGTATTATTAATATTCTAAAATATTGTTTTGTATAGAATATGATATGATTAATTTTCAGATTTACAGGGCTACAGTAAAATATTCAGAGAGTTTAAAAGCTGTAATTATAATCTAACGGCTGCATTTTGTTTTGCGTTAAGCCTTTTTAACACTTTCCAAAATGCCTAAGAGTAATTTTAAAATCAATTAGTCTATCTGTATGTTTTTCAGTCCTTCTGTCTGTTGTGTGATAACGTAGGCAAAGAATATTAATATTTATTCGATACAACAATTGCGTACAGTTGGAAAGTGTTACTAATCAATGCGTACTGCATGATTTTTCTTTCTTGTTATTTTAATTTATTCATACGTTTACAAATAACTGTATAAAATAAAAAAAAACTGTCTTTGACAAATGAAAAATGACATTAAAATTAGAAATAGAAATATTCAAATATTTAAATTACTTTTTTATGTAAATATGTATGATCTTATTTTTTTCCATTAGACAGTGTATCAAATTAATAAAAGTAAATCTTTTAATCTTTATGAAACGTTTGATGCTAAACTCAACCTTATTTCTCATCTTTATTCTTATTCAAATTATGTTTCATAAAAATTCTAATCTTCATAATATTTAACAAACAAATCAGTTTATTATTAATATGGACAATCTTAATACCCCAAAACATGAACTTTATTTTTTTTTTTTTTATCTAAAATTGTTTATTAAAAAAAAAGTTTATAATTAATATTCGAAAGTGACAGAATGATTTAAAAACACAAATTGGTTAATGATTGTTCAATTTATTTAAATACAAATATAATTAAGCACTCTTTCAAAGAAATTAGCCTTAAATATAAGCTGGATCTGTTCTTAAAAATACGTTTGGAATAAAAGGCAGCACTCATTCTTTTTGTTTTATGACAGTATATTCCTATTTCTTACAGAAGTTAAAAAAATTTTTGCAATACTTTACTTACTGACGACCTTCTATAAACTATTTTTTGAAAATTCTGCGCACAAAGAAATTATATGAAAAGTCCAAATGCCTTAGTTTTTTTTTTTTTTTTTCCTTTTTAGAATAGAGGACCATTAGTCTCAATCTACGGATTTTTACGACACCAGTTTTTCGATAGTTGCACATATATCGAAATCGAAAATTTATCGAAAATATAATTGAATAATTTGAAAGCAATGTTATAATTTGAAAAAAAAAAAAAAAAAAAAAAAAAAAAAAGCTAATCGTCCTCCATACTAAACTAAATTCTGCTTTTGCCAGAATTCATCAAAATCTTTTTTTTTTTTTTTTTTTTTTTTTTTTTAAGAAAGAGAAAAGAAAATTAATAATAATCAGAATCAAAGAAGACAGTATCGGAAAAGTTTTTTTTTTTACTTTCCGAACACTATAGTGAGGAAAGTATTGTAATCATGTCAAAAATCCGAATTCGAGATTTTGATGTTTCTATACGTTTTGAGGTCCCCTGAGTCCGTTTTCACTATTTTTACGATGATGTATGTATGTGTGTGTGTATGTGTGTATGTGTGTATGTGTGTATGTCTGTGGGTGAACACGCTAGCGTCTAAACGCTTCGTTCGATTAACCTGAAAGTTGGTACGCATATTGTAAGTCACCATAGTACGAACCCTATAGATTTTGGTGAATCTAGCACTTATAGTATTTTTAAAGGGACACAAAGAAAAATTCTTTATCATTATGGCCTATGGGAGCAAAATCTTAAAAGTGCGATAGCATCTAAACGCCTTATTCAATTGAGCAAAAATTTTATACACATATTGTGGATCACAAATACTCAATCTGTATAGATTTTGGAGAATCTAGCACTTATAGTTTTTTTACAGAGACACAAAGAAAAATTCTTTATCATTATGCCTATGGGGCCAAATTTTTAAAAATGTGATAGTGTCTAAACGCCTTATTAATCCGAGCAAAAAAATTGTACACATGTTATAGATCACAGTTGAACTAACTGTATAGAATTTGGTGAATCTAGCACTTACAGTTTTTTTACAGGGACACAAAGAAAAATTCTTTATCATTATGGCCTATGGGACTAAATTTTTAAAAGTACGATAGCATCTAAACGCCTTATTGAATTCAGCTGAAAATTTATATGAGTATTATAATTCACTGTTGCACTAACTATAAGCATTTTGGTGAATCTAACATTTATAGGTTTTTACAGGGACACAACGAAAATTTCTTTGTCATTATGATCTATGGGCTCAAAGTTCAGTAGCGTTAAATAAAACAACGTGTAATAGATGGAGAAAAATACTCAAACACTCTATTATGGTTTTCTCTCTTTTGTTAGTTTAACAACTACTCTTTCTTTACTTTATCTACAAAACTGTTAATTACTCAATGTTCGGAAAGTCGAGTGGAGTCACTCCAGATTTTTTTTTCTTGGAGGGAGGAAGGGTGAAAAGGTCGAAATGTTTATATTTTATTAATATTTTACGCCAAAGCCGCTAGTAAGAAATGCTGATCGTCTGCTTTTAATTTTGTTATTTTAATGAATAGTGCAATGCAAAATAATATTTATTTTGCATTATATATATATATATATATTGGGGGGGGGGGGTGGAAGGGACACTCTAATTTTTAAGTCACTTAAAAAATATATTCCTTTTAACGTCAAAAAACCAATTGATATATAATGTAAACTAAATCGATATAAAAGCTAATAATAAATGTACACTAAATAATGCAATTTGATTTATAAGAAACAAAGAGAGAATAAAAAAAAAAGAGTACATGTGGTTTTAAAGAAAAATTCAAATAGTTCAAATTATTAAATACCAAAACTTTAATTAAAAAAAAAGGGGGGGGGATACATTTTGCTGAAAAGATGTGGAAAAAAAATAAAGAATACGGGCGACTATCTAAAAATAGGCAGTAGGGGAGCGTGGGGCTAGTTGTAACAGGGGTTAGAAGTAACACGCAATTTACGAAATAGTTTGTAACTATTTGATTAAATATTCGGATAAATATAATTCTTATGACACGCTTTATTATGTAAGCACAATCAGTGTTCCGCAAAAATTGTTAATAAGAGGTTCTGTACACGTGCTTCATTCTAGCTAGTTAGTGGAAAAATATATTTCGTAAATTTTAATTAAAGATATGTTAATTTATATTTTAAAGAAATGTTTGTAGCTATATATATTATATATGGGCTAAGTTATAAAATGTACGTTTAATTTTTTGTATAAATAGTTATATTAAAAAAAAAAAAAAAAAAAAAAAAATCAAAATCATTCGATGGGGCAAGTTGAAACAAAATATTGGGGCAAGTTGTAAACATTCATGTAATTAGACATTCTATTTTAAATGTTAACAAGCAAATTATTCTATGTTTTATTCTATGAATTTGTTTTTTCTTGTTTTATGATGAGGAACTATAAAAAGAAGTATGAAAAAGCTTCAAAGCGTCATATATGAAAGGTACAAATATTATACACCATCACCCGAAAAAATAAAAAAAAAAAGGAAAATATTTTGAAAAGATAATTAAAAAGTAACAGAAACATAAAGAGAAAGAAAAAGATTATAGGAAGAAATAAATATATAAGAAAACGAAAATATAAATAAAATGATTTTATCTCCAGATATAAATTCTGATTAAAAGTAGTGGTTTTACTTAGCTTCTGGAGATGCCTGAAGCTAGGGATCGTAAACTCCACCTTTTTTTTCGGGACACTTTCATAAATAAGAAATTTATGTCTTTTTTTGCTACCACTATTTTTATACAACGATTTCTATCCTGTTTAATCACGACATATTACTTTAAAAATACAATAAAAATTTCTCTAAGAAAAAAAGTGGTGGCAAAACAGGCGGAATATTCACATCCCTGAAAGTGTCCTAAAAAAAGGGGGGGGGGCGGGGACTTCGACCCCTGCTATAGACTCTCTGAGGCAGAAGAGTGTGTATAATGTATACTTGCCAATATCCTAATTAATATTCCGCAGTGATGTCAGTCCCGCCCTTTTTTCACACCAGTAAATTTTAAGATTAATAATCTCCAAATGCAATTACGATTAAATAAGAAGAAAAATACTTTAAAAAGATACTGGTGTGAATAAGAAGGTAGGGCTAACAATACTACGGAATATTAATTAGTATGTTGTCAAGTATGGTATAATGTTTAATTTGCAAAATGAAGGCACACATTAAGTGAGAGGGAACATGAACAATATATATTTGTTTTGTATTAACTTTAGTTCTGACAAAGAGTGACTTCTATATTGATAAGATGTTTAATTTTTTGTTTATTTTACTACAATCTATTTGATATAATTCATTGTTACTGCGCCAAGAAGGTACAATTTAATACATTTATTGCTTTTTGTTTTATTAAATTAATAAATGGTTGATAGCAAAACATTCTAAAATATTGTCGTTTTTATTATTAGTATTTCCCTCATAACTGTTATAATTTGGCCCACGCGTGTTACAATTTGCCTCAAATCCGGGGCAAATTGTAACAGACAAATAATTTTGAAAAAATATTTTTTGTGCTAAAATTAGCAAAATCAACGAAAGTTTTTCTTTTATGAATATGATAGAGAAATACTTATGCTACGGAAAACAGCAATTATAAACAGGAAAACGTAAATACATTTTAAAATATAGTTAATTTTCTAAAAACTGTTACAACCAGCCCCACGCTTCCCTAATAATAAAAAATGAAGGATATATATATATATATATATATATATATTTTTTTTTTAATAGAAAACTTTAATAAATTATACAATCAGCATATAGTGCGCATATGTTTTTATAATGTTAGTTTACAAATTTGAAGCATTAATTTTTAAAATATATCTTTCCTTAATTTTTAAAGCTGTGGAATATTATTCTCTCACGTGCAACTATCACCAACTAAAAAAAAAGAAAAAGAAAGAAAGAAAGAAAAATAAAAATAAAAATAAATTCACTTTAAAATGCTTTACTTGTCTGATTTTGTCTTTTAAATTAAACAAATAATGTGTTAATATTTTATATTTTTCATGTATTCGTTTATATATATATATATATTTGTGGGGGCAAACCAATTTGCAATTTATATTTCAAATCATTTTTTCATTCGCTTTTAAATCAAGATTTTTCTTATTAATTCAAGATTACTCATTATTTATTCAATATACTATAATTAAAGGGGTAAATTTCATAATTTTTCATCAACATAAATAAGCAGGTCAAACAGAAAAGAAAATTATTATATCGTTATGTAAAATAAATATTGATTTGGCCGTCGGAAACATACTTAATATCATGAAATTGAATTATAAATTTTAGACGTCTTTCAACGAGAATTGTATGGAAATTCCAAATATAATTTTCATTATATTAAAAATCGAAAATGAAATAACATATAGCGTGAATGACAACATTACAATATTTTAATGTAGCATCATATAGCATTATATTTTAAGTTAAATATTTACTCCAAATTAAGAGAAGAATAAAAAAAAGTTTTTGAGTAAAGTGTATCAATATTACATTGTGCTTCGATTTATTTACTTTTTTAATTACTAAAACGTGATTTTTATTTTGAAGAAAAAAAATCATGCTTAAGAATAAATATCAAAACTATAATATTAGCACTAATTTATCATATCACTAACAACTCCTTATAAATTAGAGTATCATTTTTATCTTTATGTTTTTTCTAAATAATCCTTTTGAAAATGCACAAGTATTCTCCTCTGCAATTCTAAATTTATTCTAAATGCTACGAGTCTTTTTATTTCCAAGCGCGCAAAACATAAACTCAGTTTCGCTGTAGAGGCTTTCTCCTACAGCGACTAAAGCAGATGTTCTTTCTCATGGGCAGTAGAAAACACAAAATCTCGAAAGTGTAAAAAGTGTAAAAAGGAAAGGGGAAAACTCAATAACATTGACGATTATTAAGACTGATATTAATACGAAAAGTTTTAACTCCTATAATTTGCCCCGATTTTCTCGCATATAACAATAAATAATAATAATAAAGAGTTTGAAAAACACCTCACTATATTTGAAATGATTGATATTTAGTGAAAGATGGACATTAAAACTCTGCCAATTTGACTATAGAATGCCTGTTTTATACATATATATTTATTTAAATATATATATATATATATATATATATATATATATATATATATATATATATTTAAATTTGTTTTTCTAAAATAATATGCTTATTTTATATAATACATTCTAATTTGGATTATTTTTATCTTTAGTAAAGGTAAATTAATTGAGTTACTTTCTTATATACATAAATACGTTTTCTGATCCACTAAACTTCGTAAATTTCAAGATAATTCTAGACACTTATTTCTTTTACAGTATGCTGAATACTGTTGAACATATGTTTCTACATGTTATCACTATGGAGTAATTTCTCTTTAGTAATTTCCATTTAGTTATTATTTATACATTTTTATTTTCTTCTATATACATAAGAAAAAAGTACATTAAGGATAAAAAAACGAACAAGAACGGAAAATTATGCGTATTATTAAAACTTTACAAATTAACATAATTGTTGTATCGTATAACTTTCAATGCTCTTTGCCTACGTAAGCAAACCACGGACGGTAGTTCTCAAAGGCATACATATAGACTAATTCCTAATCATTCTTAAGCTTTGTTAAAAAGTGTTAAAAATGCTTAACATAAAAGGAAACGTAGCTCTTTTATTCTAATTGCAGACCTGAATGTATCTGAATATTTTACTGTATCCCTGTAAATGTGAAGGTTGACAAAATCATATTCTATACAAAATGTTATTTTTACAATAGAAAGTTCTTTAAATGAAATTTATAAAAATGTCTGTCCGAAAATGCAGTGTATGGCCCCTTTTTTTTTTTTTTTTTTTTTTTTTTTTTTTTTGGGGGGGGGGGGGTCCCTGTATGCCATTTAAAATAAAGAGCATTCCATAGTGATTTTGAATAACATATAGAATTTCCTAAAAATTCCGAAAATATTTACGGATGCTGGGGGTGGGCAGACGGATGAATGGACGAAGAGGGAAGTGGAAGAGACAGATGGACAGTCGGACTGATAGGTACACAAATTGAAATTATATTCACACTTAAAAAATGTTAAAAAGTGATGAATCGCTTAATGTAAACGAAAATCCAATCCCAGCAAATTTCCAATAAAAGCCCTCAATGTAACTGAATTTTTTTGTGTGGCCCTTAGAAAGCATTCTTTTGCGCATATGAATAATATATTTCAATTTCATTAAGATTTGTTCAAAGTAAAGTTATTAAAATTTGGTTTATAGAAATACCTCTTATAGAACGAATGCTTTGGAATACTTTCGGGTAACCTTGTGCACAAAACAGTGGAAACATTTATTCTTCAACCACATTTCTTGAAACCATGGAAGCCTCTGCGCAAGCGCTGATTCAACGAGTCCAGAGTTAAAATAGGGGTGAGAGTCATCTGATGAAAATAAGCGATACCAGAGCATCGAATACCTGGATGTTTGCCAAGATACCCCTCCAACCCGTTGGACTCGTCTTCACTGCTAGTCTTAGGAAACGTGGTTACACTATACTCAATTTTCTACAGTAAACATCCGATAGTAAACTTGAATAACATATTTCAATTTCGTTGAAATTTGTGTAAAATAAAGGAATTAAAATATCGTTCACAAAAATGCCTCTCATAGAACACAATGCTTTAGAATTGTTTTGGGTGTCCCTGTACAGAAGCCAGTAGAGGTATTCACTCCATTTTTAATAGGGAACATGCGATAGTGAACTTGAATATCATGTATCAGTTTCAAGCAATTCAATGAATATTTACGGCAGTTAGAGCGCAAATAGACAGACAGGCGGACAGACAGATAGTTAAACCGAAGTCATTAACACTTTTCAACTATGTTGGAAAATGTTAAAAACATTTAGAAATTGATAAAAATCATTAATATAAACGAAAATGCAATTCCAGTTAATTTCCAATAATATCCATTAATGTAACTGAATATTTTTTGTGTGGCCCTGTAAATCCTGTTAATCATACTTTATTCTATGGAAAGCATTGTTTTGTGCATATGAATAATATGTTTTAATTTTATTAAGATTTGTGCAAAGGTCATAAAATCTGATTTATAGAAACGCCTATCATAGAACGCAATGCTTAGGAATACTTTCGGATGTCCCTGTATACAAATCAGTGATGGTATTTACTCCATTTTCAATGGGAAACATCCAATAGTGGAATTGAATAACATATTTCAATTTCATTAAAGTATTAAAATATGGTTTATAGAAATACCTTTCGTAGAACGCAAAGCTTTGGGATACTTTCGGGTGCTCTTGTACACAAACCAGTAGAGGTGTTCACTCCATTTTCAATAGGGAACATCCGATAGTGAACTTGAATAACAAATCAGTTTCAAGAAATTCTATGAATATTTAAGGGAGCGCGGACAGACAGACAGACAAACCGAAGTCATTAACACTTTTCAACTTTGTTGGAAAGTGTAAAAGAAAAAGAAGAAGAAGAAGAAAACCCACACTGAAGGAAAATTGACTTCTACTGTTTTTATTTGTAATAATTTCAAAATTAATCATTGAAACAAACAAAACTGTCATGTTTACATAATACCAAAGAATAATATAATACCTATGTACATTTTCAATTTAGTATTTCGCTTTATTACATTTTACAAGGTACTGAAATACACATTTTTTCTATTCTTTTGTGGTTTATTATATAAATAAACACGTTTAACAAAATTATATGAAATAAAATATTTATTTATTACATCAAAACAAATACTGAATAAAAGAAATGTATGTTGTACTGGGTAATTCCACCTTTATACACTATCTACCAATAAGTATTTAGACATTTTCCTTTTTAGACGTTTTGTCAAATATTTAGAAACTTCTTAATGAATTATCTTAAAACTTTGGGAGTATAAGGAGCATGTTATACCTCATATATTTCAGCCAAGGGTTTGTCTGGAAGAGAAAAAGGAGGCCAGAAAAAATTCAAAAGGTTTTCGATAACCCTGTAATAAGTAATGCTTGAATTGCACTTTGGCTGTAGCATGTGATTTTGATGGATTATAAGTATTTTTATACTTATCTGTATGAATTTTTATGAGGTTACCACACATATTCATGGTGACATAACGGTTATTTTAAAAAATTTCACTTTTTTAATCATAACACAGTGCAAAGCCATTTTTAGAAAACCTGGCATGCTAAATTAGACATAGCATACTGCAATAAGAATGCAAAAATGTTAAGTATCTAACGAAATAGGAGCATTTTTACTAAATGGTTTTTTACTATGCATGCCAAGGCTTTTAAAAAAATTCATTTGCATAATTTATTAGCTAAAAGTATTGAGCTACTTATATGGAAGCTTCAAAGAAATATCGTGTAAATTCAAAAAGTTATGAGAGATAGCATGAACTCTCTCAAAATAAAAGCTATACTATAAGGAGTTTTACTTACATTTTTATTTTAATTCTATCAATGCCCAATGGTAATGCAGTGTTCACTTACTTTAAATAAATATTGATAAAACTTCTTATCATATTTCTTTTTTATGAAAGGAATTGAAATTCTCTTCATTCTAACTCATAACTTTTGAATTTATACGATATTTGTTTGGGGTGTTCATATAAGTAGCTCAATACTTTTGACTATTATAATATGCAAATGAATTTTTTTAAAAGCTTGCGCATGCGTAGTTAAAAATTATTTAGTAAAAATGCGCATATTTCGTAAGATATTTAACATTCTTGAATTATGATTGCGGTATGCTGTGTCTAATATGGTACTCCAAGTTTCCTAAAAATGGACTTGTACTGAGTCTAATGCACTACGCGTTATAATTAAAAGTAGAATATTTTTTTTTTTGCAATTTTTTAAAGAAACTGCTATATCTCCATAAATACATATGTAGAATTCATAAAAATTTATACAGATAATTATAAGAATCCTCATAAACACATATTACAGTTAAAATGCATTTGAAGAATTACTTTTTACTGGCGGGAGGTGACAAAGTATTTTTGGGGGTTAGATTTAAGGCCGATTGACTGCACTATGGTCCTAGATCTATAAGTGGATGGCCTGTCATGGGGTCTTTTTAAGGGGTCATAGTCCGTATTCACGAGTTTCGGAGAAGACCACGGAAATTTCTGAACGGCTAGGTCGAAGAGTGCGGCCTAGGATCGAACCCGGCACTTCCCTCCTACCAGCTGTAAGCGCAGAACCGCTCGGTTACTGGTGGGGCCCCAAAACCTTTATATTTTTGTTTATTTTTTACTGGTCCCCATTTCTTGTTCAGGAGAAGCTTTTGCTGAAAAATATCATGCATAATATGTTCTTTATAATCCCAAAGTTTCGAAATAATTCTTCAAGAATTTTTCTGGATATTTGACAAAACGTCTAAATTCGAAAGTGTCTAAATACTTATTTGTAGATAGTGTATGGAATTACTGCTTTAATGCTTAACGGCATAGTATTATACAGCTTTTTAATATGAACCCCAGAAACTTTTGTTGTGTCAAACATCAGAAATATATTTTTTCTAGTTCTTGTAAAGTTGTCGGCAAATTTCAATTCCCCACCTTCTTTATAGAGTAAACATTTTCGATCTGATTGAGATCAGGACTATTTTCAGGTCTGGTAAAGAAGAAATTCTGCAATATTCTTTGTAGGATTTAACCTAAAGTGAAAAAAATAATGATTACTTACAGACTAATAGGTGCTTATGAGGATGGATATGTAATTTTAACTTTTTGAATCAAATAAACGTACCACAGATGTCATGTGGTAAGGTGCATTATCATCTTGAAATATTGATTGTAGAAAAGTCTGAGATACTTCCAAAATAGTCGGATAGGCATCCACTTTTATAATGGCTGAGTTTTATTTTGAGTTAATATATCCCTTCAGCATTAAAATTTACCCTACAATGCCATGCAATCCCAAACCATAGAGTACAGGAAATATTTCACTATTTTAGGTGTGCAATTTACGCTAACGCGAACACATTTTCTTTGTCCGACAAGCTTGTTTCCGTCATCTCTAAATAAGTTAAATTTGACTTATCAGAGAATACCACTCGAACTCATTAATTTAATGACCATATTTTAAAATTTTTGACCCACTAATATTCTGTTTTCTTAATTCTTTTGTTAAATATTGGCTTTTTTTTTTTTTTTTTTTTTTTTTTTTTTTTTTTTTTTTTTACAAACCTTTTGGTTTTTAAACTCTCTTTTTTTAATCATCGCTACAATGTTTTTATAGAAATTATGTTGTTAAACACTTTTCTGTATCTCTTATAAGTTCTGAACATAATACAAATCGATTTTTTAAACGTTGTCTTTTTAATTTAACGTTACCTTGTGTGGAAGAGCAACCTAGAGCCAAATTTCTAGTTTACACAACCAATACATTTTATATCTTGCTAAAAACCATCTCATAAATGATTCGTTAACGCTAATTTTTTTTTTTTTTTTTTTTTTTTTTTTTTTTTTTTAACTATGTCACGCATTAAAATATTTCTTACTTTTCATTCTAAAATTACTATTTTCGTGGTATTACCTTGTCTTTCCCATTTTTTAAATACATTTCAAAATTACAACTTTCTTGACAACTGTTTTTGGTTTTAAATAATTGTTTCAAGCCTAAATTTTACATGGAAGATGACGTAATAAAGCCTGTTAAAATTTGTATTTTAAATAATAAAATTGGCGGTAGCAGAAAGGGAAAACTAAAATACTAAAATTTCCAAGTGATTTTTTTTTTTCTTTTTGTCCTTTTGTGTATTAGATTCTTGAAAATGAAAATTTTCAAAATTCGGTTTTCGACGGATCAACACGTTTTGAGATCTCCTGAACACGATTTCACTATTTTTAGAAAATATCTGTCTGTGTGGCTGTGTGTATATCAAAAATTTTATGTCGCGAAACAATGAACGAAATTTAACCAATCTTGGTATTTAGTTGGACCTCGACCTAAACTAGAGCTGACTACATTTGGGGCTCAATCGTTCAACAGGTTGCGCTGCCATCTAATTATTTCATATATATATATATATATATATATATATATATATATTTAATATGGCAGTATAAGACAATATTTTGTAAAAATTTACATAATGATAGTTAGTCTTAACGAATGATTGTAAAATTAATACGAATTACATTGCTTTGCATGAAAATCGGCTCCAACACCATTTTAAAAAATTCTTATGTAAAATGATCTCCTGAATCTAAATTTGACACCCATTTTGCCCTACCACCCACCGTTTTTTGTGGACACCCCTCTTTATTTTTTATCAGTTTTCGGTAATTGTATGGCTATAAATCTTATTTGTATGGGGGAGAAGAATTATTTTAATTGTTAAATATCTTCTGAGGGACTGCAAAAGTAAAACACATGAGCATTTGCAGCAAGGGTAAAATTTAGGGGGGATTTGCCACCGAAAATATGAATTACATTTATTATATTTAATTAATCAATTATCCTTTTTAAAGGAGCTGTGACAGCATCTGTCACGCTTCACCATAAGATTTCGTAAGAGCCCCTCTCAAAAGGTTATTATGATTATTTATTATACATTATATTTTTATTTTGTAAGGGTTAAAATAATTATTTTCCATTCTCCAAATCATATTCATGGCCACAAAATTATCGAACAGTGATAAAAATTGGACAAGGGCATGGCGTCCCGAATAAATAATGGGAGATTGGGCAAAATGGGAGTCATATTCGGATTCAAGAGGTCATTTTGTATAGGAATCAGCAAGATTGGTATCAGGGATAATTTTTTTTTCAACGCAGTGTTATTGATAGAAGTAATAGTAAAGCATTGTGTGCATATAAGGGCATCTTCCCCTCCCCCCCCCTCTCTGGCAATATAAGTTTTCAATAAGAGTATATTTCAAAGAAAACTCGGCGATGCTATCTTTAAAATAAATGCTTGGACTATAGATATGTGAAAATTTAAAACAAAGCTATCATCTTTTTTTTTTTTTTTTTTTTTTTCTTTTTTTAGAAAAAAAGAATCGCCTTCTTTCTGATGTCGGCACAAAATCGACTTTTTTTGGCATCTAGAGATTCTTTTGGCATACTTCTCTGATATAAACATTATCTGCATTCATAATGAAAAAAAATTAATAAATAATAATTTAATGAATAATTTGTACTGCGTGAATTTGTAAAAGATAATATAGAAGAAAGTCTTGTGGTGGCCACAACATACTAGTTTCATTATATCTTTCATTTTTTTTTATCATAAGGTTAGATGTACCATACTTTATTTGGCTTACTAATGCCCCCTATAATTTGAAATTTTCAATTTTTTTCTGCTTTCCAAAGAAATGAACGTTCCCTGACGCAAAAATTCCTTTTTTTTTTTTTCAGTTTTTTAATTAAATTTATCATTGTTTCTTCTTTGATGTTATATAATTTGGTATGGATAGACATTCCTATCTATTGTCAATTTGATATTTTTAAACAGATCCTTAGTAAATACGGGAAATTACTGTTTATTATAATGTGAATATTGTTTATTTTGTTTTTATTTTGTTTTTCTTTCCTTCTTTATTTATTTTTTCATATCTTTTATTAACTCCTGGTTATCCGTATTTTTTATTTTTGTGGATAAATTTGGTTTTTCATTATCTGTTTTCCTTGCATTTTACAATCGTGAAACTTTATACATTTATATTGATTCTTTGACACAAACGTTTTTATTGAATGATTTAGTACCACTCAAAGTAACTTAAAACCCAATAAGAAACGTTTATGTTTTTTTTGCCATTGATATTTCTTTTTCCATTATGATTTAGAATTAAACTATGTGGATATTTTATTTCTAATTAAACCTTAAGGAAACCTTTAAATAACTATTTGATTTTAAGTCTTTCTCAAAAATTACCAAATTTTCAATATCGAATATTATGGAAAGAAAACCTGTAAAAGTTCTAAAAAAGATTATTTAGTTTTATTTTGGAACGTAGATTTGTATTTGGTTCTCATATTTACTGTGAGTAGAGAACTTCTACTTTTCAATGATTTTATAATGTAGAGTAGAGTCCTGCATCGGGTCGGGTTGACAGAATTTTTTCTCTTGCGGGTCGGGTTCGGGTCGGGTTGACTGATTTTTTTTTCTTGCGGGTCGGGTTCGGGTTCGGGTCGTGTTTGGTTTTCAACAAGTCGGGTCGACTTGAGAACAACTTTCAAAATGTTTTTTACAATTATAAACATAAATTTATAGGCATGTTTACAACTATGTAACTAATTTAAACATTCTGCACGTACTAGACATGTATCGGTTGGTTGGTTGGTTGGATGATTTAAGGCCAATTGACTCCAGATGTGTCCTAGGCCTATAGGGGGATTGCCCTCCGTTTGAGTCTTTCTAAGGGGTCCTAGCCCCTATTTACGCGTGTTTCGGAGGAAACCACGGAAAATTCCGAACGGCTAGGTCGATGAGCGTGACCTGAGATCGAACCCGACACCTCTCATCTACCAGCTTCGAGCGCAGAACCGCTCGGCCGCTGGTGGGCAGACATGTACCGGAGCTCCCTATTGGTATCCGCGGATATCCGCCAGAAAAATAGATCCGCATTTGTATCTGGATCTGTTTTCTTTTCTTCAACGGAACTAATATGTATCTTTTGTAGAAATTGTATGAAAATTAGAAAAGTATTATAAATCTTTTTCGACTGTTGTTAATATATAAATTAAAGAAATACAAATACAGTATAACCTCGCTTTTTCATCGTGGAAATTGAAAAGATTTCGCAGTTTACAAGTTTTTCTTTAACTTTCTTCTATATTTAGTAGAAGAAAGTATTAGATTCTATCAACTTTTGGTGTCAACCGCTCAACGGGTGGCACTGCTATACAGCGATTTCTGCAATTTCAGGGGACGCTATATCTCAGGTTCTGTTGCGTATAATCCAACAAAATTTGATATGTGAGAAGACCAATATGAGATATAATGCTGATTCAATTTGAATGCTTATCAGCCAAGAGGTGGCGCTGATACACAGCGATTTCAGCAATTTAATGAAAGGCTATAGCTCAGGAACTACTGCACATAATTTCATATAAATTTGTATGTAGGTGCCATTTAATATATATTAGCGCCTATCAACTTTTGGTGTAAACCGCTCAACAGGTGGCGCTGCTACACAGCGATTTCTACAATTACAAGGAAAGCTATATCTCATGTTCTATTGTGTATCATCAAACAAAACTTAATATGTGAGAAGGCGAGATTATGAGACATTATGCTGACCCAGTTTGAATGCTTGTCGGCCAATAGGTGGCGTTCTTATACTGCAAATTTCATCGATAACAGGATGGCTATATCTCAACTTCTATGCCATATAACTGTACGAACCATGATATGTGAGATAACCATTATAAAAACGCATTGTTTAAGAAGTTATTTATAGACGATAAAACTGTCTCTCTTTGGATATTTAGTGTTAGATTTCCCTAAGATAAAAATTATTTGCATTCATCACGTTATACTTTTTAATAATAGTTTTAATAAATTATTCGCACTTAGTGAATTTGACAGAAAAATGTAGAAGAATGTCTTGTGGTGACCACAACATACTATTTTTTTTTATAATTTACCAACTGTGTGACAATGAAAATTTACTTTATTTTATATCATGTTATATCATTTTACCTTATTTTGCATGATTTTTAGATGAATAAGTAATGTTGATTTATTTTTCGGGTCTCGGGTCGGGTTCGGTTTAGATAAGTCGGGTTTCGGGTCGGGTTCGGGTCGCAAAAATTCTCTGTTGCGGGTTCGGTTCGGTTTTCGGGTTGATGAAAATTTTTTGTCGGGTTCGGGTCGGGTTTCGGGTTGATTTAAAATTCATCTGTCGGGGTCGGGTAAAACCCGACCCGCGCAGGACTCTGATTGTAGAGGCTCTCCTTAAGGCTACGTTTTACGAGTAATAACACATAAATTTCACAACATTTAATCTATTATGCTTTCACAAACAGCATCAATAACTCATAAAGTAAAAAAAAGATTTTTTTTTTATTTTTTAAACTGAATTTGTTTTGTAGAGTATTATGTAAGGTATAAACATTTAAAATATTCTGTATAGGGGGTATTCTAGTGGCATAAATTTCTGGGTGTTTTGTCGAGCTCGATAAAAAAAAAAAAAAAGTACTTTTACTATTTTTTTTTTTTTTTCCTTTTTACATGATATTTATTCATATTTTAAATATGCTCAAAAGTATTTACGGGAAATAAAAATAAATTAAAAAATGTATAAGCTGGTAAAGGAGGGGAAGGGAGTTAAGGGGGCTGTTCTCGTTTACAAGATTGCAGCCCTTCTGCTCTCCGAAACAAAATTTTAAAAAGATTCTTAATTACTAAGAATGTTGTTTTAGCCACTACCTTAAAAAAAAGTGAAAAAAAAAAAGAAAGAAAGAAAGAAAAAAGAAAAATAATCGCAAAATTGTGGCTGGAAAAATAGGCCTTTTTTTGACTTTTTTCATACTTTTTTAACATTTTTAAAAAATTTTAAATAGTTTTGATACAAAACTTGTAGGGGCGGTAGAAGGTTATATAATAAAGGCTGTTAAATAATTTGAAGCAAATAAGGGAAACAGAGCATGAGATTTCATGTCAACCATGTTAAAAAAAGTAGTTCGAGAAAAACGCGTTTAAAGTTTTGAGCAAAAGTTTCAGGCAGCCGCAGCAGTTTAAATCATATAATGGTATGCTATACTTAAAATCAGCGATTCCTGATTTATAGAGTGTTCCTTCTTCGACTTCAAAATATATATTTTTGGAAGCTCATTCTAGTTTACGAGCAGTTCTAGCTTCCTCAGAAGCACCAGAATCTCGTTGCTCGAAGTGCTCAATTTGACTATTGTCTCTTTTATTAGCGATTCATTATTATTTTGTGTTTGTGACACCAAACATCTTTCTAATATGTTTTCTGATGGAAAATTTCCGTATGTGGGCTTTATTACATTCAATAATTCGTCTTTTAGAGTTAGTCCGATTTGCTAAGACGGCGTAACGGACTGCATCACTAAAATGGCAATAACTCCGTAAATTATTGGAATTTTAAAATATACTCTTGAGGATACATTCTTAAGAATCTAAACTTAAAGACTCTCTATTTAAAAAAAAAAAAAAAAAAAAAAAAAAAAAAAAAAAAAAAAAATTCAAAATTCTCGATTAGAGTGCCCGATAAACTCATTACTTTGTTTGCATTTCACATTTAGGGTTTTTAGCGGTCCCTTCATATTTGAAAATTAATGATTTGTTTTAAACACTTTCTTTTATTTTCCCGACTAAAATAGAATAATAGAATAACAAAAACAATATATATATATATATGTATATATGTATATGTACATATACATATATATATTGTTATTATTCTGTTTTAGTCGGAAAAATAAAAGGAATTGTTTAATACAATGCATTATAAATCAGAATTAAAATGATGATATTCCAAAATTCAAAATCTCTTGTGAATTTCGACATACTTTAAGACGCTACGTAAAACAGGACATATTATTGTTAAAAATGCCTAAAGCGCGAGCTAAAATGCATTTGCATATTATGTGTTTGCTAAAATGTATTGATTGCATCAACACCTAGAAATGGAACTTTGGAAATTGAACTAAAATATTGTTAAAACTACGAAAATAAAACTATAATTACTATTTTTTATCCAAAGTAAATTTGTTAAATATAGATCGATACCTTTATTTCTCTAATATTTATACATGAAACACCCGAAGAATGATTTTTAATATGAAGTAATTGTACAAAATATTTGCTCAGAATATAACAACCACTCGCCAGAATGGAAATCTAATGTTTTTTCTAGTTTCATTTCATACAGGTTTTGCCTATACTAAAACGATATATTTTGATAAGTAAATTTTAAATCTTCCATTTTCCTATTTATTTATTTACATACATTTTTTTTTCTTTTTCATATTTAAATATCAATAACGAAATCTGCTTAATATGAATGTGCCTTGTTTTTAAAAAAGTATACGGTATCACAAAGAGAAAGTATAAATAAATAGATTAAATACTCATTTACTTATTATCCGAATTATCTACTTAGCACTAATTAGGTAATGTAGTAATAATAATTAATTAGATAAGTAATATGTCCACAATTGTTTAATGAAAACGCGAAAAAATTTCTCCTACCTCGATTTTTTTATATGTTGATAGAAAATCGATACAGTTATATTTAATTAGCGTTTCTCTGTAATTTCAAAATCTAACTACTAAACTACAAAAACTACTGAACAAACTATTAAATCTAATTACTAAAATTCGATTACTTATATGACATATATAGTTAGAAAGAACATCTTTAAATATGTTTGCCTTCCTGTCAATCATGCATTCAGAAATAGTCTGATAGTTAACAGTATGTTAAAAAAAAATATTAGAAAACTTATTTTATACAATTTATTCTTACTTTTGAAACCAATGTCTTCCTTTTTTAAAAAATATTTTATAATGCATTATTTCCGGAATCATTAATGCTCGGCCATTCATGGCTATGGAATATGATACAGAAATTAAGCTAAAAATCTAAATTGAACACACGAAATAAGACTAATAAAGAAACCTGGAGAATGCCGAAAACTGTAAAGAAAGAAAGAAAAAAAAAAAAAAAAAAAAAAAAAAAAAAAAAAAAGGTCCATTAATGGCAAATGTATATATTAATTTGAAACGTGTTTTGTCTGTATCCACTAAATTGAGAGAACGGCTAGGTGTAAAAATTTGGTTGAGGTGTCTAAAAAACGGTCTTGTATGTATGGATGTAATGGATATGTATGGATGGATGGTATGTATGGATGTAAACGGTCTGTAGATATGTCATCAAAAGAGAGAAAAAAAAGTGGGGGGGAGGTTAAAAACACGTTTACGAGCTTAAATCAGCTCCAAATTACTTCACGGTGAAGAAATTTTAGATGGGGGACTAGACCAGAATACTAAAAAATCAATTCCTGCGATTTTGGAATTTTTTATTTTAAAGGGGGAAAGTAGATTTGGGGGGAAGGGGGTAAATTAGTTTGAGAGAGAAATCCGTTCTAGACCCACACATATGTAGCATCTCATTTTAAAGGTCTTGAAATTTATGTTGATTGGGGATGTTTGAATACAATATAATGCGCCCCCTGATGGTGAAAAATGGAACTAGGTGATTTTGTAGTAGGCCTTATCATCTTACGCCTTATTTTAAAGGTCTTGGTATTTCCTGACCGTCGGTGATGTTCGTACAGAGTACACTGTGCCCTGGCGGTGGAAAGTGCAACTAAAGGATTTTGCAGTTGACACCACTATGTGACACCTTATTTGAAAGGTCTTGGAAATTCAAGGCGATTGGTGATGTTCGTATACAACATACAGTGTCTCCTAGTGGAGGAAAGTAGATTTTGCAGCGCGTGCGTAGCATGCCTGCTATACGGCGACGCAGCCACAGGCAGTGGAAACACGAGTCAGAGGTTCATTCGGTTCAAGGTTAATTTTTGAGAATTTTTTCATGTTATTAGCGGCCATCATATATGCTGCCACAGGCACCGGGATCACGAGCCCAAGTTCCGTTCGTTTTGAGGTAATTATTTTTTACAGATGATTATTTTTTTCGCGATGCTTTCATTAAAAAATAGAAATTCAAACAAAATAGAGTTAAAGATATAAAATCATACAAATTTAAGGTTCATTTATGGTTATTAACATGGGCCCGGGCAACGCCGGGCGGGTCAGTTAACATGTAGTATTAGTATTAAACGAAATAGAAAATAAAAGAGAGCAACTGTTTATTTGGAGTCAGTTTGATGTCACACTGACAGTACTTTGTAGAAAGTGATGTCGTATATAGTGTTTCTATTTATAAGCATTTTTCCGAATTTCTTTTTTAAGTGAAATGTCGTAAAATATATTAGATGTTTTAACTTGAAATATATTTAAATAATGATGCGGCGATTTTTGAAAAATTACGGTCAATAAAGTGACCATCGAATTCGAGGGGTTTCAGCTAGTTATAGTTTATTTCGATACTATTTATTGTGACCTCAGAAGCATAAAATTATTGAATTTAATAATTATTTGAAATTGATTAATTAGAACGAATATTATTTGCTTTGCATCTCTCATCCATATTATTGCTACCGTATCATAATTCCGAAGTTTTTTTTTTTTTTTTTTTTCTTTTCCTAATGGCGCGGCACAAACTCCGAATGTTATCTATTCGAAAAAGCATGCAAAAATTATTAAAATTATTTGCAACTCATTATATGAAATGTATAAAAAATATAAAATTGCGAACTTTTTTTTTTAATCAGTTTTATAAAGATTTGTCAAAATTTATGCGTGATAATTTTCTAAGTAATAATTACAATTGGTTATTTTATTATAAATAAATATTATTTATACTGTCAACCATTTTTTCCCAAACAGCGTTCTATAATATTAAAAAGGAGGAATGATTTTAGTTTTCTGCTAAGTTGCGTGTAAAATTTTTATGTAATAATTTTGTTTATTTAATTGGTGTATAAAACTACTATGTAATTTTAAGATCATCTGTATAACCATTGTTGTTCGTTATAATAGTTTTAAATACAATATACTCCCGATTTTTCGCAGAATTGAGAGGAACGAGTTTCGCTGATAAAACGCAAAAAAGGCTAAAAATGAGAAGTAAATAACACAAAAAATATTCTAGCTCAAAAACGTGAAAGTATTGCATATAAAACATAATACAAACAATGAAAATGTTCACAATTAGTAAATATATTTGTATTTTATATACTATAGGATGTAAAATCAGTAAACAAAAAAGTGTACATACTATGAAGCCAAGGTACAATCGGTACGCTAATTTACGCACTAATGTCACAATTACACTAAAGCACCGTTTATACGTCATTCTAGGGACTGACGTAAAAGAACGCATAAACGAAAAGTCATATAATCGAAATTTTAATAATAACACTTTGATTATTACAAATTTAATGACATTTAAGCAAAATTTATATGAAAATACTAATTAATAAAGTTTCTTAAGTTAGTAAATGTATATAATACTTTTTCTCAGGACAATAATAATAATAATAATAATAATAATAATAAAGGATTATTACAAAATGTGAGAAAAATCATGTTATTATTGCATGAATGGGTACTAATTACATGTATTATATGTTGAGTACTATATTACATTCCTTAACAACTATATGAAGACATTTTGAATATTAATTATGTATATTGCGTCTCTTTAAAAATAAGCATATGATTTATGTCCATACAGAGAGTTATTTAATAACATTAAAAATATTTAATGTTCGTCTGATTTGTTGCTTGTCTATGAGTATTAAAAATTCTACTGTGAATTCAATTGATTCATTGATCAGTACTCTTCGATCTCTCCACTTAAGATGTTTTTTTAGGAAAAACCCCTGTTATTAGAATGGAAAATAATGACAGTTCGAGAAATTTTTCGAATTTTAGGATAGTGGAAAAAACGTAAAACCAATATTAGCGGCGTATAAACGAAGGATTTCTGCATTAAAATGAATAAGAATGAATCGGGACTTCACTGAAAGGACGTATAAATGTAAAAGACGTATGAATGAGAGACGTATAAATGGGGATTTACTGAACATAATATCGCAAACATTCCAATATTTTAATTTATTATAGAGCATTGTAATTACCTGGCTTTTTAAATATCACTTTAATTGCAGTAATATTTTTCTCCAATATGTAATTCCAATTAAATTAGAGAAAAAATATCTTTCAAAAAAATAAATCAATAAATAGTGCGGGGAAAAAATCGGGTACAAACATTGCCCTTCTTCTTTATATAATTACATTTTTTTTCTTTAAAAAATGCAATCATTTGTTTATGTTTCTTGTTAAGAACACGCTTTCTCTTGATGCTGCCCTTTTCATACAATCGCGGATTATCGGGAGTTTACTGTAGTTTACGTAAAAATTTATAGAGTGTTTTTAAGATACTTCAATATACTTTAAGTTACTTCATTAGGTATCTAAATTATTTTTAAGCCACAGTGTTGACAGCATCGTTCTTATTTCATGCTCACTAATGGCGGTGCTCTCTATTTCTGAATAATAACCATCAAAACCTAAGATAAAATATCTAACTGCAATTTGTTATATGGTACATAAGAAAATACATATGTAACATTTATCTCTCATAATTATTTCATATACGTATTTTGAAATGCACCACAGTTTATCGTAATATATAAAATTATGATATTTAGGTTTCGTGAATAGATGATCTCTTATGACAAAATAAACCATAAATATTTGTGACAACAACTTTATGAATCAACTATCAATTACTTTTATTTCTTCACTGAAAACGATTCATTGTTCACATTTTTCTTTTTAATTTGAATTCTATGGCAAATGTAATGTAATGATATAATGTCCGTTGGTTGCAAATATCTACCTATTACATTCCCATATAGCGAGAGAATCTAAAAAGTATGCATAAAACAAATCCGCATGTTTATTCCGTACAGTTTTAGAATTTTTTAAATATGTGCGACTATAATATTTCGTACAAAATGGGCAAACTATACCAACCGATAGCTTTCCAGTATGGAGAAATTTATTTAAAAAATAAAATAAAATAAAGAATTATTTTTAATAAAATTTAAACCAAATAAATTGGAAATATATATATCTTTGTAAATATTACATGATTGCATGATCACTATGATGAATTACAATCGCTAAAATTGTTTTATTTCCCTTTTTCCTTTTGTACCTTTATCTTTTTTTCTTATAACTAAAAACTACTTGCAGCCCCACTAATCATACATGAACTAATTTATTCCTATTTTATAAGTCTTACAAATGTCAAAACATTGCTGCATATAATTTTTACGGGTTTAGGAAAAACATTTCTTTTTTTCGATGTTTTATCTGCTGGTGACATTATGAGTATAATTTCCCTTAAGCATTCGTATAAAGCATTAAGTGGTTAAACAAATTTAGTTTTCATTTTTCGCATTTCATAACGACAAAAGAGTTAATTCCGATATTTGTCATGTTATGTATTTATTTTAGGATCAAATGATTTGTCTTTGTAAAACATTTAACATGTTTTCTAAAATGTGGTTTATATGTAATAGGGGAAAGCTGAAAGCGCATTAATATTTTTAAATAATGTATAATCTTTATTTACATTTTGATTTAATTTAGATGTTTCTTTTTATTAAGGATTTTGGATTTTTAAGGAGTGTTTATTCTGCTATTTTAATATATTTTTTTAATTTTTATAGATTAGTTAACTATTTCTTAAGGCTATATATTATAATCTGAAAATAAATAATCTAGATATGTATCTGGAAAAAAAAATTTGTAAGCATCAAACTAAAAAAAGATTTATGAAAATACTTAACTAAATATTAAACTATTCCACTTTTTGATTGTAACTATCTTCTAAAATTTGGCATAGCAGATAAGGAAATCACAAAAAAAAAAGTAAGATATGTTATTAATTGCTTAGATATATTGTATCTTGCTTTCAGTCAGCATAGAAAAATCCCACAAAATTATTTTTTATTACATTATATGCGTTTAATTTATTTTAGAATATTTTTGCGAAATCGCGCGCACTCGATATTAGAATACATGAGCGTTTAATCTAATAAATAAATAAAATAAAAAATATTCATATTTGGTATATATAACTCTAAGCGTTTAAAAGAATTTACGTAATAATATATATATGTATTCCGTTTTTAATTTCTTCAGTTTTAATCATTATTTATTATTGTTGTGTAAAACATTAGAAGTATTTTTTGCTTATTCAAAACAGCTGGTTTTTAAAATCTTAACCCATTGAACGCCGCTATATTAATCCCACTGAAAATTGTTGAATTTTTTGTATGTTTTGGGTTTCAATGTGTATTTCTAATCATATGTAGTTGAAATAATTAAAAAAAATGGTTAGAAGATATAATATAATTCCAAAATGGAAGATTAGGCATCTAATTGGGGTAGAATAGATGCTCAAATACTGCAAAACCCTTATAAATTAGTTTTCTTGATCCCTTTTTGTTATAATTTAAGAAAAGAACTGTTTTATTTCGTATACGTTGTTTTAAACCCCTGTACTCGAATGAGTTATTTTTGGTGATTTCCTTTTCTTATGCAGTAGAAACAAACAGTTTTGTTTGAATAATTAAAATAAATAGAACTTACATTACAAACTTTTTGAAAAAACTATCAACGAAGCTGGAAACTTCAATATTTAATGTAAAAAATAAAAAATATATTTATCTTAATTAGTTGTAGAGAAAAAAAAATCTTAATCAAAGGTTCCCAAAATGGGAGACTTGGCGCTTAACAGGAACTTTATTTTATTAATAGGCCAGTTTGTAAAATGTACTGCATTTACAAAACAGTGTACATTTCCTAAATATAACTAGCATTATTTATATTCTTACTACAGTAAACCAATTTTTCTAGAAAATAAAGACATCATAAAAGTATTTGTTGTAAAACGCAGATATTGTTTAAATGTTTTAAATTCATTGGAAATATTCTTGATAGAATACTTTTTTTAATCAATATTAGCAATGTACGACAATAACGTTTCAAATATAATTGCAATATAACCACATGATTATTGTTACCAATTATGTAAAATATACAACCAGTAAAAGCAATTTATTATTAGGCAACATCTTACTGCTACTTGATTACTACTTACACCCTGTTACTGTTAATATACATATAATCGTGATACTGGATTGTTTACTTCAAAAAATGAATTTTTTATGTTGTAGTCCGCTTTATAGGTAATATTAACATAACTTCTATCTGCCAGAAGAATTCAATGTTTACTTTTTTGCTGCTAAATAAATATTGAATATTTTATTAAATGGTGTAAAAAGTAATAATAAGTTATTTATGTTCTTTATTAGACAAAATCTTATTTTTATTTTATTATTACATTCATCCTTTTTTGTCTATGCAAAACTATGAAAAGTGGTTGCTTATTTTAAAAAAATAATTTCGTTTATTATGGCCCGTTTATAAGTAAGATTAGCATAACTCTTATCTGACAGAAGAAATCAATGTTTTTTTTTTTTTTTTCCCTGCTAAATAACTGTTAAATATTTTATTTAATGATGCAAAAAGTGATTTTCATATTTGTTCTTTCATTTCCAGAGTATATTAAATATTTCGAGGTAGTTAATAAAATAAGTACACTAATATTGAAGACTGTAACGGACTCTGTAGATTATTTTCAACATCCAGAAAAAATTCCAACATAAATTGTTAACCAATCCCTAAAATTAGGTTCTCGCTTCTTTGTAAGATTCTTTTACAACTATTTTCGAACAATAAATTTTTAATTATATTCTTATTTTATGACAGAAATTGTTATTTAAAATTAATAGTGGAGAAAAATAATGTGTGTGGGATAGTATTTGTAACATTCACGTGGAAAAAAAATATATATTAACATTTCGGTAAAATAATTCTAGTTAAATTTTATTACCAGACAGCATAACAGGTATAATTTTTATTTTTATGAAACATTCCTGCATCTTCAGTATGATACATGCACTTCTAAAAATAGTTTTCATACTTTTCCTTTAAAGCAATATTATACTTTTTGAGATGTTATTTTATCAGAATGTTGCATGAATATATGGACTATCATAAAGATTTTGCCTCTATTTTTAACTTGTTTAAAATGCTAAAGAAGCATGCACATTTCTAAAATTCCAAAATTCAGGACTTTCAATCGAAATTCAGAATTTCTTAAGGGAAAGATCACCTTCCCCTGAAGTAAAAGAAATATTCATATAAATAGCTTTGTATTGAAAGCAGACTGGAATGAGCAATCATATTATACCCCCAAGAAATATTGATTTTCTATGTTACTCTGAAAACACATTTTAGTTTTCAAAATTTGTTACAGTTAATTTTTTACAAGTAAACATTTTTCATTAATATTTTTCTTAAACATCTACCTACTATTTCCACTTTAATTATTATTATTATTATTATTATTATTTAATTATTTAACATTGAAAGTCTCATCTTTCTTTAAATACATTTTTTTTTATATTTTTGCACTTATTAAGGAGATTTTAATATATATATATATATTTTTTTTTTTTTTTTCATAATTTTTTGACAGTAATTACCAAGAGGTTAAAGAACGTGAGTTTCTTAATATTAGAATTGATTACCAACACCCCTCTTTAAAAAATAAGTTAAATTTAGTATTTTTATTTTTTTCTGGTGTAACTAGGGCAGTTGATGTTAGTGCACCTTGGAGAAATATTATGAGAGGAGTTTGCATTCGGAATATCAGCATGCAGAGTAAATGAAGTTAACTGTCGTTACAGCGCCTAGAGTACATAGTGTCGAAAACGACCAGCAACTTCAGTGCTTTAAAAGTTAAGCTTCTCACCAGAGGTCAGTGCGATCGAATTTATTGTTTGAAAAACACCCTATCGGTTAATTATGTGCTTAGATCATGTGATTGAGCAGATGCAACTGGGAAAAGCTAACTATCTCTTCGTTTTGAGCAAAAAAATTCGATCGCCGCGCCATCTGGGAAGCTTAAATTTTTTTAGCAGTATTTTAAGCATTCGATTATAAGCGTTTGCCACACTGTATATTCTAGGCGCTGTACTGTCGTCTACTCAAGATGGCTTGCCACTATGCAGCGCTACCGTAAGAGCCATATTGTGTCTACAAAAACACTAGATAGTGCTGTGTTAGTTAATGGCTACTTCTGTTACGATTTTAACTTCATGTTTTTCCAGACATGCCAACTCTTCTTAAATCAATCCTCCTTTTCCCACTAGCAGCTCTATTGTGACGGTAATCAATCCAACCCAACCAACCTAAGTGTAATTACTTAGATATCATAATTAGCTAACTTGAAAAAATAATGAGCACAACAGTTAGACGTGTAATTGCCCCCCTTTAAAAATTTAAGGTTTCAATTTTGTGTAAAATTATACAGATGCCAAAGTTTTACTACTAAATTGCATAGACCAATCAGAAGAAAAGCTTTTACTCTTTTCTCTTTTATTTTCTCACCACTTTTCTTGATTAAACGTTTCTACTTCGGCCTTTGCTATTAGTTTTAAATCCTCTTATGTTTTTGGTTATACTACTTGCTTTATTTCTCTTACTTCTTTCTTTCTTTCGTTGACTTAGTAGATGTAGGGTATGTTTTCACCTGATGAAAATAAATATAATTTTCCGGAACGCGTTGGTTTTCTTTAAATTTTGATTGTTTTCCTAAAAAAGGTTTTGAAAAGTTTTTCTATTATTATTTATTTCATTAATTCCAGTGATATTTTGAAATGAACTAAAGAAAAAAATAAAAGAAAATTTACGAAAAATAAATACGGTTGTTAAAGATAAAATTCAATTCAAAACACAATATTTTTGACAAATAGGTATTCGGGAATTATTCTTAAAATCAGAAATTTATTTTTAAAGGTAATAAAAAAATTCTAATTTAATTTAAATAAAAGTGTAATTGGAATATTCCTACTTCATAATATTTTTCATTACTAATAGAATAATTTATAATATGTTTCTGTAAATACGCCATGTTTCTATTTTTTTCCCCATTTGTTGCATTGCATTCCTCTAGTAGAACGTACAGAAATTAAAATGTATGATTCGACGGCATATATCTATTAAATTTTGTAACGTGCTCTTTACCTTTCATTTTAATATATTCTACAATTGTATATTTTGTGATTTCCAATCCTAAAAAGTTAAAAGGTAAAGTATGCATGATAGCTTAATTGAAAAGTGTATTGAAATCTCCAGCTCAATTTCTTACCATTTCAAATAACAGAGCTAAGAGATATGAAATAAATATTCTAATCATGAAAATTCTCTTTACTTACTTATTCTCGAGACTACCATGTCAATCGTATCGCGCAATGAGATTGTTCAATCTTTATATAATCATGATGGTTTCAATTCTTAGAATTCTCGAAAGTCTTACTTCAAATGAAATTTCGGTAACGCCGCATAAAAGATGCATTTTGAACAATGTAAGTATGAATCTGTTACAAATTTATATGCTTCAAATAAGTATTTGATCTATTATACATATATTTCTTTGTCTTAAAAAATATTATCCGATTTTTAAGTATTCGTAAACAAAATAAAACACTACACTAAACAAATTAAGAAATATACTGCAAAATCAGCCATATAAATTTTAATATAATAGCTGGAACTTTGAAAAAACATAATGCACTATAAAGCAATTTTCATCTGAAATTATAAAAACAGAAATATTTTTTGCTCTGCATAAACTTTTAAATTATGTGTTAACTACAGACTTCAATACTATTCAACTTCTATTTCTATCCTCGAGATGAATCTCCCAACTACAAAATAAGCAATGGGCTCGAGGGCTTCAAAGAAACTACTTTTAAATTTAGTGCAATCAGGATTTTAACATAACATTTCAAACTCGGTAGAAACAATTTTACTTTTAGAATGCAAAGCTATCATTATTTGATTTCAGAAACATTACCGGGAAATGAAAGAAAAAAATTAAATAAATGGATTTTATAATTATAGAGTCGTACGTTTTCTATTTTTTATACTACAACAAACCTAATTTCTATAATGATCTATAGGAATGAAATAATTTCTCTAACAATCAAATAAGAAATCTAAAATGAAGAGTTATAAACGAAAGTTATTCACAAAAAGAAAAGTTACTTAAGGGTATTATAAATTTTCTAGAATACAGAATTAAACTATTTTTTATTTAAACATCAACTTGTCTATGCAATATAATATATTTTTGTATTCTAAACACTTTAAAACAGTAAATTCTAAAAAATCCCTATTAGAATTGCGTCACATTCATACGTAACGCAAAGCTTAAGTTTAAAAATTGAATAACAGCATATCACAGCAAAAATTTGGCTTTGCCAGAGTATTTTTTAAGTACTCTGGCATAACTCTCATTTTTTAAATTCTCCAGTTTATAAATAAATGTTCGTTAAACACCTTATTTTCTAATTTTTAGTCTAATTATGTATACTTCTCATCTCCTCCATGAAGTTATAGGAGATAAATTAATACCTACTACTTCAAACAATAATCATGAAGTTATGCCTTTTAAAATCTGCTAATAATTTATTTCATAATCAAAATAGATAAAGCTCCATATTTACCTTTAAAGGTACTATAATTCTAAATCATATTGTTAAAACCAGTTTATTGTTAAAACCAAGTCCAAACAAGATTTCAAAGTTATTAAAACCTTAAAAATTAATTATTAGTTGAACCGCAAAGAGACATAGTGAGTTTCATTAAAATAATAAATATGTTATATCTTTCAATGTATACGATACTGCTAAATCTTGAATTTTAAAAGTTATTTTCATGATACTGAAATGATAATGAGTAAATAAAAAAAAATCTCAATTGAAACATTGTAAGATTTATGAATTGTTAGAAAAACAAGTCAGTAGGTTGGAAACTAAATTATAATATCAGAAAATTTTATGCACGAAAAGTTGAAATTATTTCATTTTATTAGAGCTAAATTTACGAAGGAATGTGTTTTCGCGTGAAAGAAAATAAATGATTTCAGGAGAACTTTAATTAACCTTCAACTACATGAAGAATTTTAATGAAAGAAACCTTGAGTGTTGACAATTTTAAATAAAGATTTAACTCTAACAATCATCCGAAGGAGTTAATGATGTTATTTTACGAAGGAAGAAATAACTTAAACTAAATGATTAAACTTAATTACATAGATTCAAATAGAAATCAAAATAACATGTGACAGTTAATGAACGAAAAGTTACAGTCGAATAAAAAAAACAGTTTGAAGTGCCAACTTCTATACATAAAACTATAATGTAACTTTAACTTAGAAAAGTTGTATGTAGCAACAGAGTTGCCAAAATTTCTAATTTATTCCGGAATCCGTCATTTTTTCACACTACATTTCTTTAAAAGATATTTTCTTCTTATTTAATCGAAATTAAATATTGGAGAAAATTACTCTGCAAAAATTGTGGTGTGGAAAAAAGGCGAGTACTAACAATGCTACGGAATAAATTAGAAATGTTGAGTCAATTCTGGTAGCAATAAATTCGAAAGAAAAAAAGCGAAAACGAAAACTTTCACTTTTTTTTCTTCCGGTAATTCCATTCGAAGTTTATTTAAATTATTAGGCATATGGGCATGATGATTACATAATTTCAAATGAGGTCGTATACATGTCAAAATGTAATTTTGTAATTCGATGCAGCTCTAATCATTAGGAACTAAATGAGTATTCTTATTTATAAACGTGTATGGATGTTTTTCTTTAATGATAAAATTTTTTTGAAACTACTATTTTTTTTTTTTTTCATTTTTTTGGGGGTCTGCTCATTGAGCTACTGCATTTCTTTTAAACAAAAACAGAGTATGTACCGAAGCCATTTGCACTTCTTTTTCAGGTTGAAAAGCGTTAAAGTACCTAAAGAAATTCATTTACGGGTAACAATTCAATTTTAGATAATCACAAAGAAATATCAACCTTTATTTAGCTTATTTAAGCCTTTAAATCATTTCTAAAGGGAAACGCTTAGGTTATTTAATGAGACAATGCACAAAAAAGAATAAAAAATTCTCATTGAGACTGGCTAAAAAAAAAGGCTGCAAAAACAAATGCTTCTGTCATTTGTCAAATTCGCGTTTCTATTTTGTTCCAAATACAAAGGCTAATCAAACATCCTCTACTTGGAAAATTACAAAAATGAAGAGTTTATTTTTGATGTTTTCTGTTGACGTATGTTAAAGTTAAAACTACTACATATTTAGCAAATGGCTTCTTTTTAGCACCATTGGAAATCACTTAAACATTTCTTGATAATGAACGAGTGAGGGACAAAATCGGTTATTTTTGAAATCATTTAAATCGAAAAGTATTACCTGTAAGAGCATATATTATGTAATCAAATATTAGTGTTTTCGTTTTGATTTATGATACAAAAAATTTGTTGGTGTGAATTTATCCAAAATTAAGTTACGGAAGAGTGAAAATTACTCTGAATCAGTAGTTCAAGAATAATTATATGACTTTGCGTTGAACTGGTATTCGAATTTTTGACGTACTAAATTTCTTTAGGCGTTGCAATGTAATAGGAACAGGAAGAATCCACGAGCGAGTGTTGCCAACCTTTCGGTATAGGAAACTTAACCAGAAATCATATTTCTGCACATCGAAGTACACTGTTAAAAATTTTCTCCTAGGTTGAACCAAAACATGGTACATTTTTGCTACCACCATGCGATGGTGAAACCTTTTACCATTATTTGGTGCTTTACTAAACCAAGGCTTCAATAGCTACATCCATAAGACGGAGAAATTTTTTACCATAATTTGGTGCTTTTTTTAAATAAGAAACGCTAAATCATAATAGAAGGTTTCACCATCGCATGGTGGCAGCAAAAATGTACCATGTTTTGGTTCAACCTAGCAAAATGAAGCTACTGTAGTACCAACATTTGGTCCAACCTTGACCTGAAATTTTTAACAGTGTACATTGCCTGACTTTCCTTAGTATTTAAAAACATACTTCTACTATATCAATTTTAACCACTGTTAAAATACAATATTTGGAGTTTTTACTTTTAACTATTAAAAAAAAAAGAAATAAATATATACACGTATCAAACAAACTCTGAAATAAATTTTCAAATATTTAAAAAAAAAAAAAAAAAAAAAATGAAAAAATGAAAAAATGATATTAGGTTCGTTTAAACCCTTCCTTCTCGTTTCTCGTGAAAATGACGGGGTGAGATTTAGCTCTCTATTTCTCGTGCCCGTGATATTTCCTGGCTGGAGTGTTTAAAAGTAAAACACTAAAAATATTTAAAAACAAACCATTTCTGATACCCGGAACACTTTTATTTCTTATTTTATACATAGATGGAAGGGGCAGACTATTTAAAATGGAATTGGAGATAGTAGGTTATCCAATTTTTTTGTAATCTTAGCTCATTTAGTCTGTTGAATGCACGTGGTTTTTGTGCTTTGTGGTAAAATATTTTATTATTATTATTATTATGATTCTGTACATTATGTAGTCAGAATCACAAAGTGACGCGTATTTTAATTTTAGTTTAAATGCATCTAAGAGTGATTCGGAAATAAGTATTATTTATGAAAGTTCGGATAGCGAATCTAAGAACAAAGTACGTATGATGTTGTATTATACATAAAATTCTTTTCATAAAATAATGTTTTAATGTTTAAAACAAACACACGCACACACACACACACATATATACATATATATATATATATTCTACTTGCTGGAACGCCAACATTCGGTCACAATAACCCTCATTTTTTATTTTTATGCAAAATTAAACTTTATTGATTTCAAGCTAAAAAAAAAAAAAAAATTAAAAATTAAAAGTGAATATATATAATATTCATACACTTTATTTTATACAATTTTCTTGAATAAAGGAAATATTCACCTTTTTTTACCGTTTTCTTGAAAATTACGAGATTCTTAATGAGTTAATGTATGACGTTTTGTGAAGATAATATGGAATGTAATTAAGAATATGTTATATTAAGATTGAAATACATGTAAACGATATTTCCTTAAACAAGAGTAGATTAATATGCTAAAATGTGATGTAATATTATGTTACTCAACATATTTTTCAGAATTCATTCTGTTATTCTTATATCTGTTCTTTCGTAGCGTGTTTAACAGCATTTCATATTAACTCGTATTTAATGCATACATTAAATTAATATTCAAGCATGACACATTTAACAAACATTTTTTACAATTTTTAATGTTTTAAAATACACTTGATTGTAAATCCAATACAAATACCATAACAAATATTCAAACCACAAAATAATAATAATTATAATTATTATTATTACTATTATGCTCATTTATCATTTTTACCAAAAACTCTTCACACTTTAAGCAATATATGTTGACATATTAGCTGTATAATATTTTATTACTTTCTTAATTAAATGCATTATAACTAATCTAAAATGCATGATTAGTTGTCGCATCAGATCACTTTTTTATATTTATGCAAGCACAATTAATTTTAAATTAATTAGAAACGGGACGTGTTTTTAACGATGAAATGTGCGTAAAAGTGCGTAACTTATCGTAAATTTCTACTTCAAAGCTTACATAAAAAAATAAATAAAATAAAGTTTTTCCTCGCTCTTGTTTTTTTCCCCTTGCAAAGTAATAAGAATTTTTTTTTTTTTTTTTTTTTTGAAAGGACTTCCTTAATAAATTAAAAATATTTTGACTGAATAAAATTGAATGATTAGATTCTAAGAAATTCCTTTTATCTTTTGTCGCATTACTTATATAAAAATAAAAAGCAATTTTCTTATTTTAAATGTCAATGGAAATTATAAATTTTAGTTAAACTATAGAAATGTAAAAATGTTACTTTTCTTTGCAATTTTTTAATACTATTGCATTTTGTTATTGCTTTATAAAATAATTGTTTCCTCTTTTGTCTTCCTTTCTTTTTTTTTTTTCTTTTTCTTTTTTTTTTTTTTTTTTTTTTTTTTTTTTTTTAATGGCAAATTGAATGAGAAACAATATTTGTAAATCTTAAGCAAATGAATTCGTCACGGAACGACCCAAATGAGTTAGTTTTATCTGTTTCAAACAAGTATGTTTCAAAATTAGAAAAATTAGAGCTTAATTATGAGTTTTGTTTTCATCTATTTAACTGTTCTAAAAATAAATTATTATTTTTTAATAATCATTACTTTCTATAAATGTTTGTCGAATGTTCAAAGGCAGCTTTTCTAATGTATAATAATATGTGACCCATTATTATTAATTATAATGAGAGGCGAAGAAAAAACAAATTCTTAAGTTTATATACACTCACTCCTTTTAAAAAGTAGCACACCAAGAAAATGTTTCCCGAATAGAACGAAATTTTATATTTGTGATTACAACGTTAATATAAGTAACTGATTACAAAATTTAAGCAAAGGGATATTTTGTAAGAAAAATCACAAATGAATGATGATTCTAGTATCCTGTTGGGACACATCTAGCTTAAAAAAAGGCTTCGATATGGGTGGGTATTGATGCATACACTATCCAAATGATATCTTACGTTATCTCATTCCACACTTTCTGTTTAGCGATTCAAGTTCAGCCAAACTCGTAGTTTGTCTAACTTGCAGTCCAAGTGATCCTAGACATGTTCGGTTGGTAACAAATCTGGGGATCAAGAAGCCAAGGTAAGGTGGTAGTAGGGCGGAGACATTCAATAAGCCCATTCCAATAAATGATATCCTTGTTATGTGTGGCCAAGAATTATGCTATTAAAAAATTCCCGTTGGAAGCCATGCCATGCGTGGCAAAACATGAGTCTGAATGTTGTCTCAAACACTTCTGGTCTGTCAATGTGTCGTCGATCAATATTAGAGGTGACGAAGTGTCGTATGTGATTGTATCCCACACTTAAAACCCGAATAAACTACTACGTCAGAAGCGCCAAAGAAAAATATTTGAGATGCATAGAGCTGTTTCGGTAGCCTTTAACGTACCGTCTTCAGTGCAAAAAGAATTCTGAATCTGGAGAAGTTCTCCTATATATAGGAGAGGGACGGAATTTAGTTCAACCAATAGGATTACGGGAAAGGTGGGGAGTGTGGCCAATAGGAATTTAGGAATGTTAACTGTGTAAACAGTAGAAAAATTAAGAAAATGTGGACTAAATGTAAAATTTCCAACAATCAGACAAATAGGGAACAGCGAAATAACAATTTACAAGGTTTTTTAAATTTTTATAAATATGAAAAGCTTAAAAAAAATCGAGTTCATGAAGGGATTTAGGTCTGCAAATTATTTTAGCTGAATTAAATTTAAAATTATGATTTTCCTCCCAGCAACGTTTAGAAATAACCGATTTATTGGTTTCTTGTTTGCGGACGTAATTCATATGTTCTTTAGACGAAATTTAAGACTGCGTTTAGTTTGGCCAATATATGATAAACCACACTGACAAGAAATACTATAAATGCCCCAAGAATTATGCATATCAATGGGATCTTTTAACTGAGAAGAAGTGCGTTTATTGGAAGGCGAAAATATTACTTTAAAATCATATTGTTTGAGAATTTTAGCTATGGTTTAACTGGATTTAGGAAAATAGGGTAAAACAATATTGATATTAGAAGAGACTGATTTAGAAGACGAAATACGAGGAAGTTGTAATTTTTGGATAGCTTTGTCTATAATGGAAGGGTCATAACCTCTGTCAATTGCAATGGCTTTAAGGTATTTAATTTCAGATTTTAATAAAATAGGATTCGAACAAATATTAAGGGCACGGTTTACAAAAGTATAGAAAGCAGCCATTTTTCGGTTAGGTGCGTGACATGAACGCGCATGGGGAGGAAGGGAGACTGCAAAATTTTTACGATAGACGGTGGTTGAAAATCCATTTACAGTGCGAGAGACGAGGGTATCAAGAAATGGTAGGGAGCCATTATTTTCTATTACAAACGTAAACTGGATATTACTGTCAATTGAATTTACATTTGAAATGGAAAATAATAGCACAGCGTTCACGTTGGGAAAGTCTTTTTTTACAAGATAGATTTTTTGTTTGCACCCAGAGTGGTTACAAACATACATACAAACATACATACAGGTGAAGCTAATAAAAGCGTGTTAAAAATATGTTACTATTGACATGTTATACATAATTTTATTACTAATTTAAACAAAAATATACTCTAATTTTTTTTAATAATATAAAACTGTACATTAACACTGTTTCATATATATTATTTTATCCTATTTGAAATGTGCTTTGTGTGATTAATTATATATATATATTTAATCATAAATTATTATAAATTTAAACTAACATTAAAAAATATACATATATACATACACACACAAAATATTTCTATTTCTTAGAAAGTTTAAGAATACATGTTGTGAAGACATTTATCAAAAGTTCGCATATCATAATGAATTATATAAGTATAAAGTGCTTTTATAAATAAAGTATAAATTATAAACTATAATGTGATATATATTATTATTAATATTATTTACTAAGAGTTTATTGAAGTATTTAACGGCTTAAATGTGCTGAAAAAAATTATCTTTTAAATATTATTTTCAACATTTTCAAGTATGTTACAGGAGATAATAAGAAATAATCAACTCCTAAAGTGAGAATGCTTATCTCAAATAAAAAAAGAAAAAAAAATCCCGTGTGTGTGTGTAAATTTTGAAGTTATGACAATTTAATGATAATCTATAATTTGCTATTCCCTTTCAACTTAAACTGAGTTTTTTTTTTCTTTATTATAAATTTACAGGTTTGTTAGTTCCACTTCAAACCAAGAGATATTATGAAAAATAGATGGGCATATGATGAGAAATCAGGGAAATTATTATGCCACATTTACATTTTTACAAAAATAAAATTGAATTTCTATGTTAAAAAAAAATGATTTAGAACAATTTTTGGAATTATTTATTCAAAAACATTAAAACTTGTACAAATATATTGCTCTCTAAGCTTTTTACTACATTTGTTTATTTGTATATCGATTTTAATGAAGCAACTGAATTTTTTTATTTTAATGTTTGTACTTATTTGCATAGTTTATTCGAAAATAAATACTTTTTTTTTTTTTAAGCTTTGTTTTGTACTTATTTTATTCTTTTCTGTTTATTGTAATAATTTAACAATTTATAATGAAAAAACTATCAATAGGAATGTATGCTTTGTCCTAATTTTATTTTTTTCACAGCTTAGATACAAAAATGATGATTGAAGGAAAGAATAAGTAGTTAAAAAAAATAAATAAATATTTCATTTTAATAGTATTTTTACCATTGTCTATGCTTTTATTTTATTATTTTTTTTTATCACATAACTCATTAAATGCATGAATCATATTAAACAGAAACATTGAGAGAACAAACATGTACTATAGTTATAAAGGCAATGAATCGAAGTAATATTTTATAATTTTGAAAAAAGGTTAGATTAAAATATTTTTTAGAAAAACTGAATGTTTTATTTTGCTACTGTTTCAAATAATATAATTCATATTTTAGCAACTAATAAATAAATAATGAAGTGCATAGTTCATTATTTAATTTTAAATTTTAGGGTAAAAGCAGGGGGAATGTATTAGAGAATCAAAAATTCTCATTAAAAAAATGTATATATATATATTATACAGAGGCTGTTCGCACATTTTTTAGACGATTTTGATAGAGTGTACTGAAGCAATTTCACTCATATTTCGAGTTTTATTTGTTCAGTTTGATAGCCCTTGTTCTTAACTAACATTCTACATCATACTTTCTATGATATTAATGCTTTTTATAATATCGGAAGAGGTATATTTTTCTACTCCTCTTGAACGGCTTTCCAGAGTCCACAAAGCATTGTAGGTCGATGTTTGGATAATGTTGATTTTAAGAGTCAAAAAACACAAAAATCCAACAGTGATACATCAGACGATTTAGCAGGAATGTTAGTGAATGGTATGGTTTTAATTCCCGTTTTTTGTTCCATTTTTTTCTTGAAAAGCAATTGCGGATTGTGATGTGTGGCTGCTTGTTTTTTCTTGATACAGTTCAACGGATTGATAGCATTGTGGATAAAGATCTGGATTTTCATTTTTAAAAATTGGAATTTAAATATGTTTTTGAGAGTATTTAGAGTTGATTTTGACATTTTTGTCACATTTTTTTGCTTTTATCTTGCGCTTGTATGAAAAACCAGTGGCAATCATAAATCCTTTAGAAAACTTTCTTTTGATGCTTTGAGCCATGTAGCAAATTATTTTTTCTCCACTTTTGTGATAATAAATTGACCTTTTATTATTGCAACCACTTAAATAGAATCAAGATACATCTGTTGTTGCAACATTTTTCCATTTTTCTGCTGATAAATGCTTTTCATAAAGATTTCACTAAAAACTATCTTTGGAAAGAGCGGAAACCTATCCTTCCATCCACTGCCATTTTAAAAGCGCATTTTTGCATCTAAACAAAAGTTCTAAATATCAGAAGATAAATAAAACTTCCAAAAATATAACTGTTGTGAAAATGAAATTCTCCATGCAAACGATTTTTTCTTACTGCGAAATAAAATCGTCTAAAAAATGTGCGAACAGCCTCTGTATATATATTATTGTTCAGTTTGAAGACTGGCTATTATTATAACAATATTAAATTAATTTTGTTGAACTTAATATTTCATTTTAATATTACTTTCGACAGTATAATTCGAATTTTTTTCTCAACTTCTTTTAAAATTTAGTTGATAATGTGAATGGTTCACATTACATTAAAACTTTAAGAAAACGAAAATTATTGGTACATTTTTAGAACTATGCAGCGAGAGAGAGAGAAGACTTTTAATAAAACTCTCTAATTATCTGAAAGAAAGATGTTGAAAACTATAAGTTTATCATCTTTATTATCAATTTGTTGTAAGACGCAAATACCATGATTAAAATAATGATCATAAGAAATTAAATAAGAATAATAAATTTGATAGTTTTCTGAATACGTTTCTTAGCAAAATTTTTTTCTTAGCAATTTTTTTCTATTAAAATTAAATGATTAAATGTTTTGTTTACATTAAATTGAAACTTATAATCAAAAATAAACAAATAAAAATAAATAACTTGCAGAATTATTTTGTAAAGTAGATTATATATATACACTCCTTCTCATATTTATAAGGACACTTTATATTTTGAAATAACTTATGTAAAAATAATTGTAAACAAGATTATACTAAGGGCACTTAATATATCTAGTATTCTAAAAACCAAAACTGTTATAATTTTTTTAATATAAAACAAAATTAATAAAAAATAATGGAAAATGTGTTTTTCTCCACGTTTTTAGATGTTCATAATTATAGGGACAATCCAGATTTTTTCGTTTTATTTAACTTACTAGCGGATAAATTACAGTTGACATGCGAATTTGTTAACTACTAGGCTAGATTAATTCATATATAAGCCTTGAATTTTTCTTGGACGGACATTACTGATAATTTCTCGAAAAAAAAAGAACGTTCAAGTAGTGAAGTATGATAAATGTGTTTTTTAAGTGGAATGATAATTTCAATCCGCCGAATTTCTAATGAAATTCGAAGATTGAAAATTGCTGAAGGAAATGGGATCAAACGTTGAACTGCTGGTTCGATAGGAGAGAGATCTCATTCAAAATCAGAGTTGTTTTACAGAGATCGAAGACTCATAATTCCTCTTACTGTTCTACTCATAATGACTGCTGCTGAATTTGCTCGTGATTTTTAACAAAAGGTTGCGGTCCACATTTATGCATATTTAAAATAATTAATAATATGCTAAAAGGAATAAAATACCTGTAATAATCAATCAGCATTTAATGGGGGAAAAGAACGTTTGTGTTAAAGTTGAATAAAGGCAATATTAAATGGTAAAATGTTGCATTTTCGGCTGAAAAACATTTTATTCTTGATTAACCAAGTGGTTTTAACAGTTACTGGCACGATCTGAAGATAGCGAAAGATAGAGCAGGTTTTTTAAAGGCAGATGTGAATCGGGCATTTTAAAGGTGGATCTATGGTGCTCTGGGGTGCTGCTTCTACTGAAGGCAGAATGAATTTAGTAATTTTTTCTATTATTATGAACATCAAGAGAATATCCGCAAATTTTAAACGTGGAATTCTCAGATTTTTGTTAGATTTTGGGGGGTAATAACATTTTTTTCAACAATAGTTACATTTTTGCTTTAGTTCTAGAGCAATAGGAAATAGTTTGAAGAAAGAAACTTCTGTATTATTGCCTTTCCCGTGGCCTAAAAGTTGAAAATACCTTAACTTATCATATTAGAAAAGTGCATGCAAGCGGAAAGCAATTTTAAATAGTTTAAATGTATTAGGAATATCATATATGCTATATGAAATGGTACTGAAACTAAATATAAAAAAAATGTATATATATATATATATATATATACCAGAGAGAATGTCTAACTGTTTAACCCTAAAAAGAGACCCCATAAAATATTAATTTAAAGAATAACTGAAAAAAATTACTAAAATTCGAGCTGTCCTTATAATTGTGAACACCTGAAAAATCATATTTTTACCATATTTAAAGTTATTTAAGATATAAAAACGATAAAAGTTTTTAAATATAGTCTATTAATGAAATTCAGATTAATAAAAAATATATTTGTTTAAATAATAGTGTTCAATGTTTAGTTAATATAGAAAAACGAGTGTCCTTATAATTATGAGAAGGAGTGTATATATTATTTAAAGTAATATTATGTTAGTCATGTGTATTTATTATAATTAAAAGGATCTTCATTCATAAAAATATATATTTTGATAAAATCCTGTTAAATACAATAGGAACAGATTTTTTAAATTATTAATGACAGCCAATCTAAGTATCACATACAAGCACAAAAAATTTAATATTGTTTTTTTTTTTTTCTTTTGAAGGATGGGTGTTTTACAATATTTATACTGTTTATACAATATTAAAGTGAAAAACAGTGAATATATATATATATATATATATATATGTGTGTGTGTGTGTGTGTGTGTGTGTTGTGTGTGTACATAAATTGTATATTTACACCCGTATTTATGCTGTAAGCAATGGAGAAATATACATTCTAATTAAAAAAAAATAATAGTAATAATAATTTCCTAAATCCCATTTAAATCACATTAAAAGTTTAACTATTAAGGAAAAACTTCATAAACATATGGATAAAATCTTTGCTTCGCAAAATCGTTTCATAATCAGTTCTGCTTTAAATTCAAATAACTTTATTGAAATTTTCTTCAACGTTTAAACTCCAAAAGATAAAAAAGAAGGAGGGGGATTTTAATGCTGTTTAATGCCTAAATTAAAATGTGAAAGAATAAATGCAGATTTCATATCTTTGAGAAGAAATTGACTTAATGCGTTTAGTTTAATTTATATTCAATAATATTTTTTTTCTGTATCAGTTTGATATATGTTTCGTAATGGGAAAAAGTACACTAAAAATACTCTTTGATTGGAGTTAAATATTTAAATCCTAAAATTACATAACCAAAGTAGAAATTATTTTTCCTTCTTCTTAACAATAAAAGCCCTCATTTTTATAACACACAAATTAACCATAAGAACGAATTAGCTTTTCACTTACGAACGGTGGTCCATTGCTGTGACGTCATACACACTGCGCGAAGGCTTTCTTGTACGATGTGATGGTTGAGCACAAAACTACTCCAAACTGAGGCGACGGTGGGTAGGTAGGTGTCACTGGTAGCCAGTGTTGCCAGATCTGTCGGATTTTTTATTCAATAATCACCAACAAGTTTCTATTGTAACATTTGCCTAATCACTTCGAAGACTGATAGTCTATTATGTATACCAAATATAACTTCAAAAAATTATTGGTGATTACTGAATAAAAAATCCGCCAGATCTGGCAACATTACTGGTAGCACACATAATAAGCGTTGCGATACCAAATGTTCTTCTAGGTGCCTTGCAATACTACGGACATATACAAGGGCTTGTAGTATCTGTGTTTAGATATTAGATAATAATGAAAATGGCGCTACCCGTGCGTGACGGATGATGTGATGTTCTTCTTTGTTATCGGTTTTTAGTGAGCGTCCTGAGGCTGGGCGACGAATATTCGACTTCTGCCTTATCACTGGTCCCAACTTCTCTTTACAGTGGAATCAGATCGGCCTAACTGGCTGGCTACTCCCCTCCTTAAATTTATCCTATTATTATTATTATTATTATTATTATTATTATTTTATTGCTTATGATTGTTCCGTGATATAACATTATTTTGCTTTGCTCAGAACATTACATTAGAACCTTACTAAACCTAACCAGTTGCATGTAAAAATGCAATATTTTATTTATTTTTTTATTTTGGCACTACTGCCCTCTTCAAGATTATTTTTACGAACAGGCGTAACGTTACAAGGACATTAGTGATATATTCCCTTTGCTTTCATTCCATTAAACTATTTTTGTTTTGAGATATATTTATAAACGGTTTCTAAAATGTTTTTTCTTTTAAACTACATAAAATTTAAATTAATATGTGTATATATATATATATATATATATATATACATATATTAAAACTTAAAAAGCTACTGATTTCTAAACCTCTTGTCATTCTACTTTTATTTATTAAAACATACACTTTACAGTTATTCTATTTTAAAATAAGACACAATTGTAAACACAAACTATTTAATAAAAAAAATGTCTAAAAAAATCCGGAATTATAAAGTAACAATCTTAGAGACAGTAGTGAAAATGACCACTAAATTAATTTATTTTAATTGAGTTTAAAGTTCATGCCTATACATACATATATATATATATATATATATATATATATATATGCAATATTTTTCACCCTTTGCTTTATCTAGTTATATAAAAATATGTTTACATTAAAATTTTTATTTTCTTTAGCTCATAGAATGAAATTACTCCATTGTTGTAAAATTGTACCCTTCCGCCTATATATATATATATATATACGCGAATATATAGACAAAGCTTAGTTATAAGTAATTTTTAGTTTTGTGTTAGCCCATCATTTTGTTGGAAACATCTTTAGACCTCAAAATATATAAATATATTCAAAATTTAAAAGAAGAATTCATTTTTAATAAAAAAAAAAAAAAAAAAAAAAAAAACCTCTATATATTTAAATTCATTTACATAAAATCCATAAGCGAGAACATTATTATTATTATTATTATTATTAATATTAATTAACTTTGAATATATTTTGCACGAGTACATTTCTACATGTAAAACATCCACGCGATTACAACTCTCAAGTGAATAAATTTTATTTATTTATTGTTAAATTACGTATTAAAATAATTCATCTTTAATATTTTAAGAATCTTCTTGTTCTTAGATTAAACTCTTTTATCTACCTTCATTTTTTTTCTTTTATTTTGCTTCTAATTTTAGTTGAAAGTTATTTTTACAAGTAAGAAGAAATAAATGCGTTCCAGCTGCCATTAAAATTGTCAAAAGGATATGTCACATGTCGACAGCACAGGCGAACTTACTTTAATAAGCACGCAAATCAAATTTAATAGGAGTATCTTTTTTCTGCCTCGAGATATTTTCTCACAATTTGCAAATAAATATTAATGTTAAAACAACTGCTGTAGTAAAAATTTAAATTAGTACATATATTTTTTATTAAAAGAGATCTTCAAAGGTAAAGTATATTTGATATGACTACTAAATATTTCTTTTTATTCTATAGTAATTTATATACAGGAAAGATTTTTTTATATTACTTTATTTTACTTTGAATTTTCGTATATTTTTCTCTTGTAATATAATATCTTATAATGGCACTCAAAGGGTCAAAATAAAGGAATTATTGCATACTAAATAGTTGAAATGTATTTTATGTTTCCCCTTTTCAGGCAGAGTAAAACTTACAATAGGCATCAAATAGCAAAAATGAAACGCCATTATAAGATTAAAAATTTGTTTCAATTTATTTCAAACCCCATTTACATAATGCATGAGAATTATGATACTAAGAAAAATATAAATATCTTAATTGAAATCAGATAGCAATTTTCAATGTATCTTATTTTCATCTGACGTAAAAATTACTCTCACAACTAAAAAAGCAATTTAAGGACAAGTAATATTACTACGAAAGTGAAACATTTTTTTTTTCTTCTTATTTTATCGAACAGAACACGTTTTTTAAATAAAGAAAGGATTACCATTAATATGGTAATTTTACATTATTATCTACTTGTTTGTGACCTATTGTTCCTGTTAGCGTTTTTGAAATTTTTAGTATAATTCACAGACATACGATGATTTTTTTTTTCTTCAAGACGATGTATTTTACTGATGTATTCTTGGATGTTGATTAAGAAAAAACTATTCAATAATTTCCATCTCGTACAGTTTTTGTAAAAAATGGCATATTTTGAGCTTAAAGCTTCATTTTTTTGAGCTTTCATCTAAGTTATTTCCCAGAAAATCTAGGTGATGTGAGTGATGAATAAAAAGAGATCTTTCCTAAAGACATAAAAAAATGTTGAGGAGGTATCAGGGAGGTATCGATAGAGTGTTAATATATCAGCAGATTATTGTTGGATACTGCATTGAGAATCCTCCCCTCAAGGCCCCCAAGCATTGCCCAAGAGAAAGAGCTCTGAAGGTAATGTGCAAATAATACCCTATTTTAATGTATTTCATGCATAAAGGGTTTCGATTTTGGTATGGGCTTTTGTGTGAATTTTTCCGATTTTCATCCTTATTTTCTGAAAAACCCTTACGTGATAGGAAGAAAAGACAAACATTTCTGAATTCAGCGCATTAAAATACATTAGAGACAACCAAAGCAGCACAAAAGAATTTAACAGTGTGATTTCACAGAACTGTGTTACCAAAAGAGATAATTTTATCGCCCGAATAATGTTTTATAATCACTAGATATTTGTGAATGGTTCGTTTTAAAATCATCTGTTATTGGGAAAGATACATTATTAGAACCGAATATTTTATAAATTGACCCCTGAAAGCTTCCCTTTTTCATTGCCAATTGATAAAATGTACACTTTTTGGGGTGGCAAATAATTTGCAAAAATTTTGTATCCGATTGCAAAAATACTGATTATTTTCCTTCTGATTGCACAATTATTTCGCAAGTAACAGCCAGAATTTACCTTTTTTTTTTAAAGCTGATTCGTGTAATACGTGATAATTTCATCTCAAATAATATAATTCCTGTTTCGATAGGATAGAATTTTCGATATATAGCATATTTATTTGGCCGATTTCTGATCATTTGACGATGTTTGATTTAATTTTTCCTTTATTAGCCGAAATACGTTGTTTTAATGTAACCATATAGTCGTAGTAGTTGTAATAAGTCATGCTAATGGTCACGGGAAAAAAAAAGTTACGATTTGTTTTTTTTTTTTTTTAAGTCACCACATTTTTTCTCTCCACTGTAAAAAAAATGCGACTTTTCTGGTAGAAATTCTCTGTAATTGCAGAAAAATACGTTTTGTCAACGTAATTTTCCCGTCATTTACGACTTTTTTCTCAAATTACAGAGAATTTCTGGCAGCAAAGTTGCATTTTTTAAACAGTGTAGTCACTACGTGGCAAGTGGATAGAAGTTATTTTCAGATCAAATCAAAAGCTTTTTCTACACTTAGTATCAGAAGACATTGTAGTAAAATGCACTAATAAACTAGTATTAAATGGTGAATTTTTAGAACGTTGCAATAAAACATTCTAAACTATAAAAGGACGCAACAATTGTTTACTATTGAAAGAAGTAGTATTAAATCAGTAATACACTGCTTGTAAGAATTTAAGGAAAACTAACATTGCTTTGTAAGATAACTATATTTTATACATCCTTATTTTCGCAAATAACTGATTTGTAGAAAAATATTTGAAAACAATAAATATTTTACATTTCCAAATCACAATTCTTTACATATTTTATTTATTTGTTTTTATTTCCACGTCAGAAAAAAACTTACCTTTAATAATAATAATATATATATATATTAGAACATGCATTTTGTTAGCAATTTTTGTATCCTCCTTCTCCTGATATATTAGGCAGGTACTTACCATTAACACACTGACTCTTTCGATTTCCTGCTGGGTAAAGTACTATATTTTTTATGAGCGTGCGTAATGCGTATTGGGTGTGTTATGAACGACAGAAAATCACGGAAAATACGAATATAATTTCACAAAAAAAAAAATTTATGATTATATTTTCGTTATTTTTTTTTAAAGAGTTATTTATAAAGACAAGAAAAATGTTTCTGCACATTCACTTAAAAGTTAGACTATATAGTTTTAAAAGTTTTTATATTCTTTTTCTATTTATGAACAAAAATACACACTCATCACATATAGACTATAATCATACTAATTACTATATCTATACCAACTACAGATTTACCATTCTGCTAAAAGTTTAGTGATCCTCTTAAAAGTGATTTTAGTGATTCTGTTAAAAGTTTAATAATCCATTTTTAAAAATGTACATCTTGTATGTTAAATAAAATTTATATTATCTTATTCGGTACTACCGAACGAGGAACTTTTTCTTTATTTTTCACTTTTGTTCTGTGAATTACAATATGGATTCGCTATAAATGGATTAATATAAGTTGGAAACCAATTTTAATTAAAATGACGTAAATCAATATCATCTTTATTTTTAAAATATTAAAATGTACCGATTTAAAACTGTAATTACTACCAGTATAGCAAACAAAATTGCCGTAATAGCGATCTGTAGTAAAAATGCTTACCTATATCGATGTTTACTTTATATTTATTTAGTGTTGCTTGCGCTGGAAACCGAAGTAAAAAAGAGAATATATCTTTGTATTAGCGTTTCAATCGTAATGGTGCAATAAATTGTGATTTTCTTCAGAAGCCTTGTGCATCAGATTCGTGTAGAACTTCAATTGCGTCATCAAGAAAGAAGGGAAAAGATTTTAGGAAATTATGAGTCTCATAAAGTCAAAATTGTTTCACTAAATGGTAAAGATTTTATGCTATCAGGAAACTTTAACATTGACAATGAAATAAGAAAAACACGCAGTTTAGATTTTGTCTTATTATTTTTTCCATTTGTAAAAAATGAATTCTTACTGAAACTTGGTTGAAATTTTAATGATGTGTTATACGCCGATTGGCATTTGAAAAAAAGAATTCTGTAAAAACATGCTGCAGGTAAAAGCATAAAAATACGCAAATGTTTCGATAAATGACGTTGAAAATAAGGTGATAGAAAAATATATAAAAAGACAGTTTCAAACTAATCTTTATCCATTATATAAATTCTACGCAGGCCAATTATTTATATTGATAGTTTTGCAAATGATGATATATGATATTAGCAATATTAAACATATAAATTAGCTTTCATAAAGTATTTATCAGGGCTTTGTATTTCTTTTTTAATTTAACCCTTTATCTACCGCGTTAAGAAACAGACGAAAAATGTATTTCAAACATATTTTTTTCGTTACTTAAGAATATTTTTTAAAGATATATGCAATACAAATTATGCATATCATCTCATTATAGTAATTAATGAGGATATAGCGAGATGGTAAGTGTACCATTGGTTCACAGAAGTCAAAATATATATTAAGACCTTTAAAAAAGATTAAAAAGTATTTACTTTTTGTGTTCTTATATTTTTTCTAAGATTGGTGGTAGATTCTTCGAGTAATATAGGAATTAATTATAACACATGAAGATCGTGAAAAATTCCAAGCAAAAGTAATGGCAGCACTCTATAAAATCCGTTCTTGAACAAAAACGCCTATAGGTAGGTTCAAATGCCATGTAGCGAGATTAAGGCGAGGTATATACATTCTATTCGTATAAATATTTTGACATTTCTTACATAAAATCGATTATATATGCTTTTGAAACTTATGGTACTTTAAAGTACCGTCAGTAGATAAAGGGTGTTGGTGTTGGTGTTAGGGATTAAGGCCGATTGACAACACTGGGGTCCTAGGCCTGAGGGGGAGTGCCTTCCGTGGAGGTCTTTCTAAGGGGTCCTAGCCCGTATTTACGCAAGTTTCGGAGGAAACCACGGAAAACTCCGAACGGCTAGGCCGACGAGCGCGACCGGGGATCGAACCCGGCACTTCACGTCTACCAGCTTTGAGCGCAGAACCGCTCGGCCGCTGGTGGGCCCAGTAGATAAAGGGTAAAAGTTCATAGTAGTTAGTGTTTTTAAAAAGTTACCTACGCTGTCAAAAAAAAAAAAAAAAAAAAAAAAAAAATCCCGTTTGCTGCAGTTAGCTGCCAGAAATTTTCAAAATACGTTCTGTGAACGGAAAAATTGCGTTGATAGAACATATTTTTCTGAATTACAGAAAGTTTCTGGCAGCAAACAGGACTTTTTTTTTGACAGTGTAATCAAAATACATTATGTTTATAACTAACAATTAGGTAACATTTTAAAAAGTTCCGATTTCCTAAAAAAATATTCTAAAAACCGTTTCTTTCACTCAATGTTTACAACCATTTTAATGATTTTTAAAATGCCTATGAATAATAAAAAGCAATTTTTTTTTCTTTTTAAGAGGTTGGGGGGGGGGGGGGAGTAAAATCTTTAAAAGCATTTTTATTTAATATTATGTGCAAATGAAAAAAAACTAAAGGGAAAAAAACTAAATTCATTTATATAAAGCAGAGCATCCTAAAAGTTTAAAAAAGTAAAAAAATAAAAAATATTGCTTAAAAATTTTGAAAGTGCTAATTAACTGTGCATTTTTTTTCTGTTAGTTTTTATGGCTTACTTTTTTTCTGTATGTTAGGGAATACATTAAATTTATTTTTTTCTTCTCCTTTACATATTTTTTTAATTATTATTATCGATAACTGCGCAGCGATGTACAAAATATATCAGCATTATTCAGCTATTTAGAAAATATATTATCTGAATAATGCATGATTAATAATGAAGTAGTATATAGAAATAAACTAAATTGTAAACAGGAAAATAAAACCATCCCACCTTTTTTTTTTTTACTGATTCTTTTTATCTAATAAATTCGTTTGAGGGGATAAAAGGATTTGTCGTCATTTAAAAGGTCGAAAATTCATTTACATAAAATCATGTTTTAATGATAATATACAAGATTGTAAATAAATAAAAAGATATATTTAACTTTTCTTTTTTTTTTTTTTTTTTTTTTTTTTGTAAAATGATTAAAAGAATGTCATATTCATTCAGAAATTAAATCTGTAAAAAAAAAGAAATGCAATTTTTTAATTTTTTACGTTTATACTATTTTGTTTATTTATTTTGAGGAGAAAAGGAAAATTACATTTATTCAAAGTATGAAAATTTCATTTATGGTGAAACAAATCATCTACAAATTCAAAAAAAAAAAAAAAAAAAAAAGTGCGGAGTTGCTTGAAATTTGTACTAAGATTATTTTTAATTAAAAAGTGAAATGTTTTTTCGTTAGCTTTATATGGTTTTTATTTTTATTTTTTTTTATAAGGGAATACATATAATAACATACTTTATGTTGCTTTTCCGCAAAATTCTCAAAATGATGCTAGTCAAAATTTAAAGGATGTTAGGACATCTTAAATTTATTTTAAAGGGTTTAGTGAATATATTACTTAACAATGGTTTGACATACAAATTAAGTATCATTTGTAAAATAATAATAATAATAATAATAATAATAATAATAATTACAAATGTTTTTTTTTTTTAAATATTAATAATTACCTTAATGCAAATTATCCACCTGTAAAATTCAATATTTATGCATGGAGATTTAAAAGATTTAAAATAACTAATTGTTCATAGAAAAGTATTGTCCTCCGATATTTTAATATTTTTCTCTTGATAATTGAACACAAATAATTAAAAACAGATATTTCCATTTCTTTTACCTTTTTTTTTTCTTTTTTTTTTTTTTTTTTGAAGAATGCCCTAGTTAACGAAAATTATGCACAAGTGAAATTTTTAATACTTCGTTCATACACAAACTACCCATCTCTAGTGTGAAAAAAACTGCATAGCAAAATTTTTATTACATATTTACAGAATACTGTTTCTAGACACAATTAAGTATAGAAAAACAAACACTATTAATTATTATAAGAAATAAAAAGAAAAAAGAACATTTCTTCTTTGGCATTTTTCATGCAAATGTCTCGTTTTAGAATTCATCAGCTGAAATACATTGGAAAAAGCGTAGATATGACTAGGATTTCTTTAGTAATATTTTTAATATCCTATAAAAAGCAAAATAGAAAACTCATTTACCTTCAATATGAGGTAATGTGTACCTTGAAAATTGCCGGATTTTTTTTTTTTTTCTTTTATTGATATCTAACATTTCTTACATTATGTTATGGTGTATTTTTAGACAATATATTTTGTCAAATATATTGTATAAGGAATGTTACGTCATTTCTTATTTCCTGTAGGAAAAAAAAGACCGCCTGTTATATATGTACAATTTATTCTGCGGCTTCCGGTAACTAAAAAGGTGGTTATTACTTTCGCGTTATCATTTGTAAAGAAAATAAATAAAAAAGAATTCCATGGATAAAATTAGTAACTCAATGCAGAAAACTGATTAAAAGCAGTCAAGGTAGATTTAACATTTAAAAGTATTGATAAAATTATACTTTTTAAAGAATATTTTAAATTATAAAGAATGTCTTACAAAAAGAAAAAGGAGTAAAATAAAGTATAGGAGTAAACAGTGTAGATCGATAAAAGTAAACAGAAACGTGTATTCCAAAATTCGAACGGTAACTTAAGTTTCAAAACTTACAAACTTGGCATATGCATGTTAAAAGATTTTGTTCAAAATAACTTCGATGTTTCTATGACGACTAAAAATGGTTGTATTTTAAAGCTATCTATAGAGACATACACTATCTACCAATAAGTATTTGGACATTTTCGAATTTAGACGTTTTCCCAAATATCTGGAGAAATTCTTTACGAATTATCTTGAAAACTTTGAGAGCAAAAAGAACTTGTTGTACATCATATATTTCAGCTATGATTTTGCTTGGAAGATAAAAGAGGGAACAGTAAAAAATAAACAAAAATCAAAATTAAGCGGATGGCCCAGGGTTCGATTCCCGGCTCTGGTATTTTTCGCATAGTTGGTAAAAATCAGCCTTCTACTCCATTCTATCAAAAATTAATTTCCAGGTTAATGAATTAAATTTCTGAATTGCAATTTCGTGGCCGTTTGGAGTTATGCCATATTCAAAATTTGTCACTTGATATAGCTGCTTTAATGCAGACTCGGTGATCTTGCCAACGTAAATTATGTGAGAAGTGCCGAGCTGGTTATCAGCCAGGTAGTTAGAGCTCAGTAGTTAGAGCATCCGCGCGTTAAGCGGAAGGCCCGGGGTTCGATTCCCGGCTGTGGTATTTTTCACATAGTTGGTAAAAATCAGCCTTCTACTCCATTCTATCAAAAATTAAAAATCAAAATGTTTTGAATCCTCCTGTAAAAAGTAATGCTTAAAGTGCGTTTTGACTGTAGCACGTCACTATGAAGTTTCTTCTAATTATCTTTATAAATTTTTATGAGACTACAACATATATTTGTGGAGATATACCACTTTATTTGAAAAATTGAAAAAAAAAAAAAAGCCATTTTTTTTTAATTTAACGCGTAGAGTATTAGACCAAATGCAAAGCCATTTTTAGGAAACTTCGCATACGGCATTATATTGAGTAGTTTTAAACTATGTATGCGCAAGCTGTAACGAAATTTTATTTTTTTTATAATTTAATAGCCAAAAGTACTGAGTTACTCATATGAAAACCCCAAACATATATTATGTAAATTAAAAAAATTGTCAGCGTTAGAATAAACTGATATTCAGTTCCTCTCAAAATAAAACCTAAACTATAAGAAATTTTACTCACATTTTTATTTTGATTCAATCAATGGTAATAAATGTTGACTGATAGTAAATAAATATTAAAGAACCCTCTAACCTCCCCCCCCTTTTTTTTTAGAGGAAATGATATTCTGCATTTCTATCGCAAACAACTATTTGAATTTACACGACATTTATTTGGGGTTTTCATATAAGTAGCTCAATACTTTGGGCTATTAATTTGAACAAACGCAAAATAAACGGTGTAAATTTTCTGAAAGTAAAAATATTGAATACTTACGGACTTTAAAAATATTGATTAAGCAATGAGTAATTTTTGCACCAAATTTCTCCATACAATTAAATTTGGCTGTTGTCGATGGTTAGGCGAAGAGTCTCCTTGAAAAATGTCTGAGCACATAGTTAAATAATTAATCTTATAATAGCTGGTTTCTTTGTTTAGTGTTTGAGATATTGGCTTTTTCTTTGAACTATGTTATTTTTATTATTTTTATTATTTTATTCTGTGAATTATATTTTGTAATATTTTCAGAAGAAATTTTCCAAGAAAAAATGAAAAATTATACACCGGTGAATGGAAGATTTATGTTAGTCTTAAAAGGATAATACGTTATGATACAATACTACACTTTAATAACTGGTCTCTATTTACACTGTAGCTCTTATAGACGATCATGTTAGGTAAAATGACCAAGTTCTCAACTCTAGTTTCCTGTATAGAACTAGTTTCCTGGTAACCTGAAGTGCCCGTATCTGTGGAGAACCTCGACCACACGGGGGCAACCGTCACAATAACTTGGCTTTTTTGAGTTGCAAGGACTTCTGGCAGGACAGAATGGACACCTAAGGGTTTTAGACGATCGATGGAGGACAATTGCGTCGTAATTTACAAGTCGTTGACAATCAGAATAGTAATAAGAAGTAGATACAATAACATTTTGAAAACAGTTACCAAATAAGAAAGAAAATTTTATAGGATTTTAAGAATTATTTTTAAGGTAGATTCGATTTTAACTTATAAACAGTTTTGCAAATAATCATTTTTCATTTTTATTTATTTATTTATTTATTATTATTTTAGAGAAACTTTTTTTTTTCTTTTCTTTATTCAATTCGTCAAAAGGAACTTCAATTTTTTGCTTTTTTTCGTATGTAAACATTGCATAACATGAAACGTGGAAACGGAATTAAGGACTAAATAAATTACATTAGTTATTGAAAAAAGTTTCTCTTATAAACTCATACTTTTTTAACAATTCATTTAAATTTTCATTTTTAATCGCAACTACACCTTAAAATCCAGCATTATTATCTAAATTATAGGTAATTTGAATATTTTTACGTCTGAAAATTTAGGTGTTTTAGAACGAGTTTAGAGCCATGAAGGTGAAAATCTATTTAGCTAAAATAGCTTGTTCGAAAAAATATCATTTAAGTACTACAATATGAAATTTTAATGCACTAAAAAAATAAGTCTTTTATTATATAATTCAGATTAATGTTTATTAATGAAAAAAAATCATATTATTTTTAAAACATTTCTTTCTGTTTTCTTATTCTTTTTTTTTTTGTCGGGGGGGGGGGGAGGGCGATAAGAACAGAAATAAAAACAATCTGCTAAAACAACATTACGCTACAAACGTCTCATAAGTTTTCTTCATTGATAAAAATTTAATAAAAATAAAATAAAATAGACTGCTCATAATTTTTTTTAATTGTATGATTTTACAATCATGCCCTGAAGTTATTAATAAATACCAAAATGAATAATACTAATGAAAAACATGTTTAAATAAAAAAAAAAGTTCAGTTAAAATAATAACTAATTTTATTTGGTTATATTTCAGTAATAACATTACTTTAATATAAATAATCCACAGTACATTTTTATTTTACTTCCTTAAGAGGGGACAATACCTAATCCCGCGGACAGCCGTGACCAATGTTATTCTATGGGAAAATTTGTTGCGACAATTACACATTACCTAATGTATATTTTTTAATTCTGTTTTCGCAGTCAGAAAATTCATAACCGTTAAATGAGTACTCATTTTTGAAAAATTCATTTTTTTAAATTTTTACATTTTAATTTTGAGTTAAAAAATGCGATTTTTCACAAAATGCATTTTTCTCATTTTCTAGTCGCAAAATGAAATACTAAAATTTTAAAAAATCAATTTTTGAAAAACAAGTACTAATTTAACGCTTATGAATTTTCTAAATGTGAAAACAGAATTGAAAAATATTCATTAGGTAATGAGTAATTATGTAATCAAATTTTCCCATAGAATAACATGGACCAAGGCTGCCGCCGAGATTAGGTATTGTCCGCTCTTAATAAAATATTGTATGAAAAACTCTCCTATATTTAACATTTTTATTTCACTAATAAACTTGTCCATTTAAATCTGTTATTTGAAAATAATAAATAAATAAATAAATAAAATAATAACTGTTTATTTTGTCATACAATATATTTTTGTTTATTTTCATTACAGCTAGTCTTCGAAAGAGATTAAACGACAGAAAATGCATACAGGTATTGATTTTACTTGCCAGTTTGCGTGATTACGTTTTGGTACATAAATTGTAAATTATGAAACTGATGAAAAAGAAAAAGAAAAAATCTTTACAAATTCCGTCAGAACATAATGTATTTAAGCATGTAAAAGAGTGCTACAAACAAAATTGACTAATAAATTATCATTTATGAATCTCTTAAAATTGCCTTCATGACCATAATTTTAAAAAAAGAAAGAAAGAAATGATATGAACATCACAAGATTTCATTGCATATCTATTGAATTATACATAAATTTAATAACTAAAAAAATGGCATAATTTTGTAACTTTAAAAATTTAGTTCATATATTGACTAAGAAAGAAACAATTAGACGTTATACACATTCTAAATACTACTTTTTAACATTCTTTAACCAACGCTTTTGAGTTAAAGTAGTTGTCTCTAAAACACAAGTTCAAGTAGTGATATTAAGATTTTTTGTGCTACCATAGATTCATTAAAATGAGAAGCTACGTAGAAATAACATACTCTGAGTTATTCTATGTACAAATAGATTGTATAACAAACCTAAATATAAAATTTTAGTAGCTTATAACTACCTATTTTTAAGTTATGCTACATACTTACTCACACGCATATATCTTTACGTCACACACACACATGTATGTTTACGTCAGACACACACACACACATAAAAAAAAAGAAAAGGAAAAGGAAAAACGCTGCTTTTATCGTGATTATCTCTAATCTTGGAAATTATGTAGTAACCAAAAAAGAGCATTTTAATTAGATATTAAACAATCCTAAATATAAGATCTCAACGTTCCATGGCTAATTATTTTTTAAATAGGCGAAGACAACACATATTTCAATTTTTATGATAATAGTACTTCCTTTCCTTAGTACAAAAAATATAAAAAAAGCTATATTAATAGATATTGATAGGCGACAAATTTATATAATGGCAAACGATGTATTAAAAGATGTTTAACAACGTTATTGCCTTCATTCTCTATCAATAATACACATTCAAAATATTGTGTTACGTTTAACGCTGAATTTAATAGAATCGTTATATTTTTTTAAAAAATCTAACGTGGAAACTACATCAAATATTCTTCGTGAAAGAAAAAATTAGCTCATTAATTTATAAAGTCATATACGTATCTTGCACGATTTAAGTGGAGAAGAACAGTAAAGAAAGCACTAAATTCTCCAAAAACTTCTGGAATTTTAAAACACTTTAGAAAGTGGTTCCAAACATTTCCCTCCCTATGCAAAATAAAATTATAGAGCGATAATGAATATATGTTTGTGTCTTAACGTTAGCAACGTTAACGTTTATTTTATGAACTTTTTTTATACATACTCAGTCAGTAAATATAAACTAATCTAAAAATGCTTATGAATTTCCGCAATAACTTCTTATTAATTTAAAACGTTACAACATATGCAAAACAAACACCGAACCTTTTAAGTTACATAGATTCACCAATACTTTTTGTACACTATCTTGCAAATGCGTATACTTCTTATCACTTCCTTAATAATTTCCAAACATTACAGCAACATCACATATACACAGTATATGAAAAATGCTTTGTCTATGAAAAGTAATGTATATATATATATATATATATATATATATACTATATATTTAAAACGGAATACAATGAGAAAACATAGGCTAATAAATATTAAATATCTGGTATGGCGTGGCCAGCATATTTTCAAATAACATTACTAAAAAAATATTCTTCAACGACGATAAGAAGGGCATATTGCTATTAAAAGAAGAAAAAAAGACAGTGATTCTTGAAAATAAGAACGCTGTCACCCTTAAATAAAAAATACGTTGAAAAGGTCTGACATCCGTATTATGATATGTATAGTAATACCAATACCAACAATAATAATATGAAATAAATTTGCTGAAAAACTGCATGAAATATACTAAAAGTATAATCATTAAATTCTACACTCCTCCAATAATTATCAGTAATGGCACCTTGAAATCTTTCACTTGTTTCAGACACTTTTCGTAAAATACCATAAAAGTTGGGATTTCGAATCGATCTTTAATAAATGTCACATACGAAAAGATTGTCGTAAGGTACTAACTAGTATTTAATCAAAACCAATTATCGCATTCAAAGAATCGCCATTTCTTAAGCTTTTGTGAATTTTTCCGAAATTTCATACATATACGAAAATAATTTTCTTTGAACACCAAATAAATTCTCAGTAAGAAAAAAACTGAAATGAATATCCCATGAGAAAAATAATTGAGAATACATTTTCAATATGCTGTGAATTGAAAAGAAAGAAAATACTCCCGAAATTCCTTTATCTAACTTGTAATAAAGTCACCTGATAAAAGGTCTAAAAGCTCTCTGGCTTCAATAGCAAATTCTTAGGATGAATAAAGCTGAAAATAAAGTAAAAATTGGAACTTTAAAAGGGGCTGGAATTAAGAATTTAAAAAAAGAGAAAGAAAGAAAAGAAAAGGTAAAAAAAAAAAGGAAATATTGATTTCATATGGAATTTTTCTATATTCTGATTTTTTGTATATAATGCTGTAAAAGAAAAAAATCAAACTTTAGAATGCATATTATTTCTCTATCTTTATCTCACTAATTTTCTTCTACTTAATATTCTAAAAAAGTTGATTCAATGATAAATAAGCGCAGCCATATCAAACATATATATAAATATATATGTTGTTTTTAGATAGCGCCCTGTTTTGGAATATCAGATATATATAGTTACATCCACTTTATATTTAGACATTAAATTATTTCTGTAGAATGAAAAATTAATAAATAAATTAATCTAAACTATATAAAAAAATAAAAAAATGGATTTGTATAAACTAGGTGCTTTAAACAGCGCTACATTTTTCTACAAAAACATTAATTTAATTTAATTAATAATGTATTATGAAAAATGAAAGTGGAATGTAAAAAAAAAAAAAAAAAAAAAAAAAAAAAAAAAAAGTGTTAATGCACAAGGTGAAAAAAAAAAAAAAAATCTTAATTTAAGCCAAAGCTTCAATAAATGCTGTATTACCATCGTGAAAAGATGGGACTATTGCAAATCTAAACATGTATTTTTATTATTAATTATTATTATTATTTTGAATTTGCAGTATGCCTACCTTCTGAAGAAGACAATACGGCATTTATTGATTTTTGGCTTGAAATAACGTTTTTAAAACTTGTTTATCATTACATTCCACTGCCATTTTTCATAATACATAAGTAATTTAAGTAATTTAAGTAAATGTAAATGATAGTAATACTAACACCTTCATAGATAATTGCCCTCAAAGTCTTTCATTAACTAAAAATGAAATGAAAAATAAAGAAATAAACTCTCTAGATTAAAAAATTTATAATGACAATGGAAAATTAGATTTTGATATTTTTGATAAAGAGAAACGAATTTTCTTTTAAAGTTAATTTATTTACACATTACAAATCATGTTTACATAAAACTATTTATAAAAATATTCTAACTAATTTCCTCTACAGAATAAAACATCGATGTTCTGATAATTATAAAAGTGAAAACGTTAAATCAATCTATTTTCAGGCTAGACTTTATGGTTATCGTAAATTTCTAGTAAATTCAATTATTAAATCTCATTTCTACTTTTTTTTTATCCTGGTATATGATGTTAGCATTAAACAAACAAACAAAAAAAAAAAAAAAAAAAAAAAAAAAGAAAAAAAAAAGTGCACTTTTGTGTATTTTTAACCCCCCAAAAAAATTACAAAAAAATAAATAAATAAATAAATAAAAGACAATAAAAAAAGGTGGGCAGATACTTGATTACGGAGGATAGGTGGTGTTGCTTGGCTGGATGATTGGTAGGTATTGTGAAATTAATAATAATAATAATAAGGTCATTACTGTTTTTCACTCTAACAGATGGCGCTCATTCCTCTATAACTTGTTCTTTTTAATTCCATGAAACACTTCTATCTCTACATGATATTTATGAATTGCGAATTTACGTAACTCAAATCAATTGAAATTTAATTAAATAAATTAAGTTTAAAATTAAATTTTAACTTTAAGGTTTAATTGTTAAAAATGAAAAGAAACTAATTACACTGAAATTTAAACTAAAAATTATTTCACTTAATCGTTCAGTAGTTGAATTCATTTCCCTTATTAACTGTGAATTTAACTGCATTCAGTCTCATGGCTGTTGTGGAGTATTTTACCTTTTTCGTCATGCTTCTCAAAAGTAAAAAAAGTTAAAATTTGGTTTTATTAAATTTCCTTAGGGTTGATCTATTATGAAAGGATTGGTGTTTTATGTTTAATAAGTTTATTTCTCTCATGGTTTTTTCCACTTCATAAATTTATTATGAAAAAATTGATGCTTAAAGTTTAATAAGTTTATTTCTTTCTTGGTTTTTTCCACTTCATAAATTTGTCTCTAACTTAGTTTTTTCCACATATTGTTTGAAATTATTTTCAAGTTTTTTAGGTGACCTCAGGCATTGCATGCTGTAAATTTTTAGCAATTTGCATACAGCATGACAGAAAAATCACCTATTTTGCATACAAAATTCATTCAATACCCTTGAAAAAGTGGTGAATTTGTATGCTTCAATATCTGGTTGCTTGTTTTTTACTTTACGTCAACTTCATTCAATTTTTATAGTTCTTCATGTGATACTTGATTTCATATATGGTTGCAATATTTGAAAGGGTTTTCAATATATATGTATATATATCTTTTCTTTACGACAAAGCAAAGAAACCAGGAAACAGATCGTGATAAAAGTTATCAAGAATTTAAAATACAGCTATAATAACTGAAGATTACCTATTGAAATATACATAATTTAACTTAAAAATGGTTAAAGAATGAAAATTTATGAAATAACCAAAGAAAAAACCCAAACCAGCTGTAATGGCACCAGGAGTGCTTTATATAAACATAAGTGTATTTTTGTGTAAATTTATAAATTATACGCATACAACGTAAAAATTATAAAAGTTTAAACCTGTTGTATATTTTTTGCAGATAAATGCCGTTTACGTTCATTTGAAAGAAATTAAACTTGTTTAAGAAAAGCGGAAATATTATCTACAACTTTTAAAAATGTTTCATTTGAAAAAGAGATGTCATAATTAGCAACTAAGATGACATTTTCTATTACAAAAGTAATTTCTTATTAAGCGATGCCATATATTTTTTCCAGGAAATCATTCTGCATGAAATCCGAATAAAAATTGTGACGTTCAAAAATAGTTTTCGATCAATGTAGATAATCATATTTTCTTAAAGCTTTTTGTAAGGAATTAAAAAAGAGTTTTTCGTTCAAATATGCATACATTTTCTGCTTTTTATTCAATAGAGTTAAAATTAACATTTTGAGTACACTTTAATACTTATTTCCAGGGGCGCCGACAATATTCTTCATAAGGTTAAGAACAATTTCGTCTTCCTAGAATTATTTGAAGGTTTTATTTTAAATCCCTGATCATATTCGATTTAATGAAAATTAAATGTTTTAAACTCTTTTCTTAAAGTAGTATTTTAGAAAGTAAATAAAATTTTAGAAAGGTAAGAAGTTTTTTGTAATTTATTTTATGATATTGCTGTTGAGGGATGATAATCCATCAGATAAGTTATTTAAATAAAGTTTCGATTTTTTAAATACTTTCATAAGATTGACCCATTGGGGAGGGGGAATTTATACAACTAGTAAATAAATATAATAATTATCTCGTAATTATTTAAGATGCGTATATGCTTTCTTAGAAATGATAAATCAATATGATACATTCGAATTACGCGTTTTTTTTTTTTTTTTTTTTTTTTTAACCTTCTGAACTTTAAAAAATGCTTCAGATACAATTATAACTCATTCAAGTCTTTCAATATATTCTGAAAATCCTAGTTAGGTAATTATGTTTTAATAGAGTCTTTAAAAAATTACTTTTAAAGGACTCTGACGCATATTATGGTCATTTCTGAAGAAAATATATTATATCATATTAAATTATATATATATATATATATATATATATATAATCAGACTAGATCTTTCGGTATACAATAAGAAAAATGTAATTAAGCTTTCTATGCAGGTAAGTGGATTTTAAAATTTAGTTTTGTTAGAATTTTCTTATATCTTTAAAATACAAATACAGTTATTTATGCTCGCGTAATTTTTCTCGCAAGTCTCTGGATAACTTTTAGATTTTCAAATCTCAATTCACTACATATACTGAATTCACGAAATTCTCAGTAATAAAAGCATGCAACTGAAAATACAGTGCCGGCAAAGAAAATCTTTACACTTGAGCGGAAAAAAAAACTTTACATGTCAATTGCCGATTAAGAATATATACAAAATTCGTCTTTCTAAAATTGATGTACAATGGATACAAATACATTGATTAGAAATATCATATATACATACATAATCTGTATTAATTTGTAATAGAAACATAAATACAGAAAAAACTGTTTTCAAATTATGTAACTTTCAACAATAACGCCCACACGCTGAGCTATATTTAACATTATGCAACAATGACTGTGAAAACTTTTGAAGCTAATCCGCATTATTTTTCATTTATACTGGTCTAACCATTCATATAATAAAATAGGAACTTGAAATACTTCAGGGCCGAAAAACACTCTTATGCCCCCCCCCCCCCCCCAATCCTTTATTAGAAAATGCATTAGTTTTTCAGACCCAGAAGATAAGCGAAAATAACTTCATTAACATGAATCAATTAACTTTAAACAAAAATTTATTATATTTTAAGAAAAATAAAATATAGAATTTTAAAACTAAAATATCAAAATGTATGATAGGAAAATATCTGTTAAATTTTATAGCAAAGAAATGTTAACTTGCACAGTTTATTTTACAAAATAAAAAAAATTCAGTTTTTAGCTTTCAAACAGAGTATTTTATGTAAATAAAAAGACAGTAAAAGAAAAAAAAATTCCATGTATTGAATGTTTTTCTTCAAGTGCTAGCGAGGACGCTAGGTCTTTTTCCTCACGTGAAAATAGTATTTTTATTTTATTTTTTTTTATTTACTCTTTTTTATATTGAATAAATTCATGTTCTTTTGCGACTGTGACAGAATAATTCATAATATAAATTGCAGAGAAAAACAAATTTAAGAAAACTCTTTTACGCAGAAACCAAATAAAAAAATATTACGATGATTTTATAATTATTGTAATAAAATGTGAATTTAGAACATTCATTAGGCTATATCTTTGCTGTCTGTTTCACACATTATTGGTTACTTTAAAGTTTACGTAGCCAATATTACAACAATATTTAAAAATATATTTCAAAGTCATTATTTGTGATTTTTTTTTCCTTCTTGATATTTTTAAAATATCAACTCACCCACTTCAAATGAATGTTGATTTTTAGATGTCCAATCGAATTTATAATTAAATGAAGTAAAAAATAATTATTAGTTGTGCATGAAAACCCTGTATTAAATATAACTGTAATACGTTTAAGGGAAGGAAATGTTTTTTTAGTTATTTTCATTAATAGGAAAAGCTTTAGTTAACCATATTACTTCTGATTTTTAAGCAATACAAAGTAGACAATTAGTATTTTACATTAAAATTTTAGTCAGATTTAATTCGATTTTAATAAAATTTTAATGAAATTCAAATAAATAATGAAAAATCATTAAAATTAAAAGAAAATAAATTAACGCTGTATTAAAAATATCTTTAGGTGTCTAACTTGGAGGGTAAAGTTTTTTGGCAATAATAAAAGAAAACTTTAGAAATGCAATGTCAATAAACGCTATGTAAATAATTTTAAAATAGCATAAAATCTTCAGAGTTTATAAGAAATACTGAAAAATGATTAATATACAACATAATACACTGATAAAAATGAACTTTAGATTCCAAAATTTTAAACTGAATAATTGGAGTAATAAAAGTACAGAAATATTTAGGAGAAAATTATTAAAGATATGAAATGATATGAATAGGAATGCTTTTTTCACTTCGAATGTAATGTTTTTTCATTCTAATTATATATTATTCTAAATTGAAATATGTACATTATGTTAACGTTCTACAAAACCAATGACAGATCATACAATGGTGTCAATTCCAAGTAGTTAATTTGAAATAATATATATAATTTTTATTATTTAGTTAGAAGATCAGTGACATAGTCAAGGGGGAAAAGAAGAAATGAAGTTGAGCGTTTGAAGACAATCTGCAATAAATGATGAATGCATTCAATATGCATATATATGTCTATAACGTAACAAAGTTTTAATATATATTGTAAAAAATCAAAAGCATATTTCGATATACAAAAAATGTATTTCTAATAAGCTAATATGCAGTAATAACTAGCTGTGTTAGAGCTTTTGCTTGAAACTAAAATATATAAAACGTTTTTTGGAATAATTATTTTTCCAGTTTTATTTATTAACCAAATGAGAATTTTTACAATTAGATACATTTTTTTTTCAAAGTGTCTTTCATTTTTAAAATAGGAAGCGCTTTAATCTCGCATATAATAAAGAGATCATTAGAAGTTTTTTAAGGATTGTTAAGATGATTAGGTTCTCGATAAATGAGTTATATATTCGGAACACATTAGAAGATTAGTTTGAAGCAGAAAAAATAAATTCGCAAATATACATGAAATATTAAATTATATCGCGTATAGAGTCCTGCATCGGGTTGGGGTTGGGTAGCCCGATTTTACCCGAACCCGACCCGACCCGCGGGTCGGATTCGGGTCGGGTTGGCATTTATTTTTTTTCGTGTGGGTCGGGGTTGGGTTGAAGTCGGGTCGGGTTAACAAATAAACTCTGCACCAAAACTGCAACCGAAGGAAGCTAATTCACTGATTGTGTGAATTTAAAGTGATCGTAAGAAAGCAGATGTTTAAATGCGAATCAAATACATGCTACCCAAATTATTATAGTAAAGTAAACATCCACATCGAATAAAAGTAATAAAGAATAATACTTTTTTTTTCAGAATATAAGTATTAAACCATAAATTACTAACACTTAGATTGAAGTACATCTTTTTTACTCCTCAATTTCGCAACTCACATAAATGGTGAAAAATTATTATTGATTCATTTTTCAGATTTTTAAATTTTTAAGTTAAGATAGTTAGTAATTACATTTTAAATTCTTTTTAAAATAATTTACCAACTACGTGGCAATGAAAATTTACGTTATTTTATAATTTTAAAAAGTTTTGCATGATTTTTAGATGAATTAGTAATCTTCATTTAGTTTTCGGGTTTCGGGTCGGGTTCGGGTACAAAGGCTTCGGGTTCGGGTCGGATGCGGGTTGTAAAATTTTTCTATTTCGGGTTCGGATCGAGTTTCGTGTTGATGTAAAATTCACCAGTCGGGTTCGGATCAGGTAAAACACGACCCGTGCAGGACTCTATTGGCGTATGTAATATATGGATATTTCAGATGATTATAGAAAACCCCACAAAATCTTTCTACATAAGGAATATAACGTATGAGAGATCTGTTACATATTTCATTTATTAATCATATTCTGCAGTTTTTATTATTTAAATATAAAAAAGACGTTTACTTTTAATCATATCAATATTTTGTCTTAACGTTAAAATAGAATAAAAAACAGAAAAAAAAAAAATCTTTCCCAACAATTATTGGAAAAAGTTTAAAAGGAATCATCTATAAACGACTACTTTCCGCATATCTAATTTCCGTTTTTTTTTTTTTTTAAGAGATATTCTTATGACACTTACCAACACTTTAAATTTACTTAACCTCTTTTTAAAAATTTTTAATAAAAGTAAATTTATTCAATTGGATGATACAATTAATTCAATTTTTATTTCTGTTGCACATAACTGTTTTAAAAGTACGACAATTCTTTCTTTCTTCCTTTCTTTCTTTTTTTTTTTTTTTGTAATTCTTGTTTATAGGATATTCATATATACTTTCTATTTAACTAAGATATAAAATATCTATCTGTTTTTCTACTTGCTCGTCAGAGCAAGACATTAATTTTATAAAATCGTCGATTTCTACAAAACTTAAATATTTAGTTATGACAAACAGCAGAGTTTTCCTTTTGAAAAATAGTCAACATATAGTATTATTAGTTAAAGATATGTTGAAATTCAAACATGTACTTAATTTCCATAAAAGTACTTGAAATGGGAACGCACCAAAGAAAACAACAATTAGAACGAACTATTAACGTTTTGATTTATTAAAGCACATGATTTTCATTTTTAAAAATAGTCCTTTTATCAGATGTTTTTCTTATCAAAAGTTAAAAATACTTTATTATCAAAACCTGTTTCAATATCAATGGTTCTTTTTCTTTGTTACTTTTTACGTCAGTAACGATACTGTAATGTCTGACTATGCTATAGCAGACGGAAAATTCCGACACACAAGGGGTTATTAGTCCGAATCCGGAGAAAGATGATAATTACATGACCAGTTCACTTGGAGGATCAAAATTGTAATGACATGTCTTCCGATCACCACTGGGAATTAATCCCATACCATCCCCAATTGCCCGTTGCGTAGATCCAGTGCGACATTAAACCCTCTCAGCCTCAACCATAACCAGTCGGTATTTTTACTTATCTGGTGTTCATAAAATCACTTTTATCACTTTAAGACACAGCTACAGTCTCATATCACTATTTTTCTGTAATAATTTTCAACAGGTTTAATCCAAGAAAATTAAAGCGAGGGAGTTCTCTTATAAAATCGGTATTTTTTTTTTTTTTTTTTTTTTTTTTTTTACGGAATTAAAATGTCTACGGATTTGGGTATTGTAATAGTGGAATGGAATATGAGATTTTAAATTTCTATAATTATATGAATTAATTATTTACAGTTTTCTTTTAAAATATAATCGTTAATGCCACACTGTTCAAATGTAGAAATAAACTAATGAATCATATTTCATGATATACTTCTAGACATATCATAGAATGAAATAATTTCAGTATTAATTACGTTTAAAGCGCATAATATACACTCTTTCAAACAGAAAATTTGAACTATATATATATGTATGTATATATATATATATTAAACCTTTAATGAAATACTCAAATATTTGCGTACGTATAAGTATCTGAGTCATACTTATTTTATGAAAAAATGACATACGATATTACATTTGATACTGATAGCAAATCAACATACTATAGTTGAAGCAATTCAATTAGGTATTCGTTTAAAAAAAAAAATGCAAATGTTGTATGTAAAAAGAACAATTTATTTAAATATCCGTTAAAGTGGAAATATGTCATTATTGTCAAAAATCATAAATAAAATCGTTAAAGGGGAGTTGATAGATCTATATTTTTTCTCCTTGAAAATTTAGCTATTAATTTGTTTGTTTTAATTATATTAATTACATTAAAACAAGTTCATTGTCACAGAAAAACACAAATTTTTATGAGAAAATTAAATAACATATAATAATTTCATACGATTTTGTGCTGAAAAGAGAAAAAGGGAGAAATTCTGATATGAAATTTATTTTTAAAAGCGAATTCTGAGTTAAAAAAAAAATAATGCTAAAAAGAAAATCTACAAAAGAAAATCAAGTAACTTTTTTAATCATAAAGTATTTAGAATTTTATTTTTTAGATTGACGAAAAATAGATACCTTTTTTTCTTACCTCGTGTTAAAATTTCACGCTTTTAATTTCTTCAAATGAAAAAGAAAAAAATAATGATAATAATAATCGATATAGCAGAAGTATGTATGAAAATTAAATAATCCTTCCAAAATGCTAATTTGATGAAGTATAACAACAATTATTAAAATAAATTCTTAAAAAGAATGTACTTACTTGTTTTCAAAAGGTGTTTCATTTGCCAAACTACTAACTGTTGCACAAATATTTTAAAAATAATTTTAAATACGACATAGACTTTTTAAAAATTTAAAAAAAAAAAAAAAAAAAAAAAGTTTTATCTTATGTTGAAAATAAATAAAGCGTTTTATGAATCGAGAGATAAGCGCACAACAATAGTGGAACTAATCATTCAGAAATTGACTGTGACAGATGACAGCTTGTGATTCTGCCCCGTATGACGAGTCTGAAGACTCCTTCGTCTGATTTCTGGATGCAACAGACAGGAGGAGACCACTCTTTTAAATAGTGCACGACTCCGCAGGGCGGCGCAGTTGCCCGGGAGGCGGCGCCGCTCAGAACCCCGGTGAAATGGGATTCTGATCAATCAGTTTTTTTGGTGCGGGTAACCTCAAGAATGTTGAGGAATTTTAATTGTCAGAAATTTGAAACTACTTAATGATTCTCCTAATTTTCCAATATATTTTAAGCAGACATTGATTTTTTAGCATGAATAAATCTAAAAAAATCCTGTTTGAAAGTTATGATCAATGAGCACTTCTCCTGCAAAGAAAATTCGGAGAAATTAAATTTTCAAATGACTAATTATATTTACAGTTCATTTCTGTATTTTCTAATCAGTCAAGACGTAATAATTCATCGGAGAATCTTTTAAAGTTGGGTTATTCTCTAAATAAATTAAAATTAAATGAGTGAGTTATTTGTGAAAATTAAATCGTGTTCTAAAACAAGAAAATATTGAAGTTTTGTGGAGGGAGAAAGATTTAACAAAGCAACAGTTATTTTTGCTTTTAATGCTGCTGTATGCGAAATATCGTCATATAGTCTTTCTAAACGAAAGAAATGAAAATTGTCATTTTCGCATAAGAGAAATCTTAAAGATTTTTCACACTGTCTTTTCCCTAGGCTATATAGAATGGAATCTTCAAACTTCAGATCTAAGCCTCTGAAGTTTCGTAAGAAATAAGAACTACTAATCTGACGCTCTTCAAGAAGTTCGTTTCTATTTGTTAAGATGAGCTGGCGAGTTAAGGTTTAATACTCAATGGCTTATCTCGAACGTAAAAAAAAAAAAAAAAAAAAAATGAATACCTAATACGTATATATACCTAATACGTATAAAAGTCCCCCAAAGCATTGAATAAATTCAAACGAACCTTGAGTTTAAGCGAAACAAACTTCTCCTAGACTTACTCTTAGGCAAGCAAAAGATTATATATTTATTTTTACAGTTCACGACAATTTCATATACATAAGAATTATGGAAATTAAAAAAAGAAAAAAAAAAAAAGGAAAAAAAAGTAAATTCAATTTATTTAGAACAATCCATCTTCTCATATCCGATTATATGTCTAAAATGAAATATGAAAAATAAATTCCAAGCGGTTAGTTATAAAACGTAATTTTTTTCTTAAGAAGTGAGGGTAGAAAAAGAAACCAAATCCATTAAAATAATAGCATGCATAATTCTGAATATGTCTATTTTTTTTAGAATATTTGGCTTACATGAAACACTTATAACGGAGATAACTCCAAAGTCAAAAGTTGCTTATGTTATGGTCTGGTCACGAGGTTAATTGGTACGCTTTCACACAATGTACCAAAATGAATAACTTTTTATTAAAAAAAAATGTAAGGTAATGAGGATTGATCTAAATACATTGGTATTAATAAAATTCCTGACCCTAAACATAACATACCCTCAATTTCTTATTTTGAAGTAATTGTTTTAGCTATATTTAATAAATTTTTAAAGATAAAATAAGTCTCCATGATTTTTTTGTGCATGCTTCTCCGTTTACACGGGACGCGAAATATTTACGTTACTTGTCATTTATTTTCACAACCATTCACAAAATGGAGATATTTCCAATTTCAAAAATTTTTAGAATGAAGTAAGAGTTTGAGATCTCGCTCGTCATGTTTTTGCACATTAACAGGATAGTGAAGGCTATATATATATATATATATATATATATATATATATATGCGTATGTGTGTGCGTGTGTGTGTGTGCGTGTGTGCGTGGTGTGTGTGTATATATATATATGTTGCAAATTACTGTCCTAGAGTCCTGAAAGTTTGCATACACATATATTAAAATATAACAATATAACAATATTAAGAATATTAAAATTTCTCTAAAACTATTTAATCTTAATACAATAGAATTTAATATTTTATTTAATTTTATTTAAATTCTTCCTGCTAACTAATTTTACCCTTGATTTTGCTTTACAAAAGTTTAAAAATATTTTCTAAACATATTTGGTAATTATTTAGAGTATTCATTGTTAAGTTATATATATATATATATATATATATATATATATATAATGCGGAAATTTAATGTTAATTTTTAGCATTCAAATATAAAATTATTATGATTATTGTGGATTTTTTTTAACTCTGTTTTTAATAACAGGGTCCATAGGGCATCGAATGCTCTGGAGTTCAAATGAAATGTGCCAGGTCCAAGTTCTGGCTTAGGCATAAATGTTTTTCGATCGTTTGGACTTACACTCTAAGCAGCAAGTTGGGGTGAAATTAGCCCTTGTCTTGAAGATAAATAGCCGTTCAGTTAAATGCCTAATTTTTCAAATAAAAGTTTTTTGGATGATACCACAGTGTTTTTTTTCATTTTATTGTTACATATACTTACTGCAGAAAGGTAAATATTTTTTTTTTTACTTTAGACTAAAAAATTAATAAAAAACACACTTGGATCACAGTATTAATTCAGAAATATCTTAGGGCCACGGAATTTGAATTTTAATTGTCTAAAATAAGATATACAAAAAATTGCAAATGTGTTTTATTAAAAAAATTTATAGGAGAAAATTTAAAAACAAAATGTTCCAAATTACTGTTAGTAATTCTATTTATTAATTAATATGAATGATATTTTATTTGCTATTTTTGAAGAATGAAATTACACGCACACTATCTCCATTTTCTGCGTACAGCCTTTATTTTGAAGATTTTTTTTAAGTTTTGAAAAATTGTTGAAAGTAAATTACTTGTCATTGATATTTTATTTTTAGTCTTTATTATTATTATTATTATTATTATTATTAGTGGAAAAATACATCAGTGATTGGATAATTACAGTCGCAGCAAAATTATTGAAGCACACATTCACATTTTTCATGTTTTTATTTATTTATTTATTTATTTATTTATTTGAGCGCAATTTTTTATCCTCAACTTACTTTTTTATAAATATCACAAGACTAAGATCATGACTCCACAAATATTTACAGTCAGTGACAAAAGTGTCCGAACACTGGCAAAAATCCGTATCTTAAAAAAGTACGCTTAATACAGTTTTGCGAAATAAATCCTTGTCGAATCCTGTTCTTACACTGACTAAGAACAGTATTCGACAAGGATTTGTTTAACAAAACAGAATTAGGTGTACCTTTTTTACACAGGAATTTTTGCTAGTGTTCGGACACTTTTGTTACCGACTTTACTTAAGAAAACAGTATTAGGTGGACATCTTTTAAATAGCAATTATTGCTAACGCTTCGATAATTTTGCTGCCGACTGCATAGCAAATTTTAACGCCTCTCTGTTATAAATATAATCAACTCGCTATACACAAGGGGTAAATCCCAGACCTTTGTCGATTGCCTTCTATAGAACCACGTTAAATTCACTCAACCTCAAACAATTCTTTAGATTTCGTTCACATAAAAGTTACTCATAATTTAAAGCGCCTCTTCGCATTTTGCACAACTTTTTGATGAAAATTATGTCAGCTGTAAAAATTAAAAAAAAAAAAAAAATTTGAAGATAATGTGGGGAATTAAATCACAGATATAGTAATTTATATAGATTTATCATTCCCATGTTCTCGGCCAGAGGTTTTTTGATTCCAAGAGGAAAAACTGGCAACAGACATTAGAGTGGTGGTAGAAAAGAAACGCTTGTTGAGTCAATGAGTGGTGGATCGAAATTTTATATTATTGAAATTAAACATAATTTAAAAAGGGATTTACTTTATGAAAGTTCTAATTTGTTTATTTCTAACTTTTTTCCCTACGTGTTTGATCTAATTTGCAGTCATATTTTTAATGTAAATCATAATGCATTTTAGTTACATGTAAGTGAGTATTTATTTTTTAAAAGGTGCATTTATTTTTTTCATTTATATATATAAGTAGAAACTATAGGATTCGTGAAAATTTTTAATTGAAATTTTTCCATGAATTTACAAGTTTTGACATGTCTTGAATGTGATTCGACCATTTTTAACCGACTTCAAAAAAGAAGGAAGGTTCTCAATTCAAACCGTATGTCTTTTTTTATATTTGTTAGCTCATAACTTCTGAACGGATGCTCCGATTTTGATACTTTTTGTTTTGTTGAAAAGGTCTTGGTCTGAAATAGGTCCCATTGTAATATCTTTACTATCTAAAGAAAATACAGGGTGCCCCAAAAAATCAGTCCCAACTCTTTTAACTGCTAAACGGCTGCAGCTATAGTGATAAAAATGGTATGTAAGTATAGAAAAGTGGCCATGCAGTACAAGGTTAAACCGCTTGCAGCGCCATCTAGTGGAAAATAGCGGAGTTAGTGTTCCTATCTCGAAAACGGTTCTAAAGAAAAAGTGAATTACAAAGCTGAAGAGTATCACCGATTTAGTACAAAAAGGTAGTTTAGACATTCATGCTAGCGTTCCTATCTCGGAAACGGTTCAAGACAGGGGGAAAAAGTGAATTATAAAAATGTTCACAATTTGCTATTTTGTGCTCACTTGAACGACATTGCATATGTTGCAGCGTAGCAGGTGACATTTATGCTATGTAAAATTCAAAGTATGGTTATTGTAAGCGGTCACATCGATTAACGCATAGGCGTTTTAAACCGACTTCATAAAGGAAGAGGTTCTCAATATAAACCATGTTTCTCGTTGTTGAAATTTGTTAGTTTATAACATCGTAAGAGATGATTTAATTTTACTACTTTTTTTGTTGTCGTAATGATCTTGGTCTGAAATAGGTTTTATTATGATTTCATTAAGATATAAACAAATTACAGGATACTCACAAAAGTCTGTTGTTACTCTAGCTGCTGAACACATGAAACTACACTGGTAAAAGCAATATGTAAGTATCGATGTTGAAACTTCTGTTCGTCAGCTGCAATGCGTGTTTTGCTCTTTGTTTGAACTTTACGCTGCGCAATTTCCAGCGCAGCGGGTGACACGTATTCACTGTAAAGTTCAATATATATGCCTAACAGAATTTTTGGTTACGAATACAGCGTATCCGTTCTTTACATTTCTAAAAACTTTTTAATTTAACGTATGTTCGTTCAATAGATAGTTTTTTGCTCATATCCGATAAAGGCAAGAAAAGTGACACAACTTAAAAATACAGCATTTGAGAAAAATCAACTTAAAAATAACTTGACTAGAATAAAACTGGCACAACTGTCTCTGGAGTGGATAACTTACTAGATGGAGATGCAACTTTTTTGTTCACATTGGGTGCATTTCATGTATTTTTCAGTGACATAAACCATTTTTTGAGTAATGTCACTTTTCTTGGTAGTTGTGATTTGTGAAATTTTCGTCGAACGTCTTCTGGTGCTCTGCTATAATATGAATAAGTTTTCACTGAAAAGAGAAAAATAAAATATTTTTGTAAAAAAATAGAACCGACTCCAAAAAGGAACTACTATTCAAACAACTAAAAATGAAAGAAAAGTGGCATAAAATGGAACTGTAAATTGCGCCTAAAAGTATAAAATAATTTCCTTCGCCAAACAACCTATAACACTACAATTAATCATAACTTTTGAAGTCGGCGCAAAATTATATAAAAATTGATACCTTTATTCAATACAAAAATCAAATCCTATTCAAAATACACATCTCACATTGTTACCTGCAAAACGTAGCCGAAAACTACTTTGATTCAAGAAAAAATATAATATTTCGTAAGCAGCAAAAGTTGGCGAAGATGCTGGTATCTGACGTCCTTGGTGAAAGAAAAATCGCAAAATTATCTGGCAAACATATTTACTTTCTTTGGGATATCATGATTATTTTGATAAGGTATATTAAGAGAGTAATCAAGAATATGAAACAACACATCGTATAATATATATTATGAAAATATACATCTTGCGTGTATATTTTTGCCTTGCGTTTTGATCGCCAAATCCAAAAGCCATCAAGGATGATAGTTATCAAAGTTATACCAAATTTGCAAAGGAAACTCTAACTTCATAGAAACATAAATACCGCATTTTGAAGAATGTTTACTGTTCTATGTAGGTGCTACCAATGTTTTATGTTTAATACAATGTTTTATGTTTTATACAATGTTTTATGTTTTGTGTTTAATACAATGTTTTATGTTTTATACATTGTTTTATGTTTTATGTTTAATACAATGGACCAATTGTATACAGTGATAAAATAATAAAGGAAACATGAAAATTGATCATTCGAGACGACAGCATTTGTTGCTACCAACCTAAAAACAAACCTTTAAAAACTAATTAAATTTTATTTAATTTTGCGCCGACTTCAAAAGTTATGATTAATTGTAGTGCTATAGGTTGTTTGCCGAAGGAAATTATTTTATACTTTTAGGCGCAATTTACACACTGTAAAAAAATGTTGTGATTTTTCCTGCACTTTCTGCGGTTTATTTTCAAGTATTTATGCTGTGAAATAAATTCAAGCACCAAATGCTGTAAAAATCGACTTCCTGTGGACTTTAGACAGGAACATCTGCTTGTGGAAACATAACATCTGCGTCTTTGAACTGAGATGCAGATGAACGATGAATGAAAGACTAGGAGATCATGGAATGAGCAATGTCCGTTCATCAGAAAGGTTAGTTATTAATTTTTATATTAATATTTTGTATTGATTAATTAATATTTCGTTAAAACGCATTAGTTATAAACATATTGTAGCATGTCTAATCTATTCTATAACTTTTGTCTTAACGATTTACAATTAATAAAAAAAAAAAAAAAAAAAAAATGTTTCTTATTAATCATTCAGTATAGTCCTTTTAAATTTTCATACATTTCAGTTTTTCATACAATTACATTTATCAAGTTATATGCTGGCCAAGAAAGTGCTAAATGCACTTTTTTATATGAACGTGTATAAACTTGCACTCATGAAAATCAACAAAAAATATTAATTATTTATCAAGTAATTAATTATAACAAATTCAATATGTTTATGATTACAAATTAATTTTTAACCCTAGAACACTAGTGTTACGTAATTTTTACGTGCACTCTTCATTTAATGGTTTTTTTTCCGCACTTTCCCTACTATCGATACACTTATTTGAGTTTAAGTGCTTCGAAATAATTATTCAGATAATGAAAAATTAGTAATATTGGGTAAAACAGCAAATATTTAAACATATTTAAAAAAAATATTAATGTAATTTTAGCAAATAAAACGACTTTTACATGATCGCGTCAATTTTAGGTACCTCTAGTGATAAAGTATTCTGCCTGTAGCAAATTTCGACAATCAGCCGAAATTTGGCGCCAGTTGCATTCTATGCCCGTTTTATAATCTGAACCTGGATGTTTGCTCACCATCCAAACGACCTTTGAAAAATTTGGTCAGACAACTACGCTAGTTTAAATTTATGTGTATATCGGCCGACATGTAGCGCTGCTGTTAATTAACTGTGATCCGATAGTGGGGTTTTTGAATCCCCACAGATTTTTCTCTCTTTTTTATTTATTGAATTTATTTTATTTTATGTATTTATTTATTTATTTTCAAAATCGATATCTGCTATAACAGATATACCTATTGAAATTAGATTTTATATTATATTTATCTGCTTTTTAAAATTATATTACGTTTACTGTTTCCAGAATTTTTAATTTCTGTAGAATTTGAAATACCCTCCTTTTTTTCAGGACATTTTCCAGCCATTATTTAGTAACGATAATTTTTTGGTTTATTTTATGATAAAAATTGCCATTCCGATTTTGAAAATATCTTGAAAAAAGACGTAAATTTCCAGCCCTGAACTTTTGTCATGAAATAAGCTATTAGAACGAGAGATCTATTTCTTTCGGACAAAATAGAGTAAATGAAAACATTTTTTTTCTTTTTCCCTTTGGCACCAAATAGAAATAGTATAAAAGAAATTTTAAAACATTAATATATGTAACCGCTGCTAAAGAACGCAATTTCATATTTTAAGGAAAGGAATGTGGTATTTTTATTTTTATTGATTTATTTATTACGCCTTTTAAATATTTTGACCAAATGAAAAGAATAATAATAATAATAATAAATAAATAAATAAATAAATAAATAAGGATTTTTTTTTCTCGTTTATATTGAAAAATCAATATAAACGAGAAAAAAAAAAATATTGGATTCGTAAAAATTTTCGATCTCCGTTTTTCGATGGATTTAAATGTTTTCGGATGTCCAGAACTAGATTAGTTTACTTATAGAAAAATTGCTAAAAGAAAAGGATTTACTTTTCTCCCCCTCCGCCATACAATATAATTTGTGTTTAAAATGCGCTCAAAAAAAAAAAAAAACCCTGCATCGACCGACTACTGCATTTCGATTTATCCGTAATAATCTATATATATATACGGTAAACTCTCGATTATCCGCAAACGGATTACACACGTTGCGGATAATTCGTGGTGCGGGAAATGGGCGAAATCAGAAAGAAAGTTTTTTTTTTTTTTTTTTTTTAATCATCAACAATAAACAGATACAAATGATAGCTTAAAAAAAAAAAAAAAAAAAGTAAATATAAAGAATTATGTGGTTTTTGCTTTATTTGTTCTCCAGTAGAATACGCTACCAAACACGTCAACATTTCAATTTATTTCAAAACATTGACGTGACCGCTTTTTTTTTTTTTTTTACACCAGTTTTTCTGGCGGGTACTTTCTTTAATATTCAATCGTAATTAAATATTGGAGAACATTTTTCTACAAATAAAGTGGTGTGAAAATGTGGCGGTTATTCACAATGCTGTGGAATAAATTAAATGTTTGCATGTCTGCTGTACTGTTTAATTTAGTGCATAAATTAGATTACAAATTGAACCATGGCTTCATCTTAAGTACACTTTTTTCTTTATGTTTTTTATATCCTATAGTATATGAAGTACAGTCAAACCTCGTTGACGTGAATTACTTTTAATATGAACTGTTTCCACAATCCCCGTCAAAATGAAGATTAGTTACTGATAACATGAAAAAAATTTTTATCCCCCATAAAATTCACGTTAATGAGGTTCGACTGTACAAATAATTTTACTTTTTATGAATATTTTCATTGTTTGTATTATGTTTTATATACGATATATTCAAGTTTTTAAGCTAGAATGCATTTCATGTCATTTCAATTTCATATTCAGCCTTTTTTCGGTTTATGTACGAAACCCATGACTCTCAACTTTGCGGATAATCAATTATACTGTATCTATATACATGTATGTCCATTAAAAAAAATAAAAAAATTAACATCTTTTAACGCAGATCATAAACTAAGCATGTCAAAACGAAAATGAGGAATTCTCGCTGAGTAAGATAAACAAATACTGGATAAAAGTTGAAAATGAACCAGATGCCCATACCACAAATATGACTTTTATGTTTTATCTACTGTAGATATTCAATGAAAGACTTGCTTTTTATTTTTTTCATCTGTCTCAAAGTGCAAGCGAATTACTATAAATTTATAACTGTCTATCATTAAATTTAATGCGTGTGATTGTATGTTTAATAGGAGACATATATAAACTTGGTGCTAGAGATTTTTAATTTTTTTTATGTTTTAAGATTTAAAAAAAAAAAAAAAAAAAAACTTAACTTTAAATATTATTTCTTCCTTTTCTTTCATTTTTTGCTTTTTATTTATTCCCTTGTTTATTTATTTATTTTTACGCAATAATAACATTATATACATAAAAAAAAAAAAAAAAAAAGTAGCATTTTCTTGTTCTAAGAATTAGTTAATAAACAATATCGCATTTTTAGCAGTCATAGCTACGATTAAAAGTAAAACTGCAATTAAATATGAACCCTTCAAAATCATTTAGAATTTCCGTAATCGCTTTTAAGAGTATTTTGGCTGACACAAAGAAATCTCCCCCTCTCCTTTTTTTTTCCGTTTAACCCATATCCTACCAAGCATTGAAAAAATGTTTTTCAATGTCTGTGTATACACACAAAATGAAAAAACTTACCATTTTCACATTATAACCGAAATGTTTAAATTAGTCCACAAATAGATACAGAATAAAATATTGGAAATTTTTATTAGGTTCATTTGGTGATTATTTATACACAGAATTCCTTATATATATATATATACACACACAGTAGGATTTTTTTTTTCTTTTTTTAATGAATTGATCACACTGAGGCCAGGCCATTATGAAACCTGAATCCATTACTTTTTGACACGCTTGAAAAAAAAAAAAAATAAATAAATAAATAAAAATAAAATAAAATCCTTTTTATTCGTAAATACAAGAAATAGGCAAGTATTTCTTTTTCATGCACTAAAATATCTCACAGCATTTTTTTTTTTCCTTAAACGTAAACGTAAAGACTAATAATTTTTTTATAAAAGTGTGTGAAAGTGTTTAACCCATATTTCACCATCGTCCTAAAAATAGGACACCATGCATAAGTGGTGTTTATATAAATCTTTTGAATATTTTTATTCAAATTAAAGACGATATCTTATTTAAAAGTCCAATAAATACATATGTGTCTTTATCGTTAGTTTAAATTACCGTTTAATATATATTTTTTAATTTTTAAAATGACGATTTTTAAAGATTTATTCATTACATTTTCATCATATTATTACTTAAAAGGTTTTACATTCAAGAATAATGGATATACAAATTTATTGAGGTAATATTCTACACTTTGTACTGGTAAAACAATTATATAAGTATATATATATATATATATATATATATATATATATATATATATATATATATAGATGGTCTGTTTTTCTTATATTTCCGACTGTCCTAAATTATTGTCCCATTTTTAGGTACAGGCTGTCCTAAAAAACACTTTCACACACTTCTATCAAAAATTATTAGTCTTTACGTTAACATAAAAAAAAAAAAAAAAAAAAAAAAAAAATGCTGTGATATATTTTAGTGCATGAAAAATAAATACTTGCCTATTTCTTGTATTTTCGAATAAAAAGGATTTTTTTTTTTTTTTCTTTTAAGCGTGTCAAAAAGTAATGGATTCAGGTTTCATAATGGCCTGGCCTTAGTGTGATCAATTCATTAAAAAAAAAAAAAAAAAAAAAAACCTACTATAAAATATATATATATATATATTTTTTTTTTTTTTTTTTTCCTAAAAAAGGAATTCTGTGTATAAATAATAACCAAATGAACCTAATAAAAATTTCCAATATTTTATTTTGTATCTATTTGTGGACTAAATTAAACATTTCGGTTATAATGTGAGAATTGAAGCTGTTTGTCTGCCCTTGGGACCTAGGTTCGAGGGAAGTACACTCCACAGCAGTTTTCCTGTGAATTTTGGAGAAAAAACACAGAAAATTCCGTACGGCTATGCCAGTGGACATGACCTGGTTTTGAACCTGGTAGCCCAGTCTAAACGAATTTACAGCAGATTCGTTAAATTACAAATTGCAAGAAATAAACTGAAGATTTTTTTTTTTTTTTTTAATTCAGTAGTTTCTACATTTGTTGTTTCCAGCACAAGTATAGTCAATTATGTGTAAATTTGTGTTATTTAAAATCAAAACTTTCCAGCGTAATATTTACAGTCAATCTCCGATTTTAAATTTAGAAATTGTAGAAGTCAATCTTTCAACTTTCAAAGTATTTCTACTTTGCTTTAGAAGCCAGTACTTTTTGTTCATGTCTTATACTATATAGGAAATATATCTATTGGTATATTAATGCGAAATCAATTACTCATTTATAAGAATTTAAGCATGTATCAGGGATAACTTTCAGCACTTTTTTTTTCCTACCACTACTTCCATCACGAAAACCTTTATTGTATTTTTACTTTGTTTTTTTCCGATTAACTAATATAGTGTGGGTGATCGAATTATTTGAAAAAAAAAAAAAAAAAACTAGACGAAATGGCCTGAAACCTCATGCATGCAAAGAACATTTAAAAACTCATTGTTTCCACTATCGTTTAGTCCAGAGTGCAGTTAGCGCACCAACCACAAATTCAAAAATAGCGAAAATACTTTGGATCACCCTGTATCATAAAAAGCTACAAATAACTTGTAATTTTAATACATTGCTGCACATACTGTGCACAATATTTGTATGTTTTGGGGCGGGAATTGCGCAATTATTTAGACAGATATTTTATATTTATCTTTTTATTTTTTATTTTTTTCAAAAATTACTAATTTTTTTGACAAGTTTTTTGCTTATAACTAGAACGGATTTCCATAAAATTTTACAAAAATTGCTGAAAAATTGCTAAAACATTAGAGAAACATATTATGAAACAGAAAATCCATACGTGTAATATTCGTTGAGATATGAGTATTTTAATAAATATCACTGCGCGTGCGCGAAAGATATAAAATTTTTTATTGCACAGTTTGAAAGCTAGATGTACATTGATACATTTTTGTCTAAAATTCATTTGAATAGAGTAAATATTAATCAAATTGTCGGCAAAAGAACGAGTTATATCTTAGGTATTTTTCAAAGTTGAAATTTCAAAATGAGTTTCACCCATGCCACGCATTTAATTTGAAGATCCAATTATTTTAATGACGTTGCAAAAGTTCTTTTTTGGGAAAATCCCTTATGATATCATAAATCTTAGTAAATAAATAAAAAAAATGATAAAGTTATAGGCCTATAAGAGGTTTTATACAAACAAGAACTTTCGCAATGTGGTTGAAATAATTGGATCATCAAATTAACTGCGTGGTATGTGAAAAACCCTTTATGAAATTTCAACTCTGGAAAAAACCTAAAATCTAGCTCGTTCTTTTGCCAACGATTTGGTTAATTTTTAAACCATTTAAATGAGCTTTTGACAACAGTTGCTCAATATATTTAGCTTTCAACGTATGCAGTAAAACTTTTTATATCATTCGCGCATGCGCAATAAAATGATATTTACTAAAAATGCCCATATCTCAACGAGTATTACACGTGTTAATTTTATGTTTCATAATAATGTTTCTCTAATGTTTTGTCAATTTTTTTGTATGTTTGGTAAAATTTTACGGAAATCTGTTCTAGTTACAAGCAAAAAACTTGTCAAAAAAATTAGTAATTTCTGAAAAAAAAAAAAAAAAAAAAAAAAAAAAATATATATATATATATATATATATACTCACCTAAATAATTGTGCAATTTCCGCACCAAAACATATATATTGTACATGGTATGTGCAATAAAGTGTTAAAGTTATAAATCATTTGTAGTTTTTTTATGATACAGAGTGAATCAAAGTATTTTCACTCTTCTTCAATATGTGGTTGGTCCTCTAATTCCTCTCTCGACTAAATGGACAGTGGAAACAATGAATTTTTAAATGTTCTTTACAAAAATGAAGTTTCAGACCTCTTCGTCTAGTATTTTTTTTTTTTTTTAATCTAAAAAATGTAAAAAAAAAAAAAAAAAAATATAATAATTTGATCACTTACTGTAGTGATTATTGTTAGAAAATATCTCATCTTTGTTGTATTTAGATACATACTTACCAACAACAACTTTACAGAATCGAGCTTCGTTACAGTTAAAAAAATTAACTTTAACTCTTTAACTAATTAATAACTCTTTATCATAAGTTGCGCAATACATATATCTTTTAATCTATTTTATAATAATAATAATAATAATAATAAATTCTATCTCTTAAAATTTAACTCTTTAACTTAAAAAAGTAATCGCAATTACAATGAATGAACGCATTTTTCCTCTAAAGCTGAAAAACATCTCATTCTCAGTGTGTATTGCTACTAACACTTATCCAGTCAAAAAAGTGCGAAAGTTTGGAAAACATGCGAACAATTTTATTGATTAACAGCAATATTAGCAACTAATTGCAATTGAACGTTGATGGCGCGCGGCGCCTGTCTACACTGAGTGATGCCAGATGGTCGAAAATTATTTCCCCAAACAAGTCTTCAAATTTTCCCAAATCAGGGATTTTTTTTTTTTTTTCGAAAAAAATCCCCAGCTAGATTTCTTTGGGAAAATAAAAATTTCTTCAAAAAAAGAATATATATATATATATAGAGAGAGAGAGAGAGAAAATATCAAGCAGATTTTTCTATGATTTAAACTCAGATTTTTCCCCAAATGAAGACATTTTTTGAAAAAAAATCCCCAAATAACAATAAAGCTATTGAAAGTCTCTAGTCGTAGGGATAAATCATTACGTTGCCAACATTGACAGAAAGTTGAAGAACTCTCCAGATTTGTCCCCAAAAATTTTAGAATTCCCCAAAAAAGTCCCCAGAAACATTTGGTCCCCAAAATTGCCCCCAGAAGCCTCGAAAATCCGCAATCTGGCATCACTGCCTACACTGTAAAAAAAATCAGTATTTTACAACAAAAGGTGCTGGCACCGCGGCTGCCAGCACAGTTGCTGTAAAATTTACAAGCGGCTGTTTTTTATGGTGCTGTAAAATTTACTGCACTCTACTGTGAATTTTACAAGATGTTGTTTTTAGTAGTGCTGTAAAATTAACTGCACTTTGCTGTGAATTTTACAAGATGCTGTTTTAAAAAGTGTTGTAAAATTAACTACACTTTGCTGTAAATTTTACAACACTTTTTAAAACAGCATCTTGTAAAATTCACAGCAAAGTGCAGTTAATTTTACAGCACTACTAAAAACAGCATCTTGTAAAATTCACAGCAAAGTGCAGTAAATTTTACAGCACCATAAATCACAGCAGCTTGTAAATTTTACAGCAACTGTGCTGGCAGCCGCGGTGCCAGCACCTTTTGTTGTAAAATACTGAAATTTTTTTTACAGTGCAGTTCCATTTTCTGCCACTTTTCTTCCATCTTTAGTTGTTTGAATAGTAGTTCCTTTTTGGAGTCGGTTCTATTTTTTTACAAAAAGATTTTATTAGAAAATATCTATCTGTATGTGTCTGCAAAACATTATAGTTATGTATCCACTAGGCATAATTTAAACCAAATTTCATTTTAACTTAATTTCCTCTTAAATTCGTGCTTTCGAGATAAAGGTCAAAAGGCGGCGCTATCATGTTTCGATTTAATACATTTATTTAAAGGCAGTTAGCTTCTATAGCGTACCAAGCTTAGTATGTGAAATGTATATTATGTGAAACTCTGCTAATTAAATTTAGGTTCATATCGGTCAACAGGTTGCTCTGCATTTTAATCCTATTTAAGAGAAAGCTATAGCTGGGTGTGTATGGCTTATAAAAGCACAAAATTTGGTATGTGAAATTGATACTATTTAAAAGTATGTTGATTCTATTTTGGTACATATAGGCCGACTGGTGCGCATTGGTCATTAGGTGCATACAGACCGACCGACTGCGAAAAATACTCTGCAGTATTTTTCGTTTATAGGAAAGTTATATCTGAGCGTCTATGTTATAAAATGCACTAAACTTGGTGTGTACAGTTGGTAACAAAAGTGTCCGAACACTAGCAGAAATTTCTATGTAAAAAAAGTACACTTCGTACGGTTTTATTAAATAAATCCTTGTCGAATCCTATTCTTAGTCAGTGTAAGAACATGATTCGATAAGGATTTATTTAACAAAACCGTATGAAGTGTTTTTTTTTTTTTTTTGCATAGGAATTTTTGCTAGTGTCCGGACACTTTTGTTACCGACTGTAGCATACATTTTAAAAATTATGCTCTTTGACTTTTGGTGTATATCGCCCAATAGGTAGCGCGACTATTATTTTCTGCGATTTCTTAGATAGCTACAACTCAGTATTTATTGGTAAAAATTTCATTTGTAAAATGTTAATTGGGAGAATTTATGTTAACTAATGTTTTGAACCTGTAGATGCCACTGTTACTTTAAATGATATAAGTGAACATTTTGTGTTTGCCACAGTGTAATAGTTATTTTCTATAAAAACAAAAAGAAAGAATTTAGTGAAAATTTCCAACTTCCAGTTTTCCATAAATTTACACGTTTTGAGATGCCCCGAACACGACATTTTTTGAAAATGTCTAAATGCCTTGTATACGTGTATAATGAGTTAGTAAAATTTTGAATTTCACACAGCAATAGACAGAATTTAATGAAACTTCATATTTGGTAAACATTTGACTTAAATGAATGCTGATTGGCTTTTGGAATATATTACCCAATTTGCGGCGCTGTTGTACTGCGATTTCCTCCATTTAAAGAAAGATTATATCTGAGCTTCTGTAATGTATAAACTCACAAAACTTGGTAAATTAGATGAATGTTAAATAAAAGCTATGTTGCCTCCATTTGGATGCATATCGACCAACAGGTGGCACTGCTGTGCTTCAATTTAATCCCGTTCATGAGAAGGCAATATCTCAATTCCTATGATATACAATCTGCAGCAAAATTATTGAAGCTCTAGCAATAATTCGTATTTAAAAGAAGTGCACCTAATACTGTTTTGTCAAGTAAATATTTGTCGACCCAGGGTCGTCTTATGCTTTTTATAAAGAATTAAGTTGAGGATAAAAATTAGCAATCAAACTAAAGAAAAATATTTATGAAAAATGTGGATGTGTGCATCAATAATTTTGCTGCCGACTGTATAAATGTACCAAACTTGATATATGAACTGGATATTGAGGAAAACTGTACTGATTCAACTTAAGTGCATATCAGGAAAAAGTTTGCGCTGCTATACTGCAACTTAATACTGTTTTACGGGAAGGCTATATCTGAGTTTCTATGTTATATAAATGCACCAAATTTGGTGTGTGACATACGTATTATGGAAAAATATGCTTATTTTATTAAGGTGTATATCAACCGACTGGTGGCGCTGCTATTATTTTCCATTATTTTCAAAATGGGTATGTCTCAGCATCTATTGCGGAAACCAATATTCAAATTACACCAATATTCAAATAAAAAAATTCAATTACACCAATATTCAAATAAAAAAATTTAATGGTGAAAAAATTTAATGGTAAAAGAAAAAAAAAAAAAAAAAACAGCCTCACTTTTCGGCTTTACAGCCAAATTAAGTAAGCATAATTTTTCATAATGTATATTTCACTTGCCAAGTTTTGTGCATTTATATAACATAGAATTGAATATACAGCCTTTCCGTAAACGGAAAATGTTGCTGTATAGAAGAGCCACCTGTTGTCCAATAGGCACCGAAACTGAATAGGTTTAGATAATATCCATATCACTAGCAGGCTATTCTCGCTTCACTAGTAACTATATTTAAATGAATTCTCAAAATACTATATCACTTATCAATATAAAACTCTCAAGAATAGAAATTTTAAAGAAAAAATAACCTATATTGAAATCAGTCAAAATCTCGATTTGTGTTCCCTCTTCCTGCAGTAGCGGATTTCCTGCAGTCCGGGTCCCCGCAGCCTATGGCAACCCCTTACACAACCTACGCTTCGAAACGTGCTTTTGCCGCCCCCCCCCCGGCCCCGCCACTAAAGAGGGAAAGAAGAAAATTTCGCAAAACTCGTTTATCGTGTTCGTTACGTACGTGTAACCAACCCATACATCAAAAGATGAAATTTAGATAAATTGGAACAGAAATACACCTGGAAACGTATTTTTTGACACCCCACCAAATTGAGGAAAGGAAAGGGGGGGGGGAATTTAGCAAAATTCCTTTTTATTGAGTGTTAGACTTACCTAAATAACCCACATACCAAAAAATCGCCTTCCTGAGATAATTTACAACAGAGTTCTAGTTGGAAAATAGTTTTTACCCGCCTCCCCAAACGGGGGAAAGAGGGATATTAAGCAAAATCCTTTTAAAGCGCGTGTTAGGTACTCATAGCACACCCAAACACCAAAAAATTCCATTCCTGAGATAATTTGGACCAGAGTTACGCTTGGATGAGTTCACCTCCTCCACCAAAGTGGGAAGGGGGAGAAATTTTGCAAAATCCATTTATAAAGTGTGTTAGGCACAGATAACCAAGCTATACACCAAAAAATTTTCTTTTTTAGATAATTTGAAGAAAGTTAGAACTGGAAACGCGTTTTTTGTGCCCCGATCCCAAAGGGGGACATTTCGCAAAATCCCTTTATAGTGCTGGTTGGGTACACATTGTATATCTAGATACAAAAATACTGTCGTTCTGAGATCGTTTGGAACAGTGTTACTCTTGAAAAAATGTTTTTTTTTCCTCTTGCACCCCATAGAGACAGAAAAAAAAAAAAAAAAAAGGATTTTCACAAAACCCCATCACAGTTAGTGTTTGATGGAAAACCAAAATTCGTGAATGCAGCTCACATTGATTCCCCAGGACAAATTTAACGCAAATCGCGTGTCCTCTCGTAAATCCACTTCCCCCCAAATCAAAAATCACAAAACACCCAAAGTGAGTTTTCGGAAATATATTGTGTAGCACTAGTGCGACGTAAAAACTATTTCAACTTCATCCTCAAGTATCGAGATACAGTCGGCAGCAAAATTATTGAAGCGCTAGCAGTAATTCCTATTTAAAAGACGTGCACTTAATACTGTTTTGTTAAGTAAATATTTGTTGAGTCACGATATTAGTCTTAAGCTGTTTATAAAAATGTAAGTTGATGATAAATATTAGCAGCGATCAAACTTAAAAAATAAATAAATAAATGTGGATGTGGATGTGTGGTGTAATAATTTTGCTGCAGACTGTAATGGTGGCTGGCGCACAGAAAGTATGTCGTTGTTGCCGTACTCTCAATATGCCGTAAAATGAATAGCTTTTGGAATTATCGATACGAAATATCCTTCCGAAGTTCAAAATTGCGATGGCATGTTTCCGGACCATCCTTTGGGGTGAATCCCAGACCTCACCAATTGGCCAATGCGTAGCTCTAGTGCGATGCTACACTTATTCAACTTCGACACCAATCTCTAATGCGAGGTGACCAGATGTCCTCTTTTTCGCAGGACAATTCGCAGTTTCAAGCCATATTCATTGAATTTTGAAAAATTGTGGCAAGAAATCTATTTATAATAATTATTATCTTTTCAGAATAATTATTATCTCACGAATCAAAAAATACATCTGCAATTGGGCAATTGTAATTTTTAATTCTATGTAATTATAATTGTACTCTAGTCTTGTCATCATACTAATGACAGGAATGTGATTATTTCGGATTGTCTCAAAGAATATTGCGCATGCTCAGATGTTCCCATTTTAGTCTCAAAAAACAGTCTTGTGTTTTAATATATAAGATTATAAATCATTTTTAAATACCTTAAAACTTCTGAGAAGGTTTTTTTTCTCTATATTTACGTATTCAGCACTGATTCCCAGCAAAAAAAAGACAATCATTTCATTCAACATTATTTATATTTTTAATAGAGGCACAATATCAACATAAAGAAACTCCAGTAAAAAATATGTGACTTTTAATTTATCGAATTAACGTTAAAATTCATAGAAAGAAATGTCGAAAAAATATTAAAATAAAAAAAATTTAATTACATTTTTTTTTCTGCCCTAACATCATTCCAAGCCTTTATACCAATGTCTAAAATATTCTACGAAATTTTCATATGCTCTGAAAATTATGTGATACAAAACATTTATTAAACCTTTACAAAATCTTTTTTTTTTCCTTTTTTTTTTTTTTTTTTTTTTTTGATACAAAATTTTTAATTTCAATTGAATCGATTATTATGAAATAAAATATTTAAAAGAAAAAAAAAATATATATATATATATGCATATTTTAACTATTTTTAAAAGTATTTCGTTAGAAAATGTTCCGCACACATAATTTACCGTACACAACTTAGTTTAATGATAATGCTTGACATTAACGCTGCCACAAATTTAAATGCGAGATGTTTAAGAAGCCCATTGGGAGTTATGAATCCCACATTCCACACACTATGTGCATAAAACAGATCATTTTAGAGAATAGAATGATATTTGGAAACGGCTTTTATTGTAAACTAACTTACTGTTTTATAAACACTTAAAAGAATGTATCTCTAACGTTTCTTTTCTTTTCCCTTTTCTTTTTTTTTTTTTTTTTTTTTTTTTTAATGTTACTAATCCAGTATATTTAAAGGTACGTATTATTAAACACCGCTCTGATTGCGAAAATTTTAAACTAAACTAAATTTAACTAAAATTGGGTTTTATTTTTCTGGTTGTCTAAGTGCTAATGTGTAGCCAAAATACTCATATCATAGTGACGTAATATTCTTGTCAAATTTTAAATATCAAGAGTAGTTTTATTCTGAGGATTTAAAATGACAGTTTCCGAATAGATAGTTTATCTTTACTACATTTTATTATTATTATTATTATTTACTCAAAATTTTAATGAATCTAACCATTGAAAAGATTACCAAAATGTTATTACTTTGGCATATTGTTAATAGTTATTTAGCTATCATGCTATTATAATATTTGAATCTTTTTTTTTTTCTGGGCATCTCATTTATTTGTATCAGTTATGAAACATTTTCATTGATTAAATCATTTGAATTTTAAATCCATATTAAATATTCCTATTTTACCTGTAAATTTTTTCCCTACTATAGAAAAAAAAAAAATAAAAATAAAAATCCATTTCAAATTTTAAAGTAATGTTTTCCTGTACAGTGTAAAACGTTCTGTAAATTTCACAAAGTTTGACCTGATAGTATAAGCAAAAAATGTTTGATAACAATTGCGTTTTAATGGAAAAACGATTTTATCTTTTAGAATCTACTTGCTATATGAGTAAAAATGTCGGAAATCTTTCCTTCAGCATTTTACCTCCGGACATTTCTTCCTGAATGAAGTGAGTTGGAATAAATTAAACAGTTAAATAACTTTATAAATAAAAATATAAACGTACATACACTATTTTTCGGGTATAATTACTGTGTGTCCACGCAGTTTTCTTTGTAATTTCAATGTAAAACAATTATATATAAAGATGGCTTTCGACAGAATAATTTGTTGATTCAAAGTTTATCACCATGTATTAAATGAAACTATATGTGTACAATAAATTATTCATTAAATTTTACTCACTTATTAATTAATAAATAAAAGGTTTATTTTATTTATAAATAAGCAAATATGACAAGATAATTCCGAAACTTCTTTTCCAAGTAACTCGCAATTCACTTCCATCCAAATTATAATATTCATTTTATTAAAATAAAACAAATTTATTTAGAATAAAAGAGGTAGACAGATTATTATTATTTCTTTAACAGCCTATCAGCTACCAAGAACCCAATTAAAATTTAACATTCCTTTGTAAACAAATATTTTAAATATATATGATGGTTTGAATAAGAATTATTAATATTCTTGAAAAAAGTATAAATAAAGAAAAAAATGCTCTTCGAATTTGGATTTTTTCTCTCCTTTTAGGGCATAGCAATTCAAACATAAAAGGAGGGGCTCAAACAATTTCGTTACAAAATGTTTCAATTTATTTTCAAGAAAATTACTTATTAATTAAACGTTAATTAATATTTTCTCATTGTCAGTATTAATTACAAAATTCACTTATAAATAAAATCTTCAAAGGAATACATCTTTCATGTGACATTAAAAGGAAAATTCCGCGATATCAAACGGTGAGGGCTTAAATTTCCTGAACGGACCTAAATTCCTTGAACGCTCTTCTTTCTTACGCTGTTGTATATGTGCAGTTTAAAAATTCTTTTGTTTTCTTTCAAGATCTTTTACCAGTGACCTGATTCTGATATGAAAATTTAAGGTTGTGGGAATAAAATTTCGTAAATTTACCGGTTGAAAAATCGCATCCTTACATAATACAGAATCTATGTATAGTAAGCATTAAATCTATAATAGAAACACAAGCAGATTTGACCAGAAATATTTCATTGCAATACAGTATATTCTTTAGAAGTTTATCAACAAAATAAATTTCTAAAATAGCAAAATTAATAATAATAATAATAATAACAGTAAAACGATTTATTAGAATTTAAATTATGGAAAATATGGTAACAATACAACTGACAGATAGATTATCATAAAATGCAATAAATTACTTCTGTTGTAAAATTTTTGAAATAAATTCCGATAAAATTCAATTAAAGCTCTCAGTGAAACTAGTTGACTTTATCTAGAAAAACTTAAGAATATTCAAAAATAATTTCTTTTAGAAATTTTAATATGAATTTATATTGGTATAATAAATAAATATTTACAATGAAATCTTGAAAAATGATCCCAGCATTCCATTCTTGGTAACTAATTAAGAATCTGCCTAGATATGTTTAACCGATTTATTTTCTTTTATATTTTTTTCTTTCTTTTCTTCTTTTTCCAAGTTTTATAATTCATTGGTCTTATTTGCTTGTTTTTTAATATATATATATATATATATTACACTTAAAATTTCATTTATTCACGACCTTAAACCTTTTATACAAAAAATTATTCTATCGAAAGCCGTCTTTATATTCCCCATTTTATATAGGAAGTCAAAATTAATTGTTTAAATTACTCCTACTCTACTTGAGAAAAAATATCTGGGAGCGAAATGTCCCAGCAGCGAAATACCCTAAGGGCAAAGTGTTGGAGGTAAGATATTGTAGCAAGATGCTCAGGGCGATATTTTCGGATCCCCTAAAAAAATATATATAATTTTCCACACTTAGTTTAACTGCATATTTAAGATACAAATCATTTCAAGAAGATTGCTAAAGAGAATGATCAAGTGTGCATTTTTTATTAGCTCACGAAATTTGTTGCTTTCAATCTACGATAAAAGAGCTACCAAAAATCATCAGCTACCAAAAATAAGTTAGGATGATACACTTTTCATTAATACGGGACGTAGGTAATCGCTGCAATTCATGTAAAACGAAAATGAAAAAAAAAAATTATATACGTATATTTGCACATCAGAAATCCGTATTGCACTAAAAAACAAAAAAGTATCTCATATATCACTATAATCATTTCTCATAAATTATGGAACGTATCTGAATATTTGTAGAAAAGAAATCGCAAATGTGGAATAAACTACTAAAAACTGTAAGAGACTGATTTCAGTTTTATTTAAACACTCACGTACGCAGTAAAATCATGCATTACTCATTTATATAAATAACGAAAAAAGTTTATTGTCGGAACACATCTGGGCGGACCACTCCTATTTTTGATTGGTCTAGATTTAACTAGTTTGCTGATGAAAGTCGGCCATTTTTTTAGTAAAAACTGATGATTTTTTTTTTTTTTTTTTTTTTTTTTTTTTTAAGATACAGCATAGATGTTATACTTTTTTAAAAGACTTCTAAAAACTGTTAATTTTTTGTGAGGACACTATATACATTAAGTTATTAGATTTAAAAATATTACGTTGCAAAGTTTCACAACGCAATACCATTCAATTGCTTTTGATGAAGGTCGGCCATTTCTTTTTAGTAAAAACTTATGTTTTTTTTTTAAAAAAGAGCTCTAAAAACTGTTAATTTTTTTGTAAAGACACTATATACATCAAGTTATTATATTTAAAGATATTGCATTGCAAAGTTTCACTACGCGACATCATTCGATCGTTTTTATCTTAAAATAAGAGTCTAATATTAAACAAAAAACCAGTCTAATATTAAAGAATAGTGAATAACCTTTTAAAAATTATCAGTTTTGAAGTTCTAAGAGCTGCAATTTTTAAATTACAGCGCACTTATTTCCCATACATAATCCATTAAATTTTTAAACAATTGTTGATTCATTCTTGAGAAACATTCACGTAAGATCATAGAGCATTGTTGCAAAACGAGTGCAAAACGGAAGGCGTATTTTATTTCATTTAATTTGTAATATGTTATTTTAACTTTTTGACTTTAAAAGGGATTTTTAATTGTGCTACAAAACCCAAAATGTGATATAAAAAATAAATAGTGATTCAATTTTTTTGAAAATTCATTTAAATTTAGTGACAGCCGAAGTGGGCGTAGCCTGCTAGTATACTATAAAACCCTTTCGCATATATCTAGGGAAATGAATATTCATTGTAGACAAAACTATGAATATGTATAGGAGATAAATTTTCATTTGAATTTTCAATTGCTTTTTTACTTTCTTCTATATGTAATATAGAGAAAGTATTGGATTCGCGAAAATTTTCGACCTCCGTTTTTTGACGGATCTACACGTTTTGGGATGTCCTGAACACGAATTGATAGTTTTTAAAAAATGTCTGTCTGTGTGTCTGTCTGTCTGTCTGTCTGTCTGTGTGTCTGTCTGTCTGTATCATTTTTTTGTGGACGCTGTATCTCACGAACCAATGAATGAAATTTAACCAAACTTTGTATTTAGTTGCACCCTGACATGAACTGGTGCCCATTAGATTTGGGGATCAATAGCTCAACAGGTGGCGCTGTGATCGCATTTTATAGGACAAAATTCCGTATAAATGGGCATAATGAGAGTTATTTTAAACTTGTGATTGTAAAATTAATATGAATTATTGATAATAGTAGTAGTTAACTAGGAAAAAAAAATTGTGCATGGGGGGGCATCGGTTCCCCCCCCCTGGGGGGGAAGTACCCCCCCGGGGGGGTTAAATTTTGAAGATGGGTATCATTCGAAAGATCTCGTCAATACCTTTAAAACGAATGGTTGAACCATAAATCTGTGATAATTTAAAACAAAGTTATCGATTTTTTTTACTTTTAACAAAAAAAAAAAACTTTTTTTTTTTTTTTTTTTTTTTATATTGTTACTGATTGAATATGTATAGGAAAATATAGAAGAAAGTTTTGTGGTGGCCACAACATACTAGTTATTATTATTATTATTTTGTCATGTTTTTATTTTCCTGAATCTTCACAGAGAAGTGAGAATTCCAGAATGATCAATTAATAGAGGAAGAGTGATAAGTCCAGCGTTTTCTAGGCATTTAAAAAATTATCCAAGATAAAATATTCCCGGTGTTTTTAGTTGTACTACCTATATATCCAAAATACCAAGTTTTCCAAAATGATCTTTACAATTTTGATCGCATGTAAGTGAGAAATTGGAATAAGTAGATATATGCGGTTTGCCACATAATGTTCGGACATAAATAAAGTTTTAGTAGCTCCTTAACAGAGTTCAGTGTTTGCAATAACTGTAGCACGCAAGATATCTAAGAGACAATCCAGTTTTTCCGAACGTCCGGCCTCTATGCTCTACGTAATGTGTTCAAGTGATGCGCTCGTATCGGCGCCTCACTTGAACTTCATATCCCAGGTGTCCAGACGTCACATCCTTCAGAAAGTCTCAAAGTAAAAAGTCTATTGAAGGTAGCCATTTTCGTCAATTCCTCACCTGCAAAAACAAAAACAATAAAAATTAGAGAAGAGAGAATTGTTAGAAATGTTGATATAAGACAAAATTTTATTAGTGTATGAACATTATACCGCAAACTGCACCTTCCTATCTATCCCCATTTCTGACGTATACGCAATCAAAGTTGGAAATATTATTTTGGAACACTCTGCAGTTGTATTAAACATAATTTGAACGCTAAATTGATATCCGTCTTGGAATATTTTCTTTTCTGCCCATTTTATTGAAATAGTAAACCGGTGTATTCGCAATATTGCACCATATTGTTTTATTTGATCTTTCTTGAAAATATTTTGAATGTAACTGCAATAATGTCATAATTTTGTTTAATTAAAATGGATATTTTTACTTTATAACCCTAGTAAGTAAGAAATATAGTTTGAAAAAAATATGAAATATATTGAAGAATATATTTTTATTTAGATTTCATAGTAAATCAGTTTTAATGTTTTAATTGAATTGTTTAAAGTGATTTACTGAAATTCGGCTTTGTATTTGTAAAATATATTATTTCAGTATTGGTTTAATTTCTATACAAACTTTACTTGCTAAGGTAAATTATGTATTTCTTCAGTATTCTTAATTATAAATATAATATAATACCAAATTTTTTACTTAAATCCGTCTCGTATGCCTTAAAATCTGTCAAAAACAGCATGTTTAAAAATTTTTTGGTTTGTTCGTAAAATATTTGGAAAAAATAGAGAAAGCCCGTTTAGTTAAAAGTCTTAAAGAAACTTTTCCATAGCAAATATGAGAATAATTTTTATTTCATAAAATCAAAAAAAGAAAACCTTTTTTTTTTTTTTTTCAAATAAGAATATAGATTTCTGTATGTTTTATTTCGAAGTACATTTTTTTCTATCTTTCTCGAATTCGACGGCGAAATAATTAAATTGGAAAAATTTATCTTTCAAATTCAATGATAGATTTTATAAAATTTTCAATTATTAATTAACTGCAAATATCTCTCTCTTTGCCTTTCATTCATTGCTCCATTTATTCATGCATTCATTAACTCATTCTTTCACGCATCCATTAATTTATCTATTCATTTTTTCCCTCTCCTTAACGTTTCACTCTGACTTTCTATTAGCATTCTCTTTGAATTTTCACTTGCTATCATCATAAAACCTTACACTTCAGCAATCGAAAGAAATAAGTCATCACTCAGCCGATAACATTTGCACAATATACTATATTCACCTGATTTATTTTCAATACTATTTAAAATGTACATAACTTTTTCATACAAAACTATAAAAAGGTGTACATGCAGACACAAAAGATTATAAAGATTTTTTTTATTCTCTGTAAGTTTTGATAAAATGTCATATATTTTAGATTTTTTTTCTACATCTGTCATATATTTTTTATTTGTAAAATAAGTCTAATTTTAAGTAACTACAAATTTCATTAAATAGACGATCGTTTAAATACTCTCTAGGAATAAATTTCAGTTAAGGAGAAATGAAGTAATTGAAACCTCTAAGATAACTAATCTGTCTCAATTTATAAGCTGAATTTGGACCTAATATTCATCATATCTGTCTGTTTGGACCTTTCTTTGTTATGTTTTGTTTTAGAAACCAAATCGAGCCCTCCGTGGCCGAAAGGTTATGGCCCAGATTCCAACCAAACGCTTACGGCTCGCATCTGCGTTTTTACCACAAAGTTGAGGGCGAAAACGAATTTTCCTAGTCAAGTCAAACAAGCAAACATTATTTTCTCGCAGGCGCAATTGCCATGTGGCTCAATCTGTGACCGGTAGAAAGCTATCGTAACGCCAGTGATGTCAGATTGGGGATTTTTTCCTTATTTGGGTTTTTTTTTAGGCTTCTGGGGACAATTTTGGGGACCAAATGTTTGTGGGGACTTTTTTGGGGAATTCTAACATTTTTGGGGACAAATCTGGGGAGTTTTTTAACTTTCTGTCAATGTTGGCAACGTAATGATTTATCCCAAAGACCAGGGATTTTCAATAGCTTTATTGTTATTTGGGGATTTTTTTTCAAAAATTGCCTTCATTTGGGGAAAAATCTGAGCTTAAATACACTTAAATCTGCTTGATATATATATATATATATATATATATATATATATATATATATATTTTTTTTTTTGAAAAATTTTTTATTTTCCCTTTTTAGTAGAAATCAAGTTGGGGATTTTTTCGAAAAAAAAAAAAAAACTGATTTGGGGAAATTTTAAGACGTGTTTGGGGAAATAATTTTCGACCATCTGGCATCACTGCGTAACGCTGTTGTAAGAGCAAAGGTGAACGCGGACTGTACAACATGCGATTGCTTCGTATTATGTATTGTGTGAGATTTCTATAATATATTGATTGAAAATAATTAATACTACTTTTAAAACATCCAATATTTCTTTCGGTTAAAAAAAGAGAAAGAAAAGGATACATGTAAAACGAGAAACTCTTATTTTCACTACAACAGATAAGTGCATGGTAGTTAAAATATAGTATTTTTTAAATATATTTATGTTAAAATATAGTATTTCAGTTTTCTTTCTTTCTTGCTTGCTTTTTTTTTTTTCTTTGTATTTTATGTTTTATTATTATAGTGTCTGCATAACATACTTCGAGATGTTATTCCAGATCAAGGAAAAATTTACAATCGTAATATTAGTGTGCATTCCGCAGATACATTAGACTGCATTAAGAAACTGTTGCAATAATTTATTTATAATTATTACATGGTGAATTTTTGAAAGATTTTTCAAATAATACATAAATAAATAAATAAATAAATAATAATAATTGAATGCATGTATGTAATACAATGATGGGAACTGCAACTATAAACATAAAATATAATTAAGGTGTCTATGGGAAGTGGAGGGGAGGGGGATAATAATCATGTTTTTTAAAAAAAAGACAATCCCATGTGATATATACGTGCAACAATGATTACCCGCAAAATTTGCACTTAGTTATGATTTGACGTCATTATGATTTGTACAAAATAAAAGTACTAAAATGTGATTTCGGACCATCCCATAGTATACTTGAATAACTATATCAATTTCAAGAAATTACTTGAAAATTTACGGAAGTTAGAGGTGATAGACAGAAAGCCAGACATATAGACTAATTCATATAATAATCCCGCTTAGACATCATTAGAAAGTGTTAAAAACGGTTAATGAAAATGAAATTCCAGCGATTTCAAAATTATAGCCATTAATGTAACTGAATATTTTTTGTGCTTGTCACCCTTTAAATCTTAATGCTACTCATCCTACATTCTATAGAAAGCTTTTTTTGTGCATGTGTATTGTTAATGTCAATTTCATTATGATTTGCGTGAAATAAAAGTGTTAAAATATGATTTATGGAAATACCTCTCATAAAGTTCAATGCTTTGAAATTCTTTCTGGTGTCCCTGTAGACCAACCAATGGCAGTATTTATCCCATTTTCAATAGGGAACGTTCCTTAATGAACTTGAACAACATATATCAGTTTCAGGGAGTTAGATCGCCGACAGACAGACAAAATCAAAGTAGTCATGAACACTTTTCAACTATATTGAACAGGGGAGCAGCCCCGGCTCACCGCTCGAAGAGCGGTGTTGAGCTATGCTAGGACCGAAGTCCACGTGGGCTGTCCCGAGACGTTTATTGAAAAACGAAAGGAAAAAAAAAATTTACAGAATTCATCGCCAGGCTTAGATCCTACCCGCGACAATGGGCGATGAGAGAGACAAGTTTTTATATACATAGTCTTTTGTTGATCAGCTTGCCGAGCCCAGCCGACTCCTCGCGACAGAGGGCATGCTGGTGTACTGCATTGTAGTGCTGTTAAAGGCTTCAAGCCATGTAGCATTGATGGGTTGGCACCAGCAGTTAAAGTGTGGCTCTTAAACATTTCTGGAATCTGGATCATGTGATTTTACACAGTTGGCTAGGCTTTTGCTGAATTGCTTGTCATGGTGGTCTTTGCTGTGCTGCTGACGCCACAAGGAGGGAAGGGGGGGGGGAGGAAAGGGTTGAAAAAGGAACAAAAGAAACAAAAAGAAACAAAACAAGACTAAAAAGAAAAGGTATTAATTGGTTCGATTAGAGATGTCTTTTAAGAGGGAGTAAATTTTATTAAGTTTATGAATTAGAGGTTTCCTGGATAAAATATTGGGCAGCCAATTTATTGGCCTTGGATTAGGATTCCTTAAATGGAAATTTACTGTGAGGGGGCAGGAGAAGTAATAATGAGCCGGTGTTCCCTCCTCTCCACAGGGACACAGAGGCAAGCGCCGGCAATGAAACCTGTTAAGGTAGGATGGGAATGGACCGTGACCACTTAAGAAGGCGGTGATTGGGGGTGACAGGGTCCATGTGTTGGAGCTTGCAATTGGAATCAAATCAAAAGTGTGCCTTCCTTTTTCAGAGGTTGACCATAGGTCTTGCCATTTTTGCTGAAATAAATTTTTGATTTTTCTTTTGACGAAGGAGGGGGAGCAGGGAGGGAGACGGCTATCTCTTCCGACTCCGTCGCGGCCTTTGCCAGCGAATCAGCTAATTCATTGCCGGTCACACCCCTGTGGGCTGAAAGTGTTAAATAAGAAATACAGTGAAACCTTTGTAAGAATGCCATTCACGATTATGCACAAAACTAGTCCTTTAAAGAAGTCGCCTTTTCTAGAAGAAGTTATTCAGAAAATCATAATTCAGACAAAAAATTATTATGAATGAAATGCATTCAATTATTCAAATTTACATTATTTGTCTATTCTGCTTTGTAATACGCCATTAATATTAGTTTTCATTTTAAATACTATTTTGCATTACTATTTTGTTTCTAAGAATTCTTTTATAGTCTAGATCAAATTAATCAACTTAACATCATTTCTGAAGGAATAAGTGGTTTTTATTATTCCACTAAAAACTCACGGTAAAAATAATAGATTTAGCTTGTAATTTTCAATCTAAATTATGTATAATATTTTAATTTTGCTGTTTAAATTCGACACTATTCCATTGTTGCCAGACTTTGCGACTTTTTCATTCAATAATCACTAATAATTTTGAGAAGTGATATTTGATATGAATAATAGAAGAATTGAAGAATCGTCTATTATGTATATCAAATATCACTTCTCAAGATTATTGGTGACTATTGAATAGAAAAGTCGCAAAATCAAGCAACACTCCACTTCTCTCTTAAAAGCTTTTTAAATTATTACTTAAATATTGGTAGGACACAAAATTCCCTTTTCCAAGCCTGAATTGCTCCTATAATATCTGAATCAAAAACAATAAAGTGGTATTAAACACTAATTTTCTCTACCGACATATTCATAAGAAATAGCTGCTATAATTTCAAAATGGGAGAGCAATATGATCAAGGCCGTAGCAAGGGGAAGGAGAGGGGGGATTGCGGGTTTAAAAGATCCCCGAAAGTTTGCAGATTTGTTGAACATTTTTGAATTAAACTTAATTTTTAACACTCAAAACTATGTACTTAAATTTGAAACCCCCGTCGAATTTTTTTTGGCTACGGCCTTGAATAAAACGATTCTTTGAAAGTAGTTACATACTAAAAGTGGTCAATTCATATCAAAATTCATATCAAACTGCTCTCGCAAAACGGGCTCCTTAACAGAGATATGCATTTGTACATGGGCATCGAATCGATGTAAATCTGTATAGCCAAAATGAAAATTCTGGAAGCGAGAAAAATTGACCCTTATAAGAGGTGACTCTTAAATAGAGGTGGACTCTTAGAGAGGTTTTTGATTGCTGATGTTTACTTAACTATGACAGATAATTATTTAAACTGATTTTACTGAAAATGTTATTCAATCATTCCAATATGAATTTAAGTTTTCTTAAATTATAAGTTTTGTGCGTGTAAACACATTTTTTTTTCGGGGTGGGGGGCTTCCCCCTTCACACTGCTAATCACCTTCGAGCGTAGGAGAGCAGGTTCGATTCCCGCGCTGGCCCTGGGTGTTTTTCCAATTCTTCGTATTGTAATTCTGTCATGTTCTGCAGTCGGCAGCAAAATTATCCGAGCACTAGCAGTAATTTGTATATAAAAAAAGTACACTTAATACTGTTTTGTTAAATAAATCGTTGTTAAATCCTGTTCTTAGTCAGTCTAAGAACATGATTCAACAAGGATTTACTTAAGAAAACTGCCTTTATCTGACGATGATTTACAAGCGGACTCCGAGTCAAGCATACTAATCTTATGTATATTTGTTATCAATAAATAAATAAATAAAAACAAATTAAACATGAAATAGTTATAGAAGTTTGAAAATTTGCTTAAATTTCCCTCTTTGTGGGAATACTAAAGAGACAATTTGAAATTTTGTCAATGCTACTTGTGAAGTAAACTCCAAAGTTTTTGGTAAAGAGATTAAGTTTCGCACGTAGTTTTTAAATATAACTTCAGATTTGTTTGTTTATTTTTTAATATTTTTGTTTTGGCACCCGTGGTTACATTAACCTCAAGAATTTTTCCTGTTGGTAGAGTATAACCGGGGTCTTGTTTGAAGCCCCACAACTGCATTAGTTATATTTTTTACAACGCTTTTTCATTTCTGTCCTTTAATTCTTAATTAAACCTAATATCCTGATCTTTTACACTCTTTTATTTAACCCCATAACGATCTATTGAATTTCAAGAAAACGGTAAAAAAGGTACTTTTTCTTTTTCTTTTTCTTTTTTTTTTTTTTTTTTTTTTAATCGAAGAACATTGTATAAAACAAAGTGTATGAACAACATATGTATTCATTTTTTATTTTGGGAATTTTTTTCAGCTTCAAATAAGAAAATTTAAATTTGAAGAAAAATCAATAATTATGGTTATTATTATTAAATGTTGAATTTCCAGTAAGTAGAAAAAATAATAGATATGTGTCTTAAACATCAAAAAAGAATTTACGTATAATACATATTTATATGTATTATATAATACACTGTTCACAGATTCGCTATCCCAACTTTCATAAAGATCTCTTATTTCCCAATTACTCTCAGATGCATTTATACTAAAATTAGAATCCGAGTCCCTTTGTGATTCTGAATCCATAATATACACAATATTAAAAAATATGTTTTACCTCAGAGCACAAAACCCCGTGCATCCAAAAGTCTAACTGAACTAAAATTATAAAAAAGTATTACAAATATTTAAAATTTGATAGTCCTGACATCTAGTTTAAAATAAACTAACTATATTCAATTACATTTCAAATATTCTGCTACTATTATCTTGAGTGTAAAATAAGAAATAAAAAACTTTTGTGGTATCTGTTTTTAAATCTTCTTAGTACGTTATTTTTCACACTGCTGCCCGGAATTATCACGGACACGAGAAATACAGAGCGAAAATTCACCCCGTCATTTTCACAGGAGCGAGAAAGAAGGGGTTAACTTGGTTTGTTTATTCACGTGTGAAATGTTGTTCATTTATGTAATCTTTAACCACATTTCTTGCGACCATGGAAGCCTCTGCGCAAGTGCGGATTGAACGAGTCCAGTGTTAAAATAGGGGTGACTGAGAGAAAACAGGCGATAATGGAACACCGAATAACTGGATGTTTGCCAGATAACTATCTCTCGGCCAGTTTTGCATCCCTCCAAACTTTTGGACTCGGCCTCACTGCTAGTCGTAGGAAACGTGGTCGCACTATACATGGGTCAAACCTAACTACTGATTTTCCCGTACTTCCTATCATCTGTTTCAGATGAATTTTTGCATACATGCATAACTCTGATGATAATATATTCCAGTAATAACAGACTTTAGAGTGGAGATCTGGGTGCTCTGAAATCCCAAACCAGTTCAAAATTTAGTTTATAATTTTAATTCACTTTATCATCGGGTTGAGCTGAAATTTCGCTTACACATATATACCGACCACAATGCATGTTCAACCAGTAGCGGAATTCTGAGAAGCCTGAAGGTCTGGACACCCCACTCCAGTTCCAAATTTGTTTCACAAATTTAACCCATTTTCTGTCATCCGATTGAGCTCAAATTTTGAATATATGTATATATTCCCCGTCCACTGAACTCGGGTTTTTAGTACATTTTAAAATAAAAGCGTATTTTTATTTGTTTTTATTTATTTTTGTTTAAATTTGCGTATTATTTTAGGATTTGTTGGAGTATCGTTTAAGATGTTAAGTGCTAATTTCAAGCGTACAGAAAAGTTCTGTAATAAGTTAAGATAATTTAAAAATTAAATAGTCCCAGATTCATAAAAATTCTTATTATGGGGTCAGTAGACTTACATATCTCTTAACCCTAGAACACTAGCGTGTTCATATAAGCGCTGTCACTAGAGATACGTAAAATTGACGTGCTTGTGTAAAAGTTATTTTATTTGCTTATATTACATTAATGTTGTTTTTAAATATGTTTATTTTTTTGCTGTCTTACCCAATATTACTGATTTTTCATTAACTGAATAATTATTTCGAAGCACTCAAGGTATCGGTAGAAGGAAAATGCAGAAAAGAAACAATAAATTAAGACCGTACGTAATTTAGTCCAAATCATGGAGCAAGTGAAACCACGAAATACTAATTGTTCATCATTTTTTTTTTCTTTAAGTGATACATTGTTAAAATATAAATAGTTCATATTTTTCAAAAGCCAACTAGTCGTAGTTTGTTCTTTAAAATCTTATGAAGTATAAATATAATAGCAACTGAGTAAAAAGAAGTCAAAGTCAAACTATGCAAAAACATTGTTACACTTATTCCACTTCACCATAGTTAAAAGATTCTTAAAGATTTAATTTTCGTATTTCCTCAAAAAAATGGTTGGTTACATAAAACAGATTTTAAGCATGTGTTTTTTTTTTTTTTTTTTTATAAAATTAAGTATACAATTTTATGAAATATGGTCTGGGATTCTTTTTTTTTTTTTCCCTTGAAAATTCGATGTATGTTGCACGAAATCTGAAGCATAGTTTACTTGGCAGATTTTATAGTAGTTATATATATATATTAAGATTTAGTGTTTTTCTACGAGAAATGCTCATTACACTACCATAAAAATCAAAAACATTTGCAAACAACTGTAATACTGTAATCATAAAGTACCACATAAAATTTATTAAATACATATAAAAATTAAACTGATGGTTATAAGTGCAACTCTTACTGAAAACAATATGCCCTCCCCCACCCCCGGGGGGAAAAAAGAAACTTTCAAAATTGAAAAAAAAAAAAAAAAAACTTCACATAATTTGTGAACGTAACATCAATCACATAGAATTAGTATATTTAAATCCAGAAATTCTACAAACTATACAACTTGAATAGAAAAATTATTTCTGTTAAAACCAAAAACCTTCCCAAAAAGAAAAAAAGATGAAAAGTCAGTTTTTGCAGTAAAAGACAATTTTTGTTGACTAATAAATGTTGACTATATTATAGTCAAATCTGTATGAACTTAACGTAATATTTCCCGTATTTTAAAATTATTTACAATAAGTTTCATCCTAGAACTATTTTTGGGGATTTTTTATTTATGAATATCTTTCTGTATATATATATGTATATATATATATATATATATATATATATATATATATATATATATATATATATATATATATTACTAAATTTAAATAAATAATAAAAAAAAAACTATTATATATAAACATAACAAATTTGTGAATAGATTTAACAGTCTAAAGTGCATCGACAAATATTGCACATTAACAGGTTTAGCCGCCATGATTCTAAATCCGCTCTGTCTAGAGCACGTTATTGTCAGCTGATAATAACGTGCTATTACGCATTTATATATTATCTGTAGGCTTCTAGACTTAACATTACTTCAAATAGCGTAAATTGGATTCACACATCACTTCTGATATAAAAATGTGAATTAGCTTACGCCTAAAGCGGTAAATTGCGAATAAGCTTGTTTCAAACTCACTTCGTGCTTTCCCGGTTATTTTTTTAAATAAGCTTAAGGTTTGAAGTTGTCTTAACCTAAAATAAGATCTTTTCAGCAAGAGAACTGGGAATACTAAAACTTTAGGGAAAAAAATAATTTGCTCCATCTTTCAAAATGTATTTTCGTTGCTAATGTTTTTTTTTTTTTTTTTTTTAATCTTGCTATAAATGGTTGAAGTGATTGCTTTACAAAGTTTTTTTTTTTTTTTTTTTTTTTTTTTACAGATGATTTTTATGAATGAAGCTGTGTAACAATACTGAAATATGCCTGAATTTGATTCTTCATACATTTATGAGATCAAAATACTTCGTTAAACTATCATTGTCTAATTCTTATTTCGATAATATTAATTTAAAAATTAATTGTTTTTAAGAGCCAGTTTTTTTTTTTTTTTTTTTTTTTTTTTTTTTTTTTTTTATCGGGCGCATTTGGCATGTTTGGATAGTTGGCATTTTTGATTTTCCTGAAATTTTCAGAAGATGTTCTTTATGTAAAACTATTAGACACGTATTTTTTTTATTTTTGCGAAAAATTCTCTCGGAGTTTTGGGGGGGGGGGGGGTGTCAAAGATGAAGTGTTTTTTTTTTTTTTTTTTTTTTTTCCCGAAAACATACCTGTTTACGAAAGCCAATACTTTTTGCACCAGAAGTGAACCATGGTATTGATAGTTATTTTGTATTCTCCTGTTTCCAGACTAACTAAATACTTACGGTTGACTCTTGGCGCAAAGGTCAAAGGACATTCAAAATTCTAAAAAAAATGCTTTTTTTTTTTTTTTTTTTTTTTTGACCTTTCAAATCTTCTTGCGCCAGAAGTGAACCACAAAGGTATATATTTCAGTAAATACATACTGATAATGACTACCCAAATATAGTACAATTTGTGTGGTTGACTTCTGGCGCAAAAAGATATTTGACTTTAAAATTGCGAAAATCCAAAAGTTGCATGACTTTGAATGACATTCGCTGCTTGCGCCAGAAGTGAACAGGTATAAAATAAGTGAAAGAAGAAGCCTTAAGTAAAGTAGAAACAAGATCAATTCACAAACCTATGGTAACTTACTTATTTTTAATGTAATGCGGCTCTATACTTTATGTTTTGTGGCACACGCTAAATAGCTTTTATTACTTTATTTCTGTATTGATTACTATTGAATATAAAAATAGTACGTCGAAATTGCTTTTATTAACAGAATTTCTATCTAAATATAATAGGTTCTTAGTAATAAAAGGCTACGTTTCACGGGGATAACGCTAAAATTAATATCATAGCTACAAAAGTGTATGGAAATAAAGAAAATAATAGAAGGATGAATTAGCAGAAGAAAGAATGACGTCATAATTGCAACAATGTATCGTGAAAAAATAAATTTTTCCCGTGATTTGAAACAAATAAGAATAAATGATAATTTAAGAAAGATGTAATTCTATGTAAGGACCTGTTGACGATTTGATGATTTTCTTTCTTGGCCATCACTATAAACTATCAAATTATAGTAGAAACAATCAGCTAAATTAGCCACACATCAAAACATTGTCCTCCTTAGATAATTTGGAGCAGAGTTACGTTTGCAGAATGCTCTTTGCTTCCAGCTTCAAAGGGGTGAAGTGCGATTTTCACAAAGTCCATTTATAATGTGTAATGGGTTCACTTAACCAATCCACACACCAAAAATTCGATTTCTGGGATAATTTGGGTTAGAGTTGTGTTTGGAAACATGTCAATACTTTTACTTTCTTATACAAAGTATAAGGAAGTTATTCTAATCCCGATCTGCTAAGTGGATTTTGTATCTTGTATAGTTCAAAACCGAATGATCGTAGAATTTTTAAATTTATATCTGACTGTCATGACGGCTAGTTGTAAATCTCCACTTTTGGTCTTGACACAAGCTTCCCTTTTTAGAGATATCTACGAATTTAAACGACTTTTCGTGGCGTCTGCATGTACGTATGTGTGCGTGTATCTTATATAACTAGAAAAATGTTGTATGTGGACCGTTTCCGAGTTCCGAGAGATACAGACACACATAAACTGCAAATTGGTATATAAGTTTATTATAATATCTAGTTGTGCACTTCCTCTTTTGGTCTTTCTATGACTTTCCGTTTTGGAGATATTTAAACAAATTAAATGATCAAAAATACAAAGGTTTCGGCCACATATGTGACCTATTGTCATAGATTTTAAAAGGAGCAAATGATAGAGCCTGTTATGATAGTGTTATGAAAGTTGCCGATATTTTTGTGTTTTGAAAGAAATTTATAAAGATATAAGCAGGTTCTAATCGACGAATGCATTTTATTTAATAAATATTCAGGAACCAGTTGAATAAAATTAGTTTTTTATAGCTAATAATCAACAAGCATTTTCAAAACCGTCATTTGTAGTACAAAAATCAAATAGAGTTACAGTCGGCAGCAAAATTGTTCGAGCGCTAGTAATAATTCCTATATAAAAAAAGAATCATGTCGAACATGATTCAACAAGGATTTATTTAACAAAACAGTATTAAGTGTACTTTTTATATAGGAATTATTGCTAGCGCTCGAACAATTTTGCTGCCGACTGTAACTCTATTTCATTTTTGTACTATTAATGACGGTTTTGAAAATGCTTGTTGATTATATGCTATTGTAAACCATCCTGTACTTTCAGATTTTTGATATCAGATAGATTTTCTTCATGTTACTATACATACTACTACTTATGTGTAATAACATAAGGTACATCTCCCTATTTTAAGAAATCTGTAAAAAAAATTATCAAATTATACTTTCATATTTGCCGAAATTTATCAAATAACTAATAAGCTCTTTATTTTCAAATCACACCCAAGTTATTATGTTTTGAAAAAATCGAAGTAGGTCTGATGTACTTTTTGCGCGTGGATGCTTACGTGTAAAATGCTTACTTCCAAAATATTTGACCAAATTAAACTTGACCACTTACTTACCATTGAAGTAAACTTATTCTCTTTGACTGACATCCTTAACGCAATTTAAAATGAGAAATCAGCGTTATTTTAAACATTTTACCAAAGCATAACATGCTAGTCATAATCTCCCATTTCCAAGTTAATTCCAAGCTATTACTCTCAAATTTTACTCAGACTTATCCTCTGAGTGTTATATAGTAAAGTTTTTGAAATTAACTGGGCATTGAGCCTACTACTATCAAAGGTATATTAAAAATGTAATTCAAAATCATAGATTTTTGCACATGAACTACTTTAGAGCTGAAAATCGGTGTTAAGTAATAGTTTTTTGGATAAATCCACGAATAAAACTAGTTAATAACAAAGCGTTGGGAAGTTTGAAATTAGCCTTATGTCATCTAGGGCAGTTTGAGCAAACATTGTTTGTGGTTAATATTGGTTAACATTGCAATAAAGTGTAATAGTATTCCCTTAATTAAAGTAATTTGAGCTTTGACCATGCTGCTTTGAAATCTTTATTTATAAACATTCTAAAATAACCAATAATTCTGAAATAAGAGTAAAATCCCGGTATCTCTCGCCATAAAAATCTTACACACAATTTACGCTTTAAAAGTATTGCATGATTTTCATGTAGTTAAATATAATTATAAAATAAGACTCCCTGTTAAATGGTTTATAATACACTCCTTCTCATATTTATAAGGACACTTTATGTTTTGAAATAACTAATGTAAAAATAATGTGAACAAGATTATACAAAGTGCACTTAATATGTCTAGTATTCTAAAAACCAAAACTGCTATAATTTTTTTTAACCTGAAACAAAATTAATAAAAAATAATGCAAAATATTTTTTTCTCTACGTTTTTAGACGTTCAGAATTATAGGGACAATCAAGATTTTTTCGTTTTATTTAACTTCCTAGCGGATAAATTACAGTTGACATGCAAATTTGTTAACTACTGGGCTAGATTAATTCATGTATAAGCCTTCAATTTTTCTTGGACGGACATTACTGATAATTCCTCGAAAAAAAGAACGTTCATGTAGTGAAGTATGATAAATGTGTACGATAAAACTTTTTAAATATAGTCTATTAATGAAATTTAAATTAATAAAAAATATATTTGTTTAAATAATAGTGTTCAATGTTTAGTTAATATAGAAAAACGGGTGTCCTTATAATTATGAGAACCAGTGTAGTTAACTTAAGACGTGACTAATTTATTTTTTGAGTTTGTAGTATTAGAATATATATTTGTTTACAATCTGCACAAAAATATATTGAATGTGTTGAATGAATACTTTCTATTTATGTATTTATAAATGGATTTAATTAAAATAGAATGGACTTCATTAAAATATAGTGTCAGTTACAAAGAATAAATAGCCAGAAACTAAGTCTATTAAAAATATAAATTAATAGTAAAAATTGTAATTCAAGAGCATTTTTAATAGGATGAAAGCTACACGTTGATTCAATATTATTTCGAAAAAAAATAACTGTAAGTAAACATTATTTTTGGAACTTTTAATATGGCAATCTGTAGTGGAATATCAACAAAAGCTATTTAGTCAAAAGGAAATCTCTAATAAAAGTCAAATTTAGTCATTTCCATTTGAACAAAATGAAAGACACTAAAAATCTGGAAATTACTCTTTAATAGATTAGCTTGTCATTGTGATAGCTTAAATCTGATAAAAGGTTAATGTAAAATTCATTCGCTGAACACTTAATAATAATCTATTATACTTCGATAAACAATACACTTCAATATGTTTAACAGCCGTCATTACCGGTTCACGCTGTCATCTCTCTAGAGGCACGCCGTTGTCAGACAAACACATTGTTCTGTTACATTCAAATATTATCTAGAGGTTTCGGCACTTAACTTTACTTCAGACAGCATAATTTCGAATGACACATCAGTTTTGTCATAAAAATTCTCATGAGCTTATGTTTAAAGTTGTAAATAATAAATGAACTTCTTTTAAATCTAATATGCTCCTTTACAATTTATTTTTAGAATTCAAATTAAAGTTTGAAAATCAGTTTTTTTTATAAAACAAAATTCGTTTCAGGGTGTCATTTGAAAATCTGACTTATACCTTCTTCATTGGAGATTTTTTTTTTTTTTTTCAATTTAGAAAAGAAATATTTTCGTAGTTAATGACATCTTTATGCATCTTATTAGAGAAAAGCAGCTTTTCTAAGTTCATACTACATAGTTTGGGATGATACATCATTTTTGTCATGAAACACCATATTAGTTTATGCGCCTAATCCTATAAATTTAATAAAACGGGCTCTTTAAAGTTTTAATTTCATTCTTTCGAAATAATTTAATAATTTAGATCAATCATGATACGGAACTTAGGGCACTCAGGAATAATTTAAAATTGTTTTTGGTTAATGTCTGCTTCAATTTGATGAACTGTTATTGTTCTATTTTCTGTTACAATGCAGGATATACACCAATACGCGTGTTCATTCATAATTCATTGACGACCACAATTTACTCATTCAGACCCTTTTTTTGTTCCTGACATTCAAATCACATTTTCTCTTCATACAAATACAAGTAATTTGCCTATACTTACTGTCTCAGGAACTGTTTTCTTTTCAACACTTTCCAACAAAGTTTCAAAGTGCTTATGACTTCGATTTGCCTGTCTGTTCATCTGACCATCTGTCCGATCTCTAACTCCCGTAAATATTCCTGAAATTCCTTGAAACTAATATATATTATTCAAATTTACTTCAGATATTTTCGAATATTAGCTATTGAAATTACAGTGATTATCACCAATGGTTTATGCCCAGGGGTAGACGAATGAATTCCAAAGCATAGAGTTTTATGAGAGGTATTTCTATACATCATATCTGAGTACCTTTATTTTGCAAAAATCATAATGAAATTGACAATTATCATTCATATTTACAAAAGAAATTATTTCTATAGAATACATTATAATCAGCTTTATGATTTACCAGGCCCCACAAAAATATTTAGATACATTAAGGACTGTAATCGGAAATTGCTGGAATTGCATATTCGATTTTATTAAGCGTTTTTAATATTTTCCAAAAATGTTTAAGAGTGATAATAAATTAAATTAGTCTACCTGTATGTCTTTCTGTCCTTCGGTCTGTCCGTGGTGTTGTCGCATTGGCGAAGTACATTAAAGGTTAAACGAGGCAACGAGTACATACAGTTGGAAAGTGTGAATAATCTATGCGAACTACATCATTTTCTTTTCTTGTTTATTTTAAGATAGAGTGTTATCTGTCAGCTAGCTTCTAATGTATTTTTTTAATAAATATATTCACAGCTGTTACGGATTGAAGAAGAATTTTAAAAAGCAGTTTATTGTTTTTCATACAATTCATAATTTTTCATCTGAATCGGTGAATGAATCGTCTTTAAAAATATTTTAGAAATAAGAAATTTTGTTTCTGAGATTTGAAAGAAACCTTACTAACCTAGATTATATGCTCTTTCTGAATGTTCCATCGAAGTTTTTCTAAGTTCTATAAAAGCCAAGGAATAAGGCATCAAATGCAAAATTTCTAAAATCATTTAAAACATTTAATAACAAAAGAACTAATTAAAAAAAAAAAAAAAAAAAATTGACGTTGCACTTTCTTATTCTTCAATGAATGTGATTGCCAATTATCGCAACGAATAGCTGCCAGATACACAAACGTAGTATGAACTGACATTCTTCTTTTAGTATACATAATCATATAATAATAAATAAAATATTTCTTCAGAAATTTCTGAAACTAATAATGATTTCAAGTGTTACTTTTTCTGTTAGATATACAGAGAGGCCAACATTTTAATTTATTCCGGAACACTGTTAGTACCCGCCTTTTTTTTTTTTTTTTTTTTTTTTCCTTTCACTTTATTTGTAGTGAAACTTTCTCCAATATGTAATTACGATTAAATAACAAAAATATACTATCCAAGAAAAGTGGTGTGAAAAAAAATACTAACAATATTCCGGCATAAATTAAAATGTTGGCATACCTGGATATAACTGCTTGTGTTTTCAATTTATTAAAACTTCGATACTAAATTTCGATAAAATATCATTTTTATCAGATTTGTCAATATCTAAATTAGTAAAAGAAAATATTACAATTTAACAAGTTTCAGAGCCATATCATTCTAGGTGTACATATACATCCCTTTTAAAACCTGCAATTATCAAATGATAACAACTTTCTATAGTATTCCAATAAGGTTTCAGAATTAAATTTTAATTCAAACAAAATAAACTGTGTTATCACGAATTTGATTCATATTTCTGTCATAAAAATATGAAGTGGCTTATATTTTACTTAAGGAGTTTTAATTTTTTTTACTTAAAATTCATGTCATGCTAGTCTAATTACTCTTTTAAATTAACTTTCGGGATACTTTCTCTAAACTAGAAGATTAGTTAATTTAATATAATCACATCACATATATTTGAACTACTGAAATTTTGACATTACTGGTTTGTTTCAAATTTACACTTTAAAATATTTTTCTTTTCAGCTTTTCTTATTTCTTTCTTTTTTTTTTTTTTTTTTTTTTTTTTTTAAATCAACTTTTGAAAAAAAGGAGACAAAATTGTTGAGATTGTTTATTTTATTGTGTAAACTTAAAATTATTTAATCTATGTGGACTATTAAACTTTTTTTTATATTTCATGAACCAAGTGCCATTTTTCAATTCTAATAATCATAGTGCATGAAAAGTAATTAAAGACAGACTCACTGTAAAATCACTGTTGGAAAACTGGAAAATCAACGCGTTTGCCATAAAGTTAGTGCAGCAAATTGAGGTTATGCACACATGCTTTAAATACTCTGTAGTCTCTGTGGCTTAGATTTTCTCCATCATTTGTCCTATTTTTCTCATTATCTCTGCGCTTGTCACATAATTTGCGATTTCATTATTTATTTTCTATTTTTGTCTCGCAACGGGACACCAATTTAGAACACCGAGCACCAAACAGCACTAACTGTAATCACTAATCTGTAGAGTTGTGCTTTTCCTGTTTAGTCTGAAGTTGGGTTTGCTTTGGGGATTGTCCCACTACAGTCATTTTTTGTACATAAAGCTCGTTAGAGCGGAACGTGCGGATTAAACTGGATTTCAAACCACCATAAACTTGTATGCCTGAACCCTTCCTCTGAGAAATGAAGCCCAGGGCACTGACCATCCCGCCACCTTATGAACTACTAGTTTAAAAAGAAAAATATCCGTAACAACACACCCAGAAAATTTTGAAAAAATTACAGAAGACTCTTCTCATAATGTTATGTATGTTTATAAAAAAAGTTCCTGCTGAACCTTTATATATCGTTCGTAAAATACTAATAAAAATATTTTCTTCTTGGCTATGTACAATTCAATGACGGCACAAAGAAATGTCAAACAAAACGTTTTTTTAATAAAATAATCTTTAAGGAAAAATTATTTCTACACTCTTAATAATAAATTAGTTTAAATATGTTTTTTCGCTTTTTCGTTTTTTTTTTTTTTTTTTTAAGTGCATATTGTTCATTGTAATATTTCAATGTGTACTTTCTAATAAGTATGTAAATTGAAATTTAACTATCGTGTATTATACTATCTCTAATGCGGAACACGTAACTAAACATAAATTTTATTTGAGATTTGCGTGTTATAGTTTAAAATAAAACAGCGTATATGTATTTTTTATATAGCATAACAAATTAAAATGAACACATATAACAGTTTACATATGAAACAATAGAAATCAGTTATCGGAACACATTTTATATACTGATGTGGAACACCGGTTAAGAATAATTGGTTCGAATTTAAATTTATTTAAATGATTTGAAAATCAAAATTAAGGCACAACTCTTAGCATACCGTACACATTAATATTGAAAATATACATTTTTTGGCCATTAATCTATTATTACACGGTTGAATAAATAAAAAGGTAGAGTATCACCGATCACTATATTAGAAAAACATGCACAGAACAGATTTATTTATAAGTGAATTTGCATTGTTTTTAAAGTATGATTCAATAAAACAAGTGATCCTATTTCCTATCACCTACACCCCCACCCCTACAAACATACAAAAAAAAAGCCTGTTTGTTTGGTGGATGTATCTTACTTGCCAATTTAGCCCTTTTTAGCTACTTAAAAATTTTAATAGAAATTTTTATTCTGTTGAAAACTGTTATAGTGACCATATATATCATCAGTGATCATGTATATCAGTGAAAACTGTTACAGAAATTATACAAAAGTTCTATTACTATTTTCCACTAGCCAAAAAGTGCTAAAGTTGGTAACTATGATTCTAAATGAAAAACCCCAAGTGAAAAAATGAACGAGAAAATTAACATGGATCCTTTGATACACAGATTCCTTAGAACCGATTAAAAATCGCCTATTTTTTTTTTTTTTTTTTATCATCATTTTTGTTTCAAAAAAGAAAATAATATTTCAGCTATCTATAATAAAATTTTTCCCGGATACGTTGAAAATTGTCGCGAATACATGAAATTTAAAATGAAGTTCTTATGTTTTCTAAAACCTGTGAACAAGTGAGTTGTCTTTAAAAACTTTTTTTTTTTTAATATAAAATATAGGTTCCGAGATTTGAAACAAACCTTCTGCTTAACTAAAATTATCTGCTCTTTCCGATGGTGCCATCAAATTCATTCTACAACATACAGAAGCGGAGCAATAAGATATCAAACTTAAAACTTTTAAAATCGTACAAAACATTTAATAATAATAATGTTATACATTAATAATAATCGACATTTTTATTTGTTTATTTTTTCATTTTGCATTTGTTAATAATATTATTTTATATATTAAATTATTAAATATTTTAAATAATATTAAATTATAAAAAAAATATAAATATTAAATTTAACAATGTATCTATAGTATATAATGTATTTATATAATGTAATGTAAATTTAACTATGTATTGAATTTAAAAGAATATTAAATATTAAACATAATAAATAAATAAATATTTAATAAATAAATTATTTATAATAAAATTTTAATTTTAACCAATTTCATTTGCTGCAGCAGTTTATTAATAAATTGCTAAAATAATTTATGAAGTAATTTATAATAATTGCAGATAATTATTTTATTTACAATTTATGATTTTTAAAATAATTGATAAGAAGAAAGTTACCAAAGTTATGATCGAACCCAGGCCGTCCAGTTAGCGGGCAAGTATGCTACTAACTTCTCCATTACGTTGCTGCTGATGGCATAGCTGACAACATCCTAATTAATATTCCGTAGTATTGTTAGTACCAGCCTTTTTTTCACACAGGCTTTTTTTTTACTTTCTCTTACCCATAAGGTAGAGAAAGTATTGTTTTTGGGTCAAATTTTCGAACGCGAGATTTTGTTATATTTACACGTTCTGAGGTCCCCTGAATACGAAAATCATGTTTTTAGCAAATGGTCTGTGTGTATGTCTGTGTGTCTGTGTGTCTGTGTGTGTGTCTGTGTGTGTGTCTGTATGTCTGTGTGTGTGTCTGTCTGTTATCAGCATATCTCAAGAACAAATTATGGCAGAAAGTTCAAACTTGGTATTCTAAATGTGTATCATATAGGGACGCTACAGTAATCTTTTCGTTAAGATCAAGCAAATGGTTCGTGTACAGGGACAATCAAGAGAATTCTAATACATTACGTCTATGGGGGAAATTGCAGGTAAGTAGAGTTTAACGTCTATAGACTGCACTAAACCAAATGAAACGAATATATATATTTTGTAATAGAGATAGTTAACTGGGAAAAAAAAATTGTGTATGTAGGAGCCTCGCCTCCCCCCCTGGGGGGGAAGTCCCCCCTCGAGGGGAGTAAATTTTCATGATGGGTATTTTTCAAAAGAGCTCGCCAATACCTTTAAAACGAATGGTTGAACCATCGATCTGCGATAATTTAAAGCAAAGTTATCGATTTCTTTTACTTTTAACGAAAAAAAAACTTAGAAAAAAAATCGTACTTTTTTTTTTTCTAAATATTGAGAATAAAATGGACTTTTTTTGGACATTTGGTGTTATACTACTTCTCTAATATGGAAATCGTCTGCCTTATCATAAAAGATAATTTTTTTAATAATAATTTTAATAAATTATTTTTTAAAAAGAGAATTGTTTTTTAATAACCGAATTAAATTCTATTTAAATGTAGGTGCATTAATGAAACGGGGGGTTGAGGGGGGCGGCAGCCCCCCTCACACAGAACTAATTATCATATAAAACTCTTCAGAAGCCTAATATGAATTTTTTAACATAGGTTTACATAACAGTACTCGTTATCTTACCTATTAATCTGCAAGCTGTATTTATAGTATTAAATTTCAGGGTAAGAGAAAGTCGTGTGAGTGACACACCAGATTATTTTTTTAGAGTTTTTTTTTTTTTTTTTTTTTTTCCTTTCTTATTTAATCATAATTAGATTTGGGGAGAATTACTCTAAAAATTAAGTGCTGTAGAAAAAGGGGCGAATACTAACAGTACTACGGAATATTAATTAGGATGATTGCAGCTATGTGATAACTATGAAATTTAATAGAACATAAAAGAAACTTTGCGGGCCAGTGCGTCGTACTACTTTAGGACAGGACAACTTTCGGGTTTATAGTTTTAGTTTTTACGAGTAAATTACTTAAAATACTGACATTTATGGATAGCCAGTTTTTAAAATTCTATCAATAAAATTCTCGGCGTATTTAATCAATTTGAAATGATGAAACAAAGACGTTTTGTGACTAATAAATAGCAAAACAGTCAATTTAATTTTGCAGAATTTAGTATACCGTTTCGCACTTTTATTGTAAGTCCATGCTATTCCAATCTTATATACATATATAATATTTGTATAATAATTTAAAATAAAAAAATTCTCTTTGGTATATCTTAGCACAAATTACATGAATGCAAAGGTATAATATCCAATTATAACCGTAAAAGAAGAGTACAATTTTGTTCTGGCTAACAAAAATTATTATTCTTATACTGCTTTAGCTGTTGTCTAGAATAATAGCAGCATAGACATTGCTTCTAAGATTAAACTATCGTAAAGGAGTTTATTATTGTGTCTAAGACGAAGCTTTACAAATAATGCTTAAAGATAAAAGGAAGCGCTACGAGAAAATTCTTGAATAACAAAAGTCGTGTTTTGCTTTATTTTAAGCAATTTTGTTATCATGCACTTTGTTCGTTTAGACAGCGATTTAAAATAACAGTCTGTTAAATTGGGATTTATATTTTGCTTATTTCTACATGAAAGTGTTTAAGAAAGTTTAACTTCGACACTGAAGATTTCTTTCTGCAAACGCTTTAAGCTTAGCTATATCTAAATAAGAAGTATTTAATAAATGTATTTTTAATTTCTTTTCATATCTAAACATTGTCCTTATTAAAGTTTTTTTCTTTTTAGATGTATGTGAAAAATTTCTTTCGTATTAAAAAAAAAAAAAAAAAAAAAAAAAAAAAAAATCCCTACTGCTCCAAAACGAGAAAATCGGAAAAAAAAATACATAAACTATTTTCAGTTGATTTTATATAAATGTTATACATACACAGAAAGGACAAATTCTACACCATTTTCTGAAGCAATCACTATGTTTATAGCAACGCAGAAAACAAATAATTTTGAAAGATAAACATTAAAATAATCCTACTGCGATAAATAAATAAATGAATAATAAGTAAATAAGATAAAGACATCAGGGTTCGTGACCCTCACAAAAAACATATTAAAATAACCGCTAATTAACATCACTGAATTTGAATCCTCTCGAACTAGATTCTCCGGTTCTAGAGAATGTAGTGCTGGTGGATTCAAATTCATAGATGTTATTAAACGCTTATTTTAACATGTCTTTTGTGAGGATGTAGAACATTGGTGCAAATTTTAGTGGTGGCGAACATTGATGTCTTTACCTTAAAACAAACATATGATATAACTAATAATTAAATAAATAAATCTGGTCATGTAATATTTGATTTCTATTAATGCTCTAATGCTGGTTTTACAAGAGAACTTTTTGTATAAAACGTGTGCAGTTAAGTTTTTATAGGTTAACGCAGGATAACGGCCCTTTATCGATGCACTTATAATAATTTGCAATAAATTTGTACAACAATCACTAACCAAATTATAAATTGTTAACAAGTATCTAAAAAAAAAGTGAGATGGTCTGTGATAAGAAAACAAAAATGACAAGGGTGATCTGCGAGTAATTCAGGCCAGTATTAACTACTTAAACACAAAATTCTAAAAACAAGAATTAATGTGTGAAAGTTCCGAATCTGATTGCCAGAATGCACAACTAACACCTAACAAAATGTTTTGTTACAAACTTGAAGAGCAACTGGTGTTTTGAATCGATGTTAATCTCGAACAATTATACAGTTGTCCACAAAGCTTAAAGTAAGTATCTATTGGTTACAACCAGATATTATGAGATGTTTAATTTAATTTTAAAGCATTGAACTGATTTCCAAAGGTTTATTTATTACAGTAGGTAGATTATTTATATTTATTTTAAATATATATATATATATATATATATATATATATTTAACAATAAACTATTTTTATTGAAATTAAAATGTGGTCAACTACTAAGCATAAAAAATATTATAAATACTAGTAACAGACCAAAGTGGTCAATAACTAAATTTCTGTTTGCTTAATGTTTCCATTTTAAATAAAATTTCTCAGAAAAGATTTTTTGTACATTTTATTATTAAATTACTTTTAATTTGAAAAAAAAAAAAAAAAAAAGCCTGAGTTATTGATCAATTCAGTTAAAAGTTAAATGTGTGAGGCGTCTCACTTAAGATTTCACACCGGATTTGAGCGCTTGCAAGGGTTTCTAGCGTTCGATTTTGAGTTGTTTGGATCCGAGAATGGAAGAATATTTAGACAAAATCGTTGAAGGAGGAACTAATTTGCTGCAGGTATGCTGTTGATTAGTAAGTCGATTGAAGTTGATTAATAGGACATTAACGCGTTAAGTTCCCCGTCAGTTCTCGGTAGCTGACACTGAGCTTTCCGTTCAGGCCGTGTCAGACACTGGTGGTTGAAACTAAACTTTCAGTTATGGTCACGGCAGTCGCCAGTGACTGGAAGTGTAAAATACGATATATGTACAATAAAAATAAACAACACATTCCTTTAATTACATTGCTTTCAATTATATTGCTTTAAAGAAATATTAAAAATTTATTTCAAAATTGACTTCTATGCAACACCCGTCGTCTAAAAGGGATTTCTTTATAAACTAGCGTAGCACTCAACGTGTTAGTATATTTTATACATTAAATCGAAATATAATTTAAATATATATATTCATCAATAAATTTTAATTTAATCAAGTTTTAAACTAAAAATTGAAATGATCAATTAGTAATATGACTATGGTCATTTGATAGATGTAATTGATCAATTACTAGCAAAATCTCATATCATTTCAAAACTATTATTGTAAATAATATCAGTTGTAAAAAGAAGACCATAGAAAGGGTTATCAGTTGTTAATTCTTATACACTGATGGAAAAAAATCCCAACACCAAGAAAAAATTATTGTACAGTAATGAAATTTCAACAATACATTTGTCTAGGTAACATATTTAATTGATTAAAGTTTCAAGATCACAGGTAGAGCCATTGGCGAGAAGAGCCATTTCTAATGTGAAATGTTGGTACATTTGTAACCGGTGTAACCGCCAGAATTTTGAATGCAAGCATGCAAACGTGCATGCATTGTGTCGTACAGGTGTCGGATATCAGTTTGTGGGATGGAGTTCCATGCCTGTTGCACTTGGGTGGTCAATGCAGGGACGGTTAATGCTGGTTGTGGATGACGCTGGAGTTGTCGTCCAATGATGTCCCATACGTGCTCGATTGGAAAAAGATCTGGTGATCTAGCAGGCCCAGGCAACATATCGACACTCTGTAGAGCATGTTGGGTTACATCAGCGGTATGAGGGCGAGCGTTATCCTGTTGGAAAACACCCCCTTGAATGCTGTTTATGAATGGCAGCACAACAGGTTGTATCACTAGACTGACGTACAATTTTGCAGTCAGGGTGCGTGGGATAACCACGAGAGTGCTCCTGCTGTCATACGAAATTGCTCCCCAAACCATAACTCCAGGAGTAGGCCCTGTGTGTCTAGGCCGCAGACAGGTCGCTAGCAGGCGTTCACCTGGCCTCCTTCTAACCAACACACGGCTATCACTGCGACCAAGGCAGCACCGGCTTTCATCAGAAAACACAACAGATCTCCACTCCGTCCTCCAATGAGCTCTAACTTGACACCACTCACGTCGCAAACGACAGTGGTTTGGAGTCAGTGGAATGCACGCTACAGGGCGTCTAGCTCGGAGCTGTCCTTGAAGTAACCGATTTGTAACAGTTCGTTGTGTCACTGTGGTGCCAACTGAAGCTCGAATTTCAGCTACAGACGCAGTACGATTAGCCACAGCCATACGCCGAACACGGCGGTCTTCCCTCTCAGTAGTGCCATGTGGCCGCCCGGAACCCGGTCTATTTGAGGCAGTACCTTACCTTGACCACTGCTGCCAACACTCATGCACAGTGGATACATTCCTGCCAAGTCTTTCTGCAATATCGCGGAAAGAAAACCCACCTTCTCGTAGCCCTACTACACGAACTCGTTCAAACTCAGTGAGCTGTTGATAATGGCTTCTTCGTCTTCTTAGAGGCATCCTTGACTAACATTAACCCACTACGTCAAATCTCAACTGTAAATAACGATCACGAACCTCACAGCACTTATTTAAAGCAAACCTCATTTGCATGTTCATAGTGTCGCTACTAGCGCCACACTTATGCGCGTAGCTCGAAATTTGAATCGACGTCATCTTTCAGATGTATAAACACGCCTACCAAATTTCGTTTATCTAGCACAGCTCCTTCCTGGTATTGGGATTTTTTTTTTTTCCATCAGTGTATATTCATTAGTACATAGAAAAAAATCCAAAAATTTTTCCAAAAATTAGAGCAGAAAATGCGATAAATCTTTAAGAAATTTCCATTAAAGGGTCAATTACTGGACAGTTCAACCTAATTTTAGCTTGATAATGAGTATGCGCTGGTTTTAGTTGTAAGTACCTATAGATATTTAGACGTTACTTAGTTACAGAAATGGCAAGTATTAATTTTTTAAAGTGTAAGGAATTACGGATATAGATCAAGGTTACATTCATTATTAATAGAAGGGTTTTATTATTTATTTATTTATTTACATATTTTGGAGCAATGGAACTTCTATGTAAATTAAAGAACGTGAGTGACGTCATGATGAATGCTTTGCGTAAAATTGAATGAAGGATCTGACTAGACCGTAGCGGTGGCATATCACGCACAGTATAATGTAACAACTCAGCAGTACATAACCGTATCGGCTTAAGAAATTTTAACTTAAAACCAAAGATATGCTGGAACTCAGCTGTAAAAGACTGAAGCACTAATTTCTGAAATTAACATAAGCATAAGACTTTCTCATGTAAATTAGTAAATAATTTATAACTTTTTAATAATAAGAAGAGAAAACATCAGCCGTGGTGGAAGGGGCATTAAGTTGCAGATTGCAACGCTTTCAGTAGGATCAATCCCATACGTCTTATATTTCAGAATGGACGCAATGTAGTTTCTGCAGTTGAGAAAAAAATTAATTTCTAAGATTATAAGACGGAAGGTGGTCGCTCACCACTATGCAGCAGTTTTGAGCGATTTCAACCTTTAGAGAGGGCCTCTGATGGCACTGTGGAGATTCAAAAGAACCCGTGTCTAAAGATTAAATCTCCTCCGTTGTTTATTGCATAAACAGAAAAAAAAAGAAAGATACAGAGGTCGCCAAACCAGAGCTTTCACACGACAGAGGGCGACAAGGTAACAAGAAATAAAACACACCAACACTGTTAAAAATCGAGATTTTCAATCTTTATTCTGTATTTTTACCTAATTTTATTATTTATTTTTTTAATTAAAATTAAAAATGACTGTTTCTACTTTAGAAAAAGCATCCCAAGTCCGAAATATATTCTCACCAATAATTAATAAAATTAATATTAGTTATTAAAATGAATCTATAAAATAATTTTTTTAACGTCTCCGTTTATTTTTCTCCGTAATTTTACGTAAAACTTAAGATAATAGATTACACAGAGTTTTCTGTTGAAATTTTTAACAGTGAAAGAAGAAAAGAAAAAGAAAAGAAAAGAAAATACATAGGGCCGCCTGAGTGGAAACTCGAAAAAATTAATTTGGACAACTCAGGTGGATATCAACATTATTGGCACTTTTTCATAAAAGAAAATACATGTAATCTACCCGGCAACTTAGTGCCAGCGGCATGTTGATGTGATTAGCTATCGGCTACGGTGAAAGAACCGATTTAATGTTTCTTAGTGGGAAGCAAAATCACAAAGATTACATTAAAGCAATAAGCAGCAAAATATTGCCACTCGCGTGGAACCTCGCTAGTGAAAACTAGATTTTACAATTGTATAAAATGTTAATACATATAACTAAACAAGTTTTATGAAAATAACAGAACTATTCAACTCTGTCCAACCAAGAGTCTAAATCTTAATTCTGTAAAAAGCAACTGGGCTACACTGTTAAAAATTTCAGTTCAAGGTTGAACTAAATGTTGGCACTACAGTAGCTTTAGTCTGCTAGGTTGAACCAAAACTTGGTACAACTATAGCGGCAACCATGCGATGGTGAAACCTTCTACTATGATTTGGCGTTTCTTCTTTTAAAAAAGCACCAAATTATGGTAAAAAAAAATTCTCCATCTTATGGATGTAGCTATTGCAGTACCAAGTCTTGGTTTAGTAAAGCACCAAATAATGGTAAAAGGTTTCACCATTGCATGGTTGCAGCAAAAATGTACCATGTTTTGGTTCAACCTAGGACAAAATTTTTAACAGTGTATAATTGCTCATAAAGCCTATGACCTCAATATCTCCCTCGGGATCAAAGATGCAATAATCTATATTTGGAAAAATTTCTCAAATAGAATTAAGAATATTATCCATTTGTTGCCTAACAGAACACATTAGCTTATTAATGCAAATGGGAAAAGAACATATTAAAAAAGTTTTAGTTTAGAGATATAAAATGTGACTGCCTTCTTAAAAACAAAAAAGAATGTGCTAATATGCACTTTTTAGTTTTCTAATTTTTTATATTTTATAACTCAAGAGTATTGAATAAGTATTTTTTAATTTAGAGCATGAAGGCTGGGGAGTATAATTACCCAGCAAAACTTCTAGTGGCGGACTCGTTATGGCCTACTGCTGGCATCCTGCACTTGCCATCAGTTGCCGGTTGCCCCATATAACACCAGCAGCGGGCCATTGATGGCTGCCAGCAGTGATGGAAGCCTAAAGAAAAATGGTCGGTGGCCCAGAGGTGGCATAAACACAGTTGGCCTTATGCAAGCTATCACCACAAGGCCAACATCATGTTTTTCATGTTGTGGCCACAAATTATTAAGCCATAACCAATTTGTATGCATAGAGGGCGCTGTGATTCTTTTTCTGTTGATTTGAAATTCCCTCGCTGTCCGCCATTTCATACAAAGTTTTTGTTCGTTAGTGTAGTCTGCGGATGTGTCTTCGAGATTGAAAATCTCGTAAAAAGAATATATGAGTAAGTAATTCAATTATTAATTTGTTTTTGTATTATATTTAAATACTATTTTTTTTTTTTTTTTAAATGTTTGATTCTAAAGCCATTGTTACAACAAAAGGATTTCTAGAAATATATAACAATTATCCAGTTGATCCGTTTTAGTAAATAATGATAGTTGCTAACTTTCTAGTATTTTATCATTGTTATTATTATTTTAATTGATTTAATAAAATAAAAATTATGGATCTTAATTTAAATAGTTATGCTATATGGACGGGAGAAAGTTATTAGAACACTTATAACTATTTGTAGTTTATGTTTCATTTTTTTTTCTTCCTTCAGTGTAGTTAAGAAGAAAGCAATAGATTCGGGAAAATTTTCGACATCCTTTTTTCGATAGATTTTGCACGTTTGGAGTTGTTCTGATGAACATGATTTGAAAAATTGTCTGTCTCTTTGTGTGTGCTCAAATATTTATGAAAGTGATAGTAGTCTAGAAAGTTTACTTCTTCCGCTTTTTTTTTTTTTTTTTTTTTTTTTTTTTTTTTATGTACAAACATCGCTTCTTCCAATCCTGAGGGAGAAGTATACCCGATAGAGTAAATTTCCAATATGGGTATTCTTGAAAAGAATTCGTCAATATCTTTAAACGAACGATTATATTATATATCTGTGATATTTTAAAGCAAGTTTATTAATTTTATTATTTTTGACAAAAACTAGTATGTTGTGGCACCAGAAAACTTTCTTCTATATTTTTTATTATGCAAATTCGCGTAGTGCAAATAATTTGTTAAAATCATTTTCCTGAATGCATGGAAACGATTTTCATTTTAGAACAGTGTTTGTCAATAAAAAAAAAATAAAATAATATAAAATAAATCAATTTTGTGCCAACTTCTAATAAAATGCTTTCTTCTTCTTCTTCTTCTTTTTTTTTTTTTTTTTTAATAATTTATAACTTTGTTTTAATTTACCACAAATTTAATTCAGTCATTTATGTGGAAGTTATTGATGAGTTTCTTTTGAAAAATACCACCATTGAAAATTTATCCCCTCATGGAGAAGGGCGAGCGATTCCTCAACTTATACAAAAAAAAATTTCCTGGTTAGTTGTTAGTTATTTAAATACTTATTTTTTAATTCATAATAAAATTAAAAAAAAAAAAAAAATCATTTATTTGAAATCATTTATATGAAATTTCCTCCTCTACTATGTCATATTGAAAGTTACGAAGAAGTAGAAGTATGGAGCCATGTGTTGAGTGAATGATACACGAATGTAATCGGGAACGATTTCAATCAAATATCAAATTATTTTAATTAAATATCAAATTTGGTTAAATTTCGTCCATTGGTTCGTGAGATACAGCTTCCACACATTTTTTATACACATTTACAGAGGGGAAGTTTCTAAAAATGATCAAATCGTGTTCAGGAATCTCAAAACATGCAAATACGTCGAAAACCGAATGTCAAAAATTGTCTTCATATATATATATATTACTATAAAATTGATTTTCTTTCGAAATTTAGTATATTGTACTTGTTTTAAATGAAAATCGCCTACCTACATCATAGAAAATAATTTTCATATGTAATTTCTATAAACTATTATAGGAAAAAAAAAAGTGGTAGCCCTAACAGTTTTATTTTATTTATTTGTTAATTACTATTTTTTAAATGCAAGGAAGAAAAATAATTTCACTTTTACGAAACTGAAATAGTCCCCCCCCCCCTCCCAATTTGCGGTAACTTATAAGAATATGTTTGTGCATCACTATTAAATGAACCACAAATATTATTTATTTTATCATTTTATTGCATCTATAAAATTTATGTTGATCTGTATTTTTAACGCTGTATAAAGATTTTTACGTGCGCTGATAAGAAGTTTCTCGTAAACTGTAATGTATCCAAATTATTTTATGGATTTTTATACTGAAACCATTTGTGTTACCTGTACATCTTTTTATGACAAGCATCCTACAATAAGTCTGCAAAACCTGTATAACATATGAGTTTTGTGGAATTCTAAAAACATTTTTTAAAAAAATGTAATTTGCGGATAGATTAATAGAAGTCGAACAATTTTATGTTTTGTTGAAAAATGTAAATAAGCACACTCTAAAATATAAAGTAAAATTATAAATTATATTTACAAGTGAAATTGATTTTCTTGAATTTTTGCATGCATGAGAAATCCTACACACATATACTTATATCACCTAATAACACATTAAATCAGAACAGAAAACAGCTGTACTTCTTTCATAAAACAACAAGATGTAACTGATAACTGCTGTGTCAGCGTTGGGTTGGGCAGGGAGATTTGTTTATCCTGATAACGAGGAACTGTGTTCAGAAAATAAACGAAAAAAGTAGAAGAAAAATTAGTCAATTCATCAATTAATTTTAAATGAGTGCTTCTATCTTTTACAGCTCTATAAAGAAATATATTTATTTATTAACAGGCTAATAGATTCAAACTATTTGAAGTACACTATTAAACAAATTCTTCAATAAAATAATGATTTCTGTCTGAAATTATGCTAGGATTTGTGTCAACTAATTATTTATTATTATTCATTTCCATAATCCGAATACCGTAGATAATGGAAGCATTGTATTCGGTCAAAAATTTTGATTTCGAGTTTTCACCTGATTTACATATTTTAAGGTCTCGTGAGTCAGAAAAGTGTTTTTTGGCAATTGGTCTGTGTGTTTGTGTATCTGTATTGCATATATGTGTATATGTTTCTGGAAATTTTCTGAGTATCATATCTACAAAACTAATAAAGAAAGACGAACTTTTGAATTAAGACAGGTATAGTGTACAGATGATTTTTCCAACTTTTCTTGAAAACTGGAAATCTGAAATCTCAAAAACTGGCGATTGTCTTCAAAGTTATATAAACTTTATTTTGGATGTCTTTTGTATTTGTTATTTCAGGGAAATTGATAAACGTCCTATAAAAATACACAACATTTTTAAGTCTCACAAGTGCTTTCTTTTAAAAGCAGCTTTATGGATTTTCTTCAAAATCGCTATATTAATTCCTTTTTAGATATCATTTCGTACGCAATTGTTAGTTTATGATGAACAGATCAGTTTACTAAGTTTTGGTGAAATTATAAGTGGGACAGAAACCGATATCTCAAAAACGACTTTAACTTTCTTCAAATTTGCTACATAAACCCCTTTTTAGCATGTAATACTTGCTTAATACAGGAAAATTGACAAGAGTCCTTATTAGGTGGAAGCAACTGGAAATCTTGGAAATGAGTGCTTCCAAAAACTACTCTAACTTTTTTTTTGTTGTTGTTAATTCGCTATGTAAACTCTCTTTGTTATTATATTACGACGCATGTATCAGTTTGCTTTAACAGGAAAATTATTAGATGTGTAAATTGACAAACCATTTTTATGTTTTCTGACCACTTTATTTAAAAACAACAACAACAACAGCAACAACAACAACAATAATAATAAAATATAAAAGGAGTAAAATATGTGTAGTAATAACCGATAAAATTACTGCAGATTATTATTATTATTTTAATGGGGGTCGGATTGTTTGATTTCTAATCTTCTCTTTATGGTAAATATAATTTTAAACTCGGTTATCGACCTCAAGATTTTGAAGACATGCTGTTTTTAAGCTACTAGATTTCGTCGATGATATTATGCTGAACTCGTAGTCAATTTATCTTTTCCTGATGATGGGTCGAGCTTAATTATTTTGAGTGGAAACGGCTGGTGTGTTGTTTCATAATTTATAAAGTTTACTTACTTTTTTCCTTCTTCAACAATAATTTTCCTGTCATTTTACTAAATGTTCTCAAAAACCTTTCTAGCATAATTTATTTTAATAAATTCAAAAAAAAGAAAATGTATCTAAAACAAACAAGAGAGAGACAGATTTTAAAACATATACTTATTACAGCAAAAAATTTAATGAAGAACTGGTGTTGAAAAAAGTAAATAAAGAACTTTGTAAATTTAATTTACAAAATTGTAAAAACATTAATAATAATAATAATAAAAGTTTCAGGTCGAAATGATTCCATGACCATTCATTAGGTGAATAAAGTAGGCACGAGTGAAGTAGTTATAATCAGTGAAGTACTGCTCTTTCATACATTTGGAAATATCACTAACTATTATTAAAATAAACTCAAAATGAAATATTAAAAATTGGAAGTGATATTTAAACGTTTCAAAAACATAATTGCCTCATGGGATTGAAATAGTGCTAATGGCATATCTTAATACTATCTTCGACGTGAAATTGCTGACAGAATTTTTGACAAATGAATACATAAATATAGAATAATTATATTAATATTATTACATATTTTAATTATATTATAAATTTATAATATAATAAATTTATTCTAAATATAAATTTAATATAATAGAAAGAAGGTTAGGAAAACTATTTCATGTAACTAAATTCTATGATATATAGTACCAAAACTAAGATGTCTAATAGATGCTGATAGTTCCTGAATAATAGTAGCACCACCTGTCTACCGATAAACACACAAATTGAACCTGTCGTTTAAGGCTCTATCGAAGGCAGTGGGGACCCGGGTCGAACATTGCACGAAAGATGAAGACGCTGCCAAATGCAGCGGAGAATTGAAACTTTGCTTTATGTGATTTCAGTGGACTTTGCTTTAGTTGTTAATTTTAAAGTAATATAAAGAAAATTATATTTATCTATTGATTTTCTTTCCTTTTTTTCTTTCTTTCTTTTTTTTTTTTTTTTTTTTTTTTTTTTTTTTTTAATTCGTTTAATTGTAGGAACAGCAAAGCGGGCAAAGCCTGATAGTAATAAATAGAAAAATTTGTAAATAAACATAATCATTGCCCCCCCCCCCCCCAATGAAAAAAAAATGCACCAGTTCTTTCAGGTTGAAATAATAATGCATCCCTTCGTGAGTCTAACAAAAAGCACGAATGCAGCAAAAGTAATTTGCTGCCCACTTTGTTTCGCCTGATGAAGGGTCTTTGTGCTATTTCGATCGGAAACAATTGCTGCATTTATTTATTTTATTTATTTATTTATTTTTTTTTTTTTTGAGTTTATGGTGTTTGTTTTTTACAATGCCCTATTTATAACAATTTTTGTTTCAATATTTTATAATTTTCACATGTAAAGTTACATTTATTTACATCAAATAACTTAACAAAGTTAAACATATTGAAATTTAAACACTTAAAAAAAAAAAAAAAAAAAAAAAAACATAATCTCCTTCATTCCAAAAAATGTAATGGATCAACTGAATATTTCCTATATGTTGTACTAGAAATCCTGAATTTATAACCATAGTGTATGAATCAAATACTTGTAAATAGTATTTAAAAATGAATATGTACAAAATCAAATTAAATATTGGCTGCATAGAAAAAACTGGCTGCTACCTCATCAGAAAAAAAGAGAGGAAAAAAAGAAAAAAAAAAGCACTAATAAAATTAAAGGTATCACCAATAAAATGAATGTACTAGCTATAACCAAATCACTGCTGACCCATTAACGGCCCTCTTCACTTACCGTCTCCGGAAGTCCGAGCCAATGTTATTCTATGGGAAACTTTCTTTACAAATAACTTATTAACTAATACATATTTTAAATTCTGTTTTCACATTCAGAAAATTCCCAACTGTTAAATTATCGGACCATTTTTAAAAATGTATTTTTTTAATTTTTCATTTTTTATTTTGAAATTGCAAAATGAAAAATTTCACATATTGAAAATTCGTATTTTGCAGCTTCAAAATAAAATATAAAAAATAAAAAAATAATTTAAAAAAGTCCGTCAATTTAACAGTTGGGAATTTTCAGAATGTGAAAACAGAATTTAAAAATATGTATTAGTTTATAAGTTATTTGTAAAGAAAATTTCCCATAGAATAACATTGGCTTCGGCTTCCGACGACGGTGAGTGAAGTGGGCCCTTAATGGGAAAATATAAAGGACCAATGAAGACTGCCGGCAGTAATATATATTTTTATGTTTGCCACAGCTGGCCCACTGTAGGCTGCCAGCAACAACATGGAAAAACTATATTTGCCCCCAGATGGCCCAACACTGGCCCACTAACAATTTCAAACCTAATGTTCGTTGCCAACAGTGGCCCATTACCTATTTTCATCATACTGCTAGCTGCCAGCAACGATCCATTCACCGGCCCACTAACTTATTTTTAACTTACTGCTGGCTGCCAACAGTGGATCGGTTGAATATGGCCAACTGACGGCCGGCGTAACATATTCCCTGCGGCAACGTTAACTTTTGCCACCGGCGGGCCAACTGCATCTACTGCAGGCAACCAGCACTTGGCATCATGCTGGCCGTCATCTGAGGTTTTGCTGGGTATAGTAAAGGAATCAACATTTTTTCTCCTACCATAAAAATGACCAAAGGTTTTAAAGATTTAAATGTAAAGAAATTAATCTACTTATTTTATGCAATGTATCTATAGTATATTTGAGGAGCAAACATTTAAACCGTGTTTTCTCCTTCGGATACAATTTTTCAGATAACACAAAAAATTACAAATTAAAAGATAACTAAGCTTAGCACCTAATTATCGATTGTTTAGATGTATTACTAGGTTCTAGGAAAATAAGTAGATACATCTAGAAAGGTACGTAGACATACTATTTTTATGTTAAGTTTAAAGAAAAGTCACTAACTCAATTTTTTTATTTTTGGAGAAAACACAGTTTGAATGTTTGATCCTCATTTATATCTGCAATTTACCAGCTCAGTTTACTTTAAAATTTAGCCTTAAACGTCCTATTTGCATCACTTATTACTCAGCAGATCATTTTTATTTATTCCATATTATTAATATATATATATATATATATATATATATATATATACAGAGAGAGAGAGAGGGGGGGGAGAGAAAGAGACAGACACACATACGTAGATATATATATATGTATACACATAAATAAATAAATATATATATATAATTAACTCGCTACATAATCATATACTTTTCTGAGGGGGCTACCGCCCCTAAACCCTCGTTGTATCTGTTTGTCAATATCTCTCAGGATAAATGTGTATATATATACATACATACTTCCTTGTAATTCAAAACATTATGTTATTTCTTATTAAATCATAAATACTTGTACCAAATTTGCTACCGAACATTGCATAACTTATCGGAATTATTTTGTGTAGCCCTGTAAACTAATTTCCAATTCTATGCCTACGATTTTCCACAAAAGCCCTGCTTTTAAATATTCTAATAACATATGTTTATTTAATTTTTTTAATGGAGTCTGACTCTGTTAAAATGTACTTGTAAAAAAATCCGTCTATTGTTCATAACTTTTGAAAATTCTTTTATTCTCCTTATTCACGAGCCTCAGTAATTATATACATTAATTAAAAGTATACAACTTTTTCATTGTAACTCATCTATGTATATCACCTGAACATTTGTACAAATCTGCAAGTCAATCACCGAATTTTTGCGGCAGCTATTGCGGTACACACAAATTCTGTCCATAGGCCGTAATGATAAGAAAACCTTTAATGTGTCCCTTTACACAAACTACAAATAGAATACACACCAAAAACTATACACATAATTTTGTGTGGTTCATAAATATGTGTATCAATTTGCAAGCCAATAGGGTCATTATTGCAACCGCTATCATGAGACATACAGACACACAAACACACAGACAAAACCCAAACATTTTTTGGGTCTCCACATGGAGGTCTTCACTGATGTTTCAACAATTATATATATAACATGGAATAGTACTATCTACTCATTTTTATTTTATTTTATTTATTTATTTTAATATGCTTGTTTGTTAACGGTCTACATTTTGCACATCTCTGTAAAATAAACATGAGATGCTCAGATGAACAAAAATTTTATTCAGATATTATTTTTCTTCTTTTTTACTTTGATATCGTTTCAGACAAACAAAATAAAAAATAACTTCGGAAGAAAATGCATGTGTTTATATAAAAATCTGAAATTACTCCTAAATCAACTGAAGCATTAAAAAAAAAAAAAATACTTATTTGAGGAACTTATTTTTCTCAGAAAAAAAATCCCGCTATCTTTGTGTTTATTCTCCATATAAAACACTTTTAATCTAAAAACTCTCCCTGCATAATTATGCGAAACGTGTGCAATTTTATCCTTAGACAAATGTCACTAAGAGTATTTTTTATTCCGTACTAAATTTTAATTAACTTCCAACTGCATCTTTTCTTTTTCATTTTCATATGCCACTCGTATTAAAATTGAACGTTTGGACGCATTGTTATTTTGAGCTTCATTTACTTCCAGAATTTTTATTACATTTGCCACATAATTGTTCTGAAATTCATTTCTTTGCTTTTATTAAGAATAGATGAAGTTTCACTTTCTTTATTCTCATTTTGTAATTTTCAAGAAATATTTCTTTTGATCTTTTTTTTTATGAGTTGGAGTTAATATTTTATTATGTTCGACATTAATTTTTATTTTGGACTTTATGCATGATTATCTGTATTCGTTTAGATTTACATTTTCCCTTATTAAATTGTTATGTCAATCGATTTGTAAAGTCATGCACTTATTTTGGTTGATGTCTACAAAATTGAATGCCCCGATTGAATTTTAACAAATACTAGTCCTAATTAAGTAAATATAAAACTAATTAAATATTTCTCTTGAAAGGATGGGAAGAACTTTTATGACGGAGAACTTACAAATAATGCATAGATTACTTAAAACCATATGAAAAATATCGAGATTTTGATTTATGATCGCCAAGTCTATCTTCGCAATCTCATTCTTTTCACATATCATTTACGAAATTTAGGTATACATATATTTAGAAAATTATAGTTGATCTTGTCAGTAAATATAATTTTTAGTATTGAAAGGAATACAACACAAATAATTTAACGAATTCTATTTTCTTAAGAAATGCTTCTGCTTTTCTCGTAACACCATTTTCTCTTCCGATCTCTTACAAGGAGAGGTCACGACATGGAAAATTCAAATTGGGACGAAATTGCGCAGGATTGTAGTATACTATGAGGGTAACAACATATTAAAGCAATAGGACCCACTATCCACAAAATTTCGAGAAAAAAGCATTTAAAGTTTCAGTAATCTTTAAATAGAAGTTATTTCATAAACGAGCAAGCGCCCCAGTGGTGTGATCTTAAAGCGCGAGTCTGCTAGCCAGACGGCTTGGGTTCGAGGCTACCTCGAGACATTTTTTTTTTTTTTTTTTTTTTTCTTCTCTAATTTTTTATGTAATCTAAACTTTTTATTTATTTTTACTTTATTTTACAATTCAATTCAAAATTTGAAAATTTTAATAAATTATTTAATTTTCTTGAGTATAAAATAACTTTTTCTATTTTTAATATTTATAACTTAAAAATACAATAAATTTCTATAACTTAAAAATAAAGTTTAGTTTTACAAAACCCTAAATAAGAAACATAAAGAAAAACAGACAAATATTTAAATAATTAAAAAATAAGCAAGCTGTAAACAAAGTGTAAAATAGTTAGCAGGTGTTACTTAAATCTTGGTTTGAGCTTCCTGATTTTGTTTGAATGTGTATAAATTACGTAAACGCTTCTAGCTTGTTAATAATAAAGGGCAGGTGGAATTATTTTGTGCAAGGAAGGATAATAAAAAGGAAGTCGTTATCGAAAAAAAAACGATGTTCATTAACATTTAAAATCTACATTTAAAGATAACATTTCTTTACCTGAAATAATTTAATAGCGTTGTAATCCTATACTATAATTTGTCAAGAAACTGTATTGATTGGAGAAGTAATTATTTAATTTGGATAGTAATTATATATGCAATTAAAATGATCATTTCTCTGTATTATTATTATTTTTTTTTTAATTTAAAAAACAAAATGCACTATTGTTTCAAGCATACCTAAAATAAAATAAAATATATTTCGATAAATAATCAAAAACAGTTTCTTTAGTTTTACCTTATTTTACAGTTAAAATAAAACTAAAATTTATTTTTTAAGTTATAGAAATTTATTGTATTTTTAAGTTATAAATATTAAAAATAGAAAAATTTATTTTATATTCAAAAAAATTAAATAATATTTTATTAAAATTTTCAAATTTTGAATTGAATTATGAAATAAAGTAAAAATAAATAAAAAGTTTAGATTACATAAAAAGTTAAAGGAAAAAAAAAAAAAAGTAGTCTCGAGGTAGCCTCGAACCCAAGTCGTCTGGCTAGCACACTCGCGCTTTAAGATCACACCACTGGGGCGCTTGTTCGCTTGCGAAATAACTTGTATTTAAAGATTACTGAAACTTTAAATGCTTTTTTTCTCGAAATTTTGTGGATAGTGGGTCCTACTGCTTTAATATGTTGTTACCCTCATAGTATACTACAATCCTGCAGAGTTTCGTCCCGATCTGAATTTTCCATGTCGTGACCTCTCCTTGTTAGTGACATAGAAGTGTATACTTATTGATTATGGCAACTATAATCCTATACACTCAAGGAAAACAGATTGTATTATTATACCATACAATTTGGCAGAAATAATGTTTTGAGAAATGAATTTAGGAAAATTGTGGCTTTACTAATTCTGTAACAAAATATTTGATATGCTTTAATATATTTTTTCAGACCTTATAATTTGTTCGTATAAACATTTCTCAGATCACTTAATCACAAACGTACTACGTCATAGAAAAGAAATGAAAGCTTCTCAATAGATTTTAAAGATAATGTAAATGCAACTTTGTTATACCCAGATGAAACTAATGTGTTTTTGCTACCACAAGACTTTCTTTTATATTATCGTATACAAATTCACGCAGTAAAAAGTATTCATTAAAATATTATTTTTTAAATTTATTTTTTATGATGAATGCAGATTGCTTTCATCACCGAAGAGCATGACATTTAATGCCGAAAGAAAGTCAATTTTATGCCAATATCACAAGAAATGCGAGATATTTTTGTTGTTGTTGTTTAAAAAAAAAATAAATAAAAAAAAAAAAAAAAAAAAATTGTTTTAAAATATCACAGGTCTGTGGTTTAACCGTTCGTTTTAAAGGTATTGATGAATTCTTTGGAGCATTTACTCATATTGAAAATTTACATCTTCAGGTGGTACTTCCCCATCCAGGGAGAAACGATGCTCCTACATGGACAAAATTTTTTTCCTAGTTTTCTACTATATTGTTAATAATTCATATTAATTTTACAACCATTCGTTAAAAATAACTCTCATCATGTACATTTATACGAAATTTTGTCTTATACTTCCACGTTAAAAATTATGAAAAAAATTAAATGGTGCGCCATCTTTTGAGCGATTAACCCCAAAATGCAATCAGCATCAGTTCATTGTCCATAGGTCAAGGTTCCATAGGTCAAAGTTCAAGTAAATATCAAGTTTGGTTAAATTTCGTGCTTTAGTTCGTGCGATACGTGCCCACAAAATTTGTGATACACACATATAGTCACACAGACAGACATTTTCTAAAGCAGTTAAAATGTGTTTAGGACATCTCAAAACGTGTAAATCTATCGAAAACTGGAGCTCGAAAAATTTCACGAATCCAACAGTTTCTTCTTATATATACAGAATAAAGTAAAAGTAGGGCTTATGTATTTGTTACTTAATCATTTCCATTAATTAACATCACTTTACAATCGGTGACGTACTACACTTTAACTCAATTAAATTAGCTTTTTTTTCGTTGAGAAATAGAAAATTAAACTTTTTATCAAGACTGAATCAAAATGTGTTTCTTTTAAGAATATTTAGCTCTATTCGTGTATTGTAACTTTGAAAGTTTAGTATACAAAACAAAAATCTCAGAGAACTTCATATGAAAACGCCATAAATTGCAAAATGCCCAACAATGTTTTCCAGTTAAAATAATTGAAAAACATAATGAAAAATAATTTGCCGCAGCCACTTTGTTTGCAGCGCTTGTGCCTACTTTGTTCTTCTGACGAAGGGTCCTGCTTTATTCCAACCCGAAACAGCTGTTGCGAGTTTTTTGCATTTTTTGGTGCATATTTATTTGGGGCATATTTTTTGGTGCATGTCTATTTACTTATGACATGTCTCTGTACATATGGAGTTTTAAGCAAATCGGTTTAGAAACACATTTTTATGTGAAGTTAAATTTTCAAGTGGCCGACATTTGAAAACAAGATGGCGGGCCAAGTTGGCAAACAAATGAATATCAAATGCATTTGTGCGATAAATCTACTGTACAAATTTAGTTCGAATTAATTCAGAATTTCAAAAGTTATCGTGTTGAAAAATTAAGTGGCCGCCACTTGCATCAAAGTGGTGGAGCAAGTTGTTCAATGAAATAATCCAAGATATTTGTAAGATAGTCCACTGTCTAACTTTGGTTCGAATAAATCCAGTATTTCAAAAGTTATCGCGATAACAAATTCTCAAGTGGCAGAATTCAAGTGGCCGCAAATTGGAAAGAAAACTGGGGACAAACCTGCCCATCGAAATCATAGTTTGAATGATAAATCCATTTTTCAACTTTTTTTACAAATTGATTAAGTATTTCAAATGTTATCGTTATGACAAATTTTCAAGGGACCGCCACTTGGAAACAATATGACAGAGCAAGTTGCTCAGCAAACTCATCCAAGGTATTTGAAGCGTAAGTTCACTGTCTAGCTTTCGTTCGAATCAGTGCAGTATTTCAAAAGTTATTGTTATGACAAATTTTCAAGTGGTAGTCTAAGTGGCTGCAACTTGGAAACAAAATGGCGGATCAACTTGCCCAGCTAAATCATTTAAGATACTTGTATGATAAGTTCGCTATCTAACTTTAGTTTAAACTAATTCAGTATTTCAAAAATTATCGTGATAAGAAATTTTCAAGTGGCAGTGTGATTTCAAGTGGCCACCACTTTGAACCAAAAAGAGGAGTGAGATGCTCAGCGGACTTATCTGAGATATTTGAATGATAAATCCACTACCCAAATTTCATACGTATTAATTCAGTATTACAAGAGTTAACATAATGACAAATTTTTAAGTGACCACCACTTTAAAATAAAATGGCGGAGCAAGTTGCCAAGCGAACCTATCCAAGATATTTGAGCTTTAAGTTCATTATCCAGCTTTTGTTTGAATTAGTTTAGGTTTTTTAAAGCTATCTCAATGGCACATTTTCAAGTGGTATCCGGATTTCAAGTGACCGCAACTTGAAAGAAAATGTCGGAACAAGTTGCCCAGTGCCATCCATAATATTTACATGATAAGTTCCCTGTCCAACTTTGATTGTTTTTGAATCAGAATTTAAAAATTTACCGTGATTAAAAATTTTCAAGTGGTAGCCTGATTTAAAGTTGTCTTGCTTAGTTTATGACATTCGCACTTTGTTAAAAATTGCGGATAAAGTTCTTAAATAAACTTGGTTGTGACCTTTATATGGTCTATGTATAAATCCAAATTCAAACAAATTCGGAATACGCTTTTTATAATGTGAATTTGAAATTTTAAAGTGGCCTCCACTTGAAAACAAAACGGCAGAGCAACTTGGTTAAAAAACTCATTTAAGATTAAGATAAATTCACTGTCTAAATTTTGTTCGATTTGGAGTATTATTTCGGAAGTTATCGTGATGTTAAATTTTCAAGTGGTATCCTGATTTCATATGACCCCGCTTAATTTAAGATATCCACCACTTTGTTCAAAATGGTGGATAAAGTTCACTAATAAACTTGGTCGAGATCCTTATATGATTTTTATTTACATCAAAATTCAAGTAAATCTGGCTTTAAATATGTTTTTACAATATGGATTTGAATTTTCAAGTGGCCGGCACTTGAAAAGAAAAAGGAGGAGCAACTTGGTTAACAAACTCATCCAAAATATTTATACTATAAGTTCGCTGTCCAAATTTGGTTCGGTTTGGATCGTCTTATTTCGGAAATTATCAGGATGAAAAATTTTCATTATATACATTCCTTCTCAAAAGTTCAGCAAGATTTTAAAACGATCAGTTTTTTTTCAATTTAAAAACTTATATCTCGATGAAATGTTTTCAAACATTGGGCATTTAAAGAAGTGGATCTTCTTCATGTTTTTCAGTGAAGATTGGTTTAACATAACATTTAGGGAGTCTGTAACAAATTGAACAAAATCAATTATGTTTGTGATCACCCTGCATCGTTAAGTGAACGAAATTATCTGTAACTTTAGGATATGTTAATATAGGCCCAGTTCAATTTGTGGATGAATTTGTGTGATGATAGCACATTAAATAATGGAGACATAAGTATTTATTTTAAAACTTAAAAAAAAAACCATGTTTTTTTTTTTATAATACACAAAATTTTTAACGCAAATTATTTTCACTTTTAGATTTTAGATAAGTTGGAAAAACCCTTAAAAAACAATATGCTGCAATCGGAATATAAATATCTTAAATATCTCATGAAGTATGAGCATTTTTATGAAAAACGTTTTCACTGCGCATGTGCGAAAGATAAAAAAAATTGCAAAGTTTGAAAGCTAGATACCTTGGGCAACTTTTGTCAAAAGTGCATTTGAATAGAGTAAAAATTAAGCAAATTATACGAAAAAGAACGAGCTAGATTTTAGTTATTTTCCAAGAGTTCAAGTATCTAAAGGGCTTTTTCACATGCCGCGTAATTAATTTAAAGATCCAATTATTTTAACCACTTAGCAAAAGTACTTTTTGTGAAAAACCCCTTATGAGCTTGTAACTCTAGCATATTTTTGTTTATTTACTAAGATTTGTGAGATAAGGGTTTTTTCATAAAATAGAACTTTTGCTAAGTGGTTAAAATAATTGGATCTTTAAATTAATTACGCGGTATGTGATAAACCCTTTAAGAAATTTCAACTCTTAGAATATATCTAAAATCATCTAGCTCATTCTTTTTCGTACAATTAGCTTAATTTTTACTCTATTCAAATGCACTTTTGATAAAAGTTGCTCAATATATCTAGCTTTCAACCCATTCAATAAATTTCTTTTATCTTTCGCGCATGCGCAGTGAAAACGTTATTCATAAAAATGCTCATATTTCATCAGATATTTGGACATTTATATTCCGATAGCAGCATATTGTTTTAAAAGTGTTTTTCCAACTTATCTGAAAGTGGGAATAATTTTCGTTAAAAACTCTGTACATTATAAATGAAAAACATGCTGAATTTTTTGGAGTTTTAAAATAAATGCTTATATCTCCGTTATTTAATAATGCTATCTTCACACAAATTCATCCACAAATTAAACTGGGCCTGTGTTAACATATCTTAAAGTTACAGTTCATTTCGTTCATTTGATGATACAGGGTGATCACAAGCATTCTTGATTTTGCTTAATTTGTTACCAGCCCCCTAATTGTTGTCTTAAACCAGTCTTAACTGAAAAACATGAGGAAGACTCAGTTCTTTAAATACCCAGTGTTTGAAAACATTTCATCGAGAGATAAATTTATAAAATGGAAAGAACTGATCGTTTGCAAATCTTGCTAAACTTTTGAGCAGGAGTGTATAGATAGATAGATAGATAAACGAAGTGATTGCAATTGGTCGATTTCTAAAGAAATCAACCTAACAGTATGATAATGCATTGCTGTGATTAAGTTGCTCGTGTTCCTACATTTTTTTTAAATTATTATTCCGGATGAAGTATCGTGCCCATTCATCATTGTACAAAAAGTCTATCTGACCTTGGAAACATGTGGAGGTTTCAGTTTGTTGAATATGGTGCGTTAATGTTGGTGTAAGTATTAAGGCCAATTGACTACACTTGGGTGTTAGGCGTGAGTAGAATGCGTGATTTGAGGTACTTTGTAAGGATCCTGGTATTTTACAAAAATTTCGAGAATATCATGGAAAAATTCGAACAGCTAAAACAAAGAGCGCACGAACTGGTATCGAACCAAACACTTCCAATCTACTAACTTAGAGAGAAAAAGCTTTCAGCCACTTGTTTGACGTCGATTGAGTATAATTTTATATTAAACATATACAATGGAAGAATAAAATTCTGTATAACATTAACACAAATCAAAGTTATTAAAATAATGGCAATTGTTGACAAGAATAATGATTTAGAAGATAGTTGTAACGGAATTATGTTAATCAATCACGTAACTGTTTAAAATCTTCAACCTCAAAATCCATATTTGGCAATATCTAAAGAAATATTTTTACAAGAAAAACCTTTTCCTGAGGAAGTTTCAAAAATAATTAAAATCTTAATGTACAACCAAATAAATGGAATGATAATATCACGTATCCTTTTTATGGGAACTTTTCCAGAGATATGTTTCATGTAAATAATTTAATACGTATTAAATAAGTATATATATTCTTCTTAACTTTCCCGTTCATTTTTTTTTCTACTTTTTGTAAATGAATGAGAAATAAGTTCTCTCATTTTCCTCCAAGGCTGAATGTAATAAATAAATATTAATTTACATATAAGTCAGATACACTATCTAAATGGAGAAAATAAAAACGGAAAAATGAGAGAATTAAAATTAAAAACAAGTCAGCAAATATCAAATGACTCTGCATTAGCGTTGAATGTTCAACGAAGAATTTCATAAAACTGGCTTACTGATCTTTAAATTCTTGATATTTCGGAATAATACTACATGTTTTTATTCTTTATTACTTTCGGAAGAATTAAGTTCTTAAGCTACAAGGAAGACATTTTCCCTTAAGACACATTAACTTTTTATACGGTTTCAATTGCGAAGCCAATATCAATTTAGATATCTGAGCACGTCTGTAAGATCAATTTTAGCCAGAAATAATAATCTGTTTTTCTTTATTTTTATTTTATTATTGTTATTATTATTATTTTAGGTACATCAGTAATTTAGATTTCTAGTACAGGTTTTCCCCACATTTTAATCAAAACTTCAAAAGAAAGATTATTTATTTCGTAGAAAAAATCTGTATAATTCAATTCATTTATAATAATTCTTGAACTTTTAAAATTATTCTACAAAATAAATAAATAAATAAATAAATATAAGGAGCATATATACATATATATTTGTGTATGGGTGGGTGGGTGTGTGTGTGGGGGGGGGTTATAAAGATTATAATTTGAAGGGAGTAAAAACCCAATAATTATTGATATAAATACAATATATTAATATATTTCATGCAGCAAAACAGAAGATATGTAAACAAAATAATAATGTAAAAATTGAATATGAATGCAGAAATAAACTTAAAAAACATATAAATGAAGCAGACAGAAAATAATAATTAAACCAAAAATCACTGAGGTCATCGTCCTAGTAAAAAAGTGGGGAGGGGGAATTTTTAAATGTTGGAGGATAAATTAAAATTGAAAAAGGGAGAGAAATTTAAAAGCATACATTTTTTTTTTTTTTTTTTTTTTTTTTTTTTAGAAAAGCTACATAACAATAAATTTATCATAAAAGTTCACATAGCATTATAGAAAACAAGCGCAAATGCAGCTAAGTTAAACTTACTATCTAAATGTTACTAGTAAAAGAAAAAGGAGGGAGAACTTAAAAGAATAAATTTGTTATAAAAGTCATATAACTTTATTTTAAAAAAGTGAAAATTCAGCTATGCTAAACTTGCAATCTATAAATTGCTAGTAGAAAAAAAAAAGGGGGGGGGGACTTTCTAAATGTGCCAGGATAAATTAAAATAAAAAAAAGAAGGAGGGTGAGCCTTAAAAGAATAAATTTGTTATGAAAGAAAATATTATAGAAAACAAGGGCAAATGCAGCTATATTATACTTACAATTTATCTATGATACTGAGAAATTAAAGGGTTATCAGACTTACGCCATCCGTATCTGTTAATGTTTGTAGTTGTTTATCTTTCGGTGTTTAGTGTTTATTTCTGTTAAAGTATTTCCAAGTTCATTTTTTTTTTTTTGTTGGGGGGGGGGGAGGGGAGGGGTAAGTTTGCTTTTTAATATTCTTATAAGTTTATATACTTTTTTTTTAAATTATGGTGTATTCAATATATATATGTATTCCTTTATACCTAACTAATTTTTCATTTTTATATTCTGAACTGCAGTGGGTAGGTTCTTTTCTCATGGTAAGATGTACGGTGGTAAGCTACTTTTGGTCTTTACTATTTAGCTCTTGAAACATATTACTGTTTCTACCCTACATTAAGGGTATCCCCTCAATGTTCTTTGGATTAATTGTTATTTTCTGTTTTCTTTCAATTGTATGGTTTTAAAAAAATTTTTACTGCATTCATTTTCAGTTTTTACATTTTATAAATATACGACTTCCCCATAAAATCTTCCCAACCAGACAAAAAAAAAAAAAAAAAAAATCTTCTTTGGTAACGGTTTGCTAATTAAACTAACTGTTCTGTAATGTGCAAATCGTAAATAAATAAATAAATAAAAATTCTAAGTACGTACGATTCGTTTTGTTCTAAAACTATCCTTCTGATATGAAAAGATTACATCAAAATTTGTGTGAATTATAAGAATTTTTGATAATATAAAAACTTTACTGGAATATTTGCATTTTATTTTTGTTAATGTTTTGGTTGTTATTTTGCATGATACATTCTATATATAATCCATCAATAAAATTTAATTTTAATAGCTAAAAAAAAAAATTAACACATAAAAATTAATTTATTTTAAAGCCTTAAAAAACGACTTGTGATGTAAAATATTCGCTTATAAATTTGATTCAGGAATGAAAATTTGCACCTTTTTTTTTTTTTTCTGCTGTCACTATTTCTATACAAAAATATTTATCATATCTTTGCGGTATTCTTTTTTTGTGATCAAGAAATATGAAGAATGTTGTATGAAAATAGTTTTATGAAAAAAAGGGGGAAACTGTCATGGCTATTAGTTTAATGGTTGATAAAAGCTATCACCTTTACCATTTACCATCTGTCGTTAAAAATAACTATTTATTTAACATTTATTTATTTATTTATTTCTAAAAAACATTGTTGGATAACCTTTATCAGTTTCTCTCTTTTGTCATTTTAGTGAATTTACGGTTAAATTATGATAATTGTACACAAAAAACACATAACATATTATTTTTACAATAAAATAGAACTATAGAATTAATTAGTTTGACATTTTCATTTATTTTTAAAAAATAACAATATTCATAAAAGTATTAAACGTAAATTGCCATTCTTAACGGAAAAAAATCTAAATTTAATCACATAAATATGTCTAAGTTGCAGAGAAAACTGCACTTACTCTAGATAGTAATATATTAAAATAGCAATTGCTGGAGTTATATGATTACGTCAAACAAGTTTTTCTTGGACATACATGGGCCACGGTAGCCCAGTCGGTAGAGCGCCGGCCTCGTAATTGGAAGATTTCGTGTTCGATACTCGAGTCGGCCAAAGACTGTCGTGTACACTAATGGTGGCTGGTGCACGTAAAATCTGTCGTGGCCGCAATGTCCTCCATGTTCCTATCATAAATTATAACCTCTGGGGGTCACCAAAGCGGGAGAGCCATTCCTTCCGTGGATGATCAAAATTGTGATGGCATGTCTCCGGACTACCTCTAGGGGTGAGTCCCAGACCGTCACCAATTGCCCATCGCGCAGAATTATTACGACGTAAAACCCACACAACCAACCAACCATCTTGGACATAAGTCGTTCGGAAATTCAATCAATCCAGCCAATTAAAAATGTATGTACTATATTTCGCCTTACCAGAGCTATCTTGTGATGTCACCTTGTTGCCTAGCAGAAGAGTGGTCCTCTCTCCCGATTGAAGTTAGAAGTCTGAACGAGCCATCGGATACAGCTCATTCTCTGTCGCGAGTAGATTACTGTCTGGCAGTAGGCAGCTATCATGCAGTGATCCGGCGATTTATTCGCTCCAGCGGATAGCATCAAACCCGTTAAACTTGGCACGTCCAGGCAGGCAGGGGCTGTCCAAAGGTTTCAATGTACTATATTTCATGCTGAACGTAGGTCAATGTGATTATTCTATCCGACTTAAAGTGGATGCAAATACGCAAATATGGCGTGGCATTGAATTTCAACAGCTTATTATCGCAATAAGAAGTAACACTGTCATAGCATCATTAAACTTTTAAGGTAAAAAATGAATCACCAGTTTGAAGAAGTGAACAAGCTCCAAAAATCGAAAATTCAGTTATTATTATTATTATTATTATTATTACTTTTGCGTTGACACGCATGCCATGCAAAAGAAGGAAACCAAAACGACTTATTCAGCGTAAAAGCAGGCATGGGAAATATTCATGAGTTTGATTTTTCTAATGTGATCGCAATTTTGGAGTCGGAAAGCGTAAAATAAGGAAATGCTACCAAATTTATGCACCCCAACAATACATAGAAATGATTAAAACTTCAAAAATTTCAGATTCTACTTATAGCAAATTTCCTTTTCTGATTTTACTATATTATGTTTTCTCGTTTTTTCTGATTTTGGACTTGTTCCCTTCTTTAAACTGATGTTTCAAATAATCTTAGTTGTCAAACACGGATGGTAAAGATTCAATTTCATTGATCTAGGTCATATAATATATTGCATTGCATTAAAAATTATAATATACTTAATGATGTACATTCTGTGTTTAGCATGAAGCGTCATGGTTCTGTCATGCATATTTAAATTTTAGATTAAAAATAATGTTTTTTTTTTTCTTTTTTCCTCTCTCTAATCTTGGGTTACGAATAAAAATTAATAATTTAAATAATGAGCTCACATTTAATACAATGTCTGTGAATATCTGTGTGTCACCTTTTCTCTCCTTCCCCTTCTATATTTTCTTCCTTTTGTAATACATTGCTTTTCTGCAACTTTGATACAGCTCCTCTCGGTATTTTTATATGATCAAGTAACATAAATGGAGCTTTACTTTAGCAGACAGTAGTATAATTTACTTCAATATTTCAAAAAACGTTATTCGCTGTCATATATTATGTCAGTGAAATAAAATTCATTAATAAATAAAAGTCCAACCCGATTTGCATTAATTCACATATTTTATATGTCATTCGCTCGTTACAAACATTTTACACCCATCCCATTTTAATTTGTAAACTGTAGAAAGAAACCAACTTTCTCTACCAAAATACTTTTTATAACTAAGGTTTACACCAGTTTGGTGACATGACGAATAATTGTTGTCAAGTCATCTGCAAATGTCGCCAAAATCGGAAATATTGACGAAAATTTTGTCGCCTGAAATATTTATAAATCATTCTTTTTTTAACTTTTCTATTTATGCTTAAAAAACTATTGAATTTCGTTTATTTTGATCTTTACAAAATTTTGACCGAACAGTTAGTTTAGAAATAAAGTTAAAACGCGATGAGTTTGCTTAAAAAAAAAAAAAAAAAAAAATTCCTATTTCAAACAAGCATTTACATCGTAATTGTGCTTTTGCTTATTCTGCCCATTCGAGCACTATCTATCTCATTATATCTCAGCCTCTCTTTGATTTGTGATAATAAAACTAACACGAAAAGAGAAAAGAAAGAAAAGCCTAATTTAGTAATAAGAATTATAGTATTTGCCATATTCTCTCAGAAATGGTCCGATTAACTTACATTTTCAGCAAATTATTTTTGGGATCAATCATTTTTTTTTCCAAATTATTGAAGAAATTCTTAATATTTACTGTGAAACAGGACATGGTAAAAAAAATTTGGATTAAAATTTTTTCTTTTTATTTATTTATTTTTTCTTTTATTTCTTTCTTTCTTTTGCATTCACATTGGCTGGGGCATGATTTTGTGGAATTAGATCGCCTGTTTATAGTACAATAACATTCTGCTTTATTTTATAAACGTAATTACTTTTTTGACACTTAATTTGGAATTTATTTATAAACATTAAACAACCTTTTAACGTTTACTGGGTAGATTCTTTTGTTTTATTGGCTGTTTTTAGGTTACAGATTGGGAATTCGAGTTTTACATTTTCGGAAATTCACATTATTCTTCAAGCACATTTCTTGAAACCATGGAAGCCACTGCGCAAGCGCTGATTCAACGAGTCCAGAGTTAAAATAGGGGTTAGAGTCATAATTAACGGCCGTATTCATCAATAACCTCAACTCCTGGTTGAACACAAAGACTTGAAAAGCGTATAAAGTCAGGGTTCAACATTTTAGCAAAGTTTGACACGTTGCATCTGCCATCTAGCGACATTGTTATTTTCAGATTTTTTAGCTGAAAATAACCAATCAAAAATTATATGAAAACTTTGACACTAGATGGCAGAAGAAGCGTGCCAAATTTTCTTTGAAAGCTACACTCTGCATTTAGACGCTTTTCAAGTTTTGGCGTGGAACCGGGAGTTGAAGTTAATGGGTGAATAAGGCCGAAAGAGAAAATAAGCGATAACAGAGCGTCGAATACCTGGATGTTTGCCAAGATACCCCTCCAAGCCATTGGACTCGTCTTCACTGCTAGTCCTAGGAAACGTGGTTACACTATAGTATTCAATAGTTTTTGTTTAGAATATATTAAAGTGAAATTATTTGTACTGTTTTGGTAAAAGATATCAATAATTTTGTTAAAAACAGGTTAAAAATTTTCTAAAACTTAATTTCTAGCTTTACAAAGTAACTGAATGTTTTCTGGAAAATTTTGGAATATTTTACAGGGATATTTCTGTAGCGCTCTACAGTAGATGTTGCTACAGATGATGCTACGTAGCTGGTGCGGATATTTTTTCAACCATACTTTTATAACTCTAAGGGTTTTTTTTTGTAATTTTCTAGTAGTTTTCAGCATTTAACTAAAATTAAAATTACAATTCGCAATTACTGGTATTTCAGAACACAAACAAATTTTATTTTACACTAAATGTTATACTATATATTTATTCATCAAGGATTGGTAATAAATAATGTTATTCTCGTGCTTCATGAAAAATTAAATCCCCCTTTCTTAATTATCATGAACAATTCTAAATATTTTTATTTATTTGTTTATTTATTTATTTATTTATTTGCAAATTTGAAGAAAACGATATTATTTTAAAACAATTCAATTAAGAAAAAATAACTATTTCATTTAGTTTTATTATTAATTTCAAAATCAACAAAATTTAAATTCTGAATGATTTTCGTAGAAAACTGGATACAAAGTAAGATATATATGTTTAAAACAAAATTATGATAAATTATATATTCTTACAGCATATACCTTATCCACCAATTCATCTTTCTTTATATTCAAAATTCCTGATTTATCTTTCTTATTTTAATACGAAAATATGTTAAATTGAGAAAGTATATTTGCACTCCTTCAACTTCATTCTTTTACTTGTCGAAACGCGTTGATATTTCTCAGAAAAAAGCATATTCTTAGTTGTTATGCATTTCCAATTTTTCTTAAAACTTTATTGAATTCTACAAAATTCTCCCATCTTTTGTCATGCAATTTATTGTCAATCTTCTATGTTGATATTTTCGAACGTGACTCGTTTTATACTTATTTCTTTCCTGGAAATTGTTTGACTTTTTGAAGCATATTTCAAACAAATTTTCTAAAGAATATTTTATTTAATAAACAATTTTCTGCTTGTAGTTTTTTACACTGCAAACAATTGTGGAAAACATTAAAATATTTAATATTAGAAAATGTGTTTAAAATTTCAGTAGTGTGTACGACAATATTACTTCTAACAAATAAAATAAAATTTAAGATTTTAAAAAATTTGAAAATGGGTTGTTTTCCATTATTCTAATTATGCATTGTAGAAGAAATAAAATAAGTTGAACACAGCTCATTACTGCAGTTGGAAACAGTGAAAGATAAAATAAAAACTGTCGTCTTTCTTCTAAATCCTTTATAAATATATTTTTGCCATTTGTAATAAATGATAAGTTACAAAAAATTATTAAAACAATGAAAGATAGATATTAACATTATTATTTTATTCGATATTTCCTTTCGTCATTTAAATCATTCATGCATTTACAAAGTTCATCAATTGCGACTGATACATTTTGTAAATGCATGAATAAAATTGCTTTACTGTTTTAAGCATATTTCAATCAGAATTTTTTAAAAATATTTTACTTTGTAAACAACTTTAAACTTGTATAGTTTTTTGCATTGCAAACAATTCAGAAAAACATTAAAATTTTTAATATTAAAAAATGTTTTTAATATTTCCGTTCTGTATATAATGATGTTAGTTGCAAAAAAATACAATAAATGTAATGATTTTTTAAGATGTGTAAACATGTGGTTTTCTTTCTAATAATTATGCGTTGTGTTAAAATTGAAATAAGTTCGCTAGAGCAGTTTGATTTGGTGCAAGGCAAAATAAAAATTACCGCCTTTCTTTAAAATTTTATATAAATTATTTTTATCCGTTTGTGTTAAATGATAATCTACAAAAACTAATTAAACATAACGATGAATGGTGGCTGGTGTTATGATCAGTATCTTATTCTACTTAAATTTCAGCATTTGAAAAGTTAATGCATTCACAAAATTTATCAATTTTTATTGAATGGTAAATATGTTGGTACTTGAATGACTGAGTGCACTCGGTCTCACAATAAAAATCATTCGTAGTGTAAAAACAGTGATTTCCTTTCAGAAATATATTTCTTATTTCTTTGCCCCGTGTGGATCAAGAGTTACCAGTAAAAGTTAATTTTCTTGAAGATAAGGAAAATTCAGATTGAATTATCATCTCAAACCACTCATTCAAAATTTTTATCAAAATTGCTCCAGAATTTTCCTAGGGAAACCGGTTTCTACTATCTTTTATTTCAGGCTAAGCACAGGTTGCCATTAACAGATAAGTCAAACCAGTTTTTCATCTCAAAAACCTCTAACATTTTTTCTTTTTTTTTTTTTTTTTTTTTTTAATCGTTTTAGTAGTTTCCAAGAAAAACGAGTTTCTGCTGATTTTTTCATTGGATGGAGTGCTTGTTAGCAGTAAATACTAATTGAGGAGCAAACATTCAAACCGTGTTTTCTCCTTCGGATACAATTTATCAGAAAACACAAAAAATCAGTAAATTAAAAAAATATCTACATTTAAACTCTAATTATTGTTTGTTTAGATTTATTACTGGGTTTTAGGAAAATATGTAGACATACTTTACCTAATGAACTTAAAATTATTTAGAAAAATGCATTTGAAATTGAGCATTTGAAAATGCATTTGAAAATGCATGAGAAATCATATTTTGATCGAAAACCCGAGGAGGAAACATGTTTTGAATGTTTCTAGTGTGGATAAAGCACTTTTTGAATGAAAAAGTATAAACCAACATAGCATCAATAAAATAAACAAACATAAAGACTGGTACGTGGGCAGATCACATGACCATTAAGAACAGCTCTGATTGGCTGGATGAAGGAATCACCATTTGAATAGAGACAGGCTCTGGAGGAAGCACTTTTTGATTGAAACTTCAATTTTCTGAGTAAGTTTATAATGGGATAAAATTAGTTTTATTTAACAATAATAGTATATTTTCGTACTACTTTATGTTGAGATTAAAGAAAAATTACTCACTCATTTTTTTTTTTTTTTTTTTTTTTTTTTTTTTTGAGAAAACACGGTTTGAATGTCTGCTCCTCAATTATACTGAAGTTGTGGGTGATTCACATCAAAACGTCATCTCAAAAATACACCAATTCTAATTTTTTATCAAAACTACTCATGTACTTTCAAAGAAAACAAATTACTGCCATATTAACGCTGGTGAAGCGCTGGTTACTGGTGAACGCTAGTTTTCCTGACGATAATAACAATTCATATTGAATTGTAAACACAAAAAGCCCCGCACTCTAAATTTTTATTAAAATCATTCATGTAGATTGTATGAAAAACAAGTCTTTTGCAACGGACAGAGTAAGATAAGAGAACGCTAAATTTTCTGAAAATGAAGGTAAATCAAATGGATCTGTCATCTCAAATAACCCTTAAATTTTTATCGAAGTCTTTAGTTTCATTTATCTGAAAATGAAGTTTCTGATATATTTTGCAACGGGCGGAGTGAGGATTAATAGCGAACGACAATTTTCCTGAAGATGAGGATACATATATATATATATATGTATATATGTATCCTCATCTTCATATGAAGATGAGGCATGTATTTATATATATACAGCATGTGTGTATATACAGGGTGTCCCTGAATTCATGGATCAAATTTTTAGGGTTGTTACAATGCATATAAAGAAGCACGTTTTGTATAACAATATGGGCTCTGAAATAAAAAGTGTATCCGAAGAAACGAGAAATGCTGGGCAAATGAATGAAGCTCTTTACTTATGTAATATTACAGTAAATGCTCAAATGTACTATCACCAACATCGCTACAGGCCTCGTAGCTATAACAAGTGATTGTTGTACTCTTTCCAAGTTGCCAGGTGTTTTGCGAACAGTTGCAGCAGTGACTGAAAGTTTTGCAGTGAGATCTTCATTTGAGTCAATTGGAGTCTCGTATACGAATGCCTTGAGGTATCCTCATAAGGAAAAAAATTATACTTTAAAAATTCTGGGAACGTATTAAACAAGCAACTGGTTCACCTCGTCTAATTCATCGAGCATCAAAGGTGGCATTGATGTAATTACGCACATTATTTCGGAAATGGGCAAGAGCACCATCGTGCTGAAACTACATAGCATTTCGAAAAGTAACTGGATCACTATCAGTTAATTCCGGTAATACCTCTTACTAAAAGGTTCGATATGTCACGCCGATGAGTCGACGTGGTAGCAAGTATGGGGCAATAAGGAAATCATTCACGATACCCGCCTACACATTAACAGTGAACCGTTTCTGGAAAGTATACAGACGTGTAACATGTAGGTTAGATGTGGCCCACACACGGGAATTGTACGAATTAAAAACTGCATTTCGCTTAAAGATAGCCTGACCTGTGAAAAGTACATTTGCAGAGAAGCTTGAAGTGAATTTATAATATAATATAACCGTTTTTTTTTTTTTTATTATTATTTATGTTCAAAATGGATCAGTCATTTGTTGGATACTCGACAGTCACATGGTTAACTCGTTCAGTAAAAAGAAAGGATAAACTGTTAAAAAATAAAGTAGTTAATGTTAAAAAGAAACATAGGTTAAAGGAAACCATAGTCTATGCGTCCAATTCTTTTAATTTATATGGTCCTTTGTAAAATCCAAAAAATTAAAACGCGAATTTATTTACCACGGTATAAACAACTTCCAACATCAATATAATAAAAAAGAATTATGTGATTTTGTAATAATGGCAAACAAAATTTCCTATAGATAATGATTTTTATATAATGTAGAAAGGATAAGAAAAAACTTATTTTCTTCTACCTATATTATAAGTAATTTTTAGCTATAAAGATATAGACTTCCTATTACGTTTATGAATAGAATTTTTAAATTATTAGAAAGGTTTTATTGCAATCACATTCACCTATATAGGCTTTTATTTTTTTTTCTTCAAGAATTTGAAAAATAAGATTATTGAAAGTATGCCGTCTCTTCTACTCTGGTAAAAGTGATATTACTTTTTCTTTTCTTTCTTTTTTTTCTTTTCCATACAAGAATTATGTCAAATCTCATCTGTTTTATAGGTTTAAAAATAATATCCATCCTAGTTTTAAAAACATTTCCATCCATACAAATTAACATCCAATAATTAACAATACACAATTAACAAACATATTTAATTGGTGATAACGAATTTGATTTTGTGAGTAATGAAGCGACGACAAACAATTCTATGATTCATCCAAACATCTCTGCTTCACAAGGATTTTTGTAGGAAAAGAATATTCACCAAATGCTGTGTCCATTCAGTTTGCTTAACTTAAATTCCATAGAGTTCGTTTATAGTTTCACTTAAATATGCCCTTGGTTGCAAAGTTAATCCTTTCGCAGGTACCGTTTCTTAACAGCGGCCCAAAGGTTTTACTCAATTAGCTGACAGATGGGGTTAAGAGGGTTAGGGAGGTTAAGAGTTCGTACCAGAGTATGCCCTTCGATCTATTCGTTAGAATTTTTTACTGTTATTTTTTTCCCCCGAAATTCGAGTGAATATGGGCAAGAAACATTTTTACGGAAGACATTCCACCCAGGTCTAGGAACCAAACGTAGTCAATAGGCCTTAATCTAGAACATCAAATATCAACCCAAGAGTCTGGCTTTAAAACACCCATTTTAGCACTGAATTTGTTTAAAAAATCATTAATTAACACTCTTGTTTGGAAGTTTGTTAGGCATAGCTGAATAACCAAATAGCCTAGCATTACTGAAAATAAAGTGTCATATCCTTGCCATTATGTATTATAATTTTTTTTTCATAATTGTACATTTTAAAAACATAACATAACTTATGTATGGATAACGTTTTTACAATGTAGTCTATTTACCACACTAAAAGAAATAAAATATTTATTAAGCGTATATTAAAACGAAAATGTCACTTTAAATAATACCGATCAAATTTAAGTTTGATGAAAATTTTACTTTATTTTAAAAAAAAGTATTTTTTATCAAGCTTAAAGAATGTATTTTTGCAAGCGATACAGATGTTTAAATGCCAATTAACTTTTGTTTCCTTCACGAATATTTTATCACGTTGTTAAATGAATTAGAGTCAAATAAGAAGTAAATTTGCATGACAATTATAGAATCGGGTATCTTGCACTCAATGCATAAATTAAATTATACGGATTAAAAAAAAAAAAAAATTCAAACAAAATAAATTCACGTCATTTAATTCTAGTTTATTCTACAAAAATTTAAAAACGGTAAACGTTTAAACCTGTCTACATATTGATAAGCTTTTCTTAAATATAGACATAATTTTTTGTACAAAATAAATATAGAATGGCTTCTAGTTTAATCCTTTTTTAATTATCATATGAATACGTTTATATCTTTAGTTGTTCGATTACAAGAAGAAAAAAAAAATTCTTCAATTGAAGTGTGATAAAATAAAGATATCTAAGTATCTATTTTTAAAATGTCTGTTCATGAAAATATTTAACATTTTAAGTTTTCATATTAATTGTAAATAAGAATAAAAATATAAAGAGGTATTTTGGGTCTTATAGAAAAATGAATTTGTCTCGATAAATAACGAATATTTTTTTTTTTCAGTATTTGTGAAAACTTTATTTTATTTACTAGTATTTTCTTTCAGAAAATAAAATGTACACAGGCATTATTAGGAATTATATAAATAATCAATAAATGCTCAAAATTAGGCAATTTAAAAAAATATTAATAATCAAGACCAAACTTATGGCAGGATATAAAAAGAAGTTAGGTTATGTTGTTACACAATCTGCATTTAAATGTATTTAGCAGTTTGTTACACAAATACATTACATTTACGAGGGCAATCCAGAATGAAAATTCCATTAACAAATTAAACAAAAGGAACCCATTAATAGAAAATCCTTTTCACTGAAGTTTCCTTTCAATTAAATACAGTCGGCTGCAAAATTTTTCGAGCACTAGCAATAATCCCTGTCTAAAAAAAGTGCACTTAATACTGCTTTGTTAAATAAATCCTTATCGAGTCATGTACTTAGTCAGTCTAAGAACATGATTCGACAAGGATTTATTGAACAAAACAGTCTTAAATGTACGTTTTTAATATAGAAATTATTGGCTAGTGCTCGAATAATTTTGCAGCAGACTGTACAATACTTAGATAAATAGACAATAAGACTTAAAAAATAAATAAAAATAAATAAAAATAAAAATAAAAAAATAAAATAAAATTAATTGTTTATTCCTTAATTAACAAATAATAATTCCTTAATTAATTAATATTATAGTAATTAAAAAATAAATAAAAATAAATAAATATAAAAAAATTAAATTAAATTAATTGTTTATTCCTTCCCTCCCTCATTTTGTTTTTGTGTGTGCGTGTGTGTTCCTCTCTGATTGGTCCTGCATGATGCTTCCTATTGGTTGTTTGTGTTGCTCCTCCCCCTCTGGGTTTTGCCCTGCTTTCAGTCTTGCTTTTGCCTCCAAGGCAGTAGCACGTATTTTTTGCACCTGATGAAGGAAGGCTACGTCCTTTCGAAACCGGTTGTGCTGGCTTAAAATTTATGGTGTGTGAAGAAGTCTTATATTCTATTTATCGTTTGTACACCAGTTTTGCATTTAGTTTTGGTGAATACTTAGATAAATTTTCAACATAGTTGTTGAAGTAGTTACCATTGTTGAAGCATTTATCATGGTGAGGTGTGAAATTTTGTATTCCCTTGTCGTAGAAACGCGTCGCCTGCAGTTTCACAATTCATGAAGAAGTTGAACGCAATTTGATGAAGAAGTAAGCAGAAAATTTGAAGAAAATGCATTCACAGCGTCGTAATGGTGAATCATCGGTTCTGTCTAATTTTCTCTTAAACTTCTGTAAGAAAATTATCATCAATGAGATAGGACCACCAACTTCTTTATTTATCGTGGACATCTTCACGTCCTTCATTGAAACTTCACAATCACTTCTTTACCATCGAATCATTCATCGCGTTTTCTCCGTAAATTTCATACATTTGTTTTTGAATTTCAATTGGTTTAACGTTTCAAGAATTCAGAAAGCAGACGATAGACCCTAACTTGCATTCGGCAGGATGTTCAAATTTTTTAAACATGTTTAACGCATAGCATGCAGACGACGCTATACTTGACTATTTACAAGTAACTTCAATTGTTTTCCAATAATTCAGCAAAGTGGACGCGCATACGTGAAATAACGAACGCAGAGCTTCCGCGGCAAAAAGTGAAAACGGAACTTACTTTCTTATTGCCCTCGTATTATAAAAATGCATATGAATGTCTTTCTGGTATAATATACAACATAAAATCATTTTTAGGTACTATTTATCAAATGTATGCATATCAGTATGAAACTAAAACAACGTTTATTACTTATTCGGATCATCTAGATTATATATATGTGTTACTCTAAACTCTCTCTGTTATTACACTAACGAATGAATTACACAAATGAATGTAACTGAAACAAATATCTGCTTATAACACATTAATGATATTAAAATATATATTATACAAATATTATTGCGCCTGCAATTGTTGAGTTCAAATGATAAGCCGTTAGGTAATTATTCATTAATAATATTTTTTATAGTAGATACTTTGCCTTTTCTGAAAATGAAACGTATTCTGAAAATTACACCCTGGCAGACAACTAGAGTTATAAAATTCTCGAGAATAATTTTTCTGAGAATATTCTTGAAAATATTTTCGATAATATTCTCCTCGAAGAGAATAATCGAGAATTTTCTGATAGAAGCTATAATAATTGGTAATTTAGAAATGTGTGCTCCTTATATGCATAAATGTATGTGAAAAGTTAGAAAATTACGAAATTTTACTTTTAATAAAATAAACTCTATAAGGTAATTCCGAGTGAGTTGCCCCAGCGGTAGAGATGCCCCACTTTATGTAATTTCGAGACGTAACGCTAGATGGCTTTGCGAGTCCGATTATTATTTCACATAGATGTTGAATAGTGTGCTGTGGAAGTTACGTGAAGTCATTTCTTTGTTTTCTGCTACCACAACAATATTTAAAGTAAGTACCATGTTTTTTCTACTCTGTTATAAGAGTGATGTTGCATTGTAAGACAGGCACTACTTAATAAATAGGAATTTTTTTTTATACAAGCTTAAAAACCTGTAGTAAGAAGTTGATCAGTCGACTTCGGACATTGTGCGGCCATTTTTGCTGTCTTGTACTTTGGACAGTTTCCGGGGCATCTCTCCCATACCAAAAGGATAGACGCCCCAGATAATATTCGGGTGAGATGCCCCACATACATCTTCAGGGAGAAAAGTCTGTTAATTGTTTAAATTTTAAACTCATATTTTTTAAATCATATTATTTTTATAAAATGCTTAATATTTGTAAATGGAAAATTTTTCAACTTAAAAATATTTTTTTCAACTACAAATTTAGATTAAAATTCTTCAAATAAAATTCAAATTCGCGTGATCGCTAGAAGTGGCAACACAAAACGAAATCACAAAAATACAGATTAAACCCAGATAAGAAAGCAGAAAACGCACAGGCATGTCAGACTGACCTTTAACATTTAAACTGAATATTGTCATTTAAAATATAACATAAATGAAACTTGGGCGCTAACGAAACTGTAGGTGGGCGGTTAATTGTGTCAGTGAGTGTATATGATTGTATTTGTTCATGCAGTTGTTCAGTGCTTCTTGTTTGTTTCGGGAAAGATGCCTACAGTGTACAAAAGAAAAAATACTGGAGCAGCTCGTGAGACCTAGACAGAAAACGATTTAAAAGAGGCTCTCAGGGGACTAGAAGCAGGGGAAATTGGTGTCAATGAAGCTGCTAGGTACTATGGAATTCCTTCTCAGAAACTTCGTCGTCGTCGAAGAAAAAAGGGTAATAATACGAAAACAAGTTCTTTTGGGCCACAAGGAGTGTTTGGAGTTGAAAACGGAAAACATCTCGTCAAGCACATCCAAAGTTTAGAAAAATGTGGATTTGCACCTGACAGAGAGGCAATTAGGACAGTTGCATTTCAGTTTGCTGAAAGACTAGGTCTCAAGAATCGATTTAATTTAGAAGCAAGAATGGCTGGGTACGCCTGGCTGTCATCATTTTTTAAGAGAAACACAGAACTAAGTATTAGACAAGCCCAGGGGCTCTCTTTAGCAAGGGGGGAAGGCATGAACAGAGAAAGTTTTGAACATTTAAAAAAAAATTCTTTCAAGAGTGTTTGGAGAAAATCAATTCTTTACCAGACAGGGGAGTATTTATAATATGGAAGAAACCGGCTGTCAGTTAAATAATGTTCCAGGAAAGGTCGTGGCTACCAAAGGGGCAAAAGACGTTTATGTTTTGACATCTACAGAGAGAGGAGAAAATGTTACAGTCATTGCCTGTTGCAATGCAGAAGGACAATATTTCACTGAAATTTTGCTGGAATTTGCGGATAAGAATGACATTATAATTGTATGCCTGCCCAGCCATGCGACACAACTTCTTCAGCCTCTTGACCGGTCTTTTTTAAGCCGCTAAAACGCTACTTTAAAGAGGAAGCAAGGAAAAGGATTGTTAATCATCCAGGAAGGACCATTGGGAGAATACAGGCTGCAGAACTGATTGGTATAGCCTGGAAAAGGGCAGCTTCTGTTGACACTGCTATTAATTGTTTTCGGGAGACGGGAATTTTTCCTCTAAACCAAGCAGCGATTCCAAACCACTTCTTCTCCATAAGTGAAAAATTGAAACAGACGTGTGAACAGTCCCAAATTTCTGAATCAACTGAATAAACATCCTCCCTGACAAATAATTGCAACAAACTCCCCCTGTACCTAGGTTAAAGGAAAAATGCCGAAAAAGAAAGATACAGTCGGCTAAGGTCATTACACCCCAAGAGCACATTCAAGAAAAAAAGCTAAAATCCGCTGTTAAATTTAGCAAAGCGTCAAAACAGCTGGTGATGGGCATGCCTATTGAAAATAACGAAAGTGATCTTACAAACAATTGCCTCGAATGTGAGGAGAACTATTATTTTACAAAAGAAACAGTAGATTGGATAAATTAGTACCATAAATGATTGCATTAATCATGCACAAAGTACGGAAATCTGTGCAATGTTTGCGGAAAAGCGAAAATTAGAGAAGAAAAAAAGAAAAATATTATCTGAATAAATTCGACATATTTCGTAATATTTTTTTATTATACTTTCTAAGCTGTAAATATGAAATTTTCCCATATATTAAAGAATATATATATATATATATATATATATATTTGAAATATTTTTCAATAGTTTATGTGTTTTATTCTAATTTTTACATTAATGCTAAAGTCGTATTTTTTTTATAAATAGCTTAAGTTTCATATGTTATAAACTACTGAAAAATTGTTATAAACTATTGACCATTGTTAAAACCTTTTATTATGTTTTTTACAGGTAGGGCATCTCTCCCACGTGAGTGGGGCATCTCACCCGCAACTTCGGGAAAGATGGTCAAATATAGTAGTGCGGCAATTTTACTTTTTTCTTTGGAAAATTTACAATACGGTACAAAAAAACTACTTAGTATTAATAAACAATATATATTATGTATCTCCCACAAATTTTCGTTGTCATTGTTAATAACCAATTTATTTTATAGCTCTCTTTCCTTAAGTGGGGCATCTGTCCCGGAATTACCTTATATTAAAAAATAGTTACTGTCACTGGCGTCAATTTTTTTTTGTTTGCGACAGCATCTGCTAACGGAGGGCAGGGTCCTTCATGTCATGAGAAGTATCAGTGTGTTCCGAGTACTCCAAGGAAGACATTTCAGCCACTTAGAAATTTCTATTATTTTAATTGAAGAAGTTATTAACTAAAAACGAAGTTTATGAAAGTACTCTATTTGCCATTTTCAAAAAAGTTTCTCCTAGTGACGTTGTTCTTCTCTCATGAAGTCATTTTACACGAGGAAATTAAAATATGATCATCCATGGTTGTACGTAGGTAGGTAGGTTGGTTGAATTTAACGTCGCAACAATACTGCGCTATAGGTAATTGGTGACGGTCTGGGACGCAACCCTAGAGTTGTTCCGGAGACATGTCATCGCGATTTTCAACCTTCACGGAGGGGATCGCCCTCCGCTTTGGTGATCCCCAGAGGTATAGTGGGGATAGGAACATGGAAGACTTTGCAACCACGGCAGATTTTATGTGAACCAGCCACCATTAGTGTACACGACGATCTTTGGTCTGCTCAAGTATCGATTCGGCAATTTTCCAATTACGTGCTCAGCGCTTTACCCACTAGGTTACCGCGGCCCGAAACCATGGATGTAAAAACAAATAAATTAAATATCAACTTTTTAACACTTTCCAACAAGGTTGAAAAGTGTTTATGACTTCGGTTTGTCTGTCTGTCTGTCTGTCTGTCTGTCCGTCTGTCCGTCTGTCCGCGCTCTAACTCCGGTAACTATTTATGGAATTTCTTGAAACTGATATATGTTATTCAGGTTCACCATCGGACGGTCCCTATTGAAAATGGAGTTTATATCTCTACTGGTTTGTGTACAGGGACACCAGAAAGTATTTCAAAGCATTGTGTTCTATGAGAGGTATTTCTACAAACCATATTTTCATACCTTTACTGTAGACATACCTTAATGAAATTGAAATATGTTATTCAAGTTCACTATCGGACGTTCCCTATTGAAAATGGAGTTTATACCTCTACTGGTTTGTGTACAGGGACACCCGAAAGTATTTCAAAGCATTGTGTTCTATGAGAGGTATTTCTATAAACCATATTTTCATACCTTTAGTGTAGACATACCTTAATGAAATTGAAATATGTTATTTGTATGCACAAAAGAATGCTTTGCACAGAATATAGCATGATTAGCATTAGATTTACAGGGTGGCACAAAAATATCCAGTTTCATTAAGAGCTATTAATAAACAATTGCTAGAATTGTACTTTCGTTTACGTTAAGCGTTTTTAACACTTTCTAACATTTTTTAAGTGTGAATATGATTTCAGTTTTGTGTATCTGCCTGTCCGTCTGTCTGTCTGCCTGTCTGTCTGTCCGAGCTCTAACTCCCGTATATATTTATGGAATTTCTTGAAAGTGATATATGTTATTCAAGTGTTTGATTGGATGTTCCCTATTGAAAATGGAGTTTGTAGCTCTACTGGTTTGTGTACAGGTACACCCGAAAATATTTCAAAGCATTATGTTCTATGAGAGGTATTTCAATCAACCATATTTTCATACCTTTACTTTAAACATATCTGAATTAAATTGAAATATTTTATTCAGGTTAACTATTGGATGTTTCCTGTATAAAATGGAGGAAATACCACTACTGATTTATGTACAGGTACACTTAAAAGTATTCTAAAGCATTGCGTTCTATGAGAGATATTTCCATAAATCAAATTTTAATATCTTTACTTTCCACGAAGTTTTAGGAAATTGAAATATGTTATTTATATGTACAAAACAAAAGCTTTGCATAGAATATAGCATGTTTAGCATTAGATTTACAGGGTGATACAAAATTATCCATTTATATTAAGAGCTATTAATAAAGAATGCTAGAATTGAAATTTCGATTACATTAAGCGTTTTTAACACTTTCTAACATTTTTAAGTGTGAATATGATTTCAGTTTGTGTATCTGTCCCTCTGTCTGTCTGTCTTTCTGCCCGCGCTCTAACTCCTGTAAATATTTATTGAATTTCTCGAAACTGATATATTTTACTGAAGTTCACTATCGGATGTTCCATATTCAAAATGGAGTGAATATCTCTTCTGGTTTGTGGACAGGGACACCCAAACGCATTTGAAAGCATTGTGTTCTATGAGCGTTATTTTTATAAACGTTTTCCCTATAGAATGTTACCCATTTAAAATGACATTAATAGGTCCTGTATAACTAATTTGTTTACAGGGACTACAACAACAAAAAAAAAAGCGACTACATTACGTTTTAGGACAGAATTTTTTGTGTAAAAATCAGAAAAATATTAAAATGTATTGTCAATAATCTAAAATAATGTTTTGTATAGAATATGATTTTATTAACTCTCTGATTTAAAGGGCTACACTAAAATATTCAGAGAGAGAAAAAGCTGCAATTATAATCTAATGTCTGGATTTTCTTTTGCGTTAAGCCTTTTTAACTCTTTCCAAAATGCCTAAGAGTAATTTTAAAATGAATTAATTTATCTGTATATTTTTCAGTCATTCTGTCTGTTGTATGATAACGTAGGCAGATAATATTAAAAGTTATTCGATACAACAATTACGTACAGTTGGAAAGTGTTACTAATCAATGCGTACTGCATGATTTTTCTTTCTTGTTTTTCTCTACTTTTAGAAAATTAATTTTCTTACACGGGAAAAGTAAAACATGATCCATGATTGTAGGTAGGTAGATAATTAGGTAGGTTGTGATTGACGTCGCACCATTACTGCGCTATGTATAATTGGCGACGGTCTGGGACGCACCCCTACGGATGTTCCGGAGACATGCCACCACAGTTTTGGTCCTACACGAAGGGGATAGCTCTCCAGCTTCGGTGGCACTTAGAGGTTTAATTTTGATGGGAACACGGAGGATATTGCGGCTACGATATATTTTACGTGCATCAGCCACCATTAGTGTACACGACGGTCTTTCGTCGGCTTGAGAACCGAACCCACAATCTTCCAATTATGAGTTCGGCGCTCTACAGACTGGGGTACCGTGGTCCGGATTTAAGGTTGTAAAAAAGAAATAAAAAGGGTCACATACTAAAGCTGTCATGCAAAATGGTCGAGATATTATGATTTTCTTTCTATTAAAAATGTGTATATATAAATATTATATTTTTCAATTTGACATTGAATATGAGGATTTCCATAATAATTTTCTGCTTTTGTCTTGTAATATGCACTATTAGCATTCCTTTTCAGTGAAAGAAAGCAGCGAATAGGCGGGCAGAGTTCTGCATGTGTTAATAATTTAAGTGAGTCGGAGAGGAGGCGAAGCCTCCTTCGTTGGTTGGTGAGCGGAGCGACTGGGGGTGGGATTAATTAATTAAATAAATCTATGTTGTAGTTATTATTATTAATAAAAAAAAAAAAAAAAAAAAAGAAAAAAAAAGAAAACTCTTCAAAGCTAATCTTAAATATTATTCAATATGAAATCTAGTGATAACCCATATAATAAAGTGTCAAAGCATTGAATGTTTTTTTTTTCTTTTTTAATTTCATTAAAGACACTATTTTTAAAAAGTGACATTTAATGAAAAATATTACTGATTATTTGTTTTAGCTTTAAAGTGTTTTACACTTATCTGTATGAGATGAAAATGAATTTATAAAATATCATATTTAATGACTAAACATGGGGTTGTGTTCACCGTTCTAAAAGAAATCATTTGCCTGTGTAAAGAAGTTAATAAACATATGATTTATATGTAAAATAAGAATTACCTACAAAATTATGAACTATGTGAATTAGATTTATTAAGCAAACCTACGAGTAATTTTTAAAAAAAGTTTTTGTATAAAGATAATATACTCTTTAAATTTCAAGTTTTAGTGATGATTTAATTATAAAGAGAAATCTTTAGGCATTAAAAATTTTAAATTTTTATATTAATACTAGCTGTGAATACCCGCTTCGCTGGGTCATTTTTAATAGCACAGTTATTTGTTATTAATAATCCATCAATACTTACTTGACAATTTGTTATATAAAAGACACATTTTTTTTTTTAATTGATTAATTTATTGATTTTTTTTGTTTATACATAAATTATACATAAATATCTTATGACTAAGTATACATTAATATCTTAAATTATCTTAAATCAATTTATATACTAAACATTTCTACTGAAATACATTCTTATACACTACGTTTACTGTTTTATGTTCTGGTGCATAAACAAATAAATTATCTTTCTGTCCCACGCGTGAAAAAGCTACATAGAGTTGGCCATGTGAAAAACAGGATTCTTTTAAATTAACCCCACAAAATCGGAACGTCTGACCTTGGGCCTTATTGGTAGTTATACTATAAGCTAATCTTAGTGGAAATTGTAATCTTTTAAAACAAAATGGTAAGTCATTCGCAATTAATGGAATTCTTGGTATAAAAACCAAGTTTCCTTTTTCTTTGCCAGTTAGAATTTCTGCCTCAATGATGTTGTTCAAAATTTGTTTTACACATAATCTTGTACCATTGCATAATTTTGGCGCATTAAGATTTCGCATTAATATGACTGGTGATCCAACTTTTAGCTTCAATTCATGAGAAGGCATACCAGGTGGCTCTAATGAATTTAAGAACTCTATCGGAAAGTTCAAATTTTCATCTTGATTCATCATTGAATCTATTGATTTATAGATTTTTTCCTCTCCCGGTATCATATCCTGTACTCTTTCATTTATTTGTTTTACTACATTTTTTGTAGCCAAAATTGCTCGTTCATACAACCATGTTTTATTCAAGTAATTTTGTTCTATTGATGGATAAATTTTTTCTATAAGTTGTTCTTCTGTATCTACTACATGACACAACTCTTCTGATAAAATTATTTTACCAGACTGTAGATCTAGTGGGTAGGTGCCATTTCCAATTTTCAGAAGATTGTCGGCAAACTCTTGTGCTTTTGGATCTCCAGTTATTAGTGCTCGCATATTTTCGGTTAGTGATAACTTTTCAACATTATTCCAAAAAATTGATCGTTTTAAACACGCATTTATTTCGTCAGCTGGTGTTGATTTTGGTATAACTGGTAATGTTTGTCGGAAATCTCCAGATAGTAGCAATAAAACTCCGCCCATTAGTTTTGTATTCTTCCGAAGATCTTGTAGTGTTCTATCCAGTGCTTCAAGTGATTTTCGATGAGCCATTGTGCACTCATCCCATATTATAATTTTGCACCGTATTAAAATTTGGCCACGTACAGAAGATTTTGTGACATTACAGACTGGGAATTCTTGATCAGCTACATTTAATGGCAAATTAAATGCAGAATGGGCTGTTTTTCCACCTTCCATTGATGTCGCGGCGATTCCAGAAGATGCCAATGCTAATGCGATTTCATTTTTTACTCGGATTGTAGCTAGGATTAAATTGATAAGGAAAGTTTTGCCTGTACCTCCTGGTGCATCTAAAAAGATAATCCCTCCTGTACTTGTGTCAATACGACTTATTATTGTGTTGTATACTATTCGTTGAGTTTGTGTTAATTTTGGTTTATTTTCATTGATATAACGTTGCAATTCTTCTACATTATAATTAAGTTCTTTTGTTAATTCTGAATTAAACACGCTTGATCCGCCTCTTTCAGGAGATTGCACCCCAAGAGCAACTAAATTTTGATTGCACATTGCGAAACATCGATCTTCTAAAATTATTAAAGCTTCATTATAAATATTATCGTTGAAACCAATATTCATATCTTGATTGTCTCTACGCACTCTTGCTAGAATATCATCACTCATACTATCACGATATTTCATCCATAGTCTATTCGGATTTGAAGGATTACATGTTGTTATAATTATAGCAAAGAGTTCACGTAATTGATTTGCTGTTGCTGTTTCTGCAGCCTCTTTCATTGCCTGTTCCCATTGATTGTCATTTTCTAATAAGCCACGACGCTGACAGGCTTCACGATATGTCTCGCAAATGTAACCATCTACCGTTCGAAGATCTTCAAAGGAAGTTGGTCCACGTACTTCATGGAGTAGTAAACGTAAATAAAAGCACTCAGCATTTTTTGGGTGTACCGTATATACTCGACCGATAGCATTATCTTTAAATACACCCTCAAATCCTTCAACCGGAACTCCTCTCTTTCGTCGATTAAATACTCTTCGTCATGAGTCCCACGTGTAATAGCTGGGAATATCTCCATAAAAAAGAGTCTTAGCAAAGGGATCATTGAGACACAATTCGAAAAATGCCGTCAAGGTTGTATTAACAGGTTGGTTTGCAACTTTTTGTGCTGTTTGATTAGTAAAATATACTCGTTGTCCATTTTCAAGGTGAACTGCTAAGTGAAAAACAGCTGGATCTCTGTCATGAATCGAAAACCCTAATATACGCCAAACTGCTTCGTTACTATTTATATACCGTCCCATTTGATATCTTAAAATTTCATCGTTTCGATTTTCATCAGTAATTACAAAAACAGCCATATCGCTTCCTTTGTTAATATATTTACACACATACTTAATTGACTTGACAGAACTGCAATATTCTACATTAATATGAGCATCAAACATTTTTGATAATAAAGGATTATAAGGGACAACCCATCGATTATCAATTTCAATTTCTTCGCCTCGTACTCTTATTTTTGCTGTAAATCCTCCTTCACTCGGTGGTCGACGTCGATATTTCGGGTATGCATCATCTCCTGTTTGCGTCTCACTCAAAAATGATCTTGGATATCGTTTTGAACATTTATTATCTTTCATACAGGGTGATTGCACATTAAGCGCTCCGCAAGGCCCATGTATCATGTCTTTCACGATTATTCTATACAGAACAGGATCTTCATCCGGATTTGGAAATTCTGCTTTGATAACGTCATCGATCTGATTTGAGTGAATTTTTTCTTTCAGCCAAATTAAATTGTGTGAGTGTGGCAATCCTCTTTTTTGCCACTCAATGGAGAACATCCAACTGATAACATTTCCAAAAATAGAACTCTTCACAATAGTATTAATAAATTTTACTTGTTTCTGTTTAAACACGCGCGCAATTATATCATGTCTGTCATGTGGCTTTTGTCCATACTGTAATTCATCTTGAATTTCTTTCCATGAAGAATTACACGTAAACGTTATAAATAAATCAGGACGACCATATTTCCTTACATACGTCATTGCGTCTTGTGCATATTCAAGCATATGCCTAGGGCTACCAGTGAACGTAGAGGGCAAAATTACTAATCGTCCCAATTTTTCTATATCTCCATCATTGGCTACTGCATCCCGTAAATGAATATATTCATCCGATCGTAATTTATTTTGATTTTGGCGGATAAATAACAGTCTCTCTGCTTCAATTTTTGCTTGCATATCAACAATAAACTGTAAAAACAACTGCCGACAGTTGAGTATATTATTGTATTTATTTTCTCTCTCCATTATCCGATATGCATAAAATTCCTTAGAAGAAACTTTTTTGTTTGTTGGTCTATTTGTTTCTGGATTAATATGATAAATATTAAAATGGTAACCATCTTCACCGTGACAAAATATTAATGGATACTGCAAGGCGTCATACATGTGATGAGTTTCAGCGATACGTTTCAACTTATTACTTCTTCGTTGTACCACAATGTCTCTATAGCTACTTTCACTGTCCACCATGACTACAGCTATTTCATTTACTTGAGGTGCATTAAATCGTCTTTCGTGCTCACCAATTGGCCTTTTATCTGCTCGAATGATTATTTTATAACTATCTGAAACCATTTTTTCCATTGCTGTTTTAAATATCTTTATTAATTCATTATTTTTATGAAGAAAGCGCTGTAAATAAAGAATTATATCTCGATGTAATCCTGTAAAAGTTGAAAGCCTTTGGTCCAGTTCGTGTTTTTCATTTCCTACAAAATAAACTTGTAAAAATTTCGGAGTATCATTTGGGAAAGACAATAATGATCCAGTTTTATGATATACTTGTCCCTGTATTTTAAACACTGGATTGAATCCTGGTTCTTCGATTACTGCAGTTGCTCCAAATGAAGTCATTTGAAAGCATGCATTGTAACGCCTAATATTTTTAAAAAATTCTTTAGAATTATGTGTTTCTCCGTTCATAAATTCTAGGAATTCCGGTGGCAGAGATTTCAAGTCTGGTAATTTAATTTTACCATTCGAACAGCATGTACTCGGTGTTTCTCCTTTGAATTTTTTAGCTTTACAAAATTTACAAACTACATTCATTTTACCGATTACTACACTTGGATGTTGATTATAATTTCTAGTGGGATTATAATAAAACGCTTCATATTCAAGACTATATCCTCCCCGACGTTTTTCACGAATAGCATTTACGGTTGTTCCTGACGCTTGAGCTTCCATTTGATCATTTAGTCGAAGGTTACGCATTTTTATTGTATTTTGTATTCTTCTAGCATCTGTCTGTTCATTTGTTTCTCTTTTTCTTTGTAATCTTTTTCTGATTTTATCTGTCTCTCTAGAATCATTAAACTGCTCTTCAGTCTGGTTATTTCGCCTGAGATAATAATTTTCCCGAAGTAATGATAGACGCTGTTCTCTTTCTTCCGTGGTTTCATTTCTTCGCGACATCTTTTGCCTCTTCGATACAATTCGAGAACGCGAGAATACGCTCTTACGTTTTGGCATCGTTAGTGATATTTTTCACACTGCACTAAAAAAGAACACTAAACTTAATAAGATTTAATTCTTCACTGTAAAAATTATTACTCACTGTTATTTACAATCACACTACTTATAAGTTTTCTTTTGTTACGCAATTCTTGTAAAAAATCGACTAAAGCACGGGCTTGACTTTTCGTCTTATATAGTCGCGAAAATTATCCCCACTAATTACTAAATTTTCTGGATTGTTCTACAAATTTCAACTTTTGAATTTTTTAGAAAATTTGAAAAGTATCGAGAATGATCCAGAATAATTTCGACCAATTAAAATATTGACCTACATTTTAGAGATTTCCAGAAATTTCTAAAATATTTTTGATCGTCTAAAACATTAGTATATACTTTGGAGCTTTTTCGATCATTTTAGAATATTCTAGATCATTCCAGAGCTTTCTTAATCATTCTAGAATGTTCTAGATCAATTTAGAATTTTCTAGAACATTCTTGGTTGGCTCAAATTTTAAGACTTTCTAGATCATTCCAGAAATTTCTAGAACGATCCAGATCATTTCCGATCAATAAAAATATTTTTGATCGTCTACAACATTTGTATATACTTTAGAGCTTTTTTGATCATTTTAGAATGTTCTAGATCATTCTAGAACTTTCTTGATCATTCTAGAATGTTCTAGATCAATTTAGAATTTTCTAGAACATTCTTAGTTGGCTCAAATTTTAAGACTTTCTAGATCATTCCAGAAATTTCTAGAACGATCCAGATCATTTCCGACCAATGATAATCACACATTTTTAGAGTTCACATCTTTCAACCCCTGTATCTGCAACACCCTTAGAGGTATCGACTTGCAACCACCATAGTGCACGATGGGAGCCTTGTACCTATTGCTACATACAAACACTATTCGTCTACGATATGTAGTTTTAGCTGCAAAGTGAAATATAGGGACACACACCTCAATTTTTATATATATATACAGATGAATATACATATACTATTACACAGATCTACAAAATTAATGTTTACAAAATTTGGTTTGAAAATTTTAGTTGCTACAAATATTTTTTGGTATGCTGAAACTGAAAATTAAGCCAGTTCTTCTCTATAATGTATAGATTTTTGTTAATACAGAGTGTCTACCGACACAGTTTCATGTTGTTAGACATTAAATTGTATGATTTCATGATTAATTAAAATTAATCATGGAAACATAAAAAGTTATCACTTAATTATGTTAGTGGAAGAGTCGTGTAAAAAATTGTATCGGTAGACACTCTGTATTGGCAAAAATCTATATGTGCTGGAGAAAAACTGGCTTCATTTTCGGTGAACACAGCAAAAAGCATAATGATTAGCCAAAATTATCAAATCAAAATTTTAGATGTAGACCTGTGTTAGTCATTATTTGCTGTTAAATGCTTTTTGTCTTAAATATGTAATGATTATTTAGAAAAATTGCTTTCTGGAACTTAGCTGAGAATATTCTCCAATTGAAAATTATGAATTATAAAGAGAATATAATGAAACAAGGCTTGTTTATTTTAGTTATGCATGTCGAACTGAATAATTATGAATAAATATTTTAATTTAAGTCATAAACATGAAAACTTTTTATATATTTAAAAATAAAAAGAATATTCTCGATTATTCTCTCCGATTTTGAAGCTTCAGAGAATATTCTCAGAATATTCTCGTACTTAAGCTCTAAAGCTCGTTCTAAAGCATTAAAAATTTGGAAAGAAAATTGCAGAGCAATGGGATTTAATGTAAATGGAATGTCAATTTTTACTCTACAATTCGCAGATGACCAAGTCATAATTGCAAAAAGTAAATGTGATTTAGAGAAAATGACAATAAAAATTAAGGAAGAATATGAAAAGGGGACTATACATGAACATCAATAAAACTAAATACCTATGTATAGGAGGAGACGAGACGGACCTAAGTCTAAATAATAACATCAAAATTAAAAGTTGTGATCATTATAGATACCTTGGTGTAGACGTTAATAGAGAAGGAAGAGACTCACAGGAAATTAAGAATAGAATCTGTCAAGGAAGAAAAGCGGTAAAACTATTAAATTCGATTTGGTGGAGTGAGGAGTTATCTAGGACGAGAAAGTATAATATATACAACTCCATTGTAAAAAGTATATTGTTGTATGAAACAGAGGGATGGAGAATTATGGAGACGGAAAAAAAGAAATTGGCTGATGTTGAAATGGATGCCCTGAGAAGATCATGCAGGATATCAAGAATGGAGAGAGTGAGAAATGAGAGAATCAGATAAATGATGAAAATAAAGGAAACCATATTGGATGAGGTTCAAAAAAAGCAATTAATCTGGTTTGGTCATATTAAAAGAATGAACGATGAAAGATTACCTAAAATCACTTTTAACAATATACCAAATCAGAAAAGAAAACGAGGAAGACCAAGAAAGACTTGGATGGATAACGCAAAAAAAGCGATGAGAGATAGGGGTCTGGAAGAAGAGAGAACCCATGACCGGAAGACCTGGCACAGACATGTGGATTCTATCGGAAGGCAACACCCGACGCCATAAACCTAACATACATACATATTCTCGTTCTCGGAGAATATTCTCCAGAGAATATTCTCACCTCACCATTCTACAGACAACTTAATATACTAGTCCATACAGACAACATTTTCAAGATACATTTAGACAATGCATTCAAGAATAAATTATATGAAATCGGATTTTACCGCATTCCCTCAAATTAGATATATTGAGTCATGTATACACCCACCAAAGCACTTACATAAATATAAACCAAATATGCGTCCTTTAGTTATACAGTCAGATAATCCTTTAGTTATACAGTCATTTTGAAATATATTCGTAAAAAAAAAAATGCTACATAAATAAGGATTTCTGTAAATAAATTTACTATGACTATCAATCACATTTGTTGCATCATTTGTATTTCTTCTTTTACGACGAGTCACCAGGTTATGCTAGGCACAAATCACCATAGATACACAAACTGATTTCCAATTTGTGCTGAATTTTTATATTCAGTACAAATGTAATTAAAACAAGGAAAACTAGAACGACTAGAACGCCAAAGAATAAATTCCATTATAGATAAATCTATCCAAAAATTACAACTTCCTTGTACTTCGTCTACTAAATCAGTCTCTTCTAATATCAGTATTGCTTTACAATATTTTCATAAATCCAGTCATGTCTCAGCTAAAATTCTCAAACAATATGATTTTAAAATAAATTTTTCACCATCTAATAAACTCACCTTTTCCAAGCTAAAAGATCCTATAGATATGTATAATTCTTGGGGCATCTACAGTATTTCCTGCCAATATGGTTTGCCATACACTGTTAAAACTAAACGCAGTCTTAAATTCCGTCTGAAAGAACACATTAGTTAGGTCCGTTAGCAAGAAACCAATAAATCAGCTATTTCTAAGCATTGCTGGGAAGAAAATAATAATTTTAAATTTGATTCAGCTAAAATAATTTGCAGGCCAAAATCAACTGATGAACTCGATTTCTTTGAAGCTTTTTACATCTATAAATGTCTCAAAAATATTGTCAATTGTGATTTCGCTGTACCTCACTTGTCTGATTGTTGGAAAATTTATATTCAGTCCCTATTTTCTTATTTTCCTCGTGTTTCTTAAATTCTTATTGGTCAAGTCCCTCACATTCCGCGTATATCTGTTAATTGATGAGAATTTGACTCATTTCCTATACATAACAGCACTTCTCTCTCATTTCCTTGCGCACTGAAGACGGTATGCTAAATGCTACCGAAACAGCTGTCTGCTTTCTAATTTGTTCTCTTTAGTATTCTAGACGTTGTAGTTTTCCTTGTTTTAACCCTTATCGCTCGTATGTCCTTTCTGAGGGAACATTAAAAAATCGAGCCATGCCTTAAGGTGTTTCTCTGTAAATGAAATGTTATTTTTCTAAAACGTGTAGCTATAGGCTACTTTTCGGCTACCGGAAAATTTTAACAGAAAGATTTATCTTATTTAATGATGAAGTAAAATAAAACAAATTATTACAATTTTTCTGCAGCCAAAAGGTAGTAAGTTGGAAACTACACGTGTAACGTTTTAAAGGAACGCCAAAAGGCGTGTCTTACGGAAAATATACCAAGCGCAAAGGGTTAATAATCCCACACCAAGTCTCCTATTACTATTCTTCAAATGTAATTATTTATAATAAAACATAAATATTTTTCGTAAAATAATGTAAGTTTTACAGCTTTAAAATATTCTTTATGATTTGTTCCGAAATAGGACATATTTGCTTCACATTCTCTTGGATATGTGACTCTTCATAAGCGTATGACCACTGAAGCACACCAATGCATTTAGAATGCACTGACAAATTATTTAAAATTCAAAAATTTATTTTGGCCATTATGTTTATTGAAGTTATTACAGCTTTATTTTTTATGATTCTATTTTCTTCGTAAAGATTTTGATCGTTTATCTCTCCTTGATACAAGAACTCTATGCAATTATATTAAAAAAAAAAAAAAAAAAAAAATGAAAAGGATGGTAATTTTATAAAATACGATTCTTTTCGCAATTAAATTACAAAAAAAAAAAAAAAAAAAAAAAAAAAAAAGGTCTTAATTTACATGCCTGACTCTTTAATGAACGACATGCTTATCTGACGTCATTCGTCGTCTTGATGACGATTTTCTTTCATTTAATCTACAAGAGTCTTAATTTAGCCCACAAACAATTGGAATATGGCCAATCATAGCACAGATTTTTCCCACAAACACTGAATGCTTCGTCTCGTTCTAGACGTCCATTCGTCTGTCATAAACTAAAGGGAGGTATGAGATATCAAAAATGATGTTAACTACTGATTAAATTTTTCTAAAAGAATATTTCATATTTTTAAACTAGATAAAAGCCTACAATAGTTTTATTGTACGAATTTCTTTATTTAAAACTCAGGTATATTATTTAATCACCCAAACATATTTAAATTAGACAACAGTACATGATAAACACTTTACTGCAATGTACTTATTGTTACGATAATGTCTACTTTTTTTGAGTGTAGAAATAGGCAGCGATGAATACACTTTATTTAACGAATATTCTTGAAACTGTTTAATAACACATATACTTGTACTACGAAAGTTAAATAAAACTGTCACTCGTACCTTAAAAGTATAATACACAGCATTAAATACACCATAGAGTAAAACTTTTGCTGCTCATTCAAGAACAAAAGTCAACCGCTTAAAGCATAAGATAGACTCAGCAGAAATGTTAGAACACAACTGAACTTCTCGGGAGTGGGATTTGGAAAATTTTTGAAGTAGTTAACAGAGTCCCTTTGTTCTACTCAAGGAACCAATGGTTCATTACGTAAAATTCCAGAACTCGGCTCCTGTTGAAAATAGGCTTTCCAAATTACGGCAACTCTAAACTAACATTTTTTTTGCGAAATTTGCTCTCCGTGTCGCTAAGTTTGCAAAATCGCTCCAAACCACTGTACATTGATGAGCGGCCTCGTTCTGTTTAACAAGTCTAACAACCAGGGCAGACCGCTATAGGACAAATCAATGTACATTTCTTATTTCACATGTGCCTGCAAAACTAACTTTTTACAAGAACAATTTAACTGCAGGATAGGGGTTTTAATCCTTCACAATATTGGTCTTCTTTCAAAATTTTTACTCCCCGGACAACTACCCGGGAAGTAAAATTGGAACGTCACTACACCGATTCAAGATATGTTGTTAGTTGATTGGTGTGAATCACTTTCGGTTTGCAACTTGAGAATTTCAGCATCATTGAATTTCTTAATTTAATAATGTCCTTCTTAGTTTTATTGTAATTTCTTGAGAATGAAGAAGATAAGAACCATGTTTGTCTAAACAGAATATCACAAGGTAAGTGAAGTGTTGATCGAAATAACATCTCAGATGGTGTTTACTGTGGTTTCATGCAGTGCTCTCCTATGGACAGGTAAAAATATTGGAAGGTGCAAGTCATAGTCTGTTTTATTTTTGGAAATGAACAGAGACAGGTGATCAGAGGAATTCGATTAAATCTATCGATACGCCATTAGATTCAGGATGCAAGGATATTGTACGAGTTGTTTGTATGCAAAGATATCTAAGAGCCGAATTGATATTAGTACTTTGGACTGAATGAGAGATCGTAGGAACTCCAAAACGTAATATTCAATTTTTCACAAAGATATCTAAAATAGTGGATGCTTTTTTTCTGTATGGAAACAGCTTCAGGCCACTTTGTTAAATAATCAATTAATCAACTATGGTATAATAATTATCTTTAGAAGTCTGAGGCAACGATTCGGTTATATCCAAAAAGTGATTATCTCTAAAGGTGCAACAACGTTTTAGCGATGCAAACATTCTTTAGTTCGAGTTCTTAGTCATTTTATTGCTCCACATGCATAGCATTCCCTTCATTACTTTCTTACATTCCTTCGAAGTTGATATCCCAAAAAGAGCTTTCTCTGATCTTACTTATTAGTGATTTTCAAGTTCTACAATGTCCTCCGGCTGTCATGTACTTCTTTCAGGAAATTGTTAATTTTGCATTTTGTGTGGATTAACTGTCTTCGGAATTTTTTACAATCATTATTCTCCCAGGGAATATCACAACAACTTTAAGATAAAAGAAATTCCACAATACTTAAAATCGCTTTTTTGCAGTGAATATGAAACTACATATTGCCAAGATTTTCGGTTAGAAAAGTTTAAGTCGTTCTCTAGAATGGCTTTCATGTCTGGAAAACCTAATTTTATTTTTGAAGCTCGTGAGGAGCCCGTAATGTGCTACAGTTTCTGATATAATAGTGTTTATAGAAATTTTCATCTCCATGCCATATTTTAATTCAGCATATACACAACACAACGCTTAGATTTCTCAGAATAAGGTCTTCAAAAGAGCGCTTCTGTGATTTTTTAAGATAAACCTTTTCGATGGAATATCTAGAACTCATTTTCTTGAAGTTTCTGTATCCAAAGCGCCACTTGAGACCTTCACTTTAACCCCTTAACGATCTCGTAATTTTCAAGAAAACGGTAAAAAAAGTTCCTATTTTTTTTCTTCAAGAAAATTGTATAAAATAAAGTGTATGAACAATATATGTATTTATTTTTAACTTTTGGAATGTTTTGTAGCTTGAAATCAAGAAAATTTAATTTGCAGAAAAAACAACAATCAGGGTTATTATGACAGAATGTTGGTTTTTCTAGTAAATAGAAAAAACAAAACATGTCTGTTTTAAACATTAAAACATACTTTTATGAATAGAATTTTACATATAGTGCAACACTATACGTACACTGTTCTCATATTCGATATTTGAACTTTCATAAATATCACTTATTTCCGTATCACACTCAGATGCATTTATACTAAAATTAGAATCAGTGGCAATTTGTGATTCTGACTACAGAATGTAAACAAAATTTAAAAAATATATACCACAGAATAAAAAACCACGTACATTCAAAAGCCTAACTGAGCTAAGATTACACAATAATTATTACAAATGCTTAACATTGCATAGTACTGACAGTTTAAAATAAATCTCCAATTTCATTTTAAATAGTCTGTTACTTCCATCTAGAATGTAAGATAAGAAATAAAAAAAATTCCGGGTATCAGAAATGGTTTGTTTTTAAATCATTTTAGTGCTTTATTTCTGAACACTCTAAACTGGAAACATCACGTTCACTAGAAATAGAAAGCGAAAATTCACCCCGTCGTTTTCACGGGAGCGAGAAGGAAAGGGTTAAGGCCTGTACAACACTTAGGCCCACTTAAGTTTACTTAGACTTGTATAACACAGGAAGTGTTGCACACGTCATGTCCTTCGATATATATAAGTCATTCTACTTTATACTGAGTGCTGAAATATTAAAATCACTTAGAAAAACTTTCTTAAGAAAAAGCAAAGTTCCTCCCACAAGACAGCTGTATTCTATTTTCTTGACTTTGATTTTTGTTCGCGAAGCAGTTTTATTACATGTGCTAATTCTGGTCGAATTTCCAATACATGAATTCTGCTGTTCGACGTGGTGGTTCCTTCCAGCAGTCTTTACAAATGTTTTTTAAAATGTTCAAGATGGCTGTCATTGCCATTTCCAAATTCCTTTTATTCTTCCCCTTCTGTATTTCTACTATTCTCATAAGTATTCATGGTTTCGAAACAGATTTAGCCTAGTATTTCGTACTATACTCTAGCGTTCCGTTAAAACTTTAGAGTGTATCAGACGTGTTGAGTGCTACATGTCAACAAAAAATTGAAAGAGTAAACGTTCTTCGACGTAGAGAAGACAGTCAGAATAGGTAAGGCTGACAATCCTTTTAATATCTTCTGCTAAGAACTAGAGACTTGCATAACGTTTAAATCTGCGTATTTCCAATCCGGTCCGGTAAAAATGCATTAAATGGCTATCTCTAAATCGTCTTTCCATTGATTTTTTCTACTGTAGTCAAGTCAATTAATTTATCGTTGAAGAACTTCCAGCACTGTTCTTCTAAGAGCTGCTATAATTTTACTACTTTCTGATAGGATTTAAAGTCACAATCTGCCTTATCTCGGGAAAAATCCAGCCTCACCAAGCTGTGTATCCATGGTGCAGACGTCTCCAGCTGAAACGCAAACCACAACTTCCGTTGCTCTTGAATACGGAATAGTTTCTTCATCAAAATTTCCCAGAGGTCGCTCCTGTTTCACCCATATTCAAATACCAGAAGCTGAATGCAGTATATATAGCCCAATTCTCCACAAATAGATTATTTCTTCTTCTTTTGCTTGCAGCACCAAAGTAGCCAGCAGCTGCTGTGAATTCTTTTGCGGTTTTCTAGTTAGGAACCTGCTAGCACTAGGTTACACAAAAGTCAAGTAAACAGACTTAAATATACTAAAGAGCAGGCTGATTTAGGAACATTTATCAACTGCTTAAAGTGCAGTCTCTCGCAGACAATTACTCAGCTCAAATGCCTGAACACCATGGAAAACTTCGGGATTGACTCTTCTCTTTTTTTATCTGAGTCGTGATTAACTCTCCAGATAGTTCTGCCAAAGAAACGAGTGGTTGATTCCGGAAAATTCTAGAACTATTATTGACAATTTTGGCTATCCTAAACAACCATTTTTTGCCAAATTTGGTCACGAAGGCCAACCAACATATTAACACTTTAAGAAAACTCTTTCCTCTTTCTTTCGCTTGTACTTGTAATACTATCCTTTTCGTAACAGTAATTCAATTGCAGGAAAGAGATTTAGATTATTTGCAAACATCTTATTCTACATAATAAAATAAAACCGGAAACTATGTAATAGAGTGAAAAAAATATTTTTGCAATGGAAAACTTAACCCAAAGCTCCATTAAAAAAATCCTTATAAAGAAATTTTTCTCAAATATCTATATAATTTTATATGAATGTAGTAAATATATATATAGATACATATTAAAAATGCGTTCGTGGTCTGTATGTGCAATACGTTTCCGCTAACTTTTCCAATGTGTGACTGTATTTAAAGGTACAAACTTTTCCTTTTACTATAGTCATTTATGGAAAGGTAGTGAATATAACATAGTTGAATGCTGACGAATTTATGAACGACAGCGGAATACAACAAAACAAACTTTTAAAATGAAATCGCTTTCATGATGCTTTTATACAAAAAATAAGACAAAAAAATAAAAGCAATTGATGAAACTTTACCTATACTTAATACTAAACACATTTAAAATATCATTTCTTAAGCAAATTTAAAAGTTTTTAACTGTCGGCCAGTTTATACACCTTCATATATTTTTTATACTATTAAATAGTCAGCTTTAATTTTATACGTTTATTTTATGAAATACAAGCAAGTTTTACCCATATAATCATTAACAGCAGACTTTTTAATAAAAATTCAAAAAAGGAATCTATCAATCCAATAAGTCAAATTTATACAGAAATAAAGTAATTACGTTTTGCAGCGAAAACTTTTCTGATTCCTTTTTCAGCTTTAAGCGTTATATTTCTCCATTATCACAGGGTTTTTTAATAACATCATAAAACTACGCCGAAATTAAATAATTTAATATCATTTCCGATTTAGAAAAATGGAATCGATAAGTTCAGCGACGAAATTGCAATAATATTTTTAATTCATTTTACTTTAAGCAGATTGATTTTCGATAAAATGAAACCACAGAATTAAAAAAATAATAATCAAATAAAAAAAACTATTTGATCTTTTAAAATAATGAAAATGTGTATTTCAGTGTTTAGGTATTAAATGTTTTTATTTAAAATTATTGCAGTTTTTTTTTTCTTTTGTTTTATATGTTTGTTTGTGCTGCATATTTCATGAGTATTGTTCCAAAGTAATGTTTTGTTATTATTATTATTATTTAAGAATATTACGGAAATTAGTGATAAAAATATTAAATTGAATTCTTTTTATTTCATTTAATAAAAGGAAAAATAATAATAAATAGATAATAAAATATAATATATATATATATATATATATATATTAACAAAAAATATTAATATAAATTTTAATAAAAATAATAATCATTTTCGATAAAATGAAACCACAGAATTAAAAAGAAAAATAATCAAATAAAAAAAGCTATTTGATCTTTTTAAATAATGAAAATGTGTATTTCAGTGTTTAGGTATTAAATGTTTTTATTTAAAATTATTGCAGTTTTTTTTCTTTTGTTTTATATGTTTGTTTGTAATATATACTTCATGAGTATTGTTCTAAAGTAATATTTATTATTATTATTATTATTATTATTATTATTTAAGAATATTACGGAAATTAGTGATAAAAATATCAATTTGAATTCTTTTTTATTTCGAAATGGCAAGTTCTAATTATTTTATGGGGTAAATTTAAAAAAATCTGTTTTACATTTTCAAAACTTATTTTATATATCCTTTTGTTCTTAAATAGTATAAATTCCTGTAGATAACGGTTAGAAATAAATTTCACTGTTTCACACACCAAATAACTAAATAAACAAATAAATAATGCTGAAGCTTTTGGCTAATTTATATGCAAACCAATATTTTTAGATATTTGGTGCTGGTTTTTGTCATCTTAGTAGAGCTTACTAGTAAAATGGTGAGATTTAACAGCAAATTTCCAAAAATATTAGTAATTGCCCATCTGCGCAGCACTAGTGCGACGTAAAACCCAACAAACCAAAAATATTAGTTGCAGCTAAAATAACTTAAATTGGCACCATGTTTTGGGGGACACACTTTAATTTTAACAGTGATATATACAATATGAATTTTCGAATACTTTGAATCTTGTACACTTATCTGTATACGCAATTTTATGATGGTCCGTGTATCAAACGTTTATGAATATTAAGCTATTAAAAAGTCTTTTGCCCCTGAATGCAACTGTATTTTATGAATAAAGATTTGGTATTTTATTTACTCATTCTAATATAAATTAATTTCCTTTTGGTAAATTTTAAAATGTAAAAATGAATCTGAAATTTTTGCGTCATAAGATTTTAGTGGAAACACCTTGTTTTAAAAACTTTTCTTTATATTTGAATAAATAATTTTCTAAAAAGAAAAATCATTTTTATTTCTTCCTTTACACATTTAATAAGTGCTATTTTAGATAGAATTATTCATTATCTGTATGCACCAGGTACTTTTCTTTTTCAAAATGCGTGAAAAGGCCTAAGACACTTAATGGTTATTTTATTATTTAAAAATATCGAATAGCTTACTTTCTGAAAGTTAATATATATATATATATATATATATATATATATATATATATATATATATATATATATATATATATATATATATATATATGCATAACAATATAATTTACCTAATTTCATTTAAGAGTTTATAACTTTGTTATAAGCAGTTTAAAATTAATTAGTTACAGTTATTTTATGGAATGCTACTATGGTAAAAGGCGTCCAAAATAAAATTTATCCTTTTATATGAAATTAACGTATTTTAGGAATTACAATTAATAATTCTATGTACATATCCCAATTTATAAGCTAAGCATATCACTTTTATAGCAAAAAAAGTCGTTTATTTAAATTTAAAAAGAAAAAAAGAAAATGAGAAAGTTACATTTTCAAATATTCTTTATAAATCTCATAGCCCTGAAAAAATAATTATTTTCATAGAAGTGTAGATATTATATGAATTTATTTCTAAAACAGTTTCATCTATTATGAACATTATCAAACTTTCAGAATGCGATTTTTCTAATATTGTAGTACCTTATTCTACTTTGTATTTTAAAAATCTAGTATTTTATATATCATCATTTTATAACCATGACTTGTTTTTCAAATGTTGCTTCTGTTTTTCTCGTTCTGTCGAAGAACATTAGCATTCTGTGTAAAATTGAGAAAGAAAGAAAGAAAACTATTCCATGTTCCGTGTTTTGAATCATATAAAAATTGAAAATAATTCAAACCATAAAATAGTAGATTTAAGCTGAATTACGTTCACAATCATTAATAATTTAAGGGGACTCAACACCTTTGACGGCAACACTAAAGTATGTTTTCATTATTCTAATATTTCCATTTAATATTTGTTAATTGAACTGTATTAGGTTTGTTCCATAAAATGTATATTCTGGAAAACCATCTTGTGACTTTTGATGTATTTTTTACAAATTTAAATTTCTTTAACATGCGTTTTCTCAGTTTGCCTGTTTTCATGAATTCATGATTTTCAAAATGCTAAAACTTCTAGAGATATTTAAGAAAAGACTTAATATGATTTTGGGTGTTTAATAAACCTACAGTCGGTAACAAAAGTGTCCGAACACTAGCAAAAATTCCTATGTAATAAAAGTACATTTCATACAGTTTTCTTAAATAAATCCTTATCGAATCATGTTCTTACACTGATTAAGAACAGGATTCACCAAGGATTTATTTAATAAAACCGTATGAAGTTTACTTTTTTTACATAGGAATTTTTGCTAGTGTTCGGACACTTTTGTTACCGACTGTACATAAAAGAATTAGGGATGGATTTTGAAATTTATGAATTAGGTTTTGAGAAAAAAATTAAAAAGCGCATGTTTATGTAAAAATTTGGAAAAAAGAAAAAAAAATCTTTATATCATTATTTCTAATTTTTGTTTCTTTTAAAGATATTGTAAAACCCATCCCTAATTCTTTTAAGTAGGTTCTATTAAACATTCGATAGAAATATCAAGTTTATTCTTGAATATCTGTTGAAGGTTTAGCATTTTGAAAATCACGAATTCATGAAAAAATGCAAACTGGGAAAACGAAGTTTAAAATTTTCAAATCTGTAAAAAGTATCAAAAACCATGAGAATTATTGCCTGAATATATATTTTATTGAAAAAACGTAATATAGTTCAATTTATAAATATTAAATAGAAATATATGCTTTTATATGAAACCTATTTCCGTGGTGCCGTCAAAGGTGCTAAATCCCCTTAAGCGCTATTGGCAACTCAGTGAACATATGCTCAAAATCATATATATTAAATATCGTCAAAAGTATATGTAAATGTCGATAAAAGTACCTTACTTTTTTGGGAATTATTTAATTGCGTGTAATAAATCAGGGTGGAAATAAACATTTATTGGTTTATTTATATGAATGAATTGCACAAACAAGGTTAATGCAATGTACATGTGTAAAGTTCATAAGTTTTTTAACCTGTTTTAATATTACAATAAAACATGCAACTATAGAAAATGTAAAAAAAAGTCCATCTGTATCCTTTTTAGTTTGAAAACAATCTTTAGTTTAAGGGTCGTAAAAACCAAGTCATAATAGTTAATTAGGGGGCCAAAATATAGGATGTAAAAAAAAAAAAAATTAAAAAGACTATGCGAAAAGAAAAGTTTACTATTCCCAAGTTATTATAGATTATGTCAAGGTTTAAAAAACCTTATGTAAAGTAACACGTGAAATTTACAATATCATGTGTTCTATGTGCAATCCTTAATTATTGAACATGTGATCGAGGGGAATGTCCTAACTGCCACAAATTCGAGCATATATGTTGATATCAACTGTATTTCTGTTTCAACAGTCACAATAAGATCAGCGAGAGTATTCTTTAACCACATTTCTCGCGACCATGGAAGCCTCTGCGCAAGTGCGGATTGAACGACTCCAGTGTTAAAATAGGGGTGACTGAGAGAAAACAAGCGATAAGAGAATACCGAATAACTGGATGTTTGCCAAATAACTATCTCTCGGCCAACTTTGCATCCCTCTAAACTTTTGGACTCGGCCTCACTGCTAGTCGTAGGAAACGTGATCGCACTATACTTGGTTTATTTGCATACACTATTTCCTTGACAAAATCATATCTAAAAAAATCACACTGATTAAGATACAGGAGACTAATTAATATTTGCTCTGTAAACATTACTATAAGGAAGCGCAATAACCAAATTTAAAAAGAAAAATAATTTCCTTATGTTTATTCTTTTTGCCTATAAGCATAAAATTCTGACACATTCATAGTCATCCCTTGAAGTTTGATGACTTCAGCAAAGGACAGAGAAATATAAGCTTTTATTTTCGAATAGTCTTTTTTGACATCCTGTATATATACATATGTGTGTGTGTGTGTGTAGTTAAATTACTTATTTTTCAATATGCAATAATCAATTTTTATGGTTATATTTTAAATTCTTAATTTTATTTATCATGACTTTTTTCCTGGTTCCTTTGCATTGTCGTGATAAAATATGATTTATATATATATCAGAAGATTCTAGACTTACTGTATATAAGAACGTATACACACGCACGTCGTAGTATTTCAAATTGAAGAACTATATATATACGCAGGTATCTCTTAGTACTTAACATTCTATTCTACCCGCCACCGTGACCAGATATAAGCGTTCACTCAGCTGTTGTTTTTTCCGCAATAAACCAAAATTACATAATTAAGAATTTTTATCTTGATTTAGAGAAATTTTGTAATTCCTAAAATACGTTAATTTCATATAAAAGGATAAATTTTATTTTGGACGCCTTTTACCATAGTAGCATTCCATAAAATAACTGTAACTAATTAATTTTAAACTGCTTATAACAAAGTTATAAACTCTTAAATGAAATTAGGTAAATTATATTGTTATGCATATATATATATATATATATATATATATATATATATATATATATATATATATATATATATATATATATACGTATTTAAAAGGCTTTCAGAAAGTAAGCTATTTGATATTTTTAAATAATAAAATAACCATTAATTGTCACACGCCTTTTCACGCAATTTGAAAAAAAAAAAAAAAAAAAAAAAAAAACAGTACCTGGTGCATATAGATAATGAATAATTCTATCTAAAATAGCACTTATTAAATGTGTAAAGGAAGAAATAAAAATGATTTTTCTTTTTAGAAAATTATTAATTCAAATATAAAGAAAAGTTTTTAAAACAAGGTGTTTCCACTAAAATATCTTATGACGCAAAAAATTCAGATTCATTCTTACATTTTAAAATTTACCAAAAAGAAATTAATTTATATCAGAATGAGTAAATAAAATACCAAATTTTCATTCATAAAATACAGTTGCATTCAGGGGCAAAAGACCTTTTTAATAGCTTAGTATTCATAAACGTTTGATACACGGACCATCATAAAATTGTGTATACAGGTTTTCTAAGGATTTCTGAGGTCATAAGGTTTGCTTTCAAATGCATATTTATATCTTAATCACGTGCTGAAATAACACTAGTATTAGTATAGTCCTATAAAAATCATATAAGGTAAAGTTAGGAGAGATTGCGCACATAGGGGATCGGCAAGAAGGAGTACTATGAGCGCTCTGAAACACCAGGTAGTTCGACAATATCGATACCAGAGTGCCCACTTAAATGTGCATGTTCATTGCTTGAACAGTCTAATATTAAACGTGGTCATTTTGTCTTGTTTTCAAAAACGTTTGCTTACATTTTCAAAATCCCTTCTAGGAATTTTTATAGAATGGCATTATTACAAAATATTTTTTAATTAAACGATTTCCTATGGAAACGTTTGTTAATTTTACTTGTGGCAGGTGGTTGCATGAAAGTTGCATCATTTATAACAACGAGTGCAACGATTATAGACAACGACAAATTAGGTCAACAAGCAAAAAACCATTCAAACTGAAAGGGAACTTTATTAATTTTAAGTCCAACACATTATCTAGTAACTAAATGTTACAACTTTTTATCTAGTCTTGTTTTTAGATCTGCTTCTTTAATTTATTTCTCTAAGGAAAAAAATTTAATCCTTTTTATTTATTTATTTTTTTTTCATTTTCTGTTTTATTATTATTATTATTATTATTATTATTATTATTGAATTGAAATACCGACATGTAATGCAAAAATATTTGTTTACAAAAACTTTATACCAATGTCATTTACGTTTAGTTATCATTGTTTTAACAATTTAATTGTAGTTAAAATTAAGCGCAATCTCTCCTACCTTATAAGGAGAGATACCTCTCTTGGTTTTATTACAGCTGCTGCTTTAAATCATAGTATAAAAACAAAATAGTAATGAAAATGCGTAGAAGAAGGATCGCTTTAAAGCTATGCACACAGTTTAGCAAAAAAATAAAATTTAGATTTTTTATAAATTTTTGTTGAATTGTGCGCGAACTCTCCCAGCTTTACCTTATTAAAATAAACACTACAATATATTGTCTTGTTATAATTTGGTTAGATAAGGGCTAAAACTCTATTTTATAATAAAAGCATGTTTGTTAATTTTGTATTCTCCATTACTGTTGAAGTGGCGTGAACTTTACTGAATTAAAATAATAGTATTTAAATAGCATATTTTATGCAGTTTTGGTTCGCACATATGATAGTAATATAATTTTAATATTTAACTAAGGTGGCATGTAAGTTGTATGAATGATTGATTTCTTAACTGTTATAGTTCTTTAGAATAAAAAATAAATAATATGACAAATAGCGATTTAAGAATTGAAGAAATTGCGCGATATTAAAGGGAAAAACATACATGTATAGCCTTCAGGTGCATTTTTAAATACTTTTTTCGGGGGTGATTTATCATTTATCTATATATATAAAAGAGTAAACTCACTGACTGATTCACTCACTGATTCACTCACTGATTCACTGACTCAACACGGTTGTGGCGATCCTATGGGAGATAGAGTCACAATTTTTGGTGAGCGGGTTGATTTTAGGACCCTGACGCTCACTAAGACGGGATTTTGCGAAATACCCCCCCGTTCCCCCCCGGGGGGGCAGAAGGCAAAAACCACCTTTATAAGCATAACTCGGCTCCAAAATGCTTCACGGTGAAGAAATTGCAGATGGGGAGACTAGACTTGAATACAAAAAAATCATTTTCTGCGATTTTGGAATTTTGGATTTTTAAGGGGGATAGGGGGTAAAAATGAGATTTTCGGTTGCACATAAGGCAAAAACACATTTATAAGCATAACTCGGCACCAAACTACTTCACAGTGAAGAAATTGCAGATGGGGAGACTAGACTTGAATACAAAAAAAATCACTTTCTGCGATTCTGGAATTTTGGATTTTTAAGGGGGGTAGGGGGTAAAAATGAGATTTTCGGGGGCGCATAAGGCAAAAACACATTTATAAGTATAACTCGGCACCAAATCATTTCACAGTGAAAAAATTACAGATGGGGAGACTAGACTTGAATACGAAAAAATCATTTTCTGCGATTTTGGAATTTTGGATTTTTAAGGGGGGGAAGGGGGTGAAAATGATTTTCGGAGGTGCAGAAGGCAAAAACAACTTTATAAGCATAACTCGGCTCCATATTGCTTCACGAGGAAGAAATTGCAGATGGGGATACTAGACTTGAATACAAAAAAATCAATTTCTGCGATTTTGGATTTTTGGATTTTTAAGGGGGAAAAGGGGCTGAAAATGATTTTGAAGGTGCAGAAGGCAAAAACCACCTTTATAAGCACAACTCGGCTCCAAATTGCTTCACGGTGAAGAAATTACAGAGGGAGAAACTAGACTTGAAAACAAAAAAATCATTTTCTGCGATTTTGGAATTTTGGATTTTTAAGGGGGGAAGGGGGTATAAATGATTTTCGGAGGAGCATCAGGCAAAAACACATTTATAAGTATAACTCGGCTCTAAATTACTTCACAGTGAAGAAATTGCAGATGGGGAGACTAGACTTGAATATAAAAAAATCCTTTCCTGCGATTTTGGAATTTTGGATTTTTAACGGGAGAAGGGGGCATAAATGATTTTCGGAGGCAAATTAAAGAAAAATACGGATTTTCGAGTAAAAATAATAGCTCAAAGATGTAAAAAAAAAAAAAACCGCCAAGCGTCTTCTTGAAAATATTTCCAAAAACTCATTTTTTTATTTTTTTTTTTATTTTTTTTTTTTTTGGGGGGGGGGGGAGGGGGGGGGGAGGGGGGGGCAAAAAAATAAAAATAGTGTCAGATCGTTTAAAATTGGTACATAGAGGTTTTCGATACTTACAAATCGATTGCGGATATTTTCGAATTTGTAAAATTATTAAAAGGGGGGAAAGGGGGGCAGTATGGGGGGGCTATGGGCAAAAACAAATAGAAATACAGTTAGGCCGTTCAAAATTGGTACAGATAGGTTTTAAAGGCCTGCAAGGCGAATGGGGATATTTTCGAAAGTGTAAAGTTATTAGGAGGGGAGAGATGGGGGTGGGGAGAGGGGGGGGGGGGCAAAAAAATAAAAATAGAGTTAGATCGTTCAAAATTGGTATATAGAGGTTTTCGATACTTACAAATCGATTGCAGATATTTTCGAATTTGTAAAATTATTAGGAAGGGCGGGAAGGAAGGGGGGTGGGCAAAAACAAATAGAGATACAGTTAGGCCGTTCAAAATTGGTACAGATAGGTTTTAGAGACCAGCAAGTCGAATGGGGATATTTTCGAAAGTGTAAAGTTGTTAGGAGGGCCGGGAAGGGGGGGCGGAGGGGCAAAAAAAAAAATAGAATAGAGTTAGAGCATTCAAAATTGGTATATAGAGGTTTTCGATACCTACAAATCGATTGCGGATATTTTCGAATTTTTAAAATTATTAGGATAGACGGGAAGAGGGGGGCGAAGGGGAAAAATAATAGAAATAAGAGTTAGAGCATTTTGGGAATTTTTTCCGAAGGCAGTGAGAACAAGGTGCGACATTTTTCCTAATAAGATTTTTTTTTTTCTGTTTTTTTTCACGTGATAAAAATTAATGCAATTTTGAGAATTCAGTAATTATAGCGATTCATTTAAAAATAGGGACCAGCGAAGCGGGCGTTGCCTGCTAGTCTATATATATAAAAGAGTAAACTCACTGACTGATTCACTCACTGATTCACTCACTGATTCACTGACTCAACACGGTTGTGGCGATCCTATGGGAGATAGAGTCACAATTTTTGGTGAGCAGGTTGATTTTAGGACCCTGACGCTCACTAAGACGGGATTTTGCGAAATACCCCCCCGTTCCCCCCCGGGGGGGCAGAAGGCAAAAACCACCTTTATAAGCATAACTCGGCTCCAAAATGCTTCACGGTGAAGAAATTGCAGATGGGGAGACTAGACTTGAATACAAAAAAATCATTTTCTGCGATTTTGGAATTTTGGATTTTTAAGGGGGATAGGGGGTAAAAATGAGATTTTCGGTTGCACATAAGGCAAAAACACATTTATAAGCATAACTCGGCACCAAACTACTTCACAGTGAAGAAATTGCAGATGGGGAGACTAGACTTGAATACAAAAAAAATCACTTTCTGCGATTCTGGAATTTTGGATTTTTAAGGGGGGTAGGGGGTAAAAATGAGATTTTCGGGGGCGCATAAGGCAAAAACACATTTATAAGTATAACTCGGCACCAAATCATTTCACAGTGAAAAAATTACAGATGGGGAGACTAGACTTGAATACGAAAAAATCATTTTCTGCGATTTTGGAATTTTGGATTTTTAAGGGGGGGAAGGGGGTGAAAATGATTTTCGGAGGTGCAGAAGGCAAAAACAACTTTATAAGCATAACTCGGCTCCATATTGCTTCACGAGGAAGAAATTGCAGATGGGGATACTAGACTTGAATACAAAAAAATCAATTTCTGCGATTTTGGATTTTTGGATTTTTAAGGGGGAAAAGGGGCTGAAAATGATTTTGAAGGTGCAGAAGGCAAAAACCACCTTTATAAGCACAACTCGGCTCCAAATTGCTTCACGGTGAAGAAATTACAGAGGGAGAAACTAGACTTGAAAACAAAAAAATCATTTTCTGCGATTTTGGAATTTTGGATTTTTAAGGGGGGAAGGGGGTATAAATGATTTTCGGAGGAGCATCAGGCAAAAACACATTTATAAGTATAACTCGGCTCTAAATTACTTCACAGTGAAGAAATTGCAGATGGGGAGACTAGACTTGAATATAAAAAAATCCTTTCCTGCGATTTTGGAATTTTGGATTTTTAACGGGAGAAGGGGGCATAAATGATTTTCGGAGGCAAATTAAAGAAAAATACGGATTTTCGAGTAAAAATAATAGCTCAAAGATGTAAAAAAAAAAAAAACCGCCAAGCGTCTTCTTGAAAATATTTCCAAAAACTCATTTTTTTATTTTTTTTTTATTTTTTTTTTTTGGGGGGGGGGGGGGAGGGGGGGGCAAAAAAATAAAAATAGTGTCAGATCGTTTAAAATTGGTACATAGAGGTTTTCGATACTTACAAATCGATTGCGGATATTTTCGAATTTGTAAAATTATTAAAAGGGGGGAAAGGGGGGCAGTATGGGGGGGCTATGGGCAAAAACAAATAGAAATACAGTTAGGCCGTTCAAAATTGGTACAGATAGGTTTTAAAGGCCTGCAAGGCGAATGGGGATATTTTCGAAAGTGTAAAGTTATTAGGAGGGGAGAGATGGGGGTGGGGAGAGGGGGGGGGGCAAAAAAATAAAAATAGAGTTAGATCGTTCAAAATTGGTATATAGAGGTTTTCGATACTTACAAATCGATTGCAGATATTTTCGAATTTGTAAAATTATTAGGAGGGGCGGGAAGGAAGGGGGGTGGGCAAAAACAAATAGAGATACAGTTAGGCCGTTCAAAATTGGTACAGATAGGTTTTAGAGACCAGCAAGTCGAATGGGGATATTTTCGAAAGTGTAAAGTTGTTAGGAGGGCCGGGAAGGGGGGGCGGAGGGGCAAAAAAAAAAAATAGAATAGAGTTAGAGCATTCAAAATTGGTATATAGAGGTTTTCGATACCTACAAATCGATTGCGGATATTTTCGAATTTTTAAAATTATTAGGATAGACGGGAAGAGGGGGGCGAAGGGGAAAAATAATAGAAATAAGAGTTAGAGCATTTTGGGAATTTTTTCCGAAGGCAGTGAGAACAAGGTGCGACATTTTTCCTAATAAGATTTTTTTTTTTCTGTTTTTTTTCACGTGATAAAAATTAATGCAATTTTGAGAATTCAGTAATTATAGCGATTCATTTAAAAATAGGGACCAGCGAAGCGGGCGTTGCCTGCTAGTCGTAAATAAAGTAACATATTTTTGCATATCAGGTAGTAAATTTTAATACTTTTCATTTGCTTTTACAGACAAATATAGATATAGAATTTTAATAAATTGAAAGTGCAATAATTTCTTCAGTTCGAATATATTTGAATGAAAGGGGGGGTTGTCTTTTTTCAAGGTAATTACGCAAAATAAGGCTATATTTGATGGGGTTTTTTTTTTATTTATTTTTTTTTTCCCAAGATCGATTATTTAATTACTTTCCTGTCGACACTAGTTTCCAACAGTTAGTTAACTTTTTTTTTTCTTTTTTTGCCCATAAACTTTAAATAAGTATACATATGAATGAATGTATGAACATAAAATGTTTGTGACATATTCATTATCAAATAATCAATTTACTTTTAAATTCCTTTAACATGTGAATGTTTGAACTAATATTAAAACAATTTTCCTCAAAAGTTTGTTATTGATTAAAGGAAATATTCAAAGAATTTTAGAAAAGAAAAAATGAGATCGTGTTGAGGATATATTACAAAAAAGTAAATATGCGCATACTTTAGAAATTTTAATTAATATATATATATTTTTTTTTTTAATGTGAATAATTTGTATAAAAATATACATGCTATGATGAAATTTTGATAAGGTTTTTGCGAAAATTTCCTTATTGATATTTACCCACTTTACTATGGACAGTAAAGTAGTTATACACTATCATACGAGATACGGACCCTCGATAGAGAGAGACTGGACATTGATGAAATTTTGATTATTTTACGTCATAATCGAAAAAGATCTTATTTATTACATTTTTACTTTGTTGGGAGATAAATTGCTTTAATTTTGGAATATTTTTAAAAGATAAAAATGCATAATTATTTATTTTATATCATGCTTTAAATACTTTGAATTCTCCTACTGCATGCTGTTTTACGTATTTATTTCCTAACATATGAGATAATTACATTATTTATTTGCCAGCTATTAGTTTTTAAGTTCAGTTGTGCAATATATTTAATATGTTACATCTCAATGTATTTTTCTGATATATTTCAAAATACATATTTAAAATAACTATATAAAAATATATTTTTTGATTTTTTGCTAGTACGCAAAATGTATCAGATTTCTTTAAAAAAAATTAAAGAAAAATAAAGAAAATAAGGTGTATATTATTTGCTAACATATGTAATATAAATTTCTTTTAAATAATAATTGCCATAATAAAATTTATAAATAATATTTAAATAAGTAATTATTTTTATTATTAAAAAAATCACTGAAATAAGCAAATGTAAATAAAATAAATAATTTTTTTTTTAAATTTCTAAAGATATTAGTTAATATTTTTACAAATTATTATTAATAAAATTTTTATTTTTAATATTTAACTAAGTCATTATTATTAATAATGCGTAATTGAAATAAATAAAATATGTATTTTTAGCTTGTAAAAATATTACGCATATAATTTTATAAAATAATAAAAATAATTTCTGTTCTTCTGCCGTAGTTTTACATTTATTCATGAATTACTTGACAAAAACTAAGATTACCATATTTTTGTTAAAAATTTTCAAACTTTTTATATATAGAATGTGTGTCCTCAGAAAAAATAAGGTAGAATTGCTTTCGCAATCAATGTATTTTGCTTTAGAAATATACAACAAAAAATTCCTCTGTTTTCCGATAGGAATTGACAAAGTAACCATGTCGAAGGTTAAAACAAAAATCGTTTTTCTTCAAATTATTTTTCTCTAAGACGAAAAAAATTACATATTTATATTCTGCATTACTTTCTGCACAAATTTAGCACAATTTCCTTTCATTTATGTTGTATAGTAAAGCGTCAATCGCGAAAAAAAAAGCATTACGTTCTACGGGGATCGCTCCAAATTGGCACTAAGATGGCCGACTTTCGGTCAATGTCCAGTCTCTCTATATATAGGGTCCCTAATACGAGACCTCTTATGGCGCCACCTGGTGGAAAACGGAATAATAAGCGCTCATATATCTAAAACGGTATGAGATAGACGAAATAATGGATTACAAAATTATAGAATGATTTAGCATGAAGGCGTATTGATCGCATGAATGCTAAGAACAGAACGCTCAAAACGCACGTTTGTTTGTTCGCAAGTTTCGAACCTTTGATGTCACGAAACTTAAACCAAAAGGGGGAATTTTTTTTTCCCACGAAAAATGAGCCCGCATCGCGACAGAGTGATATCGCTTGTAGTTCTGAATCGTGAAGAGTGTGATTATAAAGTGGATGAGTGAGGAGGTTTTTGCGGAATGAAATGTATAATAGGTAGAACATCCATTACAGGGCCTCTAGAAAATCCGATTTCTACTAACATTTGACATCAAATGCGGTTTTCGATTAATGTTTTGTGTAGAATTTACTATAATAATCTGCTCGCCTAGTATTTTCCCAGTGAACCTAAATGGCCGCAGGATATTTAGAACTTCTGTACCACGCAATACCCAATTTTCTGAAAATATGCGTTGCTTCAACTCCGGAATGTATTGTTCCAATATGACTACACGCCTGCGCATAATGTGTCACCAGTTAAGCAGTACATAATAGAAAAGTTCTGGGTACAAGTAATTGATATGGTAGAGTTGTCTTTCACGTTTAACTGACCAAACTAAAACGAACTTTTTACTGCGTGGATTCTTCAAATAACAGGTGTATGCGACCCCTCCGCCAACATTGCAGGGCCTTTAATAATGGATTATGGATGCTTGTGTCATCGTGTCACATGTGCAAGGTGAAGTTCAATTAAGGGTTCAGATATACATTGCGACTGATCCAGCAAATATTGAAGATAGAAAATAAAGATAACTTGTAATATCAAGATGATTTTTTTCTCTCTCTGAGATCATCTACTCTTGTCACAGTGTAGGAAATCACGAGCAAACAAATGTGCATTTTGTTTTCTCTCTTTTTCATTCATGTCCACAAGGTGACTTTTCATACTAAATCGATGATGCTCTAAAACTTTCTAATTAAATTCTTCCCTATTTTGTTCCGTTTATAAGACAGGAACTCTAACGCTACCGTTTACCACTACGTGTCATTGTAAGCGGTCTCATCTAGCAGCATATAGGCACTTTATTATATCCAGATATCACATGTATGATGAGTACCTGGATAACGAATTTCACTCGGCCTCGTTGAAAAGTCATTTGTAATGTAAATACAGCGAATTATTTTCAGATATATATTTCTCATTTGCTTGCTTCGGGCGGACCAGTAAAAGCTAATATTCTAGAATTTCCAAGAAAACAATATTTCTGCTATATTTTGTTACCAAGGACGTCTAAGTTTTCTGAAAATGAAGCTAATTCAGATCGATTTTTCATCTCAAAAAATCTTTATTATTTTTTTTTCTTTTCAAAATCAATTCGATTTCCAAGAAAACCAAGTTTCAACACTATTTTTCCCGTTTGGAATGTCTGTTACCAGTGAATACTAATTATCCTGAAGATGAGGGTATTTCAGGTCAAACTGTCGTCACCAGACACACTGTTCTTCAACCACATTTCTTGAAACCATTTCATGAAACCAATCTGAATGCAGCCAATAAAATATTTAGATTTTTTTTTTATTAAACTCTAAAAAGAAACTTCATTGTTCGTTTTAAATATTTATTGTATATGCGAAATAAAATTTCACTTAAATAAATAAATATATATGTATATATGTGTATATAAAGGAAATATATTAGATTTTAAAATTTCGCATTTCGTCAAAAAACTGATAACTATCATCCTTGGCTGCTTTTGAATTGGCAATCAAAACGTAAGGTAAAAATAGACGCAAGATTTTCATTATATATATATATATATATATATATTGTACGAATTATTGTTTCATATTCTTGATTGTTCTCTTAATATACTTTATTAAAATAGCAATGATTTCTCAAAGAAATTAAATATGTTTGCCAGATAATTTGGTGATTTTCCTTTCACCAAGGACGCCAGATACCAGCAGCTCCGCAAACTTTTGCAGTTTACGAAATCTTATTTGTTTTCTTGATTCAAAGTAGTTTTCGGCTACGTTTTGCAGATGACAATGTGAGATGTGTATTTTGAATAGAATTTTATTTTTATGTTACTCTGTATCATAGTATCCAACTAAGTGAAAATTTATGCAAAGAGAACATTTTCACAAATTTTGCTTGCAGTTTTGGATAGCTGACGCAAAAGACAAATCAATTTATTGAAATAAATAATTTCAATTTATAATGCAAACTCAGGGAATGTGTGATTATTTGATAGTATATTTGAAAATTAAAAGCACTGTTTCAATGTGTAAATATATTTTATTAGACAAGATAAAAGTAATTTTAATGGAATCTAAAAACAAATCTTTTAAAATGACACCGAGGCGTCACTGGAATTTTTATATCATTCTTTTTAAAACTGTTATTTTAAATTTGAAATGCAAATGAAAAAGCATCAGTGAGTATATTTATATGTCTGTCTCACGTTGAAGTTAAAAATATTATATTTGCATTGTAAATATAAATTAAAAAAAATTATCAAATAAAAAAATCTATGTATATTTTAACAAACAGCTAAGCGTCACTTAAAATTTGATATCATTATTTTTCAGACCCATATTTCAAATTTTTATAGCGATCAAGTAGCTGCGTCACAAACTTTTAACCCGTTAAGGGTTTTTGTACTGATACTTCTACAGAATTTTCGAGATTTTAGATGCTTCAGAAATCAAGTTTGCTTTTTGAACCGTCATTGTAGAGCAATTAGTTAATGGGATTTTCTTCTTCTTATCCCCTTTCAAAACATTGCATATAGTTTTAAAAGAAAAGAATTTTACTCAGAAGTATTGTTAATTTTTCAGTGATTTCATAATCTTATAACGAGGTATTACAAAGTTTGTACAGAGACTAAAAGCTTCACAAATTTAGCACTTCGCCTGTTAAGTTTACATAAAACATTTTTACTGTACGTTAATGGATGTTATCAGATTAATGGATTGGTGGATTGTTAATTTTTTTTTATTAAAAGATTTATCCGAACTATTATCGCTCAGAGGTCGAAACGCGGCCAATATTTCTGAGTAAGTGTTTAAATAATAAATATAGAAATTAAAAATTTCTTTGTAAAAATATGTTCATAGAAATTACTGCATCCTTCAAAAAGAAAAATAATCGATATCAACATCTTTATTTGCATCACGATGCATGTCTCTATGAACTTCTATGTCTATTTACAGCTTAGTCGGATCGAACAATTTTTTCTGGGCGTTTCATTAGCAAAGAACGCTGTATATATCGAAACAATATGTTAACAGTTTAAAAATAAATAAAATTATACTCATTTCTGTTGTCAGGCAAATAAAAATTATACAGGTAAAAATAAATTTCATTTATATATATTGCATTTATTTATTTATTTATTTATTTATTTATTTTTAATGTACAGTCGGGGAAAAAAAAAACGCAGCACTTGATGATATTTCGTTATTAATTGACGCAGAAAAATTTAATAGACGCCATTCAACAGGAAATTACATGCACTTTCTGAAAATGTCGTCAAATTTTGAATTAGGGGTCATCTACATATTAAAATGAGCGCCAACTTTGATTTTCTCAATAGCAACACCCAATTTTGACTTCATATTCGAATTTCTGAGAGTCTGGCAGTGCGGAAAAGTATACTGTTTGTATACTTTATCTTTAGTATTCATAGAGTTATGATTAAAAATGTGTTAGGGGGTTATCTCTAAATGTAGAAAAATAAAATTAAGATCCTACAAGAATTAGACAAAATTATACTGTTTCACACCGGAAATATTTCAAGAAAAAAAGAGTTATAAAAAGATATAAAAATATGAACACCTTTGCAGTACCTTAGTTATCATGAATTCAGTTTTTTGGATATGTATATACTTCAGTACTTTTTTAGATAATTTTAGGTATATTTAAATACATTACACTTGCGATTGGTCAGACAATACTCTTTATAAAAGTGCAATATTTTTCAATTAAAAAGTATCTATCATGAATATACTGATCACCAATAAAGCTTAAATTTTCTTTCGTACGTGTAACATAATATACAAACTGAAATAATATAGCTATATATATATATATATATATATATATATATATATATATATACAACAACGCATAAACTAAATCTGATAAATTATTGTAAGGTTTCATAATGTAAATATTAAACAATTTTAATAGCACTTACCAGTTTTGGGTCAGTTGAACTCTTTGGAACTGTACGATTTGTTTTATAATTTCTATGAAAATATAATTTCTTAATTAACGTTTTCGCGACTGCTGACGAAGATTCACATCATTTGAAAATCTGTAACTATGCCAGTGGGTGTTTCTTTCGTAATTTGTGTGTTACTTATTTCTTAAGTATATACCCAGTGTTCATATTTTTGCAATAAAATATAGTATGCATAGAAATATATTAAGTAGAAAGAATATAATTATAATGTATATCCATCTGTTATATAATTGTGGTACAGAAAATTTGTTCTGAAATATTTTATTTTGAGAGTATTTCAAACAGTAAACCCCGCCTCTTTAGTTAATTTTTTTTCTTCTAGTGTTCGTTTAAAGGATTCAGAATTTATCACCAGTAATCGATGAAGTAAATACCACTTGTGTATATTTTTGTCAACGTAAAATAAGGGGTTTAACACGAATACTCAAAGTCACATTAACTTTTCGTTTCTGTATTGTTTTGTCTTGAAGAACGATAAAGGGCGGGGCTTTAGAAAACAGGAATACTTGTTACTAACACTAATGTCTAAAAATCAACATTTTTGTTTCATTTCTTTGCATTTAATATTGTTGTTATATAATTTGACCCGTAAACAAAAAATAAAAATATTTTGCTCAATTTTCTCCGTTATTTTTTAAAATTTGCTTCGTTATCTCATTCAAAAATTTTTAACAGACGGCCCCCTAAACCACTCCAAAAGAAAGATTTATTTATATCTCGAAAACTAATAACTGGAATGAGCTGCAAATTTGCACACCCATATTTTTCAGCATTAGGATTCATTTTATGTAAAAATTAATATAGGTCATAATTCATAATTTTTATGAATATGAATTTATTAATATTTTTCAGAATTAAAAATATTTTTCAGAATCAAAAGTAATGATGGATTATGTTTGGGTTTCTTCACTGTATCTCGTAAAAAAAAAAAAAAAAAAATTATATCGATCAAGTTATTTTTTGTGAAGATATTAATAAAAGTTTGAAATATGAATTTAACATTAGCACCTTCAAACTTTGAACGCTTATAACTCTGTGAAAAAATAAGTATAATATACAACCAATATACTTCTTCACATTGTCGCGATCCCAGGAATTAAAATATAAAATAAAAATGGGCATTACCATTGAAAAAATCAAAGTTGGTGCGCGTTTTAATATGTAGACGACCCCCAATTCAAAATTTCCGTTCATTTTCTGAATCTACTCTCAATTCCCCGTCGAATGATACCTATTACATTTTTGTGCATTGATTAGCAACGGAGTTACATCGAGTGCTGCGTTTTTTTTTTTTTTTTTTCCCCGACTGTACATGCAGATTTAATAACTTTCTTCTATAGAAAATTTTAATAAAATGATTACGTGTAAAAAAGGAAAAAGGGTAAAAATAAGAAATGGTGTCTTTTTTTTTTTTTTTTTTTTTTTGTTTTTGTTTTCTATGGGACAGATATAAAATTCTGTGCAAAATAGACTAATTTAGAACGACAGAACTTTTTTCTTTCTTAGTCTATTTTCTCAAGTATTTTATTTTGTCCCAAAGCAGTACTTCTGATGTCCTAAAAAAGATATTTTTATCTGCCTTCTTGACCTTGTATGAAGATAATCTTTTTCCTGAAACCCACATTAACCATACTTTTCGAACGTTACTATTTTTAAACCTCTTCTTTTTATTAAAAGTATGGCTAAAACTGCTCGACAAACTTCATGTTTGCGTATTATATAGATTAATTTAATATTGTTAAAATTACAGTACAATGACACTTTTATTTTAAATACAAAATAATAAATTGAATAAGATACATATAAACACAAATTCTGCATGGTTATTTTCTCAGTTTTGTCAATAATATATAAGCATGTCTAGTAATACGACTGCAAAGTCTTCAGTGGATAAGGAGTAGAATCTTTATAATGCAGTTTTTTTTATTGTTTACTTTAAAAAGTTGTTGTTTACTAAATATAAATAAGTCTTGTATTAAAAAAAAAAAAAATTCACCCTAAAATCGTGAGAGCCCGTCAAATTTGATAGAAAAGCATACGATTTCTTTTGATTCCGTGTTAGGTAATGTCTCTTAAGCATTATCACTGACAGGAATTACACATTCCAAGATATGTTTAATAACTGAAGAGGCACAAGAAACATATGAATCTTTATGTATATAAATGGTAATGTCTGTATGTCTGTGGGCAGCGTAGCGCAAAGACGTAGCTCGAACAGTCATGTTACGTGACATGAAGGTACCCCCCGAGGGGTCCTAGTGCGCCAGAAACCCGATAATTGAATTTTTTATTAGTTTTTTCTTTAATTAACTAAACTATGAAAATAATAACTTTATAATAGCTTTAAAATTATCCATGTAAATTTTACTGTTGCTAAAAAAAATTACGGGATCTTTTTTTTTTTTTTTTTTCAAAATAAAAATAAATGTATTTTCACACAAATAATAAAAAATTATCAAAAATTAAATTTATATGACAAAATGACGTCATTATAACTTTAAAATGAAGTAATAATAATGATGATAATAAAACTCAACATATTTCTTTTAAATTTTGTTTCATAATCTATTTAATATCCTTATATTTTAATTTTTTTTAAATAAATATATTTTTCGCACGAATAGTATACTTCACTGAGAAAAAATTCTGTAACTGACATCTAGAATTTAAATTGCGGCTCTAGAAAAAATAGTTCCATGTCATCCTTATAAATTCTAGTCCCCTTGAGAAGCGAGTTCTAGAAGCCCCTTTTAGAATTCTAGAGCGTTTGAATATATATTCTCGAGGGCAAAGTTATTTAAAAATCTCTGCAAATAAATGAGACTACAAGAGGCGGGTTTCAGCAACTATAATCTTGGTGTATGACCCAATTCTAGAAAATCAAGCGAGAATTTCTCGCAATACAAAAGATTCTAAATATTCGGAATATCCAGAGTCTTATTTTACCATCTAGAAATGTGCAAACAAGAAATTCTTGACCATTTCATCTATTCAGTTTATTGGCGTGCCTTATGCTCATAGGGAAATCTATATGTCTACTTAAGGGATTTAGAAAATGGCCACTTATTCATTCTAGAGGAAGGCCGTATATTTTTTTCTCAGTGTTGGCATGAAAGCTAATAAAACAATTTTTTAATTTGTCGGCGCTGAAGTAGATCAGAAATTTTTCGCCAAGGATTTTACTTTCGCGATATCTATTTTAAGCCAAGTAGCGCATCAAACCTTTATATATATAAGACAATACCTATGTGTGTGTTTGTAGATAGCGTAGCGCAAAGACGGTAGCTTGGAAAATTGTAAAAAATTATTAAAATATATATATATATATATTATTCATCGTATTAACGTCATTATAACTTTTAAAATGTTATATATATTGATGAATGGCTGATAAAGTTCATGATGCCATATTGTTCTAAAAGGATTATCTTTTTATTTTTAAATCTACTATTTATTTATTTGAGTTGGGGCTTATACATAAGGCCTTGTCGCTTGCGCTTTCATATCCACGTACTCAACGTACCGTTGTTGGAGTAAATCATTTTCTAAACATATCTAACGCTATTGCTTTGTCTGATATTTGTATGGTGATTCACTTGAGTGGTTTTTATGTCAATAGCACATTTCATCGAAAAGAGTTTTAATACTGCAGCGTTGTCACTAGTTGCTGTAACTGCGTTAAGTACACGCTAAATCATCACACAGGTTTCCTCAAAGGCAATGACTGGAAGACTGGAAGGTATAGTTCACGGTATATTCATGGATTGTCATTTAGAAAACAATATAAGGAACCTATTCGAAATTTGTGGACATTAGAACCTTTAATAATTTTTTTTTTACAAAGTCCGTAGTGACTTATAAAGAAAGACCAAAAGAGAAAAAAAAACTCTAAGAAAAATTAGGAATACCTTCTGCAAACCTATAAATTTTCAATTGACCAAAATTTGATACTCTACTAGAGCCCAAAGTGCGACGAGATTGTGGATATCATCATGAAAGTACAGGAACAACAATAATCGTATTCATTCCAGTAAGCAAGAAAGTTTTACTTTCGACAACAAATGGATAAGATCCATTCATGAAAAAAACCTATTGCCAATATGGCGATAAAAATTCAAAATCCGCCAAAGAAGAGATATAGTAAAGCTGTTTACCATGATATGGTTAATATATATATATAGTGTTCCAAAAGTCCCCTAATTCGAAAATGAGTCGAAATATTAAAACATTTATTTAATGATATCGAGAGGGACCTCTTTTGGGGGAAAAAGTTTGGGCCCGGAGGGGGGGGGGGGGTTGGGGGAGTCACTAGGAAGGGCAACTTTAAAATTTCAAATAGGAAGGTATGTCTTGTGATGCATCCCTGGAAACGTCTCTTCAAGACAACGAATTTGATATAAATAGATTCGCCCTACGATGATTATTAAAGGAGATACATGAGTTTTTGGACTTTTGAAATGTGGATTTTATACTTATATACCCACTTTGACAATCACTGCAGGACACAACTATTTATACTAAATTCTTTGTCTTGAAGAGACGTTTCAAGGGATGTATAACAAGACATACTTTGCCCAAAAATGTTTTGACCCGGGCAAAGGGGGGGGGGGGGGTAGGAGTGCCGCTAGGGTGTACAACTTTAAAATTTCTAACGGTGCCTTTACTCATTCGTTAGTAACAAGGAGTGCTCACGAAATTCAGATCGGGACGAAATTGCGCAGAATTGTAGTATACTACATGAACGTAACAACATATTAAAGCAGTTGAGAGCACTAGTCAAACAATCTTGAGAAAAAAGTTTTTAAATTTTCAGTAATCTTTAAGTACAAGTTATTTCGCAAGCGAGCAAACGCTCCCGTGGCGTACATGGTAGAATAAGCAGCTATCACGCGGATGACCCGGGATTGGAACTATCTAGGGGAATTCTATCTTTTTTCTTTAATTATTTATTTAATCTAACCACTTTATTTTATTTTTACTATCTTTTATAATTCAATTCAAAATTCAAAATTTTAATAAATAATAACACAGGTCTACAAAAATGAAGCTGACAAAATTTGATTTGACAATTTTAGCTGATCTTTATCGTTTTTTGGGCTTATCGTTTTTTGATGTGCTGAAACCGAAAATGCAGCGAATTTTTCTCTATCACGTACAGACTTTTGTCAATACAGGTTAATGTCTTACATATGCCCTCATAGCATTAGGTTGTTTGGTTGGTTGGTATGGTTTTACGTCGCACTAGTGTTGCGCAATTACAACAATAGGTATCCATGATTAATTAATCATGGAAACGTACTAAAAACTTACCATACAATTATATTTGTGGAAGAGTAATGGAAGACATTGTATAGGTAGGCACCCTGTATTGACAAAAATCTATTAGTGAAAGCGAAAAACTGGCTTCATTTTTATTTCAGCACAACAAAAAACATAAAGATCTGCCAAAACTATAAAATCAAAATTTTACATGTCGACCTGTGTAATTTATGTGTATATATATATATATATATATTAATAAAAACAAATACCTTGGTTTTATATCTTTTATTTGTAATGTTTATATTTTTTTTATAACTTAAGAAAAGAAATTTTAGCTCTGTTTTAACTGTAAAATAAAGTAAAAATAAAAGGAACCTTTTTTCATAATTATTTATTTATCAAAACATTTTATTTTATTTTTACTTTATTTTATAATTAAAACAAAGCTAGCTAAAATTTACTTTTTAAGTAATAGAAAATTACAAATATTACAAACAGATAAATATAACTATATAACCTACATATATTTTTTTAAATAAAAAAAATTAAATAATTAATGTTTATTAAATTTTTATATTTTGGGTTTAATTATTCAAAAGATTAAATTTTACAATCATCCATCCCTTACAATCGTTCAGCTGCAGGTTTAATAGCAAAATAAGCAAATAAATAAAATAATCAATTAAAAATAAATAAAATAAATATACAAACAAAACCTTGAATAACAAATACAAAAATAATGAAGAAATAAACATAATATTTAAATAATTAAAAAGTAAAATGAAGTGTAGAATAGTTAGCAGGTGTACTTAAATTTTGGTTTAGGCTTCTTGATTTGGTTTTAATATGTAGGACTTACATAACCGCTTTTAGGTTTTTAATAATAGAGACCAGCTGAAATTTTATTTCGTGCTCAGAAGGATAAAAACAAGTAATTGTCGAAGAAAAAAGTAAGTTGATTAACATTAAAAATCTATATTGATAGGTGCTGTCATATATTTACAACATTTGTTTGCTTGTAATAATTTCGGAATCCTGTACTATATTTTTTCAAGAAGCTGTATCAATTGGAGAAGTAATTACTTAATTTGTTTGGATAGTAATTATATGTACAAATAAAATTATTATTTCACTGTAATATATTTTTTTATTTTCTGTAATTTAAAAAACAAAGTATAGCATTGTTTTACACATACCTAACATAAACTGTTTAGATAAATAATTAAAAAGAAGTTTCTTTACTTTTACTTTATTTTATGGTTAAAACAAAGCTAAAATTTATTTTTTAAGTTATAGGAAATTATAAATATTAAATAGAAAAATTTAAAACCTTCATTTATTATTATTATTATTATTATTATTTATTCAAGAAAATTAAATAAATATTATTTATTAAAATTTTCAAATTTTGAATTGAATTATAAAAGAGAGTAAAAATAAAATAATTTTTTTAGAATAAATAAATAATTAAAGAAAAAAGAACTCCCTATGTACAGTCGGTAACAAAAGTGTCCGAACACTAGCAAAAATTCCTATGTAAAAAAAGTACACTTCATACGGTTTTGTTAAATAAATCATTGTCGAATCCTGTTCTTAGTCAGTGTAAGAACATGATTCGATAAGGATTTATTTAACAAAACCGTATGAAGTGTACATTTTTACATAGGAATTTTTGCTAGTGTTCGGACACTTTTGTTACCTACTGTAACATCGAACCCGGGACGTCCGCATAAGAGCCTCTTACTCTACCAAGTACTCCACTGAAACGTTCACTATTTTCCGGAATAACTTGAACTTAAGAATTACTAAAATTTTAAAGATTTTTTTCACAATATCGTTTGGCTAGTGCGCGCTACTGCTTTAATATGTTGTTATTTTCATAGAATACTACAACTCTACGCAATTTTTTTCCCGATCTGAATTTTCCATGTCGTAAGCTCTACTTGTAAGATATAGTAATATTGTATTTTAATAAAACAGCGGCATATAAATGACAAAATAATATCACTTTCAAATTTACACGTTTTATTAGACACAATATACTGCAATCAGAATAAATGAACATAAAATAACTGATGATATATGAGCATTTTTATTGAATAATATTTTACTACGCATATGCAAGCTTTAACAAAGTTCCTTTTTCATAATTTATGATATAAATGTACAGAGTTACTCTAAATATGAAAACTAAGCAGATATTGTAAACATTTAAGAAATACATCGTCGATAGAATTAGTTTAATTTCAAGTATTCTTAAAGAGAAATAAAATTATAAGGAGTTTTTACCTATATTTTCATTTTGTACTTGCAGGTTTTGACTGCTTTGCTAGTCACTATATTTACAGGAATTTTCAAAAAACATTAATCACAACCATTTTATAAATAAAAGCCTTTAAAAAAATTCCATTGGAATTGCTTAAAACCTCGCTTCGGGTCCACACTACCTTTGGCAGCGTCTTCTCAGCCGAAGATTTATCGATTTCCGTTCTGCACTACCTGCATTAGCTCTTTAACGGGGCATTTTAATTTAGGTTCTAACTGGACGAAAAGTCGCGCTGCTATTATCCAAGAACTACGTTTTTCCGACAAACATTTCTCAGACAGATTATCATCTTCCCTCTATGATAAGAGGTGGCAGCACCAGACAATCTTTCTAACTTAAAATTTTTTTAATTGGGCTTCGACGTTCTTCAGAAGAGCTCAAAACAGATACAAAATTCTGTAGCTCCGTGGTCAGCTGTTTGCCTACAAAGCGACATAGACACCTTTTAGTTTAACGTCGCTTTTGTCGCTGGCTCGTCATCCATACGGTTTAGGATACTGTGAAGGACCGAAAGATTTTCTTTTATTAACTAATACCTTTTCTAATACTATTTACAAAAGGTAATGCATTGGTCCATGGAAGATCTAACCCACGATCTTTGCGTTATTAGCATAAGGCTCTAACCAACTAAGCTAATGAGCACGGAAAGATTTCTTACATTAAAATTTCCCTCTCCAGAGTCTATCACTTCATAAATTTATACATTTTAAATTAATTTTTAAAAAAATAATAATCTATTAAAAAATTCGGAAACTTTATTTCGAGGCGCGTCAGGTGAGACAAAACGGACCTCCGCGCAAAATTTTGTAGCTTTGCTATCAGCCGTTTTCCTACAAAGCGATAGACGTACATACACGCATGCACACATATTTTCTTTTAATAGAAGTCAATGTACAATATATTGCGGTTAAATCATTCGAAATAAAAAAAATATAGGAAAAACCCTTTATCATTTTCCTTTCTGAGTATTTGAAATTCAACTAATTCTGGGGGCAATATCATTCTGAATTTTCTTAAGATATACTTGGGTTTTTCTCAGAGTAACTCTATACATTTGAAAAATAAATTATGAAAAAGGAATTTTGTTAACGCTTGCGCATGTGCAGATAACAATTATTTATTGAAAATGTTCATATTTCATCATACATTTAATATTTATATTTTCTGATTGCAGTATGTTGTGTCGAATATTGTATGTCCAGTTTTCTAAAAATAGTATTGCGTTGTTTTAGAAACGCAGAAGGTTATAAACACAAAACGTTCGAATTTTTTTTTTATTTTTTTTTTTTTTTTTAAAGAAACCTTTATATTTTCATGAATATACATGCTATTGACATGCAAATACAGATAATTAAGCGAATCCTCTTAAAAACATGCAATAGCTATGAAGCATTACAAGTATTTTTTGTTTGTTTGTTTTGCTTTGTTACAGAGTGCTTCCAAGCATTACTTTTTCTCTAATTTATTACCAGTCCTCTTGTTGAATTTGGAACAAAATCTATATTCAGATATTTGTGGCATAACATGTCCTTTACACTCGTGAAGTTTTAAGATATTTCGTCAAGTATTTTTCTAGATATTTGACAAAATGTGTAAATTCGAAAACGTCACATTAATTTGTCACTCATTTAAAATTATATGAACCCTTGAGACTAGTAATTCAGTGTCCTGTATTCCTCTAATCTGAAATTTTTCTTTCTTTAGTTTTAAAGAGAAAAAATGGACAAATACTCTACTCTAAGATACATTTTTAGGGCACTTAATTAAAGAGCTAATTATCTGAATCATTGAGGCTAGAGAACAATTAATTCATTAAAGTACATGCAAAACTAGAAAGTTTAATTCGTGTTTTCCATGTAGAATTTCAGTGTACTCTACAGAATTTTTAACGTAAAAAATTTTCCGTTCATCTTATCTACATGACACACAAAAAGAAAGAAATATATAGGCAAAAATTTTTCCGAGCATTACTGAAAACTAAATGAAGTGGAAAACGTTCGTTTTCTCTCTTTAAAAGTTTTAATTATTTTAAAGAATTAGTGTTACTATTCTAGTACTAAAAATAATTATAGAAGTTCTCTAAGACAAAATGAAATATCCAGTTTATCGTAATTATTTATTTATTGAATATAATCTTTCAATAATTTAAATTACGCTGACATGATTTTTTTTTTTTTTTTTTTTTTTTTTTTACAAACAGCAAACGAAAGCATAAATTGTATTTTTAATGTTCTTATGTTTGTTAAAACTGCATACACTCGAATTAAGAAGTTTATATCAAAATCAAATTAAAAGTTAACCAGTCTAATCGTTTTCTAAAATTTTGATTCAAATCAGTGCATTAATGATCATACATGCCAAATTACTAATTAATATTCCAGAAAATTTTCAGTACCCTTCCTTTTTTTTCACACCAGTCTTTTTTTAGAGAATTTTTCTTCTTATTTAATCATAATTAGATTTGAAGAAAATTTCACGAAAAATAAAGTTGTGTGGAAAAGGAACGGGTTCTAAAAATCTTCCGGAATATTAATTAATAAGTTGGGAGGTATGTTAATGGCGCTGGTTGATTATTCAGCTCTTCTCGTGACTCTAAAATATTAATAATAATAATACGGATAATAAGGATAAGAATAATAGCATTTCCTTAAATGTATGGAATTGTTGTTGTTGCCCTTATTGGTAGCGATGGTATTCTGTATCAGTTAGATAACTAAAAAAACTGGAATATATATGTATATTTCAGATTTAATTCGGTGCTGATACAGAAAGCTGTCTTTACTTATAAGGACAACAATTATTTATTATTATTTTTACACTGTATATTCAGATGACAGTACTATCTTATTCCGTCACGTATATTCCGTTTTCAATTTTAAACTTGCTTTCATAACATTTTCTGCATTTTACTTATATTTACATATCATACCAATTTTTGATAAAATCTGAAAGTAACTGTCAGTCAAACTTACGCTATTATTTTCTATGCTTAACGTTTTGACGATTCTCGGGTAGATTAGAAAATACTGTAATATCGTATAGCATACAGGTAAGAAAACTTGAAATTTATATCACGTAATGTGAAGCTATTAAAAAACATCTAATCGTTTAATACTCAAAAGGTATTACTAAATTTTGTAGTAACTTTTAAAGTTATATTAATATATTTCTTGTTTGACCTATTTTTATTTGTTTATTTATTTATTCATTCATTTTTATTTTTTTTATTTTTTTTTAGTAAAAAACTCTTTGAAATGTTTATTAATTAAATTACGTTAAATCAAATTATTGGTTTATTTTAAATGTGAAAAACAGTTAAATCAAAAGAGGGAAACCAGAATGATAAAATTTGACAAAAAGTTATAATACTTTTAGATTGTCTGTTCTGAAAGCAAATAAATTGCCAATAAAGTTCTAAAGAAACATGAAAGTGGCATAACAGTCCGTGTCATAGAAAACGCTACTTTAAAATAAAATCTCAACAAGAACTGCTCTTTTTATATCAGTAAAAGACTAATTTGCAAATATGTTTTCTTTACATTACCATCTAAGTATTATTAAAATATTCAATTTTGTTTTCTTTACAAATAACTAGGCTTTATTCCTATCCTTTCTTTACAAATGCTATATTTTGTATTCGATTGTTCGAAAATTATTGATTTTTAACATTTTCTTTACTTTTGAATCACTTTATTTATTTTCTTTATCTAACAGTTTTGGCTTCAAAAATATCCCCTCTCTAATTTGCTAGGCTGTTTACATTTTTAAGTAACTCTAAATATGTTCTCGCTCTTCTCTACTTACTTTTATTGTCTAAAATCTACTTTTTTATTCCACTTTCGTACTGCTTTTACAAAATAAATAAATAAATAATCGTTATATTGGGAAATATCAGACCTATTCTACTATTTAAGCAGTTGCTTTTTATTTGTAATTCAACCTACTTTTGTACTGAATTTTAAAGAAAAGTGTTTAAAACACAGCGTGAGAAATTACGGAATTAAGCGATAGTTGAAATATTTACTATCTGACCATTTTTCCAAAACTCAAATATAATTAGAAATTTTTTCAGAGGTAACAGTAAATAAAAATAAAAATTTAAGTAAAAAATCATGTTTTAAGATTAGAAGTTTTTTATTGCGATGCCCTAAAAAGCAAAAAATAAAAAAATATTGTGGCAAAGACATGCTATAAAGAAATGAAAGTTTTAACACTAATGAAATTTAAGAAAATATATCGATCAAAAATATCGATATTTCCCTTTTGAAGGAGATGAAATTTTTTAAATATTCAAAATATTTTAAAAAGCATTCAAGACCAATATTCTTAGTTATTATTCTTTTGTATAATTATTCAATAAGCCATAAATTTCCAAGGTCTGGAAAGCTTTCTAAAATATTTTGAATATTTAAATATTCCCATCTCTTGCAAAAGGGAAATATCGATATTTTCCTCTAAAATTTCATTGGTATTTTTTATTTTATGCTTTTTAGGGCTTTGCAATAAAAAGCTTCTAACCTTAAAAAATTATTTTTTAGTTAATTTTTTATTTTGTGTTTTTTAGTTATAAATAAACCTTCTTAAAAATCTAGTCAAAATTTCTTAGGATACTGTGTAGACAACTAAAGATTTTCTTTTAGCAATTGACTATTTTTTTTTTTTTTTTTTTTTTTTTAATTATCTGGAAAGAAAAAAAAAAAAAAAATAGCACGTCGGCCTTTGAGGGTCGAATCTATGATCAACGCGTTATCAACATGACATTCTAAACGAAAGTCAAACAGTCAAGAAAAGTCATAGAATATGCTGGAAAAATCTCACAAATGCAAATATATATATATATATATATTGTTCTTGAATGTTTTTTGAAATATTTTTAATATTTAAGAAATTTCATCTCTTGTAAAAGTAAAATATCTACATTCTTCTTTAAAAATTTATTACTATTGGAAAATTCATTTTTTATAGCATGTCTCTGCAAGAATAAAATTTTATTTTATGATTTCAAGGCTCCACAATAAAAAGTTTCCAGCTTTTTTTTTTTTGTCTTTTTTACTTAAACTTTTCTTTGTTCTTTTTAGTTACTGAAAAAAAAAGCTTCTTAAAAAAATTAATCAAAATTTCTTAATATTCTGTGTAGACCATAAAAGTTCCTTTTTTTTTTTTTTTTTTGTGTGTGTGTGGGGGGGGGGGGGGTTCGTTTTTCTTTTTTACCTAAATTTTTCTTTTGTTCTTTTTAGTTACTAAAGAAAAAAAAAAAAAAAGCATCTTAAAAAAACTAATCAAAATTTCTTAGGATGCTGTGTGTAGACCACGAAATGTTTTGTTTTTAACAAATGACATCTTATCTATTAATTATCTATAAAAAAGTAACGCGTCGGCTTTTCAAGACTGAACCCACGCACCATCATCGCGTTATCAAAATGACGCTTTAACTTACTGAGTCATCGAACGAAATGCAAAAATCTCCTTACATTTACTTTAAAGTGGAGGCGCTCTGTTTTTTTATCGTGAGACGAAGACGCGATGACAATATTAGGGTGGATCGAAAAATACGAAACTCGTCTTATCGAAAACGGGTACCTGTCAAAAGTTGCCGCTTAGATCTATGAACATTTTTTCAAAATACTGTATTTTTTGTATATGATCTTCACTTTGTGCATGTGGCCTCTCTTTCTAAATTTTGAAATAGCTGCAATTTTTTGCATTTTTTTGGAATTTTTTTTTTTTTTAATTTATATTTAAAAAATGACTAAAGGTAGGGAGGTAAGGATCTTGAGAATCGTACAGCTCTAAAGAAATGGAAGAATTTAAGTCCTTCTCTTATTCCTGATAAACCAAGACGTAAGGCAGTTGCGACTTTCCGCCTATCTGCAGGTTATGACTGCCTTGCCGCTCATTTGAAGCGCATAGGTATCTTAAACAACCCTACTTGCCCACTTTGTGATTCTGGAGAAGTAATAGACAGGGACCATCTGTCCCGTTGTAGGGCTCTCCGAGGTTCTACAGAAGAGTCGAGATACTGGGAGGCAAGATCGCTCCTTAGGCAATGACTTCGGTCTTTTGTTCTATGTTATATTGTCTATAATTTATTTTGTAACTTTATAGTTCTCTGTATCTTTTGCCTAGCCATTGGAAATAAATAAAAAAAAAATATTTAAAAAATATACAGACACGACATTATTTCATTATTTAAAACATGAAAATCTGACATTGACAGATTTTAATTTAGTGCCAGAGGCCTACTGCTAAACTTGTTAATATCGACAAATTCTTCTTTAGTTAATTCGTGACGATCTAAATTCCATGATAAAGTTTTCATTAAATCAAACCAATGTGTTTCAGCTGCAGATACTGTAACAAATAACGTTGGAAGTCCAAACTGTCTTATAGCCGCAAAACAACCTTTTTTGCTCTTTTTCCCAATGAGGGGGAGGTGTGCCTTGGGGGGGACTCATGTCAAAGGTGTGCCTTGGGGGGGGACTCATGTCAAAGTTGTACCTTGGGGGGACTCATGTCAAAGTTGGGCCTTGGGGGGGGGGACTCATGTCAAAGTTTACCTTGGGGGGGGGACTCATGTCAAAGTTGGGCCTGGGGGGGACTCATGTCAAAGTTGTGCCTTGGGGGGGACTCATGTCAAAGTTGTGCCTTGGGGGGGACTCATGTCAAAGTTGTACCTTGGGGGGACTCATGTCAAAGTTGGGCCTGGGGGGGACTCATGTCAAAGTTGTGCCTTGGGGGGACTTCATTCAATAAATCCCCATTCAATAAACCGACTGAAATAGGCCCTTAGCACTATTAAGAGTGTATTATAAAAATTCGACAACGCTGTACCGACTGAAATAGGGGTACCTTGGGGGGGACTCATGTCAAAGTTGTGCCTTGGGGGTACTTCATTCAATAAATCCCCATTCAATAAACCGACTGAAATAGGCCCTTAGCACTAATTAAGAGTGACGTATAAAAATTCGACAACTGTACCGACTGAAATAGGCCTCTAGCACTAAAAATAAATGTTGGGTAGTGTTTATACCCAAAATTCTGCCTAGTTTCTTGTTAAAAATTCAAACATTATTGTAATTTTTTTCTCAGAAAGAATTCGAAAATCTAAAATTCTCCAAAATAACTTGAAAATGACAAAAAGTCTCAATATTTAAGCCGCGTGCGCAGGCTGAAAATATTAAATGTGTGATAAGGAAAGGAGTACATTATTTTTCAAATCTATTTTTTCTTTCTTTTTTTTTTTCTTTTTACTTTTTACTTTTTTTTTTTTTTTTTTTTGTACGCTAGGGTAAGGTGGGGTACCTGGGACCTATTTTTACTTTTCCAATTTTAATTTTGTAAATATTCGCCAAAACTAAATGCAAATAGCTTTTTTAAATACTACATGGTGTTATATACAACAAATATTTATTATAAAATTTCATTCCTTTTAAACTTTCATTTCTTTATAGCATGCCTTTGCAACAATAATTTTTCATTTTAGGGCTTTACAATAAAAAGCTTCTAACCATAAAAAAAATATTTTTTACTTAAATTTTTATTTTGTGTTTTTTAGTAATAAATAAATCTTAAAAATCTAATCAAAATTTCTTCGGATACTGTGTAGACAACTAAAGATTTCCGTTAGCAATTGACATTTCTTTTTAATTATCTTAAAAAGAAAAAATAGCACGTCGGGCTTCGAGGATCGAACCTATGACCAACGCGATATTAGCATGACATTCTAAAGAAAAGTCAAACAGTAAAAAAAAATCATAGAATATGCTGGAAAATACAACAAATGCAAATATATATATTGTTCTTGAATGCTTTTCGAAATATTTTTAATATTTAAGAATTTTCATATCTTGTAAAAGTGAAATATATACATATTTCTTTAAAAATTTATTAGTCTTGGAAAATTTATTTTTTATAGCATGTCTTTGCAAGAATACATTTTGTTTTATGATTTTTAAGGTTCCACAATGAAAAGTTTCCACCTTTTTTTTTTTTTTTTTTTTTTTTTTGTCTTTTTTACTTGAACTTTCCTTTGTTATTTTTCGTTACTGAAAAAAAACTAATCAAAATTTCTTTAAATTCTGTATAGACCATAAAAGTTTTTTTTTTTTTTTTTTTTTTTTTTTCGTTTTTCTTTTTTACCTAAATTTTTCTTTTGTACGTTTTAGTTATTTAAAGAAAAAATAAAGAAAAATAAAAGCTTCTTAAAAAAACTAATCAAAATTCCTTAGGATACTGTGTAGACCACGAAATGGTCTACACATATGGATACTTTTTTTTTTTTTTTTAACAAATGACATCTTTTCTATTAATTATCTACAAAAAAGTAACACGTCGGCTTTTAAAGACTGAACCCACCCACCATCACGCGTAATCAAAATGACGCTTTAACCAACTGAGCCATCGAACGATGCAAAAATTTTCTTACATTTACTTTAAAGTGGAGGCGCTCTGTTTTTTATCATGACACGAAGACGCGATGACAAAATCCAATTACAAAAATAAAAAGCATCTAGAAAAATATTTAGCTATGTATTTTTTACTTAAAACATTTTATTTTGTCCTTTTTTAACATCAAAAACTTTTTAGGATTTTTAATATCTTAAAAAAAAAAAAAAAAAAAAAAAAAAAAGCTTTTTAAAAAATCTCTTCAAAAAATCTCTTCAAAAAATTCTTAAGATACTGTGCAGACAACGAAAAATTTTATTTTATCAATTGAGACCTTCCTACAAAGTATTTGCAAAAACTAACACGCCGAACCTTCGGGGATCGAAATCTCGACCACTGCGTTATTAACGTGATGCTTTAACTAATTAAACCAAAGAGCGACTAACGGAACAGCTTATATTTACTATAAAATGATGACGCCTTGTTTAAAAGAGTTACAGGAAGACACAATGACAAAGTCAATTTCATAAAAATTTAAGTAAAAAATCAGTTTTTAAGATTAAAAGCTTTTTATTGTGAAGCCCTAAAAAGCGTAAAATAAAAAATTATTGAGGTAAAGACATGCTATAAAGAAATGAAAATCTTAACACTAATGAATTTTAAGAGAAAAATATAGATATTTCCCTTTTGCACGAGATGAAAATTTTTAAGTATTCAAAATATTTTAAAAAGCATTCGAAACAAATATACTTAGTTATTAGTTTTTTGTATTATTATTCGTTAACCCATAAAATTCAAAGGTCTCAAAAGCTTTTTAAAATATTTTGAATATTTAAAAACTTTCATCTCTTGCAAAAGGGAAATATCTAAAATTTCATTAGTGTTAAAACTTTCATTTCTTTATAGCATGTCTTTACCTCAATATTTTTTTACGTTATGCTTTTTAGGGCTTCACAATGAAAAACTTCTAATATTAAAAAATGATTTTTTACTTAAACTTTTATTTTGTGTTTTTTAGTTATAAATAAAGCTTCTTAAAAAACTAACCAAAATTTGTTAGGATACACTGTAGACAACTAAAGATTTTATTTTAGATGCTGACATATTTTTTTTTAATTATCTGAAAAAAAAAAAATAGCACGTCGGTCTTCGAGGATCAAATCCACGACCAACGCGTTATCAGCATGACATTCTAACCAAAAGTCAAAGAACAATCAAAAAAAGTCTTAGAACATGCTAGAAAAATCTAAGTAATGCAAAAAAAATATTGTTCTTGAATGCTTTTCGAAATACTTTGAATATTTAAGAATTTCATCTCGTGTAAAAGTGAAATATTTACATTCTGCTTTAAAATTTTCTTATTGTTGGAACTTTTATTTTTTATAGTATGTCTGTGCAAAAATAAAATTTTATTTTATGCTTTTTAAGGCATCAAAACAAAAAGTTTCCAACTTTTTTTTTTTTTTTAGGAGGGGGGGGGGGAATTGTTGTTGTTGTTATGGTCGTTCATTTTAGTTACTAAAAAGAAGCTTCTTAAAAAAGGTTTTGTTTTCAACAAATGACACCTTTTTTATTAATTATCTACAAAAAAGTAACACGTCGGCTTTTGCAGATCGAACCCACCCACTACCATACGTTGTCATCATGACGTTTAACCAACTGAGCCATTGAACGATGTAAAAATACCATACATTTACTTTAAAGTGGAAGCGCTTTGTTTTTTTAGCATGACACGAAGACGCAATGACAAAATCATATTTCAAAAATAAGAAGTTTCTAAAATAATATTTCTTTGTGTATTTTTTACTTAAAACTTTTTTTTTACTATCAAGAATATTTGGTAATATTTAATATTTAAAAAAAAAAAGTTTTTTAAAAAAAACCTTAAAAGATTCTTAGGATACTGTGTAAGCAACGAAAAATTTTCTTGTACACCTTTTCTACTAATTATCTGCAAAAATTAACACACCGGACCTTCCGGGGACCGAACTCTCGATCACCGCAATATTAACGGGACGCTCTAACCAACTGAACCAAGGAGCGACAAACGGAATGGCTAATATTTACTTTAAAATGAATGCTCCTTGTTTACTAGCGTGACACGAAGACACGATGACGAAGTCAATTTCATATAAAAAACTTCTAATAAAAATCTTCTAAAAAAAATCAGTTAAAAGGGGTGACAATATCGTACCTGGAAAAATGGAGATGTAACACTTTCAGGTCTAAACTATTTCAACTGCATATCTCCTGCGGGACTGAGGATTTTTTTTTTTATATACTGTCTTTCTTTTACTAATTTACACTTTTTCTGTTAAATATCTGCAAAAATTACCATATCGGTTTTTCGAGGATCGAACTCGTGACCAACCGTTATCAACATGATGCTCTAACCAACTGAGCCAATAACGGATGCAATGTACAGTCGGTAACAAAAGTCTCCGAACACTAGCACAAATTCCTATGTAAAAAAGGTACACTTAATACAGTCTTGTGGAATCCTATCATTAGTCAGTCTAAAAACAGGATTCGACAAGGATTTATTTAACAAAACTGTATTAAGTGTACTTTTTTTATATAGGAATTTTTGCTAGTGTTCGGAGACTTTTGTTACCGACTGTATTGCTTATATTTACTTTAAAAGGGAGGCGCCTTGTTTTTTAGTGTATCTCCAAGACACGATGAGAAATTCCAATTTCAATAAAAAGCTTCTAAAAAATTTATTTATTTATTTATTTATTTTTACTTATATTTATATATTTTTCTTTTTAGTAACTAGATAAAAAGCTCTTTAAAAAATTCTTCAAAAATTATTGGTATACTGTGTGCACAACAAAATATTTTCTTTTATCAATTGACACCTTTTCTATTAATTATTTGGAAAAATTAACGCATCGGCTCGGCGAGGATCGAACATACGACTTTCGCGTTATCAACATGACGCTCAAACCAACTGAGCCATTAATCTGTTAGCGCCTAGCGTTCTATTTATAGGACAGTTTCATTTTATGAAATTTACACAGGAAAAGCATATTTATCCCAAACTTCTACAAACGGCCAGCGTCTTGTATCAGGAATGATTGCTAATTCATGGAAAAATATCTGAAAATTTAACGGAAAAGAGTTTTTGTATTGGTAGAAAACGTATAATTTATTGCAAGGAGATCCAATCTTCTCATTACGAAAAACATTAGTTTTAATTAGGTTTAGAAGTTATATGAATTTGTTATTTTAATCTTTTTTCTTATGAATTTACAACCAGAAAAAACTGGAATTCTGATACAAAAAATGAAAAAAAATACCTGAAATCAGGTAAATTACCTGAACACAATCACTTCTGCTTATATATATAGGACACTAATCATCTTGATTTATAACGATGGAATTAGAATCATTTCTCCAGGATAGCTTGACATTAATGTCTTAAACATAATTCAAAATACTTTTGCTTATTTTTATCCTTTAAATTAAATTGGACGTTAACGGGTTAAGAGATACAATGAATTGCCTACTTTTTTTTTTTATTTTTTTTTTTTTTTTTTTAAGTGGAAGCGTCTTGTTTTTTTAGCGTGACAGAAAACGCGATGACATATCCAATTTCATATGATATATACATATATATATATAAAATTTCTAAAAATACTTATTTATGTATTTTTTCCTTAAAACTTTTTATTTTGTGCTTTTTTAATATCAAAATTACTTTGTGTTTTCTAATATCTAAAAATAATTAAAGATAAAAAGAACTTTTTATATACCATGTTTTTAATCTTTCTGTTGAATCATATAAACGCTACCGAAGGAAGCGGGAACCCAGAACAATTGGCTAAAAGTATTTAAAAAATTCATTACTATCGCGTTTTGAGCTATTATAAAAGTTTCAAATGGCTAGACGGGAAGTTAGTTAAACGTTAGTTACAAGCTTTGTATTGGTAACGCTGCTGAAGGCAGCAGGGTCCCGTAGCAGTTGGAAAAAATATTTTAAAAATGCATTTTCACCGTGTTCTGAACTATTCTGAAAGTTTCAAACGTCTAGCTAGACGGGAAGCTAGTTAAATAAATTTTCTGTCGAATCATATAAACGCTGCCGAATGCAGTAGGGACCTGAAACAGTTGACTAAAAGTATTTAAAAAAATGTATTGTCACCGTGCTCTGAGCTATCATGAAAGTTTCAAATGTCTTGCTAGTCGGAAAGTTAGTGAAAAATCGATTGTACTGGTCTTTGTACTGGTCTTTGTATTGATCTTTGTACTGGTAACGCTGCCGAAGGCAGCAGGAACCAGAAACAGTATTTTAAAAAATGCATTTTCACCGTGTTCTGAACTATTCTGAAAGTTTCAAATGTCTAGCTAGTCGGGAAGTTGGTTAAATAAATTTTCTGTCGAATCGTATAAACGCTGCCGAAGGCAGTAGAGACCTGAAACAGTTGACTATATGTGTTAAAAAAAATCTATTGTCACCGTGTTCTGAGCTATCCTGAAAGTATCAAGTGTCTAGCTAGTCGAGAAGTTAGTTAAAAATCGATTACAAGATTTGTACTGGACAAACAAACAGACAAGAATCGAAGTTAATAAAAACATGGTAAAAAATAAACTTCTTTAAAAAAACTCTTCAAAAATTCTTAGGATACTGTGTACTAAACGAAAACTTTTCTTTTATCAGTTGACACCTTTTTTTACTAATTATCTGCAAAATTAATACGCCGGACACGAAAACACAGTGACAAAGTCAATTTTATAAAAAACACAAAATAATAAAAGTAAAAATATAAGTAAAATATCATTTTTTTAAGATTAGAAGCGTTTTATTGTAAAGCCCGAAAAAGCATAAAATAAAAAATTATTGAGGTAAAGACATGCTATAAAGAAATGGAAGTTTTAACACTAATGAAATTTTAGAGAAAAATATAGATATTTCCCTTTTGCACGAGATAAAAATTTTTAAATATTCAAAATATTTTAAAAAGCACTCGAGACCAATGTTCTTAGTTGTTAGTTTTTTGTATAATTATTCGTTAAGTCATAAATTTCAAAGGTCTCGAAAGCTTTTTTAAATATTTTGAATATTTAAAATTTTCATCTCTTGCAAAAAGGAAATATCTATATTTTTCTCTAAAATTTCATTTGTGTTAAAACTTTCATTTCTTTATAGCATGTCTTTACCCCAATAATTTTTTATTTTATGCTTTTAGGATTTTACAATAAAAAGCTTCTAATCTTAAAAAATGATTTTTTACTTAAACTTTTATTTTGTGCTTTTTAGTTATAAATAAAGCTTCTTAAAAATCTAATGAAAATTTCTTAAGATACTGTATAGACAACTAAAGATTTTCTTTTAGATACTGGCATTGTTTTTTAATTATCTGAAAAAGAAATAATAAGTCAGCCTTCGAGGATCGAACCCACGACCAACACGTTATCAGCATGACATTTTAACCAAAAGTCAAAGAATAGTCAAAAAAGTCATAGAACATGCTAGAAAAATCTAAGTAATGCAAAAAAAAAAAATGTTCTTGAATGCTTTCGAAATACATTGAATATTTAAGAATTTTCATCTCGTGAAAAAGTGAAATATCTACATTCTTATTTAAAATTTTCTTTTTGTTGGAACTTTTAATTTTTGTAGCATGTCTCTGGAATAATAAAATTTTATTTTATGCTTTATAAGGCTTCACAAAACAAAAAGTTTCCAGCTCTTTTTTTTTTTTTTTTTTTTTTTTTTTTTTGTGGTTGTTCTTTTTAGTTACTGAAAAAAAAGCTTCTTAAAAAAGGTTTTGTTTCTAACAAATGACATCTTTTTTATTAATTATCTACAAAAAAGTAACACGCCGGCCTTTGAAGTGTGAACACACCCACCACCATCGCATTATCAACATGACGCTTTAACTAACTGAGTCATTGAACGATGTAAAAATTTCTTACATTTACTTTAAAGTGGAAGCGCTTTGTTTTTTTAGCATGACGCGATGACAAAATCCAATTTCAAAAATAAGAAGTTTCTAAAAAATATATTTATTTATGTATTTTTTTTTACTTAAAACTTTTTATTTGGTGCTTTTTTTAGACTATGAAAAATATTATGTGATTTTTAATATCTAGAAAAAAGTTTTATAAAAAACTCCTCAAATTCTTAGGATACTGCATAAACAACAAAAAATTTTCTTGTATCAATCGATACCTTTTCTACTAATTATATCTGCAAAAATTAACACGCCGGACCTTTCAGGGACCGAACTCTTGACCACTGCGTTGTTAACGTGACGCTCTAACCAACTGAACCAAGGAGCGACTTATATTTACATTAAAATGAAAGCGACTTGTTTACTAGCGTGACAGGAAGACACGATGACGAAGTCAATTTCATATAAAAAGCTTTTAATAATTATTTAAAATGAAAGAGACGGTCTTATCGATTTTAAAATATTAACAAAGGAACTGACAAACATGAGATGTCGATTGTTCAAATTCTACTCAAAGTTATTTTACCCAGGGAAAACTTTCTAATGGATTTTAAATTTTGAGATACTGAAAGTCAAATTTTAGCTTATACTTTATGTATTTAATATATAAATGAGTAATTTCCTTAGAGAGAATTCAGGGTAAATTCTTAATTTAGTAACTAAGCGTTTCTAAATTCATTACAGTTCTTTATTTAAAATTAGCTTTTTTTCAGCCTTATGGTTTTAAATACATATATGAACTATTTTTTAAACCTGCAAAATCTGCCTTAAAATTGATATTTATCTCTGCAAGAAAGGAGCTAAATTAATATAAAATATATAATAATTTTGCAAAAATATTATGCAAACAAATATTAAAAAATTTAATCGAAAATTGTGTAAAATTAAATTATTGAACTTTTATCTAAGCATTATTGCAAAAAATAAATTCTAAAATTCTGTACTCCGGAGGTAAAGGAGACCATGTCCATTTTGTGAAATGAGTTGGCACCATGCCCTTTATGTGCATTTTTTGATTTATATACACTGTTAAAAATTTCTGTAAATTTAATGTAAATATATATCCAGAGTCTCTTTAAATTTACAGTAATTCTTAGTTAAAAGTGAATAATCGACATTCTCAATCTTTATTCTGTATTTTTACGTAATTTTATTATTTAATCTTTTAATTAAAATTAAAAATGACTTTTTCTACTTTAGAAAAAGCATTCCAAGTCCGAAATATATTCTCACCAATAATTAATTAAATTAATATTAGTTATTAAAATGAATGTATAAAATAAGTTTTTTAACGTCTCCATTTATTTTTCTCTGTAATTTTACGTAAGACTTAAGATAATAAATAGATTACACAGAGTTTTCTGTTGACATTTTTAACAGTGTAGAGACATTAAGGATTAATGCCCAATTACTATAAAGGAGATAAGACAGTAGAAAATATAATCATGTCCATTTGCGTTCTTCATGAGAAATGTATTTCATTGTAGCACGTTAAAGGCATGATAGTAACTCTTTTCACAAAATGGGCATGGTGTCTTTTACCTCCGGGATACAGAATTATAACAAGCAAAAATATGTCTAATTAACCATAGAGGGGTTCTAATATTATTATTACGATTATTTATTTATTTATTTATTTATTTTTGAGAGAGAGAGAGAGAGAGAGAGATAAACAAAGTTTATAACTTTATTTTCTAATATAATTTTGATCGGAGTTCCAACAGAGATGTTTAAAAACTTCCCAATAGTTCTTTGAGGGCGGAGATTAAACATCAGAAATGATTTTACATAATAAGAACTGGACATACAGTCGGTAGCAAAATTACTGAAGCACACATCCACACTTTTCGTATATATATATATATATATATATATTTAGTTTGATTGCTAATTTTTATCACCAAATTATTTTTTAATAAACAGTATAAGACTAAGATCGTGACTCGACAAATATTTATTTAACAAAATAAAATTAGATGCTCATATTTTAAGTAAGAATTATTGCTAGTGCTTCAAAAATTTTGCTACCGACTGTAACCTCATTGTGTAAGCATTTTTTATTTCTCTTTATCAAATGTAAACGTTAACATTTATTTTTGTTATTAAACTTTTTTTTTTTTTTTTTTTTACGGATAGTAATAACAAAAGTAATGATTTTCACTTATTTTTATCAATCAAGAAGCAATGTTTCTACACCTAAAGAGCATAAATTTTAGTGTGGATCGAAAAATACGAAACTCGTCTTATCGAAAACGGGTACCTGCCAAAAGTTGCGGCTTAGCTCCATGAAAATTTTTGCAAAATGTTGCATTTTTTGTGTATGATCTTCACTTTGAGCATGTGACCTTCTAAATTTTGAAATAGCTGCAATTTTTTGCATTTTTGTTTGATTTTTTTTTTCACAATTTAAATTAAAAAAATAAATGTTGGGTAGTGTTAATACCCAAAATTCTGCCTAGTTTCTTGTTAAAAATTCAAACATTATTGTAATTTTTTTCTCAGAAATAATTCGAAAATTTAAAATTCTCCCAAATAACTGGAAAATGACAAAAGTCTCAATATTTAAGCCGCGTTCCCTTTACACAAGGGAAAGGTGGGGTACCTCGGATCTATTTTGACGCCCCCCTTTCCCGCCCCACCTAGGACAAATTTCTAAAATTAAAGAAATTAGTTTTTGTTTATTTGTGAGAGCTATATTTTAGAACAAAACCCTCACATATATCTTTTTTTCTGTTTGCGATATAAAGGATTATTTCAAATCATTTTTCCCCTCTCCCCCCTCTTGGGGGCTGAATTTCCAAAATTCCAGAAATTGGTTTTTAGGTATTTGTATTAGCTATATATCAGTGCAAAAATTTCCCGTATATCTGTTTTTTTTTTTTTTTTTTTTTTTTTTTTTTTTGAGATATATAGGAGTATGCGAAACCACGTTTTGTACATGTGAAATCACGTTTTGCCCCCCTTTGCCCGCTTGGGGACCGAATTTCTAAAATTCCATAAATTAGTTTTTAGATATTTGTGTTAGCTATATTTTAAAGCAAAAATTTTACGGATATCTGTTTTTTTCTTTGAGATACGAAGGTTTTTGTGAAATCACATTTTGCCCCTACTCCCCCTAGGGGGGTGAATTTCGCAAAATCGCTTCTTAGGGGGTCCTTACACTATATGTTCTATAATCTGACCCAGTTCCGACTCAATGGCCCCAGTAGATTTTGCTGCGCGTTGATGAGTCAGTGAGTGAGTGAGTGGAAGTACTCTTTTATGTGTATAGATTACACACATATGAATTCAAATAAACATTTATTTATTTTCAAAATCATTATTCTGTCTTAATCATACTACTATTAAGTCTAATTTGAGTCTAAAAAGTGGAAAATATTAAATATTAACTTAAAAAAGTCTACATTAAGTCATATTGTTATTATTGGTAAAAATCCTCACACTTATTTATAGTCAAGATTGTAATTGGATAGATCAATTCCAAATGTTAACTTTTGGAGCTGCATTTCTGATCCACCACACAATATGACAATTCCAAGGTACACTACTTGTGTTGGGTTCAAGGTACACCACTTTGTTACTAAAAACAAAATTGCTAATCATGATGCTCAGGTTGGGCTTAACTTGATTACAAGCATACGGAGTTATAGCTAGAAAGCTACTTCATGATGTTTGACACTCATTTTAGAATATACAATGTATGTGTGGGTATAGAAATACATAAAAGTATCTGAGAAAAATTACTTTTGCAAGGTGAATTTACTTTTTCAAGAACTCTTCAAAACGTTGAGCTTCCAAGCGAATAGATTACTTCACTGAGACCCCTAACAGTAAATATTTTAATTGCATGTCATATTGCTTATATATCTAAATAAATAGAGCTAGAAACGGCATAGGACCGAGGTACACTTATGTTCAAGGTACACCACTTTCCACTAACCACTTTTTTTTTAAATATGAATTGCAGGAAAATAATCTGGTGTGTCACTCACACGACTTCCTCTTACCCAGAAATTTAATACTATAAATACAGGTTGGAGATTAAGAGGTAAGATAACGATGTTATGTAAACCTATGTTAAACAATTCAAATTAAGCTTCGGGAGAGTTTTATATGATAATTAGTTCTGTGTGAGGGGGGCTACCGCCCCCCTCAACCCTCGTTTCATTAATGCACCTACATTTATATAGAATTTAATTCGGTTATTAAAAAATAATTCTGTTTTTTAAAAATAATTTATTAAAATTATTATTTAAAAAAATTATCTTTTATGAAAATGCAGACGATTTCCATATTAGAGAAGTAGTATAACACCAAATATTAAAAAAAAAAGTCCATTTTATTCTCAATATTTAAAAAAAAAATAAAAATACGATTTTTTTTTCTAGGTTTGTTTTCGTTAAAAGTAAAAAAAATCGATAACTTTGTTTTAAATTATCGCAGATCGATGGTTCAACCATTCGTTTTAAAGGTATTGGCGAGCTCTTTTGAAAGATACCCATCATAAATATTTACTCCCCTCGAGGGGGACTTCCCCCCCCCAGGGGGGGAGGCGAGGCTCCTACATACACAATTTTTTTTTCCCAGTTGACTATCTCTATTACAAAAAATATATATTCGTTTCATTTGGTTTAGTGCAGTCTATAGACGTCAAACTCTAAATACGTGCAATTCCCCCCATAGACGTAATGTATTAGAATTCTCTTGATTGTCCCTATACACGAACCATTTGCTTGATCTTAACGAAAAGCTTACTGTAGCATCCCTATATGATACACATTTAGAATACCAAGTTTGAACTTTCTGCCATAATTTGTTTTTGAGATATGCTGATAACAGACAGACACACACACAGACACACATACATACACACAGACATACACACAGACCATTTGCTAAAAACATGATTTTCGTATTCAGGGGACCTCAGAACATGTAAATATAACAAAAACTCGCGTTCAAAAATTTGACCCAAAAAATACTTTCTCTACCTTATGGGTAAGAGAAAGTAAAAATACAGAAAAATCTCAAAAATTGAGTAATTTTAAAATTTAAGCCTCTTGCGTAGGCTAAATATGATGTCCCCAAAAAATAATATTTTGCAAAAATGTTCATAGGTTCAAGTTACAACTATTGACAGGTACCCATTTTTAATTAGCCGAGTTTCTTTTTTTTTTTTTTTTTTTTTTTTTTTTCCATCCACCATAATAAATATGGCGCTAATCTGTGGTGCTATTTCTTGCGTCAAATAAGAATTTTTGGGTCGTGCCCATTCTCCACATGTGCCTGTATTAACTCGACTAACCCCATATGTGCTGCAAAAAATTGAATAAATTGAATGCTGGTAAAACATCCCATACAGTACACCGGTCTCCAGAGACGTCACATACGAGGTGTGGCTATTAAATAATGAGACTATTGCTGTAAAACATTTTATTTTAAATTTATACATATTTAGTTATTATCACCTTCAATATACACCCCTCCTCTATCCCTACAACGCTCCATGCGAATTTTCCATTGTTCGAAACAGTGCTGGAAGTCTTGTCCTGTGAGCTCCTGGATGAGGTGTGCCGCTTTTTCTTTCACAGCTTTAACTGACTAAATTTTGTTCCTTTTAATGCAGATTTAACTTTGGAGAACGGATAAAAGTCACATGAGGCCAGGTCAGGCAAATAAGGCGGATGGTCTAAAACTGGGATGTTGTATTTGGCTAGAAACGTCTTGACAGACAATGACGTGTGAGCCGGCGCGTTGTCTTCATGGAGGACCCAGGACTTGTTCTTCCACAATTCGGGTCGTTTTTTCCTTCCCCCTTCACGGAGTTGAGCAAGCACCTCAAGATAGTAATGTTGATTAATAGTTTAACATTCAGGAACCCAGTGAAGGTACACAGTACCATGAATGTCGAAAAAAAAGGATCATCATCGCTTTGAATTTCGGTCATCATCTCCAAAGTCTTCTCAGCCATCTTGGAAACGGTTGAACCACTCATAAACTCGCACACGTGATAAACATTCATCGCCATAAACTTGTTTTAATAAAAGATAAGTTTCACTAGCTGTTTTACCAAGTTTCACGTGAAATTTCCCGACAATTCGTTGCTCTACTTATCACGTTTTCGGCAAAACGAAACAAACACCTCTTACACAAACGAAGGTTACGGCCAGACTGATTTCTCTACAAACACGGGAGGCGCTGCAATCGAAAGAGAAGGCTTTACGCTGCACAGCTGTCGGTCGTTCTGATTTGGCGCATATGTAGTTCATCTGTAGCAGCAATAGTCTCGTTATTTAATAGCCACACCTCGTATATATCACAAAATCTGATTTAAACACATCTCAAGACGTCTTGTCCTAAACAGAACATTCTTGGAATATTGCAGCTGATTGTCGTTGTGACGTACTTGTTGAGACATTTTGAGTACGCAGAAACATATTTCATGCATTTGCAGAGATCTTTATGATGTATCTTAGATGTTGCAATACGATGTCTCTGTGCCAAGACATTTTCACGTCCCAAAGACATTTCAGAGATGTTTCTTAAATTTACAGTGCATCTGTAGGGCATCACAATGTCGCAGTGTGATGTTATAACTATATTTTAGAGATTAAGTGTACTATATAGAGTAGTGTCGCACACTTAAAACACTCAAAATAAAAATGTAAATCAATAAGCGCTATCTTTTGGTAAAAATTTTAACTAAATCTCCAAACTGGTTAGGAAAATTTCCTTGGTTTCCAAAGCATAAGGCTGCAAACGATCCCCCCCCTCACCCCCTCTATTATTGATTTCCAAAATCCCTCAGTCATTTTTGGTACATCCGGTATATGCTGACTGGTTCATGATGTTAATATGAATGAATACAATTTTCAATATTTCACGCGTATACGTTCAAGTAAATAACTAAATTTTTAGAATGCGTGTTTTTTATTTCTATAAGAAACTTCTGAAGTTTATAAATCTTTCATGGGTATAATTTAAATACAGTCACATTTTACTTACTTCGTTATCTGTTTATAGCATTTTTTACTGTAAATACTTCAGTTTAATTATTCAATAAAGTGTGGATAAAAAGTATCTATATAATTTTTATAATTTTTATAACTTGGAACAAAAACATTTAACAATGTTCATGTAACAAATAAATTCAATAGAAAATGTTTTATTTTTTTTTTTTTCTTATAAGTGGTATAAATAATAGATCGACTATTTTTCAATCGCTAGAGAAGTAACTTTAGATGAAATTATTAAGTACCCTTCCAAAATAAAAGAATAAAACTGACTCAACTTTAGCAAATTCTAACACATTTCTCTAGAAGAAACGGATTCACATACTTTAAATTAAATTCATTCAATTGAATGATTAAAAATAACGCACTTTAACTTGAGTTATTACCGCCAAGTTGCAGCAGTGCACTGCAAAAAATTTGCATTGTTTCCGCAGGAATTCGAATTTGGAACGTTTGAGTGGCAGTCGAGCACACTACCGCTACGTTACCGATTCACATTCCAACTTATTAGTTATCTGTTCTGAATCATTCTTAAACGAAATGAGATGAATATTAATCAGTTTTTGCTAAATTTATCTTCAACATGAAATGTTGGTTTGAAGTTGAGGGAGTTTTACATCGGACAAGAACTACGCAATGGACCACTGGTGACGGTCTGGGATTCGCTCCTGGAGTGATGTTTCATCAACGTTGCTTAAATTATCAGCCTCTTGTCGTCGTGATTTGTTGAATTAAAAGAGGTCATGGGGCTATATACAGGGGAAGTCTGGCTAGAATCTATCAAAATAAATTTAAAAAAAAATTATTGATCTCGCGTGATACGAGGGGTGATCAGAAAAAAAGGTTACAAGCTGCAGCATTTGAAAACTACATATTGTGGAGAACTTTTTTTTTCCAGAGTGGAGACAGATGGTGCTACTTGTCATACAGCTGGTGTGCGGGTAGGTAGTGAAAGTTCCCAGACGGTTCAGGACGATTGAAATGGCAAGACGCTTAGAAAATTGGTCTCGTGTGGAAGTGCGAGCCGTGATTCGATTTTTATGGGCAAAGAATGTGTCCGCGAAGCATCTGACGCAAACGGCCGGGTACGTTGAGTGAAGGTGTCATCCTCCTGCATGACAATGCCAGGCCCTATACTGCTCAAGCAACGCAGGAATTGTTGCGACGGTTCAGGTAGGAAATCTGGAGTCACCCCCATACAGCCCATATTTGGCACCCAGTGACTATTTCCTGTTTCCGAGGTTGAAAGAGCATTTATCCGGCACTCAGTTCTCTTCAGACAGTGCTGTGAAAACATCCGCCGAGACCTGGCTCAATGGACAGGGACCGGATTTCTACCAAGACGGGTTAAACAAGTTGGTTCTGCGTTCAGATAAATGCCATAGACTTGGTGATTATGCCGAAAAGTGATAGGCACGTATGCCTCTTAATTCTCTTTTGTATTTTCTGTCTATTGTTAATAAATATTTCTTTATTCGACTTGTAACTTTTTTTTTTTATCACCCCTCGTAACTTATTGGTGCGTGCTTAACTGGACAAAAACTTAACAAATAAGACGTATTTCTTTCTTTTTTATATGTTTGTATTTAATGTAAATCATTATAAATGTATCCACTAAATTTTATAATCATTGTATAGTTATTGGATTGTTTAGAACATTTTATTTATTTATTTTTATTTTATTTATTTATTTTTGAATGTGTAAATCACGAAAAAAAAAAAATCACTTCTCTGAATATTTGTGCGTTTTCCTTCAACATGTAATATTATTTTTATTTAAATTTGTAAACCTATTCTTCTTTTTATAACGGCTAATTTTTATAAGAAATTATGAGTTTTATTTAACTTCTAAATGAAATTTTAATTAATTTATCCTAATAGGGAATTGCGAACAGAATTTTTTTCAGACATTTGCGATATTATTTCAGTTTAAGAATATATTCAAGATTTGAATATGATTACTGCTCAAATCTAGTATTATATGCTTAAAATTTTGAATAATTGTATAGATGTTCCTTGAATATATGCTCCTTGTAAAGATTTTTTACTTGGTGTCTGTGTCTGTTTTATCTGCAATACATTGGCTAATCGTCTGTATGCTGTTATAGTCTGAGACAGATTATCTAAAAAAAATAATTCTTCGTCGCTCTTGCAGGTAAATATTAATAAAAGCCATTTAACATACCGCCAACCATTTGACACGCAGTTTGTCTGAGATAGACGAGATGTTTAAAAAAAAAAAATGGATGGGTGGGTATAGAGTGTATTCTCTCCTACTCATCCAAATTTTCCTGTCTTTTCTTTTTTAGTTGAAACACACGTCTTTTTCTTTTCTTTCTTTTCTTTTCTTTTTTTTTTTTCTTTTTTATTTTTTATTAGTCGAATTAAGTGCCCACAGTCAAAGCTATTTTAGATTCCAGTTCTATCGCTCCCGTATCTTTGTTGGTAAATTTCTACATATTCCTTATGTAGATTATCTGGTTGCTTGTTCAACTGCATAGTATTGGCAGTTAGCCTGTATATATTGATGCTATCAAGATAAGACGGATAATATATATATATATTTATTATTATTATATTAGTATAAATTTTATGAATAGATATATACTTTACATGTTAAGTATCATCAGAATTTTAAATATAATTGGCCTACATGGTTTGAATATATATATATATATATATATATATATATATATATATCGCTTTGATTATTTTCAAATACTCAATAAGACATTTATTTTATTCGAATATGTGATTTCTAAAACTTAAAATTTTACAAAGAATTAATTTGCAAAAAATTATAGATTCTTAAAAAAGTTTCAGAAAGTTTAAAAATATTGTTGGTAAAGCTTCCAAAGCTCAATCAAAGTAAAATAAGGTGAAATCAGAATCATCCGCACGAAAATTACTTTATCGCGAAAATCACATTTAAAAATTTCTGATTCGAAGCAGAAATTCCAAACACATTTAATGAACTTGCCCCAAGTTTTGTTATCACTAAAGAAGAAACCTTATAAAAGAGGAAATGGAAAACAGATTTTTTTTTTCTGCTAGATATTACGAAAAAATTTCATATTCAGACGGAATTTTTCTTTAATATCGTTATTCAGATTCTTAACAAAGAAGTTTTGTTAGAGTTAAAATAAAATTGCATTAAAGGTCGTTTGAGAACTTTTGCGGAATCTCCAACAATGGGATAGGAATTGTGATTTTTGAGATACTTGGTCCAAAACTACATTAATATCCTTTTTGCGTTTAATAAGGTTTCTTTGGGACCAGGAAGTAAACAATCTATTTTGCTAAATTTCTTTTTTCCGTCAACAATGACTTAGAGAACTACAATCGTCTAGACGCATTGAATAGTAGTATTACTTGCCTTGTAAAGGAATATTCATAGCTTGTGCATTTCATAAACTTCAACAGTTTTATGTTATTTTTTCAGATTTCGAGGGCATACTTTTACTTATGTTAAAAGATAATATTTTTTTGAATAATAATTATAAAACCATAGAACCGTACATTATAAAAACTTTTACAGTAAATTGAAGACCTCTTTCTCATACTTATTTTTTTATAAATTGTGATTTAGTAGTATAGATATATATATTGTGATATTTTGTGATATATATATATATATACTTAGTATATATGTATCACATATATGTATCACATTAGTATATGTATGTATTATATATATATTTAGTATATACTTTGTGATTTAGTTTAGTATATATATATATTTAGTATATACATATATATATACTAAATTCTTCTAAATGTACTTTTGCATTTTTCAAAAGCAATTTGGATATAACTACTTCTTTTTAAACTACATATTAAATAAGTGGAATGACTATTTAAGTTCAGAGTTTTCAAAGAATTTCAAAGTCTAGATTTTTTTCTAAAATTTCATTAAACTACAAAGAATTTCATTTTGTTATGAATGACTTTTGCAATTACTTTTAATTATTTCCAGCATTTTAAAATCGTTCACGGGACCATATGCTTGAGTTTTTGATTTATTATGTTTAAATTACAAAGTGCGATTAATTTCAAATATTAACATTTCTTTCTTCTTACTTTTAATGTTATTTATTTTTACACTTTTTTTTTTTTTGTTTTTAACACAGAAATGGTATACGTACATGCGTGTCGTATTACGTATTAATCAGAAAATAACACGTGAAAGTTCTATGAACCTGTTATATTTTAAATATAAAATGAATTCAGTAAGAGTTCTTATAATTTCACTATCTCTTTAAATCAGGTTTAAATTCCAGAATTTTATAAATCATCTCATATGTTTTAACAATTAATAAATATAAAGTCATCTGAAGATCCAGAAAAAGCAAGAAAATCATATATTTCTAAATGAGTAAAGAAATATATATATATATATATATATATATATATATTCCGTTTAGATTGAAATTCTGTTATTGAAGGAATGGTTGGGGTGTATTAAGGACGATTGCCTATGTAAATGAACTAGGCCTGAAGAAAATCGTTGTCTTTCTAAGGGCTTTTATCTCGTATTCACGTGGGTTACGGAGTTACGGGAAAAACACGAAAAAATCAAAACAGTAAACAGACGAACATTACCTGGATCCGAACCAAGCACCTCCCGTTTACTAGCTTTCATAACAGACCACCTCGGTTATTTGTGACGCTAATCCTGAAGTGACGATTTTTATTAAGAAACCAAAGTTGTCTCTAAAATAGTTCCTATTTTGACAGCAAATGCTACCGCTTTGTAACTAATAATATATGATATATTGTAAAAAGAGTACCTTATGCAGGAAAAAAAATATTAGCATAAGTAAGGTGAATTTATCATGAAAACTGATAAACTGGTCTTCTGTGTCTTTTTTTTCTTCTTCTTTTTTTTTTTTTTGTGACGTCCGTTTGTAATTTATTACCTGACAAATCCCATTTCTTTTGGCTTAAAAGGGGTTTCTTTTATTTAGATTTTTAATTTTACATCAAAATTTCTACTTTACGTTCATATTTTTAAAGCTAATGCTATGCGCATTAACTTGCAAATTATTTTTCTTCCTCAAATATAGTGTATTACTTCTTTTATAATCTTTGTCTTCAACTTTGATCTATCTGCTCAGCACTTTTTAAATCAACGAAATTTTTTCAGAAAAGAGAATTTTCATTTCGAGAGAGGCCTGTTGTTAATTTTTTCTTGTTGAAATATTGTTTTATTGAAATTTCAATACCTTTTGTTATTATTATTATTATTATTATTATTATTATTATTATTATTATTTAATTTAGATTATAAATCATAACTGAATTTAAATGTATGAGAGTGTACAAATGACTAAATCATACTATAAAATAATTTTTTTTTGTTTTATACATATTTTTAAACTATTTCTTAGACTGGAGTCTTACTTCTTTCAGGCAGGAAAGAATACCGTTGCCATTATATGGATTTCAGTAGATACCTTGTTTAAGAATCTAAGAGTTCACATAGACGTAAAGAAGAAAATCCTACGTCAAAAATTGAACTCCATTTCTAAATTAAATTCTGTCCAGTATAGTATTTTAAAAATAGTTTTATATATATTTTCCAGAATACCCCAGTAAAGTCCAATTTAATGAGTCTCTAATAGTTCATTTGATTGTATTATTAATATTCTATCAGCTATTATTTAAACTTTTAATGTGTATTTCAGTTTCATAATGAAAAAGGAAGGCTTATTTCTTTTGAGAATGTGTTTTCTTTATATGTTTGAAATAATCCGAAATGATAATTAAAAAAAAAAAAAAAAAAAAGAATAAAACTTTAGCGCAAAACTTTACACATATTGTCTTATGCGAAGTATTAGGCATTTCATATATTTGTCTAAACTGCGAATGTATGATCAGCGCCCACTTTCAGCTCCGCACCATAAAAGATGCTTTAGTACCGTGTTACTCCCATATTTTTCTAACAATTTTAAAAGCATGTTTTATTTTCATTTGTATGCTTGTTTTATTTCTTTTTCTGCATGGGCATTTTTATATGTAAGATAATTCAGAATGTTCATTCAAAGTTTTAAATATATTTTCTTGTAAATTGGAATGAACATTGCACAACGAAAACAATTTTATTCACATTTATATACATTGAAGAGCTTTCTTTCAAAATAGTGCATAAAAATAACAAAAGCCGTTTGGCTGGTATCACATAAATGTGTAACATTCAGAAATTTTTATTTATTTATTTATTTATTTATTTATTTATTTTCAATAGTAGAGTAATAGAAGTTATGTAAATGCTTTTTCCAGTAATCCACTTCCCTTTTAACAGGAAAGTTAAAGGAGAGAAATACGACTTATAAAACGACCATTGTTAAGTTTGAGGGAAAGATTGTTTTAAATTTGTCTACAAAATCACAAGAATTTTCACAGTTTATTACAAATTAAATAGAAAAAAAATATATAAAAAAGTGAGCAAGTTTTTAATAAGTAGCGCCGATAGTAAAAACCGTTTTACAGAAAATAAAAGTAGTATAAAGGTTTTGAAAGAAAACGTGGAAAAGCTTATACAGACACCGAGATATGTGAAGGCACACTTTCCAAGCCAGAATTTTTTCAAATATCTAATGAAATACTTCATAAATTTTCTTCAAACTTTAGGGTAAAATGAACATGTTATACACTCTTTAAAAAATCTAGTTAAAATTACTCCAAAAGAGCAAAATTTTATTCCTTTTCGGAGGTAAATGTGAACAGCTCCTTGGGAGTTATTTTTACTCTATTTTCGAATCCATTATTTTTTGCTCTATTTTAGAGCGCTTTCTGCTACCTTTAGAGCTTTCCATTTTACTCGATTTTGGAGTTATTTTGTTCTATTTTAGAGCAATTTGTGCTACATTTTAATTTATCTATTTTCCTTCATTTTGGAGTTTGTTGCTCTATTTAAGAGCGCTTTCTACTGCATTTAGACTTTGCATTTTATTGATTTCGGAGTGATTTTGCTGGATGTTAGAGAAATTTTATAATTACTTTTTTTATTAATGTAATAATTTGTTTTTGTTTATTAGTCTATGGAAGAATTCAATATCTTTAGCTTAGCGGACTTTTTCAATTTTCTCCACATTCAAGACTGGCGCACTGAAAACCGGAAATTCCAAGTAATTCTTAATTATATATATAATTGGCTTAATTGAAGATCCTGATTTTTAAAGAAAAATGATAAATTTCATAAAAATATTCGAGAGTATGTTCACTTTTCTTTTCTTTTAAAATTTTATTCAATTTTAAATTTAGATATCTGCAATTTTAAGAATTTTTGAAATTTTATCAAATGTATCAAACTTTCTAAACTTTTATAGAGAATATAATATTATGGAATTTCATGTACTTAGTTAAGTTAAAATAAATAAACAATTAAAAAACTTAATTAACAGTATTCCACTTTATACATAGTTGCAGAATTTTCTTTTGAAAATAATTTATCAATTTTGGTTAATTCCCAATAACCAAATATAAATAATTTAATAGTGTCATTAATTAAAGTAGAATGGACAATTTTTGCATAGCAAATCTATTAAATTTACTGCCACATATTTCTAGTTTCAAAAAATATATTTAAAAAAAAATAGACTTTAATTTAATGTAGTATAATCTGTTAATATAATTTTTAAACTGGTAACGAGTAAATATTATGAACGTAGCTTTCTATCCATACTATATTTGTTTTTACAGAATTTAACTATTTATATTTAATAATTAAATACTGTAAAGGTTTTACATTTTTTTTCTCTCATTTAAAAATATTAATTGATAAAAATAAAAGAATAAATCTCTCACATATGATGTCACCATGTAAAGCAACAAATTTTTTATTTCAGTTTTTAATATTTATTGAAAGATGATCAGAGATTTAATTAAAATATTTCATTTATAATTTCAGTATTTCATATTTCAATATAAAATTTTGATAAATGTGAATAACAAATTATAAACAGATATATATATTCCACTTGACAAGCCAAAAGTTGACTTTGGTTGAGTTTTTATTCAATCTTTTTTATTTTGTTTATTTATTTATTCTCTTGTTTACATGACACAGAATAAAAATTCATTATGATTTCTAGTTTAGAAAGTTAATTGAGTTATTTAAAATTTAGATATTATTTTAAAAATGTTTTTTAGATATTATTTAATGTATCTTTTATATGTTTATATTTCATTTAAAAATGTAATTTATAATAGCCCAACATTTATTTAAATTATGTAATTAAGCATTCATTGAAATTTAATTCATTAAAACTTAAATTAGGGCATGTCGATAATTTCTGACTAAATCTGCTTGAATAAATTTTCAAAGAGAGAGTGTAAAATCTAGCATCAAATATAAATTACTAAACAATTTTCCATATTTTTAGGGAAAGGAATAATTACAATAAAGGTGAGTTTGAAACAGAGTGACTAAATAAATACTTATAAAAAAAAAAAAAAAAAAAAAAAAAAAGTAAAGTCATAAATCACACATAAATTAAGAAACACTTTCCACACACGGTTGTGATGGGCAAAATAACCTGAATCTGTATGAAATAGGTTTCGATTTTATTATTTTTAATATTATCATAAATATATAGGAAACTTTAATCTTTCTAGTAAAAATTATCGAAACACTCTAATTTAAGTTTTAATGAATGCTCAATTATATAATTAAAATAAATGTTGGGCCATTATAAATAACATTTCTAAATTGAATATAAACAGATGAAAAACAATATCTAAATAATATCTAAATTTTAAATAACTTAGAAATCATAATGAATTTTTATTCAGTGTTGTATAAACAAGAAAATAAATAAATTAACAAAATAAGAACCATTTAATAAAAATTCCACGATTTGGCTTGTCAAGTGGAATATATTTCTGTTTTTAATTTATTATTCATGGTGGTCAAGTTTTATATTCAAATTATTTTTTATCTAATATAGGATACTGATATCATAAATTTAATAGTTTAATTAGGTGCTGTGCTCATCTTTCAATGAATTTTAAAAACTTAAATATAATTTATTGATTTACAGAAAGACATCACATAAAAGAAATTATTTTATTATTACTATTATTATTTTATTAATTAATATTTTTAAATGAGAAAAAAGAAATATAAAAATCGTCCTTTTGCGGAGTAAGAAAATAGCTCCTATTATTATTATTTTTTTTTTTTTCCTTTGCGTGAACTGCATATATTACAGTGAAAGGTTTGCCCCAAAGGCTACAAGGGGATCAGTCACAAATTAGCCAAAATATGTAATCATTGGGATCACCCTTTTTAAAAATAATACGAGAAATTAGTTCTAGCTATAGTATATGATTATGAGTTTTCTTTTACTTATAAATATAAATTTATATCAGAATTGCACTTATATTAACTGCGATGTAAAGGTTTCTATAATAACGTCCACAATTTTTCGTACGTTTTATGATTATACTATGCAGAGTATTAAAACCAAAGCAATTCCACTTTTAGAAAATTTGACATACTACATAAGAAGCAACATATTGCAATCAGAATATAAAAATATCAAATACCTGATGAAATATGAGCATTTTTACTAAATTATTTTTAACTGTGCATGCAGAACGACTGGTGAATTTTTTTTTTTTTTTTTTTTTGCTTTATACATTAGCCATATATACAGACTAACTCTACAATAATACTCAACCAAATATCATTAAAACTCAGAAAAATATCGTCTACAGAAAAGTTGATTTTTAAGCACTTTCAAAAAGATGCAAAATGCTAAGGGAATTTTACCCATATTTTCATTTTGAATTGACGAACAATCATGGACATAACTTAAAACACACTTTGTATTTTTTTTTTTTTTTTTTTTTTTCAAAAAATGGGGGAAATATTTGAAAACCATTATTTTTACTAAAACACGTTGTTTAGATATTATTTAGGATCTTATAGTCAATAATATTGACTACACAAATTATTCTGTTTGATATTACAATTACTGTGCTTTTACTTTTGTCTTTCAATTTCAGGTTGAAAAGTTTTATATATTTTTATAAGTTTATTAATTTGAATATTAATTTAATATTTTGTTGTTATCATTATAACATTCTAAAGATTATTTAAATAAGATGCTTAGTAAAAATAATGATTTTCAAATATTTCCCCCTCTTTTTTTTTTTTTTTTTTTTTTTTTTTTTTTGAGAAAATGTATTGTGTGTCTTCACTTTTGTCTATGACTGTTCGTTGTTTCAAAATGAAAATATGGGTAAAATCCCCTTAGCATTTTTCATCTTTTTGGAAGTACTTGAAAATAAACTTTCCTATCGACGATATCTTTCTGTGTTCTAATGATATTTCCCTGGACATTTTTTTAGAATTAGTCCATACTAAGGCTAATAAATTATGCAAAAGTAATTCTGCTAGCGTTTACTCATGCGCAGTTGAAATTTACTTACTAGATATGCTCATATTTCATTAGATGTATGATATTTTTAGATTATAATTGCATTATGTTATATCCAATGTAGTATGTAAAGTTTCCCAAATGTGACATTGCTTTGGTTTTAAAAGTATCATGGCGATAATTGATGATTTTATGAGTTTTTTATGCTCCGTGATAAAAATATTTCTTAAAGTAATTTATTTTAGACAAAGGTTTGAAAAAGTTTGTAAAATTGATCCAGATGTCAGGATGGAAAAAAAAATAATAATAAATAAGTAAATAAGTAGTAAAGTAGTAAAGTAAAAGTATTGTAATATTTCATTTCTTTCATTTAAAGTTGTGAAAAAGAACAATAATGTGTATGTTTATCTGAAGGGGAATTTAAAAAAGATATTTAAAATGGGGGATTGTGAGTATATCTGGGGCTTGTTTAACATGTCGCCTTCTTGTCAAAAGTGAGCGTAAAAATTCCTAGGTTCTGGAAAAGCTCGCATCCCTCCTTGTCAATAAAAGTTTTCTCGCGAGCAAACGTAAAAAAAAATGATTGAGTACCAAATGCATTATTTCAGTCAAAAGCACTTATCGTGGAGGTTTCCTTTGTTTATGTACGGAGAGATGTTCTATTTTGTCACTGTAAAGATTTTAACCCTTTTTGTAATTCCATGTGTATTTTATAATGTAACCCATGTAAACCATGTAACCCATGTAACCCATTTTGTAATTCCACGTTAAAAGTTTCAGGTAGTATATTGGTATACACCCTTCTTGAGAATATTGCTTTGTGAAGGGGCTTTTGTGTGTGATTGTTTTAATGACATGAGAAAGAAGAGAAAATAATCAAAAAGCAGAATGATTGTGGATTGCATTCCCTGACTGAAATCAGTGCTGTGCGCGTTTCTTGCTTCTTCGAAGACTGGTGTTGGGGGAGTGACATCAGAGTAATTTCAGTGAATGAGACTGGCGCGGTTGCTAGGGCTGTTTGTGAAGTTGTGATAACAACTGGTGAGGAGAGGAGTTATCTTGTAAGGAGCGGCCGAATGGAGGCTGGAATGCAGTTTTTGAAAGTAGAGTTTGAAAGTTTAGTTTTGGGAGTTTGGTTATTTTTTGCCTGTTGGGATCTGTTGCGGATGGTAATGGAGGAAGAACGGGTAGTAGGTTTTCCCAGTGATATCATTGAATTCATGTAAAGGCCTAAGTCAGTTTAGTGGCAAACCTTTAGTCACCGTTTGTGGTGTCATCTTATAAATCTTGGTCTTGCTGGGCTGCCTGAATAACGAAAAAAAAATTATGCGAGATCTTTTGCCTCGGAAAGCAGTTTGTGTCTGGTCGAAGATAGTCTTCATCCCCCTCCCCTGTGGTTCCAGGACATTAGCTGTTTAGACGTGGAAGCTTGCTGTGTTCCTCTCATATGAATATACTTGGCTCTGAATATCTCCTGCCCAATTTGTTCAGCTCAGAAAAATATCCATTTCAGTCCTGTCCAGCCTCTGATGTTAAAAAATAAAATAAAATAAAAATGTAAGTTTTCTATTTTTGAATCTTTCAATTCGTTCGATTATCAACTTTTTGTTTAAAAGATTTCATAAAATTTTGTATCTCCATAGGATCAGTTGTAATTATCATGAACTATTATGGTGAGAATTAATACATTGTCCTGTTAATTAATCTGACTTATATTGAAATGTTTGCTGCTATATAAATTTAACAGTAGTGTCAAAAATAACCAATGCAGTTTGTAAACTATATATATTATTATTATTGTTGTTATTATTATTACTTCATTAAAATTTTAAGTAATTTAAGCTAATACTTGTTTCTTTATAGAGTGGATAGTGTATTTTTCTTTTAAATTTAGATATCTATTTCACATAATTTGCTACTGGTAGGTTCTTATTACCTACAATTTTCGAACCTGGTTTTAAAAAATAAAAAGTAAAAAGTAATTTTTAAATGAACACAACGCTTAATTTAATTTGTATGATATAGATAAAGCTATACGATAGTGATTTTATTATAGTGATTTTTGTGTAGGTATTAAAAAATTACAATATATTGTAGTCAGTGTAAATAAAAAGAAAAAAAAATCAGAGTGTGAAAAAACATGCCAATAAAACTCTGCATATTATAAACAAAAAAGTATGAAATATTGCCGAATTAATGAGATTATTAAAGAAATTTTTATATCTCTATTTCTATAAGTGCAATTCTCATATGAACTTTTATCTATATTAATAAGAAGGCTCATAATCATATGCTAAAGCTACGGCTTATTTCAAGCATCATTTTTTACAAAGTGATCCAAAAGATTACATTTTTTGATTAATTTGTGATTGGTCCCTTTTTTGCCTCCGGGACAATATTTTCATTTGAATAGGTGTAGTATAACATGTTCATTTTATCCATAAAGTTTCAAGAAAATACATGCAGTATTTCTTTAGATATTAGGCAAAAACTTCTATCATCGAAAGTGTGTCTTCATTTATGTCGCTGACAATATTTGTTTGATTGTTTTTAATTTCCATATTATTATACTTCAAATATCAGGGTTTTTTTTTTTTTTTCTTTTTTTTTTTTTTTTTTTTGTTTTTTTTGGAGAGAGTAGGGACGAATGAAATACTTTAACAAAAATATTCCTAACAATTTATTTTCTACTGGTACAATGCTGTAAGTTTCAGAATAACAAATTGGAACATTTTCATATGCTTAAAAATACGTATATTATATGTTAATTAATAAAATATTAGTTTCATAAATGAATTAAAATAGTTATAAAAATATTCCATATCTCCTTTACACAAGGGAGGGCGATGACATGTTTTTCGAAAATTTTAGTAAATACGTGGTTTTCAAAATCATTGCGAAAAATGCGAAAAATGGTATATCATTTACGTATATAATGTTTATTCAGGACTAATACTATATATTTTATTCAATACTAGAAGGTTTTGCCCTCTTCTGTGGTCACAATATTAAAACAGATCCTCAAAACTATATCCCTAATTTTTTCTATCCTTTTATAGATAAAAAAAAATAAAAAAAATTAAATAAAAATTAATGCAGTACGCATTGATTAGTAACACTTTCCAACTGTACGCAATTGTTGTATCGAATAACTTTTAATATTCTTTGCCTACGTTATCACGCAACAGACAGAATGACTGAAAAACATACAGATAGACTAATTAATTTTAAAATTACTGTTAGGTATTTTGGAAAGTGTTAAAAAGGCTTAACGCAAAAGAAAATGCAGTCGTTAGATTATAATTACAGCTTTTAATCTCTCTGAATATTTTACTGTAGCCCTGTAAATCTGAAAGTTAATCATATCATATTCTATACAAAACAATATTTTAGAATATAAATAATACATGTCAGTGTTTTTATGATTTTTACAGTAGAAAGTTTTTTAAATATAAATTTTAAAAATTTCTGTCCTAAAACGTAATACATTGGCTTTTTTTTTATTATTATTGTTGTTGTCGCTGTAAACAAACTAGTTGTACAGGACCCATTAATGACATTTTAAATAGGAAACATTCCATAGGGAACTTTAGTGTATCATTTTTTAAAAATTCTCAAAATATTCACTGATGATAGGAGCCGGAGACAAACAGATAGAAAGGTAGACAATACGACAGACAGATGCACAAATTGAAATCATATTCCCACTAAAATTATAAGAAATTGTTAAAACGCTCATGTAGACAAAAGTGCAATTCCAGCAAATTTTTAATTATAGCTCTTAATGTAACTGATTATTTCTGTGTGGCCCTGCAAATCTAATACTAACCACACTATATTACAAAGAAGGCACTCTTTTGCACTTACGAATAATATATTTGAATTGCATTAAGCTTTGTGGAAAAAAAATTATTACAATTTGGTTTATAAAAATAACTCTCATGCAACACAATGCTTTGGAATACTTTCAAGTGCCCCTGTACACAAACCAGTTAGAAATGTACTCTATTTTACATAGGAAACATCCGATAGGTAATTCAATAACATATTAAAATTTCATTAAAGTTTCTATACATTAAAGGTATTAAAATATGGTTTATAGAAACTCCTCTCATAGAACACAATGCTTTCGAATAATTTTGGGTATCCCTGTACACAAACCAGAAGAGGTATTCATTCCATTTTCAATAGGGAACATCCGATAGTGAACTTGAAACGCTGAAAAACAGACAGAGAGACAGACAGACGGACAGAAAAACAGTCAGACAGATGCACAAATTGAAATTATATTCACACTAAAAAAATGATAGAAAGTGTCAAAAACGCTTAATGTAAACGAAAGTACAATTCTAGCAATTTTTTATTAATAGCTCTTAATATAACTGAATATTTTTGTGTCACCCTGTAAATCTTATGGTAACCATGCTATATTCTATGCAAAGCATTCTTTTGTGCATATAAATAACATATTTCAATTTCCTAAAACTTCGTGGAAAGTAAAGTTATTAAAATTTGATTTATAGAAATATCTCACAAAGAACGCAATGCTTTGGAGTACTTATGAATGGCCCTGTACATAAACTAGTGGTGGTATGTAATCTATTTTATATAGGAAACATCCAATAGTGAAATTGAATAACATATTTCAATTTCATGACGATATTGTACAGTAAAGATATGAAAATATTGTTTATAGAAATACCTCTCATACAACACATTTCTTTGAAATACTTCCGGGTGTCCCTGTACACAAACCAGTAGAGGTATAAATCTATTTTCAGTAGGGAACATCCGATAGAGAACTTAAATAAAATATATCAGTTTCAAAAAATTCCATAGTTATTTACGGGAGTTAGAGCGCGGGGAGACAGACAGACGGACAGATGAACAGATACGCAAATTGATATCATATTTACACTTAAAAAAACGTTAGAAAGTGTTAAAAACGCTTAATGTAAACGAATGTAGAATTCTAGCACATTTTTATTAATACCTCTTAATATAACTGAATATTTTTGTGTCACCCTGTAAATCTAATGGTAACCATGCTATATTCTATGCAAAGCATTCTTTTGTGCATATAAATAACATATTTCAATTTCCTAAAACTTAGCGGAAAGTAAAGTTATTAAAATTTGATTTATAGAAAAATCTCTCATAGAACGCAGTGCTTTAGAATACTTTTGAGTGTCCTTGTATATAAAACAGTGATGGTATTTAATCCATTTTATACAGGAAACGTCGATAGTGCACTGAAATATCATATTTCAATTTCATTAAGATATGTGTACAGTAAAGGTATGAAAATATGATTTAAAGAAATACGACTCATAGAACACAGTGCTTTGAAATATTTTCGGGTGCCCCTGTATATAAATCAGTGGTGGTATTTAATCCATTTTATACAGGAAACATCCCATAGTGAACTGGAATAACATATTTCAATTTCATTACAACATGTGTACAGTAAAGGTACGAAAATAGGATTTATAGAAATACCTTTCATAGAACACAATGCTTTGAAATGCTTTCGGGTGTCCCTGTATACGAAACGGTAAAGGTATAAACTCCATTTTCAATAGGGAACATCCGATATAGAGAACTTGAATAACATATATCAGTTTCAGGAAATTCCACAAATATTTACGGGAGTTTGAGCGCGGGCAGACAGACAGACAGACAAACCGAAGTCATTAACACTTTTGAAACTTGTTGGGAAGTGTTAAAAATGTTAAAAAGTGTTAAAAACGCTTAATGTAAACGAAAGTTCAATTTTAGCAAATATTTATTAATAGCTCTTTATATAACTGAATATTTTTGTGTCACCCTGTAGGTCTAATGCTAATCATGCTATATTCTGTGCAAAGCATTTTCTTTTGTGCTTATAAATAACATATTTCAATTTCATAAATCTTCGTGGGAAGTAAAGTTATTAAAATTTGATTTATATAAATATCGCTCATAGAACGCAATGCTTTGGAATACTTTTGTGTGTCCCTGTACAGAAATCAGTGGTGGTATTTACTCTATTTTATACTGGAAACATCCGATAGTGAACTTGAATAACATATTTCAATTTCATTAAGATTTGTGTACAGTAAGCGTATGAAAATATGGTTTATAGAAATGCCTCTCATTGAACACAATGCTTTAAAATATTTTAGGGGGGTCCCTGTACACAAACCATTAGAGGTATAAACTCCATTTTCAACAGGGAACATCCGATAGTGAACTTGTATAACATATTTCAATTTCATTAAGATTTTTGCGCAGTAAAGGTATGAAAACATGGTTTATGTAAATGCCTCTCATAGAACACAATGCTTTGAAATATTTTAGGGGTCCCTGTACACAAACCATTAGAGGTATAAACTCCATTTGCAATAGGGAACATCCGTTGGTGAACGTGTATAACATATTACAATTTCATTAAGATTTTTGTGCAGTAAGGGTATGAAAATATGGTTTATAGAAATGCCTCTCATAGAACATAATGCTTTGAAATATTTTCGGGGGTCCCTGTACACAAACCAGTAGAGGTATAAACTCCATTTTCAATAGGGAACATCCGATAGTGAACTTGACTAACATATATCAGTTTCAAGAAATTCCATAAATATTTACGGGAGTTAGAGCGCGGAAAGACAGACAGACAGGCAGACAAACCGAAGTCATAAACACTTTTCAAACTTGTTGGAAAGTGTTAGAAAAGAAAAGAAATCCCACTGAAATAATTCTCAACATCAATTTGGGGTACTCTCTCCTTCGGCATCGTCTTTCTTACCCGTTCTATGTCTGCTCAAGTCTCCCACTGCCTGTCGCAGCGCCTTTTCGCGCATTTCAATTTGGTTGTTTATTGGACGACAGATGGAGCTGCTATTATTTAAGAGCTACGATTTTAGAGATGGATATATTTCACCATCGATTAAATATTTTAATTTTCATACCATATACTAGAGAGGCCTAGTCACTGCGATTTTTTGGCCCTTATCCTGTAATAATAAATTTTTAAATAGAATAAATTTATGATTTTAGTAGAATTACTTATATTATGAAAACAATACATAAACATAACTATTATAAAAATATTTTAATTTAAAAGTAAATATGTTTAATTTCCGCTATTAAATGATCATTTGATTAAAATAAATATAATAAGTTAAGAAAAAAAAGAAAAAAAAAAGATTTCATCTCGAAATAAATGAATTAAATAATTAGAAAAAATAGCTTAATAGACGTTGTGAAGACATCCAGATGATTGAAATGAAAAACATAATTTTAGAAAATGAAACAGAAAAAACAATGGATAAAATTGAAAAAATAAATAAATAAATAAAATAATAATAATGAAAAAAAAATTAAATTCAAACATCGAAAAAATCTCGATGAGATGCACACCCACAGGGTCAAAGCTACTCGTTTGTCACATTTTTTGTAGCCCTGCGATCACTAGTCTGAGCTGCAGGCCGCAGACACACACAAAGACACTTCTCTTTATTTATCAACTAGCAGGCTACGCCCGCTTCACTGGTCACTATATTAAAATGAATATTCAAAAGAATTGGATCAGTATATATTTTTTGCATCACATTATTATAAATAAAAACTTAATAAACATTGAAATTGCTCTAGACCTTGCTTTGAGTAGTCGCTGCCTACGGCAGCTCTTTTTTCCGCCCTTGCTGCATCGGGTGGGGGGGGGGGGGTCCAGGTTCTCAGTGTCTGCAAAAAGGCCTTTCCTGGGCATTTCAATCTGGGTATTTTGCGACGACGTGTGGATCTTCTGTTATTTAAGAACTACGATTTTAAAGATGACTGTATCTCAGTATCTCTATTATATGTTTTTATTTTTGAACCATGTGTTTTATAGCCCCCCGTTATTTACATTGTATTACGATTTGATTCCGACCAGTATAACAAAATAAAATAAAAAGTAGATTTTCTTTTAAAAGGAATTAAATACATGAAAAACAAATAAATTTTAATCAGTTTAATCCTTTTCCACTATATACTACCATTTTTTCCCCACTAAATATTATAAATTAAAAAATTAAATTAAATTTAAAAAAAAAAAGGATTTTTATATTAAAGGAATTGATTTAAAATGAAAAATAAAAAGATGTTATACTATAAAAATTATACATAAACATAACAATTTATTTATATTGCATTACCATTTGATTTTCAATAAATGTAACAAATTAAAAAAAAAAAAAAGAATTTCGCCTTCAAATGAATGTATCAAATAAAAAATAAATAGTGAAATAACCGTTGCTAAGATTCGCAGACGATTACAATCAAAGAAATAAATTTATGAAAAATTAAGCATTAAAGCCAATATTTAAAATCGAAAAAACATTAATTTAAAAAATTCAAATTCGAAATTCGAAAAAATCTCGATGCGGTGCATACCTGCAGGGTCCCAGGTACCTATATGCCATATTTGGAAGCTCTGCGATCAATAGTGTGAGCACCAGAGCGCAGACAGACACTTCACTTTATTTATATAGACTAGCAGGCTACGCCCGCTTCGCTGGTTTTTAAATGAATTTTCAAAAGAGTTGGATTGGTATTTATTTTTTACATCCCATCATAAATAAAAACTAAAAAATATATTTCGAAATCGCTCTAAACCTCGCTTCGGGTACCCGCTGCCTACGGCAGCTCTTTCTCCGCTCGCACTAGAGCAGGTCCAGGCTTTCACTGCCTGCAGAAATGTCTTTCACAGCCACTTAATTTTAGGTATTTATCGACGACAGGTGGATCTGCTATTATTTAAAAACTACGATTTTAAATATGACTGTATCTCAACATCTATTAAATAGTTTAGTTTTTGGACCATGTATTTTATAGCCCCTGCTATTTCCACTGTATTATCATATCATTCCGAGCAATATAATAAATGAAATAAAAAGTATATTTTCTTAAAAAAAAAAAAAAAAAAAAAGACAGAGAAAGAGAGAATATTTTTCTTTTAAAGGAATTAAATTAAAAAATAAAAAATAAAAAATTGTTATACTATAAAAATTATGCATAAACATAACTGTTATAAATAAGAGTTTAAATTTTAAATTTAATATACTTATTTTTTCTACTGCATTGCGACTTTATTTTCAATATATATAGTAAATTAAGAAGCGAAAAAAGACTTCGTCTTCAAACGAATGTATTAAATAAAAAATAAATTGCGTAATAGCCGTTGCTAAGATACGCAGACGAATACAATGGAAGACTAAATTCATGAAAAATGAAACATAAATCAAATTTTTTAAATTGAATAAAAAATTAATTAAAATTTCAAACTCGAAATTCGAAAAAATCTTGAAGTGCATACCTACAGGGTCCCAGGTACCCGTCTGCCAAATTTTGCAGCTCTGCGATTAGTAGTGTGAGCACCAGAGCGCAGATACAAAGACACGCATACGCACAGACACTTCTCTTTATTTATACAGATAAGCCCATACCCCAGTACTCAGAAACATGAAACTTGTTAAAATCATTTCTTCTGTGACGTAGATATTCACTAGGAAGTGATTTTACAAAATTTGTCCCCAAAGGGGTGGGGGAGAGGGGGACAAAACGCTTTTTCACAAAAACCTTTATATCTAAAAAAAAAAAAAGATATTCATATATATATATATATATATATATATTAAATGTAGCTAACACAAATACCTAAAAACCAGTTTTTGGAATTTTAGAAATTCGCTCCCCTATGGGGAGGGGGGAAGCAACACGTGATTAACATAACCCTATATATCTCAAACAAAACAAACAGATGTTAGTATGATTTTTGCTTTAAAGTATAAGAACCATAAATACCTAAAAACCAGTTTTTGGAATTTGGGGTATTCGGACCCCAAGAGGGGGAGGCGGCAAAACATGTTTTCACATGGGACAAAAAGTGATTTCACGTAATCCTTCATATCTCAAAAAAAAAAAAAAAAAAAACAGTACACATCCGTGTAATTTTTACTTTTAAATATAGCAAATAGAAACACCTAAAAACCAACTTCTAGAATTTCAAAAATTTGGCCCCCAAGGGGGGAAGGGGCAAAACGGGATTTCACATACTATACGTATAAAAGAGTACATCCACCACTGAGTCAACACTGATGTGATTTTGTGTGGGACTGGGTCATGATTTTGGTGTGAAGGTTGATTCTACACTATCCACCAATAATTATGTGGACACTTTCGAATTTAGACGTCTTGTCAAATATCTAGAAAAGTTTTTTAGGAATCATTTTGAAACTTTTATGTTATACCTCATTTGTTACAGGAAAAAAAATATGAGCTAAAGAGGAAAAGGAAACCAGTAACAAATTAAACAAATGTCAAAATGTTTTGGATCATACTGTAAAATGTAATGGTTTAAATGCGTTTTCACTATAGTATTAGATTAAGAGGATTTTTCCCATTATCAGTATAAATTTTTATGAAGCTTCCACATATATTCATGGAGATATAACATTTTTTTAAATTGCAAAAGAAAGTTCCACTTTTTAAATTATAACACATAGGATATTAGACCCAGAGCAAAGACATTTTTAGAAAATTTTGCATACTATATTAGGCACAGCATACTGCAATCAGAATGCAGTATGCTGTGATAGCTTATAAAATACGAGCTGTTAAATATCTTACAAATATGCTGTTAAATATCTTCAAAATACGAGCAGTTTTACTAAATAATTTTTAACTATGCATGCGCTAGCTTTAAAAAAAATTCTTTTGCATTATTTAATAGCCAAAAGTATTGATCAACTTATATGAAAACCCCAAACACATACCCTTTCAATTCGAAAAGTTATGAGAGATAGAATGGACAGAATTTCAATTCTCTCAAAATAAAAACTAAGCTAGAAGGGTTTTTACTCACACTTTCATTTTGATTCAATCAATGGTCAATGGTAATACAGTGTTCGCTGATTGTAAATGAATATTGATAAAACCCCCAACCATGTTCCTTTTTTTCTTGAAAAGAAATGAAATTCTATTCGTTCTATCTTTCATAACTTTTTGAATTTACACAATATTTGCTTGGGGTTTTCATATACGTTGTTCAATACTTTTGGCTATTAAATTATGCAAATGATTTTTTTTTTTTTTAAGTTACCGCATTCATAGTTAAAAATTATTTAGTAAAAATGCTCATATTTCGCAAGATATTTAACATTTTTGTATTCCCATTACAGTATGCCGTGTCTAATGTAGTATGCCAAATTTTCTAAAAATTGTTTTGAACTGCGTTTAATACCCTGCGTGTTCTAATTAAAAAAAAAAAAAACGTTTTATCTACATTAATATATGTGGTAGTCTCATAAGAATTTTTACAGATAATAGCAAAAATCTTCATAATCACATGCTATAGCCAAAACGCATTAAACCATTATATTTTATTGGGTGATCCAACAACTTTTGAATTTTGTTTAATTTTTACTGGTCACCTTGTCCTCTTCAGGACACAACTTTTGCTGAAATATATGAGGTATAACAAGTTCTTTGCACTACCAAAGTTTTAAGATAATTCTAAAGAACTTTTCTAGATATTTGACAAAACGTCTATATTCAAAAGTGTCCAAATATTTATTGGTAGATAGTGTAGAACCTTTACACATATTAAAACGTAATTTTGTAAAATTCCCCTTACCCCTGGCAGGGTGAACAGCAAAAACGCGTTTGAGAACATAACTTGGTTCCAAATTGTTTAATGGCGCAGAAATTGCACATGAGGAGACTACACTCAAATACAAAAATAATAATGTTACGAATTTGTAAATAATTGTATTTATTTTTGTTTAAATTGACAAAGAGGCTTTGTCAGGTGATAAAATGTCAGTTTTCTGCGTTTCTAGCTCTTTTAAGCGTTAAAATAGCTAATTTTCCCTTGAAACGCATTAAAAAGCTTCAATAAGGCAGGTAATGGATTTGGCGTCGAATTTGGTGACTTTTCCCCTCCTTGGCGCCTTTTTTGGGACTTTGGCGAGAAAATCCTTATTATCGATATACCAAATACCCCAATATTCTACGAGTTATCAGAACGTTCTGGTTTTGATAGAGGGGTATAAAAGGAGGCCCAATGAGCCAAATCAGTTAGTCTCAGTCAGACTCTCGCCAATTGCCTTACGATAAAGAACTCTGAGCCTCTTTGGATTACAGCCTTGCTGTTTGCTCTGATACAGTTTGTACTGTGAATTTGCTGTTGACAGCTGTTATCTAAGTTGTGTTTACTGGTGAAAGTGAAGTTGTTACTTGGTTTATAGACCTGTATTCTTCTAGAATTTTCTGTAAATAAAGTTTACACCCTCTACAAGATTCGCTTTTCTTTCTCGGACAACACACGAACTCCCAAGTACGCAACATTTCTGGTGTCAGGAATGGGGTTGTCTGTGAATGGTGATAACTAGAGGTATGGAGAAAGAAATGAAGAAACTTCTAGAAGGCCTAATTGCCCAGATGAATGATTTAGGATCTGGATTGATCGAGAAACTGGAAACTGGTCAGAAAGAAATGAAAACCGGATTGACTGAAGAAATGAAACGAATGAAAGACAGTTTGGGTGAAGAAATGAAATCTTATCAAGCCAAGATGAAGAGAAAGCTTTCAGCAGGGAAACGAGCAATAGAGGGTAAATTAACAGTAATGGAAAATAGAATGGATGAAATTGAAGAGAAAGTTATGAAGATAGAAGAGAATTTTGGATGGAAAGTTAAAGAAAATGTTGTTATTCCTGTGAGAGTCGCCAACATCTATATTAATAAAATCAGAGTTTTGTCTGTAAATTTGTCGGAATCGAAAAATTTTGCGATATCTTCACGTTTTACACCCCATGAAAGCCGAAAATGACTTCAGAAAATTTTGCCTGTGTGTGTGTGTGTGTGTGTCTGTGTGTATGTCATCGTGTCCGAATGTCGCTTTTTTTGTCCGGGCATCACTTGAGAAAGGCTGGACGGAATTCAACGGCGCTTGGCAGGAATTTAGGTCTTCACCCAACTTAAAATTATATCTATCAACTTTTCGGAAATTCCCCCCCGTTCCCCCCCTAGGGGGTAAAAGACTAAAACACGTTTGTCCGGGCATCACTTGAGAACGGCTGGACGGAATTCAACGACGCTTGGCAGGAATTTAGGTCTTCACCCAACTTAAAATTATATCTATCAACTTTTTGGAAATTCCCCCCCGTTCCCCCCTAGGGGGTAAAAGACTAAAACACGTTTGTCCGGGCATCACTCGAGAGCTGCTGGACGGAATTCAACGGCGCTTGGCAGAAAGTTAGGTCTTCACCCAACTTGAAATTATATCTATAGAAATTTTCAAAATTATGATTAGTGTTTAAATTGTGTGTAAAAAACGCCTGCGCATGCGCCATAAATATTTTTTCACTAAAATGCTTTGAATGTAAAAATCTTATATATATATAAATGTGAATGTCCGTGAATTTATTTGACTGAGTTTCACGCCAAAACTGCTTGACGGATTTCGATGAAATTTGTAATGGAGATACCTTATACCCTAACTTAAAAAGTTGGCTACCTTTTATTCCAAAAAAAAAAAAATTGTTTTTGCGATTTTTATGCATAAAATAGCAATTTCGTAAGCTAATAATAGCAAAAAATTAGCCATTTAAATTTATCCATAATTTAATTGTTGCCAAAAAAAAAAAAAAAAAAAAAAGAATTTATTTATTTTTTTCAACAGGAAAATAAATACATTTATCTAAAAGTGAACGATAAAAAATTATAAAAAAAAATTATGCATCTCACAAAAATTGACGTCATTTTTAATTAAAAATTTCTTTTAAACACATTGATAAAGTGCTAATACGCAAGCGAAGTGATGACGTCACTGGCCGTTCATGGATGCAAGAAAAATGTTTCCTATGTTAAACGTCCATTGGATTTTTTTGTAAAATATTATTAAAAATCGAAGAAAATTATTTCCCGATTTTAATCCCCATATTTAGGTATAGGTATGTATTAATTATTATGTCCATGCGTTAGATTAAGTTATTTTTGTTGTAAAATTGACAAAATTTAAATTTTTAATTTCAAAACTCTAGGGAAAAAAAAAATGGCAAATTTCCATATTCGATTGAAAACACAAACATTTCATTTCAAAAGATGATATTTACACAATAAATATCCAACTAATATACTAATTAAAAGGAAAATGATAAATATTCTATCATAATTTGAAGTCAAATTTCTTTCCAAATGTCTAAATAAAGTATCTGATATAAGATACGATATTGCAGCGGAATAGATTTGATATCGGTCATCCTTAGCAGAAAAAAAAAATATCGACAAATTATTTGGCGAACATAATTTAATTCCTTTCAAAAATCATGGTTATTTTAACAACTTATATTAAGAGAGTAATGAATAATATGAAACAATATTTCGTACAATGCATATTACTAAAGTACATCTGGCATACATATTTTCGTTTTAAGTTTTTGATCGCCAAATACAATAAGCGCCAAGAACGACAGAGTTTTGAAATTTAAAATTAAAATTTTGTCAATTTGATAGCAAAATAACTCAATCTAACACATGCACATGATAACTATAATCTATACTAATATTATAAATGCGAAAGTTTGGATGGATGTTTGTTACTCAATCACACCACAACGGCTAAACGGATCTGGATGAAATTTTGTATAGAGATAGGTAATAGTCTGGAATAAGACATAGGCTACTATTTATACCGGAAAAAATGTAAATTTTTAATTAATCTTCTGTATAATATAAATATTTCTTCTATAAAAAATTTTTAAAATAATTTATTTTAATTTTTAATTGTTGCCAAAGAATATTTCACGCGAAAAATAATAAAAAAAATAATATATATTAAATTTGCTTAGGCACATGACAACATAACGTCATTATCAAAATTAAATAATAAGAAAATGAAAGCTAATTCAGATCTGTATTAAAGAGCTTTATTAGTTGATAATCCTGGGTATATTTTTAATTTTAATACTGAAGTAGATAGGACATTTTTCGCCAAGGACTCTATTTTTGTGACAACAACCTTAAGCCAAGTAGTCCATAAAAAATATAAACAAATCTGTTCATATAAAAGAGTAAACTCAATGATTCACTGACTCAACACTGCCATGACGATTCTGTGGGAAAGAGGGTCACAAATTTTGGATTTCGGAGCCTGACCCCCAACTAAGACGGAATTTTGCAAAATACACCCCCCCCCCCCCCGTCTTCTTGGGGGGCAGAAGGCTTAACTCGGCTCCAAATTACTTAACGGTGAAGAAATTGCAGATGGAAAGACCAGACTTCAGTACAAAAAAATTATTTTCTGCGATTTTGGAATTTTGAATTTTTAAGGGGGGAGGGAATGGAAAAGATTTTGGAAGAAGGGTGCTCAACACACGAGGAAATCGAACTGAACACACACTACAAAGGGATTTTATGAAATTCCACCCTACAGCCCTTTGGAGAATGGGGGGCAAAAACATGTATTCATGCGTAACGCTACACTAAATTATCTAAGGTTGTACATTTTTTATGTAAGGGACGATTATATGTATCTAACTCATAGTATGAAGAGATTTTGCGAAATTCACTCCTCCTTCCCTCCTTTAAGAACGGGAGGAGAGATTAAAAAAAAAAAAAATGTTTTAAAGCATAGCTCAGCTTTAAATAATTTCATGATCTCAATTTTTTGATGTGTCGGTCAGGTATGTGTATGCAACATGAAATATAAAGTAATTTTGGAAATTTACCCCCCCCCCTTCCTCTTGGGGCGGGCGGGGCAAAAACCACATTTTGAAGCTTAAATACGTCCAAATTACCTAAGAATGGCGAATTTTGGTGTGTGGATGTTAATTAAGTGTGCGAAATATGCACTTTGATGAGATTTTGTAAAACTTTCAACTGTAACCGCGAGGGAGGGGGAGTAAAAAGCAGGTAAGGGACTGCCGAAGGCATTGGGCAACTTAAAATTAGATTTTGACGGATTTCAATGATTTTTTTTTTTTTTTTTTTAAGATATTTTATTATTATGAATGATATGCTGTTTTGGGGATTCATTTCAATATAATGACCAGCGAAGCGGGCAAAGCCTGCTAGTAAGCAATAAAGTAAAGACAGTAAATAAGGATAAGGTGTTAGCAACCTGCACTCCTGTTACATGCATTAACCGGCCCATACAGTCAGCCGAGTCTTTTATCGTCTGAATTTTTAACAACGGAATTACTCAAGGATGCAGAATTAGGAAATGAACAGAGATGTGCTGCGGAGAAGCTATTCATTGAATTTGAAGACTTTTTTCTCGAACACCTGAAGACTTCGGGAGAACGAACATCACCAAGCACAGAATTGATACAGGAAATCTTCCTCCAATCAAACAACACCCAAGAAGACTTCCATTTGCTAAGCAGGAAGAGGTGGATGAGCTTCTAAATGAGAAGCAGCGTATTGACATCATAGTATCATCAACGAGTCCTTGGGTCTCTTCTATAGTACTGGTACGAATGAAGGATGGTTCAACGAGATTCTGCATGGTTTATCGTCGTTTGAATGACACCACGAAGAAAGATATTTAACCTCTTCCTAGAATTGACGATACGCTGGACACACTTGCTGACAATGAATGTTTCGCGACTTTGGATCTGAAGAGCGGTTATTGGCAAGTCGAGTTACATCCTGACGACCGTGAGAAGGCTGCATTCACTACGGGACAAGGATTGCGACAATTCAAAGTTATGCCATTTGGATTACGGAATGTACCTGCAACTTTCGAGCGCCTGATAGAGACAGCATTAACCCTTTGCGGCGCAAGACAATTCGGATCATTTAAATTATACTGCCACCGGAATTCATGAACTAAATTAAACTAAAAGAAATTTTAAATTTTAAGGTTAAAAATACTGGTCTTTTCTGATATGTTATAAACGTAAATTTTTGCTAAAAAATTTCCGGGATGAATTTTTGCAGCTGCATCTTAAATTTTGCGTCCTCGCAGCGAGGACAGTGCGCGTTAAGGGGTTAAAAGGACTTTCTTATGAAGCCTGTCTAGAGTCGTTGGATGATATTATCACTGTGGGACGTACCTTTGAAGAATATTTAAGAAACATCTGTAAATTGCTGGAAGAACTCAGGATGGTTAAACTCAAATTAAATCCCAACAAGTACAACTTGTTCCGCCGTGAAGTGAGTTACCTCCGCCATATCATCTCGGCTGAAGGTGTGAGAACTGATCCCCAGAAGATCTCTGCAGTCGAGAATTGGAGTCGCCCTGAAAACATCCATCAATTACGAAGCTTTCTAGGATTATGCACATACTACAGGAAGTTCATGAAGGGTTTCTCGAGTATTGCCAGACAACTCCGCAGGCTGACGGAAGCCAAACAGAAGTTCCTGTGGACAGATGAATGTGAAAAAGCGTTCACGAGACTTAAAGAGGAATTAACATCACCGCCTATTTTGACGTATCCACAGCCCGGCAAACAGTTCATACTTGATACAGATGCCAGCCATGAAAGTGTCGGTGCAGTTCTGTCGCAGGAAGTTGATGGCCAAGAATGCATCATTGCTTATTGGAGTAAATGCCTGTCTTAACCGGAGCGAAACTACTGTACCACCAGGAAAGAACTATTGCCATCGTAAAAGCCGTAGAACATTTCCATCATTACCTTTATGGCAGAAGATTCCTGCTCCGGACTAACCACGCATCTTTATCGTGGTTGCTTAATTTCAAGAACCCGGAAGGCCAGAGTGCCGGATGGATACAACGCCTCCAGGAATATGACTTCGAGATACACCATCGTAAAGGGACTCTACATGGAAATGCCGATGCCTTATCACGATATCCCTGCTCGGAAAGCTGAAAGTACTGCTCTAGAGCCGAAGAGAAACACCAGCAGATAAATCCGGTTGCTTGCCAAGCTACAGTCTCAACACCATTGAAACTGGACCAGTGGAGTGACCAGAATTTTAGACAAGCCCAGTTGGAAGATCCTGACATAAAGTCAATATTACAATTGAAGGAGACGACCAGCAACAGACCTACCTGGCAGGACATTTCCCCATTTAGCCCCATTACGAAAAGTTATTGGACACTCTGGGACTCTCTTCATATTAGAAACGGCGTACTATAGAGAAAATGGGAATCTGACGATGGAAGGAGTTTCAGGTAGCAGATTTTACTACCAAGATCTAAGATTCCACACAGTCTACAGCATTTACATAGTAGCCCTATAGGAGGCCATTTTGGAGTGATAAAGACACTCCAGAGAGTTCGAGAACGATTCTACTGGTGCAAGGCAAGGGAGGATGTGGAGAAATGGTACAAGTCTTGCGATGCTTGTGCAGAGGCACATAAAGGTCCGAAGAAACGAACCCGAGGGAAATTGCAGCGGTATAACGTGGGAACACCATTTGAGCGGATCGCACTCGACATCTTGGGTCCTTTGCCACGGACCGCCAGTGGAAATAAGTACATCCTCGTTGTTATGGACTATTTCCCCAAGTGGCTTGAGGCGTATCCCACTCCCGATCAAGAGGCATGCACAGTTGTGCAGTAATGGGTGTCAAGGTACGGCATGCCCCTACAACTTCATACCGACCAAGGTACGAACTTTACCTCTACTGTTTTCAAAGGACTGTGTCAATTACTCGGCATAGACAAAACCCAGACAACACTCCCACATCCCCTGTCGGACGGCATGGTCTAGAGGTTTAACCGTACCATCATGAATAACTTCTCCCTTCTAGTATCAAGGAACCAGCAAGATTGGGACTTGAATTTGCCATTGTTCCTGCTGGCTTATCGAAGTTCTGTCCATGAAAACACCGGCTATACTCCAGCTCAGATGCTGTTCGGACGCGCACTTCGTTTTCCACGTGATCTCCTGTTTTTTTGTCCCCAGATGCGCCTTCATCGCCTGAGGAGTATATCCAAGATCTCCAGGCACGATTTAAAGACGTACACAACATTGCTCGGGAACGGATTCACATGGCAACGGAGAAAATGAAGACAAGGTATGATCTAAAGGCTACACAACATGAATTCAAGTAAGGAGACGTGGAACCCTTTTCGACGCAAAGGACTCTCTCACAAGCTACAGTGTAACTGGAACGGTCCCTATGCAGTCTTTAAAAGACTGAATGATGTCGTGGTAAGAATAACTAAAACACCTTCATCAAAACCGAAGTTAACGATCGGTTAGCCACATACCACACTTAATGATAATGTTAAAAATTTAAATATAAATATTTGTTAAATTTGTATATGTGTTATATAAATATTTGTACTTATTTTTAACTTTTGTAAATATTTCAATCTTTTAATTTTGCAATCTGTATTTTTAATTTATTGTTGCATGAAGCTTAGTTTTATATTCTAGATTGTATAGTAGCTTAGTTTTCGCCTCCTGGCCAATTGTTGTACCGCACGGGACTTACAGTCTATGGGAGGGGGCAGTGTTACGAATTTGTAAATAATTGTATTTATTTTTGTATAATTCATTCAAAGAGGCTTAGTCAAGCGATAAAATATAAATGTTCTGCATTTCTAGCTCTTTTTCGCGTTAAAATAGCTAATTTTTCTTTAAAAACGCGTTAAAAAGCTCCAATAAGGCAGGAAATGGATTTGGCGCCAAATTTAGCTACTTTTTCCTTCCTTGGTGACATTTTTGGCGACTTTGGTGAGAAAATCCTTATTATCGTTATACCAAATATGGAAGGTCTAACTCCAATATTCTACGAGTTACCAGAACATTCTGTGTTTGATAGAGGGTTATTAAAGCGCCAAATCTGTCAGTCTCAGTCAGTCTCTTGCCAACTAGCTTACAATAAAGAGCTCTGGTCTTCTTTGGATTACAGCTTTGCTGTGTGATCTGATACCATTTGTACTGTGAATTTGCTGTTGACAGCTGTTATCTAAGCTGTGTTTACTGGTGAAAGTGAAGTTGATACTTGGTTTATAGACCTGTATTCTTCTAGAATTTTCTGTAAGTAAAGTTTCCACCCTTTGCAAGATTCGCTTTTCTTTCTCGGACAACTCACGAACCTCCTAGTACGCAACAATAATAATAATAATAATTTTGATTTTGAGGGAGGAAGGGGAAGAATCTTTTTGGTAAGTGGGAGCGATTTGCATAATCTGGACTTTACAGTAGAGCTCTTGCAAAAGCGGCACATGGAAGTTGAAATTGGCTATCTGATTGGCCTTCTGAATTTTACTTCGAAGAACCATTTTTGGGTGTGTTTCGATTTTCGATTTTTTTTTTGGGGGGGGTGGGGGATGAAGGATGGGGCTGATTCGAGAGACCACTTTTTGCGTTAAATTTGCCCTGGGGAATCTATAGGAGCTGAATTCACGAATTCTAGTGTGTGGGTTGGTTATTTGCATTAAATACCAACTGTCATGGAATTTATCGAACTCCCCCCCTTTTCTCCGTATGGGGGTGGGTGGAGCAAATAACAGTTTTACAAGCGCAACTCTGTCCCAATTTGTCTCAGAACGACAATTTTATGTTATCTGTGTTCTATGCGTACCCAACAGGCACTGTAATGGGATTTTGCGAAGTTTCCCCCTTCTCCCTTTGGGGTCGGGGGGGGGGGGGGTATAGAACATGCTTCCAATTGTAACTCTTTTCTAATTTATTTCAGAAAGGAAATTTTTCGGTGTATTCATTGGTTATGTGTGCCTAAAATATTATATAAATGGATTTTGTAAATTTCCTTCTTCCCCCTTTTTTTGGAAGGGGGGGGGGGCAAAAAACATGCTTCCAAGAGCAACTTAATTTAAAATTATCTCAAGAAAACAATTTTTTGTTCTGTAGGTGTGCTATGTGTACCCAACACGCATTATAAAGTAATTTTGAAAATATCCTATTTTCCCCCCTCTTGTGTCGAGGGAGACAAAAAACTTGTTTCCAATAGGTTCCAACCATAAAGTACCAACGAAAAAGTCATTAATATTACTCGATCAGTAATACAATGTTATTGTAATGAAGTAAAAGGGAATTGCCTATGAATGAATTCTCTGTTTGTTTGGCTTGGAATTTTTTAGTTTTTAATATTTTATCATGTGTTCGGTAATCAAAATCTAATACTTTCAGCAAAACTTTTGAAAACTTATGCTTGCTTGCCTAACATTGAAACAGGTATAACTGTATGGCCAGACAATAACGTTAATAAATCAAAGCACAGCACTATTCAAAACTCAATTCTTGAAGCATAACATTCGCAAATACAAAATGTCGCATTAAAATCATATTCTCCGAAACAATAAACGCATAAAAAAAAAAAAAAGTAAGTCACACAAAATAAATATAAAATAAATATATGGCTTATTTACTTTGCCAAAAACTGATTGCGTTCCACCTAATAAAAAAATAAAAGATGAAATAACCAGCGCTTTATCAGAATTAGATTTCATCTGGTTTGATGTATAATTTAACGTTCACATTTGTAACCGAAAATGGAAGCAAGCATTTCTTAAGGTTGACGTCAGTAAAGTATAAAAATGAAATTTCTTTAGGAACGTCTCTATACTTGGAACCCAATACTTTTTGTTTACAGAGAAAGTTGTTGTGAATATGATGGAAATTGAGATCGTTTTTCTAAAAGATGAAGTTTATATTAGAGATTGAAAAGGAATTTCAATACATAACTTTAAAATTTGAATAGTAATAATATTTTCGCTTACGGAAATACTCAATCGAAAATATTGCTTTTTCGTAATGCTAAATCATATAACTTTTTATTTGTCATTTATTATATTCAACATCTTATTATTCTTTTATTGAATTTCAGAAATACTTTTCCATGTAAAAACTTCTTTTTTTCTTTGAAGCAAATATACAGCCGTTTTATGAAAGCGCAGAAACAATTATGAATATTTTCCAAAACCAAATTTCGATTGTCATCGAAATTTTATTTTTTTAATTATCTGCAATTGAAACTCAAAAAAAAAAAAAAAAAAAAAAAAAAAAAAAAGATGATGATATATTATTTATTCTATCGGTAATCTCCATACTGCACTAAAACTAAACAGTACAAGAGTACATCTACTTCAATTCATTTAATAAGGCCTAATATACAAAGTCTATGGGATACATTAATGTTTATTTTATCTATTTATTTATTTATTTTAGTTTTCTGCAGACTGCAACAATATACTCACAGTTTTGTAGTATTTACTCAGTTGTGGCTAAAGTTTTATCGTTTTATTAAAACACAAAGAAACTTCATTTGAAACGAAATTACAAAGGCATTTAGAGATAAAAATAAACAAATAATAACTTTCTCGGTATGATGTAAAAATATTTAATATTTTTTTCCATATTAAAAAAAATTGTAAAACCATAATGAAAGTCAAGATTAAGAACATTGTAAAAAAATACTTTGAAACTCATAAACACGCAACAATTGTTTCGGATCGGAATAATCAAATAACCGTTTTCTTAATGAAGAGTCAGCGTATATATTTCATTCAGAAGCAATTGCTGACTTTTTATGCATTTTATGATGATTGTTTACAAAGTATTTATTAATCACTTAATATAAAAGTTTTAGCCGTATTAACTGTACAAAAATATAGTTTTTACACACTTATTCAGTAATTTTATATGAGGAAGTTATTTTATCAGTATTTCTACTAAACTCTGATTATTTGGAAATGTGTTGTGCTATATTTTATCGCTTTATAAAATAATAAACTAGTGATGTTCAATAATTTAGTAATCAAAGAGGCGACGAAAATATAATAATTCTGTTGCTTGCTATATTTGAATTAGTAAAGAGGTATTTTTTAGTTTCATTAAATTTCCTTCTAAATACAGTCGTCAGCAAAGTTATTGAAGCACATACATATCCGCATTTTTCATACATACACTCTAAGACATAAAAAACGATGCACCAAGAAGGAGTTATCCGAATGGAATGAAACTTGGTAGATGTAATGTACATGTAGAGAAAAACAAATGATTACAGTTTCAGAAAATTTTGATTCTTTAATCAAGAGAAAGAGCTTCACAAAGTGAACAAGTCAATAATGGGTTGGTTAACCTCTGTCCTTTATGTAAGCAGATATTCGGCTTGGCATTGGTTGATAGAGTCGGCAGATGTCCTCTTGCGAGGTATCATGCCAAATACTGTCCAAAGGGTGTGTTAGATTTGACAGTGACTAGGAGCCGCTCTAGGAGCAGTGTCGAGCGATTCTAGCTATGCTAGGCTCCTCCTCCGAAACGTTTATTTTCCCTCTCCCTCCCCCCACCCAAATAAAAAAGAAAAAAATTACAAAGGCCGCCAGAGATAGGTCTCTCACGCGACAAGGAGCGGCAGTGAAAGATGTAGGAATAAACCATTTTTTGATAATGTTTGTGCCCGGATTGCGCCCCACGCGACAAATGGCATTTTAAAGCTTTGAATAGTTCTGTTTATCTATTTGTAATTCTATTTTGTTCACTAATAAAAACCAGTTCACAAGCAATCCAAGAAATAGTAATTATAGTTTATTTAAAATAAGTAGTTTGTTTAAAGGAGTAAATAAAATGATTTTATCACAGTAGAGCATTAGGCAAGTGCTGCTTGGCCGATGATGTTCATTTAGAGCTTCACCCTGAGAATCCTCCGCATTATCAATGGTTGTACATTTGAGGCTGCACTGTAGCTAATGCTGTTGTTACTTGACAACTGCCAGATCTATCCAGAAGATGAGGAAAGTTTGGGATAGGGAGAATCAGTGGACTTTCTTAGAGAGGAAAGCGTTGGTTTAGTGGAGAGAAGTTAAATTAATTATGTTTAATTATAATTTAATCTATTGAATTTGATAACAGTAAGAGGTAGTCATAGATCTTTTTTAGTTTTGCTCTTAAATTTTGATATGTTAAAATGTTTGAGAGCCAATTTGCTGGTTTTGGTGTTGCATTTCTTATGTGCCAAGAGGGTGTCAGTGGGATTGAGTAGTATATGTGTGAAGCTGTGCCCTTTACCCCGCAGGGGCACTCCGGTGATCATAAGCAATGAAAGCAAAATATGTAGCTTACAAATGGCCCATGAGCAGTTAGGAAGGCGGTAATTGTTAGTGTAAGAGACCATGTAGAGGTAGAGATATTAGGGATAAGATCACAGGTGCATTTTTCCTTTAGAGGAATTCGTCCAAAGATCTTGCGATTCCCCCATTAGAAGATTCTTCAAGTTATTTTTAATATAGGAGAGGGAAGAGGTAATTTTACTTTTAATTGGCAGGTTTCTGTTGCTATTATTGCTATTCTATCTGCTTGTTACCTGCTCGCGATACACCTTTGTGCCGAGGCATGTGCTAAAGTAACTGTGTTTTTTAATTGTGTTAAAAGTAGTTTAATTTGATTAACTAGAGGATGTCTTCTCCTGTGTCAAGAAATGGCCTACTGACTGGAGAGCCTGTCACTGTGAATGGGTATTGTTGAGAATTTTTCTGAGTTATCTTTAAGACATATTAAAGCGTTAAATATAGCATATAATTCCGCTTGGAATACTGAGTTTCTCTCATCTAGTCTGCATGTCCCTTGACCATTGGTGCGAAACCGAGTCTTCCATGAAGACACAGAAGGCTGCGGTCACCCCGTAATCCGTCTTGGAGCCATCGGATAAATCGCCACAGGAGCAGCGGGAGAGAAACTATTTTTGGCTAGATTGATTAGATTAGGTGTTATGTCTTCCACCTGATGCAGCTGCAAGCTTGAGGTGAGTTGTTGTAATGGCGTGTTGGGGAAATAGGTGTTTTGAAGGTCAGTGTTGTGTAATTGGATGACGTTTGTTTTAAGAAAGTTATCGTTTAGCTGAAGATGGGCATGTGGAACTCCAGTGATGACAGTGAGGGCGTCAGTTGAGATACGTTTGTAACACCGCGTAATTTGGGTAAGAAACAGTCTTTGAATTGAAATAAACTTTATGACGTCCCTTTTGTTAAATTTTTTCCACAAATACCTGCTCCATATGTAAGAATTTTGTCTATCACTACATAGTACCATAGCTTTAAGAGTTCGCTATTAATGCCGTGTAGTGGTGGTAAATTTGCAAAGCTTTTATTTTGAGTGTGTTAATTTGTGCGAACCAGTTTATGTTTGAGTCTATTGTTAATCCCACAATTTTGATACTTTTGACATGTTTGACGCTGGCGCCGTCAGTTCTCATCTCCGGCGTTCATTTGAGCAGTCGAGGGAAGGCGAAGGTTAATGCCTGACATTTGCCTGGTGACAGTGTTAGATTAAATGATTTCAAGAGAGAGCTGAAAAGTGACAGTGCTTCTTGGGCTTGTTCCTCCAGATCTTTCCTCCTTTTGCCCGAGAGAACAAGGATGATGTCATCTGCATAAGCAAAGGTTTTAAAAACATTACTTTGCATAGCATTTAGAATGTTATTTGCGATGAAGTTCCAGAGGATTGGTTCCAGGCAGTTTTGTGCATAATTGATTAAAAAGTAATTGAATTACAATTGAATTACAATTAAATTACAATTATAATTACTTTACTGTCAATTGGTTAACAAGTAATTGGTGAAAAATAAATTGAATTATTACAAATAAATTGAATAAGTAATTCAATTTATTTGAAATCAGTTACTTGTTAATTGATTGACAGTAAAATAATTATAATTGTAATTTAATTGTAATTCAATTACTTTTTAGTCAATTATGCCCAACACTGGTTCCAGGAAACAGCCCTGGGGACAGTCTTTGGATTGTGTGATGGTTGAAAAATCAGATCACCAATTTATCAAGATGATTCTGTTGGAAAGGTAGGAACAAATGTTCCCCGGACAATCCAATGTTTGAAGTGTATTAAGAATGTAAGGTCATTCTGTGTTATCGAATGCTTCTTTAATATCTAGAGAAACTAGAGAAATGTAATTTCCAGAGCTGTAGCTGCTGGCGCAGGAAGACAAGATTTGAGATAAAACCATTTCTGCGGATTTCTCCTCTCTGAACCCAAATTGATTGTTGTTTATTAGATCGTTAGATTTTAGATAATTGTTAAGTTTATTTACAAGTAGTTTTTCTAGTAATTTTCTCAGAGTAGGTAACAGGCAGGTCGGTTTATAACAATAGGGTTCAGAGGGGGTCTTCCTTTGCTTTAGGAAGTATGCAACTTCTCTAGTGCGAAGTGTTTTTGAAAAGTATTTGTAGCTTAAGCATTGGTTTGTCCATTGGAAAATGATTTTGTGGACACATTTGTAGGTGTGTTTAAAGAGTTTAAAATCTATTCCATCAGGGTCTGGGGCCTTTTTATCATTAACGATGTTGAGGGCATTGCGGATTTCCACCTCCGTGAAGGCTTTGTCCGCAAATGCGTGAAATGTGGTGCTTCTTTTGTGTTATGACTGGGGGAGAGAAGAGATGTTGTGTAATGTGTTCAAGCAGAGCCTCCTTAAGTAGATGCCTTCCACGCGCTTCGAATCCCAATGTTAAATTAGGCAACATTTAAAAAACAAAACTAACGCTAGGTGACAGCACCTACGCAGAGCTTCTGTTTTCTTCTGTTTCATAGATAAGTTATATTTTTCATATAAAATCTAGCTATTAATTTCAATTTAAAGTCCAAAATTGTCTTTTTTTTTTTCTTTTAATTTGAAAAAATGATGTGAAAGTGCTTTATCGTAAATATTTTCAAAAAAAATATTCAAATATTTATATTTAAAAAAGTATAGGGAATAGGGTTTAATTTTCTTCGAAAGTGGACAAGACCTATTTTAGCTTTTCAACTAATTGAATTACAACGTATCAAATAAATAACACCTTTTTTTTTTTTTTTTTTAATATATTATTAATTAAAAAACGAAATTTAAAATTAAATAAGCAAAAACATGGCATGTCTATCACGCGATTAAATTATTTTTTATATATTTATTCAATAAAAATTTCAAAAAATTTTTTAATATAGATATCAGATGAAAGTTTCGTTTATATAAATTAAAATCTCTGAACTTTAAATGAGTTCAGTTTAGAATGAATAATTTATAATGATAAATTATTAAAATCATGTCTTTTTTTTCTTTTTTTGGTCATGTCCTTTACGTTACATTTTTACCTTATTAGGTGTGAATTATTTTTCTTAAATCGAGAATTTTATTTTATTTATAAGAAAAATAGACCAGCACATTAACGGGATAAGTTAACATTCAGTAATAAAAATTGGAGAAGAAAACAATCTGTTGTCTAGTCCGTCAGAAAAAATAAATAAATAACCACCAAGATTTAAATTTTTTAAATTAAGGATTTCTTGAGTATAAGTTTTCTCTCGCACGAAAAGTTTTTTTTTTTTTTTTTTTTTTTTTTTTTTTCCCAAGATTTTATTAGCTCCACCAGTTCCGAGAGGGTATGCTTTCGAAACTGATAGATATTTTCGAAATAAAGTTGTGTTATGTTTACATGTTTTGAGGTCTCCTGAAACGAAAAATGTTTTTAGCGGTTGGTCTGTGCGCGTCGGTTTGTCTATCTCGGATATACTTGGAAAATGCTGAAAGTGTATTTCATTTTGTGTTAAGTGTTTTTCATATAAGACTAAATTTAAATGCACAATCTGATGTGCACATAGTTTATTGAAAACATACAGGGCTATCCAAAATTAAGCTAAACGTTCTTTTCTGTAGAATGTAATTGACGGAAGTGCTTTGGTACACTTTTTTATGTCGACGAATACTGTTGAAGAAGGAAAATTAATTTTTCGAACCTATAATGTAAAAAAAGTATTTTTTTTTTAAGTTCTATCTTCAACTCAGGTTTTTGAATAAAGTCACGTTTTGAGGTTCCCTGAATACAAAAAACTTTTTTTTTTTTTTAGTTTTTAGCGATTGATTTATATGCATATTTATTATCAGAAAAACTTAAAAACAAACAAATGCAGGAAATTCTCAATTGTATTTTAAAACTCGTATTAGGTTTCAAATTGAAAAATTTGATAAAGATTGGCAAATTTAAGGACAAATTAATAACATCCTTGAAATAATTTTACTTCCATTACCCTACTACCATAGGTAATGAAAGTATTGTGTTCGGTCCAAAAATTCGATATCGAGTTTTCCCCTGATTTATATTTAGCCAGTATATGTGTTTGTGTGTATATATATGTGAGTGTATGGATGTGGGGATATTTTTCATTTTTCTGATAATTTTTCAAATCAGTACTCATGATATTTAATTTTTACATGAATTTTTAATTCCATATTCCATTTCTGTGGTAAAAGGTTAATAAAAGTAATGTTTTGAATCTTAAAACTTAATACTTTTAAAAAGAACAAAAGTAGAAATAAAAATTTTCTATTTTTTCTTTTCAAGATTCCCAACACTTTTGTTTCGATTTAACTGAAATAATCAAATTTTTATACGCATTTACACAAGTCTTTAAAAAACAGTGGTATTAAAAAAATATAAATCAATCTTGATCCTATATTGGAGTATTTTATAGTTTTATTCATTTTATGAAAAAAACTACAAAATACTCCAATATAGAGTGACTTGAAAGTAACTAAGAACAAGTTATTTTTCCGTATTCCTACAGCAATAAATAAAAATTTTATTTCATTTTGTAATAAGCATAACTATTTTTATTTGTTAAATCTAACTTACTAACAGAGAGGTGTCAACCCTTCGAATTTTTATATCATAATTTCTTTTAAATTTATCTTCGTCTTAATCACACAATTTACGATAATAAAGAAAAATAATGTTTTTTGTGAAAAATATTATTGATATTCAAAAATCCGGAGGGTTGGCAATATTGCATTAATTATTTATGCAGTTTACATACCTTGTCTGGAAATATTTGGAAGCAATTTTTTACGCTGAATTGCATTGCTTGGTATTTCGTGGAAACATATATTTTCACGGCTACTGTCTGATTTATAAAATGGAACGACGCAATACACCATATTATAAAAAAAAAAAAAAAAAAAAAAAAACTCTCACATTTGTTAAATTAATAAAACATAAACCAGAACTCAATTGAAGCTCAATTGCATCGCGCTCGCGGGAAATAAACATAACTTTACGTACGGTATCAAGCGCCATCTACTGGCTAGGTTCTTCTTGTACTGTTGCCAAGTTTTCGAGCGACTCGCTAGGCATCTACTTAAGGAGGCTCTGGTTCAAGATTGTTTTTTCTTGAGGAAAGAGCTGGAGGTCTCTCTAAATGCAATTCGGTAAGAGTGAAGAATTTGTTTCAATATATATATATATATTTTTTTTTGGCTAAGCCGAATTTCTGTATTTGTGTGGTGCAGAAGCTTTTCCAGGCTTCATGTTTAGCTTTGTTAAGTTGTTTTTTAAAATTTTGTTGATAATAATTTGATTTGTTTTTTGTGTCATTGAAGCCGGCTTGCTTCTATGTATTTAGTTTTACGTCTGAGTGCTGTGAGTTTTTTTCTCATGCATGTCAGCAGGCGAGATCAAAATCTGTTGATGGAATGCCGTCCTGTGGATTTGAGTTTGAAGGATGCTGTAGCAGCGGTTCGAATAGAGGTGATTAAGTTTTCTGTGAAACTATTGAGTTGCTCCTGATTTGTGATCTGTCCTTATTGTTGCGTGAGAGTTTGTGCTTGTTGTTTTAGGAGTTTGGTGAAGTTTCTAAAGTTTCCTCTATTTGTTGCAAACCTACGTTGTATTTTTGTTTGTGGTGATTAGTGCTGGGCGATGTTGACATTTCTTAAATCAATATATCGTTCGTCTAAAATACCGATATAAGGATATATCGATTTAATGCAGCGTTACCAATTGTAGGGTAGTCCCTACACGTAAGGACTTTTAGCAGTTTTCTTTAGAATGTAGAGACGGTTTATAGTTAGTTTGTTGGGTTTAATGTCTCAGTAGTACAGCGTTACAATATAAAAAGTTTGGTGTTAGTTTGAACCAAAACTTGATACTGAAGTAGCTGCAACCACCTCATGGTTTAACTTTTTACCATCATTTGTTAACTTTAGATAAACCAAATATAAGTATTATGAAAAAAAAGAATGAAAAATCAAAATTTGCCGGGACGGGGATTGAACTGAAGATCTTGTCTCAAGTCAAACACTCTGACACTGTGCCACGCTTTATTGCTCACTTATTATATTTCGTTGATTTTCATAAAAGGGATTAAATTTTCTAGGGTCTTATCTTAACCCATAAGTGAATAGTTGCTCAAAATTTGCCATTTAGCCTATGTTTTCGACCTCTTTTAATTTAATCTTGGTTTGGTTTCAATAGGAATTTTACTGATTTATACTGAGTGGATGTATGGTAGCTCCAATTTTGGTGCAACTTAAATTCATTCGCAGGAAGTAGAAAACTTAAAAATGAGGTTGAGCCATATAATGGTATTGCTTATAACATTACTCCATATATAGTAGGATATAAAATTATTCGAGCGCTAGCAATATTTTCTATATAAAAAATGTACACTTAATACTGCTCTGTAAAATAAATTCTTGTCAAATCATGTTCTTAGTCCGTCTAAGAAACAGCCTTCTGATAAAGATATAATGCTTTAATACTAATTATTATAAAATTATTCATTATTTTCCACAGTTCAAAATTTATACATCAGTATAATTAATATAGCGCAGTTTTGTTTTACCACAAACTATATTATATGGACTCGTGATGTGACATTTCATGAGTAACATTCAGAACATTTAAAAACACCCAAATTTATTATTATTATTTTAACTAATTGATAAATTCAGAATTTTACTATTTCGTACTACTTTGTAATGCACTAAAATATTTATATGCCCCACTTACATGCGAATAAATTGCAAAATTGCAAGTATCAGCAGAAAATTGCTAATTAAGAGAAGCGCTTCACACATGTTATTAAATTTCTAGTGCCTTGAATCTCCTAATAAATATAATTCTTAATTAAAATTTTCTAAAATATAATTCTTTTTAAAAAGTTTACGAGATTTACTTTTTTTTTATTGAAATTTTAAAATTTTTACTTATTTTAGATTAAATTACATGAAATATTACAAAAGACAAAAATACTTAAATAGCTAACTCAGTATAGGGAAATAAATTTGATAGAAAGAACAATTTGGTGCATTTGAAGAGGGGAAAAAAAATCAATTTTCACAGCATTTAAAATTATTTTTAAATACTCATACTGTTCGAAATACCCATACCTTCGAGTACGCATACCCTTTAAATACGCATACCTTCCAAATAAATAAAAATTAGATATTAAAATAATCATATCTAAAATAACGCCGTTGTTTGAATTAATTTATTTTTGACAATATGACAATGTCGTATTCTGTACTAATATTGATGAATTTAATGAAGAAATATTATTAATTACATAAAATATTAATAAAGAATAGTTAATTCACTTATCTAATAGCCATAAACTGGGATTTCTTATTTATAAATTATAGGAACTGGCAAAAAATATAACAAAAAGTAGCAGAAGAAAATACTAATATTGACAAAATAAATCTCTTGAAATCAAACGAATTTTGAATGAATGAATAGTCCCATTTCATCTACCCAAACTTAACCGGAATGCTTGTATCAGAAATCAGAATCAGTTTTCATTTTGCTTCTGCACATGCGTTAAAACCGCAATCATGGCTCATCGAAAGAATGCATCTTTTAAACCGATATTCTCTTTTTCCCAGTGCGCCTGCGTAACACTAAATCGAAACGGCATTTCGAATGAATATTATTCGCTTGATTTTTTGCGGTTTCATTCAGTCAAGATTTTTATGATTTAATTGTCTAAGAGTGCGCATGCTTGACTAAATCGTTATCCCGTTGAATGAATATGAATGGCTATCTGGCATTATTCCAGCATAGAATCGGTTTAATCTGGCATTATTATAGCATAGAATCGGTTTAATCTGGCATTATTCCAGCATAGAATCGGTTTAGTCTGGAATCAGATTTTCACGTGCTTTGATGTTTCTGCATCGATATTTTACGGAAGATGAAATTTTTAAATCGGATAAACGATATTAGCTTTAAATCGATATTTTATTTTACATCGATATCAAGCCCAGTCCTAGTGGTGATGTTTGTAGTGTGTAAGTGATGTATTTATGGTCGGAGCAGCTGTAAGTGTCCAGGACTGACTAGTGGTTATTTTTTGGAAAGGTGGAAGGATTTACTATGGTAAAGTCTGGCCAGCCTTTTCTGTCGGCAAAATCCAGAACTGATAGTAGGGCCCTTTCCATAATGCTCCAAACGTCCTGAGTGGGGGGAGAGATCCGGAAACTTTGCTGGCCAAGGTAATGAAGCTCTCTCCGTACGCGGGCGAGCATTATCATACAGATATATACGCTCAGGAAGGCGTGATATGAAGGGCAACATAACGGGGCGTAGAATTTTGCTGACACACCGCCGTGCTCTTAATGTTCCGCGGATGACAATGAAAGGGGTCCTGCTGTGAAATTAACTGGCATCCCAGACCATCACTTCTGGTTGTCGGGCTGTACGGCTAGCGACAGTCAGAATGGAATCCCCCTGTTCCCGGTTGTCTCCACACATGTCTTTGCAGATCATCGAGGCTCAGATTGGAGCGGAACTCATCACTCCAGACAATTCTTTTCCATTCAGTGACATTCCAGGTCGAATGTGCCCGGCATCACTGCAAATGGGCTAGTCGGTGTACGGAATTTAATAGTAGTCGGCGCAAGGGGCTCCGTGAGCACAACCCTCTTTCTCTGAGCAACCAATTAATGGTCTTTCAAGTCTTTGAAGTACCGGTTGCACGTAGGATCGATGATAATGATGAATTTAGGGCTTTGAGTACCACTCCGACAATTCATCGTGTCTCATGTTCTGTCCTCTCGCAAGGCCAACCGTTTCCTTCTTGACGCTATGTCTGTCCATGATTCACCCATTCCAGGCAACGTCGTCTCGTAGTAGCATCGCTCCTAATCAAATAATAAAAAATTCGCCGATTACACCAACCAGCTTCTTTGAGCTCAACTACTTACACTTATCTCTCAAATGCTGACATCTGCGCATATTGTTCGCCCACCTGTATGTGAGGCACAGTTACTGTCTATCTGATTAGACGGAATAAAATTCTCAATGAATGTATGAACTGGAATCGAAATTTCTCCCCTTTAGTATTCTGTCAGCTGCGCAGTTAAGATGCGCTGCAGCGTCACATGTTCATTCAATGTCAGCGAAACTTTAAAATTTTGCATTTTCCATCGAAACCTGTATGCATGTAAAATTGTGTCCAATTTGCATTAATCCTTCTTGGTGCGTCGTTTTTTTTTTTTTTTTTTTTTTTTTTTTTTGTCTTAGAGTGTACATATGTATATATATATATATAGATAGATAGATATAGTTTGATGAACATCATGACTCGATAAATATTTACTTAACAAAACAGTATTAGGTGCACATCTTTTAAATACGAATCACTGCTCGTTGCTAGCGTTTGAATAATTTTGCTGCCGACTGTATATTGGGTGATTCAAACTCCGTGTACAAACTTTTAGGTGAAATATTGCACATCGCAGGGATTAAGAATTGCATAGAACTTCTTACTCGCAAAACTCAAGAACTCTGGTTTTCTCGATACCTGTAATCAGTACACTTCACAATAATATAATCAGCGTACTAAATACATGGGATAGAAACAACCTTATTACTACACTATGTCTTAAAATGCAATTAATAAAATCAAACGTCATTTTCTTAAATGATACCAAGAGCCTTACTTAAAATTGCAATGGGGAGATTTTTGAATGATATGTACAGAACACTATGGATTTTTCTTAAGCATGTCTCTAAATTTTTGCAGGATTTCATCATGAGTACTTACGCCTTGGACAATCAGACTTTCATTATTAGAGAATAATATACGACAGATGAAAGTACAGAACGAGTGAGACAGTACAGGGTACATTTGGTGCAAAGCTTGGACCCGACAGACGCACAATAACAAACGCACAATAATAAAGAAAGACGCAAAATAATAAAGAAACTGAAGAAGACTGGAATCGATCTAAATAATCATTGGAGAACATCCACGGCCAGGAGCAAAAAAATGGGCAGTGTCAGGAAATCATATATTGAGAGTCTCACGCTTTTGGTATCTGTTGGCGTGAGTGCTATGCTGCTTGCGGAACCTGTATATCCCTGCCTCAAATGTACAGTAAAACACCAAACCTTTTTGTTGCTGAAGAGAAGGTGATGTTTTATTATTATCTCCTAAGAAAGTGGGAATAATATTATAGTGTTTTACATTTCGTGTGTTGCTTTAAAATAAAATAAAAGAGACTTCGAAAATATTTAACTATTAGATACACAACACATGCAAAATTTATTTGTTTATTTATTTATTTATTTATTTATTTTTGTAAGTTTAGCGTTATCTTTTATCACACCCACTCATATTGTTCAAAGAAATTAAAAAATTTGTTTTTAACAGGTACCGAAACAAAACGAAACATATGAAATTTCAAAATTCAAAAACAAATCTTTCCGGTTCAGTTGGTTTGTTGATGGTTGATCAACTTGATGGTGGTATCAAGTTGACTAATAAACTTGGTAGACACCCTGATATGGACTATATAGATTTTGATTTTTAAGCAAATCTGCTCTTAAATACATTTTTTTACCATGTGATTTTAAAACATTTAAGCGGCCGCTACTTGGAAACAAAATGGCGGATCAAGCACATTCATCCACGATATGTTTAAGATAAGTCCACTGTACAAATTTGGTTGAGATTTATACAGTATTTCGGAAGTTATCGCGATGACAAGCTTTTAAGTGGCAGTGTTATTTCAGGTAACTGCCATTTTAGAAATAATTGGTAGATAAAGCTGTTTATAAGAAGCTTGTTTGTGCCCTTGATATGGGTTATGTACATATATATATGGAGTTTTAAGCAACTTGATTCATAAATACTTCTTTTATGTAAATTTTAAACTTTCAAATTTCCCCCACTTAAAAATAAAATAGTTCTTTGAGTTGGCTAACGAACTTGTACAAAATTTTTTTTTTTTTTAAATCACCGACCAACTTTGGTTTGAGTTAATTCAATATTTCGAAAGTTACCATAATGACAACATCACAAGCGGCTGCGTGACTTCATATGAGCTAGTCACTTCAAGTAAGACTCCTATATGATAAGAGCTGGCGCAGTGTCCGCCATTTTCTAGCCCTTTAAATATGTATATATGTATGATAGTTAAAGCGATTCCATGTTTTTTTTAACCCTTTATAAGGCCGAGAGAATATTTTCCCCACCAAATTCGTTATCGTTTTATTCACCTGGCACCGATTTTTTAAAATAATGATTCCTGTGTATCATTTTTCTGGAAAAACATCAGTATGAAAATTCTTTTGATAATTCTAGTGGGAAAAAAATTAAAAAGTAGTTGTTTGTGACAATCCTGATTATGCTAATACGATGGGTTGTGAGAAATATGCGATTGACTAAGAGAATAAGATGCCAAAAGTAAAATTAATTATTTCTAATAGGCTAAATGAATTTTTTACTTTACATCAAATTTTATTTGTGAAAATAGTTTAATGTACCATTTGAGGAAAAAATGGTTTAATAAAGGGGTTAAGCGGTATCATACTTTTCTGCTGCAAATAGGTATTTAGAAACATACCTGGTAAAGAAACAAATGTTGTATAAAAAAAGAGAATAAAAGAAAATAAATAAAAATTTCGGGAAGAAAATGTATATTTGTAACACAATTAATTTAGCACACAATGATAAATATATCATTAGATTACTGCTTCTGTTTTCTTTTCTTTTTTTTTTATGTAGTTTTTCAATAGAAAACTCATGCAGGGAATGACTGACAAACTTTATGAAAAAAATCACTTTTGTTTTTATTTTACTAAAGATTTATGGAAGGCAGGCGATCAATAATTAATGAATTGTTTTTGATTGAACTGGCTTTTTTATTTGTTTTATTTTGCTATCTGAAATAATTTTTAAACAAATAAGCAAATAAAGTGAATTCTTATCAAAAGAATTTTAAAAAACGTTGTTTCTAGGTTCTGTTATTTTTAGGAGGACAATTTTGGAAGGCAAATTTAGGAGACAAATTTGGAAAATTTGCACTGGAAACAGCGAAACAATGTGTCTCAAAATATGTGTGGTACTATATGCCAGCTTCAGTTCACAAACTATTGATTCATGGAAAAGACATAATAGAAAATTTTTCTATTCCAATTGGACAATTGTCAGAAGAAGCTGAAGCCCGAAATAAAGAGTTTCGTAAATACAGAGAATAACACACGAGAAAAATCGAAGAGCGTGTAACGAAGATTTGCTACATCACTTGTTATTAACATCTTACCCCATGATTTCAAGCATGAGAACGAAAAAAAGAAATGTGCAAATGAAGGAACATTTTCCAGAAACACAGGAACTTTTACTTTAAATCGTAATATGTAATTACATTTATAATATAATTTTTAAACAAATAAGCAAATAAAGTGAATTCTTATCAAAAGAATTTTAAAAAACGTTGTTTCTAGGTTCTGTTATTTTTAGGAGGACAATTTTGGAAGGCAAATTTAGGAGACAAATTTGGAAAATTTGCACTGGAAACAGCGAAACAATGTGTCTCAAAATATGTGTGGTACTATATGCCAGCTTCAGTTCACAAACTATTGATTCATGGAAAAGACATAATAGAAAATTTTTCTATTCCAATTGGACAATTGTCAGAAGAAGCTGAAGCCCGAAATAAAGAGTTTCGTAAATACAGAGAATAACACACGAGAAAAATCGAAGAGCCTGTAACGAAGATTTGCTACATCACTTGTTATTAACATCTTACCCCATGATTTCAAGCATGAGAACGAAAAAAAGAAATGTGCAAATGAAGAAACATTTTCCAGAAACACAGGAACTTTTACTTTAAATCGTAATATGTAATTACATTATTTAATTTTAACATTTAACTATTTAACGTTAAACATTTACTTAATTTTAACATTTTATGACAGATCACGGCAATCATTTACATTTCCCCCCATTTTGGGGTCTAACGGTACTTTTCAGTACCATTAAAGTAAAATTATTTTATTAAATATTAAAAAAAAAAAAAGTAATTTCTGATTTATTAAATTTGTTTTAATCATCTAAATTCTATAATATTTTCACGATAAAAATTTTAATATATTTTCTGTCGTTAATTAATACAGTTATTCAGATAAATTTCTCGATTGATAATTTGGGGGTAGACAGAATAAAAATTTATTTTTCTCTAAAAGTGGCGATTTGTGGCAAAAATCCTTTTCACAGATTAAAATGTATACTTTTGGGAGTAGTAAACTGTGTTTGAAATTTTGGACAATTTTGGACAAAAAAAGTTACATAACTTATAAGTTTAATTTTGTTGTTAATTTCATATTCACATTTCATGTGTGAATCACAACATAAAAAACCAACAAAATGTTGGCAGAAGTACCTTAAACTTTTATTAGGACATTATTTAAATTATTTTTATTTCGTATTTTTTTATAGTTTTCTTAAGTGCCACTTGATGGCTATTCAAATAAAGTCACTGAAATTCATCGAAAAATCTTATTTCTGAAAGTTTTCGTTTTGAACTTATTTATATACAACAAAACTTCGAGTAATTGAAGAAATAACCGTATATTTGTATTTTTTAGACATTCTTTTAAATTATTTCACTGCAAAATATCAGTTATTTAGAGGTTGATTTTTGGGCCTATGTTCGTATTTTAACATTGTTCGATCCACTGTGCGCCGTTTTGAAAAAAGATGACGTGAATTGTTGCTTAATAAACTTGGTTGGTACTGGTTATAGGCTAAATGCATAGTTGCCAACATCCTAATTAATATTCCGTAATATTGTTGGTTCCCGCCTTTTATTTCATACCAGTCTTTTTTCAGAGGTTTTTTTTTTTTTTTTTTTATTTAATCGTAATTACATTTGGAGAGAGCTACAGTCGGTAACAAAAGTCTCCGAACACTAGCAAAAATTCCTATGTAAAAAAAGTACACTTAATACAGTTTTGTTAAATAAATCCTTGTCGAATCCTGTTATTAGACTGACTGAGAACAGGATTCGACAAAAATTTATTTAGCAAAACTGTATTATGTGTACTTTTTTTATATAGGAATTTTTGCTAGTGTTCGGAGACTTTTGTTACCGACTGTACTCTAAAAATTAAGCGGCGTAGAAAAAGAAGAGGATATTAACAGTACTACGGAATATTAATAAGGATGTTGGTAACTAAGTAAATGTGTATCAAATTTTAAGCAAGTCCGTTTTTAAATACGGTTTGAATCTGAATTGGAAAATTTTAAGTTTCCGTCACTTGGAAATAAAATGGTGGTTCAACAGGGTTAATCACTGAGCTGAAGAACAACTGGAGCAAATGCTTCCAATACTTTTACACAGTGTTCGTGTGTGCCAGTTTTTCTGCAATCGTTCGCCTGCCTTGCATGGCAAGCAACATTTGTCGGGTCGTCTATTACTATTATAATCTTTAAAGAATTAAAATTTAAAATTGTAATGTCATGTTTAGCATATGGTTGTTCGAACAGACAACCTTTACACAATTTTACTTTGAAATATAAATATATCAAAGGCTTTTTGCCATGCAACGCTCGGAAGACAAACCTTCAAAAAACGGCACGCGAAAACTGGTCTAGCATTTCTTCCAGTTGTTCTTCAGCTCAGTGGGGTTAATAAACTCATTCGAGATATTACTAAAATAAGTCCACTATCCAATTATGGTACGAATTGGTTGAGTTTTACGGCAGTTATTGCGAAAACTAAATTTTAAGTTGTCGCATGATTGCAAGCCTCCGCCGTTTTAAGGCAACATTATAGATAAAGTTAATTAACAAAGTTAATTGAGACCTTACTAGGGATATGTGTATAAGAAATCTTGAACAAATCTATTCATAAATACGTTTTTTATGTAAATTAGAAATTTCCAAGTGGCTGCCACTTTGAAACAAAATGACGTATCAACTTGGTTAAAGATCTCATCCAAGATGTTTTTAAAATAAGCCCGCTGTCAACCTTTCGTTCGCATTGACTGAATATTTCAAAAGTTATCGCGATGAGAAATTTTCAACTGGCCTCCGTGATTTTAAGTAGCAGGAGTTTTACAACAAGATGGCGGATCATTCCTTTAATGTACCCGTTTAAGGTAGACTTGAAAGCAGCCCAATGTCAATATTCGGTTCGAATTAATTGAGTATTTCGTAAGTTATTGCGATGTGAAGTTTTCATGTGGCTGCATGATTTTAAGTGGCCCCATAATTTCAAATTACCAGCATTTTGAAACAAGATGGAGGTTTTACGTTATACAATATGTTATGTTGACATCATGATATGGACTATGTATGTAATGAATTTTAAGCAAATACGTTTCTTGCCATACGATTTTGAAATTTTCAAGTTGCTGCCACTTGGAAAGAAAATGACAGAGCGACGTGGATAACATACTCATCCGAGATACTTGTAAGATAAGTCCACCGTTTAACTTTTATTTGAACTGGTTCAGTATATCATGATGACAAAATATCCATTATATGTATAAATATATATAGAGAGAGTAGACTGACCAGATCAAAGTACCTTTATAATAGAGCAGCGTTAAAAATTGCTACAGTTATCCAATTACGGATGCATTTTTTCATTCCTAATAAATAAGGACTAAAAATAAAGTATTATCGAACAATAATTTATTTTCTACAATTATTTTAAAACTTAGAAAAATGCCTTCAAAATAAAGGAAGTCACCCAGATGTCCCCATTTGTCCCCAGGAAATAGGGACATTTGGTCAGCTTAATATATATAGAGAGAGATTTTATATAGAGATAGAGTTCCGATCGATTTCTAAAGAAATCAATCTAATTATTATTATTATTATTATCTACTTATTTTAAACGTTTTTTATGGCTACTGACTTCAAACTGATACTGCTAATCCTCACCATTTTGTACTTGTTTCACATGCCGTTTGAGCCCTACTCTACATAAAACATTCTTGAACTGTAAGATAAAATCGATGTAACACAAATCCTAAATACCACAAATAAAAATATAACGCAGTAATAATTTACGTTCCAATATGCACGTTCAAAAGAAAAGCATGATTTCGGTAAATTGCCTTTTTACTTTCTCTTACCCATAAGGTAGAGAAAGTATTGTTTTTGGGTCAAATTTTCGAACGCGAGATTTTGTAAATACTTTCTCTTACCCATAAGGTAGAGAAAGTATTGTTTTTGGGTCAAATTTTCGAACGCGAGATTTTGTAAATACTTTCTCTTACCCATAAGGTAGAGAAAGTATTGTTTTTGGGTCAAATTTTCGATCGCGTGATTTTGTTATATTTACACGTTTTGAGGTCCCCTGATAACGAAAATCATGTTTTTAGCAAATGGTCTGTGTGTATGTCTGTGTGTCTGTGTGACTGTGTGTATGTCTATGTGTCTGTGTGTCTGTGTGTGTGTTTGTCTGTTATCAGCATATCTCAAGAACAAATAGCAGCAGACATTCCAAACTTGGTATTCTAAATGTGCATCATATATAGATGCTACAGTAAGCTTTTCGTTAAGATCAAGCAAATGGTTCGTGTACAGGGACAATCAAGAGAATTCTAATACATTACGCCTATGGGGGAAATTGCAGGTAAGTAGAGTTTAACGTCTATAGACTGCACTAAACCAAATGAAACGAATATATATATTTTGTAATATAGCCAACTGGGAAAAAAATTGTTTATGTAGGAGCCTCGCCTCCCCCCCCCCTGGGGGGAAGTCCCCCCTCGAGGGGAGTTAATTTTCATGATGGGTATCTTTCAAAAGAGCTCGCCAATACCTTTAAAACGAATGGTTGAACAATCGATCTGCGATAATTTAAAACAAAGTTATCGATTTTTTTCACTTTTAACAAAATAATAATAATAATAATAATAATAATAATATTTTTTTTTTCTTTTTATATTGAGAATAAAATGAACTTTTTTTGGATATTTAGTGTTATACTACTTCTCTAATATGGAAATCGTCTGCATTATCATAAAAAATAATTTTTTAAATAATAATTTTAATAAATTATTTTTTAAAAACAGAATTATTTTTTAATAACCGAATTAAATTTTGTATAAATGTAGGTGCATTAATGAAACGGGGGGTTGAGGGGGGCGGTAGCCCCCTCACACAGAATTAATTATCATATAAAACTCTTCCGAAGCCTAATTTGAATTGTTTAACATAGGTTTACATAACATCGTTATCTTACCTCTTTATCTCCAACCTGTATTTATAGTATTAAATTTCAGGGTAAGAGAAAGTCGTGTGAGTGACACACCAGATTATTTTTTTTCCCCCTGCAAGCAACATATATATATATATATATATATATATATTTGTATATTTGTACATTAATGTTCAGAATCAAAAATAAATGCTTAAATTATTATTAACTTTTATTGTGATAAACTGCGTATTTAATATTTATCGCACATTAATACGAAAAATGAAAGTGGTAATGATAAAATTATCTTCATTCTTGTCGCATACGGAGAAAATATATACTACATTCTGATGCAAGAGTTTAATCATTCTTGCATCAGAATACAGTATATATTTATGTTCGGAAAAATACCGAAAACTTTTATGGTAAATAAAAGGAGGGGGAATTCTCAAGGGAGATTTCTCATTTGTAAAAATAGAGATTTTATTTATGGAATACATTCAAAACCGTATGACAACTTCATCCTGAAGCTTTTTTCTGCAATTTTCCTTTTTTGTATCTGTGTATCTTCTTCTATGTATCTCACAGCCATTCACATACCCCTCCGCAACCTGGAAAATGTAAGGTGTGAAATAATTAAACACGATACTTCTACCTCTAAAAGTAAAAATTCATATAAAAAACTATATTACCTAAATGAAAACTTAAATGAAAAATTATTCATTCTCCCCACAACTTTGAATGCTTCCTTTAACAGTTGATTAATATGATACACATTTCACTGTACAGACATTAATGCACATCATACAAACAAGACGAAAAAAAAAAAAAAAAAAAAAAAAAAAAAAAAAAGAAAAGAAAAGAAAAGCCCTTCAAATAATGTACCAGGTTTTCTAAAGTTTTAAAGCTGAGTTTTGTAACTAATATGTATATATATTTAATAATCTGGTGTGTCACTCACACGACTTTCTCTTACCCTAAAATGTAAAACTATAAATACAGATTAATAGGTAAGATAACGATGTTATGTAAACCTATGTTGAACAATTCAAATTAGGCTTCGGGAGAGTTTTATATGATAATTAGTTCAGTGTGAGGGGGGGACTACAGCCCCCCTCAACCCCCCGTATCATTAATGCAGCTACATTTATATAGAATTTAATTCGGTTATTAAAAAATAATTCTCCTTTAAAGAATAATTTATTAAAATTATTATTTAAAAAAATTATCTTTTATGACAAGGCAGACGATTTCCATATTAGAGAAGTAGTATAACACCAAATATCCAAAAAAAGTCTATTTTATTTACAAAAAAAAAAAAAAAAAGTACGATTTTTTTCTAAGTTATTTTTTCGTTAAAAGTAAAAAAAAAATCGATAACTTTGTTTTAAATTATCGCAGATCAATGGTTCAACCATTCGTTTTAAAGGTATTGGCGAGCTCTTTTGAAAGATACCCATGATGAAAATTTACTCCCCTCGAGGGGGAACTTCCCCCCCCCGAGGGGGGAGGCGAGGCTCTTACATACACAAAAAAAAATATTCCCAGTGAACTATCTCTATTACAAAAAATATATATTCGTGTCATTTGGTTTAGTGCAGTCTATAGACGTTAAACTCTACTTTCCTACAATTTCCCCCATAGACGTAATGTATTAGAATTCTCTTGATTGTCCCTGTACACGAACCATTTGCTTGATCTTAACGAAAAGCTTACTGTAGCATCCTTATATGATACACGTTTAGAATACCAAGTTTGAACTTTCTGCCATAATTTGTTTTTGCGATATGCTGATAACAGACAGAGACACAGACACACACACACACAGACACACAGACATACAGACATACACACAGACCATTTGCTAAAAACACGATTTTCTTATTCAGGGGACCTCAAAACGTGTAAATATAACAAAATCTCGCGTTCAAAAATTTGACCCAAAAACAATAATTTCTCTACCTTATGGGTAAGAGAAAGTAAAAAAAAAAAAATAAATAAAAATAAAACGAAGATTTATTTATTTATTTATTATATTTTTAATATTATAAATATGCGCTAAATACAAGGAGTGCGGTTAAAAAAAATTTAATTTGATTGAATTTTCACCCAATTCTATCATTCGATAAGCTACAATTTTGCGTACTTACATAATTCCGATGACAATACATGCTCAAGTAATAACGAACTTAGGGGTGTATCTCTGGGACTTCAACTCCAGCTCGGAATTTATTTCGAATTTTAATCAATTCCTACCATCCGATTTAGCTGAAATTTCACATACATGTATAACTCCGATGATAATATATACTCAAGTAGTAGTAGATTTAGGCACTGCCCACTGAATACTAGTATTCAGTGGGCAGTGATTTAGGAGAGGGGGATTATGCCCTGAGTGTCAAAATTAAAATTTTTTTCGAAATTTAACCCATTTCCTAAAGTCCATTGAGCGGAAATTATGTATACATGTATAATTCCGAAGACAATATGTGTCTTAAGGGCCCTCTTCCCTCACCGCCGTCGGAAGCCGAAACTAATGTTATTCTATGGGAAATTTTTCCTTACAAATAACTTATTAACTAATACATATGTTTAAATTCTGTTTTCACATTCTGAAAATTTCCAGCTGTTAAATTGGCGCACCTTTTTTAAAAAAATATTTTTTTAATTTTTTATATTTTATTTTGAAGCTGCAAAATACGAATTTTCAATATGTGAATTTTTTTCATTTTGCAATTTCAAAATAAAATATTAAAAATTTAAAAAATACATTTTTGAAAAAGGTCCATCAATTTAACAGTTGGGAATTTTCTGAATGTGAAAACAGAATTTTAAAATATGTATTAGTTAATAAGTTATTTGTAAAGAAAATTTCCCCATAGAATAACATTGGCTCGAGCTTCCGGCGACGGTAAGTGAAGAGGGCCGTTAAGTAGTAATAGACTGAACTATAGTGATAAATTGATATTTAGAGGGACGGATGAGGGCTTGGGCAAAACTTTGTTCTCGAGTGTGAGGGCCTCCAATTCAAAATTTCTTTCCGATCTTTAAACCACTTCCTATCATCCGATGGAGCTGGAGTTTTGCCTACATGTATATTATCCACGACTCGGAGTTTTTGGTACATTTCAAAATAAAACAATGCCTTCATTTTTTTATTATTTATGTATTAATTAATTTTTTTATTAGAAATTATGTTGGTGTTAATTTTAAAATCAGGATTTTTTGGATCACTCATAATCATAACATTAGATTTCAGAATTTCTTTAATTAGAGAGAGGATAAATGGAATAATATTTTACCACAAAATTTTTTATTTTAAGTATAAGGCACAGATATGGCTTTGAATTTCTGATCCACTATTGGTGTTTGGCTAGGAATTGTTCTAAATTTATTAGAATAATTGATCTCTTTAAAGGATTAAAATATGTGTCAAAAATACAATTTCCCATTGGATTTTAATAATTTGACAATATAATATACATATTAATAAATTTAGTAATATCATTTTATATATGGAATAACAATTTATCACTGTAGTTAAATCTTTCGTCTTAGATTCTATTATTGTAAAAATATACAATAAAAATGCGTTTTTATCCTTTCCTAATAATAGTTTTGTTGCAATAAAACAATCTTTAAGCATCGTTTTCGTTTTTAAATAAGTATTCATGTTTTTCTTATGATAAACTAAGCACTTAGAATGTTTTGAATTAGATTTTTTTCTTCATATTTATTAAATGTACATTCCCTGATTATTATTATTGGAATATTTACTTTTCTTATTCATTGCTATTGGTGGTAATAGGAATTTTAAAAGATAAATCTAGTGATCTGTGGAATATTAAATTTTGAATTTAATGATCCGTTAGAGAGAGAGAAGGGGTGGAGAGAATTCGAAAAGGTTAGAAAACACTGCTCTAAGACAAAGAAAAAACGACACACCAAGAAGATATATCTGAATGAGGGTAAAATCGGTAGATGTGATGAACATGTACAGAAAAGCATATGATTACAATTTCAGAAAAATTGGATAATTTACTCATGAAAAATAGTTTTAGAAATGAGCAAGTGAATAACGCGTTGTTCCACATCTGGCCTTTATGCAAGCGATTATTCGACTTGGCATTTGTTGATAGAGTTGGTGGATGCCCTTCTACAAGAAATCGTGCCAAATTCTGTCCAATTGGTGCGTTAAATCGGCAAAATTCCGAGCTGGTTTTAGGGCCCTTTTTATAATGATCCATACGTCCTCAATGGGAGAAAGATCTGGCGAGCTTGCTGTCTAAGGCAGCGTTGGATAAGCACGAATACAAGCATTAAAAAATGTCGACGTGTACAGGCGGTCATTATCACGTTGAAATATAAGCTCCAGATTGTGTGATATGAAGGGCTGCAGAACGGGTCTTAAAATATTGTCGACGTGCTGCTTTTATGTAAGTGTGCCGCAAATGACAACCAAAGGGGTACTTCTGTGAAATGAAATGGCACTCGAGACCATCACTCCTGGTTTTCGGGCCGTATGGCGGATGACAGTTAGATTGATACCCCACCGTTGTCCGGGGCGTTTCCAGATATGTCCTTGCTGGTCGTCGGAGCTCAGTTCGAAGCGGGACTCATCACTGAATAAAATTCTACTTCAGTGAGTGACATTCCAAGAAAAAAAATGTGCCCGACACCACTGCAAACGGGCTTGTCGGTGTTAAGAGGTCAATAGTAGTCGACGCAAGGTGCGCCGTAAGCTTAACACCCTTTCTCTGAATCGCCTATTAATGGTTATTGCGATCACTAAATAATCAGTTGCATTAAGGTCGATGATGATGATGAAACTGGAGCTCTCAATGCTGCTCCAACGATTGACGATTGATCTATCCTCATGTTTTGTGTCTCTGTAGGGTGACAGCTTTCTTCTTCACGGTGTGTTCGGCCATGGTTAAAACATTCCTGTCAACATCTTCTAATTGTGGCATCGTTCCTATCCAAATGTCAAGCGATTCGCCGATTAGACCAACTACTTTTTTGAGCACATCTTCTCTCAAACGCTGATATATGCGTACATTTTACTCGCACATGTCTGCGAAACATAGTTATTGTCTATCAAAATACACGCAATAAAATTTTCAATGAATTAATGACTTGGAATCGAAATATTCTCTCGTTAATATCCTGCCAATTGCGCAGTTAAGATACGCAGCAACGTCACATGTTCCTTCATTGACCGCCAAACTTTAAAATTTTGCATTTTCCATCTAAACCTGTATGCATATCAGTATGTGTCCAATTAGCATTACTCCTGCTTGTTGCGTTTATTTTCTTTTTTTCGTTTTTGAGTAGGGAAAATTACGTGAATATGGAATACCATTTCTATTTGAACTTACCATAATAAACTAAAGCATTTTTGATCACCATGGATTCGACTATTGCAATTTTCAAGTATTGTTAATGTGTTTTGATGATTTTATGTTACAAAAAAAATTAAAAATTTTTAGTTAAGACAAAAGAAATATTTGTGGCAATATGGATCAAGCGGGTTATATGGAATGGCTATGAAGGAAAACCCATTTCCTTAACGGATAATATGAAAGAGCGTAGTATTTTTACATAAAATCATGAATAATTGCAATATAACCTTTTTATTTTGAAATTATTATTAAAAATAAACAGTATTGAAAAAATTATCACCATTCAAGTTTTACAAAAATTGAAAACAATATGGAACAGTTGGAATTCCTTTTACCCGAATGTTTGTAGAAATAAGTTCATGCGAATCAGACTACTTACTAACTCAATTCTCCTACCGGAAATCACACTTAGGTTTTTCGCCCATTTTACTGCTTAGTAAGTAAGCTTACAGAATTCGTAATACTTACCTCCAAAAAAATCTGAATCTTCATAAACTAAACAAGTTGTATGACACAAAACTGCTCTTCTCACTGACACAAGGTGAACTACCGTTCATATTTGAGGCCCAGTGAAGACGTTTGACGTGCTTCCGATAGGTTGCAGCTTCTTACAGGTGAACGAAAATATTTTTTAATTTTCTTATTTTATCAATGTTAACCAATGAAAGATATCTCCTATTTTGTCCACATTAACCATTTGATATTCAGTACAACAGTTCAGTACGAGATTTAATAATTTTTTTATATTTGTCTCTGTATATTAAAAAAAATAAGTTACTGTCACTGGCGTCAATTTTTTTTTGTCTGCGACAGCATCTTCTAGCGGAGGGCATGGTCCTTCGCATCATCAGAGGTATCAATGTGTTCCGAATACTCCAAGGAAGACATTTCAGCTGTTTAGAAATTTCTATCATTTCAATTAAGGGTCAATCCATTTGAAATCACCCAAAAAGAATAAAATTTGGTGCTCAACATTTTTTATTTTTCTTATTTTTTTACTAGTTTTTCCCCGTTATTAGGTGAGTTCAAAACCGTCGAAAAAAAATTTTTTAGGCTCATACTTTTTTTTTGACGACCATTTTGAATTTGCATCGTAACTGTTTTTAGGACAAAAATAAGGTTTGCATAAAAGTATCTAACTCAGTTAATTTTATAGATATCAAGACAAAATAAAAACCAAAATTATCAGAATGACCTCCTAGATGTTTTGTACATGCATAATATTTCCTACGTTATGAGGAAAGTGAAGAAAAAAATTCACAACTATAGATGGAAAATTAACTTAAAACGGTAATTTTAGTGCTGCAAAGCTACTTAAAAAATGAAAGACTCGTCCATAATTTTTTTTCCTGCGTAGATTTGTTACAGGACTAGTTACTGTAGAAGTTTCCAGCTTGAGAGTTTTATCCTTTTTTTTATATAATTTTTCAAAAATGCCCAAAATTGCATTTTGGCAATATTTAAAGTTGAATATCTCAAAAGGGACTGAGTGAAAAATTATGAAATTAATACAGATATCATCTATTTATGATATAAACATACGATAAAAATTTGGTGACTGAGACTCAACTGGTTCCAGAGTTATATAGTACATTAAAATTGGCCCCAAATTGCATTTTACGCACACAGTATTTCACGAAAATTTATTTTAAAAATACATTTTCCTGCATATTATAATTGCTGTACATATATATATATATGTGTGTATATATATATATATATAAACTCTAATAACTTAAAATGAGCTATTTAACTTTTTCAAACAGAAATACCCTAACTACAAAATTAGACGGTCAGTGTTCTGTACTATGTGACCGAAGTGCTGTGTCCTTCCAGGATCATCTGGCACACATAGTGTATGTGTCTGAAAATACCACCAGAACGTAAAGCTCTTGATTGAAGGAGCAAGGCTCAAAATAAATTACAGGGAACTGATAGAATTACTTGTGTGTAACATTGAGAATGAAAGTTGCATGCTGGACAAATGTTCAGAATGTCCAGGATCCGAAGGTCTTCTGGAAGTTCCAATGAAAGAAATTGGCAATTTACCAGAGGAAGTAGCTTTTAAGCAGTGGCTGCAAACTGACAGAGTAGAATTTATCACTCGATTACTACCAAATGATGAATTTCTAAATCTTCTTGTGGAAGATAGAGTAAAAGTAAAATCTCACCATTTCATTTCAACAGTTCAGTCTAATCATTTCAAAGAACTTAAAAATAATCTCAAAAACAGTGAATATTTAGTCATTGGTGATTTTTCAGAAAACTTTACATTTTACGTTCAGGATGAAATTCAGAACTACCACTGGTCCAACAGCCGAGTTACATTACATCCATTTATTATTATTATTATTTTAAATGAAATTTGCTGTAAAAGCATTTGTACGATAAATGATTATCTTATTCAGGATACCTTTACAGCTGATGAATTTCAAAAGAATCTCACCAATGACATGAAGAATTTTTTACCCGAAGCGAAGATGATGATTTACTTCAGCGATGGTGCCAGCAGCTAATACAAAAATAAGAAAAACTTTATTAATCTGCGCCAACATGAGAATGATTTTAGCTTGATAGCTGAATGGAATTTTTTAGCTACATCTCATGGGAAAAACTTGTGTGATGGGGGGGGGGGGGAGGGTACCACTAAAAGGGAAGTAACTAGAGCCAGCATGCAAAGACTTTACAATAACTAAATTCTTACTCCACAAGACATGTTCAAATACTGAAACGAAAAAATAACCAGAATAGTATACATTTTTGTCTCTGCCAATGAAATTAAACAAACTGAAGCTAAACTAACAAAAAGATTTGAATTTTGCTTGCCTGTGACATGAATAAAAGAATATCATAGATTTGTTCCTATAAGTAATAATCAAATCAGATGCTACACTACATCAATAAATAAGAAATTTGATGAGCACAAAACTTTGATAGTGTTAACACATCTTCGCTTACAAATATGGACTATGTTGCATACATTTACGAATATCATTGGTAGATAAGCATAGTCAAAGACAAGACCGATCAAAATATTGATCTATTAGATCTATTTTCCATCCATATGGCTCAAAGACTGCCTTCCAAATATCTATAAATGACATGGTGTGTGCTCCAGTAAACAAGGTTGTGAGGAAAATTACCCCTATCGATTTCGGTCAGAAACATCGGTTTCGGGCAGAACACATAACATATCAAAAAAGCTATGCTACGGAATTTCAACACTCTTCAATACTTTGAAGAAATTATAAAATTATTATGCTAACTGATAAAATGTACATCAACAGTTTGAATAAAATTTTGTATTTTAAGTTACAATGTTGATTTTTATCATACATTTTCGTCAAAATTCTGTATGCCTAAAATGCAATTTTTGGCCAATTTTGATGTACTATAACTTTGGAACCAGTTGAGTCTCAGTCATCAAATTTTTATCATATGTTTATGTCATAAAGAGATATTATCTGTATTAATTTCATAATTTTTCACTCAGTCCCTTTTGAGATATTCAACTTTAAATATTGCCAAAATGCAATTTTGGGCATTTTTGAAAAATTATATAAACAAAAGGATAAAACTCTCAAGCTGGAAACTTCTACAGTAACTAGTCCTGTAACAAATCTACGCAGGAAAAAAAAATATTGATGAGTCTTTCATTTTTTAAGTAGTTTTGCAGCACTAAAATTACCGTTTTAAGTTAATTTTCCATCTATAGTTGTGAATTTTTTTCTTCACTTTCCTCATGACGTAGGAAATATTATGCATGTACAAAACATCTAGGAGGTCATTCTGATAATTTTGTTTTTTATTTTGTCTTGATATCTATAAAATTAACTGAATTAGATACTTTTATGCAAACCTTTTTTTTGTCCTAAAAACAGTTACGATGCAAATTCAAAATGGCCGTCAAAAAAAAGTATGAGCCTAAAAAAATTTTTTTCGACAGTTTTGAACTCACCTAATAACGGGGATAAACTAGTAAAAAAATAAGAAAAATAAAAAATGTTGAGCAACATGGCCTGGGTGCTTTTTAATGGATTGACCCTTAAAGAAGTTATTAGCTAAAAACGACAAGTTTATGAAGGTACTCTATTTGCCATTTTGAAAAAAGTTTCTCCCAGTGACGTTGTTCTTCTGTCATGAAGTCATTTTACACGGGAAAATTAAATTATGATCCATGGTTGTACGTAGGTAGGTTGGATTTAACGTCGCACCAGTACTGCGCTATGGGTAACTTGCGACGGTCAGGGACACACCACTAGATATGTTCCGGAGACATGACATCACAATTTTGATCCTTCACGGAGAGGATGCCCCCCCCCCCCGCTTTGGTGATTCCCAGAGGTATAGTGTGGATGGGAACATGGAGGACTTTGAAGCTACGACAGATTTTATACGCACCAGCGACCATTAGTGCACACGACGGTCTTTGGCCAACTCAAGTATCGAATTGGCAATCTTCCAATTACGTGCTCGGCTATTTACCGACTAGGGTACCGCGGCCCGAAATTATGGATGTAAAAAAGAAAGAAAATAAATATCAACTTTTTTTCTCTACTTTTAGAAAAATAATTTTCTTTCACGGGAAAATTAAAATACGAACCATGGTTGTAGGTAGGTAGATAATTAGGTAGGTTGTGCTTGACGTCGCACCATTACTGCGCTAGGGATAATTGACGACGTTGGAGACGCACCTCTACGGACGTTCCGGAGACATGCCACCACAGTTTTGGTCCTACACAAAGGAGATAGCTCCCCCGTTTCGGTGGCCCCCAGATGTATAATTTTGATGGGAACATGGAGTATATTGCGACTACGACATATTTTACATGCACCAGCCACCATCAGTGTACACGGCAGTCTTTGGCCGGCTCGAGAACCGAATCCGCAAGCTTCCTATTACGAGCTCGGCGCTCTGCCGACTGGGGTAGCGCAGTCCGGATCTAAGGTTGTAAAAAAGGAAAAAAAACTCATATACTAAAGCTGTAATGCAAAATGGTCTAGATATTATTAATTTTTTTCTAATATATATATATATATATATATATATATAAATATCGTATATTTCAATTTGATATTGAATATAAGGATTTCCATAATAATTTTCTGCTTTTGTCTTGTAATATGCACTATTAATATTCCTTTTCTGTTAAAGAAAGCAGCGAATAGACGGGCAGAGCTCTGCATCTGTTAATAAGTAAAGTGAGTCGGACGGAGGTGAAGTTTCCCTCGGGGGTTGGTGAGCGGAGCGAGCAGGGGGCAGAGCTCCCTAGTTTATTTAAAAATTCTTAAAAGAAAAAACAAAATTAAACCCTTAGTACGATAATTTCACATTGTAATTTGTTTCTAAAAGCTGAAAATAATACCTCTACTCATACAAATATTTTTTTATCATTATCTAACACTTTTTGTCATCGGTCAGGCAGCTGACGAATGCCAGCAGAGTACAACTGTTAGTTTTTTGAGGCTATGAAGTCGTCAACCCATTTTCGAACTTCTTTTACTGTACGGAAATGTACAGAAAACAATATATTGTGTATCGACTGAAACAAATGATAGTATGAAGGGGCTATGTCGGAGCTAGAACTCAACTATGAGTATTCAAAATTTTCTCAGCCAAGCGTTACTAACGGGTGCTTGACCGGCTTTGAAATATGAAGACTCGCATAATCATGGAGCAATTTTCTCAGGGCGCAAATTTTTGCCAGTTAATAGACGTTTTTCTCCGATTTCCGACGATAACATTTTTGTAGTGAGTAGATCGTTTCGACGTTAACGTTGTTGCTTTCGAATTATCATAACATATGCATTTTTCATCTCCCGTTATGATTTTGCTTAAGAAATATTTTCTGTGTTGCGATTAAAGATTCGTGCACTTCAAGACACGCTAATCCCTGCTTATCTGGCTTAATGCATGTGATACTTATCTTCCTGCTTTCTGAATTTATATCATTGAGTGTAAATGATTAAAAATCGTTCTTTGTTATGCTTTTAATTATTCGGTAAGTTTTGTTTATGTGACTGACAAAGAGAGGTCACGACATGGAAAATTCAGATCAGGACGAAATTGCGTAAGGATTGTAGTATACTATGAAGGTAACAACATATTAAAGCAGTAGCACCCACTAGCCACAGAATTTCGAGAAAAAAAACGTTTAAAGTTACAGTAATCTTTAAATACAGGTTAATTCGCAGTTCAGATAAGTTCCAGTGGCGTGATCAGTAACGTAAATGGTTGCCACGCGGAGGGCCCGGGTTCACGGCTACCGACGGGAATGTTTTTTTCCTCTTTTATTTATTTAAACTAAACATTTTATTTTACTGTTATTTTCTTTTATAATTCAATTCAAGATTTGAAAATTTTAATAAATAATAATTACGTTTTTTTCTTGAACTTAAAAAAATAGGGTAGGTTTTAAATTTTTAACTTAAAAAATAAATTTTAGCTTTGCTTTAATTATAAAATAAAGTGAAAAAATGGGGGAAACCTTTTATTTAATATACTAGTGGGCTCTGCCCCTTGCTCGCTCCACTCAGCAACCCCCGAGAGAGGCTTCGCCTCCCCCCGACTAACTTTACTTATTAACACATGCAGAGCTCTGCCCGCCTATTCGCTGTTTCCTTTCACTGAAAAGGAATATTAATAGTGCATATTACAAGACAATAGCAAAAAATTATTATGGAAATCCTCATATTCAATGTCAAACTGAAATATATAATATTTATATATTTTTTTAATAGAAAGAAATTCATAAAATCTGGGCCCTTTCTGCATTACAGCTTTAATATATGACCCTTTTTATTTATTTTTTACAACCTTAGATCCGGACCGTGGTACCCCTTCGTAATTGGAAGATTGCAGGTTCGGTTCTCGAGCCGGCCAAAGATTGCCGTGTACACTAAAGGTGGCTGGTGCACGTAAAATATGTCGTGGCTGCAATATCCTCCATGTTCCTATCAAAATTATACCTCTGTGGGCCACTGAAGCGGGGGACCATCCCCTTCGTGTAGGACCAAAATTGTAGTGGCATGTCTCCGGAACATCCGTAGGGGTGCGTCCCAGACCGTCGCCAATTATCCTTAGCGCAGTAATGGTACCACGTCAATCACAATCTACCGAAAACCATGGATCATATTTTAATTTTCCCGTGTAAGAAAATTAGTTTTCTAAAAGTAGAGAAAAAAAAGTTCATTTTCTTTCCTTTTTACATCCATGGTTTCGGGCCGCGGTACCCTAGTCTGTAAAGCGCCTAGCAGGTAATTGGAAGATTGCCGATTCGATACTTGAGCCGGCCAAAGACCGTCGTGTACACTAATCGTGGCTGGTGCACATAAAATGTGTCGTGACCGCAAAGTCCTCCATGTTCCCACCCACACAATACCTCTGGGGATCACCAAAGTGGGAGAGGGATCCCTTCCGGGAAGGATTAAAATTGTAATGGCATGTGACTGGAACATCTCTAGGGGTGCATCCTAGACCGTCGCCAGTTACTCATAGCGCAATACTGGTGCGACGTTAAATCGAACTTACCTACCTACCTACGTACAACTATGGATCATATTTTAATTTCCCCGTGTAAAATGACTTCATGACAGAAGAACAATGTCACTGGGAGAAACTTTCTTCAAAATGGCAAATAGAGTACCTTCATAAACTTGTCGTTTTTAGTTAATAACTTCTTTAATTAAAATGATAGAAATGTCTAAGCTGCTGCAATGTCTACCTTGGAGTATTCGGAACACATTGATACCTCTCATGACGCGAAGGACCCTGCCCACCGCTAGAAGATGCTGTCGCAGACAAACAAATTTGACGCCAGTGACAGTAACTTTTTTAAATATATATATATTTATTTATTTATCTAAGCATTTTATTTTACTTTTACTTTATTTTATAACTAAAACAAGCTATTTGTTTTTTTAAAGTTATACAAAATAATAAATATTACCTACATAAAATTATAACTATATAACCTACATATATTTAAATCACAAAAAATCAATAATTATTGTCCATTAAATTTTTAAACTTTCAGGTTTAATTATTCAAAAGATTAAATTTTACAATCATTCGTTTTTACGATCGTTCAAATGCAGCTTTAATAGCAAAAAAAGTAAATGGATGAAATAATCAAATAAATATAAATAAGATAAATATACAAACAAAACCCTGAATAACAAATATAAAAATAAAGAAAAATAGACAAAAAAATTTTAAATTAAATTATTAAAAAATAAACAGAAGTGTAAAACAGCAGGTGTGTCTACATCTTGGTTTAAACTTCCTGATATGGTTTTAGTATGTATGAATTACTTAACCGTTTTGAGGTTGTTAATATTAGAGAGCAGCTGAAATTTTATTTCGTGCACAGAAGAATAAAAAACAACTTATTGAAGAAAAATGTACGTTGATTAATATTTAAAATCTATATTTCGAAGATTATGTATATTTCGGGTATCTTTTTGCCTGTAATATAATTTAATATAATCGGAATCCCGTATTATAATTTTTCAAAAAGTTGTAGTGATTCAAGAAGTAATTAGTTAATTTGTTTGGGCCGTAATTATATGTACAAATAAAATCATTACTTCTCTGTAATATATATATATATATATATATATATTTCTGAAATTTAAAAAACAAAGTTTAGCATTGTTTTAAATACACCTAAAATGAAATAGAACGTTTAGATTTTTAAAAAAGTCTGCTTTATTTTTACATAATTTTATAGTTAAATTTTATTTATTAATTTATTTTTTAATAGAAAATTATAAATATAAAAAATTGAATATTTTAAAAAATGCATGTTTCTATTTTCTTTTTTTAAGTTCAAGATATTTAAATAATTTATTAAAATTTTCAAATTTTGAATTGAATTTTAACAGACGATAACAGTAAAATAAAATGTTTAGATTAAATTAATAAAAGTGGGGAAAAAAAACTTTCCCGTAGATTTGAACCCAGGCCCTCCGCGTGGCAACCATTTACAGAGCTGCCAACCTAATCCGGCAAATTGTTAGTACCGCCCCTTTTTCTACACCACTTAATTTTTAGAGCAATTCTCTTCAAATGTATCTACGATGAATTAAGAAGAAAAATACTTTAAAAATTAAGTGGTGTAGAAAAGAGGGCGGTGCTAACAATTTGCCAGATTAGGTTGGCAGCTCCGCATTTACTTACTGACCAAGCCACTGGAACGTTATCTCCGCTACGAAATAACTTGTATTTAAAGATTACTGAAGCTTTAATTTTTTTTTTTTTTTTGAAATTTTGAGGCTAGTGGAGTGGGCGTTACTGCTTTAATATGTTGTTACCTTGATAGTATACTACAATCCTGCGCAATTTCGCCCCAATCTGAATTTTCCATGTCGTGACCTCTCCTTGTGAGATGCATCCTCATCTAACATTGTATGTCAATCCTCGTGCCTTGCCTTCAGTTGTTAAGTTCCCGATCGGTAACATCAAAGTCGACATATTTAAAACGTCGAAACCAAAATCTGCATGTTCTTCTCGATACTACTTCCTTTTCGATAACAGAACAGATTGAATGGCATGATTTTTCAGCATTTTTTCCTTGGGGAAATCTGTATCGAATGCAGTGATGAATAAATGATTTATCGTATAATATACAAAGGGCATTCCATAAAAACTGAGAGTAAAATCATAAAAAATCAAGAAATGTATTTACAGCAAAAAATACATCATTTTTTTTTTTCAAAATACCTTCCGTCAGATGATATGCAACGGTCCCATCGTTTAACCTACTTTTGAAAACAAGTAGAGAAGCCCTTTTCTGGAAGCTGCTTCAAAGAACCCTCCACTGCTGAAATAACTTCAGAATCTGTATTAAATTTTCTGCCACGGAGCTTCTCCTTCAACGTCGGAAACAGCCAGAAATCGCATGGTGCGAGATCTGGACTGTAAGGGGGATGTGGCATGATTTTAATATTGCATTTACAAAGATATTGCTGAACAGAAGTAGCGACATGCGGGCGAGCATTATCGTGATGTAATGTCCAATTCCTTACCAGTTCATGACGCTTTCTCGATATGTATTGTCGCAAAATTTTCAAAACTGAAACATAATATTCACCATTCACAGTAGTTTTTGGAGGCACAGCATGCTGATAGATTACACCTTTATGATCAGAGAAAATAATCATCATGACCTTTCCAGCAGATTTGGTTTGTCGGATTTTTTTCGGAGGCGGAGAATCAGTATGTTTCCATACACTTGTTGCGGACTTGGTAAGGGGATCATAATGATGCACCCAAGTTTCATCACCTGTTATTACAGTCTTTAGGAGATTTGGATCATTTTGAAGCATCTGTTTCCATTCACAACATTAGTGAATTCTTGTTTTCATTTGTTCTTTAGTAAGGTGATGAGGGACCCATCTGGAACAAACATAGCGAAGCTGTAAATTGTTGCGTAGAATGCGAAATATCGACGTTTTCGAAATGTTTGTTGATGCCGCTATCTCCTCACATGTCATTCGCCGATTTTCTTGAAGGATTACTCACACAGTGTTAACATTTCGATCATTCACAACACTTTTTAGTCGCCCAGGCCTAGGAGCCAGTTCTGCAGACAAACGGCCTTTCTTGAAATCACCATGCCATCTAAAATTCGTAGACTCACCAAAACATTTGTCTTCGTAAGCTTCTTTCATTAACTTAACTGTTTCTGGAGCTGTTTTGCCCAAACGGTAGCAAAATTTTATGGCAAAACGCATTTCGTTTTTTAACTCTGAATCACTCATCTCCATTTCTGTAGGGCAAATAAAACAGTTCTTTAAACAAGCACGGAAATAGAAAATAAAATCGTCTGCTTCGTCTAGAATTTTGTATAAACGTACAGTTAGCATTTTGAAAAAATCGCCTGCACTTCTATTTTTTAGTTTCGCGGTGTTGCCCCTACGTAAAGAAATAACTATCAGTTTTTATGGAATGCCCTTTGTATTTCACCTTCGAAATCTCTACTTAACTTTTCTCCTAGTTTTTACGTCGGTTTGACAACTTTGGATCCATTCCTATCACAAAACGCAAATGTGGTGTAGTGGTTGGAATGCTATTTGGCAGTATACATTACACAAAACTCGTTTTACAACTTCTCACTTTACTCAGTATATTAAATAATAATATTGCACTCCTTATAAAAATAAAAGAATTTTTTAAGTTAAATAAACTTTTTCAATTTATTTAATTTCATGTACACTGGTTCTCATAATTATAAGGACACCCGTTTTTCTATATTAACTAAACACTGAACACTATTATTTAAAGAAATATATTTTTTATTAATATGAATTTGATTAATAGACTGTATTTAAAAAGTTTTATCGTTTTTCTATCTTAAAAAACTTTAAATGCGGTCAAAAAGATGATTTTTCAGGTGTTCACAATTATAAGGACAGCTCGAATCTTAGTTTTTTTTTTTTTTTTCAGTTATTCTTTAAATTAATATTTTATGGGGTCTCTATTTAGGGTGAAACAGTTAGACATTCTCTCTGGTATATATATATATACATTTTTTTTTTTTTTATTCAGTTTCAATACCATTTCATACAGCATAGATATTCTGAATACATTTAAATTATTTAAAATTGCTTTCCACTTGCATGCACTTTTTTAATATGATAAGTTAAGGTTTTTTTATCTTTTAGGACACGGGAAAGGCAATAATACAGAAGTTTCTTTCTTAAAACTATTTTCTATTGATCTAGAAGTAGAGCAAAAATGTAAGTCTTGTTGAAAAAAATATTATTAAATATTATTATATATTATTCTGAGAATTCCACGTTTAAAATTTGCGGATATTCTCTTGATGTTCATAATAATAGAAAAAATTACTAAAATCATTCTGTCTTCAGTAGAAGCAGCTCCCCAGAGCACCATAGATCCACCTTTAAAATGCCCGATTCATATCTGCCTTTAAGAAATCTGCTCTGTCTTTCGATATCTTCAGATCGTGGCAGCAACTGTTAAAACCATTTGGTTAATCAAGAATAAAATGTTTTTCATCCGAAAATGCAACATTTTACCATTTAATATTGTCTTTATTCAACTTTAACACAGACGTTCTTTCCCCCATTAAATGCTTATTGATTATTACAGGTTTTTTTTATTCATTTTAACATATTGTTTATTATTTTAAACATGCATAAATGTGGACCCCAACCTTTCGTTAAAAATTACGAGCAAATTTAGCAGCAGTCATTATGAGTAGAACAGTAAGAGGAATTATGAGTCTTCGATCTCTGTAAAACAATTCTGATTTTGCATCAGATCTCTCTCCTATCGAACCAGCAGTTCAACGTTTGATCACATTTCCTTCAGCAATTTTAGATTTTCGAATTTCATTAGAAATTTGGCGGATTGAAATTATCCTTCCACTTAAAAAACACCTTTATCATACTTCACTACACGAATGTTATTTTTTTTTTTTCGAGGAATTATCAATAATGTCCGTCGAAGGAAAATTGAAGGCTTATATATGAATTAATCTGGCCCAGTAGTTAACAAATTCACAAGTCAACTGTAATTTATCCGCTAGTAAGTTAAAACGAAAAAATCTTGATTGTCCCTATAATCATGAACATCTGAAAACATGGAGAAAAAAATATTTTGCATTATTTTTTATTAATTTTGTTTATATTAAAAAAAGTATAGCAGTTTTGGTTTTTAGAATACTAGATATATTAAGCGCACTTAGTATAATCTTGTTCACAATTATTTTTACACTAGTTATTTCAAAACATAAAGTGTCCTTATAAATATGAGAAGGAGTGTATAACGTATTATTTAAAAAAGACAGAAAAGTTATGCTTTAAATGAAATTAAAGAATGCTACAGTGCATCTGTGAAAATAAAATCACAATATAACATCTCAATGAGATGTAAACAATGAGGTGTATGAAAATGAAATATCTAAATGAAAAAATAGTCCATTGCAAGTGCAAATGTATTTATATAAAAAAGAGAATATTATAATTGCATTTTACGTTGTTTATTTTCATTTATAATGTGACACAATTTTTAAAAAACGAGAGAAAATCAATTAATTTAGGATTGTTTAAGCATAGTAGAAGCCAATGTGCCATAATTCATGTTATGCATAATTTTTCTTATTTTCAACATTAAACTACGTCTGCCGATTAACATGAAAAACTATTTGTTCCTAGCTTCTCACAATAAAGATTTTAGATATGCAGATTGGTGCACAAATGCTAATATACAGAAAATAGAAAAAAGAAATAATAATAGCAGCGCCACCTGTTGGTTGACATATACCCAAATTAAGTTATTATTATTTTATTATTATTTATATTATTATATTTATATTATTGTATTTATTTTATTATATTATTATTTTTTGTTGTGGCCGCCTCATATGTCAACTTTTGTGCATTTATACGTTATGGTAGCTGAGGTATAGCCTCCCCTAAACGGGTGAAAATGCAGCAATGTAGTGCCACCGGTCGATTAATATACTCTCAAATTGACTTAACAATATTTCATAATGGCACTCTCACATATCACATTTTATGAACAATAGAAGCTGAGATACAGCCTTCGAGTAAAAGGGAGAAATCTCAGTTTAGCAATGACCCCTTTTGTACGATTTGCACCAAATGTTGATAGGCACAAAAATGTGTCAAGGTACAACAAAAAGTAAAATTTTATGAATATATGTGCATTAGTACTCGAACTAAAGCTGCCACAAAATTTTTGTCGCAGACATACATTTTCTAAATATAGTCAAATCGTGTTCAAGACATCAGAAAATCTATCGAAATTCGCAAGTTGATTTTTTTAAAGAATCCAGTACTCTCTTTTTTAATATAAAAGAAAGTAATAACAAGAATTATAAGAATCGTTTAACACCTAAACGATCTGATTATCAATAAAAAATATATATATATATAAGCAAAAAAACTATTAATAAATGCTTAATGTAAAAACTCAATTCATTTTAATTTGCTCATTTCTGAATCTAGAGGGATTTTCTCTTTATATTAAGTCAAGTAAATTAATTGAGATTAAAGAAAGTTTAAAAAAACCTAGCGCGACATACAGTAATTAAAATGAAAAGAAGCAGCCGACTTAATGAACATTTTTGTTATATTTGCTACAGTATGAAAGAACTGAAATTAAATAAATTAAATAAATTTAGAGAAAAAAATAATAAAATATAAAATTAAGATTTATGAAGTTACGTTTTGAACTCGGGATATCCTTTTGCTAATAAAAGAATTAAACTAATTTTCACATTTTATATAGTTTTATATACCTAGGGAGTTTAAAATTAATAATGCAATGAAAATATGTCACTTATGTTTGAAATTTACATTTACTTTCTGTCTAGAAGGAGAAAAATATTCACAATATATATAAATACTTTTTTACTTTCTCTGACCCATATATATGGTAGAGAAATGCTGTTTTAGGATCATATTTTCGAAATTGTTTTTTTCTTATATTTACACGTTTTGGGGTTCTCTGAGTCCGAAAATAATGTTTTTAGCGGTTTGCCTATGTGTCTCTCTGTCTGTGTGTCTGTCTGTTATCAGCATGAAGACCAAACTCAGTATTTTGTTTAGTGTCATATAGAGATGCTACACAAAACTTTCCGTTGAGATCAAGCAAAGGGTTCACGTACAGGGCCATCCAAGAGAATTCAAAAACATTACGTTTATGGGCAAAATTTCTGGTAAGTACAGTGTAACATCTATAGGCTGTCCAAAACAAAATGGAATGAACATATTTTCTTACATGCATAAAAGCATGTTTTTGTAGATTGTCGTTTGGAAACCATTCATCATTCGTTTACAGGACAACCCAAAGTATTTGGATATATTGAGTCTATACTTGGAAATTGCTGGAAGTGTATTTCATTTCGTGCTAGGTGTTTTACACATAACACTAAATTTAAGCACACAAAGTAATGTGCTTATAGTTTAGTGACAATTTGCAGGATTACCTAAGATTAGGCTAAACGTTCTTTTCTATTGAATGCAATTGATGGAAGTGCTTTGTTACATTTTACTATATCGATTAGCATTTCACAGGAATGAAAATTAGTTTCTCATACCCATACTGTAAACAAAGTATATCTTGAAGTTCGATTTTCCAACTCTTTGTTTTTTGTATAATATCACGTTTTGAGGTCTCCTGAATACGAAAATCAAATTTTTAGCAGTTGATCTGTATATATATCAGTTATCAATATAACTTAAAAACAAATAACTGCAGGAAATGCCTAATTGGTATTTTGAAGTTTGTATATGTTCACCACTTTAAACGTTGATCAAGATTGCTATGTTTCAAAGCAAACTTATAACAGATTTGAATTTTTTTTCTTTTTTAATAAATGTAGACATTATAACTGAACGATTGTTGAGGAAGGGCGTTAGCCCCCCCCCCCCCCCCCCCCTCGATAACCTATTATATGTCAAGAGTTAGAGTTGGAGTATAGAGTTATATGTCAAATAATACTGTCCGTAAACGTATTTTAGGTAATTTATAAAGTAGATTGATCTCTATTATTTTACCTTAATGGTTTTACGCCTTAATCTGCAATCTGTTTTTATAGCATTGAAATTCAGGGTAGGAGAAAGTCGTTTGAGTGACACACCAGATTATTTTCATTAGTTATAAATAAAATGTATTGAATTAAAGGAAATATGTAGTGGAATACATCTAGATTTTAATCTGCTGAAATCATTATTTAAAGTAAAAAATATATACATAAGCTGCTTAAGGCAGGTGTACCAGTAATGTACACTGTACCAGTAATGGACACTTTAAAATTCTAAAATAAGCTTTTTTGTCATGCATAGTTTCCCCTTACACTGTAGATTGTTGCTGGAACACTTTACTGTTCATTTCCTGAACTACGAAGTTTTCAAGCCACTAATTTTAGAATGATATCAATTTAACAAAAACATTGCGAACTACTTGTAATATAATAATTATTTCCTTTAGTTTTAAATGCTGAAAGCTAAGTTTCTTTTTTCTTTGCGTGTGCTTATTTTGAGCTGATTTCTTGTAGTCTCTTCATTTATATGACTAAAATAAGTATGGAGAATTCAATTATTGTGTTACATTTTTAATTTTTTAATAGCATGCACTGTAAAACATTTTGTGTCATATTGCACAACAATAATGAGGCAGCTTACTTGCCACAACCATGTACAGAAAAGTTACCAGCTGTAACTGTGTAACATGCTACGACTACACAGTTACAGCTGGTAATATTTATCTACATGGTCTCGGCAAATAAGCTGCCTCAATATTGTTGTGTAATCTTACACAAAACTTTTTACAGTGTATAAACATTTGAGTGGTATCTTGCGCGCTGTCCACTAGGGAACTATCTAGATAGTGGTCTTCTTACAGAAACATTTAAAAGTTACCTACTAGACAGTCAACATTCAAAGCTTTTTCAAAATTAAAGCAAAAGGTCAGACAGTCCGTTCCTACACTGTAAATACAAGTGCCGGAAATTCAGACACAGATGTGCCTGAAATGAGGGGTTTAATTTTAAGATGCAGAAAAATGTGATATATTTCAGACACTTGAAGTATCTGTATATCTTAAAAGGTACATCGTTTCGCTCGCTTGAAGTGTCTGAAATTCGCCATCTTTAATCACTTAGTTTTTGGATTAGGCAGTCATTACTGGCCGTGGTAAATATTTTTCATATATAAATAAAAATATGTAGTGTGATTTTGTTTTTCTGTTAAAAATAGATTTTAGAATCTCTTAGACTATTAATAAAATATTAATAATATTTATATGAATAAATTCCGCTTCCCGAGTCTAGATGTGAACCGTGTACCAACAGATTCAGAAGTGACCATCTTCCTAATTATGCCACCGGGATGCACAGCAATGATTGTTTCTATGATAATATATATTCTAGTATTTCGGAAACAAATCGCAGGTTTATGTTTTTGTCGGTGCATTTTGCATTAAAACTATTGATAATATTTCTAAAGCTTAATATGTATGTATAGTGGTTTAGAATTCTTTTGTAAATGCAGAACAAATTTATAAAAACTGCAGCTTACGTTGTTTGAAAAATGATTTCTTTCAGTAAAAAAAAAAAAAAAAAAAAAAAACTACGTACATGAACACCAGAAAATTTGTTCTTTTATCATACATTGTTAAGTAATTAATCATGTGGAAGAAAAGAATTTTTAAATAAAAAAAATATAAAAACAGTTATGTACAAATTGTTCAAAATTGTTTAGTTAGAAATTCGCTTTCGCAGCTACAAGTTACTTAATTAATAAGGAAGCACCACAGAACTGGCATTGCAAATTAATACTTACAAAACTTTGAATAAATACCATAAAATGCAAAAAACTCGCAACAATTGTTTCGGGTCGAAAGAGCACACAACCCTTCGTCTGGCGAACAAAGTAGGCACGAGTACAGCATTCAAAGCGTTATTCAAAGTTTTATATGTATTACAAGTTACTTGTTTCATTTACCTTCTTTGTTTCATTATCAAAGAGAAAGCTTTAAGCATTTTTTTTTTTTTTTTACCATATAGGTTTTGTGCCTTTATATGTCGTTTTATGAATTACCTCAAACATAATTCTATGGAAATAAGTTACACATCTCTAGAGTATTAGTCTTTGAAAACTTAATTTTATGAAGCTAACATACTTTAAATAGCTTAGCTACTTATTATATAAAATAATATTATATTTATTGAATGTGAAAAGAAGTTTTAACCGGATATGTATGTTGTGTAAAGTTAATTCCATATTAAAAATTTGCTATGTAACACAAGTGTCTGGATTTCTAAGTGTCTCAAAAGTAAAGTATCTGAATATCTAAATGTCTAAATTGTAAAATGTCTTAGTTTCTATGTGTCTTAATTTCAGTCATATCAACTTTATTTAAAACAATAAATGTCTGAAATTTCACATACTTAAATCCTTCAGATATTTTTGTGTCTGAATTAGAACTTCAGACACATTTCTGTTTCGATTTAAGAAGCTTCTATTTACAGTACGAAGTTTTAATATCTTTAAGAGAAACCTAAGCTGTCCATGATCTCATAAGAAAAGAAAACGAAAACGTATTTTTCCAAATATTATCAGTTCAGAAGAGTAGCAGAAATATTATTAAAAAAAAAAAAAGATAACCAATGGAAAATATGGAGAAAGTAAGAGCAAAAATTATAAATAAAAGGAAATTTGTCTTGCTATACATTTGAGACATTTTATGATAAAACTCTAAAATTATGTACGTAACCTTATCAGGGTATGGGGTACATTTATTAATTGGGTATTTTTTTTTACATGAAGCCGTATAAAAAAAATATATTTTGTAATACTTGAAATTAAATTTCTTGAAATTTTTATTTCATTTTATAAAATACTCTATCTTTTTTATGCAATTATTTCAATTCATATTATATATCTAAGATTAATATTTTCTGAGAAATAAATGTCAGGATCAATGTTTTTAAAACATAGTGTATGCATAAAAGTTTTGTTAAATGATATAACCTCTACTTTGACTTTCTAAGACAGAAAATTGGGCATGTTCTGCAACGTTCACAAAAACAACTTTCGTTCAGTAAATAATCATCTATCAAAGAGAGCCTTTGGTAAGAAATAATCCCCATAAATATTTTTACAGTGAAGCCATCGATTCAAGAGGAATTGAGGACTTCAAAATCAGTTTCAAAGAACGTCACGGTTCGTCGGATATATATATATATATATATATATATATATATATATATATATATAAACGTATGGATATGTAAATCCGCTTAAGGGATTCACTGGTGAAAAATATATGATCATTCCACAAAACCGATTCAACAGATCTCGATTTTCTCAGAAAATTTTCAGATAGTTTTCAGATTCGTGCTGAAAATTTTGATTCTTAATACCTTAGTTCAGTCCGTTTTTATTTTTCCTTCATTCTACTTAAATTGAAATGCAAGAATAGATTTACTGATTTTTTTCATTGGATAAAATAGCAGAAAAGGGTGCGATTTATTGAAGTTTTTGAAAAAAATATTCTTATAATCCCTTTTAATGATTAAACCTTACGCTGTGCCGTTTTTAAAGAAATGTGTAAGAAAGTTTGTCAGGTATTCCACAGGATTAAAAAATTAAAATGTTGAAGTTAGTTTTTCCTAATAGTAATCTTATATATTAAAAAAATTTATGAAAACTAAAGTCAGTCCGTCTGGCCGTTCTATCCGGCCGATTTCCTTCATTTTTTTTTTAAATGAAAGGTATTTAGACACAGATATGTCATCAATCATTGAAATTTACTCAACTTCCACCTTACTCAAGTTATACTCAAACTCGATTTTTCCCTGTACATTTCTTATGGGACACATTGACTCAAGCAATTCGATTGCTCATAGCTCCTCTTCTAATGAATGGATCTTGATCGTTTCACTCTCAGAACACTCAGTGGATCAAGCTCTTTCTTTTGAGCTATTAACTGCTTAAATTCGTTGAGATTGAGGAAAGTTATGCTTGCACAATCAACTTTACATTCAATTTTTTCAAGATTTTCCTTCACTCAAACCTCTATAACTAGAGTTCTAATTAACGTAGGCTGTTGACACAAGTTTAAGAACACTCAGTGGATCACGTTCTTTCTTTTGAGCTATTAACTGCTTAAATTCGTTGAGTTTGAGGAAAGTTATGTGTGCAAAATCAACTTTACATTCAATTTTTTCAAGATTTTTTTCAAGATTTTCCTTCACTCAAAACTCTATAACTAGAGTTCTAATTAACGTAGGCTGTTGACACAAATCTAAGAACACTCAGTGGATCAAGCTCTTTCTTGTGAGCTATTAACTGCTTAAATTCGTTGAGTTTGAGGAAAGTTATGCGTGCAGAATGAACTTTACATTCAATTTTTTCAAGATTTTTCTTCACTCAAACCTCTATAACTAGGTGTAAAAACTTGGTTGAGGTGTCTAAAAAAGGTCTCGGTCTGTAGATATGTTACGAAAAGATAAAAACAAAAAAAGTCGAACGGTCCCCCCCCCCCTGGGGGGGGGGCAGGGGTTAAAAACACGTTTACGAGCTTAACTCAGCTCCAAATTACTTTACAGTGAAGAAATTGTACATATAGGGACTAGAGTCAAATACTAAAAAATCACTTTCTGCGAATTTGGAATTTTCGATTTTGAAGGTGGGAAAAGGGGGAAAAATAGATTTAGAGGTGGGGGAAAGGGGGAAATTAGTTTGAGAGGAAAACCCGTTCCAGACCCACACATGTAGCCCCTCATTTTAAAGGTCTTGAAATTTCATGTCGATTGGGGATGTTTGTATACAATATAGTGCTCCCCCTGGTGGTGAAAAATGGAACTAGGTGATTTTGTTGTTGAGCCTATCATGTTACACCTTATTTTAAAGGTATTGGTATTTCCTGACCGTTGGTGATTTTGTACAGAACACGCTGCACCCCCTGGCGGTGGAAAGTGCAACTAAATGATTTTGCAGTTGACACCACCGCGTGACACCTTACTTGAAAAGTCTTGGAAATTCAAGGCGATTTTTGATAAAGGTCTTGAAATTTCATGTTGATTGGGGATGTTTGTATACAATATAGTGCGCCCCTGGTGGTTAAAAATGGAACTAGGTGATTTTGCAGTAGACCCTATCATGTTACAACTTATTTTAAAGGTCTTGATATTTCCTGACCGTTGGTGTTGTTCGTATAGAACACGCTGTGCCCCCTGGTGGTGGAAAGTGTAATTAAAGGATTTTGCAGTTGACACCACCATGTGACACCTTATTTGAAAGGCCTTGGAAATTCAAGGAGATTGGTGATATTCGTATACAACATACTGCGCTCCCTGGTGGAGGAAAGTGGATTTTGCAGTGCGTGCGTAGCATGCCTGCTATACGGTGCTGCAGCCACAGGCTGCGGTAACACGAGTCAGAGGTTCGTTCGGTTCAAGGTTAATTTTTGAGAATTTTTTCATGTTATTAGCGGCCTGTATGTACGTGCCGCAGGAACTGGGTCACAAACCCGAGTTCCGTTCGGTCTGAAATAATTTTTTTTGTTACAAACGATTTTTTTTTTTTTTTTTTTTTTTTTGTGATGTTTTCATTTAAAAATAGAAATTCAAACAAAATCGAGTTAAAAATACAAAACAATACAAATTTAAGGTGCATTTAAGGCTGTTATCATGGGCCCGGGTAATGCTGGGCGGGTTCGTTTCGTTCCAGGTTAATTTTGTGGAATTTTTTCATGGTATTAGCGGCTCGCGTATGCGATGCTGGAGCACCGGCATCACAAGGCACAGTTTCGTTCGGTTCGAGGTAATTTTTTTTTTTTTTTTTTTTTGCTACAGCTGATTATTTTTTTTTTTTCGCAATGCTTTTATTAAAAAATAGAAATTCAAACAAAATCGAGTTAAAGATATAAAATCGTACAAATTTAAGGTTCATTTAAGGTTATTGTCACGGGCCCATGCATTGCCGGGTGGGTTCGTTCGGTTCCAGGTTATTCTTTGGGAATTTTTTTATGTTGTTAGCGGCCCGTGTATGCGCTGCACCGGGGTCACAAGGCAGAGTTTCGTTCGGTTCAAGGTAATTGTTTTGTTACAGATGATTATTTCTTTCGTGATGCTTTCATTTAAAAACAGAAATTCAAACAAAATCCAGTTAAAGGTATAAAATAATGCAAATTTAAAGTTCATTTAAGGTATCGTGGGCCAGGAAAACGCCGGACGGGTCAGCTAACATATAGTCTTAGTATTAAACGAAATAGAAAATGAAAGATAGCATCTGTTTATTTGGAGTACTTTGTAGAAAGTGATGTCATATATAGTATTTCTATTTATAAGCATTTTTCAGATTTTCTTTTAAGCGAAATGTAGTAAATTATATTAGATGTTTTAACTTGAAGTACATTTAAATAATGATGCGATGATTTTTGAAACATTACGGACAATAAAGTGTCCGTCCAATTCGACGGGTTCCAGCTAGTGTTTTATTAAAGTTCTTGATAGAAAAGATTGTTTCTTCTGTAATAGGGGAGACTGGGGTACAATGTACCACTTCCTATAATTGTATTTATTTATTTATTTTATGGTTCGTATTTTGGTACATAGATCACAGCACTCCAGTGATGAAACTTAGCCAGCGACTTCATGCCAAACTGACAATTTAGCCATTTTAATCATGAAATTTAGTCAAATCTAGCCAAAAGTAAATATTTTGAGTTAAACATTTTTTCTTTTCATCATTCAAGAATCATGATCTGGAAGAGGCTATTTAGCACAATAAAGAGCTAAGGTCATCTATTATTATATTTAATTTCATTAAAATATTTTTTTAAGGGATTTGTTATTTCTTTTTAACATTTGCTGTCAGAGGTCCACACGGGGTACAGTGGACCGCTAAGAACCGGGGTACAGTGGACCATGGTCCATTTAGCCCAGTTCTCTGTCATATCAAACTGATTTACGAAATCTACATTTTTGAAGTGTTAGCTATAAATCATACTTCAAAATTTCATAGTTAACTTTAATAAGATCTATTATGTTTTTAAAGATAAATAAGAATGCAATTTACTTTGAGGTTTCTTCTTATTTATTTTTAATAACCATTTAGTTACTTTTGTATTCTTATATTTTTACAAATATCATACAAACTGAATTAAATAATGTAATTAAAAAAAATTTCAAATAAATTTGACGAAAAAGAAGGTTTTACACTTTGTTGGTTTAATCACAGAAATAAAAGATAAAGAATCTGTTTTTGTGAGATTCATGCAACAAAAACCTAATCAAGATCTCTACTCTTTAACCACATTTCTTGTGACCATGGAAGCCTCTGCGCAAGTGAACGAGTCCAGTGTTAAAATAGGGGTGACTGAGAGAAAACAAGCGATAAGGGAACACCGAATAACTGGATGTTTACCAAATAACTATCTCTTGGGCAATTTTGCATCCCTCCAAACTTTTAGACTCGGCCTCACTGCTAGTCGTAGGAAACGTGGTCGCACTATACATTTTTCCCTGAGAGTGCTGACATATCTCTAGTAAATTTTCAAGCTGTTGTAATAATGAGTCTTCCAGACCCTACAACTTCACAAGAAAACAGCAGACTTTCAGTGACACAAAAATCGTTTGGTGTATCATTTTCTAATTTTAATATTCATTAATTTACATTATTTGTATGAATCGAAGACATAAATAAACAAATATAATATTTTCTACATTTTATACTATTAAAAACCGCACTACAATAGTATAGTTTTGAAATTTTACCTGTGGTCCATAGTATTCCGTGTCATGGACCATTGTACCCCGGGGTCGGGGTACAATGGTCCATTTTGTCAGCTGCTATTTGAAAATTTATATATAAAAAAAGTAAACATAATTATTACTTTTGATTGAGTGCAACGTAAAACCCAATATATAGACAATATGCACACATATTTTCAATAGCGAGAAATCATTACTTTGTGAGTAAACACTTAAATTTTCCAAAATTGGTCCATTGTACCTCGGTCTCCCCTATGCATTAAAACTTTTTACTTTTGAAATAATAGAAACATTATGAAAAAAAAATATGTGTATAAATAGAAATATTTTGTTCTCCAGTTTTAATTATGGGCGAAAGGAAGTGGAGCTAAATAAATGCGATATATCTTTCCTGGATCTTAAAATGTTTTCTTTTTAACTAACTTTTCTTTAACTTATGAACCTTTCTTCAGATAACGTAATTTTCTAAGAAAAAAAAACTTTCATTCGGATATCCTGTTAAATTTGCAAACAATGAAAATCAAAAACTAATGATCGTCAATAAAACAGGTTTTATTTCCTTCAATAATTCGTTAAATTATTACAAGATTCCATAAAATTATCCATTCTGTCATCCCAAATCCATTTAAAAATTGCTAGCGGAACTTATACAGTGTGTCCTAAAAGTTTCAGTACTCCAACTTAAAGAACTCATTGTGTCCATGATTTTTTTTTAAATATTAAATTTTATCGTCTGCTTATTATTGCATCAATTCTTTAATTTTTATCGTTTGTTTCTTTTCTCGCTCAAGTTGTGTGAGAATAAAGTTTTATGTTATTCTGTTCTTCATAGTGAAATGAGTTTATCACGCATTTAGAGAATTACGCTGTTTGAAGCTTATTTTGAATGCAAATCGTATAAAAGATGCAAAGATGTTTGGCGATGTAAATATCCAGATGATGCAATACCGAGGAAAAATATGCTATATCAGCTCGTTCGACAATTTCGTAATACAGGTTCTGAGCAGGTGTGTACAGGTTTCTCTACAAGAAGTCACTCCCAGAATGTTAAAACGCATTTCTAAACACATGCGCAAACGAGTTCAGTTTTGCCTCCTAGAAAAGGGTGGACATTTGGAACATTTATTATAAATGTAAGTTCTGTATTTTTTCTTCCGTTATTTTAAATGTGTCTTTTATCATTAGCATAAAAATAATCGTTTTAAGGTTTGTTGTTTTCTAAATAAATAATACATCAGCGTCAGTACTGGAACTTTTAGGACACTCTGTATATATATATATATATATATATATATATATATAATTGAGTTAAAACTACTATTATCTTCAGATGATAAAGAATCATAGCTGGAGTCTGAAGAAGAGCTAAGAATACTTGAAGGACAAGGAGTATGACGACACTGATTTTCAGAAAATGTCTTCTACTTTTGATATTATTCTTTGTTGGAGGTGGGTTTTCAGAAACAGAACTTGGAGCAAAAGCTGCTTCCTCGGGAATTGCATTTGGATTGAAAGGATAGATGCCTGTCCCTTTAAAGCTACCTTTAACGTTGGAAAGTGTCATAGTTTTGTCCGTAACTGGAGAAAATATTTTTCCAAATCGTGTCTTTGTAGCGTTGTCATGGTTGGTTTCTTCCGAAAACAAAAGAACTTCTTGGTCCCAAAATAGTTCAAATGGCTCAAAACAGGATTTATCCAAAGGCTGGAGCTCATGTGTTATATAAGAAGGTAAAAAAAGTAGAATAATGTCATTTTTTCAGCCTCATCTACAATTGGGTAATCAAGATGGGACTTGATCCCATCAAAATTGGAAAGACAGCGTCTTTGTGGCTTAAATTTTGAAAAATGATTAATCCATTTAACAAAAGTCTGCGTCGTCATGCTTCCTTCTGGTATCATTTAACATGCAGGACTTACATGCGAATTATCTACCCACTCAGGCTTTAATTTTTTACCTTTAAGGTAAAAGCTAGAAGAGTAAATAAGGTACTATCTTTATCTGATTAGAATGCCTCAGAACAGTTGACATTTTAGTCGAATAAGGCAAATGTAGTTAATATGGCCATCTTAAAGTTAGAATTTTTTCAGCGCTAATAGTAACCGATTAAGAAACAAAAATAAAAATTTATTTTTTTCAGTACTGGAATATTTTTCTTAATTTATAATAATCAAGATTTAAACCTGCAGGATTTTTTTTTTTTTTTTTTTTTTTTTTTTTTTTAAGTCTAATGGATGAAGGTAGGTGAAATATAATGAAGAAATATATATTTTAACAGATGAAAACACATCAATTATTACAAAACCAACTTTAATTTTTGAAACTTTACAATAATTAATGAAAAGATAATAAGAAGAAAATTTAGAAAACAATCTGAAGCAACTTTAAACATTTTGCGATAAAAAATGTTTCTAATTTTTTTTTAAACTTCACATTAGTAAAAACTTCATATTAGTAAAAACTTCCTTATTTTTCTTGGTAAGTCCGACACATTCCCGGTGCACATAATTATGACACACACTACATAATAAAACAATAAATAAAATTAATAAATAAAATTAGAGAAATTTATTTATATGAATATAATATAGCCATACATGCAGGTAATATGCCCATTTGGCGAGTTTTAAAAAATGGCATAACGAGTTTTAACCCTACGAGGCACCCAGTTCCATATGTGGAACACCGACTTTAATTGTTCCTATAGCTATAAAACTATTAGTAGCGACATCTCTTGACATCTTGATAGAAGCTACTGACATTTAGCAATGTAGTAATACGAATCTTTACCTAAAGATGTCGTTCGCGTTTTTGTTATAGTGCACTCAGTGTGAAATTTGAATGAAAGTGATACGTTAGTCATTTGTCTGAATTCAAAAATAAAAAAAGAATAGTTATTGAACAGTTTTGACTCGAAAAAATATACTGTGTGTTATAACGAAGTGTATATTTTGCAGAGGTAAGTTGTTTTTTTATATTACAATAGTAAACGTATTATTAAATCATATTTTTACGTATGTTCCACATACGGTACGTTGAGCTAAAAAGTTGATTTTTCCGTAAAATATGGTTTTATTTTTATTTTTATAAGTTTTCTCTATCTTTTGATCACTAATTACAACCTATATATTTTTGTCGCGCACTAAAAAAATTGAGCCTTGTATGGTTAAAAAATTGTTCGTAATTCTGTGTGATAGCTCAGATATTGAAATCCATTTATAGAGTTCAAAAGACCATTAAACCAGCTAAAATATTATGTATAACAGCAAATACAGATACTTTGTTTCAATAAAAATGTAACAAACTTTTAGAGACAAATTTATAATGTGCCAACAAAGCAAACAATAAATCAATAATGACTCCCTTCCCATACACGTGATCAAGGATTGCAGGTAACGCAGTACTAAATTATGTTCTTCTAACCTCGAGTAACTAGAACCCTGAATGGAGAGAGACTAAGCATTGAACAAAAAAGGCGAATGTTTGTTCAAAGACCATTCAATCGCCGTATAACTGGATACACTTTTACCTGAGTCTGACGCTTTTCGTTTACTTAAAATCTCGGAAAATGGTTTTATCTTCAGAGAGCCATCCAGAGAGTTTTTCAAAACATTTCAGAGTGTAATGGTATCATATGTAACATACTGAAAAACATGGTTGATCGATCGGTGTGTCAATGTCCAGTCTCTTATCATATAGGGTCTCCATGAGCAACTAGATTTGGGCGCCATCTTTTGGATTTCACTGAAAATAATAACATTATTGCGGGTAGACCATATTACCTGCACTGGCCAGATTACCAACATTTATCTTCTATTACAGTAATTAAAAAAATCGTCTAAAAATCTTGAATTATAGTATCAGCAATTTCTTTCCGTTGGAATGAATTCACCTCCATCTTCATCAACGTAATGAACAACAAAAGATGGTAGAACCTCACACTTATACGCTGTGTTAGACAAACGTAATTTATCTTTTGAAAGTGGTAGTGCGATTGATGCAGATACTTTTCCAAACCAACGTCACCTCCATCTTTTACTCATGTAAGAGTTCTTTCACGAATTAAAGATTGCTTTAAGTCTCATGTTTCCTCCATATGAAAATACAATTCTTATGAGATTGGAAAAGAAAATGGTAATAGAATATCACTCAATTCTCTTCTCTTCAGATTCTCTTTAGCTCATTCTATACATGTTCCTCAGTAGATTTTTTAGCATAACGATAAGCAGTGTAGGACAAGTTTCAGATAGTTTACGAAGAAGCTCTAGGGTCAAAATCTAAACAAAGATGTTGACGATAATGATTTTCATATTTCGGTTTCACATGCCAATATAAGTTAGTTGTCAATCTTTATTAAATGAATTTTCCTGTCTAGCATCTTTTCTTGAATTTAGAATACATTTCTAGACCCAAAAATAAGTTTTGAATCCTGAAAAATAACACATTATCACATTTTTATGACTCAAGTTACTAAAATTCTACGCTATTAATGGCTCTCCGAAAGTTTAATTCGGTAAAATGGTTTCACATGTTGGGCTCAGCGATAAAAATACTGATAAAAACATATAATAACCATTTCTGTTTCATTTAATCTTTTTATTGCGTGAGCTGAAAATCATTTTCTTTGTTGCATCAACTGCAAGACTGATGATATCAGAAACAAAATTGCTATATTACGACAGTTAAAATAATGAAATTTTACTTTTCTATTACTCTTCCTTCTCTAAATTAAAGCAACCTCTTAATTTTACCGCAGTTTTACAATGTTCTTAAATTGTTTTGATAGAAGAGCTCTAATTTGAATTTATACAGGGTGCAAAGCAATGTCGCGAGGAGGCCTCTATCTTCGCGATACCATTTTTCGCAGACATATACTATTACAAAATATTTTTTTTTAAATGTACGCATTTATGATAAGGCATGTTTAAATTTAAAAAATCAATCTTTGAAAATTACAAAAACTAACTTTTTATACACTCCCTAGGTCCATATAGTCATATTTAGTAAAAGTTGAAACTCCTCCTAACAAAACACAAAGTTACACTTTTGTATTTTTGAGTGATTTAGTTTAAAAATTTGGCATTTTCCCGCATTTTTTCGGCCTTCATTAAGGATTGGTTAAAAAATAATTAATAAATTCCAAAAAAATGAAAAAAAAAAAAAAAATCAAAAACTTTGAAACCCACAAAGTTTTGCATTTTCTCAGCGCACAGAAGTGAAACTTTTTGTATTATCTTTTTTAAGAAGTGTGTCAACTTTTATTAAATATGACTATAGGGATCTGGGAACTGTATAAAAAGTAAATTTTTGTAATTTTTTTAGAAAATCAATTCTTAAATTTAAACATGCCATATCAAAAATGCTTACATTTTTTTAAAAACTTTTTGTAATTGGAAACATGCTCGCGAACAACGGTTGCTGAAATAAACGCCTCCTCGCGATTATGCTTTGCACCTTGTATAAATTCAAGTTAATGTCCGACTATCAAAATTATTTAAGAGCAATGTAAAACTACGGTTCAAAAAAGAGGTTCTTTTTAAGTTAAAGAAGGAAGAGCAATATAAAGGTCAAGTTTCATTATTTTAACTGTGGTAATGTAGCAATTTTGTTTTTGATGTAAAAAAATCTTGCATTTGATGTAACAAAGGAAATTAGATTTTCAGCTTGCACAATAAAACGATTTTTAAATAAATAGATGTCATGTGTTGTTTATGCTTAAATGTTTATGCATAAATGCTTTTTTTTTTTTTTTTTTTTAACATTTTGTAATTGTAAGTATATGTCTGCAACCAATGGTTACGGAGATAAAGACCTCTTCGCGACTTTCTTTCCAACCTGTATACTAAATTAATATTCCAATACATTCCAAAAGTAGATTCATTAAATTATTACAATTTTAACAAGAGCTAAAGAACTTGTGACTTTTAATTGAAACAGTATTAAAATAAATACGCTAATTGTGTATAGACGGTGATTTTGATCTGTTTCAAGATATCATTTCAATGCACAACGTTTCAAAACAAATTTTGCGCAAAGTTAGACATCGGAAATGAAATTTCATGTCATCAAATAAAGCTATTTTCTAATTATAAATATGTAAGTTTAAGAATTTATAATAATGAATTACTAAATCTTCTTGCAATTATTGTATTTCAGAATTTGTATTTTTAAACATTGTCCCCATTTTCAAACACGAAAATATTGAAGATAAATCAGTTTTGGCTAAAATGTAAAAGGTAAATATTGTATAGTAATGGCAACAATTAATGAATAATTTAAAAAGGAAAAACAGGTGACCAATTTTAACTTTCATTGTGGCATTATAGTATATGTTTGTAACTTAATGGAAATAAGCGGTTTCTCTCACAGTTCGGCAGATGCTTAGTATGCTTAAATTTTATTGTTAAAGAAGTCTTATTTTATTCAGTCAACCTAAATTTTATATTGCATGTTTAAGTGTGAATTACAAAATTTCATGTAAATAAAAGAAAAAGCATTAAATAAAATTATTATGAACAAGTTTCAAATCAAACTTCAAACAGTAAAATTTTATAATGATGTTACTGATACAGGGCGGTTACAGACCTGTCTTTTTTACCTGTTTCTTCCACTAGTACATTTTTATGATATTTTTTTACTTAATTAATTTTGAAAAGATACTATCAACAATTTCGAAAGAAAAATACTGGTGGAAGAATCGGGGGGGGGGGGGCTGTCACTACCCTGTGATAGAAAAATGTTCTAAATACTTATTATTATCAGAATAACGTTCTGAATACTTATTTTAAAATTTAGCAAAGAAAAACGCAACTTTTATTATTTAAATATTGCTATACAAATAACTACTAAAATCAGAGATGAAAGAGTTTCGCTTTCTCTGCCACCGGTATTTTTATGCACAAAGTTTTATGATATTTTTACAATTATTTTTTGGGATTTTATCGGTTATAAATTTTTGTAAGAAAATACTGGTAGCAAAAAAAGCTGAACTCGTTCATCCCTGTAAGATGAATTTTCAAATGTATTCAGTTTACTTATTCCCAATTGTGTTATAATAGCATAGTTGCTAATATTTTAATTTATTCCGGAGCGTTTGTGGCCCCGTTTTCATATCGCATCCCTTTATTTATAGAATAAATTTCTTCAATATATAAAAATAAAATAAGAAAATAATACTCTTAAAAAAAAGTGGCATACCTGCCAACCATCTCATTTTAAAGCGTAATTTTTTTAGTATCCGCCTTTTGCTTCACACCAGTCATTTTTTAGAGTAATTTGTTCTTATTTAATCAAAACAACATACGGAGGAAATAAAATGAACTAAAAATAAACTAGTGTAAAAAAAGGGGCGTTTTTTCAAGGGGCGTTAACAATTTTACGCTTATTAATGAGATAGTTGGCAGATATGAAGTGGTATGAAAAAAGGCGGAGTTAAAAAACTTCGGAATAAATTAAACTGTTGACAACTCAGGTCATAGGTGCATAATAATTAAATAATTTTTTAGATATACGTTTACTGAATTGAACTAATGACTTCATATAGTTCCATTCTTTCAATGACTTTAAAATCCTGATTATCCAGTTCTTATCCAGTCCTCTGTAGTATTGCTTTATTTAGATTTATCAAAGTTTTTTTTTTTTTTTTTTTTTGAACGGTTATTTAAGTATGTGTGAAGTTGCTTATTGAAAAGTATAATATTGATTTTAGTATATAAGCATCATTCGTACATTAATGTATAAGGAAGATAATTTAAAGACTCCATTCACAAATAAATAAAAATTTAAAAGAATATAAGTATAAACATAACAAATTACGGTCTATGGCAAACAAAAGATTTTTAAATGATCTTAAATAATAATATCATAAAAATATTTTTTCAATATGTGAAAAAAGTTTATGCAACACTTTTCCAAATGAGGTATATTTCTTCTTTAGATCGAAAAAGAAATGTGCTACCTTTATTGGAAACAAAGCGTTACATTTGCTTTATTTGGGATAGTACTATATTTTATCTAATTTTAAAAATCCTTGAAATCTTCATAGAATATTTAAAAAGCCAAATTAAATAGAATTTATTTAATTAATTTTATAAAAAACTTAATTCATTTCGTTAATTATGCCAAGAAACCTGAGCCATTATTTTTCTATATTGGTAAAAATTATAAAAATTGCAGTCAATTACAATCTCACGAAATTTCATTAGCTGGTTAACTTCACTTTTCTATGTTTTATTTTAAATTGATATATTTCCTAACGTATAGTACAAAAAAGGTAATAATATAAGCAAAATGTGGTTTTAATTCACAAAAGGCTTTTTTTTTCCTAAATTCTTTAATTAACAACTGAATAATGAACTAATCATTCTTAAAGCAAAAGTTAGACGCCTTGAGGATAACAATAACAGTATTTCATTACGATTGTGATTTGAAAAATGGCTATCAAACCGTTGTGCATTTGATTTTGAAATACTATTTATACAATAAGAATTCAATTTTTGAAACTTTTTTAATAGAATCATGTCATTTTTTGTCATGAATAGAACCAGAATACACATAAAATGCCAAGAAAGTTTTTTAAATTACCCTACCCACATCTTTTTTTTTTTTTTTTTTTTTTTTTTGTTCACATTTTGAATAAATGTGAAAAACCTATGCCATAGCTGTCAAGTGTTCCCTTTTTTTTTTTTTTTGGATACTCGTATAATTTTATGAAAATTTTCATCTTATTAAATTAACGAAAGCTGCTACAAAACTTTTCTATAAAATTTTTCTATAAAATTATACCGGTATCTAAAAAATGAAACACTTGACGGCTATGTTATGCTTATCAAGAGTACCGAATGCATATTTTCGCCCTACTAATATTATCTTCTGTGTTGCCAAATTTAGTGATTATTTTATTCAGCTACCACAAGTAATTTTGAAGAGTGATATTTCGCATATATAATGAATGATTAACCTTCAAAGTGATTAGACAACAGTTGCAACTAGAATTTAGTGGTGGATAGTAAATAAGAAAGTCCCTAAACTGGGAAACGCTGATTATCTTTTGCATTCAAACATTCAAAAACAAAGCCGGTAGAACGAAGCGTGTCAAAGATGTAAAATCACTTATTTTTCCTGTGTAATTTTTCACGTCTTGTATAAATCGTCAATTTACACCGGGATGTTCCTCTAATAACATTCATCTTATAACTTGTCTGAACGCTGTTACATTTACAAGATTATTTCTGACTATTCCATTACCATAAAGAAATTGTTTAAATTCGGGCCTTCTGAATTCGAATATGACCCCCATTTTGCACAATCACCCACCGTTTTCTCGGGACTCCACCCCGTCTCCAATCTTTTATTACTGTTCGGTAACTTTATGGCCATATATTTGGTTTTGAAAAATGGAAAGAATTATTTTAACACTTAAAAACCAAAACTATAATGTATAACAAATAATAATAATAATTCATTAATAAAACATAATAAATGTAATTTATAATTTCAGTGGCAAATCCCCTCCCCCTAAATTTTTCCCTTGCTGCAAATGTTCATGTTTGAGAATTTTCCACTTCTGTAGCGCCACAGAAGATATTTAACAGTTAAAATTATCCTTTCCTCAACTACAAATCAAATTTATAGCCATAAAATTATAGAAAAGTGATTAAAAAAAGGGGTGGGGGCGTCCCCGAAAAACGATGGGTGATAGGACAAAATGAGCATCATATTCGGACTCAGGTGGTCATTTTACATAAGCATTTGTAAAAATAGTGTTGGGGCCCATTTTCATGCAGAGCAGTGTTATTTTACTTTATTTGAAACGGAACTGAAATTACAAAATTATTTCAGAAAATTTTGCCATCTCATGATTACATCTTCTGTATAATAAAAACTATCAAAAATGTTTTATCTTTGATTTTTTTTTTTTTTTTCAATTCTAATACATTAATAATTCAAAGGATAATATTAGTCTGTTGCAAAAGAAACAGTGAATCTTTGCTAAAAGAACTATTATGTATAATAGATATTTACAGTATCTCTGATCATATTTTTCTGAATGAAAGTTATTAATTGAAGACTAATTTTCAACATTATGTTCATCTGAATAGAAATCATGAATTGAAGTATAACTTTCAACGTTTATGTTCTTTTGGATGGCAATCATTAATTAAAGATTAATTTTAACTTTTATATTTTTCTGAATAGAAATCATTAATTGAAGTCTAATTTTCATCTTTTATGTTCTTCTGAATGGAAATCATTAATTGAAGACTAATTTTCAACTTTTATATTTTTTTGAATAGAAATCATTAATTGAAGACTAATTTCCAACTTTTATGTTCTTCTAAATAAGAATCAATAATTGGAGATTAATTTTGATCTTTTATGATCAAGCTGTATGAAAAATTTAGTGTTTCTCTAAAGACAATCTAAATTTGTAATAATAATAATAATAATAATAATAAGTTCTGCCTTACTGATTATGTTCCCTAATGTATGAATATAATCTCTTTCTCAAGAACTTAGTTATCTTAATGTTTCTTGTATTTCTTCAGAAAATCTTTAGTTTTAATTTTTTAAATTATGTTAATCATTTTCTGCAAGCTATTGGTATGTGAGCTTTTGATGATTCACGAAACTTTACATGCTTTTATGTGTGAAACTTTATACCTTTTAACATACACAAACATCAAACTGTCTCAATTATATATATATCAAACTTCTGTTTATCGTAAGGCCACTTTTACGGGTCAATATCTAAATTTTCATTCTGCTAATCCTAATTCTCATAAAATTGCCGTTTTTCGAACTTTGGTCAATAGAGCTCTTCAGTTATGCAGTAATGAGACACTTTTTAAGTTGGAAATTAAAATAGTTTTTCAGATTTAATAAATAACGATTACCCTCTTAATTGGAAAAACCGAATTTATCGTGAAAAAATTATCTGCTTCCCCTCTTCTTCGTTTCCTCCTACAATTTCTCCCTCTCTTCCAATGCAAACGAAAAATTCATTAATTAATAAGAAAAATTATATTCATATGCCATATTTTGGTTTTCCTTCAGAACTTATTTCTAAATTGCTTAAACCACATAATATTTATACTGCTTTCCGGCCGATTAAACAATTAAAAGACTTTCTTTTTAACTTTAAACCTGTAACCCCTTCTCTGGATCTAACTGGCGTAATATGTTTAATTCCTTGTAAAAATTGTAAATATGTTTATATAGGTGAAACTGGCCGTACAGCAAGACTTAGACTACAGGAGCACAGACGATCATATAAAAATTGCAACCAACATACTAAAATTGTAATCCATTCAATAGAAACCGATCATATAAAAGTTCTATAATAGACTTCGATAATATAAAAGTTCTAAATTCTGGTTACGATAATTATAAATCACGTATTTTCCTTGAGAGTTGGCACACTACCAGCCATCTCCACACTATCAATGAAGCATGCGCTCTGGCTCCTCAATATTATAAACTTCTATAAATTTATTGGGTATTCATGTAATGCTTGCAAATTATGTTGTAGTGATACTGATGAGAAAACCCGGACAGGTTTCGAAACTTCTAAATTTTAATCGTTTTTAAATGTATTTTAACTAAAATTTTGTCTCGTAAATGAAATAGTTTTTGTTTTTATACCTTTTAATTTGAGAAAATGAACTTTAAACCTTATAACTACAGAAAACGTTTATACCTTGAAATGATAAAAATACAATGTTATCAAGTTTAGCAAATTATGTTACAAGAAATAACATTTAGAAAAATAATACTTCTTGTAACAAAGATTCCTAAAGGTGACAAAAAAATTTTTAAAGATCATTTTATTTAATAAATTTAAATAATGATATCATAACGTAGCAGTTTTAAATGTTTAATTAATTCAGATATTATAATAGAACAATCAATAATTATTACATGTTCCCTAAATGAGGCTTATTTAATTCATAATCCAGTTTAGCTAATTTGCGAAATCACTTTGAAATATAGTAAACATTTTATTAGTTTCTTGGATTTGCATTTTAAAACAATAAGATTCTCATACTTGTAATAAAGAGAAATAAAATTTCATTTCGTAAACGCAAAATATTGCCGTCCATAATGCTGTTGAAATGCGAAAAGGATATTTTCTAAGTAAAGGTTTAACCAATAAAAGACAAAGTTTGGGAACTATTATTTCTCCAGAAGCTTAATGTAATATATATGAGTATTTACATAAATAATGCTAAGGAGGATCTTTATGTTCTAGAATTACAGATAAAATTCAAACTTCCCGCCAAAGTTAAAAATAGCGCGGCAGGTAAAGTTATGCAGATGCTTTATAGTCGAAACATTATCATAAACTTATTATCTTCTAAGTTTATTTAGATAAGACATCAAGTTGAAAAATTTTTCATAGTAACTTGAAACTATTTTTGGTAATGAACGCTATTGATTGGTAAGCATTTTGTTGCTATGACAACATCTCATAGTTGCCCCAGTAACAGCATGAAGAGCTCTTGCACGCACTTTTACCATTTTGAAGAACTACTTTACAGCCTTTTGGGTAGAGTTCAAAACTAATGCATTTTATCTGGTCACACTTACTTTTTCATCGAGGTGCTCTTTTTTATTTCGGCCGGCAATCTTTTTATTTGTTTACTTTTTCTCAAGAGCAAGGTTAAGTACAATCAAGATGCTCCTATTTTTTAATTGTACTTTTTTTACGCAACAAAACAGAGATAAGATTTTCAACTTCTTAATTTAAACACATCGTGCAATTTAATTTTTGAATGCGCTATAGACTATTAAGAAAAGTTTTCAACATAGCATATGCTAAATAGGAGCTATATTTCTTTCATTCAAAATTATTTTAGTTAGAATAAATAGAAAGTTGAAAGACATTGAAGAAATCCATCGTTTTAATTTTTTTTTCATGTAATTGTTTAAACAATAATAAAAACTGTTGAGTTCATGCTTTCTCTACAGGGTGTTTTCAAAATATGTGCAGACTATTTAGTTAATTTATTCAGTAAGTTCATTTTAACTTTATATTCTCGGTATATATCTATAGAATTATGGAAATTATAAATTGACATAAAAAAAGGTATGACTTTGGGTTTTCCGTGCATCCTGTTAAGCAGATTTCTCAAATAGACGAATGAAATACAACAGCCCTTTTTCTTTCTTTCTTTTTTTTTTTTTTTTTTTTTTAATGGCATGGATTTTTTTTTTTATTATTATTATTATTTTATTTTGCAGTTCGTTCCTTGAATATAGTTAGAAAATACTAAAAATTAAAGTCTGAATGCGAAATTATAACTCACGTTGAAAGTTTAGGTTAAAATTAATTTTCATAATATCGTTGAAGGTTCAGTGAACTTTTTTCAATTCAAATACAAATTTTTAATAAAATTCTGCTGTTTAGCTTCCAGTATATCATCTACCATATGGCAAAACTCAACCTGAAAAAGAAAAAAATATTCAGAATTATTAAAAAATGAACAATATTTATACTTTATAATTCTGTGGTCCAGTTGCAAAATCGGTTACCTCCAAAAAATAAAATTTTGAGAAAAGCTGATGATTTTTTGCCACACTTAGCCATTGGAAACAAAACTCTTTAGTTTTATAGTTATTAGGGTAGTATGATTGGAAACTCGAAATAAGGTTGCAGGGGCACGTAAGGGGAGGGAATTATTTAAGTTTTTATTTTGGGTTTGGCGGCCTTTGAAACTTACTTTGGAGTTGGCCGGTTTTGCAACAAACCAGAACTTCATTATCGCTAACTTTAATGTGAACATTGGATGTTTAGGGTTGCAAATACACAAAATGTTTTGTTCAAATAAATTTTATTCAAAAGTAACTGATTTCTGCTATCTCATTCAAAAAAAAAAAAAAACTGATATCCATAACAAAAAATAACTCTACAAAATTATTAAAATTTACCACAAATGGTCCAAATTCATTAATCAATTAATCTTTAATACAATGGGAAACTATTCGAGTTGTAAACAAACTTACAAAAACACGTCGCTATAATCTGCTGAATCATCATATGTTTGTTATTAAATTAATAATATATGATTAATTAATCATAATATGCTAACTGTGATGCTATTATGTTATCAATTAATATTATGCTATTACAAAGTGATAGTACATTACCTTTGAACTTTTGCTTTGTTCCTTTTCCACGTCGCGTCGTAAGAACACTTTTCCTCTTCCTTAACTGGTTAGAAAATACTTCTGCAAACTTCTCCATAGTCGAAGGAGACACGAAATTAAATTACTAGAATTTTTGTGCGCGCCAAGAAAGAGCAATCACAGGTGACGGAAAACATGATCATACTAACCTAGTGCTGCTGAAGTCGGAAGGAGCAGAATCACGATCTCGTGGATATGGAAATGACCGGTTTTAAAACTCACCAGCCTTAGGATTTGACCGGTTTTGCAGCACGTCGGGATTTTCAAACGCAAATAACACAGGTACGGATCGGCTTTACCATGGTTTCTTGTTTCCATATGGTGGAAACGTTTTCTTAGAACTGAAAAAAACTGAAAAATGCATATTCCGAATTAAGCAGTTGGCTGGTTTTACAACTATACTATACAATTACATTCAGAAAAACACACATTTTTCATTTTAAAAGTTTTATTAATTATTATATGTGTGCGCGCGCACGGAATTAAGGCCAATTAACTTTGAGATGGTCCTACACTTGGTTGAAATGCCCTCCGTGGGAAAGTCTTTCAAAAGGATCCTAGAATATATTCACGCTCTAGGATCCTTTAGAAGTTAGGATTTCTTTCTTCTATCACATATCGCTAGAAGTAAGATGTTTAAATGATTATTTTAGATAGTTGTAATGTACAACGATAATATTATCTTAGAAAATACAAGACGTAAGAAACGATCAGTTCCAACTTTTTAGATACGAGGCTAGATTGTTTAGTTATTTGAATGAAATAAATACGATAAATTTCTTACGATAAATTCACATACTAATAATTGTAGGAACATTTTTGCATCTAATATAAAGTTAACATTATTTTTAGAAAAATTATATTGATAATTTTTTTTTTAAAATAATTATGTCTTAGTAATTTTTTTTTTCGGAAAAATACTGAACTCTTCTAAAAATGTTAGAGCAGTGTTATGAAGTTATACTGTAAGAGAAATAGTTGAAACCCTAGGGGGGAAAAAAGCATTTCTGTTGATTACCAGAACCTTGGTGGTAATAATTACTTCTATAGCAATCCTAATAGGATTTTATAGATAAGGATAAATCAGAAATCATTGCATTTACGAAGTAGAGGAGAGTGGGGCACAATGGACCGCTCCCTATAATTTATTTATTTATTTATTTTTATGGTTCGTATTTTGGTACATAGATAGCAGCACTGCAATGATGAAATTTAGCCAGCAACTTCATGCCTAACTAACAATTTAGACATTTTATTCGTGATGTTTAGTTTACGGTAGCCAAAAGTAAATATTTTTAGTTAAACATTTTTCTTTTCGTCTTTCAGGAATAATGATCTGGAACAGGCTATTAAGCACAATAAAGAGCTAAGGTCACTATTATTATATTTAATTTCAATAAAATATTTTTTAAGATGTTTTTTTATTTTTTTTTTTTTAAATCATTTGCTGTCAGAGTTCCAGACGGGGTACAATCAGTGCTGCCAGATTTGAGGGAAATTTTTATTCAACATCCACCGTTAAATTTTAATTGTAACGGTTAGCTAATTGCATCGAAGATTTCTGTGAATGATGTTTCGCAACAATTAGAAAAACGTTTCAATTACAATTTAGTGGTGGGTGTTAAATAAAAATTTCCCTCAATCTGGCAGCACTGGGTACAATAGACCACTAAGAAACGGGGTACAATGGATCATGGTCCATTTACCTCAGTTCTCTGTCATAATAAACTAATTTACTAAACCTGCATTTTTGAAGTGTTAGCTATAAATTATATACAAAATATCAGAGTTAACATTAATTAGATCTATTATGAATTCAAAGATGAATAAGAAAACAATTTACTTTGAAGTTTCTTCTTATTTATTTTTAATAACTGAATCATACAGCTATAACAAACTAAATTAAAAAATGCAATTAAAAAATAATAATACAAATAAATTTGACGAAAAGACGGTTTTACATTTTGTTGGTTTAATCACAGAAATAAAAGATAAATAATCTGTTTTTGTGAGATTCATGCAATGAAAACTTAATTAAGATCTCTACATTTATTCCTGAGAGTGTTGCTATATCTCTTGTAAATTTTCAAGTTTTGGTGAGTTTTTCAGACCCTACAACTTCAAAAGAAAACTGCAGATTTTCAGTGACACAAAAATTGTTTAGCGTGTCATTTTTTAATTTTAATGTTCATTAATTTACATTATTTGTATGAATCGAAGACATAAATAAACAAATATAATATATTCTACATTTTACAGTATTAAAAAACATACAACATTAGTATGCTTTTTAAATTTGACCTGTGGTCCATAGTATCCCACGTCATGGACCATTGTACCCCGCGGTCGGGGTACAATGGTCCATTTTGTCAGTTTTTATTAAACAAATTTTATTAAAAAAAGAAAACATAATTATTGCTTTTGATTGAGTGCCACATAAGACTCAATATATAGGTAATATGTGCACATATTTTCAATAGCGAGAAATTATTACTTTGCAAGTAAACACCTAAAATTTCCAAAATTGATCCATTGTACCCCACTATCCCCTAAACAGGAAAGTCTTTTCGAATTTGAGGAGTAAGAATATTTTTTAATAATAATAATAATAATAATAATAATAATAATAAAATGGTAAGTAAATGCCTAGTACATTTCTTAATTATCGCAAACTTCATATATATGAAAATATTTAAGTTCACTGATAAAATAAATGTGCATCTAGCCTGCATGTGCTCCAGTTAGACTTTCCATCTATTTTTATTTTATCTAAGTTTTTTTTTTTAATAATAAGTAAAATATATCTATTATATGTTCTCATTCTCATACATTTTAATTAGTATATTTTTTTAATTTCTATGTTTCTCTTTGTAGTAAATACATTTGTAACAATTCTAATAACATTATCCTTAGATAAGAACCAATCAAAAAAGATGCATTTGCGAAATGAAAAAAAACGACTTTCCAAAATTTAGAAACAGGAATACTTTTTCACATATAGTATGAGAAAGATGGTAAATATATATCTCCACTGATATATTTCTAATTTATGCAGGCTTCATTTATATCATTATCATCATCAATTTCAGCATTTATCAGGTCAATGCAGGGTGAAGGCCTCTCCATTCCAATCTGCCCTGTTTTCTGCAATTCTTCTCAATTCTTCTTTTCAAGCTTCACAATTTCATCTCTCCAACGACATAGTGCTCTCTTCCTCGGTCTTTTCTTATCTCTCGGTATCCAAAATAGGACTTTCCATTTATATAAAATAGTTTAAGTTTACTGATAAAATAACCGGCCAAATGTATTAACCTCAGTCAGCTTAACTTTCTATTTATATAAAACTTTTTATTATTATTGTTGTTGTTGTTGATGCTAAGTAAAAGTTGTACATTATATGTTCACATACTTAAGCAATTTAATTAGCATATAATAGTACAGGAAAGGTGGTAAACATTTATCGCCACTAATATATTTCTTAATCCCTGCATGCTTTATTTATGTAAAAAGGTTTATGTTTACTGATAAAGTATAAATTAAAGAATTAATGTACAATAAATAATTAAACTTAAAAACTTCTTCATACACCATAAAATTAATGTAAGCACAACCGGTTTCAAAAGGATCTTTTTCTTCTTCAGGTGCAAAAAACACGTGCCACTACCTTAGGGGCAAAAGCAAGACTTAGACTTGCTTGAAACCTGATGTGCTTACACTAATTTTATGGTGTGTAAAGAAGTTTTTAAGTGTAATTAAGATTCATTAGATATAGTCAATTAAAATATCATTTACTTTAAATAGATTTATTTTTATAATCAAGAGATATTTATTATATTTTCCCATTCTTATATACATAATCTTTAAATTTAGTGACAATTTACTTTATGTTTCTGGTGGAAAAAGATATCCAAATTTTTCATTATACAATGGACAAAAATTGGTCACTTATTTCTTTAGTAAAATAAAATACACGTAATATGCATTTAATTCGTACATATTTTAATTCACGTGTGTTAAAATAATTACATTTTCAAACTCTGTTAATAATATTCTAAAATTTTTTAACAATTTTCATTATTTAATTTTAATTGCTATTTGCTCGAAAAAAAGTTATAAAATACAGAAAAGGGAATGTAGTTATTAATGCATTTAAGTGTACATTCCGAACGAGATAATAAAATTAGTAGACACACATAAGTTGATTTGTCTGCAGACATCCAGAACAACCATATTTTGACAGAAAATTAAATACATTTTATCACGTTTTAGTAATATGAAACAACAATAACAAATACTTATTCATACATATATTTGTCAAATGAAAAAGAAAACTCGCCTTAAAAAATCAGAGAATAACAATAATCTAGTTTTCATGCTACAATGATGAAATTTTCATGTAAAATACCATAAGCTTCATGCATGAGAACTTTAACTTTCCTGTTATGATTAACTTTTTCATTGCAGATGTACCCAATTGGGTACATTGATAAAATATTAATAAAACTACACTATCTACCAATACGTATTTGGACACTTTCGGATTTAGACGTTTTGTAAAATATCTAGAAAAGTTCTTTAGGAATCACACATCTTGAAACTTTGGTAGTGCAAAGAACATGTTATACCAAATACATTTCAGTAAAAGTTGTATCCTCAAAAGGAAAAAAGGACAGTAAAATATTTAAAAAAAAAAAAAAAAGGTTTGGATCACCCTATAAAAAGTAATGCTTTAAATGCGTTTTGATTGTAGCATGTGATTATGAGGATTTTTGTCATAATCTGTATAAATTTTTATGTGACTACCACGGATATTCATGGAGAAATAATGTTTTTTTTTTTTTTTTTTTTTTTTTTTGGAAAATAAATTTCCACTTTTTAAAATATAACACGTAGGTATTAAACCCAGTGCAAAGACATTTATAGAAAATTTGACATGCTACATTAGACGATAGCATACTGCAATCAGAAAACAAAAATATCAAATATCTTACGATATATGAGCATTTTTACTAAATAATTGTTAACTGCGCATGCACTAGCTTTTAAAAATTTTCATTTACATAATTTAATAGCCAAAAGTATTGAGCAACTTATATGAAAACCCCAAGCAAATATCGTGTAAATTGAAAAAGTTATGAGAGATGGAATGAACAGAATTCCATTTCTCTCAAAATAAAAGCTAAACTATAAGGCGTTTTACTCACATTTTTATTTTGATTCGGTCAATGACCAATGGTAATACAGTACTCGCTTATTGTAAATAAATATTGGTAAAAAACCCTATCACTTTTTTTTTTTTTTTTTTTTTTTGAGAAGAACTGAAATTCTGTTCATTCTATCTCTCATAAATTTTTGAATTTACATGATATTTGATTGGAACTTTCATATAAGTTGCTTTTGTCTATTAAATTATGCAAATAATTTTTTTTTGAGCTAGCGCATGCGTATTTAAAAATTATATAGTATAAATGCTCATATTTCGTAAGATATTTAATATTTTTGAATTATGATTGCAGTATGCTATGTTTAATGTAGTAAGCAAAATATCCTAAAAATACCTTTGCACTGGGCCTAATACCCTACGTATTCTAATTTAAAAAAAGGGATTTTTTTTCAATTTAAAAAAATAAATAAACCGTTATATCTCCGTAAATATATGTGGTAGCCTCATAAAAATTTATACTGATAATGACAAAATTTCTCGTAATCATATGCTACAGCTAAAACGTATTTAAAGCATTACTTTTTACAGGGTGATCCAAAACTTTTTTTTCTTTTAATTTTTTATTGGTCCCCTTTTCCTCTAAAGGACACATTTTTTGCTGAAATATATGAAAAGTAACATGTTCTTTACACTATCAAAGTTTCAAGATGATTCCTAAAGAAGTTTTCTAGATATTTGACAAAGCGTTTAAATTCGAAAGTGTGCAAATATTTATTGTTAAATAGCGTACATTTTCAGTAGACTGAAAATTTTATTATGGTTTTCTAAAAAGTTGAATGATGTTGCTTTAAAAAGATACCAACATATGGCAGCGTAAAACTCGATTAGATTATGTAATAGAAAGCTCTTTTATCTTACTTCCCAAAAAGGCTTCATAACAATGGGGCCGAAAAATAAGTTATTTTTAACAATTATTTTAAATAATTAGACACTTTACAGCAAGAAAATAATCTGGTGTGTCACTCACACGACTTTCTCTTACCCTGAAATTTAATACTATAAATACAGTTTGCAGATTAAGAGGTAAGATAACGAGAACTGTCATGTAAACCTATGCTAAACAATTCAAATTAGGCTTCAGAAGAGTTTTAAAGATAATTAGTTCTGTGTGAGGGGGGCTACCGCCCCCCTCAACCCCCCGTTTTATTAATGCACCTAAATTTATATAGAATTTAATTCGGTTATTAAAAAATAATTCTGTTTTTAAAAAATAATTTATTAAAATTATTATTTAAAAAAATTATTTTTTATGATAATGCAGACGATTTCCATATTAGAGAGGCAGTGTAACACTAAGTATCCAAAAAAAGTCCATTTTACTCTCAATATATGTATTTAAAAAAAAAAAAAAAAAAAAAAAAAAAAACGGTTTTTTTTTCTAAGTTTTTTCTTTTTCGTTAAAATTAAAAAAAATCTATAACTTTGTTTTAAATTATCACAGATTTATAGTTCAACCATTCGTTTTAAAGGTATTCGCAAGCTCTTTTGAATGATACCCATCATGAAAATTTACTCCCCTCGAGGGGGGACTTTCCCCCCCCCCCAGGGGGGGAGGTGAGGCTCCTACATACACAAAAATATTTTCCCAGTTAACTATCTCTATTACAAAAAATATATGTTCGTTTCATTTGGTTTAGTGCAATCTATAGACGTTAAACTCTACTTACCTGCAATTTCCCCCCATAGACGTAATGTATTAGAATTCTCTTGATTGTCCCTGTACACGAACCATTTGCTTGATCTTAACGAAAAGCTTACTGTAGCATCCCTATATGATACGCATTTAGAATACCAAGTTTGAACTTTCTACGATAATTTCTTTTTGAGATATGCTGATAACAGACAGACACACACACAGACACACAGACACACAGACACACAGACACACACACAGACTCACAGACACACAGACACACAGACCATTTGCTAAAAACATGATTTTCGTATTCAGGGGACCTCAAAACGTGTAAATATAACAAAATCTCGCGTTCGAAAATTTGACCCAAAAACAATACTTTCTCTACCTTATGGGTAAGAGAAAGTAAAAAAAGCATTATTTAAGCCCCCCTTTTTTTTTTTTTTTTTTTTTTTTAGAGAGAGAGAGAGAGAGAGAGAGAGAGAGAAAATTATAATTTATAAAATAATTAGGAAAAGTTCAGTGTTAATTGACTACACTAGGGTTCTAGACTTGGGTGGTGTGCCCCCCCCCCCCCCCGTGAAAGTCTTTAAAATGACTCCTAATTCTTACTTACGCGAGTTTCGAAGAAAACCACGGAAAACTACGAACGGTTAAGTCGAACAGCGCGACCTCGAACTGACCCTGTCACTTTTCGTCTACCATAGTCGAGAGGAGAACCTCTTGACTACCGGTGGGAATAGAAAAAGTTTAGCTACTTATAAATTTGGAGTTTAGTAGTTTAAAATCCGCACATGCGGAGAAGTACTAACCTCTTAAAAATTAATTTCAGGAAAATGCTTTTTTCTATATTCTATTATGTTACTCTATGTATGTAAATGTCGCAAAAGATTATCTATGTTGTTAATAACCTTAGTTCGGAAGAAGTTAAATTATTCTCCAACTCTAGAACAAAATAGCAAAATATTTTTTTTAAATAAACACCGTTTCTTTCATAAAAGTATTTAATTATATTCCTCCTAATAAACAATCAATGGAAAAAAAAAAAGCAGTTGATAGAGAGAAATGTTCTAAATAGCGCACTTCCACAAAGAAAAAAAAATAGGAATTTTATTTTCATCTTAGTTTGTTTATCATGTAGATATTTTTTTTTATATATATAGACTTTTAAATTAAGAAATTTCTTTTACAGATTAAGGTATTTTGGATTTTTACAGATTTTTTATGTGAAAAAAAAAAAAAAAAAAAAATGTTATCAAGTATGCAAGAAGAAGAAAGAATCTGAATTTTTATAGCATTCTCGATTTTTTTTTTTTTTTTTTTTTTTTTTTTTTTTTATTGTTTTCAATCATTATATGAGTGAGGAAAGGAATTTTTTAATTGATAGTTTATTTGATGAGCTTTAGTAAGATAATAGAGTAATTTCGTTTTTAAGATGAGCTTATGTCTGAAATAGTGTTTCAAAGTGCTTAAAATGATAAATATTTGAAAATCTTCAGTTTAGAAATTTCTCAGGTCACCTTTCTTCTAAATTTAACAGAAAAAAATTTTGGCTTCATAAAAATTTTCGACTTCGGTTTTTCGATGGATTTGCACGTTTTGAGAGTTTCTAGAATGCGATTTGACTATTTTCAAAAAATATCTGTCTGTCTGTATGTGTTTGACAAAAATTTTGTTCCAACTGTATCTCAGGAACTATTACCCTGCACAGACTTACATATAATTTTATGTAGTTGCACCATGACATAAATTAGTGCTTGTCAACTCAACAGGTGGCGTTTCCATCCCGCTTTTTCTAAATTCTTAACATGGCGGTTAAGAGCAAAATTTGCTATAAATGAGCACAGTTAGAATTTCTTTTGAAGAAACATTATGAAATTAAAAATAATTATTTATAATAGTAATAGTCAACTAGAAAAATATTTTTTGGATACGCATGAGGAACCCCCTCCCCCTCCAATCCGAGAGGGGCAAATTTTCAATATGGGTATCTTTCAAAAGAATTCATCAATATCTTTAAAATGAACGGTTGAACCATTGATCTATGATAATTTAAAACAAAGTTGCCGTTTTTTTTTTTTTTTTTTTTTTTTTACATTTTTAACCAAAAAAAAAAAAAGGGCTCATTTTTAAGATATCGTAATCAGGGAGAATAAAATCGATTTTTTGGACATTAATTAATGCTGCACTATGAGAAAAACATCGTTTGCCTTCACCATGGAAAACAATTTTTATAAATTATTTATATTAAGTGAATTTGTATAGAAAAATATCAAAGAACGTCTTGCAGTGGCCACATATACTAGTTACGTGAATATTTAGTTATACAATTTGTCATAAAAGCAGATTAATCGAATAATTCTAAAAGCTATACAGTAAGAAAAAATAAAAGCAAAAACATTTCTATTCAATTGTGAAAAGAAAGATTACATTTCGCGACTGCAATTGAACATTTTATTAATACAATAACACATTTCCTGACTACAAAAGCTCATTTTAGGACTACGAAGTACAATAAAAAATAAAACTTAAGACATTTCTTTTCCCCATAATTTATAATAACAAATTATTACAAAAGAACTTAGTACTTCAACAATGAGATAAATTTTGAATTCCCAAGGTACTTTGTGCTTCTTAGACACATCCTCAAAATATATTTATGTTCATTAACTTCTTAACTGGTTCGAGATATCTTTACTTTGCTGAATATGGTATGTTCTGACCTCTTAAATCTGTTGATATAATCTTCTTACTTAATAAATATTTTTGAAAATCAGAAAATGGCATGATACATGTGTTTGTAATAAATATAAACCATAACAATGTTAATAAATCCATCAAGAATATACTTGTTTAAAAGTTGTTAACACTTCTCATAAAATTTCATAAGCAAAAAAGAATGGCATCGATAGTCATCTTGTTGCCTAAAAATAAAATTCAGTGCACTTTAGAGTTGCTAGATTAAGCTTCTACTTCTGACGCGTAAGTAAATTTGTGTAGTCTTAGTTGTTCGTTTATAGACAACAACGAGGCAGCATAAAAATACTACTCTTTAGCTATACATAGTTTTCAGAAAGGGAAAAAAATTATTCCATATTGATAATCGAAGATATTTTTTACAAATTCACTGAAAATATGTTTTTCTTTATTTTCTGTAATATCATTTATAAAATTTATTATAAAAACAATGTTAGTACATAACTAGTCTCTCCTACACTTCAAATTAATAGGAGAAACATAGCTTCTAAATTTTCTGCTTCAAAACAGCACTATTCAGAACTAGTGGGATTAAATCGTCCGGAAAGCACATGTTTTTAGATGTATGTTTACTTAATACTTATATGGAAAAAAAATTAAAATATGGAATTATTGAGCTAATCAAATGCTTCTTATTAACAATATATAGTCAATTTTAAATTTCACTAATCAAATAGCAATATTTAGATGCTTTTAATATAACATTTCTCACTTTACCGAAATAAAATAGTAAAATATTTTAAATATTTTAAAAAACAAATTTAAAATAAAAATTTTGGTGTGATTACCATTGAATATTACATATCATAGTTAAAATACTAAAAACAAAATAATAAATCATCTATATTGATACGTACATTTTAGATATCAACAAATAGTTTAACACTTATTCATTACAAATAGTCTGACGAACAGTTTCGTAATTAAGACAGGATAACTTGGGAATAATATAATTTAATTGATGTTAACAAAGGTCTATCATTCCATGGCTAAATTGTTTAATGAGAGCATAAGTTTGTACATAGTTTCTACAACGCTTTCTTTGAAGTATAAGTTTTAGATCGCTAGGGAAATTATTATTTCTCTCGACGCTATTAATTAAAGTATTTTACAAAAGTTAAAACTACGTTGTTTAACACATAACTACAGTAAAAATTTAGTATTTACTTTTAAAGAATGAGAGTTTTTTTTTTTCTTTTTGAGAAAGTGAACTTGATAATGCAAAAACATTTATACAAGATCCCTATAATTCTGCCATTCCATATTCCGAAAAAATTTATTTTCTTCAATTTATTTACTACAGAGCTTTGCCCGCTTCACTAGTTCTTAAATTTAAATGATAACCTCGATAAAGGTCGCCGCCGCTTTCGGCAGAGTCTTCTAAATCAGAGTGTGCCGGTGCCAAAACACGCTCCCAGCGGCATTGCCTTATCCAGGTTGCGACAAAACAAAAGCTGTAACATACAGCAGTTTGGCCATATTGCCGTTGATAATATTTGGCGAATAACATGCGCCGAATGGAATGTAAGAAAGCTCCGCTGCGTAGAGACTCGTTTCCTTTGTTCTATTTCGCAGAAATGGTGAAATGCAACGTTGTTTTCTCGTTCGCTATGTTTCTTAATTTTATCGTGTGTAAAATAATATTAATAATAATAATATTTATAAAGTATAAGTGAAACAAAAGCATTTAATAGTATTTTTAAAATAGAAACTGCATCTTGTTATCTTTTACTATCGATACCTTACAAAAAAGTTTTTGTAAATCTTGCTAAAATTTTGAGAAGGAGTGCGCATATTTTACATAACTGTTTTAATTAGATATAAATGGAAAAATACGTCAAAATGTCACTCAGAAATATGTACTTCAAAGGAACTATCAAAAGCATTATGAATCAGTAAAATTTCCATTGAAACCAACAAACTTAAAATACGAAGCATGGTCAAAAACAAAGAATATCTTAAACATTTTGCTTAAAAATTTTGCACAACACCCCTTGCGTCTAAATGCAATTACCTGTTTTATCAAAATAAACAATACCGAAGAGGGTGCGCTGATATGTATTTGACTGGTGTGGAGCAGGTTTGGCTTTCGAAACTTTGCAGCGTACGACTTTAATTTGTTTCTTTTTAGCTGAAAATTGTTCCTTTTTCTTTCCTATTATTATTAAAGCTTCACATCCGGCAAATTCACATTTTTTCCCTTCCCAAGTTATCCTTTGAAATTTTTGTTGTTTCGTATTATAAAAATATCTAATTCAAAAATGACGTTTTTGAATTCTGCATCTTCAAAACAAACACAAGCCTTTCGGCATAGAGTAGTCCTGCAGTCAGCAATGTCGGTTTACTATCGGAAAAGGCGCACTACTGTCGGCGAGTAGTCAGTAGAATGCCGGGACCCGTCAGCAGAAAACAATGTCGGTTGCTGTTACCGAACGGCTTACGGCTAAAAATCAGCAAACCTTTTCTATCGGCAAACGATACTGGGCCGATATCTGATATCCGATAGTGGCCCGAAAAAAATGTCCCAACGTCGGTCCGAATTTGGGACAGTTTGCTTGTTCGAATTTTTAAATTTAATATTAAAAAAAAGTTTATTTTTCAAGTTTCACTTTTGTCAGAAATGTTGAAAATGTTTAGTATAAAAGATGCGTATATTTGTCATAATAATAATATTATTATTAATAACAATAATACTATTAAATATAAAACAAATTAATTAATTAAAATAAAATAAATAAATAGTACTAAGTAATTCATTTCTTTGAAATGCTAAAGAAAGAATGTATAATGTTTCATACTTTTCTTTAAAAATACAGTAATACTATCTTTTATCAAGAAACAATTTTATAAGCACGGATATTCGAATGGTAAAACGCATGCATAGTGCATAGATAAACGACTAGTTGAAATGTTTGGGGGTTCTGTCCTTCTCCTCGGGTAGTCGGGTAGGTAAATCGGAAAATGAAAACATAAAAGTTCACGATCCCTTTACTAGTGGCAGAACTGAAGATAAGATCGGGCGGGAAGGAATCTTTTTTTCGGCACTTTTCTATTTGCCGACGCCGGTCCATTACCGGTATATGTTTGGTTAGAAAACAGTTTGATATCGGCGCGGTGACGAGCCGGCTGCCTTCTCGGTTTTGCCGACAATGGACCGATTGTGTACCAGCCATTCGGACGACTGCCATCCGAACGACCACAAAAGATACGTATCCGATATTGGCAGGCGGCATTACTCCGTTACCTCCTGAAAGGGCAGCCGGCAATGGACCGATTGCCTCTGCGTTTTTTGGGTTTGAACATTAGCTTAATGAGCATAATTTTATATGTACATATATATATATATATATATATACATGTACATACACACATTTTACATATATATATATATGTAAACATGTATATATAAATGTATAAAATGTATATATAAATGTAAACATGTGTTTACATATATATATATATAAATGTAAACATTTTAATTCATTAAGTAAATTGAACTTTCTAATAGTCAATCTAAAAGGAAAAAAAAATTATTATTATTATTATTATTTAATGTTCACTAAATTGAAAGGCGACATGTTCAAAGAGTAATATTCGAAAAACAGAATTCAAAAAAGTTCATTTTTGAATGGAATATCCTTATAATACGAAGCAACAAAAAATCCCTAAGGAATATATGGGGAAAGGAAACAGTGAATCTGACTGATGTGCAGTCTTAAAATAAATGAATAATATAGAAGAAAATAATTTATATTTACATTAAATTTTAATATTTATTTTTACAATGTTTTAAATCAATTTTTAATCAACATCTTACATTGCAGAAAATAGTTCATCCAGGATATTTATAGTAAACATATATATATATATTATCTTAAATAAACTGAATAGTAGTTATTTTCTTTTAAACTACTCATTTATTTCAAATAAAAATTATACATAACAGCTTATCTCTTAAAAAATAAAATCTTCTTGTAAAAATATAGAACCGACTCCAAAAAGCAAGTATTATTCAAACAACTAAAAATAAAATGAAACCTTGCATAAAATGAATTTGTATATTGCGCTTAAAAGTATAAAATAAATTCCGTCGCCAAACAACACAAATAGTACAATTAATCATAATTTTTGAAGTCGGCGCAAAATTGAATAAAAAATTGATACTTATTCAATACAAAAATTAAATTCCATTCAAATATACATCTCACTTTGGCATCTTCAAAAAAACAGTCAAAAATTACTTTTATTCAAATAAACAATAAAGATTTCGTAAGCTGAAACGGTTTGCCAAATAAAACTCTAGTAACTTTGTAGAAACATAAATACGGAATTGCGAAGGATGTTCACTGTTCAGTAGGGATGTTATCAATGGACCAATTTTATATAGCGATAAAATAATAAAGGAAACTATGAAAATGGATCATTCGAGACACAACAGCGTTGTAGCTATCGATCTAAAAACAAATTTTTAAAAATGTATCAACTCTTATTTGATTTCTCGCCGACTTCAAAAATTATGATTAATTGTAGTATTTGTGTTGTTTGGCGAAGGAATTTATTTTATACTTTTAGGTGCAATTTACAATTTCATTTTATGCCAGGTTCCATTTTATTTTTAGTTATTGGAATAATAGTTGCTTTTTGAAGTCGGTTCTATTTTTTTACAAAAAGATTTTATTTTTTTTCCTTTCAGTGAAAATGTATTCATAGCAGAACATCAGAAGACGTTAGATGGCAGCCTCACATATCGCAACCCGCAAGAAAAGTGACAAACTCTAAAAATGGTAATTTCGAGTTTATGTCACTGAAAAATATATGAAATGCCCCCAATATGAACAAAAAACGTTACATCTCCATCTAAAAAATTAACCACTCGAGAGACAGTTGTGTCAGTTTTACTCTAGTCAATGCCTTATCTTTCAGCTGGTTTTTCTATAATACTGCATTTTTAAGTTGTGCCACTTTTCTTGCCTTTATCGGATATGAGAAACAACTATCTATTGAATGACTACGCATTAAATTAAAAAGGCTTTAGAAATGTAAAGAATGGATACGCTGTATTCGTAACCAAAAATTAGGATAGGCATGTATTGAACTTTACTGTGAATATGTGACACCCGCTACGCTGGAATGCGCGCAGCGTAAAATTCAAATAAATATCAAAATATGAATTGCAGCTGACGGACAGAAGTTTCAACATCGAAATAAAGGCTTTTTGATTTGTTTACAGTGTAGAAAACTGCAAATAAACAGATGCACATTTAAACATTCTGTTTTAAACATTTATGTCTACAAGGTGTCTTTTCATGACTAAATCAATGATGCAGTACAACTTTGTAATTTACCTTTTCTCTCATACCTTATAATGTTTTGAGATAGGAACGCTAACTCCGTTATCTTCCCACCAGGTGGCCCTGTAAGCGGTCACATCTTGCAGCTCATGGCCAATATACAATACTTACATATTACTTTTACGAGTGTAGAGGCAGCCGTTCAGCAGTTAGAGTGAGAACGGACTCTTGTGAATACTCTGTAATTTGTTTAGATATTAATGAAATCATGAGACCTATTTCAGGTCAAGATCTTAGCGACAACAAAAAAAAGTATTAAAATTAAAGCATTTTTTGCGTAGTTATAAGCTAACAAACCTCAACTACAACAACAAAAAACATACTTTCAATTGAGAACCTCCTCCTTTATGAAATCGGTTTAAAACGTCTATACGTTAATCGATGTGACCGCTTACAATAACCATACTTTGAATTTTACATAGCATAAATGTCATCCACTACGCTACAACGTATGCAATGTCGTTGAAGCGTGAGGAAAATAGGAATTTGTGGACTCACAAATGATCGTTTTAATCGTTCTATTTTTATCATTAATATCTACAAACTGTCTTTTCGAACTAAATCGATGATATCCTGTAACTTTGTATTTCACTTTTTTTCCCTATCTTGAACCGTTTTCGAGATAGGAACGCTAACTCCACTGTTTTCCACCAGATGGCGCTGTAGGCGGTTGAATCACGTTGCTTATGACCACTTTACTATACCTACATACAACTTTTATGACTATAGATGCAGCCGTTTGACAGTTAAAAGAGTCGAGACTCACTTTTTTGGATACCCCGTATTTTCTTTTGATCGTAAAGATATTACAATGGGACCAATACCATTACAACAAAACAAAAAGTATCAAAATCGCAGCATCCGTTCAGGAGTTATGAGCATTTTTTTTTTTTTTTTTTTTTTTTTTTTGTGAAGAAGAAAAAATATATATATACATTCTGTCTGAATTGAGAACCTCCTCCTTTTTTGAAGTCGGTTAATAAAAATAAAATAACAGTTTCCAACTGGATTACAAGTGTGAAATTTTTAGTATACAAATCAAGACTCCTCAATGAATTACTACATTTTTCTTCCACCGAAGGCAGGCTTTGCCCGCTTTGATAGTCACTATATTTAAATAAATTTTCAAAAATATATATTTTTTATTAATTTTTATATCAGTTTATAAATAAAAAATAAAATAAATTCCATTGAAATTTCTCAAGACCTCGTATAGGGTGGTCACATACAATTTTGGACTTTAAAGGCTTTTCTAACCTATCCGGCTGCCGTTAGTTATATGTTACCTTCCCATAAATGACCGGACACTTTTGATTTTAGACGTTTTGTCAAATATCTCAAAAAGTATTGAACGAATCATCTTGAAACTGCAGAAGTGTAAAGAACATGTTATAACTCATACATTTCAGTGAAGGTTTTGCCCCGAAAGCAAAGAGGAAACCAGTAAAAAAATTAAATAAATATTAAACTGTTTGGGATCACGGTGTAAAATGTAATGCTTGAAATGATTTTTAACTAACCCTCAATTTTTTAACATTATCCTCTATTTTTAACATTACCCCATGAATCTGTACAAAACTACAAAATTACAATGTTTAAGAAACAACTCACATTAACTTTTTCAATATTTTGCCTTGTGTAAGGCTATATATGGTTATTTTTTGATTAATGCAAACCTTCCTTTCTGTTGTTTGATCGTTGTAACGCTGAATTATTATTATTATTATGTATTGACGGGAGAGGATAGCTTTAAAACATTTTTTCTTCAATTAAATGCTATATTTAAATACTTTTTTACTAATTCCTAAAGCAATAAATTTTATAATTTGTATAAAGAAAATACAAATCGAAAATTACTTCCGTCAAAAAATATTTCTTTAAATTAAATTTGCCAAAGCCCATTTCATTTTTATTTAGCTTAAAAAACGTTTTTATTTCAGAAAATCTGTTGCTTTCAATCTGTGTTACTATTTGCAGTGGGCCTCTCAGAACAAAGTAGGATGATACACTTTCCCATATTATGGGATATAGTTATAGAACATTAACAATAAAAAATTTGATTTAATTATACAGGGTCCGCCAAAAGTCCCACAGCTCCCTCCTACTTCTGAAATGCGTCGTAATTTTGAAAAATGACGAAACACATGTCCAATGGATTCGAGGGGGACCTCTTTTGGTGAAAATATTTTGGGCTCGGAGGGGGTAGGGGGAACAACTTTAAAATTCCAAATGGGAAGGTATGTGTTGTGATACATCCCAGGAAACGCCTTTTCAAAATAATGAACTTAATATAAATAATTTTGTCCTGCGATAATTATTAAAGGAGATGCATGAATTTTTAGAGTTTTGATATGTAGATGTTACACTCGTATATCACCTAAAAAAATCATCGCTAGATAAAACTATTTGCATCAAGTTCATTGTATTGAAAAGACGTTTCCAGATATGCATCACAAGACATACCTTCGATTTGAAATTTTAAAGGCAAATTGTAACGGATACAATGGGAACTCTAACAATATAAACGACAATATTTTGAAATGTTTTTTGTTATCAATCATTTATTAATTTAATAAAAAAAGCAATTAATAACTAATATTAAATTATAACCTTCTTGGTATAGTAACAATGAATTATATCAAATGGATTATAGCAAAATAAAGAGAAAATTGAAGATAAAACCAACATAGAAGTCAATCTTAGTCAGAGTTGAAATCAATTCAAGCAAATGATATTTTGTTCCCTATCATGCATTTAATGTGTTCTCAGAAACCTTTGGACAGCCCCTGCCTGCCTGGACTCGGCCAAGCTTTACGGGTTGGATGCTAGTCCGCCGGAGCGAAAAATCGCCAGATCACTGCATGGTAGCTGTCTACAACCAGATAGTTGTCTAGTCGCAACATAGAATGAGCTGTGTCCTATGGCTCGTTCAGACTTCAATCATCATCCATGGGAGACTGCAGGCTCCTTCATTAACAGCAACAAGGTGACATCTATGGCACGGCTCAGGAAAGGCAGGGTTGCTACTTCTGCTTCTTGGACACAAATGCTCGACTGGCACACCCCACCTCCAAATTGCACAAGGCGGAGACGCACAGACACGCTCCTGGATGCATTAAATTTTGAATAGGTGCACAACTAGAACTGGAGCCAATCCCCCCCCCAAAAAAAAAAAAAATGTTTTTGAAATTTGGGTGGGGGGGGGGGCTGGAAACCTAAAATGCTGAACGACAAACAAACAATGAGCTAATTAAGTGAAAAAAAAAATTAAAGAAGAATGCTTGCCACTGTGGGGTAGGAAGAAATATTTTTGGTGTGCATAGTGGTTATTTTTGAAGTGGCTGGGCCTAAAATGAAAAAAAAAAACTATGCACTGGGGGGCCTGAAGGGAGAAAAAAGTAGGGACCATGACAATTTTGATCCACCACGGGGGGATGGTTCCCCGCGTTGGTAGCCCGACGACTGCTTAACGACCCCATCGAGCACTTGACGGTGCAGCACATTTTTACGAGGACCAGACACCGCCACACCCTCGAGAGAGAAAAAAAAATTAAGATTAATTAAATTTTGAAAGTTATTAACTGAGTTATTTTTGTGGCTAGCCCGGGTGACCTAAGTGAGTGAACTCTTTGGTACAGTCAACACAAGAAGTCCTATTCTTTGAGGTGGAGCTGGAAGGACGGTTGAGGTTTAGGTAGTTAAATACGGAGTGGAAAACCATCACAACGACAAATATTGTTGGGGAGAGAGAAGGAGAGGGAGGGGAATTTTTTTTTTTAAATGGGGGGGAACTAAGCCACCTCGGTCACCTTACCCACTTAAGGGTTCGGTTCGGGTGTACCAAGCGACTTAGCTCGGGAGAGGAAAAAAAAATTGGGGTGAACTGAGCCACACTAGCTTAGCTCCCGATCACCTTACCCACTTAAGGGTCCGGTTCGGGTATACCAAGGGACTTAGCGAGAGAAAAAAAGAAAAAATAATAAAAATTGGGGGGAGCTAAACCACGCAAGCTTGGCTCCCGGTCACCTTACCCACATAAGGGTCCGGTTCTGGTATACCAAGGGACTTAGCAAGGGAGCGAAAAAGCAAAAAAAAAGGGGGGGAACTAAGCCACACAAGCTTGGCTCCCGGTCACCTTACCCACTTAAGGATCCGGTTCGGGTGTACCAAGGGACTTAGCAAGGGAGAGGGGAAAAAATTGGGGGGAACTAAGCCACACTAGCTTGGCTCCCGGTCACCTTACCCACTTAAGGATCCGGTTCGGGTATACCAAGGGACTTAGCAAGGGAGAGGGAAAAAAATTGGGGGGAACTAAGCCACACTAGCTTGGCTCCCGGTCACCTTACCCACTTAAGGGTCCGGTTCGGGTATACCAAGGGACTTAGCGGAAAAAGAAATAAAAATAAATAAATAAATTGGGGGGGGAACTAAGCCACACAAGCTTGGCTCCCGGTCACCTTACCCACTTAAGGGTCCGGTTCGGGTATACCAAGGGACTTAGCAAGGGAGAGAAAAAAAATTGGGGAACTAAGCCACACTAGTTTGGCTCCCGGTCACCTTACCCACTTAAGGGTCCGGTTCGGGTATACCAAGGGACTTAGCGGAAAAAAAAATGGGGGGAGAACTAAGCCACACAAGCTTGGCTCCCGGTCACGTTACCCACTTAAGGATCCAGTTCGGGTATACCAAGGGACATAGCGGGAAAAAAACGGGAGGGGGGAGGGAGAAACTCCTGGGGCTCCTAATAACTATCCATTCTTCTGCCACACAGAGGGTTTAGCAGAGCTCAAATTCTCCGCCCTTTTTTCAGGACACTCTCATTGATGATAATTTTCTGCTTTTTTTCTACCCCTATTTTTATGCAATATTCTCTAATTTGTGATGAAATCGTGATTATAAATCGTGATTAAATAATCACGGCACTATAATATAAAAACACAGACAATATTTCTGTATAAATATAATAGTGGCAAATATTCCAATTTTTTTTTTTTCTATAAGTTTCCTGAAAATAGGCGGAGACTTCGAGCTCTGGCTGTAGACATCTCCACAAGCCAAGCCACTCCTGTAACATGTTACAACTTGCCCCAAAATTTTGTTTCAACTTGCCCCATCGTATGATTTTGGACATTTTGTTTATTTATAAAAAAATATATATAACGGTTTATTCAAAAAATTAAATATGCATTTTATAACTCAACACACAGACTAAATAAAAATAAATAGCTATAAACATTCCTTTAAAGTATAAATTAATATACCTTTAATCAAAATTTACGAAATATTTTTTTTTTTCACTAACTAGCTAAAATAAAGCACGTCTACAGAACCTCTCATCAACCAATTTTGTGGAGCACCGATTGTGCTTACATTATAAAGCGCGTCAAAAGAATTATGTTTATAAAAATATTTAATCACAAATGTTACAAACTATTTCGTAAATTGCGTGTTACGTCTTACCCCTGTGACAACTAGCCCCATGCTCCCCTACTTAAAATTTTATTTCAGCGCATTTAGTTTTAATTAAGATTTCGTGAATATTTAAATTAAGCATAGTACTATGATGTTTCTATATTGAAAAATTTTCAATTTGGTATGTTGACACGTTTTTTTTTTTTTTTTTTTTTTTCTTACGCTGTTATTATTATTTTTTTAAAATTAAGTATTTTAATACATTTTCTTGCTATTATTATTCTTTATCTAATTTAATTTTGTCTAAAATATTTCCCAGGTGTAATCTAAAACAAAAAAGAAGACAAGCAGCCATCAAGCTAGTTGATGGGAAGTGTCGGATTCGATTCCAAATCGCGCTCATTGACCTAGCCGTTCGGAGTATTCCCGAAACTCGCGTAAAAACGGGCTAGGACCCCTTAGAAAGACCCCCACGGAAAGCATTCCACCTATCGGACTACCTAACCTAGTCAATCGGCCTTAAATCCTACGACCAACAACAACCAACCAAGCATCTTTCCTTAAATTAAAACTACCGGCATCTTACCCGAAAAAATTGTGTCATCTTACCCCAAAACGCTGAACAAGAGACAAGTCCGATTATTAACTTACAAATGGAAGAACCGGCCCCATTTACATATCTGGCGGGAAGTCTACGTAATGAAATTTCTTTATTATTTTATTTCTTTAAAAAAAAAAAAAAAAAAAAAAAAAAAAGAGGCAACATTGATAATGTACAGCGAAAACGAAGAAATGTATTTTTCGTCGCCTAGTTTTCTCTAAAACTTGTCCATATGCGTAACATTTCCTTTATAAACTATTTTACATGGATCTTTAATAACTTTATGTTGTCCATTTATGAAAAATATATAAAAATAATAATAGGCAGAATAAAATACTATTTTAAATTACACATAAGAAACAACTGTTTTATATTAATCTCTCTCGTGGTTCATAAAGTATCGCCTTTTTCGAAAGACTTTCCGCTAGTATTTTTTTTTTTTTAATAAATTTGTTTTTTAATGTATATGCAATTTTTATAACCAAATTTCATCCACAAATTTAGTGACGTGAAAATTTAAGCTAATTCAGTGACCGTAAATTTGGGTTTTCTAGGAAACACTGGGGGTCGACAAAATTCGATATTTTCCTTGATTCTTCTACAATCATATTATTATAGTAATTTTCTATAGTAGGTTTCCAGAATCAATAAAAAGGAAAACGTTATATAAACTGCTGTTTGTAAAAAATGCAACACCATGAAGGAATGCGAAAAGCATAATGATATTGATTGGGCTCATACATTATAATAAGAAGAACAATTGGTTAAAATTTCAGGAAATGTGGAGTAATATGTACTGAGAAAACAGTACATAAAGCAGCGACCTCTGTGAGCAATAACTCCACTTATCTGCATAGGCATTGAATCAAACAACGATTGGATGACATGTACGGGTAAAGCACTTCATGAAGTTTCAACACGATGCCTTAATTCCTCGATCGTAGTTATGGTGGGGCCAGTCGCTTTTCAACGATTTAACAGTCATTTTCATTGGTGCAAGATCAGGAGAACGCACTGGCCAGAGCAACAGTCGAGCATATCCTGCATCAAGATTGATCCTGCCTCAATATTTACCACTTGCGGTCGTGCATTGTCCTGCTTAAGTATTGCGTTTCGTAGGCCTTGAATTTAGGGCACAGCGAAGGGCCTTAACTCGTCAGAAATGTAATGGCTGGTATTCAGAGTGGCGGGAATCAAAACAAGAGGTGATCGAGACGTGTATCCAATGTTACCACATACCATCACTGCAAGTGGTGACCCAGTATGCAGCTACCGAAATTTTGATTACCCTCAAAACTGCATCACTGATACGGACGCCTTTAATGTGTGATTAATGGCGATCCTGGACGCAGGGAGGGCGTGAAGTCGCCTTTCAGACAAATCACAATCCTGTTTACAGCTTCAAGCTTGCCTTATCCGTATTTAACGGCATTGTCAAAAATGCACAATGCCAGCTGGGATTCGACATCGTCACACTGTCCACCACATGCAGTAACGGTATAGGGTCCCACTGGATACACGTCTCGATTACTTCTTGTTCGCATTCCTGGCACTCTGAAATGCGGTCATTAAATTTCTGGTGAGTTAACGCCCGCACCTCCTCTCTATATCCAAGGCCTCTGCAGTGCCACATTTAAGCAGGATAATGCACGACCGCAAGTTGTCAGTATAGTCCGGACCTTCCTTAACCCCTTAACGCGCGCTGTCCTCGCTGCGAGGACGCAAAATTTAAGATCCAGCTGCAAAAATTCATCCCGGAATTTTTTTAGTGAAAATTTATGTTTATAACATATCAGAAAAGGCCGGTTTTCTAAACCTTAAAATTTAAAATTTCTTTTAGTTTAATTTAGTTCAGGAATTCCGGTGGAGGTATAATTTAAATGTTTCAAATTGTCTTGCGCCGCAAAGGGTTAATACACAATGTGTTCAACCGTTGCTCTGGTCAGCGCATTCTCCTGATCTCGCACCAAAGAAAATGACTGTTTAATCGTTGAAAAGCGATTGCCCCCCCCTTATCACTCACCAGTAACTACGATCGATGAATTGCGGCATCGTGTTGAAGCTTCATGAAGTGCTCTACCTGTACATGTCATTCAATCGCTGTTTGATTCAATGCCTAGACAGATAAGTGCTGTTATTGCTCACAGAGTTCGCTGCTTTCTGTACTGTTTTCTCAGTACATGTTACTCTAAATTTTCTGAAATTTTAATCAATTGTTCTTCTTACTATAATGAATGTGCCCAATAAGTATCATTATGATATTCTCATTCCTTCTTGGTGTTGCATTTTTTACAAACAGCAGTGTAAATACGGTGGTGGAAGATTCAGGAAATAAAGAAGGGGCCGTAGCCGCACAGTATTTCACAAGTAAGTTATATGAGCGGAAACATAAAAAATAAGAAAGGAGTTCGTAATTTTCAAAGGAATTACATTTTTCGGATATCGCCTCTCTCCATTGACATTTATTAAGATAAAAAATATTCGAAATACTAAGTCCATCCCGTTACTAAATAAAAATTTGAATATATAAATTTGCAATCGGCAAATAAATAATCACCCGAAAGTTTTAAAAATGTTTCTTGAAATAAGGTTGAAAAACAAACCTTTTAAACATTGTTTTAAGCTTATAAATATGATGTGTGAAAATTTAAGCAAATAAAAAATTATTATGCGTTAGTCTCTAGAATTCAGTCCCAGCAGTTTTTTTTTTTTTTTTTTTTTCCTTTAATTTTCAAATATTGGAATTAAGAAACTCCGCCCTAAACCTCTCTTTTATTTACTTTTTCCCTATATTTACAGATACATCAGGGGTCGTACACTCCGCCTTTTTTTAACCACTTTCTGGGATGAGAAATTTTCGCCTTAATTGTTATCACTTTTTTTATACAATAATATCAATTCTATTTCATACTTGCCAACCATCTCATTATGAACTGCGCAATTCTTAGTACCAGCCTTATTTACTTTTTCCCTATTTTTACAGATACATCAGGGGTCGTACTCTCCGCCTTTTTTTCACCACTTTCTGGGATGAGAAATTTTCTCCTTAATTGTTATCACTATTTTTATACAATAATATCAGTTCTATTTCATACTTGCCAACAATCTCATTATGAACTGTGCAATTCTTAGTACCCGCCTATTTTTTTCACACCAGTCAGATTTTAGAGTAATTTTATTCTTAATTAAACGTAACAACATTTAGAGAGAATTACTCTAAAAATAAAGTGGTGTGAGAAAAGGGGTGTTTTTTCAAGGGGCGTTAACAATTGTACGGTTATTAATGAGATGTTTGGCAAGTATGCTATTTAATCCCGACTCATTACTATAAAAATACCATAACGATTTCTGCATTAAATTAGTGGTGGCAAAAAAAGACGAAAATTTCTCATCCTTGAAAGTGTCCTGGAAAAAAAAGCGGGAAGTACGACCGAAGTTTCCTAGATCGTTACTATCAAGCCTGAAGATACCACTTCTGTGTATTTTCTTCGTTTATTAAAATGCTGTGTACAAAGCTAGTTTTACAACATATGATTTTAAGAAATGTTTAAGTATAGTGTTAAGTAAAATGTTAATGTACAGTGCCATTAATACTCTTATCTGCGATTTTGGAAATATATATATATATTTTTTTCATGGAATCCTACTTTCCATGTCAACATTAGTCTCCATACCAAGTTTGGTGTCATTTCGGTTGATAGGTCGAGCTACAGGGGCTCTGAATAGCATAATTTTTTTTTAATCACCCTGTATATCTATATATACACTAAGCGAAATACAAAAAGGAAAATATCCAAGTGCGTTTTTTTTTTTTTTTTTTTTTTTTTTTTTTGTCGTTTAGTGTATATGATAAAACAAAAATAATAATACTCTTTAAAAAAGTGGTATGAAATAAAGTCTGGACTAAAAGCGTTCCGGAATAAATTAAAATGTTGGCAACTCTGTGCATAGCTGCCAATATTTTAATTTATTCCGGAGTACATTTAGCCACGCCTTTATTTCGCACCACTTTATTCATTAAAAAAAATTCTCCAATACACAGCTTCAATAAAATAAGAAAAAATTACTTTTAAAAAATAAGAGGCACAAAAATAAAGGCGGGGCTAAAAATACTCCGAATAAATTAAAATATTGGCTGTTATGCTCTGTGTTCAGAGCTCGAAACCTCCGCCCTTTTTCAGGACAAATTCAAGAATGAGAAATTTCCGCCCTATTTACTACCACTATTTTTATACGATAAAATCTCTCAAATTTAATCACAACACATTGCATAAAAATATGGTAAAGGGTTCTGTATAAAAATAGTGTAGAAGAAATAGCAGAAATTTCTCATCTCTTAAAGTGTCCTGAAAAAAGGCGTAGACTTCGAGATACGGTATGCTCAACTTTGTTCATTTTTATATAATAAATTGGTTAAAAAAAAAAAAAAAAAAAAAAAAAAACTTCTTTCATATTGCCTTTTGATACAAATGGAAAGGGGAAACTGCTATATAAATAGAGTGGTGCAAGAATCAGTGAAATAAGGCGGGACAATTACAGCACTGTAAAAGCTTTTTTTTTTTTTTTTTTTTTTTTTTATGATTGAATTAATATCTAAAAATATTTCACTAGTATGCTACGTGAACGAAAATATAATTAATAAAAAAGAGATTCTTAATCTTTTAAAAGGATCACACCTTTAGGATATCTCCTCTCCTCATTAATATTTATTAAGGAAAATAACGATTTGAAAAGATAAAATTGCATTCGGCAAATAAAATCAGAGTGCCCAGTTTAAAAAAAATAATATTTTTAAGATACGTAAAACATACACATATAAAGCAGGGCTCGTACTCCTCGCCCTTTTTCCAAGTGACTTTGAGGAATGAGGAATTTTCGCCTTTATTGCTAACACTATTTTTATACAATAATCACTATCCTATTTAATCACGGCACATTACTATAAAAATACCATAAAGATTTCTACATAAAATTAATGGTGGCATAAAAGGCAAAAACTTTCCCTCTCTGAAAATGACCTGGAAAAAGATCGGGAGTACGAACCCTGTAAAGGCTTTTAGATGTTACTCGTTTCTACTTTTCAGAATGTCGGTATATTTCTTGAGTTGAATGACACAAGAATATATACACAATACGTTTGGCAGAATGTTTCATATTACATCATAAATCTGAAGACTATTTTAATTTTACAAATGAAGCTATTGTTCATTTCTTAAATGCTTTTGTTATCATAGCTGCCAAATTTTCCCGATTTTTGGGAAGACTTTATACCAGAATTGTATGATAGTGAACTTTATTATCTAAAAACTGTTTCTTGCTTATCTTAGCTTTAGAGCTACATTTAAAGACTGAAAAAGTGTACCTAAAATTTCTGAAAAATGTAATTGATGTGAATTTGTGTCAGTTTTTTTAGGTATTAATCGTAAAAATGATTTTGAATGATATAATTTTAAAAACAAAGTATTTAAAATTATATCATTCGAAAGCATATATATTACAGGGGCCGTAGGCTCCGCCTTTTTTCAGGACACTTTGAGATATGAGAAATTTATGTTATTATTTTTTTTTTGCTACCACTATTTTTATATAATAATTTCTACACTGTTTAATCACGACATATTACTTAAAGGGTACAATAAAGATTTCTCTAATAAATAAGTAATGGCAAAAGAGGCAAAAATTTCTCATCCATGAAAGTGTCCTGAAAAAAAAAAAGGCGGAGACTACGACCCCTGATATTATTTAAACGGAAAACATGTTTTGAAAATAATATATGCCACACCACTTTTCCAAACTAAAATTTTATGATTCATGTTTATATTTTGTTTCCAATCAAATGACCAGTCTCCTTTAATAATGCGGATGAGCACCTATTCGCATACTTGCCAGCATCCTAATTACATACTTGCCAACCATGTCATTATGAACCGTACAATTTTTAGTACCCGCCTTTTTATTTTTTCACACCAGTCAGTTTTTAGAGTAATTTTGTTCTTATTTAATTGTAACAACATTTGCAGAGAACTACTCTAAAAATATATTGGTGTCGAAAAAGGGGTGTTTTTTCAAGGGACGTTGACAATTGTACAGTTATTAATGAGATGGTTGGCAAGTATGTAATGGAATATTTTTAGTGCACGCACTTTTTCCCACATCAGTGCATTTTTAGAGTAATTTTCTCCAAATTTTATGATTAAATAAGAAGAAAAATATTCTAAAAATATACTGGTGATGAAAAATGGGCGTGTGCTAAAAATCTTCAGGTTCATAATTCAGATGTTGGCAAGTATATATTCGGCAGATCTCCGCGAAATATTAAAACAAAAAGCATGCCTCGCAGCGTTCCTAAAATAGGGTTATTACCCCCATCCAGATTGGTAAGGATTTTAGTTTGGAGATTCATGATGACTATTGTTAAATTTCGATATTTCCTTTTTATATTTAGTGCAAAGCTAGTTCGAGACCCCTGAAAATTCTAACTATAGCAAACTTCCGCTCTTGGCGGCGCCCCTATTTTTGCGTCAAATTCCTATAGTTTGTTCTGTAAACATGTAAACACCCTATTATCCGGAACCTTCGATTTCTTTTTAAACTATTTTGATCGTGACAAACATTATCAGGCTCGCTCTCCCGATCCTTGAAAATCCCGTCCGTGGGAAACTCCCGCTCTTGCAATTTCACCTCAATTTTGCAGAATTATTATTTTATAATTACTCTTCTAAAAAATCCTTTTCTTCAATAAAAAAAAAAAAAAAAAAAAAAAAAAAAACAATAAACAGACCAATTTTGTAACAGAAGATATAATTTATTCATTATCATTAAAAATTGCGTTTTGTCAATAACAGATTTAAAAAATGCAAAACTAACTATGAAAAAATGTTGTTTTTTGCCCTTTCAAGTAAAAATTCGGATTCAAAAACTGGTCTTTTACAAAAATAAAGGTCTTTAACAGTTCATAAAATCGGCAAAATTGAAACAAATACTTAATAAAAATCGGTGAATTTAAAACGATAAAGGTTCAATGGGTTTTAACGTCGCCATACAGCATTCGACAACCGACGACCATCTGAGATTCACACATAACTGGAAACATATCATCATAATTTTGATCTTCTGCACACGGGATGGATTTAAAACGAACATTTCAGAAAATATGACAATTTTTAAAAGCTTTTATAAAAAACTGAAAGGAATAAATTATTCATTTCGGTAACTGAAAAAATTTTCAAAGAGAGGGCGAGTAAATTGAAAAGATCCGTCAGTTACTGGAGAATAAGTTGCACTATAAAAATACTTCTCAAGCAAGCAGACAGGAACAGTGAGAAAAAACGACAAAAAACATGGACGCATTAAAATATTACTATAAATTAAAGCTTCTTTTACTATATGTCAGTACTCTTTGTCATAAAACAGTTTAAAAGAAGAATTTCCGGCGTTCTGATTATAAGACAAGAGATTGTAAATGAATTTAATTAAATATTTGATTTTCTAAAATTCAAGTTTCTACTGAGTCAAGAGATTGTTTGGGAATTCATGATAACTGTTTATAGCCGATTTGCAATTTTTGTTAAAATCGGGACAAATGTTTGCAGAAGCCAAAGTAATCGATCTGAAAATTATATTTAATTAAATATTAATTCCCTAAAATATTTGTATTTTAACCGTATTAAAAGATTTTTGGAACTATGAGCTCATCGTTATAATCACTATATTTAAAGCCGACTTCCAATTTCATTTAATGTTTGCGATTTTGTGAACTATTTTTTACTTCAGTCCAGAAACTCCGTGACTAACATACGGTTGGATTACCCCTCCCATGATTTGTGTCTGGATACGCCACTGGCTCTGATACACATAAAAAGGCTTTAAGATGTTCCGTATTATTTGTACTTTTCAGAATGTCGGCACGTCTTTTTTGTTGAACAGTACAAGATTTTATACACAATACGTGTGAGAGAATGTTTCATTTTACGTCATAAAACTGAACAAATTTTTAATTTTACAAATAAATCTTTTTTTATTTTTATAAGTCCGTGAATGCTTTTATTATATAGTCTCGAAATGATGTTTATTTTTTATACGTACTTCTTGCTTATGTTAACTTTAGAGATATATTTAAAGACTGAAAAAATGTAACGATGATTTCTGAAAAAGTGCAATTGATGTCAATTTATGTGAGTTTTTTTTTTTTTTTTTTTTTTATGTAAGATTCGTAAAAATATTGGTTTACCAAGTTTTTAAACTTATTACATATTTTCAAAAGAATATACAGGGCTGCAAAAGGTGAATTTTTATTATTATTATTATTCTTTTTGTATCACTATTTTCAAAAAATAAAATTTATAATGAATTTTTGAAAGTAAATGTGCATTTTGCCTGAATAAATTTATTATAAATTTTAAGTTATAGTAATAGGTATTACTTACAAACTTTGAATAAACACCATAAAATGCAATAAACTCGTAACAATTGCTTCGGGTCGAAAAAACACACGACCCTTGTTCAGGCGAATAAAGTAAGCACGCGTGCTGCAGTGAAAGCGGCAACGCACAAAATCGTTTAAAATGAAAAGGAAAACTTTATAACTTTATAACTTTAAAACTTTATTTAGAAAGTAAATATAACAACTGGTGTGAGTAGAATTGTACAAGAAAACAAGTAAATGAATAAATGAGTGAGATTAACTATATAATTATCTAAGGATATCAAAAATTAAACGAAAATCTAAGTTACGTGAGTAATTTCCAAGCATCAGAGAAGAATGAAGTGGAAGAAATATCATTAACAAGATTTTTCGAATTTTTAAATATGTAAAATGCTTCATGAATATCCAAATGGGAGGAACAGACAGGAGATGAAATTATGTTAGTTTTGGAAAAATCAAAACGATGACCCTGAGACCAGCAGTGGGAAGCAATAGATGATTTGGTAATCTCTTCATTACGAACATTCCGACGGTGTTCATTTATTCTGTATTTCAAACGTCTCCTAGTTTGACCAATATAACCTAAGTTGCAGGACGAACACGGAATTAAATAAATTCCAGAACGGTTTTCGGTGGGAATGGGATCCTTAAGAGAAGATAATTTAATTTTATTGACGTATGAAAGAAAATATGTATTTAAAAATAATATAATCTACACCAAATTTTTAAACTAAATTTCTTTGTATGATTTTTTGGGATCCATGTTTCCTTTCGTATCTTCTCTTAAATACCTGCACTCTTTTAATAATGCGGATGAACACCTGTATTTGGCTGATCTCCGCGAATTGTTAAAGCAATTGGGCATTCGTTTACTGCTATGAAACTTGCTAACTTACACGGGCGCGCGAGTCTGATTTCTCAATTGTTTGCTTATAGTTGCCAACTTTGAAACACCCTCTCGCCATTCTATTCAGGGAGGATGGATTCGTCCCTGCCTCCAAGCGTAGAAGACGACATCCTTCTGGCGTCACTTAACGCAGAATTCTCACTCAAAATTTCTATTTTTCACGTAGATTGAATATATTCGTCTACCTCTGGTTACACCTTGAAATCTGCAGCATACTGTGAGTTTTTATTTCCAGCCGCGTTTCGTCAGCCTTTCTACCAGTTACCTTACTCGTAGGGATTTTTTAAATATTCTTAATTAATTTTGTACCTTATTGTAAATAGCTTTGAAAACATTTTATTTTCTAAGTCTTAAAAATTTTTTAGTAAGTTTTACTCTTGGACTACTTAACAGTCTCGTTAGGCTTTTTTCTTTCTTATTTATATATATATATATATTAAAAAAAAAAAACTCTTTTGATAGTTAATTGCTTAATTACCTGAAAAAAAAAAAATAATAATGTGTGGTAGGTTTATATGTTTTGTTGGTTTGCCAGTATGAATTTACCGCTCTCATGTTTTCATCTTCAACTCCTTGAAGTCTCTCGACTCTGCCCACAGTCATGTAAGTCATCTAATCATCACGCCTGAGATCTCAGCTGAGAACTCATCCAGTTCAAGGTGCCGAAAATCTTGATTATGTACAGCATATCCAGGTTCTTCTCCTTCTCAGGTGGAAGTTGGCGACGGTTGCGACCGGCGTAGGTACTCTTTAAGCCCCGGGATGATGATGATGATGATGATGATGATAATGATGACAACTTTGCAACTTTTGGCTACTGAAAATTTTTAATAAAAAAAATTTTCAGTGAAACCCGTTGCAGTTCACTGATTAAATAAAATAAATTTTTCTATTAACTTTTTCCAGCAGCCAAAAGTTAATAAGTGGGCAACTATGTGTCTGATACCAAAGTCTCATAAATCTTTATAAGAAGCATAAATATATTCCTCAGTGAAGGTGAAGCGAGTGACGTAACAATCAGGGTCCCTCATTTCCTATACTCATCTCCTCGGGATTCCTTTTACTGTTAGTTTTATACTATCTTTAAATTTCCTACCTCGATTACGTAGCAAGAATTTTTCGAGTTGCGCCGGAGGTAGGGGAAAACATACTATAGTTCTGCTGGTACTGTTTCCGACTAAAATCATCCCACAGCTTGTGCCGGAACGGTTTTTCCTCCAAATCACTCTACAAACTAAATGTGCCGCTAAATAGAAAGGATCTTTGACCTCTTCTATAAAGACAGGGTCGTCTTTATTGATGCACTTTGAAAAAAAAAATACTAACAACTTTAAGTCTAACTCATTATTTAATTTAAACTTTACATTTAATTTTATTTAAACTTTAGGTTTGTTTTTAATTTAAATATCTATCAAAATTTTAAATTGAATTATGTATTTTAATATCCCTTAGGTTAACATGGTGTTTGACTGCCGTTGACAATCTCTGGTAAGGAGCCTTAAATCTGTACATCAGTCAGTCCTTTCTCCCTTTCCATGTTATTATCCTATGGGATTTTTATTGCTTCGTTTTATAAGGACACAGCCTCCTTAACTAGATGCTTGTCGCGTGGCTCATAAACTTGGCAACAGTTGAAGCGGTAGACAGCGCCACCTGGTACAGATTGTGTGACTTTTTTATTCAACTGCCACCAATAATTTTAAGAAATGATATATGTAATCGATGTTTCTTTGATTCTATTTGCGTTTTATGTATATCATATCCCACTTTTAAATTTTTTTGGTGGCTGTTGAATAAAAAAGTCGCGCAATCTGTACCAGGTGGCGCTGTCTATCACTTCAACTGCTGCCAAGCTTCCGAGCCACGCGGTTAGGAGTTAGGAGGAAGTCTAGGAGTTAATCTAGTCTCGAGATAATCGAGGCTATGATAAGGATATCTCATTCAAAAATGAAGTTTTTCGAATTCTGTTTTTTGAATATTACTCTTTGAATATGTCGCCTTTTAGCTTAGTGAGAAATTTTTTGAAAAAATAAATTTACATATTTCGTTTAGTGATCCAAACTTTCCAACGAAATCTCATTGAATAACATGGTTCGAAAAAAAAAAAAAAAGAGGGAATCTGACTGATGTACAGCCTTATGTTTAAAAAAAGCTTCTTTGAAATCTGATTGGAAAGTAAATTTTCTAAACATTTTTTTTTACGCTTAAAAACACGGCGTTTTAAATTCAAGCACATAAAAAAATTGATTACATATCTGTCTCTGGAATTCATATGAAACTTTTTTTTTTTTTTTCCAAATGTTGGAATTTAAAATCCTCGACTTAAACCTCAATTTCATTTTTTTTTTTTTTTTTTTAACAGATAAATATTACTTCAGGTCTACCCGACATTGCTCGAGTTGAAGTTGTGCTTATAAAATATTTGAAAGAAAGGAAAAACAAAGTAAAGAAAGTATGAAATGGAATTAAAATTAAATTAAAATCTTCCAGCTTTATGATATCACGACTAAACGCTAGTTATTTATCAAGGGTCGTACTCCCGCACTTTTTTTTTTTAGGACACTTTCAGGGAGGAGAAGATTTCGCTTTTTTTTCCACCACTAATTTAATGCGGAAATCGTTATGGTATTTTTATAGTAATCAGTCGTGATTAAATACGATAGATATTATTGTATAAAAATAGCGGTAACAACTAAGCAAAAAATTTCTCATCCCAGAGAGTGTTCTGAAAAAAAGGCAAAGGCCTTTGTTTATATGACCATTGGGTTTCAATATCAAAATTATTTAGGCTTTAAAATTAAGAAAAAATTTAATTGAATAAAAAGAAAACAGTAAAATACATCAGTACATGTACTATCTCAATAAAATATTAATTATAACAACTTGAATTCTTTGTGAGTTTTTAAATGAATAAAACTCCAAATAATTGAATAAAATCACAATTAATTTAAATGAAAAATTATTTGCAAGTTCACCCCCCCCCTTTTTTTTTCTTCTTTTGATAAAAATAAACGTATTTATTTATTTATTTATTTATTGTAGTACCATTTTTTTTTTCTTTTTTTATAATTTTAAAGTTAAAATGGGTTTTATCAATATTTATACAACGTTAAAGACGCCAATATAAAATATTGTAAAGTGCAAACTGCAGTTTCAGTAGCGTAAAGCGTACCGTCATCAGTGCAGAATGACAAAGTGGATTATTGATCATATATATAGGTAAGGAAGCGGATTATAGAGGTATCTTAACGTTGTTGAAATATTGATATTCCTGTTTTGCGTCAAATATAGTTATTTATTTATAAAATTGGTTTTACTTAACACATTGTTGTCGGGATATTTCCCCATTTTGAACGGTAAAAGCCCCGCCTTTTGGAGTTCTTCTAAAGCGTTATATTATTTATTAAAATGGTTTTACATATTCATGATTAAATTATTTCTTCTTAGTAATTGATTCTGTAGATACACTGGCGCATATATATATATATATATATATATATAAACCAGCAGCATATAAAGTGTTAAACACAAACACACAAAACAGTTTTTTTTTTTTTTTTTTTTTTTTTTTTTTAAGTAAAGTATTTTTTTAGAGGAACGGCTGAAGGCAGGGCTCGTTTTTCTTGAAAAACGTAATTTTACGTAACCCGCAAGCAGTGTTGCCAGTTCTAGCGGATTTTTTATTCAATAATCACCAATAATTTTTAAATGTAAAGTTTGCCTAATCATTTCGAAGATTGATAATCTATTATGTATATCAAATATCACCTCTCAAAATTATTGTTGATTATTGAATAAAAAATCCTCCAGATCTGGCAACACTACGCGCAAGCAAAGTATTAATATCCGATTCAACTAAAAAGAAAAAAAAAATGCGGTGTAAGTTTTTGTCCTGATGAATAAGTGTACCGATTTTCGTAGCGATCTGTTGTATTGTGTAGCTTTGTATAGCGAACTAAAATTCCGGACACATTTTATATTTATTTATCTATTATTATTATTTGAGAGAAATTGAACGATTATACAAATTGAAAGTTTTTTTTTTTTAATTCTTTAATAAAGTAGTATGGTAAAGAAAAAACAAAAAAAAAAAAAAAAAAAAAAAGAAAGAAAAAAAAAAAAACAGAAAAGAAAGAAATATAGCTACAAATCATATAAAACGCATAATTTCTTCCTTTTTTTTTTTTTAAATGGTATGTCTGTGTTATTAAAATGAAATTACATTATTAGTATTATTTTAATTCCTAAAAAAATTAAGGCAACATTGATAATATACAGTGAAAATGAAGAAATATTTCTTTTCGTTACTTAGTTTACTTTAAATGTTTTCTATGTACGTAGCTTTTCTTTTCTTTTCTGTCGTAGATGAATCTTTAATAACTTTATACTGCCGTTTGCGAAATAATAATAATAATAATTGGCGGAATAAAATAGTACGTTTAATTATACTTAATAAGAATTTTTATGAATTATATTCTAATTAATACGTAAAAATATTTCACCAGTATGCTATGTAGGCGGAAACTTAAAAAATAAGAAAGGGGTTCTTACCATAGTTACCAACTTTTGCAATTTTAAAATAAGGATAATTACCACTACATTTTTAGAGAAATTTCTTACACTAATTTTCACAGATTTAAGATCTTGAAGTTCGCTATCATGTAAAGTCTTCCCGAAAATCAGAATAAATTGGCAGCTATGGTTCTTAATCTTTCAAAATAATCACCACATCTTTAGGATATCTCTTTCTTTTCCTCATTGGCATTTATTAAAGAAAAACATATTCGAAATACTAAGTTTATTCCGATGGTAAATCTTCAATAATTTGAATATATATATTTGGGGGATTTAGGTGCATGTCGATATTCGATTGTCATTAATCAGCTCATTTTGTGTTGGAACTGGTGCCAAAGACATTTCAAGGTTAGAGTGACTTGTTTACTCGTAAATTATTAAAACTTAATTTTTTTTTTTTTTGCAAACAATTTATAGTGAAATGGCTACGCCAATAAAGGAAGAGATGCATACCTGTCATTGTAGGCTTTTTGAGTTTTGAAAGGATAATAATACAACAGTTGCTACAAAAATCATCTGCGATGTTTATTCAAGTGAATTAAACCTTTGTAAATGCTAAAGGTGGTTTTTACTCCCTTATAAAAAGTATAAGGAAGTATAGTAATCCCGATATGAAAAATCGATTTTGTATTTCACATAGCTCAAAAATGAATGATCGTAGAATGTTGCAAATTTATATGTGTGACACTCATGATGTCTAGTTGTACACCTGCAAATTTTATTTTAATTCAAGCTCCCGTTTCAGAGATATCAACGACTTTATACGAACTTTCATGACGTCTGTATGTAAGTATGTGTGTGTGTGTGTGTATCTCGCATAACTCAAAAATGCTTGGACGTAGAACGTCGCAAATTGGTATATAGGTTTGTTATAACATCTAGTTGTACACATCTCTTTCTGGACTTTCTGTGATTTTTCGTTTTGGAAATATTTAGGAAAATTACTTTCATAATGACCAAATATAGAAAGATTTTGGCCGTTATATATATATGACCTACCATCACAGAGATTTCAAAAGAAGCTAATGATAGAACCAGTAATGATATTATTATGAAAGTGGAAGACACTTTTGCGTGTAGAAAGTTATGCTTAAAGACATAAGCAGGTTCTAGTCGACGAATGCATTTTATTTAATGAATATTCAGCCTGTAGATAGAGCACGTAATAATAGTGTTATGAAAGTTGTCGACATTTTTACGTATAGAAAGTAATTTTTTAAAGACATAAGCAGGTTCTTGTCGACGAATGCATTTTATTTAATTAATATTCAGCCCGGAGACAGAGCCCGTAATGTTGTTACTGTTGTGAAAGTTGTCCACATTTTAGCGTGTAGAAATCCATTCTTTAAAACAGAAGTAGGCTCTACACTAGAGTGACCATATTTTTTTCCTTGTATTTGTGGACAAAGATGGCGGTGTCCTCGAATTTCGAGGACAAAAAAATAAAAATAATAATAAAATTACCTTAAATTGTAAAATTTTAGTAATTTTTATGTATAAAGCACCTTATTTCAGCTTATGTATTATACATATAATAAATTACTACAATAAAACATTATTAACTTTATAACCGGCGTCCCCAAATGTGTTGTAATTTTTTGGGGACGAAGGTAGTTTGTCCTCGAAATTCGTGCCTGTCCTCGAGATTCGAGGACATATGGTCAGCCTACTCTACACAGTAAAAAATTTTGTGTAACTTTACTCAACAATGTTGAGGCAGCTTACTTACTTCAACCATACTGAGAAACCTTACCAACTGTATTTGTGTAACCTTTCTAGACCGTGAAGAAAATTTACACTGTCACAATCGATGATATTACACTGGTTTGTTGTGTAATGTGCGCATAACAAAGGGTAAAGTTCCAGTCTCACAAATGGTAACATTACACAACATTGTTGTGTAACATATGGAGATAAATAAGGTTCCTCTATTGCAAGTGGTAACTTTACACAACATTGTTGTGTAAAGTATGCAGATCAGTAGGTAAGTTTCCACTCTCGCAAATGGTAACTTTGCACAACATTGTTGTGTAACGTATGCAAATCAGTAGGTAAGATTCTATTCTGCCAAATGGTAACTTTACATAACATTGTTGTGTAACGTATGCTAATTAGTAGCTAAGGTTCCTCTTTCGCAAACAGTAACTTTGCACAACATTCTAGTGTGACGTAGGCAGATCAGTACAGTCGGCAGCAAAAGTATCCGAGGACTAGCCAATAATTCTGATATCAAAAAAGTACGCTTAATACTGTTTTGTTAAATAAATCCTTGTCGAAACATGTTCTTAGACTGACTAAGAATATGTAGAGATGTAAAAAACCCGGGAATTTTGCTTCAGGGGAATAAACATGGGAATTTTCGGGTTTAAACCGGGAATTTTGGGAACTTTGGAAACTTTATGGGAAGAAACTAATATTCAGTGTTTAGATTTAATTTCACTTCTGTTAAGTGTACAAACAACTTGTTTCAATATCATTTTTATTCTATTTGCTTAAATAAAAGTGATATAAAATATTATGTGATTATTTTACAAAAAATTGTAAAAAATTAAACATTTACGTTATTGACAATAATAAATGATAAAGTTTTGTCTGCCTATTTAAATAACTTTAGAACTTTTTTTTTAATGAATACCATAATAAAATATGTTATAAAAAATAATACAATGAAATTAAATTATGGTTAGAATACTTTAAAATTATTAAATTTTATTATAATTCATTGAACAAAATTTCACAATAGTTCATGAAATTTTGTTATAATCAGTTAAAGAGCACGGGCAACAAAATCGAACTTGAGTTCTTCGGTTATTAAGAATTAGAGCAATAATTTTTTAATGCATCAAATCAATACATAAAATATTCAATAGCAAAAACTAATAATTTGCTGTTATTTCTTTCTTTTTTTTTTTTTTTTTTTTTTTTTTTTTTTGCATATTAATATTGTTGAAATTTTAATTGAAATAATATTTTCCAGTGTAATATTATTGATTGTTTTAGTAAATGCAGAATGAAGCATTTTTGTTTTATTTTTGAAATAAAATGTTAAAGATATACAAATGCAACATGATAAACTCCGATTGCGAAAAAAAAAAAAAAGCGTTATATTGAACTCAGTGGGTATACAGTCAGAACTAAGATATAAATATACTGCAATAACAGAAAATAAGTCTGTTAATTAATGAAATTTGAAACTTGCACTTTCTAAATTTATAGACATTAAAAGCACTATTTAAAAATTGAAAGATCATAAAAACATCTAAATGTGAGATAACATTTTGAAATGCCTTAGAACATATCTAATCTCAGAAGGAAAAAAAAAAAATCTAAATTTGGAACTTTTGAAAACTTTCAAAATTCCTTTGTTTTGGAAACTTTCAAAATTCCCTTCCCAAAAAACCGGGTTTATTCCCTGGTTTAAACCCGGGTTTTTTCCCCGCTCACATCTCTAAGAATATGATACGACAAGGATTTATTTAACAAAACAGTATTAAATGTACATTTTTAGACAGTGATTTTTGCTAGTGCTCGGATACTTTTTCTGCCGACTATACAGTAGGCAACAAAATTATTGAAGCACTAGCAATAATTCCTACTTAAAAGAGGGGTACCTAATACTGTTCTGTTAGGTAAATATTTGACGCGCCATGATCTTAGTCTTATACTGTTTATAAAATAGTAAGTGATGATAAAAATTAGCGATCAAACTAATATATATATATATACATATGAAAAGTGTGGATGTGTGCTTCAATAATTTTGCTACCGACTGTACGTTTCGTGAACATGAAAATCAAAAAATGAATAAATAAATAAATAAATAAACATCACTGGATGCCTCTACATCTTGTGCATTAATTTGAAAATGCACATCTCAGTTCCACACAACACCACCTGTAATAATGCCTCCGAGCTGAGCTCTACGTCACGGAAGATCGGCCGATTTCATCCAATCCCCCCGATCCAACATGCATCATATGAAGTGTTGATTGGATAAAATCGGCCGATCTTCCATGACGTTGAACTCAGCTCGGAGGCATTATTACAGGAGGTGTTGTTCCACAGCAATCGCTATCACACACATGTACAGTCGGCAGCAAAAGTATCCGAGCACTAGCAATAATTCCGATATCAAAAAGGTACACTTACAGTCGGCAGCAAAAGCATCCGAGCACTATACAGTAATTCCGATATCAAAAATGTACACTTAATACTGTTTTGTTAAATAAATCCTTGTCGAATCATGCTCTTAGACTGACTAAGAACATGACTCGACAACGATTTATTTAACAAAGAAGTATTAAGTGTACTTTTTTAGACAGGGATTATTGCTAGTGCTCGGATACTTTTGCTGCCGACTGTAGGCGCTGTACCAAATGATCCCAGAAAGCCAAATAAACCAGTGAAATCTCTATTAAGCGTATTCATATTGCGTCATCATAGAAATGGGTAAATTATGGTTAAAATTGGCAATTTCTCGCCACGGAATTTCGCCAAACAAATCGCGGACCAGCTGTTTTCTGATTGAAACAAAAATCATCAATACAGTCGGCAGCAAAATTATTCGAGCGATAGCAAAAATTCCTATGTAAAAAAAAAGTACACTTAATACAGTTTTGTTAAATAAATCCTTGTCGAATCATGATCTTTTTCAGTCTAAGAACATGATTCGACAAAGATTTATGCTACAGTACTAGTCAATTCAGTTTTTAAGAATTGTGAAAAATTCCAATAAGATCGCTAATTGTATTAGCGTTTGAAAAATCGTGTCAACCGCTTTTCTAGAGTCTCCGGAAACCAGGACCCATCGGCTATATTTTGCAACTTTTTTAATGAAAATTTTATAAAATATTGTTTAAATGTTGATCTTTTGTTGTTCTTTTACTTTTCCTTTTTTGTGGGTGTCCAAATTATTAGAGACAATAAGCAATTTTTTTGCATTTTCCGGTTTAATTGAATTTTTGGATAATATAAATTAGTTCTCATAAAGTTTTTTTACTTAGGTTTTGCTACAGATATCATTATATTTTATTCGGATAAGTAACAACACTGTATCACCGTCTGTGTATTAAGAAAGTCGGGTTATTTCTCATTTGGTAGGGTGCACAGATTATCATACAGATAGGACAGTGAAGCTAAAACGCGAACCGGAAATATAGTAGCATCACTAGTGTCAACAGAGGGGAACTACATATGTGAAGTCTACATGAATAGCATCTTTCATCGAAAATTGTTTTCCTATTTCGCGAGTAGTTAGTAGCAGGTTAGTATGGGAAGTTTTCTTTTTCTTAACTTTCTATTGTTTTTGAATTCACAAAATTATCCTCACAACATTCACAGCTATTCTTCTAAGAAATAAAAATTAATTTTTATAATGTTTAAAAATATGCTTTGTCAAACATATTCATATTCAAGTACAAATTAAAATTACAAAGTGAAATTCTGAAATAGCAGTATGAAATCATTAAATATTTAACGTTGCTTGGTTTCAATAATACAAAGTGCTTTAAAATGAAGAAATGTTTTTATTTTATGTACATTTTCAAAGTTTATGTTCTTAATATTTAGCACTTGCTTCTTAAAATAAATTGCTTTTGACAATCAAGTTTGTAAACAATAATAAAGTTGCCAAACGAAAACGTATGTGCAGTTTTCTTTCCTTCACTTTTTCTACTACTTTTAAATTCACAAAATCATAACATTCACAGATATTTTCTAAGAAATAAAACTAATTTTTATTATGTTTGAAAATAAATGTTGCCAAACACATTCGTGTTCAAGTGTACAAATTAAGATAACAAACTGTAATGCTGAAATAGCAGTATGGTATGAAATCTTAAATATTTAACATTGCTTGGTTTAAATAATACAAAATGCTTTAAAATGAAGAAAATATTTCTAGTTTATGTATATTTTCGAAATTTATTTGCTTAATATTTAGTACTTGCTTTTTAAAATAAATTGCTTTCGACAATCAAGTTCGTAAACAATAACAAAATGTAAACATCAATACAATGGTTAGTTGGTTGGATGTTGAATTTAACGTTGCACTAATATTATGACATGAACATAGATACAATAAAATAAGACGAGCGATTGCGTACGCTGGAGAGCTCGAGAAACTTACAGCCGTTGACAATAGGGTCGTTGCAAACAAATTTTGGTTACCGAAGAATATACGGGAGTGTCCTATCTGTATAATTATCTGTGGTAGGGTGCTGCTTTCTGGACCCCTAGGTCCCGGGTTCGAATCCCGGAGCGAGCATGGATGTTTGTGATGTCCTATGTCAACAAGATGTTGTGAATTTATTTCTGTGAATCATTGTAATACGGATCAATCGAGACAAAAACCATTGTAAAAATAGGTCTCAAAGCGATCAAATAAATAAATAAATAAATAAATCCTCTTTTGGCATAAAAGTGCTGTTGTAGTAAAGCCATTTAAATTTAAAAGAAAAAAAAAATTTTTTTTGCAAGTTTTTCCTGTTCTAAATATAATCAAAACGTAAGTTCAAATAATTTTGTTGCGCTTTATGAGTTAATTTAAATTTGGTCAGTATGCAGTAATAACTTCAAAATTGTTTCCTTTTACAATGGTTGGTTAATTGGTTGGTTGGTTGATTCAGTTTTACGTCGAACCCTTTTAGTATGGAAAATTCTCCAGACACATCCCCAAAAAAATGTGTAGAAATACAGGCATTATTACGTCAATCAACCCATTCCCAGAGAGACATAATAACACTTGAAGGTGTTTCGAAGTCGATTGTTATTCGCATTAACATAAAAATGGATCGGAACGAGCCACTGGAAGCAGACCACGCAGAAAATGTGGTAGAAAAATGATCACCATACCACGCCTTGTACCGATCGTAAAATCAGGAACATCTCCCTAAAAAATCGTAAAAAGAGTGTGCCTCGTCTGACTACGATGATAAAGGACGAGGAAATTAACTCTTTCAAAAGGACCGGCGGCTGGCGCAGTGGAGAACCTGATCGTCGTCGGCTAATCAAGAAATCATATCCTGAGCGAGGCCATGAAGAAAAAGTGACTGCTGGGGGCCAAACAACACTTGAATATGACTATTGCGGACTAGAATCGAGTAAGTACTACTTTTTTAAAGTAGTTCAAAATAATGATTTTTTTTTTTTTTTTTTTTTTTTTTTCAATTATCGTATTTTTGAAGTTATGCTTCTCTGACGAATCAACATTTCAGATTTTGAGTTGGCAAAAGTAAATTTATCCGACGACGCTATCCCGACTACTTTGTGGAGAAGGTTAAACATTCAATCAGCGTCATGTTGTGGTCTGTGATCTCAGTCAAGGGCATACGACGCCTATACATCGTAGAATACACCAAGAGACAGGACCAGTACAAGCAAGTATTAGAAGATCGCATTCTACACTGCTCGAAGAATGGCTCCCTGGTGACAAAGAGTAGGTTTTCATTCACGATTTAGCACCTTGTCGCAGCCAAGAGTGTTACTGCATTCCTAGCTGACAAAAACATTAACGTTTTGTCTTGGATGGGGAACTCACCTGACTTGAACCCCATAGAGAACAAGTGAGAGCTCACCAAACGAGTGATTGCCAAAGAACTGATCATCAACAAGCAACAGTTTATTGAAACTCTTGTCAGAGAATGGCATTACATCAATGAACTCCAACAACATGCAAAAGTTGGTATAGAAAGCATGCCCCGACGCATAAAAGCTATAATTGCAGCAAAGAGTGGCATCACAATATTAAGATCTACATTTAAGTTAATTAAAATAAGCCTACTTTATTTTCACTCATGGTCCATTCGGTCGAATACCCGACCATCATCAGGAGGGACAGCTCGTGTTCTGCTTTTTTCTTCTTTTAACATGCTGCGCCACCACCTTTCTTCAATTTGTTCGTTCGTTTGGCGATCGTTGCAAGATTGCTCGTTGGCCGTGATTTCTACCATTTCGCAAAATCAATATTTATGTTTTGTTCGCGGTTTGTTGTGGTTAGTGCTGTAGTTATTTTATCATATTTGATGACATTCTTATGTTCTTTTATTCTATTGATTATTTTTCTTTTAGTCATACCGATGCAATATCCGAGGTCGTTATTTTCGTTTTTATATTGTATTTCATAGATACCTGCGGTTTGTAAGGAGTCGATGGGGGGTTTATCGTTACGTATACGTTGAAAAATAATGTTATTTGGTTTAATGGGTATATTTACATTCAAATTAGCGCCTTCTTTTATTATTGTAATTGATGAACCTTTATTGTAAGGGACCGCGGTTATATATATTTTATTTAATTTTTGTGCGTTGTTCATTTTATTTAAGCTTTTAATTCCATTCTTATAGATTTTATTTAAGTTTTTATTATAACCTGCTTGGTCCGTGATTTCGTAAATTCCTTTAAGTTCGTTTTTAAGTGAAGTTTCATTTGAACAAACCACTATGGCTGTATATGACTGCAGGGCATTAATTTTATATTTGTCACGGGTTTTACTTTTAATGTTTATTATTTCGTTACTGTCGGTAATAAAAGTATCCGAACACTAGCAAAAATTCCTATATAAAAAAAGTAGAGTTAATACTGTTTTGTTAAATAAATCCTTGTCGAATCATATTCTTAGTCAGTCTAAGAACATGATTCGACAAGGATTTATTTAACAAAGCAGTATTAACTCTACCTTTTTTATACAGGAATTTTTGCTATTGTTCAGATACTTTTGTTACCGACTGTACTGTTATTAGGTTTTCTTTAGATGATAGTTTCTGTTGTATCATTTTTCCTGATTATAGTTACATCTACATAATTAATACAGTGATTTTCTTCCAATTCATAAGTGAACTGTATATTTTTATCAATTTCATTGATTTCTTTCAATAATTCATCTGTTTTACGTTTATTGTTGACAATACATGTAAAATGTCGTAATATGTGAAATGTATATATTAATTGTCGATAACGAATGTAAAACAGATGAATTATTAAAAGAAATCAATGAAATTGATAAAAATATACAGTTCACTTACGAATTAGAAGAAAATCACTGTATTAATTATCTCATGAAAAATCTTACAACAGAAACTACCGTCTGTAGAAAACCTACTAACAGTAACGAAATAATAAACATTAAAAGTAAAACCCCTTACAAATATAAAATTAATGCCAACAGTCATATGTCAATAGAGCCATAGTGATTTGTTCAAACGAAACTTTACTTAAAAACGAACTTAAAGAAATTTACAAAATCGCGGACCAAGCTGGTTATAATAAAAAAAATCATAAATAAAATTTATAAAAAAAAAAAAGAATTAAAAGCTTAAATAAAATTAACAACGCACAAAAAATAAAAAAATATATACAATCGCAATCCCTTACAATAAAGGAAAAAATACTGAGAAAATATGTCTTTTTAACGCTTTCCAACCAACGAGATAAATAAAGTAGAGTGATAAATGGTAACTCTGACATGGTCCAACATGAGTCATGTGACATGAACCCTCTATGCGTTGGTTCCATTGGTAACAGCTTATTTTCAATAAATTTCTATGGCAACGGTTTGGAGATTGTTCTTGGCAAAAGTCATAACCACCAATGTTTTTGTTTACTTATGTAGTTTGATATTCTTTTGTTCTAAATCCTTTTGATTTGTATTTTACTTCTTTTTATTTCGTGTAGTCGAAATTTAACCGACAAAATGCTTAAAAATAGTTGAAAAATTATTATTTGTTTTTAAATTTAGCTCTTTAACCCTTTCAGGGGCGGTGGCTAGAGGGTCTATCCACCTACTTTAGAAATTTTTCTCTAGGTGTGCAGTGGCTACTTTTTCTATCCACTTTTATTAAAAGTTAATGTGTACTTCTAAAATTGAAATAGAGACGGCAGCACTACAGTAACTTTAAGCAGGATGTGCCTATGACTTTTTTAAATGGACAAGTTGCGGGAAAATTTTTTGAAGTTTCTTTTATATACTTTTATGAAAAATAATTTTTTATTCAAAAGTATTTGATAGTGTAAATATACTGTAATGCACCTTTTAAATACAACAGATTTACATATTATCTTAGATCATTAATTTTAGTTTGATTTTTAGGAGCATCTTTTAGGTGGATAGACCCTCTAGCCACCGCGCACATAAGACAGGTTCTGCTGGGGAAAAGAATCTCAATTTCTTTTCCTTTGAGATAAAGAAAGAGGGTCTTTTGGGGTTAGTGAACTGTGATAAATATAAATAGTAAGGGATAGCAGAATGTAAATACAGATGTAAACAAGCGTGGGAGGGTTCTTACAAATTTACTTTACTATTCAGTATTTCTGTTTACAGTATAGAAAGAGGCTGCTTTTTTCTATTGCTCTTATATCGTGATTTTTAAAAATAAATTTTTATTTCCACAGCTTTTAAATTTAGTTAATTTCTCTAAATAATCTTAAATTAAATTTATATATCTTAATTTTTATCACAATAATGCCTACAAAAGGCTTATCTTTGGATGAAGCTATTGCTCTGTTTGAAGATCTTCCCTCAGATGATGATTCTGCAGTATCTGGATCAGGAACAAACAAATTTTAAAGAACATTAATATTTTTAAAGTTTTCATATTTCTGTGTATGCAATTTGTGAATTGATTATTTCATTACCATATGACGGTAAGAAATTATGTCTTTTAGTTTATGTACTGAATCAATTTCAAAATTTATTGCACTTACAATATAATTGAATAACTATAATTTTTATTCCTTAAACAGTGAATAATTTTTTCTTATTACTAATGTATAGAGGTTTCTAAACAAATTTTAAACAGCCCATATATGTGTGTATATATATATATAATAAATCATTAAAAAAGGATAAAGAAGCATTATAATTTAAGTAATAATTAATTATTGTTACATTGTATTATTATAATTACATTTTCAAGGCATAGTTTCAATTTTATTCCTTAAATATATAAATATTTATTTCCATACGAAAATTAAGGTACATGACGTATGTGCGCAGTGGCTAGAACGTCTAGCCACCACCCACAAAAAAATCCCCACATGCTGAATTTTTTTCTTCATCAAATATGACTTGTAGGGGATGTTTACTTTATGATGTATATATATTTAAAAGGAAATTCAATCATTTTTACTTAGTGCCCCTGAAAGGGTTAAAAGTTTAATATTTCTTTTATAAACACTTTCAAATTTTGTTGGGATACGATGAAAAAAAAAAAAAAAGGTATTTTATTATTTATTAAAATGTGAAATATGTGAAAAATTATTTAAAAAAAAAATTCCTTCGGTCATAGGAATGTCATGTTACCTAATAATAATGATAATTTGCCGAACTGAAATTTTATATGCCAAAATAGCAATAAAGGGCCAAACATAGCAACCTATTGGTTCATGTCATGTGATTCATCTTGAGCCACGGAAAGCTAATCCTTCATGCATTGAATCAGCACTCTAATTTATTTATCTCCTTGTTTCCAACAAAGTTGAAAAGTGCTAATGACTTCTGTTTGTTTGTCTGTCCGCGCTCCGCCTCCCGTAAATATACATGGAATTTCTTGAAACTGATATATGTTATTCAAGATCATCACCGGATGTTCCATATTGAAAATGAAGGGAATACCTCTACTGATTTATGTACAAGGACGCCCGAAAATATTCCAAAGCATTGTGTTCTATGAGAGGTATTTCTATAAACCGTATTTTAGTACCGTAACACAAATCTCAATGAAATTGAACTATGTTATTCAAGTTCATAATCGTGTGTTTTCTATAGAAAATGGAGTAAATACACCTCTGGTTTGTGTACAGGGACACCCGAAAGTATTCTAAAGCATTGCGTTCTATGAGAAATTTTTCTATAAGCCAAATTTTAATAGCATATTACTTAGCACAAATCTTAATTAAATTGAAATATGTTATTGATGTGCACAAACGAATGCTTTTCATAGAATATAGTATGATTAGCATTAGATTTACAGGACACACAAAAATTCAGTTACATTAAGGACTATTATTGGATATTTGCTGGAAATGTATGTTGGTTTACATTAAGCATTTTTAACACTTTCAAACAATTTTTAAGTGTGAATATGATTTCAGTTTGTGCATGTGTCTGTCCGACTATCTATCTGTCTGTCTGCAAGCCTCCAGCATCAGTAAATACTTTTAGAATTTTTAAAAAATGATATATGTTATTCAGTTTTACTGTGGAATGTTTCCTATTTAAAATGGCATCAGTAGGTCCTGTACAAGTGATTTGTATATAGAGAAACCCAAAAATATTCCAATGCATAACATTTTAGGAGAGACATTTTTATAAATAACATTTAAATAACTTTCTGCTGTAAAAATCATAAAGGAATTGGCATTTACTGTTAATATGCTAAAATAATGTTTTGTATAGAATATGATATGGTTAACTTTCATATTTACAGGGCTACACTATAATGTCCAGGTATATTAAGGTCTGTAAGTAGAATCTAAGGCCTGCATTTTCTTTTGCGTTAAGAATTTTTAACACTTTCCAACTACTTTTAAGAGTGAATTGTTCATTACTCTGCTAAAACAAAATTAATGTGTTTGTAGTATTATTTTTTTCTTTTATACGTTATTTTATTTGCATTTTAATTTAATTTATTTATTTATTTACTTCTGTAGATTAAGTATTGATTAAATTATCATCTAGTATACAGATTTTTATTTTCATGTCCGCATTACTTCAATATATATATATATATATATATATATATTTATCAATTCCCAATTGTCTTAAACTGACTGAAGTTGAAAGTCTTCCTACTTAAATACTTTTATTTTAACTAATCAATATACGTACTGATGTTGTAAGTTTTTATTCGTCCCTATAGAATTAAATTAAATGTCGGATTAATTTTTAAGTAAGAATGCTTTTAATAATAAATGTTACATATTTTCTAATTGAGAAAACCAATTGCATCCAATAGGGAAATAGGTGGTGATGTCGCGTTTAAGATAAAACGAATTAATCCGCTCTTTTAAGAAGCAAATAATCAAAAGTATTGTCTTTTTTTCTTTTTCTTTTTTATTTTTTTTTTAAGGGAGAATATTAATATTAAAAATTTAGAAAATATTTGTGTTAATTCTACTGTTTAACCCTTTGCGGCGCAAGGTAATTTGGATCATTTAAATTACACTGCCACCGGAATACACGAACAAAATTAAAATAAAAGAAATTGACGAGTTTTTCTACTATGTTATAAAAGTAAAATTTTGCCAAAAAAAAAAAAAAAAAAATCCGGGATGAGTTTTGCATTTGAAAATTAAAATTAGGTGATTCTGTAGTGGCATCACCGCCCCTTAAAGGGTTAAATAATAAGTATTATGTATGACTATTTAGCTTTTCATATTTAGAAAAAATAAAAAAATTTAAATATGCCATTAAAATATACCGCATTTTGACACTAAAACATACATTGAAGGTGATATAATTTTCTGCTAATGTAAAATTAGTTGAATATAGAAATATAACATCTGAATTCTCGAGCCCTATAAACTCGGAAAAACACGAAATTCAAAATTTTGAATTACTGCATTTTATTCCTCATTGGAGTTTTCTAAATCCTAGCCAAGAAACCATTAATTTTTTTTTTTTACTCAAACTTTCAAAGATTTGCTTTATTGACATCTAGTAATTGGCTCGCAACTTTCACTCGAAAAATTTCGGAACAAACTCCTAAGTTGAAGTATTCATTATTTAATATTTACTTGAATTATTAGGATAAAAATATGTTTTTTGCTTTTTGCAATGACGTCTGTATTTTCATTCATTTTCTTTAAGATTTTCTTTTTCTCATTCTTCTCGAAGATTTTTACATAATATTAGAGGTACTAAAAATTCTCTGGTTTATTTATCAGCATTTAGTTTTCTTGTAATGTAACTTAAATTAATAGAAGGAGTAATAATAATAAAACGGTTATGATTAAATAACACAATTCAATAAAATTGATATTAAATAAAAAATATATATCTCATCTAATACTTTCTAAACATTTATTTAAAATGCGTAAATGATTGATCTTTAAAAATATCAATTTTAATTTTTTAAAATTATTATAAAATATTACTAACTAAACATTACTAATTGAAAGGTAAAAGTAATCTGTCATGAATAAAAGAAATTTTAATTACACTTTTAAAATACAATTTTAAAATGCTAAGTTTAATTTTTTAATTAGATTTTATGCGTTGTCAGTAGCAATATAATTAAGAAATTTAAGAAGAGAATTAGAATTTCGTTTAATGACACAAGTTTTTGATGCAATTCATAAAAATTAACAGCAAATGAGAAAAAAACTAGTATGTTGTGGCCACCACATGACTTTCTTCTATCTTTTCCTATGCAAATTCACTCAGTAACAATAATTAAAAAAAAAAAAAAAAAAAAAAAAAAAAAAAAAAGTGGGACTTTGACAAAATTTTGGGTAAAATATGAAAATTATTCTAAGTTTGTCAAAACACGGAAACCGTGGGACTTTGACAAAATTAGGGGAAAAAAGCAAAAATTAGTTTAAGTTTGTCAGAACACGGAAACCGTGGGAGTTTGATAGAATTAAGGGGAGAGGGAAAAAAAAAAAGTGGAACTTAAACAAATTTTCACATTTTACCCAAAATTTTGTCAAAGTCCCACTTTTTTTTTTTTTTTTTTCCCTCTCCCCTTAATTCTATCAAACTCCCACGGTTTCCGTGTTCTGACAAACTTAAACAAATTTTTGCATTTTCCCCCCAATTTTGTGAAAGTCCCACGGTTTCCGTGTTTTGACAAATTTAGAATAATTTTCACATTTTACCCAAAATTTTGTCAAAGTTTGTCAAAACACGGAAACCGTGGAACTTTGACAAAATTAGGGGAAAAATGCAAAAATATGTTAAAGTTTGTCAAGACACGGAAACCGTGGAACTTTGACAAAATTAGGGGAAAAATGCAAAAATATGTTAAAGTTTGTCAGAACACGGAAACGTGGGAGTTTGATAAAATTAAGGGGAGAAAAAAAAAAAAAAAAAAAGATTTTTTTTCTAAGTTTTTATTTCGTAAAAAGTAAAAAAATCGATAACTTTGTTTTAAATTATCACAGATTTATAGTTCAACCATTCGTTTTAAAGGTACTGACGAGACCTTTCGAAAGATACCCATCTTGAAAATTTTTGCCTTTATCACCCTGTTGAAAATTTAGAAAAAGCGGGATGGCAACGCAACCTGTAAGACGATTTTTACCAAAAGTTGATAGGCACTAATTCATGTCAAGGTGCAACTACATACCAATTTGTATGAAATTCTGTGCAGTAGTTCCAGAGATACAGTTGCCACAAAATTTTGTCACACACACACACACAGACAGACAGACAGACAGACAGACAGACAGACAGACAGACATTTTCTAAAAATGGTAAAATCGTGTTCTACACCTCTCAAAACGTGTAAATCCATCAAAAACCCGAAATCGAAAATTTTTACGAATCCAATACTTTCTTCTATTGAAGATAGAAGAAAGTAATAATAAGAATCGTAAAGAATCGCGTTTTTGTTTCTTGAAAGGAAATAAATAATAATAATAATAATAAAATATGTCAAATTTTATTATTGAATACTTTGTGAATGTTATAAAACTCAGTTAGAAATATTTTATATGATATTAAAATATGTCTGAACTGCATGGCAACATCAGTACACAAATTAATCGCACAACACATATACAGCATTTAAAGTTTAAACGGTTTAAACCCCAACAGTCTACAAAGCCATTGACAATTGTGGTTTTGGTGTAGGGATTAAGGCCAGTTGTCTGCATTCAGGACTTATGCTTGGGTGGAGTGAACTCCGTGGGAATCTTTCTATGTGGTGTTAGTCTGTATTCATACAAGTTTCGGACAAAAATACAGAAAATTCCGAACCTAGCCCGACCTGATTTCGAACCCGGTAACTCTTCTCCAGTTTCATACAAAGTCACTGAATTATCCGATAGATTGCAGCATAGTGGAGTTTTACCAACAGTTGGATCTTATATTAACATTATTTAATAAAACATACCTGAACTGCATAGAGACTTTAGCACGCAAAACTATCGTACAAGATATATACAGCTTTGAAGCTCTAACAGTTTACAGAGTCAAAGACTGCCAAAGACTTTTCCAAAGATTGCAGTATATTGAAACTTCACGAACGATTAGACCTTGTGTGCTTCGTGCCTTAAAAATCGTTAAAATGACAAAACACTAAAACAAGGCATCGTAAGTTTCGCGCTACCCCTTAGGAGAATAGTAAATAGTGAACAAAATTCATTCAACACAGTGCAAGAAATAACCAAAAAGAAAAAAAGCTGATAATGGATTCTTTGTTTCTAATTATTTGATTAAGTTAAAAATTATAGCAAAGAAGAAACCTATTAAATAATTTTCAGAAAAAAATTTATGAGTTTTACAAGAAGTTACATGGGGAAATATAACTTTGTCCTATACTTTATTCTTATGATTCTTAAAATGACAATTTATTTCCTAAGTCAGGATTTTATTACAAAGACAGAGAGATTAGACCATGTGCATAGCGAACCAGACTTTAAAAAAAAAAAAAAAAAAAAAATCATTGAAGGGGAGGGAAGAAAAAAAATAATCGCGATAGAAACTTAATTTTTATTTGTATTTTTAAATCTTCTCTGTATAGCCACCACCCAGATTTATGTAGTACGACATTTCTCCGACGTTTCTTGACCATTCAAAGTCTGCCCCTATAGAAAAAGGCGGGTGTAAATTACTTCAATCTACGTCTTCCTGAAACCAAACAAAGCAAAGTTAGTAGCTATAATTCACAGCATTATGAGTATAAAGATTAATTAGCATGTAGAATAAATTTATCCAGATAACTCGCTTATTTCTTACTAATGGTTAAATATTTATAATACTCTTTTCAATGGATGTGAAGATATGACGGAAGTGGATTTTTCAATCTACGGCTTACAAAAACCAAACAATTCTATATTAACAGCTGTAATTTTCAGAATTATGTACATAAGTATATGAAAAATAAATTTTATCCAGATATCACGATTATTTTTATCGATTAATTGAAATTTGACAATACCTCTGCATATAGTTAACACATTTCCCTTACTTTTTTTTTTTTTAAATTTATTTATTCATTTATTTATTTATTTTATGTGTGTGTGTCTGTGTAAATGTCGTGTTATTCCAAATTTTGAAGTTCTTAAAATTGAATCTCCAGAAATTTTCAACTGGTTTTATAAAATCTTGTAACTTTCTTTTATATGCAATTTTGCAATTTGTAGTAATAAGATAGATATTTAATTATTTAAAGTCGAAGTAAAAATTTTTCGATTACACTTTGCAATTTAATTCCCAGTTATTATTATTATTTACATTATTATATGTTTACATCATTGTTATGATCAATGTGTCCAACACATTGATGCAGATGCTCTCGAGCATAGTGCACTGGTACAGTTTGTTGTACAACATACTATATTTCTCACGCTTAGGCTCTGTATGTTAATGTTGATGTTAATGTTCTGCGTAATTTACCATAAATATACTTTTATCTATATTTATGATGAATTGTTGCCATCATTCCATATTTATGCTGGTTGTTGTCATCGTTCTTAAACACGCACTTAATTCCGTCTACTTGTTTGGAAACTATAGTACCACAATCAAATACTCAAACTTATAACATCCCCTTTTTCGGTCGGGAATTAATAAAAGGCGGGGATCAAATCCATAGTAATGCAACAAAATGATTAATTATTATTTTTTCACTTTATTTTTTATTTCAATAATCTTTGTTTACTTTTTATGACACATATAAATTTGAATGCATTTCTGTTTAAGCTGAATTATTTCTTGTTGCATTTTGTTTTAATTAAATGTTTATAAGCTGTTACATTCCAACTGAACGATGTCTTTAATCTTTGTAATTACTTTATATGCCAGTAAAGTATCTGGAGATAAACATTTAAAAATGAACAAGAACGAAAAATCATTCGGAACGCATTGATGATTAACATTTTCCAAATGTACGCAACTGTTGTATCGTATAACTTTAAATACTCTTTGCCTACGTAATCAAAAACAGATAGTCAGTAGTTCTGAAAGGCATACGGATAGACTAATTGAATTCTTAATCATTCTTAACATTGTTATAAAATGTTTAAAATGTTTAACACAAAAGAAAATGTAGCCTTTATATACCGCCATTAATGTATCTGAATATATTAGTGTACGTAGCCCTGTAAATCTGAAGGTTAACAAAACCATATTCTATACAAATTATTATTTTAGCATATTAACAACAAATGTCAATTTCTTTAGGATTTTTACAATAGAAAATTCTTTAAATGTAATTTATAAAAATGTCTGTCCTAAAATGCAATGCACTGGCATTTTTTTTGGGTGTCCCTGTACACGAACCATTTGCACAGAACCTATTAATGCCATTTAAAATAGGGAACATTCCATAGTGAATTTGAATAACATATATATATATATTCTGAAAATATTTATGGACGCTGGAGGCGGGCAAACGGACAGATGAATAGTTGGACAGATATATATATCTATCTGTCCAACTATTCATCTGTGAATATGATTTCAATTTGTGTATACACAAATTGAAATCATATTCACACTTAAAAAATGTTAAAAAGTGTTAAATCGCTTAATGTAAACAAAAATGCAATTCCAGCAACTTTCCAATAAAAGCCCTCAATGTAACTGAATATTTTTGTGTGGTGCTATAAATCTAATGCTAATCATACTACATTCTGTTGAAAGTATTCTTTTATGCATATGAATAACATATTTCAACTTTATTAAGATTTGTTCAAAGCAAAGTTATTAAAATTTGGTTTATAGAAATACCTGTCATAGAACGAATGCTTTGGAATACTTTCGGGTGTCCTTGTACACAAATCAACCGTGGTATTTACTCCATTTTCTATAGCAAACATCCGATAGTGAACTTGAATAACATATTTCAATTTCATCGAAATTTTTGTAAAAGAAAGGAATTAAAATATAGTTCATAAAAATACCTCCCATAGACCACAATGCTTTAGAATACTTTTGGGTGTCCCTGTACACAAGCCATTAGAGGTATTCACTCCATTTTCAATAGGGAACATCCGATAGTGAACTTGAATATCATACCATACATCAGTTTCATGAAATTTCATGGATATTTACGGGAGTTAGAGCGCGGATACACAGACAGACAAACCGAAGTCATTAACACTTTTCAACCTTATTGGACTGTGTTAAAAACATTTAGAAAGTGATTAAACCGATTAATATAAACAAAAATGCAATCCCAGCAAATTTCCAATAATACCCATTAATGTAACTGAATATTTTTGTGTGGCCCTGTAAATCTAATAAGCATACTGTATTCTATGGAAAGCATTCTTTTGTGCGTATTTATAATATATTTTAATTTTATTAAGATTTGTGCAAAGTAAAGTTCTTAAAATTTAGTTTATAGAAATACCTCTCACAGAACGCAATGCTTTGGAATATTTTCGGGTGTCCCTGTACACAAACCAGTAAATGTATTCACTCCATTTTCAATAGGGAACATCCAATTGTGAACTTAAATAACATGTCATACATCAGTTTCAAGAAATTCCATGAATATTTACGGGAGTTAGAGCACTGATACACAGACAGACAGGCAAACACTTTTATTACACTTTTATTAACATATTCATTAACACTTTTTAACCTTGTTGGTAAGCGTTAAAAATGGATAATTATCTTTTCTAATTTTAACTTTAGATTTTTTTTTTTTTTTATTACAAGAGCTAATGTAGTAAATATATAGAGGTATTTACAGCATCCATTATATGGTTTTAGATGGCAACTGATAAGTGGATGATAAAAAAACAATAGAATAGATATTCATTCTTTTTCGTTTAGAGCCGCAGACTTTAATTTGACTCGAAAATGGTTTTCAGAAAAAAACAAAAATCCATTAAAAAATCAATTGAGAAATGCCATTTCATCATTTAAAATTATGTTACATTCTAATGCAGATATGAGGTAAAAAGAAGAAGAAAGTAAATGAAAGACAAAATAATAGTGGAAATAAAACTCGATATTTTTTTCATTCACTCGATTTTCATACTTAATATTTTCTAAACCAGATAATTTCACCTGTTAAATAGTATTTAAAGTCTAGAATTCAACTGACTATTCGCGCATGGACCACGGAATGTAATTTCCCATTATTTCAAATCTCAAGCAGATATTTAGAAGTGGAAAAGCTGTGAAGGAAAACTTGTTATTTATTTATCTCTTAAAAAAAAAAAATTATTTTTAAACATAGCTTTAAAAATAAGAATCAAAAGTCAACTATCCAAGGAATTACACGAAACGTGATTAACTATTTAAAATAGTCTTTATTCAAGAAGGCTCCACCAGTGGCAGAGCGGCTCTGCGCTCAAAGCTGGTAGATGGAAAGTGTCGCGTCCCAGGTCGCGCTTATCGACCTAGTCGTTCGGAGAGTATTCTGTGACTTTCTCCGAAACTCACATAATTATGTGCTAGGATCCCTTAGAAAGACCCCCGACGGAGGACATTTCACCTATGGCTTAGAAACCTAGTGTCGTCAACTGGCCTTAAATTCCACAACCACAACTTTTTCAAGAATTAAACAATGACTTTTAATTTTACAGATGTATTTGAATATACACTCATGTTTGTGAAAATTGCAACACCATGAAGGGATTATGCAAATTGAACCAAACTTACAGGAAATGTAAAGTGAGGTAAGGCATGCAAATGAATTACAAAGTGATTGCGCATGCGTGGAAGGAGAACCAACTCCTTATCAGTCGCTTGTTCTAGGTATATAAAGGACTGTAAAGGCGCATTGAAATATGTTTATCATCCTCTGTCAGCGGTAAACGCTTCATTGGTGGTCAATATGCCTCGTCAAAAGCGGAGGGTGCCATACCAACAACTAACGGATTTCGTACGAGACCGCATCGTTGGTATGCGTGAAGGTGGATTTTCGTATCGAGAAACTGCAACCCGCACGCAGTGTAATGCCACAACAGTGATGCGTGTTTGGAAGAAATGGACAGAGGAGAATCAAACAAGCCGAAAACCTGGCAGTGGCGCACGCAATAGAACAACGGCACGAGATGACATACACTTCATCCGCATGGCTGTGACGGACCGTACAGCGTCCTCTCGTGTGTTAGCACAACGTTGGAGCACGGCTACAGGTGTTTTGTTGTCTAGCACTACAGTTCGTCGCCGTTTGCTGCAGCATGAACTGCGTGCAAGGGTTCCGCTACGCAGGATTCCCTTCTTGCTTAATCACAGACGCCTTCGGCTTCAATGGGCTCAGCAACACAGCACGTGGCGTGTCCAGTGGCAACAAATTGTTTTCTCCGATGAATCTGGCTACAATCTGGAGTATAATGATGGAAGAGTACGCGTCAGACGTTACAGGAGGGAACGTCTGCTCTCCCATTGTGTTATCCAGCGTCATACTGCACAAACGCCTAGCATCATGGTGTGGGGAACTATAGAGTATAATTGTCGATCCCATCTAGTGCACATTGCGGGCAACCTCAACAGTGATCGTTTCATAAGGGAAATTTTGGAGTCAGAGGACCTTCCCATTCTTCGACGCATTCCGGGTGCTGTATTTCAGCAGGATAATGCCCGTGCACATGTTTCTCAGACTGCACAAGCCTTCTTTAGTGCACAATAGGTTTCGCTTCTTCCATGGTCAGCTTATTTCCCGGATATGATGCCCATCGAGCATGTCTGGGATTTCACTGGTCGGCGACTCGCTCGTACAACTGCTGGGGCGCACAGTAAGATTGAACTTTGGAGCCAAGTCGAAGCTATCTAAATGCCATTCCCCAGGATTACATTTAGAACCTGTATGATTCAATGCCACGACGTGTACAGGCTCTCATCGCTCAGCGTGGCGGACACACAAAGTACTGATTTCAGACGTTCTTTTTTTTTTTTTTTTTTTTTGTCTTGTACATTTGATCGTTTATTTGTTCCACTATCAGTAATATGCGAAATAAATTTCGTTAACTTCTGAGAATTCTTTCATGATGTTGCAATTTTCACAAACATGAGTGTGTGTGTGTATATATATATATATATATATCTAGCGCTTCAGTTACTTAAATTGTATCGAATGAATTTTGTATAATGTTTTGTTTTGTTAAATGTTAAATATTGTTTGTTTTTAATTTACTCTAACAGACACAAGCAAAAATCAAACTATAAAACCTGACTTCCGTATTCAGGAAGCCTCAAAACGTGTAAATACACAAGAAACCAATCGATGAATATTTAGCTTAAAAAAATACATTATTTACCATATGGCTTTGAGGAATTAATTTCAATTCCTGAGCAGCATTCCTGGACATAGTAAAATATTGTATAATATAGTATATTATAGTAAAGTACTTCCACCAACAAATAAAAAAGAAAATTATGGCTTAAATATTGGCAGCACTGTATATCTTCTGAAAGTTATGTACACATCACATGGTGCACATAAATATAATCCTACATTAATAACACACGGCACAACCTGAAATACACTTCCATCAATTTTCAAGTATTGCTGCATTATAATCTAGTTCATTTATGTAGCCCTGTAAACGAACAGTGAATGATTTCTGTACCATATTCTACATGAAACATGTTTTTACACATATGAAAAATATCTATTCGTTTCATTTGGTTTAGTGCAATCTATAGTGGTTAAACTCTACTTACCTGCAATTTCCCCCATAGACGCAATGTATTTGAATTCTCTTGGGTGTCCCTGTACACGAACAATTTTCTTGATATCAACGAAAAGCTTAGTGTAGCATTCCTATGACACACATTTAGAATTCCAAGTTTGAACTTTCTGCTATAATTTGTTTTTGAGATATGCTGATAACAGACAGACACACACACACACACAGACCAACCGCTAAAAACATGATTTTTAGATTCAGGTGATCTCAAAACGTGTAAATATAACAAAATCTTAATTTCGAAAATTTGACCCGAAAACAATACTTTGGGTAAGATAAAGTAAAAATGAGTTACAATTTTCGTCAATAGGCCACGCTGCGGCAATATCTAAAGCAATTTTTGAAGATTTTTCGTAAAAAACAAAATAAATTTTGTGAATTTCGTCTAAATTGACCGAAATTGATAAAATGAATCTGCAAAAATTACCAACTGTGAAATAAATTTTCCTTTACTTTGTTTCTTACACAAAATCTGCAAAAATCGTCTTTGATATTGGTACAGCGTTACCTATTGACGAAAATTTTAACCTTTTTTTTTTTTTTTTTTTTTTTTTTCAATTTTAGCAGAGCGCATCGCTTGCACTACATACTAATGAAATTAAATTTCGTTTGGAGCCATAGAACCGGCTCTAGAGCTTTCTTAATAGGTGAACTTTAATTATAATAACCCTGTATATAGGAAAAATAATTACAAGATAAAAAGAACTTTTTACATACCATGTTTTTAAATTTCCTGTTGAATCATGTAAACTTGACAATTCTATGTTTTAATAAATACTTTTTTTTTAATGAATTATCCCATCAACTTGAAGGAAAATGGTCAAATGCGTAATAAAAAGAGCAATTATAAAAATTTTTCAAACATTTATTAATTATGAATTCAATTCTGCTTAAAGATGGCTAAAAGTATTAAAAGAATACATTGTCATCGTGTTCTGAGCTATCCTAAAAGCTACTCGGGAAGTTAGTTAAAAATCGATTGCAAGATTTGTACTGGACAAATAAACAAACAAACAAACAAGAAAGCGAGTTAATAAAAACATGTTAAGCTAATTGTAATTTAATACCTGGAAACTTGTAACTCTGCCTAACTATAATATTTCATTACTTCAGAACACCCTTCATTCTTGAATATAGAAATTTCAAATTAGCCAAGTTAGTTTTCAGTAATGTCTCTAATAATAGAATTTGCCCTGATTTCTTTATGAAGATATTTTAGTTAAATGTAAGGAAAGTGTAATGGGGGATGATATGGGAGACTAAAATCTTGAATGATGAAATTTTATGTATATCAATATTTCGTTCTAAATCAGCTTCAATTTTCTCCTGAAAATTAGAATTTACTTTGTTCAAGTGTACAGGATTTTGAATTAGATGTGTAAGAGATGGAAGGGGGCTAACGAAAAGCACACAAATTTAAAATACCGACATTTCACCCATACCAAAATATAATTCTCAGTAAATTTTAATTTTCTTCCAAATGTCTCTTATTAACAACTGTCTTGATATCAGTAAAAAGTGATATTGATGACAAGGGTAGAGAGGGCTAATTTAAAGCTAGCCATTTCACTTATAAAAATGGAAATTTTCGAGTACGAGATTAACTAACTCTAATTTTTTTCTCTTTTTTTTTCCCGTTATTGAAGCAATGAACAGAAAATGTAATTTATTCTATTTCATACGATAGTATTGGAATTGCAAAATTGTCTATTTCTGGATTTTGATATGTTTACACGATTCAAGATGCCCTGAAAATGATTTAATATTTTTAGAAAATATCCGTCTTTTCGTCTCTCTGTCTTTCCGCATGTGTGTGACAAAAACATCCTGGTCGCCCTCGTTCAAGGACTAATGCACATAATTTTATAAATATATATATATTGAGTTGCAGCTTGATATAAACTAGTGTCTATCAACTTCAGTGCAAATCGCGCGCTGTTATGCTGCAAATTCTCTAATTTACCTGAAAGCATGATATACCTCAGCTGGTATTTCGAATATTGCCCGTAATTTGATATATGAGAGGACCATTAGGAAAAACTACTATAGGTATTTAATTTAGGTACATATCAGCCGACAGGTAGCGCTGCTATGATGCAATATTCTCCTTGTACATGAACTCTATGTATCACCGTCTCTAGCGTATAGATGCACCAAATTCAGTACGTGAGATGGCCATTATAAAAAAGAATGCTGACTAAATTTTGGTGTACAGGGGAGAATGTTGTACCTTGAGACACTTTTCATAAATTTTAATTTTTAACTTCTATAATTAAAATTAGACTTGAATTCTAAACACAATATTTAAATACTACAACATTCTCCTCAATAATGTATATATTTTTTTAATTCAAACAGTTTGGAAAAAAAAAAAAATTGCCAGCCATTTTAAGTAGTAAGTGTAAACTGTCCAAAAGGTACAACACCATGCTGTACCTTGGGACATATTTTGTTGTACCTTTGGACATGTTTCAAGATTCGTGTAAAGTCTTAGCCTAAACCAGTTTTATGCAAATATTTTTTTAAAAAAATTATATTTTAAGGCATTAAATTAAAAAAATATATACAGTTGAACATGCATTACACAAAATAATAATAAATTTGAAAGTTCAAACCTTATTCGTAAATTAATAAAGTATTGTAAAGTTCGTATTTGAACATTATATGATGTAAAATCAATTATGAGATTTCTCGTTCAGACATCGATGGGAGTTTAACAATCAATGTCTGGTAAAATATCATAATTTTCATAACCATAGATAAATTTGTTGCTGTCCTCTACGCATTTAAAGAAATCATTGTTAAGGACCTCCACTACTTCAGATGAAGGCTATAACCAAGGTGTGTTCTGGAGGTTCAAATATCAAAGCTAATAGTTTTTTCTATTGCTATTATTTCAGATATTTTAAGATAAGGTAAATCTTCTTGTATCTATTTTCCTGACATGCCTGTCGTTTGATCATATTCAATACTGTCATTATCTGTACTTGATAAAATTGGTTTATAAACATCAGGTTCTGAACTAGTAATTTGTTATGTAGGTGGTCTTTTACCCCCATTCTGCATGCAGCAGTTTTCTGCTTTGCAGCTTCAATTTCAACTTTTACTGTAGAATAATTGTAAGATTTTTCTTTTCTTCTATTGCCATTGTTTTTTTTTTTTTTTTTTTTTTTTAAAGGTAAAGCTTTTGAGAATGTCCGGATCACTATTGGGGATGTTACACCTTAAGATTCTGATGACGATCTTGCTACATTTACAGCTTTTAACTCATTTGTTGCATATATTCAGCAGCTTCACTGAACACATGAGTTGAATCATATCTGACACATATGAAATTATACTAAATTAATACTAATGTTTATTATTATATTAAATTATTATTATTAGAATATTATACTAAAAGATATATTTATACTAAAACAATACCAAAATTATTGAGAATCATGTGTATGACGTATAGTTTTTCTTGGAACATGTCCCAAGGTACCATCACCACATGGTTTAAATAAAATCAAAATGGTGGTTAATCAAAATGCAGTATCATTGCTTTCTCATGACTAAAACATTTAAAAATCTTCTGTTCAATATCCATTTAAAATTGAGTAGAATAGTTTTACAAATACTAATTCAGAAATTGAAATTAAAATGAGAAAGATATTTACTTTTAAGTGATGAAATTTTCTTTCACTCACCAAGTCATGTGTTCATTGTTTCTGATTCTGCCTTTTACTGTGCTGTTATATATTTGTTAGAAACACAATTTGAAATTTTAAAAATTTGATGTAGTCAGTAGGATTTTAGAAATTGGCAATGTCCCAAGGTACAACACCCTCCTCTACTGGCAAACAGGTAGCGCTGATAGTCTTCATTTTCCGTTATTTTCCAAATGGCTATAACTCGGCAACTGTTGGTTAAAATTTTACCACAGAGCATATGTAAATTCTTTATTAGAATGCTGGGATTAAATGATTGTTCATGTTAAACGGCAGGTGGCACTATTATATAGAATGATACAAAAGAAAATTTTGTGATAGCCACAACATTAAATTATTGAGAGAATTTTCACTCATACCCCTCTTTGAAACTTATTCAAATACCTTTAACCCTGTATACTATCTATAAATTATATACGCACTTAATAATCTATTTAAATTTAGCTCAGCAAAAAATCATAACACAACCTGAAATGTATTTCAAATCATTTTTAAGTATAACCCTAATGTATAGGAATTCTTTTGCGTGGTCCTGTAAACGAAGGATGAATCTTTTCCATGCCATATTTTATGGGAAACATGATTTTGTACAAATAAAAATTAGATATTATTTTTATTTTATTTAGTGCTGTCTAGAAATGATATGCCAACTAGAAATTTTGTCCTTAGACGTAGTGTATTTGAATTGTTTTGTATATGTGCAGGTACACGTATCATCTGTCCGATGATAATAAAGAGTTTTAAATGAATAACTCCATATGACACCGATTTAATATACACCAATTTGGATTTCCTACTAATATTTATTTGTTTTTGAGTTTTACTGATAACAGTTTAACACACAGAGGGACAAGCATACACAAACAAAGAGACCAACCGCAAAAAACCTGATTTTCAGATTCATGATACTTTAAAACGTACAAATTTAGCAAAAACTCAATTTGGAAAATTTGACTCAAAAACAATACTTTGTGTGTAAGAGAAAGTAAATAGTAAAGCAAAACTCTCATTCTCCCTAATTAGCATACTCCATAGCAGTAATTTTCACTTTAAAAGAAATCAAACTTATTTGAAAAGTAGCATTGGAAATATGGACCAAATAACCTGGAAAATCTCTTAACATTCAATGAGAAATATCAGTTAATCTCAATGAAGTCAACATAATTTTTTAACAGAAACCTAGAAGGCTTAATTCAATACATAAATTTAAATGAACAGATCTTGTTTTATTTTAAAATTATTTATCTTATGATTTCATAAAATAATTGCTTTTCGTCAATATTTTGCACTGCATCATATATATACATGTATGATATTTTTTGAAAAATTATCTGAAAACTAAGCTATAACTGATTAGCTTTACACTTATAATTTTCTTTAATTTCATTAAAAATAATTTGGTATGACTCTCACATAATTTTCTCTGACACTGCATTTCTATGTTATAAAAACGATTGAAGATTAAAGGATATTATAACAAGTACTATATATAAATATACATTGAAAAAATTGAAACTAGGTATACAGGGTTCCCACTCTTACATGAAAGAAAAATTCAAGTACTTTTCAAGGCCTAATTATTGCATTTATTTAAAGCTATAACTAAAACTCATATATGTGAAGGAACGACTTCACATATTTAAATATGTGAAGTCGTTCCTTCACATATATGAGTTTTAGATATAGCTTTAAATAAATGCAATAATTAATTACTAGATTTTCAATAAATTAAATGTCTAAAAAAATATCTAACGAAATTCTAAATTACTTTTATATTTTTTTCCATTTGTCTCTATATATAGATATCTTAATTCTAATAATATTTTATCAGTTCAGCTATTAAATAAATCTTCTGAGAACAAAAACATATTTTTTTAAATAAATAATTTATTTCTGCTAGTCATCTTTTTAAATGACGTCTCTCAGAATTATAATCTCTCCTAAATCATTTAATAAATAAAATATAAAAAATATTATTTTCATTTATAAACCGTTGTATATATATAATTACATTTTCATTCTTTTAAATTGCGCAAGTCCACTTTGTTATAAATAAATTAAGCAATAATTTCCGTTGTAATATCATTTAAGGGTAATTTATATTTTTCTTAATGACAGGATGTGCAATAAATCGTAGGTTTTGTGTCTCCCTTACGCAACGATTTTCTGGCGATAAAATTTGGCATAGATGTTTGGCGTTAATTCTTTAACGGACTTTCTAAATTCAAAATATTTATATTAATTTATTCCAGAGACAATGGATTCTGTTTGTGGTAAAAATTGGCGCTAGTTTGGAAATCTTGGCGTAATTCAGCAATTTGATGTTGATTGCAATATAGAGAACTTCTAGAATTCGCTCGTAAACTACTGCTGCAAGAACACGTAATCGCGAAGCCCTCTCTCTCTCATCTAACCCTCTGAATGTCTTTTGGACTTAATAATATACATTTTAAGATACTTTTAAAAAAAACTGTTTTTATTCCCATGCTGCTGAAATAAAGATGTTTGCTGCAAAATTATTGGTTCTTTTTCTTCACGGCCTGCATTTTATTGTTCCTGGAGTTTTTTTGCGGACTTAGCCTATATCTCAAGTAAACATTTACAATAGTTAAGTCATAGGTCCTAGATTTGATATTCTGTTTATTTTCTTTTATTTTTTATTTTTTCCTCTGAATAAAATGATTCATCGTTTAACTCCAAATTTATAATTATGCTGAAGTGGGAAAAAATTAGTTCAGAATTTTTCATAATACAGAGTGATTAGCTTAGTTGTCAACTTGTACGGTTTTTGGCTACTGGAAAATTTTAATAAAAAATTTTATTACATTTAATCAGTGAAATCTGTTACAGAAATATATACAAAAAAAAAAAAAAAATCTGTTAAAATTTTCCAGTAGATCAAAAGTGTAAAAATTGGCAGCTATGAATTAATGCTTTTCATGTGCTTATGCAGTCTGTTAAAACGTGAAATGTGATGATAAAATCTACCTTGAACTAAATAGGTCAGCCATGAGTTGTCCAAGCTAGCTCATCAATCAGAACAATAAGTTGTAGGTTCAAATCCTATCTGAGGCATTTATTGTTTTAAATAAAATTATTTAACTTCAAATTACTAATTTAAGAACCATATTTTCCTCTAAAATTACCTTTTATTCACTTAAACCTAATAATTTTTTAAAAAAATTTAATCAACTGTTGTTATTATATAGTAATAAAAATCACAATTTGTTCTTCCATTTAACAATATTCATTTGTTGAAATATCAATAGGTACACGTTTAAGATTAAAGAATCTTTTGACAATGTTATTTATAAAACTTCACAGCAAATTTATTATAAGAATTATCTTAAAAGAATTATACAAATTAATATTAGCGTTTAATCATATTATACACGTTTAATCATATCAATCATCTGAAGTTAACTTTTCCCAACACATAACATTTTGGCTTTGTGAGAATAAAATCTTTCTGGGGTAATAAATATTGAACTTTATGTAACTCTCTGGTAGACATTAACCAGAATTTACAAGAATCTGTTATAAATCAAATTGAATTAAAATACTATTTTCCTATATTAATAAATAACAATAAGTGTTTAGTGACTTGTAATAGAACAGAATTCTGTACACAAGGTATAAAAAGATATTTTAGCAGAGTAGGAACATTCTCATCCATTGTTGTAAAGATAGAAGAACCCCCTTCCCCCCCCCCCCTGTTCAGTGCAGAGTTGGCAAGTTTCTTCCAAGGTGAAAAAAAACTGCAGAAAAAAACATGGAAAACACAAGTGGAAGAAATGGAAGAAACTGTTTTTCTTTAACATTTATTATATAAATTGTGATTAACGCGTTTTTCAAATTAATAATCTTAAGTTAATTTACTTACACCTACAAAAATTTAATTATTAATTATGTATTATAAATTACAAATTACACGAGATTTTTAGCCAAGATCATATCACACACCAAAATACTCAAAATCCATTAAAGAAATCAATCTCACTTTAACCAGTATAAAGTTTTATTATTTAAACAATATTATTTTGTAACTGGTAGTTAAATAGTATGCATCACTTTCCTCTACTTTCTGATAGAAGACATTTAGTTAATTATGGGAACAAGTACACAATAATTACTATACTACAAAATGTCATCATATCCTCATTTTCTTTATTGCAGTGTGACACAGTATAATCAAAAGTTTTTTAGCAGTTGAATATTGAAATTGGTTTCTCAACATAGAAAAGATAAATGAAAAATATGAAAATAAATAAATAAATAATCCTGGATAACTTGTAGGGGAGTTTAAAAGTATTTTGACATATACGTATAATTCACTGGTTTATCAGCTTAGGTTTATCAGCTTTAGAATACAAATGATTGTATTCTAAAAAAAATTGCGGACAAATATTTTGGCTAAAAACTACTTGTACTATATGAACATATCATAACATGCGATAGTATCTATGCAAAAAATTTTAAAAACATTAGTCTCTTAAAGTAAACATTGAAATATGAATGCTAGTACATATAAAAGATAGTAGCTAATGCACAATTAATTACATTTTTTTTTTTTTCTAATTTAATATATTGCATAATAAACTTCGCGTATAAATTTATGTATTTTTATATTAAAAAAATATTTTGATGTTTATTTATTTATTTATTTTTTTACAGAAATAGTAAAAATAGTTTTAAAAAAAACCACCCTACCCTTACAGTAGTAAAATCCCATCACCTATAGATATTTAAGGTTTGTTAATAAGTAATAACTTATTTTTTAAAATAATATTTTTAATATTAATTAAATAATAGAGTTCAGATTTGATATTATATTATGTTTTCAGTTAAATTCTTTTACATAGGTAGTTAATATATTTTAATCTTGAACATATGTTTTGTGTTCTGTTTGTTTCTTCCAGTTTTTTCCACTTTCTTCCACTGTCCTGGAAAAAACAAGTTTCTTCAGGAAGAAGCCCAACCCTGATTCAGTGGTACAATCTTGGACAGAAACCTAAATTCCATGATTGTCACAGGACATATGATGGAGTGATTTCCCATTGAAAAGTTGGGATTTCTCAAGTTTAAAAAAAATCCAACACTTTTAAGGACTTTATAAAAAGTTAAAGTAATTTCAAGGGCCCTTGAAAATCAAAATGAAATTCAAGTACTTTTTAAGGACTTTCAAAACCAATCAGAATCCTGGTATAGAACCAGTTTTATTTGACATATAATTCTGCATTGGGGGGGGGGGGATCAATCCCCTTAATTCCCAGTTTGAATATAATAATAAACATAACAATCTCGATCAAACATTTTAAGTAATAGTATCTCATATGGACTTGAAAATAAAACATTTTAATTGCCTGCATCTATTTGTTTTTAAAAACTTAACTTTTGTATTCAAGGAACTTCAAGAAGCATCATGAGACACGGCAGAGTCTCGGTGACTCAAGCGAAAAGGGAAAGACAAATGAACACCGCGACACACAGGCGAAATACGAATGAAAACTGTGACACTATATATACAGCTAATTTAACATGAAAGGAATAGGGGTAATGGAGTGATTTTTTTTTCTCGAAAACGGCTCGGGAATTTTTTTTTTTGAAATGATATATGATATTAATTTCTTTTGTCTGAGAAGCATGACGTGTCCCGTTTTTCCCAAAAAACGCTTGACTTTTATATATATCGCTTTCAAAATGGAACTATATTACACTCGTAGACTACTTCTTTCGCATCTCTAAGAGAGGGTAATCCATTTGGCATGTTCGCGGACACATACAGACTTTGCTTTCATCTGAAATATTCAATCTCAAATAATCGTTTTGGCTCCATCTACTGGGAATTTGTGTCAAAAATAAACTTACAATATATATATATATATATTTTCTTTCTTTAGTATATATATTATATGAGTTATTTATTTCAGTATTTGTATTTTATATAATATTTGTTTATTAAAAATATTCATTGAATTCACATTGTTTTCAAGTTGATACGTTGTTAACTTTCAAAATTGGTTTTATTTTAAAAAGTGATTACACACACACACAAAAAAAAATCTTTACTTTCATAAAAATGACAGATAATATCATAATCATATCCAAATATTTGTAATTATTTTAAAACTAGGTGATAAATCACTTAAACCAGGGCCCGAAATGTCAACTTGGATTACACTCGCTGAAAAAAAAAGTTACTCGTCACGAAATATGATTAACTTATCTATTTTTTAAGTATAAGATGACCAGAATTTTTATTGGAAAAAGAGGAGAAATTACGCAATGTCTTTTATTTTATAAGAAAATAGAGGACATTCAATTTTGAAAAAATGGTCATTTGGAGGACACAAAATTTAATGAAAATTAATATAAAAACCGATTCAAAAGCTACACACAAGTGGTGGAAATATTTTTATCTCAAATGATGAATTTGGATCAGTACACCTTAATTTAAATTAATAATATATGGATACGAGAGGAAAAATCCCTAATTTTTATAGGTGTCACTGGACAATATAGATTTTTTTTCATTATTATTAATTTTTGCTATAGACAAAAAACTTTTTTTTTTGTGTGTGTGTGTGTGTGTGTATGTGTGTTACTTTCATGCAGTTACATAACAAAAGTCGGTAGACATTTTTTTTCTATTAAAATCATAATCATAAAAAAAAAACTGAAATTGGCAAATGAAAAAATAAAATTAATATTCGGCAGATGAAACGATTTTTGTTTTAACAAACAGTCATTATTTATCTTTATCAACATATTATAAAAATTCTCACTAGCATAAGTAGTTAATTAGAACAAGTCTTAGTAGTTAATAAGTTTTTAAAGTAAGTGTATAAAGGGGATTTTTTCACATGTCTACATTTTGTTCACTGAAGAAAACAATCACTTTGTGGGAGCGTTTATACCAGGAGTACATAGAATGAATTCAACTAACGTTTGCATATTTTTGTGAGGTGGTGGTAGTGTTATCATTAAGGCTAATTGTTTGCACTTGGGCTCTAGGCCTGAGATGGAAAATCCTCCGACACCCGAAAGTATTTCAAAGCATTGTGTTCTATGAGAGGTATTTCTATAAATCATATTTCCATACCTTTACAGTACACATATCTTAATGGCACTGAAATATGTTATTCCAGTTCACTATGGGATTTTTCCTGTATAAAATGGATTAAATACCACCACTGATTTATATACAGGGGCACCCGAAAGTATTTCGAAGCATTGTGTTCTATGAGAGGTATTTCTATAAATCATATTTTCATACCTTTACTTTCCACGAAGTTTTAGGAAATTGAAATATGTTATTTATAAGCACAAAATAATGCTTTGCATTGAATATAGCATGATTAGCATTAGATTTACAGGGTGACACAAAAATATTCTGTTATATTAAGAGCTATTAATAAAAATTTGCTATAATTCTACTTTCGTTTACATTAAGCGTTTTTAACACTTTGTAACATTTTTTTAAGTGTGAATATGTATCAATTTGTGTATACGTCCGTCTGTCTGTCTGCCCGCGCTCTAACTCCCGTAAATATTTATGGAATTTTTTGAAACTGATATATGTTATTCAAGTTCACTATCGGATGTTCTCTATTGAAAATGGAGTTTATACCTCTACTGGTTTGTGTACAGGGACACCCGAAAGTATTTCAAAGAATTGTGTTCCATGAGAGGTAGTTCTATAAACCATATTTTCATACCTTTAATGTACAATATCTTCATGAAATTGAAATATGTTATTCAAGTTCACTATTGGATGTTTCCTATATAAAAAAGATTACATACCACCACTAGTTTATGTACAGGGACACTCAAAAGTACTCCAAAGCATTGCATTCTTTGTGAGATATTTGTATAAATAAAATTTTAATAACTTTACTTTCCACAAAGTTTTAGGAAATTGAAATATGTTATTTATATGCACAAAAGAATGCTTTGCATAGAGCATAGCACGGTTATCATTAAATTTACAGGATGACACAAAAATATTCAGTTATATTAAGACCTATTAATAAAAAATTGCTAGAATTGTACTTTTGTTTACATTAAGCATTTTTGACACTTTCTATCATTTTTTTAGTGTGAATATAATTTCAATTTGTGTATCTGCCTGACTGTTTATTTGTCCCACTGTCTGTTTTTCTGCGCTCTAATTCCCATACATTATTTATGGAATTTCTTTAAACCGATATATTTTTTTCAAGTTCACTATCGGATGCTCCCCATTGAAAATGGAGTGAATACCTCTTCTGGTTTGTGTACAGGGACACCCAAAAGTATTCGAAAGCATTGTGTTCTATGAGAGGAGTTTCTATAAACAATACTTTAATACCTTTAATGTATAGAAACTTTAATGAAATTTTAATATGTTATTCAATTCCCTAACGGATGTTTCCTATGTAAAACAGAGTACATTTCTAACTGGTTTCTGTACAGGGGCACTTAAAAGTATTCCAAAGCATTGTGTTGTATGAGAGTTATTTTTATAAACCAAATTTTAATAATTTTACTTTCCAGAAAGCTTAATGCAATTGAAATATATTATTCGTATGCACAAAAGAGTGCCTTTTATGTAATATGGTATGGTTAGCAATAGATTTACAGGGCAACACAAAAATAATCAGTTACATTAAGAGCTATTAATAAAAATTTGCTGGAATTGCACTTTTGTTTACATGAGCGTTTTAACACTTTCTTATAATTTTAGTGGGAATATGATTTCAATTTGTGCATCTGTCTGTCCGATTGTCTATCTTTCTATCTGTTTGTCTCTGGCTCCTATCATCCGTGAATATTTTGAGAAGTTTTAAAAAATGATACACTCAAGTTCCCTATGGAATGCTCCCTATTTAAAATGTCATTAATAGGTCCTGTAGAACTAGTTTGTTTACAGGGACAACAACAACAACAATAACAATAAAAAGAAAAGCCAATGTATTACGTTTTAGGACAGAATTTTTTAAAAGTTACATTTAAAAAATGTTCTACTATAAAAATCCTAAAAACATTGACATGTATTATTAATATTTTAAAATATTGTTTTGTACAGAATATGATATTATTAACTTTCAGATTTACAGGGCTACAGTAAAATATTCAGAGAGATTAAAAGCTGTAATTATAATCTAACGGCTGCATTTTCTTTTGCGTTAAGCCTCTTTAACACTTTCCAAAATGCCTAAGAGTAATTTTAAAATCAATTAGTCTATCTGTATGTTTTTCAGCCCTTCTGTCTGTTGTGTGATAACATAGGCAAAGAATATTAAAAGTTATTCGATACAACAATTGCGTACAGCTGGAAAGTGTTACTAAACAATGCGTTCTGCATGATTTTTCTTTCTTGTTTTAGATTACAATCATTCCTGAGTAATGGAACTCACGTTTCTAAATACACAGATCTGCTAAATTTTTATGAAAATAATTGGAGTAGTTTGAAATAAAACAAAGTTTATACTTTTTTTTTTTTTTTTTTCCCCAGAATGAATCGCGGATTCCCAGTGAATGACAAATGTCTTAAAGAGGAGACAATTCAGACTGAATTGTAAACTCAAAAAGCCCTTAATCTATATTTTTATCAATCTTTCAAGTAGTTTCTAAGAAAATCAAATTACTACCATATTTTGCCAAAGGCACAGTAAAGTTTAACAGTAAATGCTAGTTTTAGAAAAGATGGGGGTAAATCAGTTGGTTTCTCATCTCAAAAAACCTTAAATGCTAAATTTTTATGAAAACTGTTGTATTTATTTTGGAGCAAACCAAATTTCTGCTATATTTTGGAACCAGAAGATAGAGGGTTAACAGTGAATGTGACTACATTCATAACTTGCACTCCATCTGGGGAAAATACACAGAAACTACGATTTCTTGCAAATTGCTAGAACAATTTAAAAAAAGAAAAAAGAAAAATTATTTTTTTTTTTTAGATGAAAATCTATTTTGACTTATTTTCTTCTTCAGGAATATTAGTAGTTACTGGTAACCCATGCTTTATAAAAACAAAATATAACATAAACCTAGTTTTCTAGGAAACTGCTTGAACAATTTTGATAGAAATTTATATTTAGGGGTTTGAGATCATAAATCAACTGGAATCTTCCTTATTCACAGAAAAATTAGCTTTAATTGGTATCCTATGCTCTCTCTGGGGCAAACAAATCAGAAATACCTTTCTGAAAATAAATCAAAATACTTATGCTACGAATGATTTTTACGATGAGACTGAACGAACTCAGTCACTTAGGTACTTTTATATTAAATATGGTTGTAGGTAAAATGTAGTTACTGTTTATTTTCTTTTTGTAGTCTCTTCCTTGCTACTACATATGTGTCAGATCAGCAATGATTTTATTAAAATAAGAAGAGTGAGAAAAGAGGAATGTAGGGGATATTTATTTCTTATTAGCAGCATTTTTCTTTTTTGCTGTTTTCAAAAATACCAGTGGTCACCTTTTTACTTTCTCTTACCCATAAGGTAGAGAAAGTATTGTTTTTGGGTCAAATTTTCGAACGCGAGATTTTGCTATATTTACACATTTGGAGGTCCCCTGAATACGAAAATCATGTTTTTAGCAAATGGTCTGTGTGTATGTCTGTGTGTCAGTATGTCTGTGTGTGTGTCTGTATGTCTGTGTGTGTGTGTGTCTTATCAGCATATCTCAAAAACAAATTATGGCAGAAAGTTAAAACTTGGTATTCTAAATGTGTATCATATACGGATGCTACGGTAAGCTTTTCGTTAAGATCAATCAAATGGTTCGTGTACAGGGACAATCAAGAGAATTCTAATACATTACGCCTATGGGGGAAATTGCAGGTAAGTAGAGTTTAACGTCTATAGACTGCACTAAACCAAATGAAACGAATATATATTTTTTGTAATAGAGATAGTTAACTGGGGAAAAAAATTTGTGTATGTAGGAGCCTCGCTTCCCCCCCTGGGGGGGGGGAAGTCCCCCTTCGAGGGGAGTAAATTTTCATGATGGGTATCTTTCAAAAGAGCTCGCTAATACCTTTAAAACGAATGGTTGAACCATCGATCTGCGATAATTTAAAACAAAGTTATCGATTTTTTTACTTTTAATAAAAAAAAACTTAGAATTTTTTTTTTTTTTTTTTTTTTTTTTTTTAATATTGAGAATAAAATAGACTTTTTTTGGATATTTGGTGTTATACTACTTCTCTAAGATGGAAATCGTCTGCATTATCATAAAAGAAAATTTTTTTAAATAATAATTTTAATAAATTATTTTTTAAAAACACAATTATTTTTTAATAACCGAATTAAATTCTATATAAATGTAGGTGCATTAATGAAACGGGGGATTGAGGGAGGCGGTAGCCCCCCTCACACAGAACTTATTATCATATAAAACTCTTCAGAAGCCTAATATGAATTGTTTAACACAGGTTTACATAACAGTAGTCGTTATCTTACCTTTTAATCTGCAACCTGTATTTATAGTATTAAATTTCAGGGTAAGAGAAAGTCGTGTGAGTGTCACACCAAATTATTTTAGATTACAATCATTCTTGAGTAATGGAATTCACATTTGTAAATACACAGATCTTCTAAATTTTTATGAAAATAATTTGAGTAGTTTGAAATAAAACAAAGTTTATACCTTTTTTTTTTTTTTAACTTTCTCTTACCCATAAGGTAGAGAAAAATTGTTTTTGGGTCAAATTTTCGAACGCGAGATTTTGTTATATTTACACACTCTGAGGTCCCCTGAATATGAAAATCATGTTTTTAGCAAATGGTCTGTGTGTCTGTCTGTTATCAGCATATCTCAAAAACAAATTATGGCAGGAAGTTCAAACTTGGTATTCTAAATGTGTATCATATAGGGATGCTACAGTAAGCTTTTCGTTAAGATCAAGCAAATGGTTCGTGTACAGGGACAATCAAGAGAATTCTAATACATAGTAAATTTTCATGATGGGTATCTTTCAAAAGTGCTCGCCAATACCTTTAAAACGAATGGTTGAACCATCGATCTGCGATAATTTAAAACAAAGTTATCGATTTTTTTTACTTTTAACAAAAAAAAAAAAAAAAAAAAAAAAAAAACGGGAAAAAAAATCGTATTTTTTTTTTATTTATTTATTTTTTAATATTGAGAATAAAATGGACTTTTTTTGGATATTTGGTGTTATACTACTACTCTAAAACGGAAATCGTCTGCATTATCATAAAAGATAATTTTTTTAAATAATAATTTTAATAAATTATTTTTTGAAAACAGAATTATTTTTTAATGACCGAATTAAATTCTATATAAATGTAGGTGCATTCATGAAACGGGGGGTTGAGGGGGGCGGTAGCCCCCCTCACATAGAACTAATTATTATATAAAACTCTTCAGAAGCCTAATATGAATTGTTTAACACAGGTTTATATAACAGAACTCGTTATCTTACCTTTTAATGTGCAATCTGTATTAATAGTATTAAATTTCAGGGTAAGAGAAAGTCGTGTGAGTGACACACCAGATTATTTTTTTCTTTTTCCAGAATGAATCGCGGATTCCCAGTGAATGCTAAATATCTTGAAGAGGAGGCAATTCAGATTGAATTGTAAACTCAAAAAGCCCTTAATCTAAATTTTTATCAATCTTTCAAGTAGTTTCTAAGAAAATCAAATCACTGCTATATTTTGCCAAAGGCACAGTAAAATTTAACAGCAAATGCTAATTTTAGAGAAGATGGGGATAAGTCAGTTGCTTACTCATCTCAGAAAATCTTAAATGCTAAATTTTTATGAAAACTGTTGTATCTGTTTTGGAGCAAACCAAATTTCTGCTGTATTTCGAAACCAGTTGATAGAGGGTTAACAGTGAATGTGACTTTTCCTGAAAATGAGGATAAGTCTAATTGGTTTTTTATCCCAAAAAACAATTAACCACAAACTTTCATCCAAATCGTTATATCCATTTCCGAATAAACCCAACCTCAACCATATTTTGCAATCAGTAGATAAAAAGTTAATACCGAGCGTGAACTTTCCTAAAAATGAGAATATGTGCAATCGAATTTGCATCCCAAAAAAACCCTTAATCCCAAATTTTCATCAAAATTATTGTATGCATTTCTGAGCAAATCGGCTATACAGTAATGTGGATATATTATAAGTGCGTCATTAGTCCTTGTAAGCTTTAGAAAACATCATTTCATTGTTAAAATTTTTATCATCTTTTCAAAGTTGTATTATAAAGCAATTTTTTTCAATGAAGTTCCTTCACTTTCTCAATACCAGGAATGAGATTAGCAAAAAGGTAAAAAAGTTGAAACTGTATGCAAAGGCAAGCCGTTCAAATGAAATATTAAAATTTTGATGACAAGATCTATTATATATTAGAAAAATAAGTATATTATTTAATCTTCAACCCACAAAAAAAGAACAAATGATTATACTTTAGCAAAATTTTATTTGATAAGATGATTAACAAATGCACATCAGAAATAAAAAAGCTGAACAGCCAAATCTACTGAAAAGCTCAAAAATCTCATCACTGCAATACTCATTACTAGAAGAAAAATTATTATTCTACCCTAGATTTAGAGTACTCGTTTAACAATGCCTTTTGCAAAAATTGCATGATACAGGTTTTTTTTTTTTTTTTTTTTTTTTTTTTTATTATGAGAGAATTATAACTAATCTAAATAGAAAAATAATAAGCATCAAATATATTTTTGATTACTTAAAAAAAAAAAAATAATTGCTATTTATTATATTTTTAAGTTTTGCATATATTTATTAAAGACTATTTAAATACAAGCATTAGAAAGATAATTATTATAGAAGTGTGAAACTTTACATATACAGGGTGGTTATGATTAAACTTGCCCTATAAACAGCCTCCTACAGCACAAACGGGTGAACGGAATGCAACGAAATTTGGTATATAGACTATACACGATATGCGCTCACAGAATTTCGAAAAAAAAAAAAAAAAAGTTAGTTCCAAAATGTCTACAAGAGGGCGCCTTTTCCAGAAAAACATTAAATTTAGCACAATAAACAACCAAAAGGGAATACAGAAACAATATTAACAATCCAGAACAAGAATTATGAGTGATAAAATGTAAAACCGTGAGAAGCTGACAGTTCTAGGAAAAAAATGTTGAGATTTGCATGCTTGCGAAGAAGAGGAAGCTTGATGCAAAACAGGCTAGTGTATAAAATATTTGCAGAAGTCATGTTTTATGTCGATGTTTCCGGCTGTAGTGATGACGGTATCGTTAGTTGAATGTGCATTATTGGTGAAGCTGTTTTATGAAAACAAGGAGAATGCTTCTACTGAAGTTTGTGAATTTCATTGTATAAAGAACCTACGGCATGGACCAATGTCTACTAAAGGTATCTGGGCCTTGATTAAGAGATTTGAAGGGACGTGGACATTAAGAGTTCACCCTGGAAGAGGTCGTAAACCTGTCACACCAGTACTTGTTGATGCCATCAAGACAGCTGTTGCCACACAGTCATTAGACATCAGAGTTTGGAGGCAGTAGCGCACGTGCAGTTTCTCGACAGACAGGCTATTCTTACAGCACTGTTCAAAAAGTGCTCAGAAACATAATGCCCTACTTCCCATACAAGATCCACCATACCCAAGAGCTGCTTGATAGGGACCAGCCACAACGTCTCTCATTCACAGTCAGATTTCTCAACACAATGACTGTTTATTTGTAATGGCTTTGGAATATTCCGTGGAGCGACGAGGCTCATTTCTACCTCAATTGGACAGTCAACACATAGAATTGCGACATTTGGGCTAAGGAAAATCTGTGGATGCACACTGAGTTTCCCCTACATTCTCCGAAGGTGATTGTCTGGTGTGGATTCATGGCGAAATTCATCGGGCCATTCTTCTTTGAGGAAATAACTGCACGTGGTCTTGTCACATGCTTCGTTACGGGCTGTTGGTACTATAACATGCTGCAGATGTTTGTTGTGCCGCAACTACAGAAAAAGCAGGTCCTTACATCGACCATTTCCATGCAGGATGGTGCGCCCCCACATATCCATGAGTCCGTGAAGGTGCTATTGCTCCAACACTTCACAGACGAACGTGTTATTAGTTGCTTCTTTCATAATCCATGGCCACCATGTTCACCGGATCTAAATCCATGCGATTTCCGGTTATAAGGTCACTTAAAAATGAGGTGCATGATGGAGGTGTTGCAACATTGAATGACCTAAAGAACTACATAATGCTTTATGTGCAAAGCATCATAACTGATCAGTTATGATCTGCTGTTGAACACACTGTCCATCGACTTGAAATTATGCAGGTGAATGAGGATGGTCACATGGAGCACCATTCCCTACATCATTCTGGACATGATTAACAACTTCTCCTCTTGTGCAATTTCATCCTATTCTGTTCTTGTTTCTGCAAACTGGATTGATTTTTTTTCTCAAAGAGCGTACTGTTATTTTTTTCTTACCTTAATGTTGTTCGGTGACAAGGTGATCAGAAACTAGTCAATAAATGTTGATATTGTTTCTGTATTCCATTTTGGTCGTTTATTGTATTAAATTTAATGTTTTTCTGGAAAAGGCGCCCTCTGGTGGACATTTTGGAACTTTTTTTTTTCGAAATTCCGTGAGCGCATCTCGTGTATAGTCTATATACCAAATTTCGTTGCATTCCGTTCACCCGTTTGTGCTGTAGGATGCTGTTTATAGAGGAAGTTTAATTATAACCACCCTGTATATATATATATATATACATACATCACGAACTTGATAAATGATAGCTGACTATATGAAACAAATTGGAAAACAAATATTATTTCCATTTTAAAAATATTTATCTTTTATCCGGAATCATGATTCATTATGCATGTGTCTACATTTTATCCTTTGATGAAATCTGCATCAGAGGAAATAATGTAGGCACAAGTGTTGCAATTCAAATAATATTAATAATAATCAATAGAAATATTACATCATTAACCTTTAAACCAACTTTTTTTTAATAGAATATATGTTTGTTATGTTTTCAAACTTTCGGATGAAGCAGAAATATTGCTTAATGTAAATTAATTTTCTTTTTCAACTGATCTTGTCAGAAAGCTTTATTCGTATGGCCGTCTGTCAATTATCAAATGTGCCCTATTTCAAAATAAATAAATAAAATCATTAATTTATGATGATTATCATTTTGATTCTTGCATTTCATAGGCATTTTATTAATATATACAGTGAAACTTGGATAATTTGAAGCTGAAAACATTACTTCTGAAATTCAAATTATCCAAAACTTTGATTTACAAAAGTTATATTTTTGATTCAGTATTATGTCTATTGAATACCTGAAAACGTTCATTCTGTCAAAAGCAAATATTTACTGAAGGAATTCATAGTATAAAAAATTAATCCCTATATATATGAAAACAAACTATAATTTATTACATTCCATACAGATTTCTAATTGTTTTTGAAATTTTAGTAGTTTAAAATTAACAAAAAAAATTTCATCACTTTCCATTATCACTAGCAGCCTTAATCACAATTTAGTAATTTTAGTACTTAAATTTTCTGAAACTATCCTATACTCCTTGACAATTTGCCATTTTCTCCTTACGCACTTTTTGACATCATGAAAAACCATGATCATTTCAGAAAATGCTAAAGTTCTTGTACTGAATGCATGGTTTATTCAAAGATATGTTGAACTCACATTTAAAACTCTACAATTTTATACACATTAGTAATAAAAACTAAAAAAATAGTCTGAAGTGAAGCTTTGGATTCCAAGAACAAAAGGTAATTGCTCACCTAGGTGTAATTCATCTCTGACTGAAAATTGGTCAAACAGAAAGTGGAATGGTGGGAGAAATGTGTTAAATCCAGACAAACATGAGTCAAAAGTGTAGGAGAGGACATGCTTTGCTATTTTATTCCAGTCCCTCCCCCCCCCCCCTCCTCTAAGAAAATATTTAACAAACACCAGTGTTGTAATAATTTTCTTAGCATGAAGAGCAGAATCAAGATCTTATTCTCAAAATTTTTATATTCAGAAACTTTGACTAATATTTTGTTTTTATTGAAATTTTATTTTTCCGACTGAGTGAAAATAATGCCTGGACCGGGACTCGAACCCCGGATCTTTGACTTACAAGGTCAAGGATCTACCAATTGAGCTATCCAGGCCGACACCCCGGTCAGCATTACTCACTCAGACAACCTTTAAGCAGAAACATCTCTGGTCTATCATGTAGATAGCTCAACAGAAAATAAACCGCAGGAAATGGAAAACACCATTAGATAATGGGAGAAAGAGATACATTTTTTTTATTAAAATCACACAATCAACTGTGGAAGAAAATCATATTTATTGAAATTTTATTTTTCCGACTGAGTGAAAATAATGCCTGGACCAGGACTCGAACCCTTCTGCCTAAAGGTTGTCTGAGTGAGTAATGCTGACCGGGGTGTCGGCCTGAATAGCTCAATTGGTAGAGCCTTGACCTTGTAAGTCAAAGATCCGAGGTTCGAGTTTCTCTTTAACAGTTTCTAGAAAATAATTCTTGGTTTCTTGTTCTAAATCCTGTTTCGATTTATTATCTTCATTAGTAATTCCTAGAGTGTCAAGGCGCCATAAATCCGATAAACTGGCGTTTGACACGTGTAATGACAACGATAGACCCGCCAAAGAATTGCCCTGCTCACTCTTGTGACCCTCTGTCTTGCCCAAGATGGTCCAACCCAATTTAGTTCTGAATGTAGTTAATCCCAATTTTGGAAAATATTTTATGTCATTTGTGAACAGTTTAGCGGACATATCAGCTCCCAAAAGTATATGTACTTCGTCTGGATTTTTCTGGTATAAACAAGATTTATTATTTCTAGGGACATCTGATAAATATACACCTTCCTTTTCTAAGAGTTTTACTAATTTATCATCGCGACATAAATTCACGCCTGTGCATATTTTTTCTTGATCTAGTGCTTGTATTTTACACTTAAACTTATTATCTAAACTCCCGATCGTAAATTCATAACGATTATGTTCAGCTGACATTTCCATGCCCCCAAAAAGACCATGTCTGATTGTTTCTTTATTCATTCTTTTTAATTTTAACTTATCAGCTGCAAACTTACTGATGTAACTATTATGAGATCCGGAGTCAATAATTAACCGAATATATGATGATTTACTATCATCCCTGTTAGAAATTGCTACTATTAACGTCTGCAAATAAACATTCGCTTGTAAATTATGATTCGATAACGCCAACTTAGATTGATCATTTCTTTCGTAATTACTTATTTCCTGTTTTAAATCTTTATTTCCATTACACATTATGTCTGAATGTCTACGATTACATAACTTGCATAAAGTTTTTGAGACACAGTGTCTAGCTAAATGCGAAGGTTGGAGACATAAATAACACAATCCTTTCTTACGCAATAGATTAACTCTTTCATCAAATGGTAAATTACGAGTTTTGACACATTTGTTACTTAAATGCGATTCTGAGCAAAAATTACACCTATCATTTTTATTCTCATTTAATAAATCACAAGCAGTAGGCAATTTCCGGTTCTGAGTATCAAATTTACTAACGCGGGGGGGAAAAACATCTCTATGATTTTGATTATCTAATCTTTGAGCTCGGGGGGAGAAATGACTGGCGCCAGCGTCGTTGTCATCTTGTCTGGTAGTTATTAAGCATTCTCACGATACGAGTTGTTTATTTAAGAAAGATAATATATCTTTCACACCGTAATTAACACCGTGAAATTCCATATTAAATTGTAATGCTAAATCTTTAGGTAATATTTTTAGTAATATCGGTGACAATAAACTGCCGTAGCTATCCAAAGAAACATCTAATGACTCTAAACTTCTAATGTTAGTTTGGATTTCATCGTAAATTTTCCTGAGTGATTTAATGTCACTTGAATGTTTTAGTGGGGCAATATTTAGTAATTTATTCAAATGTACATTCACTAAGAGGTCTTGTTTGCCATATCTTTCTTTTAAAATATCTACTACTTTTATGTAATTACTCGCGGTGACAGAGAATCCTTCTATACATTTTAAGGGGTCAGGTGCTAAAAATGATTTCAAATAATTAAATTTATCTACAGGATCTAAATTTTCATTATTATGAATAGCCGTTTCGAATGACGACCAAAAAGTCTGCATTCCCGTTAAATTTAACTGGATCTAGCGGTGGTAATTTGATGTGTATTGCTTCTTTTGAAGTATTTCTTCTTTCAATTTCTGTTGATGAAATACTTGTTTCACTTTTCTTTAGTTCTTTTAATTTTCTGTTGGCTCGAAATCGCCAAGTAATTATTTTTTCACGATATTCATTTGCCGTTTCAAATTCGGCTTCTAATTGGAGTTCTTGAGTTAAATTTTTAATCTCTGCATCTTTACTCTTTAATTCTATAGTAGTTTCATTTAATAATTCTATAGTTTCCTCTAAATCTACAGCATCTGGATCTATATCATCAGATAAAGTTTTTAATTTCTCTATAAATTTATTAATACTGTCTCTTATGACAGCTCTCTCTTTTTTGGCTATTACTAAATTAGCCATAATAAATACAAAAATTTAAAATGTTATAATATTATCTATCTTTTCAATTATAAATAATGGATTCAATTATAAATAATTATAAATAATAGCTGCCCACATCCCGTGTATGGGATGCCAGAAAATATGGCTGTACCAGATTTCTGATCTAAAACTTAATTATTCTTACTGACCCGATACAGCATATTTCAGATCTTATCTTTTCTTACATTCTTAAATTTTCTAATAAAATATTTATTCTTCTAAATAATAAAATATGGATGGGTCTCACCTGAAAACTTCTAATCCAAGGGTCCGGGTGTGGATGGGGCAACTATCATCCATTAAAGAAACTATAAACTCGATGAATGTAGCACTTCTTAGATGAAAACAGAATTTTTAATGCTTTGTTAGCATACATGTAAAAACGAAAACAGAACAAAAACTATCTACAGTATTTACAATTAAATATTAAAGTCTTTCTTAACATTAAAGTCTTAAATTGTCATTAGCTCTTAAATATTTATTCTAATTCTTAAAAGTTTCAATAGTTCTGTTTTAGGACCGGGGCGTCTGTAAACAAGACGATCTTAGCATAGCCCCTTCTCTATTCGAGGTCCTTTCTGTTCTGCTTCTGATTCGAAAAAGCACCTTTTCTCGATAAAGAGGCGCCCGTCTGTCTGGAAAGGCATTTATTCTGAAAGCAGAAGAATGAACGGGGGATTCCCGACACCTGACTTGTCTAAACATTGCAAAGTGCACATAAATTAATTTTTATGTGAGTATCACTAACAAATATTAAATAATAACAAATGTCAGAATTATGTTAAAACAGTAATGAATTATCAATGTATATCAAAGGAATATTGACTGACACAGTATTTTATTCCAAAATAAGACGAAGAGAAGGGTCCATTGTGTGTGTGTGCAGTTATTGTTAAAAATCCTATAACTTTAATAAATTTAATCATTTTACTTCATGAAATATAAATAAGTTGGGCAGCATGGTGACAAATTATGGTAATAGAAAGATGGGTAGATTTGAAATTAATTTTAAAGTATGGTTTTTAAAATAGAATTGGTAATAAACTAAAGCGATCTTTAGACAAAATGAAATATTACATTCCCAGAATGCTTTTATAATTATAGAATACTTGATAATCATACAGTTATTTTAGAAAATACTTATATTATGCTTCAAAGAAAAAAAACAATAATAAATAAAAAGAATTATGCATAACTGAAATTTTAAAACTTCTCAGATAATCTCTACATTAATAATTAAATTTCTTTAAAGGTCTAAGTTATATATCTTAAATTATTCCACAGTTTGCATCAATTAGAAACAATGAATTTGTTTAGTATAATGTCAAGGATAACGGTCTATAAATTAATAATTTTTCATAAATTTTCAAAAAGATACCTTTAAAATTTACATACTGTAACGTGTATTGATTCATTTAAACTGTGATGTGCAACAATTTCTAAAAACTGATTATCTCTACAAATAATAAAAGAAGATGTGTGTGTATGTATGTAGGAAAACAGCTGACTGAAGAGATATACAAATTTACATGGAGGTTCGTATTGACATCTCCTGATACACCGCGAATCCTGATTTTGGAAATTTTGATGTTTTTTTATTTTTTTTTTTAATTAGTCTATAAATTTCTGAAAAGATCAGCTCTAGAGATAGAAAGGCAAAATGGAAAAGACATTCCATGGACCATTAGCTTAGTTAGTTAGAATGCCATGTTAATAATGGAAAGGTTGTGGTTTCGATCCTCCAAGGGCCAGTGTGTCAATTTTTGCAGATAATTAATAGAAAATGTGTCAACTGATAAGAAAAAAAATCATTCAGTTTCTATACAGTATACTAAGAATTTTAGATTATTATCATTATTTTTTTTTAATTAATTAAAATTTTTTCAGCTGAGTAGATTGTTTGCTGCTGCCATCTGTTGAGAGAAGATGGTAATTTGCCGAAGAAATGTCTGTCCAAAAAACATAATTCTTGAATAATAGCAGTGCAAATTATTGTTAATACTCAAACTGAAATGTCAGGCTAATACACAAATGGAAGGAATGGGGACTCGGAACAAATACAGTGAGGGTGAGATCAAAAGAAAAAGTGGACCCGAAGTAAGGTTTTAAGAAAAATGAATGGAATGTTTTTTATTGTTTAATTATAAAGTGATTTAAAATGCAGTGATTAATTTTTTTAAAATCCATTAAATATAGCGACTAGCGACACAGACACAACCTTCCAGTTTGCAAATATGAAAAAATATACAGATTTATGAATGTTTATTCATTAATTACTACAGTGGTGAACCTACAACTCTCGCGGACCAGGATGAAAGTCCTACTGAGGCCCCCTAATTTGTATCCTAACAAAAAGCGTCATTTTACTTCTTCACTTTTGCAGTTCTCTCTCTACAGTGACATTTGTATAATAGGGCTCTTTAGATTAAAATTGCAGCAAATATTTCAGGTTCAAATAATGGCACAATAATATAATCAGATGCATATAATTAAAACTTAAGTTTCTTTGGAGGCCCAAAGCAGACCAAAGGCCCAATGCATAATTTCAGGAATATCGATGGAGGGGTATAAATCTTTAACATCAAAACTAACACGCAACTAATTAACACAAAAAACACCAAAATTTATGATATAAATAAAATTAGCGAAACTCTCATCTGTACCAACAATCTACTTCTCAATGAATCTTATTTTATGTTTAATCAAATTGTTTATAGGCAAACCCAAGGAGTCCAAATGGGCTCACCCATATCGGGATCCATTGCCGAATTGAAAATGAGTCATCTAGAAAATTCTGCTTCTAATATTATAAATAACTGTAAACTTTGGACCTGCTATGTGGATGATATTTTTACCATTATTCCTAAATCTAACTGATCCCCCCAACCTGCTAAAAGATCTACATAAACTTGATAACAAAACGAAATTCACTATTGAAACCAAAACTAATCAAACTCTAAATTTTCTGGACATTAGTATTATAAAAAAACTCAAATAATTCGTTTGATACTACTATCTATAGAAAACCCACCGCTAACAATGAAATCATAAATGAAAAATTCAATACCCCCCTCCCATATAAATATGCTGCCCTTCACTCCTATATAAACTGTGCCATTCTTGTCTGTTCCAATAAAAAAATTTAAAAGAAGAAATCAACCATATTAAAGAAATAGCTACTAAAGCCAACTACAGTAAAAATCTTGTAAGCAAAATATACAAAAAACGTGTAAAAGCCTTAAATATTATTAATAATGCTCAAAAAAATAAACCTACTTTTATGACTTCTATTCCCTTTTGTAACACCGCTAGTATGAAAATAAAAAATGAAGCTAAAAAATTAAACATCAATATTCCAATAAAACCAAATAAAAAATAACTTTCAACATCTTCGTAATGAAAAAGACCAAATTAATTTGAAATCAACTGCAGGTATTTACAAAATCAATTTTGAGCATGAAAATGGTACAAAAGCCTGTTACATTGGGATGACGAAATGCAGAATAAAAGATCACGAAAAAGAACATTGCACTGACTTAAAATATAACAACTAATAATATAACAACTTAAAATATAAACTAACCACTATTTTATCCGCTACTCATAATACTAATACCATAAATTTAAAGTCTCTTAATACCCAAAAAATAGCTCCTTTCAATATCCACCATTACGCTCTAAAACGTGAGGCAATAGAAATAATAACTAACACCAACTCCGTAAATGACCGGGAGCATAGCGTCATTCCTATAATATGGCAAAATGATATGAATAACAGAAGTGAAACGAAGAAGGCAATGAAGATGAACAGTTGGCAAGGATGAAGTAAACAGTCATTAAGCACATTGAAGACGGACAAAATGTTGTCCAAAATATGTTTCTGCAAATAAAAAAGATACCTATGTAAGGTATATATTTTTAGCAATTATGATTTAAATTTTAGTTTACTAATTTAGAGTATTATTTTTAATTTGCTTATTATAATGAAAGCTGATATAACATTCATAAACATAAAACATTCATAGAATTTCATCATATATGCTGCGGTGTTTACGATAATGCGACGTTTCTGACGATTTTTAAATTTTTTATACTAATTTTATTCAAGTGTGGTATTTACGATATGGTGTTTCTTCCAAAAATTATGGTATTTTTAATTATTTATTTATCTAACCATTTTATTTTTTTTTTACTTTATTTTATAATTAAAACAAAACTAATATTTATTTTTTAAGTTATATAGAAAACTACAAATATTACAAATAAAAAAATCTAACTATATATTTTTTGAATTCACAAAAATTCAGTAATTATCACTTATTAAATTTTCAGACTTTGGATTCAATTATTTAAAAGATTAAATTTTACACAATCATCCATCCTTACAATAATTCAACTGCAGCTTTAACACCAAAATAAGTAAAAAAAAAAAATCTGATGTAGACACCACATGACTTCCTTATACACACATTGGAATATAGGCGAGTTTTCATATTTTTACTGATAATGTTCACCATATGTAATTCAGAATTTTGTAACATTGTTCATAAGTACACTTCAGTAATTAGTTACATATAAACATACTAATTTTAATAAAAAGTTATCATTTTTATTTTATTTTTATTTATTTATATGTATATATATATATATATATATATTTTGTATATGCATGTGCATTGTCCCATTCATCCCCACCTATGGGGATAAATGGGACAGGACTAAAGTTAAAAAAGAAAAGAAAACAAAATGGAAAGTAAACACATTTTTAAAGTTAAATTGGTTTATGTGATTTTATTACACACTATGAATTTACTGAAATTAACATAAACTGATATATTGATTCAAATTAACATCAAAAGGCAAAAGTCCTTTGGTTCGCACAGTTCCTAGTGCTCTAGGCTTTGGTAATTTAATCTAATAAGATCTAATCTAAAAATAAATAAATAAATAAGACACTAGAAAGAGATAAATCATTATAATAGAATACAAATTATCCAGATAAATTTTTGTTTCCGACAGATCGGAAAAAATCAACATTCTATTCTGTTAAATTTTAATCACATTTAAAAACTGAGACAGATAATATACATTAAAAATATACATTTTAAAATATTAAAAACACAAAATTGTTTTTAGTATTTTAAAATGTATATTTTTAATGTATATTATCTGTCTCAGTTTTTAAATGTGATTAAAATTTAATTTTACTATGAGACGTAATGATTTTTAAATATTTTAATTCTATTCTCTATTACATTAATAATCACCAGGATTTATTTAATTAGCTTGATTGAAATTGTAACTTAATCAAATTATTATCAGTTTATTTATTTATTTTTTTTAATTATTGATTTAAGTTGCACTGAATATTCTAACTTATATTTTTTTTAAATCATAATTATTATAAACAAAAATCAGAACAATTAATTTCAATCTATTTTTCTCTAAATCCATACTACTTTTATAATTCCATGTTATAACTACTGAACTACATGTTATAAAAATATTGAAAATCTATTTAAGATTTGTTTTAATATAATTTGTGCGTACAATTTAAAATTAGCACATAGTGGGGAATGTCCCATTCATCCCCACCACCACATGATCATATAAAACAGGAAATAGGCTTAATGAACAATTGTTAATATTCTTCTTGAATATCATAAACACAATAAAAGAGCCATATAAGAGTCATAATAACTTTAAGCAAATAGTTAATATCTTAACTACTGCCTCACTGACTCAGTAAAAACTTACTTTGGCAGCTGAAAAAGACACTAATTTTTTACTGCCCTTCTATGGATAGCACAATTCTGAAACAACACTTGAAGAATGACTTAAGTACTGCTACTACTGTATATCAGAAAAAATGTCAAGTTTCCAGTGCTTGCAAAACATAAAAATCTAGCTATTGTCCCATTCATCCTGCATCCCATTCAACCCCACTCTCCCCTACATATTGTTGTGAAAACATTGACATTTTTATGTGAAACTCTCCCCTACATATTGTTGTGAAAACATTGACATTTTTATGTGAAGTAACTGATTCATAAATAAACAAGCAGATTTAAAAAAAAAAAAAACTGAAAAACTGCTACTCCAGCCACAAAAGTCATAATAGGATTATATATACCGCCAAACAAATATAACAGTTTTTTCAGGAATGGCTTAGTACAGAATCTCTCATTGGGAAATAAATATATTAGATATTTAATAAAAATCATTCGAGTATAGATAGCCTACTTTTGTTCTCTTTGCCGAAAATTAGAGGTGAAAAATGATACATTTTACTGAAACAATTCATTCATTTAAAACTGAGAAAGGATTTACTAATTCTGGCTATCCTGAAACAATATTTGCTGCCAAATTTGATTGCTAATCTCACCAAGCTGCCAAGTTTGCAGCCAATGCTGATTTTTTTCTTGGCATCGATTTTGGCGATTTTGCATCGGATTTGGTGACTTGGCAACTGAACTTGGAGAAAATTTGTAGCTTAGGATTGCCAAAGTTTGGAAGCTCTAACTTCAATAAGAACAGAATTCTGGAATTTTCTGGAAAGATTCATTTGTTTATAGCGCTGAATTAAATTCTTCGAAAATTCTTTAAATGACAAACAAGACTAAAATAAAATTAAGTGCATTCATCGACTAGAACCTGCTTATATATTAAGAATTACTTTCTACATTCAAAAATGTAGGCAACTTTCATAACAATATTATTACGGGCTCCATTTTCGGGCTGAATATTCATTAAATAAAATGTATTCGTCAACTACATGCAAAAATGTTGACAATTTTAATAATAATATCATTACGGGCTCTATCATTAGCTTATTTCAAAATCTCACTGACAGTAGGCCATATATAATGGGCAAACCCTTTGTTTATTTGGTCATTATGAATATAATTTTTGTAAATATCTCCAAAACAGAAAAGTCACAGAAAGAACAAAAAGGGAGGAGCACAACTAGATGTTATAATAAACCTAAATACCAATTTGCAACATTCTAAACAGTTTTTGAGTTATGCGAGATACATACACACATACAGATGTCACGAAAAATCATGTAAAGTCACTGATATCTCGAAAAGGAGAGCTCTGATTAAGACGAAACTTACAGGTGTAGAACTGGACATCATAACAGTCATACACATAAATTTGCAACACTTTACGGTGATTTGTTTTTGAGTTATGCGAAATATAAAATCCATTTTGCAAATTGGAATTACAATACTTCCTTATACTCCGTATAAGTAAGTAAAATAAATAAATAAATAAATAAAAAAATAGACTGAAGTGTAAAATATTTAGCAGGTGTACTTAAATCTTGGTTTGAGCCCTCTATTCCATTTTAATATAGAATAATACCTTTAATTCGAACTTTGAAAACCTAATTTTCCCTTTTTTGTTTCTGATTTTGACAAATAGCTACAGATGGCGCCACTGAAAAACGTGATCCCAATTTAAAATTTTTTTATTTCAAACAGCCAATCAAAATGTTTCTTGCATTTTGTTTTATCAGTGGGCAGCAAAATTATTGAAGTGCTAGCAATAATTTGAATGCAGGTTTTTCCCTCAGTACAAATAATTTTATTAAAACTTTTATTTATTAAAATTTTTTTCCATGATGAATGCAGATGATTTCTTTCTCATAGAAATATAACACTAAATATCCAAAGAAAGTCAATTTTATGTTCACTAATGATATAAAATGCTCCTTTTTTTTCCTTCTTGTTTTGTTAAAAATGAAAAAAATCGATAACTTTGATTTAAAATATCAATATCAATAGTTCAACTATTAGTTTTAAAGATATTGACAAGAATTTCAAAAGACACCCGTTCAAAAATCCCCCCCCCCCCTTGGGAGGGGGACTTCACCCCCAGAGGGGAAGCTTTGCTTTTATGTGCCCAAAATTTTTTCCCACTTTATTATTATTATTATAAATAATTATTTTTAATTTCATGATAATTAATCAAAAATAATTCTCATTGTATACATTTATAAGAAATTTTGTCCTATACCACCAAGTTAAAAACTTAGAAAAATCCAGATGGCAATTCCACCTGTTGGAAGATTTTCACCAAAAAGTGATAGGCACTAATTTATGTCATGTGTCATGTTGCAACTGCATATAAATTTATATGTAATACTGTGTAGTGCAATAGTTCCTGAGATACAGTTGGAACAAAATTTTTCTTCGGACAGATATTTTCTAAAGACCAGACTACATACTAGACCCATTTGTTCCACAGACATATTTTTAAAAATGGTCAAATCATGTTCTGAATCTCTCAAAACTTGTAAATCCCTCCAATATTTTCTTCTATTGAATATAAACGGAAGTAAAAAGATTGAATTCATGATGTAGGATAGTCTATTATTAGGGCTGTGCCGATTAATCGGTTAATCAATCAATGTTTTGTCCCAATCAATATTTTTAATTGAGTTAATCGACCCGATTAATTCAATTAAAAAAATTGAAAATCCGATTAAAATTTTCAAACTACGAGTAACTTGATTCAAGTAAAAATTTAAAATGCTATTTTGCCTACAAAATATTTTTTTCACATTTCTAAAAATCTTTCCTCAAATGATGAAAAAAAAAACTCAACAGAAGTTGTTACATTTTTGTAGACAGAGAAAAGAGGAAAGACAGTTCTTAAACAAAATGCTGTTTTATGTCCGTGGTGGGGGAATAGGATTCTCAGAAATAGGATGCGTGCATTTGTAAAGCAGGGGAATGCAGACAAAACAAAATGACTCTGGAAGATGTCAACAGGTTTTCGCAATACCTTCGAGTGTTTATTGTCCGTTCAGAATTACTGATAATAACTATTGAAGTACAAACAGAAACAACATTCTGTTTTCTAGTCTGAAGTGAAAGTAAGGTAACGACACCAGTGCTCGTCACTCTTAAGGCCTTATTTTTAAAATGTTTGTTTTTTTCGCGTGGCATTCATGTGGAATTTATGTATCAATATTATACTTTGGTCTATTTTATACACTGATTCTTCTAGTTGTCGTAAGACACTTTCATTTTTTCAGTACGCTAAGCCAATTAAAAAAAAAAAAATGAAAATTAAACCTATAAAAATGCACCAGTGCTCGTCACTTGAAAACTGCGTTTCACCAGTAGTCGTCAGGTGATTGCACCAGTGGTCGTCATGTAAATAAAACGCAACAATTTGCTCAATAGTTTGATTTTAATTGCGTTTTTGCAAAATTAACAGAATATTATTGAAACAGAATATCTTTGGAACATATTTAGAACCCAAATCCATTCTTAGGGTTTAAAACACAAAACATCAAATGGTAAAATTCAAAATATTGCGAATAAAAAAATTCATATGCGAAATAATTTGAAAATTCTTTGCTTTTAAGAAAAGTTTTCAAAATTTTATTCTTTCTCAAAAATATCTTTACTTAAAGCAGAGGGTAAGTAGCAGGGGAGGAGGTAATAATCTCGTTTTTAAGAGTGACGTTGTTCCAAATTATCGCAGTAAGATTGATTTTACCATGCTTTTTATTAACGCGTATTCTTGTTTGTTTGTCCAGTACGAATCTTGCAATCGATTTTTAACTAACTTCCCGACTAGCTTGACATTTGAAACTTTCAGAAAAGCTCAGAAGACGGTAACAATGGATTTTTAAAATATTTTTAGCCAATTGTTTCGAGTCACTGCTGCCTTCGGCAGCGTTTATATGGTTCAACAGAATATTTATTTAACTTTTTTCCCGACTAGCTAGACATTTGAAACTTTCAGAATAGCTCAAAACACGGTGACAATGCATTTTTAAAATATTTTTAGCAAACTGTTTCGGGTCCCTGCTGCCTTCGGTAGCGTTCACATGATTCAACAAAAATTTATTTAACTAACTTCTCGACTAGCTAGACATTTGAAACTTTTAGAATAGCTCAAAACACGATAACAATGCATTTTTTAATACTTTTAGCCAATTGTTTCGGGTCCTCGCTGCCTTCAGTAGCGTTTATATGATTCATCAATCATATACTCGTCCCGATCATCAATCTACCCTACTACCTAGACTTTTGAAATTTTCAGAATAGCTCAGAACACAGTGACGATGCATTTTTAAATTACTTTTAGCCAATTGTTTCAGGTTCTCGCTGCCTTCAAAAGCATTTATATGATTCGACAGAAAAATTTAAAACACGGTATATAAAAAATTATTTTTGTACTGCAATTATTTTTTTTAAACGTATGGGTTGATTATGCGTACCTAACACATACTATAAAGGAATTTTGAGAAATTCTTCGCCTCTTCTTCCTCATTAAGTGTGGGGTGGATTCAAAAACACGTTTTCAAGAGTAATTATTCTCCAAATTATATCAGGACAAATTATATCAGGAAAGCAATTTTTTGATGCGTTGATTGGTTATGCGTACCCAAAAATACTGTAAAGGTATTTTGCGTAATTTTTTCAGACCAAATTTTGAGAAAGAGTAGCAAAAACGTATTTCTACGCATAATTCTGCTCTAAATAATCTTACAAAGGCGATTTCTGATGTGTGAGTTGGTCATATGCATCCAACAACTAGTATAAAGAGATTTTGCGAAGATCTTTCGTCTATGTGAGGGTGGGGGAAAAAAATGTATATATATATATTTTCAAGCTCAACTCTGTTGCAAATTATTTTCGGGAGGGGATTTTTTTTATACGTTGTTTGTTTGTGTGTGTGTACCTTAGACGCATTATAAGGCGATTTTGCAAAATTACCCTTCCCCTCTTCCCTCGGCCGGGCGGACAAAAAACACGTTTTTTACCTTAGCTCTACTCCAAATTAACTCAGAAAGGCGAGTTTTGATGTCTGGGTATTGGTTAAAAGTACGGAATATGGAATTTGATAATATTTCGTTAAAATTCTAAATTTACCCGTGGGAGAGGGGGGGGGGGATAAAAGCGGTTAACTCTATGCCGAAGGCAGTAGAAGCCAATCATCATATTGTGGGACGGAAAGCTATTACAGAAGCCAACGGGAACATTAACTGCGGTTTCGACAGATTTCAAAGTTTTTTTTTTTTTTTTTTTTTTTTGATAATGATAGGGATTTTTTCTATTTTATTTAAATATAGGGACCAGCGAAGGTGGCAAAGCTTGCTAATATTATTCTACACATGAAGCTATTGTTATCAAATATTATGGATATTAATGTTATCAAATGTTAATGTTAATTAATGTTATCAAATATTATCTTACAATTTTAATTGTTTAAGAACAACAGTCAACAGGGTAATTTTTATCACCATTTTAACTATTTGTTTATCTTATATAATTAATATAATGTATAAACAGAAAACTTGCTTAAGAAATGTTTTTAATGTTTAATATTTTCTATATAAGTTGTTATTCACCTGCATCTAACATAACAAAAAAGCCTTAACATAATTTTGAACCGACTCACAGTCATGCTAACTATGAAATTAAGCCTTTGTATTTTATCATTTTCGAAATATATATATGAATTAAAATTAAATTATCACGGTCAATAAAAAACTTAAACATCACTTAAATACATCTTCGCAAAACCATGACATCATAAAAATTTAAAATACATTAGACAGATGTATGGAGTAATCATGTCTGTTTTTCTAAAATATATAACAGAAAACTAGATAAAGCGCTTTATAACTAAATATGTTTATGTGCCATTGTTTAATTTTTCCAGCAAAATAATATGGAAAATTTTAGATGGTTTAAAGTCAGTCATAGTGAATTAAAGGTACCATGACTGACTTTATTCAAACAAGCTGTACAAAAGTTACAAGTGCAATAAAGTTCACGTTCTTGAGGTTAAAATACATTTGTTTACATTTACGAATACCCCTGACGACTACTGGTGTCGATAGTCAAATTAAAGTAAAAATTATACCATCATAATTCTAAACGAAAATATAGTATTTTTCATCAAAAATGTTACCCAGTTATTAAAAATGTTAAAACACCAGTGTTCGTCAGGGGTGACGAGCACTGGTAAAACGTGCAAAATATGCACCAGTAGTCGTCATACCTTAAAAACCTTTATATTATGTCAAAATTTAAAAAGTTGCACATAAATCGTATTCTGCATTTCATAAGCATTACATACAATGCTTTATGAGCAATGTCAAAAGCAGCGAACAACAAAATATATCAAGAAATGCACATCTATTCCCTTAATCATTTGCATTACGTTGACTCAATTCAATTGTAATTTAACGTATACGTCCCTTATTTTGTTTCTCCCTACTCTTCCCCAATAGTTGAAATCGAACTTTTTATGTCATAAGAAGCAGAAAGCTTCGGAGAATCTTATGCGGGTAGATTCAAATTCATACAGGTTATAAAACGGTTATTTTAACACTTCTTTTAAGAGGGTGACGACTACTGGTGCAGATTTTAGGGGTGACGAGCACTGGTGTCTTTACCTTATGTGATCTTAGTATTTCTTTTGTTTTGGAAGGGAAGTTTAGGTTTTAAGGTTTGCCCAGTATTTAAAGAGGATGACATCTGTCCTTGTTCTCATGTGGCCTCATCTTGAAAAATATGAAATTTCTACAGCCCTCGATCCACAGTTTAAGTCTCTTAATTGTATGTCTTTGGAACGAAGATATATTGTTTGCGAAAATGTTTCGCAAGAGATGAAAGAATTTGAAAATACTACTGAGCTACTAAATGTACAAAATCATACAAAAGCCAAACGAAGAAAATTATGTTTTGACTTAACGTGCAGTAAAATGTATATAGAAACTCCTCAAACTTTGCCCTCGTATGAAAATGAATTAAAATTATATAAAGAAATGGCTGAACTTGATGATTTTATTAATCCTCTTGACTGGTAGAAAAAGGAAAATGCAAAATTTCTAACTCTATCATTATTAGCAAAAAGACTTATGCATGACTGCAACATCTGTACTTGTAGAAAAAGTATTTAGTAGAACGGAATTTATTGTGATTAAGAAAAGATCGAGCTTAAATCCCGAAAATTCAATGTGCTTGTATGTTTAAGGGATTGGTTAAAATAGTATAAATTTTTTTAATGATCTATTGTATAATATTTGGAAATAAACATGTAGGTGAGTTTCATTCTGATCTTTCATTATATATGAGTGAGTACAATTTAATATTTATTAGATATTCTTTAATTACGTTTTATTATTATTATATATCAATAATTAAGAGGCAATAAAATTAAATATTTTTAATTAAATATCTTCACAATTAAATATAAGTTTAACCAGGAAATGTATTTCATAAGATAAAAAATAACTTATAAATGCTCTATCACGTATGGATATTTGCATTTGGTTTTCAAATTGTTGCATTATCTTCATATTTAAAATATTTTTTCATTTTTTAAAAAAAATTATGAGGTTTTCTTTTTTATTATTTATTTGCATGTTTATTATTATTTATTGTTTAAGGAACTAGTTAAATTAATATCTATATCATTTTTATGATGTGTTGTGTACTATCTGGGGAAAAAAATTTTTATATATATACATACATAGGAGAGTCTTATTCATTGTTCAAATAAAATTATATTAAAAAAAGGTGAAAATCGACTAAAAATATGATTAATCAATTCCCACCCCTATCTATTATAGCTATCATACGAAGGTGGATGAAATAAAGTGAATAAATATATGTATCAAGATTAAGGTTGAATGGTCTTTACAATGCTATAGAGCTTAAATATAGAGAAGAAAGAACATAATGGGAAGTTCCCCTTAAATTAAATTTATAGGTTTTATTAATTTATTTGTATGTGAATTGGCATTTTTCAAACCATTTTCTTAGGCAGTAATTTTGCCTTATACATGAGAGACCACACAGAAAACAGATTTTCATCTTTTTATTATTATTATTATTATTATTATTATTATTTTATTTTATTTTTTTTGGGGGGGGGGGGGGGGGGCAGGCTCGTCCCTCTCCTTGCCTACAGCCTTGGATTTTAGTCTTTATGCTGTTTATATAAAAGTAAGTTGATGATAAACATTAGCAATCAAACTATATATATATATATATATGATAAATGTGGATGAGTGCTTCAATAATTTTGCTGCCAACTGTAATTGTTGAAATAAAGAGAAGGCTGATTGGATGTTTTCAAGAAGGAGAGAAAGAGTAATGTTAGTTATGTTTGTGCTGTCCCCTGCGGCAGAATTTTTTCTGGCTTTCTGCGACAAACCTCACTAGAGCTAATTTCTTTCTTCAAGACGATATTATTCAATAAAAAAATATATGCATTACTAACTACCAATAAGACTAGCTTTTTTGTTTCTAAAAATGTTTATATTAATATCAAATCTGTATGAACTTTTTTTAGAAACTTTATTATCCTATATTAATTTTTGGTAAGAAGTAATTCTGTACTGTGGAGGTAAAGGATACAATGTCCATTTTGTGAAAAGAGTTTTTACTACCAAGTCTCTGATGTGCCACAATGACATATATTTGTCATAAATAAATAGTTTTGTTTTCCACTGTCTTTCCTTTATAGTAACTGTATATTAATGCTTAATGCCTCTGTATAAATACAAAAATACACATAAAGGACATGGTGCTCTTTTCACAAAATTAACATGGTATCTTTTACCTCTGGGGTACAGAATTTTTTTTAATTAAAGAAAAAAAATTATAATTTTTATGAAACAATTGTAAAAAAAAAATTTTAATTAACCGAATAAATAAAATGTTTCACAGGAAGACAGAAATTAAAACAGTAACACATGAAAATGTTGCTTAACTGCAGCTAAAATTTCTGAAGAAATAGTGAAGAGCTATTTGCTCTATTTAATTTTGTTATAATTCGTGATGTTTTAGCTAGATAAAACAATAATATGAAAAAGTAAATCACATTTTAAAGTACTAGTTTACAAAGTTAATGAAACACCCTGCCCTTATTTTAATTATTGTTGTTAAAATAAAATAAAATAAAATAAAATAAAACAGAAAAAATAAATAAATAAATAAATAAGAATGAGAGTGTTAAGGTATGAAATGTTTTAATTAACAATAATATATATATTTTTTTATTTAATACCATTTTTTATTATTCAAACATAAAAATATTTTTACACAATAACTTATCAATGAATCCACAAAATAAGTTTTTGTGGATTCATACACCAAATGAGTTTTTTAGAATATATTGTGAAACTATAATAATAAAAAATCAAGAGAAAAAATTAAACATTAGTTAAAAGGCAACATTTAAGAAAAAATAAATTTTGAATTTTATTTTATTAATTCAGGGACTAAAGGGAACTTAAGACAAAAAACTTCCATTACCCACTATTACACATATTATATGCATATTTGGGAGATAATGTGATCAGAAAACATAAAAGTGACCTAAAGAAATAGAAACATAAAATTTTCACAGTAACAGAAATTTTATACACATATAAGACATATAAAATTAAGCTTACATATAGCAAGGTAAAAAATAAGAGAAAAAAATGCTACAGTTATTTTTTGAAACCCAAATTTCTGAGATCTGAAGATGACCTACCTAAGCAGGATGACTGTTAATTTTCCTCTAATAACCACATAATAAATGAGAAAAAAAATGGATTTATATAACAATTTTAAAGAAAATCGTTAGAGCCATTTTTGATATACTAGCTTTTACAAAAAATCAATTGTTGACCAGAAAACAATAATTACATACAAAAAGATAACAAAAGTTAATATGGCGAGTCTGAATGAAATCCGTACAGTTGTTTTTAAAGGAAAGCACTTACGAGACCTGAAATTGAGCTATTTATACAGGACGCCTATCAATTTTCCTGAACTAACCAACTATATGATTTGAAAGGACATCTAATAGAGTGTTTATATAGAAAATTTGAAGAAAATTGTTAGAGACGTTTTTGAGATACGGACTTATGGTCCCACATCCGGTTTCCGACATCCCACTTTCAGTTTTACAATTTTCACCAAAATATGGATTATTCATCTGTACACCAGACCTGTCTGAATTCTGAAGTTTTGTAGTTCTATCTTTATTAGTTTCAAAGATATGATAGCCAGAAGATTCTGCACATACATGCATACACACACACACTGACCCATTGCTAAAAACCACTTCTTTGGACTCCGAGGACCTTAAAACGTGTAAATCAGGTGAAATCTTGATATAAAATTTTTGGACCAAATACAATACTTCCATTACCTACGGTAGTAGGGTAATGGAAGTAAAAATACAGGTATGGGAAAATATAAGAGAAAAAATACAGGAAGAATTTTTTTTTTTTTTTTTTTTATAATGTATGAAAAAATAAATAAGCCCAAACAAAATATAGATCCTGAGAGCTACAATTTCACTACTAACTGGCAAAATTTATGTTTAATTGCAATTAACTGCTGTAAAAGGCTATTATTTAGCTGCTAATCTACACAGATTGTACCTTTTTTTAAAGTTTATTAATGAAATATATGTTAAGTTTACATGTGTTAAATATGGATAAATTTTACTCTTAATAACTACTTAAATATATTATTTTTACAACTCGCTAATTAGTAAACTAATTATAAAAATTTGCAAAATATTTTCAGCCAGTTGCCAAAATATGTAATTATTTCGCTACAAATTTACAAAATCTACATATCGTGAATAATTTGTAATATATACCATAATTTTGCACGTAATTTATATTAACTTCATTTATTTATTTTTCAAAAGTCGATTCCTGAAATTTGCAATATTTTTGCAGTCAGTTATCAAAATATGCAATTATTTGGATGCTAATCAATGAAATCCATACCCTTTTCAAAACTGAATTCCTAAATACTGAAAATCTTTAATGTTAATCGATGCAATTTACACTTTTAACAAAACTGAGTAGTCTCAAATTATGCAATACTTTTTGCAACTGAGATAAAAAATATCTAATCATTTCATCCCTAATTGTCAAAAATGTATGCAAAACTGCAACTAATCTATTTTCCAGCTAATAGATAACATATTTTCCAGCTAATAGATAATAATTACACTTTTTTCAAAACTTATTCTCGAAATTCACATTTTTTACGATTGCAGAAACATGTTAATAATCAGCTACTAATACATGAAATCACATTTGAAAGCTAAATCTCACGTACTCAGTTATTTTGCTGCTAAGCAACGAAATTTGCACTTTTATTTGCAAAGCTGAATCTCTCAATACAGAATAATTGTACAGTAAATTTTAGAAATACAGGATCGTTTCACCACTAGTAAAGCATTTACGTTTAATGTGCTACTATTTATTTGCTAGTCGATAAAGATCGTGATTTTTTAAAAGCTGATGTTCGTAAGTTGGGATATTTTTGTAACAGATAGTGGAAATGGAAGTATGTAATCAATTCCCCACTAATTAACAAAATTTATATTTAATAAGAATTACTTGTTGAAATAGGCTTTATTTTGATGCTAAACTGTGAAATTCTTGTTTTTTTTGTTTTTGTTTTTTTTAAACTGATATGCGACATACGCAACAATTTTGAGGCTATTTATTGAAATACTTTTATTGCTAATTATAAAATAAGTTACTTAATTGAAATTAATTGCTAAAATAGGTATTATTTTGCTAAAAACATGTAATTACTTAGACTTCATAATTCACCAATATCCTTTTTTTTTTGGTATTTGATTACTGAAATATATATTTTTGAGGTTGGCTTCAAAATAAAAAAATTTATCGTGCAATTTTCATGAAGAATTATTTTAAAGCTGCCAATTTTTGTGAAAAACTAGTTTTCAGATCTGAAATTTTCTTAGAATTACCCCTGCATTATAAAAACTTAGTTATTACGTTTTCAATTATCTCAACAAATGTTATAGAAAATATTCTTTTTCTTTCTCCAATTGTAAATACTTCGGTTAAAGTTCAGAGTATTCCGTAATTTTCTCCTAAACTCACATGAATGTGGACTGAAACATTTTAGTAATTTTCCCATGGAGAACACTTCATTTGTTTAAGTCGTATTTTCTCTGAAACTCATGTAAATACAGACTAAGATACCTTAGAAAGTCTCCCACACAAGACACTGATCCCAGTCCTAGAAAAAAGATTCTGCAGCTATACAACTGAACCTTTAAAAAAAATTTTTAATGAAAATCAAAACACTGCATAATCATAGCATTTTTTTCTGCATCACTTTCAGCTTTTGCTTCTAATTAAAGTAAGTTTCAGTTAATGTAAACAAATATTTCTCTCTGCATTCTGATTCAGTAAATTTTAATTACACAATGCCTTGCACATGATTTTTTTTTTTTTTCTATTTAGCTATGCGTATTGTGCAATGATTTGCGTAGTTTTCAGTTGGATTACAAAAATAATTAATTGATTTGTTATTTTTTTCCATTTTAAAGAGATGTTGAGGCAATTTTATAGATAAGGAAAAAAAAAAAAATCCAGGAATATGTTTTATGCAGCATCTGTAAGAAAGATAAAATCAAAAGTTCATAATGATTGCACCGCAATGTCTTTTTAATTGTGTGAAACTAGGTAAAAAAAAAAAAAAGGAGGGTGAATTATAGGAATGAATATTAGAAATTCTTTCAAATTCAATGACCGACTGCGCAGATAGTTTGAAACAGAAGAGAAATCGCATCAGAGCAAGACAGATCGTGGACACAGATCTTGTGCGTAGAGGGAATATTGCTGTTGTTTCGTATGCACACAGTGTTCAATGTTTTTTTGCCGTTGTTGTATTGCTGTAGTAATGTAACCCTTTTGTACCTTTCTGCAGAACGAGCAACTTCTGCAAAAATGAAACTTATACTGCAGAATAGTTTTAGCCAAGTTATTGCACTTAATTTTTTTTTCTTTCAAAATTTTTTGTTCCTAAAAGAAAAACCTTTCTGCAAGGACTCGATGCCGTTCTGCGACATTGTCGCCGCATTTCTGCCACAGGGGTGCTGTTTTGCTATGTGCCAGTAGCCATTTTGCTTTAGATTCCTGTCTATTTTCATTCTGTATTATCAATGCCACGTTAAGTTACATTTTTATGCAAGTGAGTTTAGCTACTAAAATGTACAGTAAATGAACATCTGACTATTCTAGTATACAAACATCCACACACAAAAAAAAAAAAAAAAAAAAAAAAAAAATTTCTTTATTAGACATGTTAAAATGACTTATTTACATTTAATTTTTTTTTTTTTTTTTAAATAATTTTCTGTGTTTATTTTTATTTGATTTCAATTAAAAAATATATTAAACATTATTCCTTTATAATTTCTTTTAACATTAAATCATTTACACTGCAATTAATTTGTACGATAGTAATAAAAAAAAAGTTTTACTTCTCATATTCTGTTTAAATAATTTTAAAAATTTTAATGACATATTTTTTATTTTTGGGATTTATTTATATTTATTTTATTTTATTTTATTATCTAGTTATAATTTAAAATTATATTTTTATATTTAACATAATCTATTCATTTCAAAAGTTATTTCCCTAAAATTAAGAATGATGACGTCACCACAGAAAAGAAAAATATTTTGTACAATGTTTTACTTTTAATAATTTACAATAAATAAAATTGTACTATAAAAAATAAATAATTAAATTTTAAAAAAGTATAATTTTTTATTCTTATATTGTAATATCTTTTAAAAACAAACATTTATATATTTTATTTTATTTTACTTAAATGCATCCAAGTGCTGAAAGATCTATAATTCAGAAATTTCCATAATTCAGAATTAACAAGGTCCCAACGATTCCGGATTAAAGGTGTTATACTGTATTTTATGTAACCTATTTTATTACTTGTTAACATTAGAGAGCAGCTGAAATTTTATCTCATGCACAGAAAGATAAAAATAAATAATGGTCGAAGAAAAAAGTTTGCTGATTAATATCCAGATTTAAAGATTCTGTCGTATATTTCGAAGATTTGTTTGCCCACAATGATTTAATAGCATCAGAATATTGTTCTATAATTTTTCAAGAAATTGTATTTATTGAATTATTTAATTTGTTTGGGTAGAAATTATATCTCTATATGATACAATTAAAACTATTATTTCCCTATAATATTTTTAATTTTCTATAATTTTAAAAACAAAGTTTAGCATTGTTTTAAATATAAAATAAGGTAATAAATAAATAAATAATAAATATATATATTTAAAAAACAGGTTTCCTTTATTTTTACTTCATTTTATAATCAAAAACAAAGCTGAAATTTATTTTTTGAGTTCCAGAAAATTATAAATATTGCAAATAGAAAAATATAACTAGAAAATTTACTTTTTTTTTTTTTTATTAACAAAAATTAAATATATTTTATTAAATTTTAAAATTTTGAATTTAATTATAAAGAAAATAAAAATAATATGTTTGGTCAAATAAGTACTTTAAAAAAAAATTCCTTTAAGTAGCATCGAACTTTGGAGTTCTGCATTGCAGCTGCTTACACTTCCAACTATGCTACAGGAGTGTTCACGTTTTGCTGAAATAATTTGTACCTAAGCAATTACTGAAGCTTTAAAGGTTTTTTTCCCAGGATTCTGTGGCTAGTGTACGCTAATGCTTTAATACCTCGTTACTTTCATAGTGTACTACAATTTTGCACAATTTCATCCTGATCTGATTTTTTTATGTTGTGACATCTCATAGTAAGAACAGCTAGACTAATGTGTATGATCTGAGTTTGAACTTAAACCCTTCTGTCAACTAGCTTTCAGAACAGAGCATCTTCGATCACTAATGGGGCAACAAAAAATGAGGCAGCAATATAAATATATACCTTAATTTCTTGAATTTTTTGCACACTTATAATAATGCCATAGCGAAGAAAATAGTTCTTAACACAGTAGAAGGTACTATTGCAGACAAAATGAGATAATCACATTGCTGAAAATTCTTTATTGCTGACATAAACAAAATTTAAATCAATTGTACATTTATTTAATAAGTACAGCTTTATTTTCAGCTTTTTACAATGTATTATTATTATTATTTTTTTTAATGTGAGTCACAGCTAGGTAAATTCTATAAACCAAAGAATGCATAGTACAAAATAATGGATAGAATAAAATAAAAAATATTCAGCAGTAATTTAAGGACAAGAAAGAATATTATACTATCAATGATAGATGAAAAAGTAGTGAAAATTAGAAATAAGATATCATGCTTTGATTGCATAACTTTAAAATTTTATTACTTTTTGTGAAACACTTATTTAATAAGTTTACAAAATTTAATTCTGTATTTAAAAATAAAAGGTTAACATACAATAATTTTTATTAAATATTATTAACCCTTAATTACTTGTTTTCTTTTTTGTTTGTTTAATAAAAATTTTCATTACAATACAGTTATAATCTTGTATGTAAAAATGTGCATTATTTGTTCAATACAAATAAAATTATAAAACATATTGGTATCTTGCATGATTTTCTTTAAAGATGAATAAATTGAAATTATCATAAAAAAAATTAATAAAAACATTAAAATCTTAAAAACTCTTTAACAAATAATCATAAAAACTGAAAATAAACTAACAATTAAAACTATTTATATAATTGGCACCTATATTTTGATTTCACTGGTATTTGCAAATTACATTTCCTCTTAATTTCAATATATTAAGACCAAAAATACATAAATAATTAACTAGTCTAAATTAATGTATCAAAACATTTAATATGATATTTTGTATATTTGTCACATTTCACATAGTATTTCCTCCTGAAGGAAAAAAAAAAAAGTTTAAAACACATGCTAATCATCAGCAGAAATATAATATTTTCATTATCAAAAAATATTTCCACTCTAAAAATGTTTGATATGTTTAACCCTTAATCTATGTTATAGCACAAAGGCATGATTTCATAAGAAATATACAAGTCAAACTTCATGAATAATTAAGGGTTAATTTAATTATCTCATTATAGTAGTATAACAGAATTTGAGCCGGAAGTTAAAAGCAAACTAAAGAAAGATTAAAATATGATCACATTAAAAATAAATATTCATAAGATATGTATCTATAGAAATAGAAGCCAATATATATGAATTTTCTCTGAAAACTGAATTATCACAAAGAAATCTTTTAGTTTTTTCAAAGATTTCTAATGTAACTAACATTAAAAATTTGCAAAAACCACAGACTACATTTCCTAAAAGGATAGTAATCCTTTTATTATAAAAAATAACTAAAATACAGAAAATGATATGATATAGTGACAGTTCATTATGTTTTTGATTTCAAACTATCTATCTAAAAGTGCACACTACAAAAAGTTATTATTATTATTTTTTTTATTTATTTAAAAAAATATATGTTCTAAGCATACATGGTTCATTTTGCTTAATTTAAAAAATTAATAATTAAAACAGTATGTAAAAGAAAATCAACGATAAATATTTTCTGCAATAAAGTTTTATAGATATTACAAATAAAATAATATTCATTACAAATTTATTCATAAAACAGAAATAATTAATTCATAATAACAATTAGTTGAACATAATAAAAGTTCTAGAAAGAAAATTATAAAATATTCTTCATTTTATCTTTATTGTTTTACTGTCATTGAAAATACTGCTTTAATTCTATTTGACATCTAATAAATATTATTACCTAATAGGTAATAAGTTAATCTAAAAAATTAAAGAGCTAAGAAACTAGCTTAAATTTATTATTTAAAAAAAATTCTTATATTATTTATATAATTTTTACTTGTAAAAAAAAAAGTAATAGAGAAAGTGCAAGTGTATATATAATGAAAATATGCATTATATATGCAAGGATCTTCTATAAAGTTGAGCGAAAATGAATAAAAACATGAAATTATTTACAAAATTTAATTCAAGTTATAGAATGAATATGGCAAAATAATTGTGGTTAAATTAGAAAATATAAAATTATATAAATTATCAGGAAGACTTCAAAAGATTATAAAATTTTATTAAAATATTTGTTCTCTGCTCATTAAAAAAAAGAGAGAGAGAGATTTCCAATAACACAGACGATATCTCATGTTAGGTATAGATTTTTATTTTCTGACGGATTATAATGATTCACGGGTGAAATTAGAAAATTTTCAATCTGTGAATAAAAATAGACATGCAAGACTAGATTGTAGCATTGAACTAAACTAAGATTGTGTCTATATTTAAATCATTAACTGTCATATATTTATGAGTAAAAAATATTGAGTAATTAAAAATTTCTTCTCCTTATGATATTTGTAACATTATTTAATGTGTCAAGAAGTTATTATATATATATATATATATATTAAACATTTATTTATGATTAAAATATCATTTTGGAAGATAATATAAAGATTTAAAAATGTACGCCAAAAATAGTATGTTGTAAACAAATCTTCTTCAACATTGGTATTGATATAGTATTATAAAGAAAGACTGAACTATCATCTTTCGTAAACAAAACTAACTACAACGTTAAACAAAAGTGTAGCAACTGTTCTTACAAAATAATAATAATAATAATAATAGTAAATAAAAAAATAAATAAAAATAATAATACAAATAAGAACTGTTTTGATTTTCAAATACTAGTATTTTTAAAATTTGAATGTTTAGTCAGAAAAGTAAAATTAAATTTTCATACTAAAAAATGTCTACAAAATTTTCTTAATTATGTTTTTTTATGCATTTCTGTGAGCTCAAAGTAAAATAAAAATGAGGCACAAACCAGGAATTTCAAGAAAGAGACAAATTTTAAGTTATTAACAAACAGAACCATTCAATTATAAATAGCATATTTTACAATATATACATAAATATGCTTATAAAAACAAATACAAAACATAATACTTATATACATCATATATAATAACTTAAAATTATCTTACAAAGGAAAAGGGGGTGACACAAAGATACAAAGGATACAAAGGAAAAGGGGGTGGAAAAAATTGCAATAAAAACATATTTATGTTACTGCAACATAAAAGACATTTCAATAATATTTTCTGCATACATTAAAAATTGTTTTAAAATTCCCTTCCTCCTTTTTTATTATTTTACAACTTCTTTTATTTGATAAATCTATATTGTATTCTTTCTTTCTTGTTGTTTTCAGTTTTATTTATCAATATGTAAATAGATTGCATCAAAATATTTTTCAACGAATGTAATAAACATAGTTGAAATCTATCATAACCTAGCAGAGTTAAAATTAATTACACAGTATAGCTGCTTTTATATATAAATCTTGTTTATGCTTTTGGACACTAACAATGACAAAATTAGTGTTTACATAAAATAAAGAATTTATTATAAATTAAAAAAAAAAAAAAAAAAAAAAAAAAAAAAAAAATTCTTACTAATGCAATTCATTCAACAAATTTAATATTAATAATTTAAAGAAAAATATAAATAATATATTATATAAATAACATACATCAGTTAAAAGCAGTATAAGTAAATAAAATATAGAAAATTATAATAAAAAATGAGATGACATGAAAGCATAAGAAGGATTAATTTTCAAATTCACTGATTTATGATATTTGTCTTTTGAAAATTTTTACAAAAATTAACGACAGCAATTTTTTTTTTTTTTTTTGTTAATCACCTTAATAATATTTTAATTAATTTTAAAGAAACAAAAAATTGTCAAGATTGTTTTTTAAGAAATATATAGATAAAATGCAATATTTTTCATTATTTTCAAGAGTAGTATCAACATATAAACAGTTTCTAACATTCGTATGAGGTATAGTCAATAAGTTCGAGGACTATTTTCCCCCTCTTGCCTGGTGTGTGGGTGAACTAAAATAAAGCTATGGTTAACAAGTCAGGTTCTCTGCGAATGTGTGTGACATCACATGATGCTTTTTGAAACTAATAAGGCATGTACTCACCTTTCTGCTGCAGAATGTCAACCTATAATGTCTATGTAGAAAAATGTACTTTTTGGAACAACATTCTAACATTACATTCTGCAAAAATTTAGAAAAAACTGTGACAGAAACATTGCGGTTACAGTTGTTTCAGTGGCTGAACAGATTGGCATTTTACATGGAACATGCCACACAATCTTTTTTTTTTTTTTTTTTTTTTTTATTCGCACATATGTTGCACTCCTGTGAACATAGCTTCTTGCAATCTTACCGATGATCAATATGCTGAGTACTGCACAACTGTGGATGAACTAATCAGTGCTGCTGAAAATGATGTGACCATTTTTATCATGAACCATGGTGTTACACGATTCCCAAACCAAGTTTTAGACTTCCACCTGGAAATCACTGCAGTCTAAAAGAATTAGAAAAAACTGTGACAGAAACGTTATGGTTACAGTTATTTCAGTGGCTGAACAGATAGGCATTTCACATGAAACATGCCACATGATACTTTTTTTTTTTTTTTTTTTTTTTTTTGTATTTGCACATGCATTGCACTCCTGGGAACATCACTTCTTGCAATCTTACCGATGATGAACATGCTGAGTACTGCACAACTGTGGGCGAAAATGTTGCTGAAAATGATGTAACCATTTTTATCATGAACCATCACTGGGATGGAACATGGTGTTACCTGTTTGATTCCCAAACCAAGTTTTAGACGTCTACCTGGAAGTCATTGCAGTCTAAAAAGTTTTGAATGGATCATTCTAAGGGGAAACTCCTACTGAAGCTGTCTTTTGATATGAAGAGCATCATACATATGAGTTCATATCGCACGGTTCCACTATAAACAAAGAACTGTATGTACAGTTTCTTCGTTGACTCTGGGAGGCGATCTATTATAAATACCCAGATGTTTGGAAATCTAATTCATGGATGTTGTTGCATTACAATGCCCAAGCATAAGCACTTTGTAAAATTAAAGTTTAATAAAAAAAAAGGGAAGAGGATTAAAAGTTAACAAAAATTAATTATGATATAATAACAATATTAATTTTTTTTGTTAATACAAGTTAAAATGGAAAAAGAAATGAATTTTCTAAAAAAAAAAGTAAAGTCAAGGCTTTAATTGACTGTTTTTAATAGCGTTAGTGGAGTACAAAAAATAGAACGTCGTGAACTGGAATGATTAAGCTGGAATAAATATCTCTTGAATGAAAATACAGGCAGAACACAAAAAAAAAAAAAGAAAATGACTTACCACTTAGATGAGACGAGAATTTTTTTATTTATTAAAAACGATGTAATCCAATAAAAAGAGGGAGGCTGGTGGTACCACAGCTCTAAAAGAACACACGCTATCACATTGACAAAATTTCTTTACTATTAAATAGAGAAAAAACACATATTACACACTTAAAACACCAAAATCGTGATTTTGATTGTATAGAAAGTTCGAAAATAAGTCAAATTATTATTCAGATGAATTTTGGATCATCGTAGGATGCAGAGAAATGAAGTTCCTTTGGAAAAAAATAAGTTCTTAGTTATTAGATTTTTGTAAGTATCTTGAAGATTAGCTAATGGATTTCTTGTTCAGGTCCCTTTGAAGAAAGTTCTAAATTATTAGCATTTTAATCATTTTGCAACATCGATGAGTACTTTCAGTTGTATGCCAGTAGGTTGTATTACTGCACAAACGTAATTTCAGTCAGTGTTTTGATTTTGCATTTAAAATTATTTTTCTAAGTTTTATTTCCATGTAATTCTAATTTCATGAGATTGCTTATTAAATTTCATTTAATTTGAGCGATCACTCATAAAAATAGCTTAAAATTTAATAGTTTTCCTTTCCAAAAATCCTAAGTTCAAAAACAGCTTTTTTTATTCACTAAGTTCTTAAAATCGAAAGTCAGCCATGTTTTCTTAAAGCTTTCGAACTTTCCTGCGCTTTCAGAGGGGGAGATTCCTTCTAGAAGTTTCTGGATCTTTCCCCATGACGTAGATAGCGTCACCTCTGATGTCGATAGCATCTCTTTCGAGAGCGCTCATTGGCTAGCTTCGAGAAGAGTGCGAATTTCTGATCGTTCTCGGGCAGAACAGCAGGGAACCTCAGGGTAGCTCCGTGCCAGCGGAGGCCGGGATTCTTTCCCGTGCCGAAGCTTGGTACAGAAGAAAAATGAAAATCTTTCCTCGTCGTCGAAAACATATCAGTGAACCATTTAAATTTTTTTTCAAATATAAGTTATGAAATAGGAGCAGCAAGAGTCTTTTGGATATTATATATTTTTTTGAACAATTTCAATTTAAAAACTGTGTCAATATAAGTTGAACTACACCAAGTGTTTCTGCATTTTGGAATGATGTAAAACGATCCAGCAAAAAGCTTTTTTTTGTTTTCTTAAAGCTTTCGAACTTTCCTGCGCTTTCAGAGGGGGAGATTCCTTCTAGAAGTTTCTGGATCTTTCCCCATGACGTAGATAGCGTCACCTCTGATGTCGATAGCATCTCTTTCGAGAGTGCTCATTGGCTAGCTTCGAGAAGAGTGCGAATTTCTGATCGTTCTCGGGCAGAACAGCAGGGAACCTCAGCGAGTGCGGTAGCTCCGTGCCAGTGGAGGCTGGGATTCTTTCCCGTGCCGAAGCTTGGTACAGAAGAAAAATGAAAATCTTTCCTCGTCGTCGAAAACATATCAGTGAACCATTTAAATTTTTTTTCAAATATAAGTTATGAAATAGGAGCAGCAAGAGTCTTTTGGATATTATATATTTTTTTGAACAATTTCAATTTAAAAACTGTGTCAATATAAGTTGAACTACACCAAGTGTTTCTGCATTTTGGAATGATGTAAAACGATCCAGCAAAAATCTTTTCAAGTGTATCTGCATTATTGTATGATGGAAAACGATTCAGCAAAACCCACCTGTGTATCTGTGCCAAGTGTCTGCTAGTTACGTCTTAACCTTGTAAAGTCTCTGATCCCTCCCAACGTCGCTCGGCACAAATAAAAGGAAGAAGTCCGGTGCTGAAATTACGTTTGTGCAGTAATACAACCTACTGGCATACAACTGAAAGTTCTCATCGATGTTGCGAAATGATTAAAATGCTAATAATTTAGAACTTTCTTCAAAGGGACCTGAACAAGAAATCCATTAGCTAATCTTCAAGATACTTAAAAAAATCTAATAACTAAGAACTTATTTTTTTCCAAAGGAACTTTATTTCTCTGCGTCCTACGATGATCCAAAATACATCTGAATACTAATTTGACTTATTTTTGAACTTTCTATACAATCAAAATCACGATTTCGGCATTTTAAGTGTGTAATATGTGTTTTGTCTCTATTTAATAGTCAAGAAATTTTGTCAATGTGATAGTGTGTGTTCCTTTAGAACTGTGGTACCACCAGCCTCCCTCTCTTTATTGGATTACATCGTTTTTAAAATATAAAAAAATTCTCGTCTCATCTAAGTGGTAAGTCATTTTTCTTTTGTGTGTGTGTGTTTTGCCTGTATTTTCATTCACAAGATATTTATTCTAGCTTAATCATTCCAGTTCCCGACGTTCTATTTTTTGTACTCCACTAACGCTATTAAAATTGGTCAATTAAAGCCTTGACTTTAATTTTTCTTTAGAAAATTAATTTTTTTTTCCATTTTAACTTGTATAACAAAAAAATTTAATATTCTTATTATATCAGAATTAATTTTTGTTAACTTTTAATCCCCTTCCCTTTTTTTTATTAAACTTCAATTTTACACACTTGATAGTGCAGCAAGCTTTTGCATCACAGTTCTGTTACATCCACTGTATTCCACAGACCTCAGTCTCTGCGATATCTACCTGTTCCTGAAAATGAAATTTCATTTTAAGGGCAAGCGGCTTGCAAATGCATAAGTGATAGCAACAATAACAATTGCTTTATGACAGCTCTTACACAACAGTTTCCTGGACTGTTTTCAGAAGCTGTATCAACATCAGCAGAAGTGTATAGTTGGAGAGGGATTACTTTTAAGGTGATTGTGTTTAGATTATTTTGTAAGTGTGTCAGTTGTTGTAGCAAATAAAGTCCCAAATTTATTGACTGTACCTAATAAAATTTAAGTTTTCATAAAGGATTCCAACCAAGCACATATGACAAATAAAAATAAAATTACAACCTAGGCTGCACACCACTTTGAATAAAATATTACCGATTAACCCTTTAACGTTCACAACTTAATTTATTTTTAAAATTACTAAATTAATTTTTAAGATGGGTTTTAGACACATAGCTGATCATAAGTATGTAAAAAATAAAAAATTAGCATTGTCCCTTTTCGAGAAATATTTGGTTTGAAACATCTATAAGTTAACCTTATTAAATACAAATAATATTTAATTTAATAATTAAAATACTTTATAAGTAAACATTATCGACTACAAAACTCATAAAAGTTGTTTCAGGTTCAAATAACAACCCAGCTCTTCATTAAATGAAAAAACCTAGACATGAGTGCATCATCAAACCAGCAATTTGCACTCACGACCACTAAGAAACTTCAAGTGACTTATGCATTTATCTTCCTTTGAAGCATTATTTGTTAAATTTTGGAATAGTGCTGCTATCTACTGAACAGAAAAGAAACAAAAAATTAAAAACTGACTAAAACAAGGGGGAAATGTTAAAAAACTGCTACATGATGTCAAATGTTTGGTTTTGCTGCAAAACCAATGAACATTAAAGGGCAACTAAAGTGGGTCAAACATTTCTTGAAGAAAAAAAAAAGAGATTAAAACAAATTTGTTATCTCCAAAAAGTTAAAAAGGGATAAAATAGTATCTATTTTAGATACAAATATGATATCAAAGTTTATGCACACCTGCTTTAGAAATATGAATAAACATTGAACTATCATAAAAAAAAAAAAAAAAAAATCAAGTATATCACTCTTGTTTTAGAGTAGGGATAGGTAAATGGAAATTATCCTGTACAAGTTTCCTTTCTAACAGTGTAAAACAAAATAGCAGGGTATCAAAGATAAACATGAAAACTTGTATAAGCCGGAATATTTAGATACATTCAATCAAGTCAATCGTTTAAGAACTATTAAATTTCAAAAACAACCATCAATATATTTTTAATAAAGAAGCATCACAAAACGTGCGTTGCCGCTTTGACTGCAGCACTCGTGCTTACTTTGTTCGCCTGATGAAGGGTCGTGTGTTTTTTCGACCCGAAACAATTGTTGCGAGTTTATTGCATTTTATGGTGTTTATTCAAAGTTTGTAAGTAATAACCATCAATATAATATTTAGAGAAATTGGAGTGAAAGGTTGAATTTTTATACCAACTATGCAAAAATGCCAGAGGCGGGAATCAAATTTAGGCACTAAGCTTACCATGCAGATGGTCTACCCATGAGCCACCCACCGTAGATTTAACAGGTGAGCATATTAATCAAGACACAATTAGGTGGCACAATTAGGTAAGCATATTAATCATGATATAGTTGTGCCATGATTAATATGCTCACCTGTTAAATCTACATTTGCAGAATTGTTAACTTTGCCAATCAATATTATGTGGGAAATGCCAAGTTGGTGATCATTCAGGTGGCTCAGTGATAGAGCATCTGCATAGTAAGCACAATGCTCGGGTTCAATTCGCAGCTCTGGCATTTTTTACATAGCTCGTATAAACATTCAACCTCACTCAATTACACCCTAATTTCTCTAAATAAATATTCATGGTTGATGAATAATATTTCTAAATCAATATAACAATAAAAAATAATAAAGATGCACCAGAGGGCTGGTGTTGAAAAGCATTAGGTAAACTTTGAATAAACACCATAAAATACAAAAAACTTGCAACAATTATTTTGGGTCAGAATAAAGCATGATCCTTTATTAGGTAAGCAAAGTAGGCATGAATGCTACAAAGAAAATGGCAACACACAGCTACACGAGTGTCACTTTGTTTGCCTGACAAAGAAACATGCTTTATTCCAACCCAAAACAATTGTTGTGAGTTTTTTGCATTTTATGGAGTTTATTCAAAATTTTTTACTTATTATTTATAATCATCATTAGCTTTAAAAATCATATTACAATCAATACTAAATTGAAAATAATGCTAAACAGTTCAAACAAATAACAAATTAAAAGTTATGAGTGATTTGGCATCTATTTAGGTAGAAACCATGAAATAAGTAAAAAAGCAAACTAGTAGGAAATAGTTCAGAAGAATTTTACTAGTATAAGATAAATATAAAAATGAATGTTTAGAAGTCTCAATTAAAAATTATTAGAAATTTCTGAAAAATGAACAATAAAAAATTTTAATTATATTAACTTTTTTAATTATATTAATTCAATTATTTTAATATACTTTTAAATTATTATTATTATTATTATTATTTTGACAAAAAAGATACTATTGCAATACTCAAACAATAAGAGAAAAATATATATATATATATATCAAGATATAGCATCTTGGAAAGTATTTCATTAACATTTTTAGATTAAGTCTTTATAGTTAAACATATAAAAATTAATTAAATAATAATAAAAGGATACACAGGGAAAAGGAGAAATCTTTCATGAAATCATGCAACTTTTTAAAATTTTATTTTAAACTGTTACTTCAGAAAGAGATGATAAATTTTTAAGGACCTACTTAGTTAGATGTTTAAGCTTTTTAATCACTGTGTTAAAACATGCATGAATTCATTCTTAAAAGTTATTCAAAAGAGTTACTTTGAAGCACTCATCTATAGAAAGAAAATAAGATTAACTAGCTGTTAATAGAAGATAAAACTAGGGTAGGTGCTCCAGTGATTGACATGCTCCAGTAATTGACATCTATACCGAAATAATTAATAAATAAGAAAAATAATAAAATCATATATTTTACATATAAGAATTTTAACATTTTATGTCAAACACTGGAGCATAGGGTGCTAATAACTGGTAAAATTAATAACTAGCAGTGTCAAACACTGGAACATAGGAGGCCAATTACTGATAAAATGAAAAACTGGCATTGTCAATTACTGGAACACTGAGTGGGTGTCAAATAAAAATCATAAAAAAAATAATTGTTATCAAATGTATATATTTTAACATATATGTGGTTCTGAATGTCTTTCATACCATATGTATTAACTTAAGATTTCTAAAAATATTTTCTGATGACTAGAACATTAAAAATATCAGAGATTGCTCTAAAAGTGTCAATCACTGGTGCACTTACCCAATCTAACCAAGAAAAAAAAATCTTGATTTTATAAACTTTATTATTAAGTGCATAATTCATCATCAATACTAGGTGAACAGCTGCAGAAAAAAAAAGTTATTTATTATAGCTTATGGCCAGTTTTAATATTAACCATTTCGTGCTGACTGTCACATACACGTGCCAGCAAGAAACACACTCATTTCCTGACTGGTAGCCAGCGTGCCAAAGCATTTTCTCATTCATCCCTGGGCATCACACATTTGTGCCACAGGGTCCTGGAACATTTTTAAAAATGTAATTTTTCACAAAAAATGGCATTGTATGTCCATAGGATTTGAGATATTGATCCATAGGTTTTAAGTGTGTGTTTGCACCTTCATTGCGAAAGCGTTAAACTTACATTTAAATGTTTGTCAACAGTACCAAGTTAAATTAATATAAGCATAAAACTCTTTCTATAGTTAGAAATAAATTATAAAGTTATTATGAACTATCCTTTTCTGCTAAATATTAATTAATACAAAAGGTATGCAAGTAGAAATACAGTAAACATAAAGACATATTCCATCAATCTAATATGTAATTACAGTAAAATCTCCCGTAACCGGCACTCAATTAACCGGCAATCTCAAAATAACGGCACTTTCTCTAGTCCTCTCTAGTAAATGGTAAATGTGAATTTAGCGTACATATGTTTTTTTTTTTTTTTTTTTAATTATTACTTTAATTAATCTGTGATATTTTTGATATTGTGTTTATGTATTTCGATCTCGCGGCCGTAAAATATCTTAAAAAATATATATATACATATACAAAATTATTTTTTCATTTTGGAAAACATTTTATCAATTCCCGGAGAGCAAAGCCCGACGTCACGCCGCACCGCGCCGGTCTAATCAGCGTGAGCGGCGCACCAACGGAGTCCGTGACGTCACCGCCCACACGTGATCCGCGGCGAACGACGGTACCGGGAAAGGAGCGCACGGGAAGCCGGCGGAGAGCGAAGGAAGACCGGGATGAAGAACGCACGCTCACCGTCAATCTGAGGTACGGCGCGATCCTACGAAAAATAAAAACGGATTGTTCTGAAATTGAAATTTATTCTATTTGATTAATTAGTCCAAAAAAGGAATTGCCGGATATCATGTTGAATTTAAAGGAAATAATTTCACTTTTGATTGAATTTGGAAAACAGTTCATATTAATTAATTTTAAGTATAAAAGTTTAGATTTTAGCTATTAATTGAAGTACAGTTTAAAAAAATAAAACTGTCGACTGATTTTACGTTTGTGATGACGTCATAGTTTCTCCCGCGTTCGTTTTTTGATAATAAAGTTTTTAGTTTTTTGATAGTTTATGATATTCAAAATTCTTTGCTTATCTCTGCCGACTTGCGCGGATTTTCGGCGCTCGACTTTATATATACTTACGGTGGTATGTGTTTTTGCTTTAAAAAATCGGCGATGTTTCCGATATTGTGTTTATTTAATTAAGGTCGGGAGATCGAAAAATTTGGACAACAAAATTCATATACAGAATATGAATAGGTAAATATTCAATTATCCGGAAAATTCTCTTTTCCGGCAACGGCTCGGACCCAATGTTGCCGGTTAAAAGGGATTGTACTGTATTATACTTTCCTACTCAGATTTGCATTTAGAGATGAGTGAGAAGCTGTAATAGTAAAAACAAATCTAGCTCACTGATAAACAATTTATAATTTTTCCGGCATGTTTTAAATTGAAATTACAATGCATAAAAGGGATCATGATATATATATATGTATGCAGATATAGATGTGTATATATGTATATGCATTCATATGCATACTTAGATAAATAGATCATTTCTATATAGCTATATACATATACAAGGTAAATAGAAATGCATAGTGAATATTGAGCTCAGGGTTATAATGTATCAGTTGTAAAATGTATCAGGGTTAAAATACATCAGTTGTAAATTTAATATTAACACTTTGCCGACCGATTAAGGAGATCTCCCTGTTTTGTAAACTATCAGTACATGACTGATCGGAAAGATCTCCCTGTTTGGCAATAACTGCGTTCTTTTGAGAAACAGAGTTAAAATGTTTTATGTTTGGAAACTCTTTAAACTTTTCTCAAAAGAATGCAGCTAATGTAATATAATATAATACTGTATGTATGGTTTTCAGAAAATTTCCAATATATTTTCATGGTCTGGCTCACTTTGCTTTTTCGCTCACACTAAATTATCACCACAACTACTTAAAAATAACAGGACAAGTAAAAACTTAAATAATAGAAAGTTATTACAGCCAGTGATACTGATAAATGTTTCATGGAAAAAACTCATCCATTCAGGAAATATAAAAAGAAAGAAGGAGGATACAATATTAAGTTATAATTTTGCTGGAGTCATTTGCAGTTCCTGAAGTATGATTTTTGCACTGAAAAAAACAATCAAATTTATATCATTTGAATTAAAACAAATGAATTCTAATTATAGCATCATTATTTAGTTTTTTCACATGTTTATAAAAGCTTTATTGTTACTTACATTTGGAAATTTCATTAGTTGTAGCTGTTAAAAAATGTGCAGTAGCTAGCTTATACTCAGGAACAATTCGTTCGGTCGGCAAAAAAGTGTTAAGATTTATATATATATAAAATACAATTTCAGATTTTACCAAAGTTTTTTAAATCATTAAAAAAAAGACTAAATTAGAAAAGAGGGTCTTTATTTTCAATTATATATATATATATATATATATATATACACATAATTAAAAAAAAAAAAAAACATAATTTCTTTAATGCATTTGTGAGAAATTTTACATTAAAAAGAAAAAAATTAAGTTCTTTGTGATATATATATCAGTTTTTATACAGATATTTCTTTGCACACATATATACTAATGAAACGACTGATTGAAGAACTCTTGCAAACAGTGTCTCTGAGTTATCATTTTGGTTTAGGCAACATAAATAAAAATACATTGGTAATGAGCATCAGGACATATTTATTAAATTTTTCGTACATAATAGAATTATGGGATAATAATCATTTTACAGATGTAAGAGCATGTAACTTTATTCACAAAGGCACTTATGTTCAATAGCTAATAATTTTAAAGAATGCTATTAATATTCAAAACAAGAATAATCAGCTAATATAATTAGCATATCAGTGATATATTAATATTTAATAAAATAATAATGTGAACAATATATACTATTTATTCTATTATCTTCAGTTACTTTTTTTTTTAAATATAAAAGAAAATGTATACTAAATTAACTGTAACAGTTGTGGACACCTTGTGGACAACTTAACAACAACATCTGGTTATTTTTTATGCACTTAATTTTAGAAATTATGGCACTAACAGTGTTCATTACTTCAATTAACTCTTTCTTTACATGACTGTACAACAGAAGGTTGCTAATTAAAGAATTTTTATACTGAAAAAGCTTTGTCCCATATAGTTTCAAAATGCACCAGTATTGGATATACAGTCTGGTTGTGAACACCTTTCTGCTCCAGAGTTTAAAATTTGTAAGAAATAAAAAGCTAATATATTCTGTATACTTATTTTAGCAATATGAAAGCAGGTGATACAAGAAATCAGCTGAAAATAAGCATATACAAAGCAAACTAAATTTAACATACCTTATTCAAATCTAAGAAATAACAATAAGATTAGGATAAATTCTCACTGTTTCAGTTAAACTGATCTCATTCTAAGCTGATGGCTTGAAATCTTTGTAAGACATTAATTTAGAGGGTTGTAACAGCAACCTATAATGTGCAGCGAATCTATATACATTACAAAAAGCTTATTTTTAGAATTTAAATTTAAAAGTCTCCACTACTGATACAGTGTCCATCTTACATATACGAGGTCTGGCAGAAAATTAATGAGACTGACGATACTGCAAGCGATCTGGCAAACCTGCGCTGTTGTCCTTGAGGGAGCACGTGCATCAGAACCCTCCCATAGCTCAGTTCGAGTTTCTACTCCGTCCGTTAATTACGTGATTTTTGAGACTGCGATTATTGATGTTGTGTTTACGTTGTGCGTCACGCAAAATGGAACAGCGGACTTTGGAGCAACGTTGTGCCATTAAATTTTGTGTTAAGCTTGGAGAATCGGCAAGTGTGACGTTTGAAAAGTTAAAACAGGCCTATGGGGAACATTCTTTATCCCGAGCTCAAGTTTTTTGCTGGCACAAAGCGTTTTTGGAAGGCAGAGAAAATGTTGAAGATGAACAATGTTCAGGGAGGCCTTCAACTTCGAAAACCGCCAAAAACATCGAACGTGTGAAAACTCTTGTGAGATCAGACCGTCGTTTAACAAACTGTTAACAAATTTTTTTATAAAGCTGTCCTTGAAACGCTCAGAAAAAGGGTCATTCACGTGAGACCAGACATTGCAGAGAAATGATTGCTCCATCATGACAACGCCCCATGTCACACTGCCCTCTCCATAACAGAATTTTTGACCTCAAAAGGTATTCCTGTGGTTCCCCATCCCCCTTATTTCCCTGACCTCAGTCACTGTGACTTCTTCCTTTTTCCTAAACTGAAAAATGTCCTCAAAGGCCGTCATTTCGGGACTTTAGAAATCATCCAAAAGACTGTAACGGACATGCTGAAGACCATAACGGTTGAAGACTTCCAGCGCTGCTACGAACAGTGGGAACAACATTTCCATCGGCGTGTAGCTGCCCAAGGGAACTACTTTGAAGGGGATAACATAGATGTTTGAAAGAAATAAAAACTTTGTTAAGTAAAAAATCAGTCTCATTACTTTTCTGCCACACCTCGTATAAATTTTTTTTTCTCTCTTTCTTTATTTTACAGAACATAACTGAGTTTTTCTGTGCCCAGTACTTTGAGTATTATTTATGAAAAAGATTTATTTTCTATTATTCTTTACTTTTTTTTTTTTTTTTTTTTTTTTTTTTAAAGCTGTTGATTTCTAGAGAGGATGCTACAGTTTAAAATATTCTCCTAGCCTTAACCGAGGATAAATCCCAATATGTTAAAACAACATGATTAAATATTTTAGAGAACTAAAATGCTAATTATTTTCAAACTAAACATGAATATTTAAACACTGACTGACACTATCTTTTGCTTCAAATTATTTCTGAAAACCAGTGTTATAACAATATTCATAAGCAGTTGTTATAGAATAATAAGTTCTATATTTCAGGGTTCCCAGCATGAAAGACACTCAAAAATAGTTGCTTTAGTTGCCTTTAATGTATGAAATAGTGGCCAAAATAGTAGCCACTGAGTCTGAAATAGTAGCCACTTTGATCCAAATAGTAGTCTTTGATTAAAAAAAAATCAATATAAATATAATATTTAAGCAGTTTTTGGTGAAAATGTGATCAGAAGATATAAAATTGACCTAAGAAATTAGATACCTTTCTTGTGAAAGAAAACTGATACGTGTGCAAAGGTATATAAAATAGAGTTTCATAGCGAGATTTAAAAAAAAAAAAAAAAAAAAAAGAAATTGGTAGAGGTTTTTTTTTTGAGACACCAATTTCTGAGATCTAAAACTGACCTACTCAATCAGAATGATTGTTAATTTTCCTGTAATAACCATGAAAAATTAAGACTAATTTCATGCAAAAGTATATCTGAAATGAGATTTATATAGCAATTTTCAAGAAAATCATAGAGCCATTTTTGAGATACTTTCACCAAAACGTGGCAAATTCAATTAGTGACCGGAAAACAACAATACATATGAAAGGATATCTAAAAGGAAGTTAAATATGGCGAGTTTGTAAAATATTCGTACTGCCATTTTACAAGAACCTCAAATTGACCTATTACACATAAAGCCTATCAGTTTTTTCTGAACTAACCAACTAATACATATGAAAGGACATCTAAGAAGGGACATCTCCTTTAAATTCCTTGAGTGTTCATGTAATGTTTGTATATTGTGTTGTAATTACTGATGAGGAAACCCGGACGGGTTTCGAAATGTCTAGCTTTTAATTGTTTTTATATGTATTTTTGTTTTTAAAATGTATTTTAACTTAAAATTTTTGTCTCTTAAATAAAACAGTTTTTGCTTTTAATCTAAGAGGGTGTTTATATACAGTAGTACGGTCCCACGTTTGGTTTCCAATGTCACACTTCCGGTTCTCCAATTTTCAACAAAAGTTGGAAAAATCATCTGTACACCAAACCTGCCTCAATTCTGAAGTTTCATTGTTCTATATTTATTAGTTTTGGATATATGGTAGTCAAAAGGTCTCTCTCACTCTGCACCCCCACCTCCATACACACACCAACTGCCAAAAATCACTTTTTTGGGTACAGAAGACCTTAAAAAATTAAAATCAGATTAAAACTTGAAATTGAATTTTTTGACTGAATACAATAAATATTCCCATTGCCTATGGTAGTCACGTAATGAAAGTAAAATTGCAGTGAAGGCACAGAAAAAATAGCGGGAAATAATTTTTTTCAAAATAGTCTCCATTTTCCGGAAAATAGTAGCTTTTAAGCCACTTTTACACAAAAATAGTTGTCATAGTAGCCTGGGGGTGATTTTAGTAGCAAATAGCTGCTTTTTAGTCGCTGCTGGGAACCCTGATATTTGTAAAATTTTATAATGCTTATAATGGTAAATCACACAGATATTATTATTATTATTATTTAATGACAAAAAGTAAAATGCATTTTATACATATAAACTGTAAAAAGCCATTTTTTACAAATGTGACATTAAGGAAATTTCATTCATGTAAAAGACACCAGCAAATAATTTTACATTTCTCCTCTCAACTTTACTTTCTTTATTATTTGAGAAGCAAACATTCAAACCATGTTTTCTCCCTCCCCCCCCCCCCCAAAAAAAAAAAAGGTCAGTGATTTTTTTTTATTTAACTTAATATAAAAATAGTATATTTATACATCTTCCTAGGTATGTCTACATATTTTTCCTTGTATCCAGTAATACATCTATACAAACGATAATTAGTTTTTAAGTTTAGTTATTTTTTAATTTATTAGTTTTTGTGTTGTCTGAAAAATTTTATCCGAAGAAGAAAACATGGTTTGAATGTTTGCTCCTCATTTAAGAACAAAGAGTAGTTGAATCTGGAAAACCGGGGTTACCTATCATCTACACCAGTGGCTTATGCAGTAATTTCAAATCACCAGTAAGCATTTCTATAATATTATTTAATATAAATGATCAATAACTAATGAAACTTCCAACTTGTCAATGGTAGGAGTTTATTAAGTGTTAGAAAAAAACAGCAATATTTGAAAACTAAACAACAAATCATAAAGACAGAAAGAAAGATCTCACAGTCAGGTTCAGATGAAAAATTATCAGGTATAACAAAATGCATGAAAAACAAAAAAACTCAAGAAATAAAATCATAATACTAGACTAAGAAAAATGTAAAATTTTACCCAAAGATTTGAATAAATGTAGACATTTGAATTATTATAGAATAAAATTTGCAGCATACATAATGAACAAAACAAAATTTGTCAGTTGAAACCTTATTAGCGAAAATAATATATTATTTATTCACTTTAAATATATTTTTCATTAAAAGTTAAGAACCAAACAATGATCTAAGTCAGATTGAGAGGAAAAGAAAATTCAAAACAAATAAGAGGTATATAGATAATTACAGTAGCATTTTGCCATGCTACCAAGCAAACAATTTTTCAATACCTAAAATGTTTAATAATTATTTTTTTCCACTCAGAGTTCTGGATGCTTGAATTTTAAATAAAATAAATGAATTTTATGTTTCAGTTACAGTAATAAAAAATAATCAAATTTTAAAAATTTGTCCAAAAACTATTAACCCTTTCAGGGGCGGTGGCTAGAGGGTCTATCCACCTACTTTAGAAATTTTTCTCTAAGTCTGCAGTGGCTACTTTTTTTATCCACTTTTATGAAAAGTTAATGTGTACTTCTAAAATTGAAATAGAGATGGCAGAACTACAGTAACTTTAAGCAGGATGTGCCTGTGACTTTTTTAAATGGACAAGTTGCAGGAAAATTGTTTGAAGTTTCTTTTATCTATTTTTATGAAAAATAATTTTTTATTCAAAAGTATTTGGTAGTGTAAATATACTGTAATGCACCTTTTAAATACAACAGATTTACATATTATCTTAGATCATTAATTTTAGTTTGATTTTTAGGAGCATCTTTTAGGTGGATAGACACAGTGGCTAGAACGCCTAGCCACCACCCACAAAAAAATCCCCACATGCTGAATTTTTTTCTTCATCAAATATGACTTGTAGGGGATGTTTACTTTATGATATATATATATATGTTTAAAAGGAAATTCAATCATTTTTACTTAGTGCCCCTGAAAGGGTTAAAACAAATCATAGAAAATTTAAAATACATTTTTTATTTTCCTAAAACAAATGCAGATAATAAATATAGTACAACATGAGAATGGTATGTTTTTTACAAGAAAAGAAAATTGTGAAGTTTGATTTTTCAAGAAAAACCAAACAAAACAGTTTAATTTTGCCACAAACAGGTTCAACCATCTAAAGAGTACATTAAACCCTTTTAGCAGCTAAAGTATATTCTTCTGTTTTTAAAAGGCTCTTTTAAATGCATACAACATATATATTTTCAAGAAATATCTGGTATTAAAATAAATTGAAAGCATATTGTCAGCAAATTATCTGAGGAGATTTAAATTGAATTTTATAAGATTTTTACAAAGATACTGGAAAGCTTTCAGACTTTCGTTGAATTTAAATAATGTAAAATGTAAAATCTACTACACAGTAATGAAATCAATAAGCTTTTTAGAATTCAGAGAGAAAAAGAAAAATTTTTTTTTTCAAAAGATTGTAGAAATTCTAATACAAAGAGAAGGAATTCAAATGTACTATGCTGGTATCCCAAGAGACATTTAAAATAATATTCAGCTATGCCACATTTAACAGTAAATAAGGTAACAAATAACAATGAACAATAAAATAATTTCAAAGATAAAACAGATGCAAAAATTTTTTAAAAAGTTAAAATCAGCATAATGCTCAATTTAATACAAAATAATCACAAAGTCCACTAGGTGAACTTTATAATAGATGAAAGAGTATTCCATAATTTAATAATTGCTTAATGAATGTTTCTTTTATTCTGGCATCTTTTATTTTTTATTTATTTATTTATTTATTTTTTCTAGAGGAAATGTAGGAGTCTATATAAAAAAAAAAAATGTCTTTTTTTAATAATGTAATTTTTTTTTTTTTTATGATATGATATAGTTTTAATAAATTTATAATTAATGACATGAAGAGACAGTACAACAAATAAAATTTACATTCTATACAGAAATTGTAACAAAATGGCAAAATAAAACACATAAAAAATTTTAATGAAATCTTTTCAACACATAATATCTGATATACTAGATATAGATATTTTGAGTATCACAAGCACACTCACTGTTTAGAATAATGTGATATAATTCACATTATTATTTACTCGATATATCTTCATGGCATTTATTAAAGTTTACATAAGCAATCATACCATGGAGAAGTCTTCTTTCAGAAACTACCCAGACTACAGCAAAGTACAGGATAAGGCTCTCCATCACTTCAGAAGACCAATGAGAAACAACAGGTATGGTTCCTCTCATCTATATGAGCTTCGGCCAGGTGACGGTGGGGAAGCTGAAAATGGCACTAGTGGTACAGGACTATCCACAGAGATTCGTCGTAGAAAATGAAAACTGAATAGCACAAAACAGAAAAAAAAAAAAAAAAAGTGCAAACAAAAAATTTAGGATTCTATCACATGCAGAAGCTTTTCAAATCAGACATACTGCTTAAATTAATTTTTTTTTTAAATAATAAAAGTAGAAGCAAAAAAAAAACTAAAGATATAAAACATGAACCTGCATGACATACTTTAAAAACTAAATAATTAATACATAAGAGCATTCTCCAATTATTGAAAATTATACTTACAATCGTCTTATTCCCAATTTTTTCCTTTCAGGGTATAATTTTTCTTCTGGTTCTTTGTTAATAGGACCTTGTACAGGGCCTTCTTCTTCTTCATTTACAGCAGACACTGAAGATAAACTTGGTGAACTACAGAATGGAAAATGCAACTATTACAAATATTCTTTTAAAACAAAATGAAGTTCTTTTTAGAATAACAAAGCTAGAGAAACATTAGAGATAAATGTGCCACATACAATCTTTAAGTAACTATAACTACAAATGAATGAATTTTAATAAAATATTAAAAATATAAAAAATTGTTAAAGTTGATTTATCTGTTTAATGGAAACCAGAAACAGAGAATGTTGTAGTTTCAACAAAAATAAAAAAATATTCCATCTTTAGTACAAACAAAAAGTTCTGAAATGAGAATTAAAATATATATATAAATACAAAAATATACTTAAAAGCTTAAATTACTTTTCAAAGTTAGATTGCATTAGATGTAACGTAAAACACTGTTACTTTTTAAAATAATGAAATAGAGGTATAAAACATTAAAAAGCACCAAAAATGTCTTAGTAAAAAACAAGCAGACAGGTATTTTGAGAATGCTAAAATACCTTCATCAGTGCTATATTAAATGAAATCACTAAAATAACAATTAAATTATGCAGAAAATTAAAACCTAAACACATAGCATATAATATTTAACCAGGCAAGCATTGTCATGAACGACAGACAATGAGCGAAAGAACTGTGAAGATATCTCATCTAAAAAATTCTCTCTATACAAGTCAAAATTATTTAAAATTACAATTAAATCAAAACACGAGATGAACAAGAATATTTTTTCTCCGTTTTTTTCATTTGAGAAGCTTTAAAAATGCTTCTTAATTTTCTTTTAATTTAAACCTTGTATTTAAATCTTATAATAAATAAATAAAAATATTTTATGAATCAGCAAGAAGTGTGAAATATTAATTATTGAACTACCTACAGATTTATTAGAAATACCATACAAAAAATTAAAAAGACTGGGTGTAGAATAAACTACATTGATTGACATCAGTCTTTTTTAGATACCTTATATAAGGTATCCTAGTAAATGGGTTAATATACTTTTAAAAAATTAAACAAAACTATTAAATGTAGTCTTCTTAATAATTAGTCACACACAAATTTTAAGATGTCCTTCAATAGAAAAATGAAACCTACCACTTTATTTTTCAGAAAACTTTATCAAATGTTATACAAATCTTTATACAAATTTGTTTATTGTGGCTTTTTAAAAAGGAGTTAGTATTTTCTCAGAAGAGAAAACTTTAAGTGGTTCTTTACAAAAAAAAAAAAAAAAAAAAATATTAATACATCAATATACATCAGCCATAATAAAAATAAAATACTGTGATAAAAGCAGTTAATATACAGTTAACAATCAGCCTATTACATTCTATTTGATCCAATGAATAATTTAAAATTTCTACACACATAAAATATAAATTTAAATCAATCTCTCACCAAAAAAGTTCAATTATATTCATTTAAAACACTAGCTGCCTTCTGTGACCAGCTGGTTCATGATCCTTGAAAAATGCGATTTTATGAAACTCCCGCTCGGTGGCACTTGCGGTGCCTTTTTCCTGTTTCAGGTCCTGCAACAGCTTTATTGACATATAGTGAAAATAGCTTTATTGAAAAATTTAAACGCAGTAAATTCAGTAGTGCCTGCGGCACCCTCTTCCCATTTCATTATCTCAAACAGCCTGTTCGCTCAACGTGTTACGATCATGAAAATTCTGGCTTCAGCAAAGTCCCGCTCGGTGGCACCTCACGCTTGGTGACCAACTGGTTCACAAACCTTGAAAATGAAAAATCACACCGTATTAAATTCCCATCCAATGGCGCCGACAAATATCTCTGTAAATTCTAACGGCTGGAAATTTTCGCTCTGTGGCGACTATGTTGAATCTTTACGTTTCATATGAAACAATCTGTTCGTTTATGGTGAAAATGACCCTTGAAATCTATGATCATGGCAAAACCCTAATGTGGTGGCAACTACAATCTAATCTATCCTATATAAGTAATTTAATCATAATTAGAATTGGAAATATTGAAATTTTAAGTATTAAAGTGCCATCTGGCTACAGAAATTTCCAACATCTACTCTTCAATTCCAATTCAAATAAGTTTTAAAATGATATATTACTTATGAAATGATGTTAACCCTTAAATGTCGTGTGTTGCCTTTCGGCAACATACCCAATTTTGTCTCCTAAAATACTATCAGAATAAAATTGAAACTAATGCCTAATGTTACCAATAAAGTACATACTGATAGTATTATTAAATCAGTTTTCAGCTCTACTGCTGTTTAAGAATAAAATAAAATTTATTTTTTCAGTGTTTGCTACGTGTGCTTTTTTGCTTTGTTTGGAAGCTTGTGAATGCTTATTTTATCCTGCAGTGATCAATTAAAAATTATTTCATGGTAAAATAAGTTATGTAGTTTATATTTACAACTGTGTTTGGTTATTTAAGTATAAAATATGTCTTGTAAAAGTCTACAGAACAATGAGCAAATTAAGTCTGACTTTCTTCTATATTTAATAGAAGTACTTTATTTTTGCAGTAGTTTATTAACTGTAGTATTTTTATGCATATAAGATATTTTTCTACATTTTACTTTCTGCAAATTTTACCCTATTATTACTAGAATGCCTCGAAAACAGTATTTGACTGAAAAAGAAATAGAAGAATTGGCTAATAACTGGTCAAATAGTGAAAATGAGCTCAATTTTTCAAATGATGATTCAGATTGGAAACCTGAAGGGCATTTAGATAGAATTTCGGATGAGTCGGAAGACGAAGACTCTGATAATGAAATTAAAATGGCTGTCCCAACACCAGCATACAGAAAAAAGAGTATAAATAAATCTAAACTGCTAAAGATGGAGATTGTTCGGAAGAAAGGTGATACAAAGATAAATGAAAATCAGATAAAGTTTATTGGAAATAAGATTATACCATCAAACATACATAAGCTGGATACACCACTAATTTTTTTCAAATATTTCTTTATGGATAAGTTTATTGAAAACATTGTTAACTAAAGCAATTTATATGCTTGTAAAAAGGATCCTGCTAAACCTATTGATTTCTCACCTTCAAGAAATAAGACAGTTTTTAGGTATACTATATTACATTTTCTAATGCATTTGTAGTATTCGATTCCCAGTATTCGATCCTATTGGAGTCATGAAATTGGTTTTTCCTTAACTCAGGAAACAATGAGTAGAGATCAGTTTGAAAAAATACCAAAAATTATTCATTTTAATGACAATCAAAAACATCTACCTTAAGGTAATTCGAAGCATGATAGATTACACAAACTTCGACCTATCATTGATATTTTAAACAACAATTTTGCTTATTTAAATCAAATTGGAGTGTACAGGTTGATATTTTTATTTATTACCAACTATGTGAAAAATACCAGAGCCGGGAATCGAACCCGGGCCCTCCGCTGATGAATAAAAAAAAAATGAATGAATGAAAAAAAAAATGAATTTTCATGAATAAAAAAAAAAAAAAATTTCTAAAAACAATTTTGCTTCTATTCCTTCCGAGGAAAGTCTCTCAATTAATGAGCAAATGTTTGCTAGTAAATTTCGAATGAAGCAAAATCTGCCAAATAATCTCCATAAATGGGGTTTTAAACTTTTTGTACTTGCAGGTATTTCTGGGTATGCTAACTTTGAAGTATATTCAGGACTAGAAAATATGCTAACAAGACCAATTACTGAACACAATTTTGCCCCTTTAAGACATGTTATTATTAGACTGTCAAGAAATATACCAAGATCAGTTAATCGTAAGTTGTAATTTGACAACTATTATACAGCATTGTCATTGATGGTACATTTGGCAAAAAGTGCATCCATACATTAGGTACAGCCAGAAGAAATAGAATTCCAGGATGCAAACTACCGAATGAAAAATCCTTTAAAGTTTTAGTTTGGGGTTCTTTATTCAAATACAACACAACTATAGATGGTCATTTCATCACTAGACTGGAAAGACAATAAAATTGTCATGATGCTATATAGTTTCGCTTTGAAAAATTCTGTTAAAAAAGTCAATCGATTTAACAGGAGTCAAAGGAAAGCCATTGAAATAGATTGTCTGTTCGTAATTCAGGAATACAAGAGATATTTGGGCGAAGTAGACCTTTTGGATATTGGATAGCTTAATGTCCCGCTACAAAGATAATATTTGTAGTCTCAAATGGTTCTACGAATCTTTTACCATTTGCTTGACTTGACTATATTAAATGCATGGCTTCTCTACAAAAGAGTTTTTAATGCTAAATTAGCATGCCTACTGACTTGACAGAAAACAAATTCATGACCTAAAAAAATTTTCATGACCTTTTTTATCGACATATCCAACCTTTCTTTTCGGCCCGTAACTGGGGGGTGTCGGGCTCAGAAACTGCTTCAAAATTCTTTTCTATCACCCCTATTCTATTTTTAGCTCGATTGGACAGATTCGTCCAGTAGCTTTTTTGTGACACTGACCTTGATTTCTCATTGGCTAGAAATTTTTGCACCTGCTTCCTTTTGAAATTCTTTTTTTTTTTTTTTATGGTCGGTCTGAGAGACCTCACGTCCCTCAGTGTGTTACAATTTCGAGCAAAGGGAAGAAACATGGCTTTGAGATTGGGGCCGCAAAACATTATTCAGCCTTCTGATCCCCGTTATACAGATGAGTTACAAAGGATTTTAGAAGAAATAAGAAGTGATTTTAGTGACGTTGACGAGTGTTCGGAAGAATATAATCAAGAAAGTTCGCATTCCACAGATTCTGAAATTCCTGAATCTGAAAATGAGAATATAGAAACCGAGACTGAAACTTCTTCAACTAAATATTATTAAGGGAAAAAATGATTCAAGTGGTCAGTTCTTGAGTTGTAAAAGAATATGCAAACTCTTGCACATAATAAAATTTATCTTCCAGGACATCATTCCTATGGAAACTTAGGAAGAAAAGCAACTCCGAAAGAGATATGAGATCTCCTTTTTACAAATGAAATGTTGGAGAGTGTAATGAAATGGACAAATGTGAAAATAGGAAAAAGTAGACATTTTTCTGACACCAGTAAAGCTAAAATTTCTAACACAACCATCATGGAATTAAGGGTGCTTTTAGGTTTTCTTATATACACATCTATCTTCAAATCTAAGCATGAAGATATTGAATGTTTTTTTTACTACAGACGGAATTGGTCGAGATACATTCTGTGCAGTTATGTCAATCAAGAGATTTAAATTCTTGATTCTAAATTTGCAATTTGATAATCCCAATGACAGACAAATCTGCAAAATATTGCATCCTGCAGCCCTTATCTCTGAATTATTAAATTCATTTATTGAAAATTCACAGAAGGCTTACATTATCTGCCCCTGTGTTTCTGTAGACGAAATGCTCATAGGTTTCAGTGTCAAATGCCAGTTCAAAATGTATATGCCTCAAAAGCCTGCAAAATATGGGCTTAAAATCATGCGTCTAACTGATGAGCGTAACAGCTATATGTATATATAATGCATACTTATCCTGCAGAAAAGATTCCGATAATATTGGCATGGACGAAAGTCTGAAGTCATTCAGCAAACCTACACAAGCTGTTTTATGGTTAGGTAAACCAATTTTCAACACAAATAGGAACATTACAGCAGATAACTGGTTCTCTTCCATGGAACTTTTATCAGAACTGAAAATGAAAGGTTTGACTAATGTTGGAACTGTTAATAAAAAGAAAAGAGAGATTCCTAAAGAGTTCCTTCCAAATAAATCAAGAAAAGAAAACTCATCATGATATGGATTTATAAAAGGTTTTAGACTGATTTCTTACGTACCAAAAAAACAAAGAGCCATTGTTCTCATGTCATCTATACATTATTCTAATGAAATCAATTCCAAAACCCAAAAACCAGAAATACTTGCTTTTTATAACAGAACAAAAGGTGGGGTCGATCCATTGGAGGGAAAATGTTCTGTATATTCCTGCAGCAGAAGAACAACATGCTGGCCAATGGTGATTTTCTATAGATTGTTAGATATGAGTGCAGTTAACTCCTACATTTTGCATCAAAGCTACTCCAACAATCCAATTATGACAAGGATTGCTTTCTTATACGCATTAGCACGAGATCTCGGCCTTCCTCAAATATGGAATAGAATCTGAAATCCACGAATAAATCTCAAATTACGGACGACAATGAGACGTATCTTAGGAAAGGAAGAAGAGACAGAAGATAAAACAATTTCCGGTGAAACAAAAATAAATCCAAGAAAAACATGCCACCTGTGCCCCCCAAAGAAAAAAAGGAAAAGTGCATATTTATGCATATCTTGTAAATCTCCAACATATTTGGAATGTGCCAGGAAGCTGTGTAAAGAATGAGCGGAAAAACATGATGAATAAATTGCTTCTTTTTTAAAAATGAAAATTGTGATATTTTAGGTCTGTTATTTTTTTTTTATGTTATGTGTAACATTCAATTTTTGTATTTTAAAATTTGTCTTATAGATTAAATTAATAAAAAATACCGTTTAAATATTAAAAATACTCCTTATTTTGCTTTATTTTGTTTTATATTTGAAAATGTATTTTTCATGAAAAAATTTTACATTAATGGCAAAATCGCCTGTATGAGGATTTATTTATGGTTAAAATGTAAAAATAATGATTTTTACCATAAAGTAAATGTTCATAAAATATATGGGTGAAATCTTAAATTAATATTTCTATTTGTAATTTTTTTTTTAGAAATTTTAACGTAACACGGTCTTGAAGACCTCACAACCCCTGCTACGCACAACTTTTTCACCTCCCCTGTTACGGGTTAAATTAACATAGTCCTTGTCTTTTTTTTTTTTTTTTTTTTTTTTTTACCGATATATCACCTTGCTGTATATTTTTAAAATTATTGTACTGAATTTTTTTTTTTTTTTATTAACAATCTAAGTCAATAGTAATGGAAATCAATCTAAAATAGACACATATAACTATATACATATGTACACTATTTGTGCAATGTTATAATATTGTAACTATTAGTTTTGGGGGGATTTAAAAACTGTCATTTATTTTCCTTGCATTAAGGAGAGGAATATATGTATTAAATTTTTTTTAAATCTACAAACATCTTTTTTTTTTTTCCATGAAAAGACTAAGAACAGAATAATTAAACTAAAAAGCATATTACTATACATCTCAAACTTTGCATTTCGATGTCTTTCCTATACTTCAAAATCGAATACATTCTGAATTAGAAAAAAGTAGTTCATTCAGTTATACATTAATACTGTTTTGATTAACAAAATATTTTGAGCATACATATATTTTAGAAAATTTAAATGTTAAGTAAAAAAAAAAAATGCAAAGATTTTTTTTTTTTTTTTTGGAGGGGGGGGGGGGGAGAGAGGGAGGCAACAAAAGTTAGAATGCTTGCAGATTTTCATAGAAGACAATTTTGTTTTTTAAATATATAAATGACTGTACTAAGTTTATAACCATGCTTATATCTGTACTGATAAGTATAAAGGATTTAAGTCCAAAAATGTCGATTTTGAGTTAAGTACATAGTCAGACTCAGAAAAAAATTCCCTATCGATTGGTATAAAGGATTTAATTCTATGTCATTTAGTCTTTGAGAAAATCCATTGGTAAAAAAAGGACCAATTTAGAAATTTACCATTCATGTATGGTTTAAAATATTTAATTCAATTTTTCCTGTTATTAAATGAAGGTTGACAACCACTGAATGGTATAAAGGGTAAAAATCAACGAAATACCTTTTCCCTAATCCATTCTTCTGATTTGTTTTTAGCTAGTTAAACTTTATTTTTCGTCTCCTGAAAAATCAAGAATATGGACTTAAATCCTTTATACTTATCACTACAGATATATTTACGCTAGTAAATAATAGTAAACTGAAAATCGACCTGAACTCACAATAGAGAATTTTAATGACCCACACTCGACTCAGAATCTAAAATGAAAATTAATAATTCATTTAAAAATCTTGCAATTTAAGTTATAAAGTAAATTTTTATTGCTATACAACTGGTAAAGTAAATAATTTAAAATGTAATTACTAACGCACCAAGTTAAAAGTTTTAAAATCTGAAAAATGGATAAATAATAATTTTTAATCATTTAGGTGTGTTATGTACTTCAAGTTTAGTAATAAGTACAAAACTTTGAATAAACACCATAAAATGCAATAGACTCACAACAATTGTTTCGGGTTGAAAAAAACACAGCCATTTATCAGGAGAACAAAGTAGCCACGCGTGCTACAAGCAAAGCGACAATGCACCAAAGGATGTGTTGGCGAATTATGTTTTTGCCTATTAAAGAAATTATTTTGAAAGATATTCTCAAGTTGACCCGACTCATAGGAAAAAAAATTCAATCAACTCAACCCGAACTGCAAGAGAAAAAAATTGTTTTCGACCCGACTGGTGAAATTGGGTTAGTTGAACCAATACGTGACTCAAACTGACGGTCGAATTTCATGACCTATTGCTGAATTTCATGACCTTTTCATGACTTTCATGACCCATTGTTGATTTTCATGACATTTTCATGACCCAGTAGACACCCTGCTAATGGTCAGGGATCAAAGATAATATCTCAATCAAAGTTCAGAGCAGATCTTGCAAGAACATTATGCATGGTATCAAACAAAATCACTCCTAAGCATGGAAGACCTTCGATCATTGAAAAAGAAATTCTGGCAAAAAGCATAGATGACCGTCACCTAACGATATCCGATTGGATCAAACTGGACAGATGCCTCTATATGCAGAGAAAAAGATGAGGTGCATTGCAAAGGATACACTGTAACAAAATGTGAAAAAAGTGGTGTTGGACTGTGTTCTAATAAAATTAATAATTGTTTTAAAAATTTTCATATAATTCGTAGCTTGTACTCATTATCAAGTATCATGAACAATTTATTTTGTATTTTACATTGGTTTTTGTAATATTTTGCAATAAATATTTGTATTCGTAATAAGAATTAGTTATTTTTCAAAGCACTTTGTGGACATTTCCAATCGTAGTTCTTAAATTTCATCAAAGATTTTATCATGGAAAATTACTTTTTCAATTAAAGCCCAATGTTGCCGATTGGCAACAAACTATTTTTTTAGCCGTAAACCATACTTGAAGTAGAATATGATTTTTAAAATTATTTTTCCCACAATTTATTTAAGAAATGAAAGCTGAAAATATTTTTTAATTGATTTTTAAAAAGTCAGGCATTAAGGGTTAATTAGAAGCTGAGATACAAAATTAGTATAAACACTGTTATAGAAAGATTTGTGTCTGACTTTTCCGTGGTTTTCTCGGAAACTTGCATAATGATAAAGACCTTTAGGTCAATCTTTTGAAATATCTTATTTAAGCAGAGAAAAGCAGTAGAAACAATTTTAAATTTAAATTTAGAGTTTAAGTAGAGATGATTTGACTAGTGTAAAAGTATGTTGAACTCAGTAAGCACTAAAAAAATTAACATTAACAAATAAATTTTATTTATGAAAAATAAGATATATAACAATTATAACAGTATATTAACTCATTTTAATCAACATTTAAAGTATAGCACAAATCCATCATTACCTTTTAAGTGCAGAATAAAACCTTTAGATGAAGTTAACACTTTTGATGAATCTTCAAATACAATAACTATTCATAAAAATTAACTCAAAAGTTCTTTTTAAATCCAAAGAAACAATCACAGTATCTTCATAAAAAAAAAGAAGAAAAAGGTTTTAGCTGGCAACACTGTAGATAATCACACAAACTGTAGTTAACACAATTAAATCATTAAAAAAATCAGCGTACGTCATCTCGCGGTCGCCAAGTTGACCAGCGAGGAAAAGGAGAACTTCAGACTACATCTCACGGTCGCCATGTTGACCAGCGAGAAAGACAAACGATGACTTGGAAAAAACACAGGAGTTCATTTGAAGACCATCAACTGCACTAAATTTGGACTGGATTCATTACTATTTAAACTGTTTTAAATTTAACTTATTTTAATTTAACTATTCAAAACTTAACATGATTAGTGCTAAGGCTATAAACAATTTCAACATCATTAAAAATAAAACTTAACAAATTCGTTTCAAAAACACTAGAACATCTTTTAACTTTTTAAAGTTTTAACATTGCGAGATGAAAAACCTATTAATGAGATCAAGCTCATCCTAACCACCAAAACAACAGCCTGAAGCTGCTGCAAGAGACAGCTACTAGAGCTACTCAACTGAACTGAGCTCATACTGCCATACTGGAACTGCTGAGTTGTTCAAATCGTCGTGCTCTTTTGTACTTCACAGAAGTTAATAAATTTGCACATTGACGACATCGATAACGCTACCTAGCGGCCAAAGCCAAAAAACAATTTATAGTAACTATTTCTAAGATAATGGCAACAGTAAAAATAGAAAAGTTATGTAAGCCGAAAATGGCAACCACAGAAAGGTAAACAAACGTCGATGTTTTGATACGTGAAATATTTGAGCAGCGAAATGAACTTTAATAGAAAAAAAAAAGGTAAGTTAAAAACTTTCATAAAAATGAATGTATATATATATATATATAAGAAATTAAATATTTTTTATATGTGAGGACATGATAGTTATCACATAATTCTGGCTTGAATACCGTTAAATATTATTAGTACAAAATGAAAAAACATTCTGGGTTTTCCATGTTTTTCTCTGCTATGCTGTGAATTTTCCTTGTTTCTGTAAAAACTATATCTCAGAATCTAATCTGCACCATATTTTTCTTACTCAGGTATAAATTTGTGTGTATATCGGCCAAAAGATGGTGCTGCTATGTTACAATTTTCCTTCTTTTTGAAAAAGCTATATCTCAAAATCTAATGTACACAGCTTCACCATTTAAGCTGTATTTTAAAACCGAATGTGCACAGGCCCGTAGCTAGATGGGGGCCAGTACAGGCAGTGCCCGACCTGGAGAAAAATTTGCCTGCCCTAGCATATGGTTAGACTTTCGAGAAAAACGTAAAAGGAAAAAAAAAAGAAAAGAAAAGAAAAGAATTTTTTTTTTTTTTTTTTTTTTTTGAAAGGTGAGTCTGTAAATAAAATATTTTGTACCCCCCCCCCTCCACCTCCTCAATTTCAACTCAAGTTCCAGACATGAAACCCATATCATATTTTAAAGCCTTCTTTTTCTCTTTAAATTCTCTCCTTTCAAATAGACTCGATGGAAATTATATTGTTAATTGCAGCTTGACTTTCTTAGTTTTGTAAAGGTTTTCTGTGCCTTTAGTGAAAAGCGATTAAGTGATTTCGGTGAAATTTGTGCTCTTCATACACTAGTGCTACATCACAACTGAACCGGACGCTGTCTTTTTAATTGATGAAACAAGAATTCTGGAAAATTAAACACAACCAAAAAACATTTTATGCCCATAAAGTGCCTATTTTGCATATACACAATTTAGGGCGTAGTAAGAAGGGGGCATTTGCACACTTCTTTAGAGGTCTGCATACACAGAAAGCTTTTCTTACACATTCCAGTTCAGAATAACAATTAAAACTTCGACCAATCCGTCTTGTTTATTTATTTATTTTAATCTATGGTCCGGCCCGCCCTGGAAAAAATCAATTGACAAAACTAGAGCTCACTTAGGAGACTGACAATTACTTGTCAACAGAAATACATTATTGCAGACTGACAGAAGACCACACACAGAGACAGAAAGTGAAACTGAAAGTTTAAATAATTATGAAACAATATAGGTAAGTATTAAAAATAGTTAGTACTGCTAAAGTTTGTTTGTATCAATTTCCGTTTATATCCCATAATATATCCAAATCTTTTTGTGTGACCCTGTCAACGGAACATAAATGTTAATCCAACTATTTTCAAAATAAATAAATAATTAAAATAAAAGGGAAAAAATGCATTTGCACATATGGAAAATGATGTTGATTTCATTACTCTAGAAAGTAGAGAAAAATTAATTAAAAATTAACCTTCATAGTCCTTAGATTCTCTAGACCATAGGACATAAAGAAACATAAACCATGATGTATTTAATTTCTTTTGTTTGATCATGTGCTGAAACTAGTAGCAGCATTTATGTCATTTTGAATAGGGAACTTGTAATTGTGACCTTGCCTTCAATAACATTTTTGAGACATTTTAAAAATATTTATGGAAATCAGAGCGCGAAGAAAGAGACAATCAAATGGTCATATTGAAGTTATGAACACTTTTTAGCAAAACAAAATTTCATGTAACTTAATAGCACATAAAACTGTGTGAAATAAATGATTAAAGAAATGCTTTATTATTTACAATCTTTGTTAATTAATGAATGAAATGCGAAAAAAATTTCCAGGTTGACACTGCCCGGAGAAAATTTAATCCAGACACCTGGCGCGAGTATACAAAAAAAAAAAAAAAAAAAGTCCAACCCTGCCCTGGCTAGAGAACAAATGGAAAAAATAGATCCAAGGACCGGGTCGGACTCGGGTGTCTGGCTCGTGCCCATGCAGTATAAATTATAAATTATTCTGATTCTCCAGTCCATTCAAATAGTAGAAATATCAAATAATGATCAAATTCTATGAGGGAGTCTTTTCATACCTCGGGTAAGCTTTTGGTTCAAAACAAGTCAAATCTTAATTTTTTGTGCATATTTTCCCACTGTGATTGAAAATTATTTTATTTTTTTAGAAACAGAAAAATCATTCAAATATCTGATAGATCTGATAGATCAGCCTGTAAATTAAGTTTCTTTAAAAGTGCCGTATAATGAAGGGAAAATGAGCTGCTTAGAGGAAATATAAAGGATACGGTCTGTTTTTATAGCCTCAAAGTGGAGTCAGTGCAAGATTTCTTTTTCTCTTTTCTTTGCGAGTCATCTCACCACATTCGTTAAATGGCACATTCTTAGAATTATGTGGAGGAAGAACTCAGTAGCCCTGGGAAAAATATCTGAAGTATCCTCTGTAGTTTGAATACCCCTACAAGTGACACCATTTGACAAAGAGCAATACATTTGATTTTCGCCTATGATAAACAAACAGCAGGGCGTTTTTGAAATGGATGGGTCTTTGCAGCCTGGGCGCAAACCGAATCGTTCTACTGTTGCTAATTGTCCGTCTAGTATCAGCAGTATATTGTTATACTAGACCATTCTAGGTTGTGAGAGAATGAGAAAACTGAGTGGGTGGAGGTGGGTGGGAGTAGGTAATGAATAACTATTGAATAGGTCTACAATGAAAGGATCACTTCTAAATTCTCGAGTTGTTTGGAAGGAGGTGCCGTCAATATTCTCATCAATTAGTTAATGTATATTTTGCATTTTCCTCGAGAGTAAAACATTCTGTATTCAGTAAAGAGAAAGTCTTTCAAAAGCAATGTCCATTTGACATTTATTTTCATTCTGTAGCTCTCTCTTTAAACAACTCTTTAAACAATATTTTTTTCTTCCTCTCTTGAATAATTCGCTAAATATATTTTAACGTGAATTATATAATAAATAGCATTTATAATTATGGCATCAAAAAGGAAAATAAATAAATAAATTCTATTACATAATATTTTCAAAAGAAAGCAGCAACTGAAGAGTAAATAGTAAATAAACATTATCAAATATTTGTAATAATTATGTTTTAAAAGTACTTAAAAAAAAAAAAAGAATCATTGAAGTTATACTTAGCATTAGTAGAGTGGACAACGTGAAGTGAAAATGCATTTGTAATAAATAATAATAATAAAACTAAGTAAAAGAGGGTATAATAATATTAAGTATATTATTTTATTTCAATCCTTTATTGTTCTTTATTTTATCCTTTTGCGAAAACTATTTAAATTTATAAAATAAAAATTTGATTTTTTATAAAGTTTTAAAATACTCTCAGGTAATTAATATTTATTTAAAAAAATTTTTTCTTCTATTTTTCATCCTCGCAGATTTAATATATATTCTCAACATATTTTGTTATTACTTTGTTGATTTACTTATATGTTAACTTTATTTATTATTATTTTTTTTTTATAATAAATTTAATGTGAATTTTTAGCACTGAAACATAAAAATACTCTTAAAAAATAAACTTATATTTACCAAAAAAACATTTTAAAATTAAAGAAAAGAACAAAATAAAATTTTGAATTTTATTTTATTTATGTACTTTTCAAAAAATTTTATATACTTGATATTGTTATATTTCAATGTTTATGTAAACAACTTTTGTATAATTCTACAACAATAATATTAAAACTAGTTCGTCTAGGCGGACTCTGCTAAGTTTTCCGTCATATTCTTGTTTTCATTTTCTCCTAGAGAGCATATTATATTCATTTTAAGAGAAATGAAGATTTATTACTCGGCACGTTCGCAGAATAATATGAAGTGCCTTACCTACTTGGCAACCCAAAATACGCTTTGATACATTTACCGTATCTTAATTCATTGTTTAATTTTTTACCCCATTTTATTAAATTCAATTCTTGTTTGTTTGTATGTATGTTTGTTTGTTTGTCCAGTACAAATCTTGCAATCGATTTTTTACTAACCTCCCGACTAGCTAGACATTTGAAACTTTCAGAATAGCTCAGAACACGGTGACAATGCACTTTTTAAATACTTTTAGCCAACTGCTTTGGGTCTCCGCTGCCTTCGACAGCATTTATATGATTCCAAAAAGAGTTTATTTAACAAACTTCCTGATTAACTAGCCATTTGAAACTTTCAGAATAGCCGAGATCAAGGAGATAATGCATTTTTAAGATACTTTTAGCCAACTGTTTTGCGTCCCTGCTGCCTTCGGCAGCATTTATTATATAATTCAACAATTAAGTAACTTCTTCACTAGCTAGACATTTGAAACTTTCAGAATAGATCAGAACATGGTGGCAATGCATTTTTTAAATACTTTTAGCCAACTGTTTCGGGTCCCCGCTGCCTTCGACAGCGTTTATTATATGTTTCAACAATCATGTGACTTCCGAACTAGCTGGATATTTGAAAATTTCAGAATATCTCAGAACACGGTAACAATGCATTTTTCAAATACTTCTAGCCAACTGTCTCGGGTCCTTGCTGCCTTATTATCGGGTCCTTGCTGCTTTATTATATGATTCAGCAATCAGTTAACTTCCCGACTAGCTAGATATTTAAAACTTTCAGAATAGCTGAGAACAAAGTGACAATGCCTTTTTAAAATACTTTTAGCCAAATGCTTTGGGCCCCCACTGCCTTCGGCAGAGCTTATTATATGGTTCAGCAATCATGTAACTTCCCGACTAGCTGGATATTTGAAACTTTCACAATAGTTCAGAACACAGAGACAATGTATTTTTTAATACTTTTAGCCAACTGTTTCGGGTCCCCACTGCCTTCGGCAGCATTTATTATATTATTCAAAAGAAAATTTATTTAACTAACTTCTCGACTAGCTAGACATTTGAAAACTTCAGAATAGCTCAAAACACGGTGACAATGCATTGTTTTAATATTCTTAGCCAACTGTTTTGGGTCCCCGATGCCTCAAGCAGCGTTTATATGATTCAACAGAAAATTTAAAAACATGGTATATAAAAGGATCTTTTTATCTTGTAATTATTTAGAGTCATTTTTTTATTTTCGTTTTCAAGCAACTCCATAGTGTTGAGCAAATCACAAATCTCGAATAACTTACAAAGTTTCAAAAACAAGGTGTAATCCACAGTTAGTGAAGATCTCGCCAGTATCATAAATATTTATCCATATTTATATTTAAATATTTATCCAACATTTGTATGATAAAAATAATGCTCATAATACACGTGTATGTAAATTTTTGCTCTATTCTGCCATGTTAAGAAAACTGTAAATCTTAAATAATTTACGAAGTTTTAAACGTAGAATGTTCATAGTTTTAATGATGTTCGTACGAGCATTATAAATGATATTTTAAAACTAGTATATTCTTTTATATGAAAATAACTTTCATAGTATACATTTATGCGAATTTTTTACCTACTCTTCAATATTAAGAAAACCCTAAATTTTCAGCAACTTGTGAGGTTTACAAATTAGAATATTAAAACATATACACTGTAAAAAAAATATTTCTAAAATAGGTAAAAATTTGTAAGATATGGTAAAGCAATGTTCCAAATTGGAAAGTTCTGTTTATAACCCAAATCTATCTATTTTGAGTTTACAAACTTGTTATGTATGGTTCACTATCTTATTTTATATTTTTGTCAATAAAAAATAAAGATGTTGTTTAAAATATTATATCACTCACCTCTTGTAAAAAAAAAAAAAACTAACATGCGTAGATGATCTAAACAAAATATAAACATTTTGTATGTATACGTATGTACACTGCAAAAAATAAACCCCAAAACAATTCTATCCAAAATTGGTCTCGTATCCAATTTAGGTTGAAATTTTGGGTTATAAACAGAACTTTCCAATTTGGAACATTGCTTTACCCAAATTTAATTTTGCCAACCACCTAAATTTAATACTTTAGTTCATTTTGAAAAATCTAATTGTTGGATCCAAATACTGTTTGCACCCCTGGAATGAGAAAAACCGCCCCTTTCATTTGATACCAAATTTTTAAAGATTGGATCGATATTTCTAATTTATTTGGGCAAATAACGCTGCTTAAGGTCAGAATTGACTCATTTATTAATTGACATAGGTTGACGTTTTAATTACTATCTATGCAACCAACTAAAATTTTTAAATTCTGTTTTCACTATCCCCCCGGGAAAGCTCCTGAGCATCCGTACGTCAATTTTTGTACTTCTGTATTCAATAAGGGCTGAACATATAGAAGAACAGACAGACATACATGCAAACCTTTCCTTTTATTATTATAGATTATAGTTGTGAATTTTTAACTAAATTAAAAAAAATTACAACCTGCAAAAATAGAAAAGCAATTATATTTCTTTTGTTTTCTATCACTGTAATCTTAAAGTCTTGAATAATTTAAATTCAAGATTTTTAAATTAATTATCAAAAGATTCAATTTATACATAATTTTTAAATATCCATAAGAATGTGGGTTTCAAAGAGTGTTAACTTGTTATCAAATTAAATAATATTTGGAAGTACTCACATCCAAATTATAGTGAATTAACTGATATAAACAAATATAACTGATATAACTAGCTAACAGAGAGAGTGTGGTACCAAAAAAAAAAAAAAAAAAAAAACTGCTGAGAAGTAGCTGTAGAGGATAATATATTTTTTTAGAAAAATATCAATATTTTGATTTTGGTTAATACCCCTGCAGGTAAGCATAGCACTGTTAGGAACCTGGTGTTATTAAGCAAGATCTGTTTGAACAGCTAGTATCACCATTGTGTCCATTTGGAAGAATCCACCTCCAAGTGTGTAGAGGAACACCTTTGAGATGTGCATGTTTATACACAATGGAGAGCCTTTCTATGCTCTCTAATGGGAACAGCTAACAGCCTTTAAAACTAATTAGCATGCTAATAAAACCCACAGTCACGCATGCCTGAGTGAAACAGAGAGGTCCATATCATTCCCATTGGTTAAGGCTAACAGACTTCTCTAACTTTCATGCCACTTAACAGCCATTCAGACATGTCTCTATTTAGACTGAGGTTCATATTCAGGTTTAGAGAAGAAAGGGTTCTATAGCTGTCTTGGACTAGATGCTCAGGTCAAGTCTATAGAATCCCTGGTATCCTGGGTGCTACAGTTTGGGGTTCCTGCTAGATTTTACACACAAATTCTGTGGCATAATCTCTATGTCATAATTATCAAAATAGCATAATTTTAATATTTTCTGGAGACTGTTGGTACAACCAAAAGAGCTCTCAAGCACCTCAGTAGTTGGTATGAAAGATGGTGCCATCTGGTTATGGATAAAAGCATTACCTGTAGATATGTCTCATCTAGTTAGACAGAGACTTAAATTAACATTTTTAACCCTGTCTAGATATTAAAAAGTTTCAAGCATCACAATTAAAAGATATATATGAATGAGCACTCAATAAAAATAAAATTACCTAGGAATATCTTTTGGCTTATGTAAGCTCAGCTCATCTTCTAGATCACTTAATTTGGCTTTAAGATCATTTCTTTCATAAAGAATATGTCTCAATTCATCTAAAGTGAATCTGGGCCGATTAGGATCATCTAAATGTATAACAAGTTTGCCCCGCATATCCATAGTTTGTTTAGTCTAAAAAGAGCAAGAAAAAAATTAAACATAAATGGTGACTTTGAACAATTTTTTAAACTAATATTACATGAAGGAATAAATATTTTCAACAGTTCAGAAGACAAGAGAGATAAATGCTTCACTATGAAGCATAATATTTTTAAACATAACCATCTACAGACATCTTTTTTACAAGCAAAAATGACCAGAAGATCAGAATACAAAACACTATACACTTTCACCTTTAAAAAAAAATGAAATGAAATTAATTCATTAACTCCTTAACTATCTCATAATTTTCAAGAAAACAGTAAAAAAAGTGTTTATTTATTTATTTTTTTAAATTCAAGAAAATTGTATAAAATAAAGTGTATGAACAATATATGTATTCATATACACTAATTTATTCAAAAGGACTTAGAATTATATTTCTATAAACTTATGTCTTATTAAAAAATCCTTTTTTATTACGAAGATACATTTTGGATACTCCGCATCCATCTTCATTGCGTTGATGTGACTGTCTCTTCATCTGGTTTTACTCTTCATCTTCATAGCTCCCTTCACTTCATATTGTTTTTCTATTACATGTTGCCAAATTGTTGGAATAAGACTTGTAAAGGAGAAATCCACCACAGACAAAAGAAGCTTATCCATTGGCTGTGAAGTTTGAAACAAAACGTTGTTGAAAAGATGAATATAGTCAAAGTCTTGAGAATTTTACATAGTTTTTATTAAATGTTAGTTATTAAAGAAATCACATGAAGACAAATACAAGTTCACACATAAAAATTATTTGCAACGCAATAATCCCAGAAATTCCAGGTATCAAGGGAGAGAGAGAGGGCAGAGCAAAAATAGGTATCTGTAAAGGAGAAATCCACCACAGACGAAAGAAGCTTATCCATTGGCCGTGAAGTTTGAAACAAAACGTTGTTGAAAAGATGAATATAGTCAAAGTCTTGAGACTTTTACATAGTTTTTATTAAATGTTGGTTATTAAAGAAATCACATGAAGACAAATACAAGTTCACACATAAAAATTATTTGCAACGCAATAATCCCAGAAATTCCGGGGATCAAGGGAGAGAGAGAGGGCAGAGCAAAAATACTACATCTTTACTATATCGTGAAAAGAGCAAAAACTGTGGGTCAGCTTTTTTCTATCGCACGGGGAGAACCATCCGGAAGGGAAGTCATATGATTGGATTATCATTATTTTCGCCAAAATGCATGCCAATTCTAATTCTTTGTTTTGAAGAATAAAACAATGTTAATTTTTTGAATTTGTAATGATGGTTTATAATTGTATTAACCCTTTAATCGCCAACATTATGCCAAGCGACAGTTTGACTAGAGAAAATGACCGTTATGAATAGAAATCATTAATATTGCGTAATTTGAAATAAATTACTTCCGGTGTTGAAATAATATAAATTCTGACAATGAGTTTTCTTGTTTTATGACTATTTGAGAACACTTTTTTTTATAATTATGTTTAATGTCAGAATTTCCGTTAGATATTATTTCTTTTATTTTCTTTTTATCCCATAAAATAAAGTACTTTTCTATTTAATAAGATAAACATTTTATTTATGATTTAGATATAAAACATATACAATTTAGATTTCTGAATGATGTGTGTTATTGTTTTATGTTAATAAATAGTGTAGGTCGTTGTTATATTTTTTAATTCTTATAAATATATAGTTGTTTTTATTTTTTTTATTTAGAGAAATAATTTGGTTAGGCCGTATCGTAAATCATATAGCAACAACAAACCAATAAATTAATACACCAGGCACTTTCGGTTTCGAAATATTTAGTTGATTTTTATTTACTTCTGGACATCAAATAGAAGAGAACAAAACCAAGACAAATGCAAACTATCTCTTACTAAAGATTATCCATTCATACGATATTTCAATCGCATTATAAAATTGAAAATGATATGCATTATTGAGCTAATACAAAAGAAATCTTTTTTTACATACCATTTCCATTCCTTCTAGATGTCTCATTTTTCAGAACTTATTCTTCTGAAATACATACGTTACATCCCGACCCGAACAAAAAAGAGAGGGATCTGCTTAGGGGAATCCCCTAATTTTTTTTACCAACGCCGAGCAGGGTTGCCGGAGAAAACAAACGCGCCAAATGGCAGAATTAAAAAAAAGCTAAATGTAGCCAACCAGGCATCTTAAAGATTTAACTTATGAAAGTTTTAAACAAAAGAAGGCTGATAATTAGCCAAAAATAAAGGACAGTGACTGATTAAACTGAAACAGGAAGTGACATATTATCTATATTTTAGTTTTCTCATTGGCTAAAGTTAAAAAAGAACCGTTCGCTTTCAAATAATGGAAATGACGTATGATGGGTGACACTGAATATAATTGGCTGAAATTTAAAGATAGATTTTTTATTATTTTATAATATTGCTTTACTTTCTTTCTTTTTTTTTTTTTAATAAAGAAAGTTTCTAGAAGGAATGGAACAATCTGGAAAGTTTGGGTTTGAAAAAAGAACAAGAATTTCATTGATTTTGAGAACAATGAAAATGAATTAAAGATACATTGATACTTAAAATATCATTTTGAATAAAGCCACATAAACAAAAACAAAATGATTTCTTTTTCTCAAGAACTGGAAATAAACATGGTATAATTTTATAATGACAAAAAAATAATGATATGAAGTGGGGGAAACACCACATACCCGACAGCCAGGAAAAAAAAAAAAAAATTGAACGTAAAAGGTGTAATATTTTACACAACAGAGATTTTTTTTTTTTTTTAATTTACATATCATTGTTATATTCAATTAGGACAAGCAATAGGGATGTTCATAACAGGATGCAATTTGAAATACTTATACACAATGCAAAAATATCAATTTGACATACATATTGGATGATCATGTTATATGTAATACACCAAGAAATATATAAAGACATGTTGTCATTTTATCAGGAGAAAAAAAATTATTCATCTATAAAAGACACTTTCAAATAAAATATACTATATTGAAAATGATCTTGTCAAAATACAACCACTAGGAATAAAAAATGAGAATAAATAAATACCTCAAAAACCATCCATACATTCACAAGAGGAACAAATATCTCAAGATTTAAATAATAAACAATATTAATTCGAAATCATTACGAATGTAAATTCTGTTCTCTATATTTAAACAATTCCCTTTCACAAAAGAAATATCTTGTTATTTCAATTATTGTGAGAAAAAAAAAAATATATCAAACAATAATTATATACACTTGAAATCAGTAATATGAATAATATAATCATATACCATAGCATGAAGTCAAGTTATGCACAGATATCCTTTTTTTTTCTTTTTTAATCATTATCATCACCATTTTGTCAGATGCAGTAATTTAATTTACAGTTCTATATATTTTACATTTTAACACACACATACAATAATACAAATAATTGTATCATATACCAGTAAAATTATAACATTCAAAACAATATCTGGCCAGTAAAACCGAGAAAAGAAAAAAAAATTAACACTTATTTAACAAAACACATGATCATGTAATTATTTATAGAACCATCTTTGTATACACATACAATCATATACACAATATCATGAGATCTCATAATACCATTTTGATTATGCATGCCTTTTAATATTCATACATATTCTTTTTTTTTTTTTTTTTTTTTAAACAGATAAACCAATTTGATATTCTATATTTTTACCATAACACAATTGGGAATAAGATATAACCATATATGTGCAAGAATATATTGTATTACACAAAATATACACAAAAGGTATAATGTGTTATAATATTATAGTACAGTAAAAAAGGAAAACTGTGTCAATCATAATACACAGAAAAGGTAACAATAACCATAAACAGAATTTAATGATGACCAATAATACTCAGTATTACATTAATAGAGTACTCATTGATAAAAGAAAAATACATATATACATTGGTAAAATCTCCAGTGGCATTGTTTTAAAATCCACTTACATATATTTAATACCACCATAAAAAAAAAACTAATTATCCTTCTATTTATTTATTTTATTTTTTATTTCAGAAAAAATTTCAGTAATTTTATTAAGCTGTGAAATACACTGAAAATTTTTGCTCTCCGACAGAACCACACAATCAAGTATTTTCTAATATTTGTTGATTAATTTTTGTGAAAAAAAAATACATATGTGTCTCTAAATTAAATGTAAACTGTAAGTAAATGTAATGACATAAACGTGATTATTCTTTGAAAATGTATCTAAGAAGCTTATATAAATCCACAGATACATAACATACATAATTGAAAAACATTGTTCAAATGAATGTATAACATGCCTGCATAACAATCAGACGTTTTCCTTTTTTCCTTTATTTCAATTAGTTTAAAATAAATATTATGCTGAGATAAAAAAAAATATGTACCATCAGAACAGATCGAAAACAATTCAGAAAACATCACAAGTATATGTTTACACAAATTTTAATATATATAATCTTTTAAGAAGTTTCATTACTTCCATAGTAACGAGATTATCACTCTATATTTTTTCTTCCTTTTTATCACCCTTCATAACAATAATAATGGCTTAACCTTAAAGTGAAATCAGTATAATAAGGAAGTATAAAATCTGTCAATGGGTGACACATTATTTTCTTTGCCCCCCCCCCCCTTTTTTTTTTTCTTTTTGACAAAAAGGACTTGCATTTGATAGACGGTCACAGATATGAAATGATAATAACATTATTTTTTCTTAATATGGATATTGTATTGTATTATGAAAAATGATGACATACAATAGTGCAAAATGATTGTCTTATGCATCAGAAAAAAAAAATATTACTTTATATCTACCCCAAAAAAAATCTTATTTTTGCATACAAAAAAAGTATAAGGATTCTCAATTCACAACAGATGTAATTGATGAAATTTTATGTATTGATAGGTGACAAATAAATTGAAATTATCAGAAAATAATTACATAAAAACCCAAAACAATGTAAACAACAATAATTAATCTGCAATCTATTATGAATTAGACTTTTATTCCCCTTACCACATGTTAATTAGAAGGTGTGTCTGTCTACAAAAATCATAAAATAATAACACATACCTCAAATTTTTCTGACCAGCAGAAAGTAGAGGAGAAAAAAAAAATTATAATTAAAAGGATGATTAACAGTGAAACACTGTCTGTGCACCTGCAGCGCTCCAAAGCATGTAGACGAACACAGCCTCTAAGGAAAAAGAAAAAAAAATATTAATAATAATGATATTGAGTATCAGCATTTTTCTGAATTTTATCTCGTGGTCTGAGGGTATACGATGAACTGTCATCATTGTGGCACTGTCTATTTCTATCCTGCAAATTAGGGGTAAGAGAGACCAGTTTCTGGATTGGTGTATTAGAGTCATTATTGTTTAATGGAGCTTGCATATTCCCTGAACCATACTTTAAATTGTCTTTTCTTTTCTGTATTTTTATAACTCTATTGGTGTGAATTAACATTGGAGAACGATTTTGATCTTTGATAGATTGGATTTGGAGAATCACAGGTGAAATCACTTTTACAACACGAAAACGCCCTTGTAATTTTTTTTCAAAAACATTAGGAAATTTTATGTACACATGATCATTAACTTTGATTGGTGAAAACTTATTCTTTTGTCTTGATCTTTCATAAACTTTTTGTCGATTTTCTTCGTTATTCATATATGCTTGGTAGTATGTTTTATCAAGTACTTCAATTAATTTATGGATGTCATATGCTGAGTCTAAAATTTTCCACTGTGGGTGACCTTTATAGTTTAAATATACATCATTAATTTCTCGACCAAAGTGTAGCAAATTAGGCGTACATTTTGTTGCAGGATGGATTGTATTATTATAAATACTCTGATGAATTTTTGCAGCTGTTGCTAAATCAAAACCATGGGAAGCCATGGCATTTAATGAGGATTTTATTTGAGTATTGACACGTTCTGAACATCCATTTGCCTGAGGGTGGGCTATTGTTGTATGTTTTAAATATATGCCCAAAAGTTTATTGAAAGCATCAAACATATTGCTTGTAAATTGTGATCCTTGATCAGTAAGGATAATTTCAGGTCTACCATGAGTTGCAATGTATTGTATTAAAGCATTTGTAACAGCTGGAGCAGTTATGTTATGTAATGTATATAATTCCAAGTGTCTTGAGAAATGATCAAGAGCTGTGAGGATGTAGGTATGATTCTTTAAAGGGCCCAGAATATCCATTGAAATTTTTTGATTAGGTTCAGTAGGTGCAGGAGCTGCCATAAAAGGTGCTATGTTATGTTTGTGGTTTTTATTCAACAGACATGTTTCACATGACAGCACATAATTATGTACATCTGCAGTTATTGTTTTCCACGTATACCTTTTTCTCAAATTTTCAAAAGTTTTTTTAATACCAGGGTGGGATATATGAGCAATTCGAATTGCTTTCTCTCTTAAAGACTCGGGTAAAACTACCCTATGTAAGTCAATATTTTCTGGAGTAAAAAATTATTATAACATAATAAATTATTTTGATGATTTATATAATAGCATTTATTACGTTTGTTTATTTTATTTTGTTGGATGTCTTGGAAAATTTTTTTTAACTCAGTATCTTTCTGTTGTTCATTGAAAATAGTATTTTCAGATATTTCCAAATTAGTATCAGTGACAGGATTCTGTGTCAAACAAAATAAATTTTCCTTTTTATTTTCATTTTCTTTTAAATTTTGCATTTGTAATTCTATTTCATTATGTAAATTAGTTTGCTGATCAGTAATTGGGATTATTTCTTGTGAAAAAATGATATCTGGGTTATTGTTTAGGTTATCTGTTGTTGGATTCGTAGTTCTGCTTAAGTAATCGGCAAGCACATTATCTTTTCCTGCAATGTGTGTAAATGTAAAGGAAAATTCCGATATTTCTAATAACCAACGTGTGGTTATATCTGCAGGTGATGATGATTTTGCATATCTATCTAAAGGTTTTGCATCACTTAATATGAAGAAATGTCTTCCAAAGATATAATATTTAAAAGCATTAAGTCCTTTATATATTGCATATAATTCTAATTTTATGGCAGGATAACGTTTTTCTGCATCAGTTAACGTTTTTGAGTAATATGAAATGGGTAACAATTCCTCATCAAACTTCTGCATCAATACTGCAGAGATTGCATTTTTTGATGCATCAGTGTTAACGTAAAATTCTTTCTCCCAATTAGGTAAGTTTAGTATAGGTTTCTTGAAGAAACATTGTTGTAGTTTCTGGAATGCATTTTCATGAATATCTGTCTATGCAAATTTTGTTTATGGTTTGGTAAGATCAATTAGGGGTGAAGCCAATTCTGCAAATGATTCAATTAAATTCCTATAAAATGAACATGTTCCAATAAATGATTTTACTTGCTTTTTAGTTTTTGGGCGTGGAAAGGAGACTATTTTTTCTATATTACTTGAAATGGGTAAAATTTTGTGATTGTCAATCTTAAAACCCAAAAAGTTTATGTTAGTTTGCATAAATGTGCATTTTTCTGATGACAATGTTATGTTATTTTCAATTAAGGTTTCTAAAAGCTTAGTAATTTTTGCTTTCATTTCTTGAAATGAGTTTGCCCCTACCACAATGTCATCTTGATAAGCATAACATTCAACCTGAGAAATCTGTATTATGGTATCAATCAAGTGTTGAAAACATGAACTTGCTGTGCGTAAGCCAAAGACGAGTCTTAAAAAGGTAAATACACCAAATGGTGTAGTAAATGACAGTTTATCTTGCATCTGTTTGGGTAAATCTATCTGCCAATATGCAGATGGTAAATCCAGTGTTGAAAAATATTTAAATTTTGAAAGGTTAACTAGTAGATTCTGTATCTTTGGCAGTGGGTAATTTGATGGTATAACAATAGCATTTAACAGACGTAGGTCCAAAGCCAATCTGTACTTGATAGGTTTTTTAGGGTCTGTTTGTTTTTTCTTGACCAGAAGCATGGGGCAAGCCCATGTCGAATCTGATCTTTTTATAATATTAGCATCAATCATTTCTTGTAATTGATCAAGGGCTTCTTGTTCTAAGGCTTGGGGTATGGGAAAAGGAAGGGCTTTAATGGGATGTGCATTTATCATATTTATTTCTGGTTTTATCAAGTCTGTGTGACCAAGAGTTTTTAAAGATTTTGAAAACACCTGGGCTTTTTGCTTAAGTAATTGTAACATTTCTTTCCTTTCTAAATCATTCAAATGTTCTAACTTAAAGTCATTTTCATTAAAATCCTTTTCTCTTTGTTCAACAATATCTCTAGAAGGTTGTATTAAATTGCAAAAATATTCATTCTCATCCTGTTGAAAATTATATTCCTCAATATCCCCAAGTTATACATTTGTATAATATCCCAAAAGGGTATTTTTTCTGATATGAACAGTTTGTTGTGATGTATTAAAAATTGGAATAAGAAAAACATTATTTTTTATGTGAGACAGAGAATGTATAGATTTATGTACAGTAATTTCTTTATGATTAAATGTTGGAGAAAATAGGAAATATTCTTGGGGGTTAGAATTGTATTTGACTTGAACATAAGTGCATGCATTCGGAGGTAGGATGACTTTCCGTGTTGTATAAATATTGTTAGTTTGTACACTTTTATGAATACTTTGATTATGTTTCTTGCTATGTTCACTATGATTCATAATTTGATTCCCAGAGTCATTGGTTGAGTTATCATACATTTGGTATGAATTTACATAATTATCAATGATATGATTGTTTGTATAATTTTTATTATACGAGTAATTTTGAGAATACCACTTTTCATTACTATGATCACAACAAGTCACATCTTTTGTATTAAATTTTTGATGCACACTTAATCTGTCAGATTCCATATATTCAACATTGGGATTATTTTCTACAAACAAAGTATTATGGTGTATTATATTATTTAGTGAACAACCATCATTTTCATTATTTTTGTCAAATGTGACAAATGGAATATGGATATCCTTGATTAATACAGATTTAAAAGAAGGTATAATTGATATTCCATTTTTATTAATGAAGTCATAGCCCAATATGATTTGAAAATTGTTATTATCAATATTGGTGATAAAGAAATTATGATGAAAAAAAATTTTTTAAACCCTGAAGCATACCCTTACACACCCTGCAAACTTTATTTGTGAATTAATAGTTGAAAGAGTCACCTGTCGACCCAAAAACTTATATGTAATATTAGATTTTATGGCATTAAAACACTCTTGATCAATTAAACAGACAGATGAGCCAGTATCGATTAATGAAGTTAAATTCTGACCTTGCATATTAATGTTTATACATGGCAGGAATTCATTATTTTGAAATGAACTATAAATAACATGTCTATCTAATTCAGTTGTTTTATTGCAACTGTCGGTTTCAAAAGTTTCAATCTCTTTGATTTCTGTATTTGAATTATTTTGAGTCTGTGCAAATTCTGTGACTTGAGTAGTTTCATTATGTTGAGAATTATGGTTGGATTTAATTTCTGGCAAAGAAGAATTGGAGTGCAGAGTGCCAGATATGTCTGCCTCCATATTTAGTTTAAATTAGGATGCTGACAAGAATGACTACTTGGCTGTAATGCCTCATTACTTACTAATTTGTTTTCATCACTTTGTGTATGCATATTCCGGCAAAAATTCTTAAATTCAAAACAATTTTTTAGAAGGTGATTAAAACGTCCGCAAAATGCACAATGTTGGCTAGTAAATGTGTTTGGTCTGCCTCTCTGATGAAATCTTTGTGATGAAAATTTCCTTTGTTTATACTTATCCTGAAATTTGTGAAAATTACTTCTGTTATACCAATTTTTTTTATATGCAAATTTATTACCAGCATATTTTTTTTGCTGACTAACTCTTCCTGGAATGTCATCGTTTGTATTATCCTTATCAATTTCACTTTGTTTATCAATGTGAAACATTGGCATTTGTTCATACTGTTTGACAGGAGACGCAAAAGCATCGTATAGGTCCTGAAGTTGTTCCGTGCGATTTAGCGCGACATCATAATTTGTGAAATTTCCTCTAAGATTTTTAGTTTAAGTTTTTTTGGTAACGCTTTGACAAATAAATTGAATTTTACTGCTTGTAAAACTGAATCGTCGACGTTTGGATATGCCAGCTTTATCTGTTTGTTCAACCTGTAAGCAAAGTTACGCACGGATTCGTCATGTTCAGGTTTAATATTTGAAAAGTTTTGTAGAAGGATATTTTTGTTACCCTTAATTGAAAAAAAATTCTCAAATTCGGTCCGTAGTGTTTTTAAATTATTAGTTTTATTTACAGCTTGTGATTCTAGATAAAAGTTTAATGCCGGACCTTGTATCTTAGATCTAAATAAAGCCAGCATTTCTTTTTCATTGTAAGAATTCAATTCCTGTATGTCTTGTAATTGATCGAAAAAAAAAGAAACAGTATTTGGGTTACCGTCATACGGTAATATGTTCAAAGATAAGTTGCTTTTCGGAGGCATGATGTAAATCAAAACTTATTCATATAAGTATGCAATTATCACTAATCACTAAATGTTTTCAACTATCATTATCAGAAAAAAATTTTTTTTTGACTTCATACCCATATAAATTGCAACAAGAAACATTATTAAATTATAAGCATTTTAAAAATTCAAATATTTTCATATTTATGAATATATACGAAGTTGCAGAATTCCATAATAAATCTTTATGTAATTTTCTTTTTGTTTGCGTCATACCATTTTTTTTTTTGATGTCCAGAAGAAGGTCACAGAACCAAATGTTATGTTTTTTTAATTCTTATAAATACATAGTTGTTTTTATTTTTTTTATTTAGAGAAATAATTTGGTTAGGCCGTATCGTAAATCATATAGCAACAACAAACCAATAAATTAATACACCAGGCACTTTCGGTTTCGAAATATTTAGTTGATTTTTATTTACTTCTGGACATCAAATAGAAGAGAACAAAACCAAGACAAATGCAAACTATCTCTTACTAAAGATTATCCATTCATACGATATTTCAATCGCATTATAAAATTGAAAATGATATGCATTATTGAGCTAATACAAAAGAAATCTTTTTTTACATACCATTTCCATTCCTTCTAGATGTCTCATTTTTCAGAACTTATTCTTCTGAAATACATACGTTACATCCCGACCCGAACAAAAAAGAGAGGGATCTGCTTAGGGGAATCCCCTAATTTTTTTTACCAACGCCGAGCAGGGTTGCCGGAGAAAACAAACGCGCCAAATGGCAGAATTAAAACAAAAGCTAAATGTAGCCAACCAGGCATCTTAAAGATTTAACTTATGAAAGTTTTAAACAAAAGAAGGCTGATAATTAGCCAAAAATAAAGGACAGTGACTGATTAAACTGAAACAGGAAGTGACATATTATCTATATTTTAGTTTTCTCATTGGCTAAAGTTAAAAAAGAACCGTTCGCTTTCAAATAATGGAAATGACGTATGATGGGTGACACTGAATATAATTGGCTGAAATTTAAAGATAGATTTTTTATTATTTTATAATATTGCTTTACTTTCTTTCTTTTTTTTTTTTTTAATAAAGAAAGTTTCTAGAAGGAATGGAACAATCTGGAAAGTTTGGGTTTGAAAAAAGAACAAGAATTTCATTGATTTTGAGAACAATGAAAATGAATTAAAGATACATTGATACTTAAAATATCATTTTGAATAAAGCCACATAAACAAAAACAAAATGATTTCTTTTTCTCAAGAACTGGAAATAAACATGGTATAATTTTATAATGACAAAAAAATAATGATATGAAGTGGGGGAAACACCACAGTCGTATGTATAATTAAAATTGTATAATTTTTAATGACATTTAAAAATAATTCTTTCTTCAAATGCCTAAGAATAAATTATGTAAATATCTCACTTAAAATTTAATTATTTTTTTTATTGCAATAATGCATTAATTTATCATTAGATTTTATTTTATTTAAAAATTCAATTAAAATTTAACCAAATATATGTGAACACCTTCACAAGACTATGCTCTCAGTCATTTACAGATTGGGTATTAGTAACTATTTCAATTGCATCCTATTTTAGTGCAAAGTGATGATTGTTATAAGGGCTATTTTTTTTTAGTGTTAAGAGATTTTAAGTTAATGGGGTTAATATTACGATTAGTGGATAAAGCAGTGGTTATTTTGTTAAATTTTAAATCAGAGAGATATTCTTTTTCATGGTTTTTAATACGGCATTTTGTCATCCCTATGTAACAAGCTTTTTTTACTATTTTCATGTTCAAAATTAATTTTGTAGATACCTGCAGTGAATTTATAATTTATTTGATCTTTTTCATTACTTAGGCATTGAAAAACATTTTTATTTGGTTTTATTGGGATGTTAATATTCAGTTTTTTAGCTTCATTTTTCATTTTTATGCTGGTGCCATTACAAAACTGAATAGAAGTGATGAAGGTAGGTTTAGTATTTTGCATGTTATCAATGGTATTTAAGTACCATTAGAAAGTTATTTAAATGTCTGTCCTAAAACACAATAGATTAACATTTTTTGAGTGACCCTGTACACAAACCAGTTGTACAGGGCCTATTAATGCCATATTAAATAAGAAACATTCCACAGTGAACTTAAATAGCATATATCATTTCCTTAAAATTCTGAAAATATTTACGGACACTGGAGGTGGGCAGATGGACAGATAGACACATGGGCAGTTGAACAGACAGATACACAAATTCAAATAATATTCATACTTAAAAATTGTTTGTAAATGTTAAAAACACTTAATGTAAACACAAAATGGAAATTCCACTAAATTTCCAATAATATCCCTTAATGTAACTGAATATGGCCCTGTAAATGTTAATGATAATCATACTATTATTCTATAGAAAGCATTCTTTTATGCATATGAACAACATATTTTAATTTTATTAAGATTTGTGCAAAGTTGTTAAAATTTGATTTATAAAAATACCTCCCATAGAACACACTGTTTTGGAATAGTGTTGAGTGTCCCTGTACATAAACTAGTGGTGGTAGGACTCTATTTTCTATAGAAAACATCTGATAGTGAACTTGAATAACATATTTTAGAGATGCCAATTTTCAATAAGAACTATCAGTAATCAGAGTTATATACTTATGCAACGGGGAGAAGTGGACCGTGTGTTTCGTATATTGTTGTATAATCTTAAAATACTTTAAATAAAGGATAAAGAGAATCTTAAACTCTTACACCAACATGGAATTCTATTCTTGTTTATTTCCAGCCATTACAAAACTGTTGCCACAAATCACAACCTAATACTTTACGTAACATCCTTCCCCTTTTACTTATTAAGAAATTTAGATTAATAATTTTCCATACATTAGTTATACAAATTTTCACATTATACATTTATCCCTTTCCTTTTTTAACATCTCTGAAATAAAATACAACCCAATATTAGAATAAAAAATAGTCAACAGTTCTAGTCTCTATATCTTGAAGGCACTTTTACAACTCGTCCTGACTTAGTGGTATATTGAGGTCTTTCTTGCATCACACCAGTGTTCACTTCTTGTGGTACAGAAGGATTTTTCTGATTCACTTCGGCATCTGGATTTGGTGTTGGTACAACTTCATTGGTTGACCTTCGAATTGTCTTAGTTGGAGTCGAGACATCCGGTACATGTGTTGTAATCTTCTTTTGGTGAGGCGTTCCTCGAAGAAACATTCTATTTCTCACATAGGTTTGTCCATTATCTGTAGTGACTTCAAATCTTCTCGGTGTTAAAGTCTTTGTAACTACAGCTTTCTTCCAGGTTTCATTTCTTTTGTGAGGTTGCATGTATACTACATCTCCTTGTTTATATTCAGGCAGAGCATTTTTCTTATTATCACATTCAGACTTCTTCTGTCTTACATCTTCTTTACGTTGAGTGATTTCAGGATACGAGTTGAAAGACGGCTTGAATAAAGAACTTGAAGTTGGCACTAGAGTTCTTGTCCGCTTACCAAGAAGTAGTTGCGCTGGACTTTTCCCAACATTTTCAATTGGAGTATTTCTATAATTTAAAAGACCTAAGTAGGGATCTTCTTTTGCAAAAAGGCTCTTTTTCATAATCTTCTTCACAATTTTCACAGCCGACTCAACTTGACCATTTGATTTACTGTTGTAAGGACTGGTTTGCTTGTGTTTAATATCCCAAGCTTCACAAAATTTGTTGAATTCATCAGATCTTAGTTGAGTATCACCTCCAGTTACAACTGTTTCTGGTATACCATACCTTGCAAAATGATGTTTGACTTTTCCTATCACAGTTGTAGATTTTGTGTCTGTCAGGTAATCTACTTCTATGAATTGACTAAAATAGTCCACAGTAACTAAGTAATTTCTACCTTCTAAAACAAATAAATCAATTCCAACCTTCTGCCAAGGTCTTTCAGCTACTTCATGCCACTTTATAGCATCTTGAGGTCTATGATCACTGTATGACAAGCATGTATGGCATCCACTAATGAATTGTCTAATTTCTGTTGACATACCAGGCCAAAATATGAGTTCCCTTGCTCTTCTTAAACATGAATTGATACCTAGATGTCCGAGGTGAATTTTATCTTTCATTTCTTTTCTCATTGTTTTTGGAATTACAATTCTTTCTCCTCTTACTACAACACCATCTTGAATTCCCAATTCATCTCGATAATCAAAATAACTTCTTATTATCGGAGAAACATCAACTCTATCTTTTGGCCATCCTTTTGTGATCATCTGTTTTAAAGCAAGTATCTCCTCATCTTTAATTGATGCATCTTGAATTTTCTCTAAACAGGTACCTTTAATTGGTAAAGTATGGATACTGCAAACTATATCAATCTCCTTATCGTCATGTTCTGTTGTTTCTAATGGTGCTCTGGAGAGAGTATCTGAAACAGGAATTTTTGTTCCAGGCTTGTAGATTAAATCAAAATTATACCTTTGAGCTCTAAGTAACATATTTTGCAAACGTTTAGGTGCTTTATATAAAGGTTTTTTTCTTATAGCTTCTAGAGGTTTGTGGTCATTGTACACTGTTACTTTTCTTCCATATACATAATGGTGAAATTTTTCTAAGCTCCATATGACAGCTAACATCTCCTTTTCAATCTGAGCATAGTTACGCTCTGCAGCATTTAGTGTTCTACTTGCATAGGCGATTGCGCTAGAACCTTGCATTAAGACTGCACCAAGACCGAATTTGCTTGAATCACACTCTATTTCAACAGGTTTTGTAGAATCAAAGATTTTCAAAGTCGGTGCTTTTGTAAGTAGATTCTTCAATTTCTTCAGAGCTGCATCTTGTCTCGCTGTCCAATTCCATGGAACGTCATTCTTTAAAAGAGTATACAATGGCTCACTAATTGTAGCATAGTCTTTCACAAATTTCATTTGATAATTACACATTCCCAAGAACCTTTTTAATTCTTCTTTGTTGCTTGGCTCTTTTAAATCTACAATTGCTTGAATTTTCTTAAAGTCTGGTTTCACACCATCTTTGGATATTTTATGACCCATAAAAGTGATTTCCTGACATTGTAGTTCCATTTTTTCTTTATTGAGCTTCACTTTTAGATCTTTGCACTTCTGTAAAAATATTTTTACATTTTCATCATGTTCTTTTATGTCCTTTCCAAAAATTACTACATCACCAGCAATATTGATGAGTCCAGGAAGAGCTTCAAATGATTGCTTCATCTTCAATTGAAATATTTCAGAAGCCACATTTAGGCCAAAGGGTAGACGTAGGAAGCAATACCGACCAAAATTAGTTTGAAACGTTGTGAGTAAACTCGATTCTTTGTCAAGTGAAATATGCCAATACCCATTCTGTAAATCAAATTTGCTAAATACTGTAGCACCATTTAATTCATGTAGTACTTCTTCTAAATTAGGCATAATATATCTTGGTCTTTTAAGAGCTTTATTCAGTTCAAGAGGATTCAAACACAGTCTTAACTTGCCATTTGGTTTTTCTACACACACGATGTTACTGGTCCACAGAGTTGGTTCAGTTACTTTTCGGATGACCCCTTTATTTTCAAGTCGATCCAGTTCTTCTTTTAGCTTATCACTCAAAGCAATAGGCACTCTGTGTACTGGCATAGTAGATGGAGGTATATCATGGTCAGTCTGAAGATGAACGACACCAGGCAATTCTCCAATGCCTTCAGCAAAAACATCACTATAATCAGTTAAGTCGACAATATTCACAGATTGGAATTCTTTCTCTTGAATTGTAATCAACTTCATAGCTTGAACAGCTTTCAAACCAAGCAGTGGTTGAATATGTTCTTTGTCAACGATAATAAATTCAATATTGTATTTTTTATTGTTCTCGGGGTTGATTACATGTTCCCGATGTAGTCCTATTGGTTCAAAAGTGCTGCCGTTCCACATCTTCAAAACTTTCTTGCATGGCTCTATACCAGTTGCATACTGTTTTGGTAAGATATTAACCGTTGCTCCAGTATCAAGTTGAAAAGTTACCTCTTTTCCATTAATTATCATCACACCCTTTATATCCTTGCCTGGATCTCCTATTTTGTTCACCCATTCTTCTTCATCTGAATTCAGCTGATGTATACTATCTTCTTTCTTTATTTTGAATGATGAACACTTGATTGCAAAGTGATTTCTTTTTTTGCATTTAGAACATGTTTTTCCCCATGCTGGACAGAGTTCTTTGGTAAATTTGTGCTTTTTTCCACAATATTTACATGATTTTTCTTTCTTGCCATCTTCTTTCTTCGTTTCAAAAGATTTCTTGTTATGATGAATTTTAATTTTGTTCACAATCTCTGGACGAAATTCTTTTCTTTTAATTTGTGCATATTCTGCAGCTCTACATGTGTCAATGCATTTTTCTAATGTTAACTTTCTCTCTCTCAGGAGCAGTTCTTGCAATTGGTTATCTTTCAAACCCAAAATAATTCTATCTCGAAGTAACGAGTCAATGCAATCTGTACAGTAGCTGCATGTTTTAATTAGCACTCTTATGGCAGATAAAAATTCATCAAACGTTTCGTTTTCTTGTTGCTTTCTATTATTGAACATAAAGCGTTCATACGTTTCATTAATTTCACCTACTACATATTGCTCGAACGTATCGATTATATCCGTGGTTGTTCTTGCATCTTCTGCTGTAGAAAACGAAAATCCGTTATACCTTTGCAACGCAGCGTCACCAAGAGTATGCAATAGTAAAGCAACTTGATATTTTACATCTTGTTTCTCTAAGTTGGTTAGAATAGCATAGTTTGCCCACTTTTGTTTGAACAATTTCCAGTTCGTACACAGATTATTATCGAACACCAAAGGTTCTGGCGGTTTGACTGCGATAGGCTTAGCATCGGTACTCATCGTATCAGGAGTATTTTTCTTCTCTGAGAAAAAAAATCACAGTTCACAGCTTCACAGTACTACTTTATAAATTTTCGTCTGCCACCATGTTTCGTATATTGTTGTATAATCTTAAAATACTTTAAATAAAGGATAAAGAGAATCTTAAACTCTTACACCAACATGGAATTCTATTCTTGTTTATTTCCAGCCATTACAAAACTGTTGCCACAAATCACAACCTAATACTTTACGTAACACCGTGTCACGGAATAATTTTTATGCAAAAGCCCACATATAATAATGAATTGCACTGTTTTTGTAAGCAAATATATAATATATTAATTAGAAAAAATTCTAAAACAAAAGTAAATAAGTATGTATTTCTTTATCTTACAAAATGGAAGTTTTTTTTTAACCTGCTTTGATGGGGGAAAAACATTTGGATCTCTCCCTCTCTCTCTCATTTTTTTTTTTTTTTTTGCTTTATGTATCTTGCATAAAACCTAACATATCTTTTGTTTGATAGTATAGTATGTATTTTAAATTTATTAAGGAAAATAGATAGATTCATCAACTTCAGAAATAAAGCCTAAAAATAATTACACATGTGAGAAATATTGAGCACTTCTATCACTTTTTTGGTTCCAGAAGTAATCCCTGATCACTAGCTGGGAAACGGCGAGGGGCAGTCAAAATATAAATAATTAGATAAATGAGAAATGAAACAATTCTACTTCTTTATAGGTTCTAGAATCTAATAAAGCAATTTTAAAATGAATATTGACAATTATGTTACTGATGGAGAAAAATTGGGAAACTGCTTTTGCAGAGCTTTTAATCAACTATGGCTGGTTGGAGATAAGAAAAGAGGGAGGGGGGGGGGAAGGGTAAAAAAATAATTACATCAGCAAGAAATATTGTGTAATTCTATTTTTTTATAGTTTCTAGAATCTTATAAAGCAAGTTTAAAATAAATATTGACATTTATGTTGTGGATGGAGAAAGATTATGAATTGGAATGCTTCCGTTGTGCATTTGATCGTCGATTGTTAGTGGAGTTTCTTTTTTTTAACAAACGATATCCGCGACTTTTTTAAAAGCATATAATCTGTAATTTTTATATGTTGTCCGTAATGCCGTAATTATTGCCGTAAATCCGTAGTAATTACGGACAAATCGTAATAATTGGCACCTCTAATATTTAAAATTCATTGAGATTTGTCTAAAGTAAAGTTATTAAAATTTAGTTTATAGAAATAGCTCTCATAGAACGCAATTCTTAGGAATACTTTTGCGTGTCCCTATACACAAACCAGTGACAGTATTTACAGCATTTTCTAAAGAAAACATCCAATAAAGAATTTGAATAACATATTTCAATTTCATTAAGATTTGTGTAAAGTAAAGGTATGAAAGCATGTTTTATAGAAATATACCTCACATAGAACACAATGCTTTGAAATACTGTTGGGTGTCCCTGTGCACAAAACAGTAGAGGTATTCACTCCATTTCCAATAGGACACATCCGATGGAGAACTTAAATAACATACATCCGTTACAAGAAACTCCATAAATATTTACAGGAGTTAGAGCACAAACTGAAGTCATTAACATTTTTCAACCTTGTTGAAAAGTGTTTAAAAATGTTTTAAAAGGCCAAGAGTACATTATTTTATTTAAAAGGAACAGTTCAGAATACAAATTTATATTATTTAATAAATATTTTTTATAGGTTAAACTTAGCATGCAATTACACACATAAATAAAAATATTCAAATTAGTATTTACAAATGTTTAAAATGCAAATAAAAACATAGGGATTTGCAATAGATTTTGAAAGTGAGTGTAAAAGAGAAAAATAAGAGGCCAAGTTATAATTATCTACTTAAAAGTTATGTAACCACAATGTAAGTTTAAAAAAAAAGAAATTTATTTGTTTTCTTAAAACACAAAAGAACTAGAATTAACAGTTTAAAAAATACCATAATTTTGCGTATATAACCCGCAGGTAATCTATAAAAAAAAACCTGACTTTGTATGTCCTGCGGGCTATCATTAGGTGTGGGGAATTCTATCATTCTATCGCGAACAAGGAGAATATCAACACCAGTCTCATTTTAACTCTAAAGGACTGCTCATTATGGATTCCATGAAAGCTCATATAGATTATGTAGTAAAAAGCAGCTTTTACCTCGCAAAATGTTGGAGCAAATTTAGTGGTGATCCCTGATTGTTTGACCAAATTATTACAGCCATTAGATATTTCTGTTAACCAATTATTCAAGAGCAAAGTTCAAGATAAATGGGAGGACCGGATGTCTAGCGGCCTTAAAGAATACACTAAGTCAGGAAATCTTTAAAAAAAGCATCTCTAGTGAAAGTAGCTGAATGGGTAAAAAATGCTTGGTCATATTCTATTGGTCATACATATTGAATTCTGCACCTATTACTATCAAAGAGATAAAATCTAGATTAAAAAAGTCTGGAATAATAACGTATAATGACGATGAAATTTAGGACAGTGAAAAGGAACTTGATGAGGACGAACTGTCCCAAACGATATTGAAACATTTTAATTCTGATACGGAAGAATTCGATTTCGATGGATTTGAATGAATTATATAAATAAATTTATTATTAATCTATAATTTTTCTTATAAATTGAGTAAAGATGTTAATCATTAGAAGTTAATCCAGTTTACAGTAATTTATAAAGAGAGAAAGATTAATACTAAGTTATGATTATTTGCTTTTTCATTATAGCTAAGTAAATTTATTTATTCATTATTTATATTTATTTGTTTATTATTTGTATCTTTTCCTACTTATTATTAAAATAATAGCAATTAGTATTGAAATTATAAACGGTGATTGCCAATCATGTGATTTTAGAAGTGCAGGGTATCTTCTAGTGCAGGATACCTTTTGGTTATAATTATTTTTAAATAAATTTTTTATGCTGCGGGTTACCTTCCGCCATGGGTTATATATGCGAAATTACGGTAATTAGGAAAAAAAATGAAATTCCATTTGTAATTATATATATATACTATATATTCTTTTCTTTGTTTTATTCCATAAGGAATTTACAAATTATATAATTTTAAAAAATCATACCTCAATACTAGCAAGGTCCCTATTTTCTTTCACAGCTTCATTAAGTTTCGTTTGTAACTCTTCACATTCTTTTTGCTGATTCTGGATATTGGCTTGTAAATCAGATTTCTCTTCAACTAATGTATACATCTGTTTTTGTAAATGCCTATTACGATGAGCAAGTTCTCTATTTACTTTAGAAAGCCTTTCTACTTCAATCTGCAACTAAAATTAAAGTATCCTTATATAAAAAGTTAGAAAAACTTTTTTTTTTTTTTTTTTAACACATATATATATATGTGTATGTGTATACCACAGAAAATTTCTCTTTAATAAATTTAGAGTAATAAGTTTTTCCAAGATACAACATCTATAAATAGCTTAAAAATACTTATTATCTATTAAAATAAACATACAAAAATAAGCTAACCCTTTAAAATTAAAAACTTTATATTCTAAGTTTAATTTTTTTCCAAATTAGAATAGTAAAGAGTAAAGTTTAATTAGTTTTCCAATTATAATATTGTTACAAATAACTTGGTCGACTTTCTTGTGTGATAAAATAGCTTATAAAGAAACAGGCAGGTTCTAGTCGATGAATAATCTTTATTCAATGTAACTTCTTGAATCAGTACAACAAAACTGTGATTACAACGAATATTCTTCAAACAGTCTAATTATATTGTTAATTTGTTGAATAATCTGGTGCCAGTCCAATGAAGGCATCACTCATTCCACAACTCATTCTGGAAGTCCAAGAAAACAGTAACTTTTTCCACAGGAGTAAAGCAAACAACGTCAAATACAAGAGAGCAAAAATTTTTGCTAGCTCACGGACAGAGTTCATTCATGGAGCACAGTTTCTAAAGTGTAATAACTCAGAATAGCTCTTTGAACAGCTCTGAATCACAGTAAGTACACTCTATCACAGAAGTTAGCTCACTTCTACTTATAGCTTTTAGTGATGGAGTTTGGTGGTATTTCTATCCAGATTTCCATAGAAAATTCTAGATCACAGCTGCTATTAATTATAGACCTTTGAAACTTCAGGATTCCAAATTACTACTTTTTGCCAAATTTTGTCATGAAGTCCTCAAATTTATCACCAAGCTATCAAGAATGTCACCAAGGCTGACCTCACTGAAAGTGAATGAAGTACCTCTTTTTCTTCACTTTGACTGTAAAACTACTTTCATTGCATTAACATTACAATATTAGATAGTGAGGGTGTCTAGTAGGTGTATGATAGTCAATTTGGTAACTTTTTGGAACTTTCAGAAACATTTGTAGAGCAATGATAACATGGATATGCTATAGCCCATAACATATGTAAAGAAAATGATAACGGGATGGGGAAGTTATTATACGCCCCAGGGACATGTAATTTTAATCTACAAGCTATAAGAAATTTTACTTTTTTTCTAAATCATAAGAAACTTAAGTACCACCCACTTGTCATAGAAGTATTCGCGGCTCCAATCAGCCTACTAAATGTTTATCCCCCAAGTCATTTAAATGGAATATACAAAATAGTTCTTTGCATATAAGTTTTCATATTTACTTTGCTTTAGGAGAGTTGCTCTGTCATAGAGAAGCTGGAAGGATGTAGTAAAATGTATCTATTAGCACACGGCCTGTGTGTGGCAATAGTATAGTTTTACAAGTTAATTAATAGGATTAATTGTTTGTTATATACATGTATATAGTGCTATATTTCTATAATAAATGTTGTGTACTGTTAACAGTAGTAGAATTTTCTTCATCTTTGGCATCAATTATTCTCTACATTATAAACTAAAACTTTTGGAACCAAGTACGATCTTGTGTTCAACTAATAGCCCCTGGCTGAATTAGATGAACCATTATAACTTCTGAAGGCATTTTTGCATGCTTAATGAACAGATTTTAATTTTTTGGGGACCATTATTTTGATTTTTTTACATTGCAGGGGCTTATCTTCTGATATCATTACTTTTTGGTTACATTGGTGACCAGTAAATACCCTAAAGTATTTCAACAAAGAATCCTTTTTACACAAATCCCATATAGCTGAAAAATTATTTTGTTTGTTTACAAATTTCAATCTTTCACAATGTAGTTTTTTTTTTTTTTGTATTTATTAAGAAAGAAAGAATTAAAAAAAAAAAGAAAAAATCTAAGATAATGATTAATCATTATTGAAAATATGTCTAGTCTAAGAACTAAATATAGTTGAATCTTAGTTAATAAATTTAAATTAGCAATGCATATGAAATTTTCTAACATAAATTATGAAATTGCAACATTAAATTTTTACCTTTTCCAACTCATTATTCTTTTCAAGAAGCTCTTTATCTTTCACTATAAGTTGAGCTCTATGCTGTTCAGTAAGCTCTTTTAGCTTCTGTACGACTGCCAACTCTTCATCAGATAAAAAAGCTAAATAAAAATTCAATTTCTTTTAAGAAATATTTATTTTTGTATTGGAAAATTTTCTACTATTAACAGGATGAACAAAAAAGAAAAATCTATGAGTAGATAAGTAGATGAATAAATTTTTTATAACATAGTAGACTTTTTTTTTTAATTACCATAGAACATTTATCTCAAAATAATCCTTGAAGCTCAACATGCTACATATATGGAGTATTTTTATAATTTAAAAGAAAACAAATCGAGAAGTATTACTGCATGTATTACAATTAAAATTTATTCTTGTCCCTATGATTAATTATTTATACTATTTACTTATATTCATTGTTAATGTTAAATTTAGATATATGTAAAAAAAAAACCAGTAGTGGAAAAAAAAAACAATAAAATAAAATAAAAAATCTATACACATTATAATTTATTTCAATTAAAAAAAAAAACAGTAGTGGAAAATTTTTAATTTAAACTCAGAAAACACGCTATCTGATTCTTGTGTAGGTTCGAGCAATGTTAAGGAAAGAAGCTCTAGTTCACTACTATTAATGTCTATAACTACAAATATTTCTGCCTATCAGTTTCAGAACACTAGTTTAACTGAAAAAATATGCACATTTTGTCATTCTGCCATTTTTTCTTGTCATTTTGGAAAAGAAAAGAAAATTTATTTCCTTTGCCTCTCTCTGCTTATTTTAAAATGATTTCTTCCATCTTTTACTTTCATACGACAAAAATAAGTATGCATAATTCATTTCTTGTGCTATTTTTAAATTTCGTATTATAGGTGTTCACTTCTGGTTCATAAAAGTAAATACATAAAATTTTATACAAACGATAAACATTAAAACAAAATATAAGAATATGTGTGGCAAAACCCGATACACTATCTACCGATAAGTATTTGGACACTTTCGAATTTAGACATTTTGTCAAATGTCTAAAAACATTCTTTAGGAATCATCTTGAAACTTTGGTAATGTAAAGAACATGTTATACCTCATATTTTTCAGCAAACATTGTGTCCTGAAAAGGAAAAGGGGACCAGTAAAAAATTAAACAAAAATCAAAATGTTTTGGATCACCCTGTAAAAATTAATGCTTTAACCCTTTACAGCGCACTACCCTTTTAAGTTGGAATTTCAACAAAAAAAGTTGTAGGCTATCTACTTAGGTCTAAAGGAGTACACAGGTATAATTTTGTAAAGATAGTGCTTACTGTTTTGAATCTGTGGGTGTTCCATCAGCGGGAACACTGCGCCACTAGAGCTCTGAAAAGTGCATCTAAGAGCATCGCAGTGAAGCGTGTAAATGAGTAGAAGATTTTACATATGAATTAAAAAACACTGTATTATACCTGTGTAGTAGATTTAGCATGACCTATGGTGCATCACGGGGAGGCCTGCTACTCTACACCCCATTCCTCCCCCCCCAAAAAAAAATCTTGGTTATATGATATTTTATGAAATAATTTGATATTTACAGTTAGTATACATATATACAAGTCCTATGTGCAAAAATATTTACAATTAGCCTATTTTTTAGCTTCATGAAATTTTTGGAAGCACATCACACTATTTTGGTAGAAGCACAAACCAACATTGCAGGTTTTGCACATAAAACTAGTTTTGTGCGTTTTTTTTTTTTTTTTTTTTTTAACAACCAACTCTCCCTTGCAGCATCTTATAGCTTGACGTCATTCTATTCAAACAAAGGAAAACAGAGCACGTAAACACAGCTGTCTTCTCTCATCATTGTTTTCGGTTGCATAATATGAAAAGCGCTAGTGTCGCAGTGTTCCAGGAGATGGAACACCTTATTTTATTCAACGATTCCTCGTATGCTTCCTGTATAAAAAATTATAAATAATATAGAATAAATAATTTAGAGTACAGCCAACGATATAACATAGAAATCTTTTTTCAAGCAATCTCTTTTGTATCACAAAAAAAATATACAAAATTTCTTGTAAATACGAGGATTTAAAATAACGCGTCCCAGCTAAATATCATGAATTGCCTTGTGTAGTGGTGCCATCTGTGGATGAAAAGGAAAGTTCAAAGTAAAAAATAAATGTATTTGTATGCATTTGCAATTGAATTTAACGGTTGGAGAAGCTAGCGAAGTTAGGTGTTCCATGTAGTGGAACACTGAACGGCAAAGGGTTAAATGCATTTTGGCTGTAGCATGTGACTAAGAGGATTTTTCTCATTATCTGTATAAAATTTTATGAGGCTACCACATATATTCATGGAAATATAACAGTTTTTTTTTTTAAATTGCAAAAAGAATTTCCACCTTTTTTTAATTATAACACATATGGTATTAGACCCAGTGCAAAGCCACTTTTAGGAAATATGGCATACTAAATTATACACAGCATACAGCAATCAGAATGCAAAAATGTTAAATACCTTATGAAATACAAGCACTTTTACTAAATAATTTTTAACTATGCATGCGAAAGCTTTATAAAAATTTCATTTGCATAATTTAATAGCCAAAGGTATTGAGCAACTTATACGAGAATTCCAAACAAATATCATATAAATTCAAAACGTTATAAGAGACAGAATAAACATTATTTAAGTTCTTCTCGAAAAAAAGAAAGATGTTAGGGGGTTTTATCAATATTTATTTACAATCAACGAAAACACTGCATTACCACTGGGCATTGATTGAATCAAAATAAAAATGTGAGTAAAACCCCTTATAGTTTAGTTGTTATTTTGAGAGAACTGAAATTCTGTTCATTCTGTCTCTCACAATGTTTTGAATTTACATGATATTTGTTTGGGGTTTTCATATAAGTTGCTGAATACCTTTGGCTATTAAATTATGCAAATGAAATTTTTACAAAGCTTGTGCATGCATAGTTAAAAATTATTTCATAAAAGTGCTCGTATTTCATAAAATATTTAACATTTTTGCATTATGATTACTGTATACTGTGTCTAACTAAAAATGGCTTTGCACTGGGTCTAATACCCTACGAGTTATAATTAAAAAAGTGGAAATTGTTTTTGCAATTTTTTAAAGAGACCGTTATATCGCCATGAATATATGTGGTAGCCTCATTTTTTTTTTTTAATGCAAATAATGAGAAAAATTCTCTCAATCACCATCAACTGCTGCAGACAAAACACATTTAAAGCATTAATTTTTACAGGGTGATCCAAAACATTTTGATTTTTGTTTAATTTGTTACTGGTTCCTTTTTCCTTTTCCGGACACAACTTTTGCTGAAAAATATGAGGTATAACATGTTCTTTACATTACCAAAGTTTTAAGATGATTCCTTAAGAACTTTTCTAGATACTTGACAAAATGTCTAAATTTGAAAGTGTCAAATACTTATTGGTAGATAGTGTATTAAAGAAGTAAATGATTCGATTGTTTTACCTTTAAACATTAAAAAAAAAAAGTTTTTAGCAGCATGGATACATAAAACCTTAATTTAATTAGATGATGTAACAGAACTTCCTATCAGTCTCACCCTTGTTTATTAATTTAAATTATTTTTGATGAAGTAGTAATTAACCTGATCAGGTTATCGTGGGTCATTGGAGACCCGAGACATTTTTCTTATGTCTGATATGTCAGAATCCCCATATAGAAGAAATACTTATCTATCATGCCCACGACTTTTTTTCATAAAAATAACATTCTTAAACTTTATTATGAAATTTGAATTTTTGAAATATCTCAGTTTGTTCAAAAGTTATAAATTTTTAGTAAATGCATGCATTTTATAGAAATGGGCGTATTTCTGATGAAAAATAAAATATTTGTATAAATTTCTTTTGCAGTATTCATTGTCTGCCCTAAAATTAGAAGTATTCAAGAATGTTCAAGAATGTTATCACATTTTTTTCATTAAAAATTACATATTCTAACATTACTCAGGTCTTCAGCGACCCATGATAAACTGACAAGGTGCCGAAAAATACGATAACCTGATCGGGTTAATACTGGAATACTAAATTATTTTTTAAAGTGGCAATTTCATTTACAAATATGTAGAATGTGTCTGAGAAACGTATACTAATAAAAACCTAGTTTAAACAAACAAACAAAAAAACAGGTTTTTAGATTTATTTGAAAAAAAAAAAAAAAATAATAATCATTTTTTGCCAACCCTGATATATATATTATCATCAATTTCAGCCTTTATCAAACCACTATACGTGTATATGTGTAATACTGTACAATGTTTAAAAAGGTTATGATCATATACAGTGGCGGATCCAGAACTTAACTTTGGGGGAGGGGGGGGGGGGCTAAGATTTTTCAAGACGTAATTTCAGATCAATGAAAAGTTTGCAATTGTACTATTCAATTGGGAATGTCAGTACTAGCCCCCCCCCCCCAAATCCACCACTGATCATATACATAATATAAAAATGAAACAAAAAAAAAAAAAAAAAAAAAATGGCAGCTAAAATTTAAAGAATAAGTTAATTTAACTAAAAAAAAAATATCCAATTCATTTACCTTCATTTATTTATTTATATCCCAAGCAAAATTATATAAAATGGAAGAAACTTAAAATACTTTTTTTTTTCTTTCAAACTGTCAGCTATAAGGTATTCTGAAAAATGTTTATATTACATTACAACTAACTTCACATTAGGTGTTAAATGTTCAGAAAGTTTCGTCTCTTTTCTTTAAAATAGAATATTTTTTTTTTAATAAAATATAAATAAAATTCTTAAATCCAGATTTATATAAATTATTTGAATAAATTTATGACACTAAAAAACTTTTAAATGTTTTCATTTTCATTTAGACTACATACAAGAAGCAGCTGTAGATTATGAAATTTATTCTATTTTGTATTTTAGATATACAGAATATTAAAAAAAAACTATGACCTTATCTTTAATTCCTTAAAATATTGATTTTAGGCAAACATAAAAAATTATGAAAACATGTAAAAAAGAAAAAAAAAAATCTATCAAAAATTGCAAAAAGTAAAATTTCAAGAATTACTATGTTGACAGATTAATCTCAGATTAAAATATAAATATGCTCTTATTTAAGTTATTAAACGAAGCATTATTAAATCTATAATAATAAAAGATGTCTGTCTGTCTGTGCATCTATACATTCAGCCCCTACTGAAGGTAGATGTACAAAATTTGACATACGGGTGCTCAGAAGCCTTCCCAAGTGCATAGTGAAAAAAGAATTTAAAAATTTTAATTAGATCTGGAGATATTAATTAAAACGTCAACCTATGTCTAATTAAAAGCCAGCGAATCGTATTTTTAACCCTCCAGCCCGTTCCTCAAATGAAGCAGCACAGAGAGAAAATTTCGTGCATTTTTGTAAAGTGATCCCTGCTCAACGATTAGAGATATTGAAAATACGTCTGTACCACGAGATAGAGTATTTATTACTGATTCTTACGATACAATTTTTTTTTTTGAATACGGATTTTTTATATTTAAAAAAAAAGTTTTAAAAAGGGTCCAAAATTTCTCTTTTTCTCGATCGTCTTTTTTTGAAACGCCCTGTACAAAAGAGTAATAGTCCCATTTCTTAAAAACTGGTATATTTTGAAAGGTCATTTAATCCTCTTTCGAACCATATAAACATTTAAACAAAATATGGATTAGTGATCCATATTTTTAGATTTTACGAAACATCAATTTTTTCACAAAACATTTTATAACTCAAAATCTTTTAGAGATAAATCCTTTTTTTTTTTTTTGTATATAGACCTTGATTAGACGAATCAGATCTCAAAAGATTGAGATATTATTTCAAAAACTGAATCAGTTATAATTTTTTTAATTTTACACATTAGGCCACTTTAATGAAATTCTCGATGCAAGCATTCCACGTTTGCCGGTGGTTGGATTACCATGGCAACTCCCGATATCTTGAAAGTGGGGCGAAAGAGTTTTTACTTCCTGCTTTACTGATTCAGGTCACGTGTTTTTTGACTGTGATTAAAACTTGCAAATTTCAAAATTCTTCAGTTTTCCTTTGTTACACAACTTACTATACAGAGTTTTTATCACAAGACAAAGTTGGAGTTCAAATTTCATTGATTTCGGAGAATAAACAAAATATTTACATTTTAATTGTAAATTAAATTTTATTCTAATACATGTACTTCAAATTCTAATTATGATTAAATTATTTTTAATACATCATTCGAAAAATATTTTAAAATACTTTTATATTATCGAAAGTGCAATTCGAGATTTCACCTGATTTACACGTTTTAAGGTGTCCTGATTAGATTTTCTTTTGTAACTCAGCTACTAATTAAAATAATTTCATAAGTAATACATCAGTTGATTTGGAATTAAACAGTAGATTACAGAAATTTCTACTGCCAGATGGTGCTGTAATATTTTAAAATTTCAATATTTCAAATTCTAATTATGATTAAATTATTTTTAATACATCATTCGAAAGATATTTTAAAGTTCTTTTATATCATCGAAATTGGAATTCGAGATTTCACCCGATTTATACATGTTAAGGTGTCCTGATTAGGTTTTTTTTTCTATCTCAGCTACTAATTAAAATAATTTCATACGTAATACATCATTTGAAAGCTTTGTTGATTTGGAATTGAACAGTAGATTACAGAAATTTCTACTGCCAGATGGCGCTGTAATATTTTAAAATTTCATTATTTTAAATTCTAATTATGAGTTTTAAGGTGTCCTGATTAGGTTTTCTTTTGTATCTCAGATACTAATTGAAATAATTTCATAAGTAATACATCATTTGAAAGCTTTGTTGATTTGGAATAGAACAGTAGATTACAGAAATTTCTACCGCCAGATGGCGCTGTAATATTTTTAATTCTAATGAGCGAGGATGGTGTTGTAAGTTCTAAAACGGGGATAAGGGCCCGCAAGTGCCACTGAGTGGGACTTTGCTAAAGTCAGAAATTTGAACGATCATTACATGGTGAGCAAACAAGCTGTTATGATCTTCCAGTTTCAGATACTGAAATTGGAAGAGGGCGCTACAGGCACTACCAAGCGGGAATTTAACTGCGATTAAATTTTTCAATAAAGCTATTTTCACTACATGTCAATAAGCTGTTGTAAGACCTGAAACGGAAAAAAGGCGCCACAGGCGCCACCGAGTGGGAGTTTAGTAAAGTCTGATTTTTCAAGGATCGCGAACCAGCTGGTCGCCGAAGGCAGCTAGTACTTAATAAAATAGAAACCTGTTTATTTGCTCCCATTCCATGGGAAAAAGCTTTTTCCCCAGAGGGCCCTCTGCATCCTCAGTACCTCTTGCAGCAGTGGACATCAACTACCTTGCTTCTTGGTCTTCACTTTCAAAAAGGTGGAACCACATTACGTCAATTTCAGCTGATTTGTGGTCATTAATGGCATTACGGTTATGAGCTATTTCAATTGTTTCTCTAAAGAACACGTAAGTTGGATTATTATAGTTCACAAGTTTGATGACATTACTGAAATCAACGTCGATGTTGCTTTCAGGATAATTTCTGGCTAAAGTGGTGGTATTTTATATCGTTTTGATGTTCTTTTAATCAAGTTTTTATTTTTATTTTGTTTACTCCTATATAATAACATTCTTCATTATTTCGATTTTTGAAAGGAATTTTATATATACTAGCTGTTTCAGCGGGGGAAACTAAATCTTTATCACTTCTTATTATTTAGAATATGTTAGGATTTGGTTTTATAGGTATATTTATATTTAATTTACTAGCAGCATTTTTTATTTTATTTGATGTTCCTTGGTTATATGGCATACAGTAGGTAAAATTTGGGGAGGATTTTTGTCGATTTGGTATTTTATTTAGTTGTTTGATTATTTTTTTATAAAGTTTTTCAACAATATTTTTAGGATAGCCTGCTTCAATGGTCAGTTTATTAATGAATTTTAGTTCTTTGTTTAGATCAGATTTCTTGGAACATATGAGGATTGCTCAGTTAATATAACTGCAAATGGCATTAACTTTATAATGATAGGGGTTCTACTTATTAATTATTTCATTACTTGTCACAGGTTTACAATAAACTGTGGTTTTAGTGTGGTCATTTTCCTGTTTTATTTTTACATCTAAATAGTTTATTTCATTGTTGTTTTCACATTCAAAAATAAATTTTATATTTTCATCTAATTGGTCATAAACCTATGGCAACCTATCGTTAACCTATATTACGATAGGTTGCCATAATTTAGTTCAAGATCTTATTATACTCACAAAATATAATAATCCCACTTACGTGTTTTTAGATAAACAATAGGAATAGCTCATAACAGTAACACCATTCATGACCACGAATCAGCCGAAATTGACATAATGTGGTGCCACCTTTTTGAAAGTGAAGACCAAGAAGCAAGGTAGCCGCCATACACTGCTGCAAGAGGTACTGAGGACACGGAGGGCCGTCCGGTGAAAAAGCATTTTACCCGTGGAATGGAAGCAAATAAACAGGTTTCTTTTTTTATTAAGTATATAAATATGCTCATTTACTTATTGTTTTCACTCATAATCAGGGTTAGAAATTAGAATGTGGAAGTCAGGTATTAATGTTACTTAATTATTAAAATGTTCTACTCAGGTGCACTAATTTTCAAATTATTTATAGTAATCATAATACTATAAAACTTAAAGCTATTCATGAATATACATACAGATTCAAAAACTTTCTTCTAAATTTGAGTAATATATTGTATATGCATTCAAGTAATATACAAACACATATGTCAAAACATAAGTTTATATAAAAGAAAAAAAAAAAAAATTAAGTTACTTAAAACAGTAGAAAAAGAATAAACAGTAGAAAAATTATTTATTACTTTCTAGTTTGTAAACTGATTTTTAAAATTAGTCAAATTTCTTAAATCAGCATCTATGTATTTTCATACTTACTAGTTCTGGTTGAGCTTATTTGTATATGTTTAAACCAACAATGTAATATAATTAAATGTATTATTTGTAATGTATTATTTGTAAATAATACATTATATATATTAATCTGGTTAAAAAATAAGCATTAAAAATGACTGGTCGTCAAACTTAAATTTCTTAGTGTAATATATAACTAACGAGTCCTAATTTTGAAGCCTACTCATAATGTCCCTGACACCCATGAAGTGTGATCTGCTAATATGGTTTCTATTATTCAAGATCTTATGCCAATACATTGGAAAGTATTATTCAAATTTTTCTAACACATTCTATAACGAGGCGTTTGTAAAACAAGATAATGGAAATTGCTTTTTAAAGACTACAAGTATAGCTTTTTTTTTTTTTTTTTACATTATACTTAGAAAATAAACAGATTGATGATGGAAATTTTTAAAAAGGCAGTTTTTTACATTTTAATCTATCCATAGGCGTAGCATGAATGAAAATTTTGGGGGGGGGACACATAATTTAACTGAGTGAGTAGGTTTTACACCGTACTAGTGCTACACTATGGGCAATTGGTGACAGTTTGGGATACACCACTCTAGATGGTCTGGAGACATGCCATCACAATTCTCTCTAGTGAAAGAATAATTCCCAGTTTTGGTGATCCCCAAAGGTATAATTTGGATAGGAATATGCAAGACACTGTAGCTATGACAGATTTTATGGGCTCCAGCCACCATTAATGTACACAATGGCACGTAATTTAAGAAAGCGCTACAAATAACTTTATAATTTCTCGACCATGCTAAAGGCATGGGGAACTTAGATTCTCAAATTTTAAATGCGTATTTTTAATGTGTTAGAAATCTGAAAATTAAAAATCGATATAATGTCCGTCTGTATATTATTCTGTTAGTTCATATGTCAGTCTATGTAGACATCATCCCAAACATGATTGATCGGCATTGGACCAGTTTTGTAATAGGATTCACGATACCAGAGAACCCTACTAAACTTTATGATCCTTCTTTGAAATTTTCATAAATTATTCAAAATTTAAGATATTTTAACATGACAGAAAAAAAGAAATATTTTGGGCATAAATTTGTAATATGATGATTACATTGCATTGTAAGGTATTCGGACTGAATATCATTTAAGATACTGATATAAAGATTTTTGAATATTAAAACTGCCATAAAAACTTCATAAGTTATTCAAAACTAAAGATTTTCATAACATGCCAGAATATAGGACAACATTTTGCATTATACTTACTTCATTATAGAGATTATTGCATGGGAAATAAGATGAAACTGGATAAAGATTGCCGTATAAAACTGAAACATATAAAATTATGTACTAATTTAGATAAGGTAAATGTATCGACAGGAAGAAATGAACTAAAATATGGGGTCTTTCAATTCCCTAAAGTGCCTTCCATTAACTGAATTTATTGTTCTTAGCATGAATACAGTATAACACAACTTAAAGTGACTTAAAGAAAATTACTCTTTGGTCACACTTTCCTTTTAACGTACTTAGATGTTTTTAAATATTTAAATATTTCCAGTTCCATTGCGGTAAAAAGCAGAGGGAACACGAGGTTTACACGAGGGGAACAGAAAAATATCGGGTGTTAATAAAACCATATATCTGTGTAGAAAAACAGTTAATAAAACTAAAGAAAAGCTGGAGAAATATCCTAGGGATTCTGTTTCTTTACAAGTATGATTCACAAGTGACTGAAAGAATATATCTTCGTGTCTGTTTGAGGACAATAATCAAAGATCCCTGCAGTCATCCATTAGAGGTAACGACTAGAAAAATAGTCACCGAAATGTAATGTGAAGTCATCATTGTATTACAAAACCAGCATATGAAGGTACGTGAGAGAACTAAAAAAGTGAACATCTCAAGTGAGCAAGTATTTAATACCCTGCATTAGCATTTGTGTATGAAAATGACATGTAAAACCATAGCCTCCTAAAGTAGATGCCTTCCCCGCATGGCTCGGACACTTGGCCATTGTTCAAGCGGTAAACAGCATCACCTGGTACAGATTGCATGACTTTTTTATTCAACAGTCACCAAAAATTTTTAAAAGTGGGATTTGATATGCATAAAAGGCTAATAGAATCGAAGAAAGGTCAATTATATATATCATATGTCACCTCTTAAAATTATTGGTGACAGTTGAATAAAAAAGTTGCGCAATCTGTACCAGGTAGTGCTGTCTACTGCTTGAACTGTTGCCTAATATAAATAATCGATTTTAATACATTAGATTGCGCATAGCGCGCTCAGATTTTAATCCAGATAAATAAATAATATTTAAATATTTATTTATATTCAATTTTACGAGAGAGCTGAAGAGTTTATATATATAATATTCAAAAGTTATTAAACATCAACAGTTTATAAGAAGGTAAGATTTGTACTCACCTTCTCTCCAGTCCATGATTAAGTGTCCAGCGTCAGTAAGATCCATCTATCATCGGCATCTGAAAATATACTTAATGTGTGGAAAAAAAAAATTGTTAATTTCTGTTAATTATGTTGTTTTTAGATACATCATTAAATTAGCACTTTTCCGACCCTATTATTTATTCCTGATTAAATATATATATTATTTAGTATATGATTATAGTTGAATAATAGAAATATTACGGAGCTTTTAACAGAGCTCCGATTATGCCGATTACATGGTAAGAAGTAAGATACATATACATTCTAGCAGCGCGGGGGAGAAAGATTTAGAAAATGCTGATTCAAACAGTTTAAAGGTGAAAGTTAGGAGTGGTACATTCTTCTTAGCAACCCGTACATTAATGAAGATTGTTTCTTGGCTAAAAAGTTTATTAGAATAAGAGTTCTTTAATAGCGAAATATTAAAACACAAATTATTTCAGTTTTTCTTTCACTTTTACGACACCCCTACTTGTTTTATATTTCGCTGTAATCAAATAAGTTCAGATTTTTCCTGAGTTTTAGTAGAGTCGTCTTTGGTAATGGTTTGGTCATTATATCAGCAGTCATGTTGCTGCTATCAACATATTGCAATTTTATTATCTTGTTTTCATGAAGTTCTTTTATGAAAGGATATTTTAAGTCCACGTGTTTTGAGCGAGATTGATATTTGCTGCTTTCAATCAATTTGATGCATGCCTGGTTGTCTTCAAATATCATTATAGGTTTTTCTTGATTCATGTCTAAATCCTCTAGTAGTCGCAATAGCCACACAGTTTCTTGAGCTGCATTGCTGGCAGAGACGTATTCTGCCTCAGTGGTAGATAATGTGATATTACTCTGTTTCTTTGAAACACAGTATATAGGGTTCTTTCCAATAAAGAATACGTTGCCTGTGACAGATTTTCTGTCATTTGGATCGTTTGCATAATCTGAGTCTGCATATACTGTTAACACTGGTGCTGCGTTTTTATTATACGCTAACTTTAGATTTATTGTGGATTTGAGATACCTCATGACCTTTTTTACAGCTTCCCAGTCGCACTTTCTGGGGTTTTCATTATGTCTGTACAGAAAGTTGACAGCCGCACTTATATCTGGTCGACATGTTGTGGAAATGTACAATAATGCCCCTACTGCTTTTCTATAATCTGTATTGTTTGGCAAAAAATTGTCGTTATTATTATTTTTTAAATAATTTGTATCCATTGGGATATTAGTAGGTTTTGAATCTGTTAAGTTAAACTTGTCTATTAATTGTTTAATTTTATTGGTTTGATCTAATAACAATGTATTGTTATCCGGTCTAGTAATGTTTATGCCTAGATAATTAACTACATTCCCTAGGTTAGTAATTTTATATTCGCAGCTGAGTTTTTCAGTAATTTCTTTTATGTCGTTCTTAGTTCCAGCGATTAAAATATCATCTACGTACATTAGCACGTAGACTTTTCTACCGTTAATATTTCTTTTATATAGACATTTGTCAGCTTGACTTTGTGTAAAATTTAGATTAATTAATGTCTCATTTATTTTCAAGTTCCAGGCTCTGGCTGCCTGCTTGAGACCATAGATTGCCTTTTTTAATCTACAGACCTTTCTCTCATCCCCGGGATTTATAAATCCTTCTGGTTGTGACATGTAAATTGTTTCTTCCAATTCCCCATGCAAAAATGCGGTTTTTACATCTAAATGATTTAATTCTAGATTATTGTATAGTGCCATGACTAAAAATGATCTGATAGTTGTGTGAGACGCCACTGGGGCAAATGTCTCATCGTAATCCACTCCGTATTTTTGGCTAAATCCTTTCGCCACTAACCTCGCTTTATATTTTTGAATTTCTCCCATATGATTGTATTTGGCTTTGAACGCCCATTTGGAACCTACTATATGTATGTTGGGTGGAGGGTCTACTAATGTCCATGTATTATTCTCTTTGAGTGAATTAATTTCATCTTTGGCTGCTTTTAGCCAATTTTCTTTTTCTACAGGGTTTTGCAATTCTAATATTTCACGAAAGGTTTTAGGTTCGACTACATTTAAGGTATCTGTTAACAAAGCGAATCTATCAGGTGGAATGCCTTTGTTGGCTCTTTCTGATCTTCTGGGAATATTTTGATCTGAAATTTCCTCATTCTGTAAATTTGGTTCCTCAATGTGATCCGATTCCTGATTCTGTTCAGTTAAAACTACCGGAAAGGATGATTTACTATTTATTTCACCAGTACCGGCTTCATTTTCATTTTCATTCATTAGTAACTGATTATCGTCATTGTTATTGCTTATTTCATGCATTTGATCTGTTTTGATAAATTTGACCGTTCTACATATTTTTACATTATCATCTATGTAAATTCTATATCCCTTACTTCTGAGGTCATATCCCACAAATGTACCCAATTTAGCCTTGCTGTCTAGTTTCCTTCTATTTATTTTATGAGTATATATGTATGCTTTACAACCAAAAGTTTTAATATTTGAAAGATCTGGTTTGTTTCCTGTCCACCTTTCATACGGTGTTACGTCGCAAGCTCTCGTGGGTAATCTGTTTTGCAGATAAGTTGCAGTCATGACAGCTTCGCCCCAGAATTTATTTGGTAATCCGCTCTGTTTTAGTAAACACCTAGTCATTTCAACTAAGGTTCTGTTTTTTCTTTCCGCGACGGCATTTTGAGGTGAACAGTGAGGAACAATAAGTTGATGTTCTATTCCCTCATTGGTGAGAAATTCTTCGAATTCTTTACTTGTATATTCCCCACCATTGTCAGAGCGGAGTATTTTTATTTTCCTTCCAAACCTATTTGCAGTTAACGCATGATATTCTTTAAATTTTTCGAATGCTTCACTTTTATATTTCAATAGATAAGTAAACGTATATCAGCTATAATCGTCAATAAATGTTAGGAAGTAATTTTTACCACCTACGGTCGACGTTTGAAAAAGTCCGCATATATCCGAGTGGACTAGATCTAGGGATCTGTTTCCTCGGTAATTAGCCTTTTTTGGATATGAGTCATCTTCTAGTTTCGAAACTATACATATTTTGCATTCCTCATTATAGCTACACTTATTTAAATTTCCTCCTGTCGCCATGTTCTTCTCGGTGAGCTCCCTGATCTGTTGATAATTTTTGTGACCTAACCGCTGATGCCATATTCTAATACAATTTTTATCATTGCATGTTTCTGCAATGTTTATACTTTCCGATAAATTTTTATGTGTTTTTATCTCATATAAATTATCGGTTAAGTTAGCCTCAATGTATGTTTTGTTGTTGTATTTAATTTGACATTTTTTGTCTTTGAATATGGCAACACAGCCATTCTCAGTTGCTTTCTTTATGGAGATCAAATTAGTAGCCATGTCAGGGATATATAATACACCTTTTAATGTAATACTGTTCGTTTCTCTATCGGAGTTAACTACATCTATATTTATGTCCCCATGTCCCTGAGAAACTACGGTCAGTCCGTTTGCTAACATCACATTTACTTTTTCGTCGCTTTTTAAACATGTAAATTTACGTAAATCGTTGCAGACATGCGCACTGCTTCCACTATCGACAACGAAACTATCATTTTCAGTTTTGTCTATAATAAAAGTTAAATTTTTCAGTTTATTCTCTGTCTCTTTAATTAACTGTGTTTTTTGTTTACCTCTATATTTAGTACTGTTCCCACTACTGTTATTGAAATTATTGTTATTGCGGTGTGGGTTATCTCCTCTGGGCTTTAAATGCCAACACTCATTTCGGGTATGTGAGGATTTTTTGCAGTAAGTACAATATTTGCCAGTTTGTGTTTTGTTTTTAACCTGCATTTTGTATGCGTTTTCTCCCTGAGTGTTTTTGTTTTGTGATCTTTTAATATATTCGTCTGTTAATTTGTTTCGTATAAATTCGGCTGTCAATTCCTGTTCATTTCTGCTCTCAATAGCAGTAATAAATGTATCATATGAGGGCGGGAGAGAACATAACATGAGTGCTGCCAAATGCTGGTCATGTATCTCTTCACCTATTGCTATAAGCTTGTCACGTATTTCATAAATGTTAATGTTGGTAATGCGGTCTATAAGGTTTCCATTTTCAGCCAATTTAGCTGAATATAATTTGCGCAGCAAAAATAATTTGTTTGTTAAGTTTGCCCTTTGATGAATGTTCTGGAGTGTTTCCCAGGTCGCTTTAGCAGTTGTCAAGTGATGCACGTTGACGATTTGGCTATCACCAATTGATAGATTTATTAACCCTCTGTAACTCATGACCTTTAATATTTTTGTGTTTATTTGTTTCGTAATAATTGGAAAAAAATAAAATACACGTGTTTCAGGTTTTTTTTTTATTTCTCATAAATTTCGAAAAAACAACTGTGAGTGTATACGACAGGCTACAGTGCGTGATTAAGTTGTAGAACCGATTCTTTGAATTTGAACCACGATCGAACGGTATGTTGCCTACAGTCTACAGTATGGTACAGAGGGTTAATGCTCTGGTCTTTTTGTCCTTTGCCTGCCACTCAGCAGTCAGAGGTTCTGGGGGTTGATCAGTAATAACGTTATACAGGCCCTCTTTTATGAGGACCATTTCAATTTTAAAACACCATAAATCATAATTATTGGCATTGAGTTTTTCTACTAATGTTATATCCTTTGTTGATGATGCCATTGTTTACTTTTATTTATATTATTTTGCTTTTCAAAACTGAAATTTAATTTATTTATTTATATTCAAAAATATGTGTGTATATGTTTAATCATTATAGATGACTGGTAAGCAGATATATTTTTCTTTATAACACACTAATTATATATATATATATATATATATATATCATTACTACGCTTTCTTTATTTTCATTTCTTCTTTTGTAACCATATATTTTTTTGTTTATATTGTAATATAATTCAGCTCTCTTTTTTTTCTTTTTTTTTTTTTTTTTTGTTTGTTCAGATTGCCTATAGGGCCATTTACTGGATAAAACTGAGACTCTCAGTCTCATAAATCTAATATAAATAATCGATTTTAATACATTAGATTGCGCATAGCGCGCTCAGATTTTAATCCAGATAAATAAATAATATTTAAATATTTATTTATATTCAATTTTACGAGAGAGCTGAAGAGTTTATATATATAATATTCAAAAGTTATTAAACATCAACAGTTTATAAGAAGGTAAGATTTGTACTCACCTTCTCTCCAGTCCATGATTAAGTGTCCAGCGTCAGTAAGATCCATCTATCATCGGCATCTGAAAATATACTTAATGTGTGGAAAAAAAAAAAAAATGTTAATTTCTGTTAATTATGTTGTTTTTAGATACATCATTAAATTAGCCCTTTTCTGACACTATTATTTATTCCTGATTAAATATATATATTATTTAGTATATGATTATAGTTGAATAATAGAAATATTACGAAGCATTTAACAGAGCTCCGATTATGCCGATTACATGGTAAGAAGTAAGATACATATACATTCTAGCAGCGCGCGGGAGAAAGATTTAGAAAATGCAGATTCAAACAGTTTAAAGGTGAAAGTTAGGAGTGGTACATTCTTCTTAGCAACCCGTACATTAATGAAGATTGTTTCTTGGCTAAAAAGTTTATTAGAATAAGAGTTCTTTAATAGCGAAATATTAAAACACAAATTATTTCATTTTTTCTTTCACTTTTACGACATTGCCAAGTTTCCGAGCCATGCAGAAGACATCTACTTTAGGAGGCTATGGTAAAACTCACTCACAAAAACCAGTTACATATCAGGGGACACCGAGACATTTAAGACTAAGGTCTATTAACTTAAAAAGTTTTTTTTTAGGAGCTTTTTACGTGAAATTAACTTTGTCATCATATCTTTGTCTCACACTAGTAAAGTAAATATAAGCTGTTCCGTTTGTGGCTCTGTGGCTCAGTTGGTTAGAGCGTGATATTAATAAAGCAGTGATCAAGAGTTCGGTCCCCGGAAGGTCTGCCGTGTTAATTTTTGAGGATAATTAGTAGACAAGGTGTCAATTAATAAAAGAAAATTTTTCGTTGCCTACACAATATCTTAAGAATTTTCGAAGAGTTTTTTTTAAGAAGTTTCTTTTTTTTTTTTTTTTTTTTTTTAAGATATTAGAAAACACAAAATATTTTAGATATTAAAAAAGCTCAAAATAAAAAGTTTCAAGTACAAAATACATAAATAAATATTTTTAGAAGTTTTATATATATCTTATATATTATTATATGAAGTTGAATTTGTCATTGTGTTTTCTGTCATGCTTTAAAAAACAAGACACTTCCACTTAAAAAAAAAAAAAAAAAAAAAAAAATTGTAAAAGCAATTCATTGTATCTTTATCTCTTAATGGCTCAGTTAGTTAGAGCATCATGTTAATTTTTTAAATAATTAATAGAAAAGGTGTCAGTTGATAAAAGGAAATATTTCGTTGAGCACACAGTATCCAAATAATTTTTGAAGATTTTTTTAAATAGCTTTTTATCTATTTACTAAAAAGCACAAAATAAAAATTTAAATAAAAATAAATAAATAAATAAATAATTTTTTTAGAAGCTTTTTATTGAAATTGGATTTCATTATCTCGTCTTCATGTCACACTAATAAATAAGGCACCTCAACTTTAAAGTTAATGTCAGCAGTCCTTATAGTCGCTCATTGGCTCAGTTGGTTAGAGCGTCAAGTTGCTAATACGATGGTGGTGAGTTCCATCCCAGAAGGATCGATGTGTTAAATTTTGCAGATAATTAATAGAAAATTTGTCAATTGATAAAAGAAAATTTTTTATTGTCTACATAGTATTGTAAGAATTTTTGAAGAGTTTTTTTAAGAAGCTTTTTTTTAGATACTAAAAAGCATAAAATAAAAAGTTAAATATATATATATATTCTTTTAGAAGCTTTTTATTGAAATTGGATTTTTATCATTGTGTCTTTGTGTCATTCTGAAAAAGAAGGCGCCTCTACTTTAATGAAAATGTAAACAACCTTTTACATTGCTTGTTAGCACATTTGGTTAGAGCATCATGGTGATAACGCGACACTTGTGGGTTCGATCCTCGCAAGCTGATGTGTTGCTTTTTTGCAGATAATTAATAGAAACGATGTCAATTGATAAAAGAAAATTTTTCATTGTCTACACAGTGTCCTAAGGAATTTTGATAGTTTTTTAAAGAAGCTTTTCTTTTGAGTTACTAAATGCACAAGATAAAAATTTCAGTAAAAATATAAATAAAAATAAATAAATAAAAATAACACTGAAAGTTTTATATTATTGTGGAGACATGCTGTAAAATCATAAAAGTTTCAACAACAAGAAAATTTTAAAGAAAATATAGATATTTCACTTTTGCAAAACATGAAAAATTTTAAATATTCCAAATATTTTAAAAAGCATTTGAGAACAATATTCCTTTTGTATAAGTATTTGTTAGATTTTTCTAGAATGTTCTATGATTTTTCTTGACAGTTCTTAGACTTTTGGTTAGAGTGTCATGCTGATAACGCAGTGGTCCTGGATTCGGTCCTTGAAAGATGATATAGTACTTTTTTGCAGATAAATAATCAAAAAAAAAAAAAAAAAAAAGAAAAAATGTCAATTGATAAACGAAAATCTTCTGTTGTCTACAAAATATCCTAAGAAATTTTAATTAGTTTTTTTAAGAAGCTTTTTTCTTTTTTGTAACTAAAAAGTTCAAAATAAAATTTAAGTAAAAATCATTTTTTAAAGTTAGAAGCTTTATATTGTGAAGCCCTAAAAAGCATAAAATAAAATTTATTCTGGCAAAGACATGCTACAAAGAAATGAAAGTTTCAACACTAAGAAAATTTTAGAGAAAAAATATAGCTACTTTCCTTTCGCAAGAGATGAAAATTTTTTTAATGTTCAAAATATTTTAAAAAGCTTTCAAGACATTTGAAATTTCTGGCCTAACGAATGATAATTATACAAAAACTAATAACTAAGAATATTGCTCTCGAAAGCTTTTTAAAATATTTTGAACATTAAAAAATTTTCATCTCTTTCAAAAGGAAAGTACCTATATTTTTTCTCTAAAATTTTCTTAGTGTGGAAACTTTCATTTCTTTGTAGCATGTCTTTGCCAGAATAAATTTTATTTTATGCTTTTTAGGGCTTCACAATAAAAAGCTTCTAACTTTAAAAAATGATTTTTTACTTAAATTTTATTTTTACCTTAACAAACTCACTGTACATGCTAATAGAATTATTTTTTAAAATAGCACAGAAATACTAATCGACCCACTCCTAATTAATATTTCTAATAGGACCAGGATTCAAAATTTATAGTGACATAGAAAGATTCACACTTTGAAATCTTGAAATCTCCCTCAAATGAAAATCAGAAACTAAAACCTTCTACTCTAAATATTTGTGTTTATTTTATTTATTTTGTTTTCATTCTGTAATAGTTATAAAATTCTGAGTTTAATTAAATGTGTATAAGAAAGGAAATCTGCTTTCCTTCCTAAATAATTCTATTCCACCTCATATAAAAATGGTTTTACAAATACTTTCTCTCTCCCAGAAAAACATATACACGCAACAAAGATTAAGAAAAGAAACTTGATGATTACTATGGATGACAATTTAAATTACATTAACTTCAGATTTTGATCTAATATTTAAGTTTCAAAAGAAATATATTTTTATATATACTAAAGAAAAATGTAAAATGTGTTACTGGGGCGGATGTAAATCAGTCCCTGCCCAATCACTCATTCACTAACTCTCTACATTTACTGATCTGAGATATAGAGTAAATCAAAAGCGAATTCACATAACCATTTCAAAGTAATGTTTAGACAAATTTAAGCAAAATTCAATTATGATTTTGCGGCATTACATTACTGTTAATGAAACTTGTATACATTACAACACACTCAAAATGAAAGAATAATATAAATAACGGATTTCTCTCAGCAAACTTGCACTGAAGAAGACAAAACCAATTCTATCGGCCGAAAATATCATACTCCGACTAAATTATGCTAATTTATTAGACAGTTTCAAAGCAAAATTGGCCAAATAGCGGCTTTATTTGTCAAAGAAAAAACTTTGCTTTATCAAGATATCACCTGCTTATTCATATCCGACCACAATTGCTAAATTATTCGGATCATGATATAAATTGCTTCCTCATGCAAGATATTCTATAGATCTGACCCCTGTGACCCCCCTATCTAAAAAATAATAGTATAAAGTAAATAGTAAATTTCTTTGATAAGTTGATTCATCCTTAATGAATGGCAATAACAATACCTTGCCTAAAACGGTGACTAGAGGCATGGTTTAATCTAAGCAAAGGATCTATTTTGGTTGGTTACATGATATATTTTAAAAAAAAAACACCTTTCTAATGAAAAAACATTCTTGTTACGTTACTGAGCAAGATAAATTTTGAACATCTTACAAAATCGACTTTTTTGTGTTGCATGGTTTGAATTAGCAAATTCAAACACCAAACGTTTTACTTTGCAGAAAGCAAGCATACTATCCACTTTATTGAATGAGCCCATAAATAATGAAGAAATGAAAACTGAAACCAAAAGTGCATATTTAGTCTGATAACTTTAATTCTGAATCTGATATTGAATCCACATATCTCAAGAAAAGTAAATTAAATAACCCCAGCAAGTAAAGTGACACAACTAAAAATGTAGTTTTTGAGAAAAAATTCTGAAAGGTAACAATAAAGCATTGACTAACCTACAATAAAACTGACAAAACTGCCTCTCAGGTAGATAAATTGCAAGATAGAGTAGAAAGATGATGTTTTACGTGTATGTTAGGGTACTTCATATGCATTTTTCAATAACATAAACTCAAAATTGCCATCTTTTGTCTTGTGTCACTTTTCTTGCAGGTTACGATATGACAGTTCTTAATTAAAATTACCATATATAATGGTCTAAAACTTTTTCATGTTCAGAAAGTTGCCCCCTCCCCCCTTGCTGATAAAAAATTAGTGATCAAATTAAAAAAATAAGTATAAAAAATGTAGATGTGTGCTTCAATAATTTTGCTGCCAACTGTACAATGCTTAGAGATATCTAACAGATTAATAACATTAAATAAAACTTGTGATAAAAGTACACTTATGGAACCCGGCAACTTTTTTTCTGTAACTTATTGTGAAATTATGTTGTAGATTATTTTCTAATGCCTAAATAGTGTCACAGATTGACAGAAAAAATTCTGCTACTGGGCTCTCAGTTAGAAAGAACCTATATATATATATATCTATATATACACAGGGTGATCAATTTAAAAGAGTATCCGTTGGTTTTTCTTATTACCCTTAAATATGACAGATGTGGCAACTATTCTAACACTGAAGTATAATTGTTTGAACCTTGTTTAAGTGTGGGAGACAATTTCCAACACTGTTGGACTATTACAACTTTATTTGTGAGGTAAAACAGAAATGGGGATGCACAATGTTATTTAATCCTGTGATAATTTTATTTATGAAAAGCAAAATTTAATTCCAATTTTTACATTATCATTCCTACATTAAATTATCATTATCATTTCATGGGGTTTTCCAGAGAAGTCCTGCAAACAATGATGAATTAAAACAGATAACTGAAGAAATCTCGTCAATTACGCCAACAATGCTGTGAAGTGTGTCAAAAAACTTGGTTCGACATTTTCATGTTTGCATTCAAAATGGTGGCGAACATTTTCAACATTTTCTTTAAGGAATGGTAATGTAAAAAAATTTAATTAAATTATGTTTTTCAAAAATAAAATTATCACAGGATTAAGTAACACTGTGCGTCTCCTTTTCTGTTTTACCTCACAAATAAAGTTGTAACAGTACAACAGTGTTAGAAATTGTTTCTCACACTTAAACAAGGTTCAAACAGTTATACTTCATTTGTAGAATAGTTACCACATCTGTCAGATTTAAGGGTAATAAAAAAAAAAAAAACAATGGGTACTCTTTTAAACTGATCACCCTGTATATGCAGGCTGATTTACAATGAAACTCAAGATCAGAACAAGAAAATTTCAAAACTATTTGCAAAACTTAAGAACAAAGAAAATAATTTGTTTTTTATATAATTTAAAGTGCAATTAAAAATTTGCTATAAATTTATATATATATATATAAAAGATGATGATGTTTGCATTTTAACTTTAAATAATCATTTTCAACCAAACTTTGTAGAGCAAATCAGTTAATTTACTTTGCAAAATATATACAGGCAGACAGATTAAAAAAAAAAACTTGCTCTTTAAAAGCTTAGGATTAATATTTCAGGCAAAAAGTAAATTTTAATCTAGGAATGCATAATTTCATTTGCATGCAATTAAAATTATGTATTTTTTAATAGTTATTAAATGGAGGTAAAAACAAGACACTAAGTCTTGCTTTTACCTCCAAAGAAGTAGCATGTGTTTTTCACCTGAAGAAGAAAGGCCACGTCCTTTTGAAATCAGAAGCACTTTCATTAATTTTATGGTGTTTGAAAAAGTTTTTAAGTTTATATAAGAAAAAATAATTAGGTGCCACTGATGCCTGGCATTCACAATTTAATTTTGAACCTTGCTATCAATGGAGCTAATTGTACAGGTCATATGTAGACTGGCCGAATTAGCTCACTAGTTAGAGCACTGGAATGCTATGCCAAAGAACACATGTTTGATTTCTGGTCTGCAAATTTTTTACTTTTATAAAAATTAATATAGCTTTTTCTCAAAAATGTTTAATTTAGATGATATATTAAGTCATTTAACAACAGAAAATATTTATTTTTATCTGTGACATTCTGAATATTTTCAAATTTAAATAATTATGAATTACTGCATCTAAAATGCTTCTAATTATAAGCATTTCTTTCCTTGTTTTCAAGAATTTTAAAGTGTAACAGTCTTCCATTGAAAAAAATAAATAACAAATTTCCTACACAATTTTATTAAATAATTATAAAAAATATAAAATTATATTATATTTTAAATTATATTAATTAAATTATTTATAATATTATAAATAATTATCATTATTATAATTTTGTTACATAATTATGAATAATTATAAAATATTAATTTATATAAAAATAACTCCTTAGATTATTTTATTAAATAATCTAAGGAGTTCATAGTCTGCACTACTTTTCTCTTGTTAAGGCACTACACACACACACAAAAAAAAAAAAAAAAAAAAAAAGCAGATTATTCAATTAGTACTTTAGTATAAGAGTGATTCAATCAAAACATTAATTTAAAATAAAATACAAGATCAAATTTAAATAAACAGAAATAGCAAAATATGACTACTAATAAGAAAACAATAACATAGCAAAAAATATAAAATAAATAAATAAAATAAAAAACTTATAATTATATTTAAAAAATCAAGTTTAAATAAAATTGTAGTACATGTGTTAAAATGCTTACAGAAATACAGACTCAGTACTTTGTAAGCAGACACCATATTAATTGTTTAGGTCAAAATAATAAAGCATAATCCTCCATCAAGTTAAAAAAAAAAAAAAAAAAAAAAAAAATAGCAATTACCTAATATATTTTTTTAGTAAAGGTGTTGGTTAAACAAAAAAACTATAGAGATAATAAATAATCGAACTGCAATTAATGACCACGAATCAGCCAAAATCGATTTACAGTGGCACCACCTGCTTAGAGATCAAGATGATGCTATAAATAGCCAAGGCCAACTGCAACAAGTTGCAATTGATAAAGGGGGGGATCCTCCCAAGAAAAGCTTCTTGCAAGTGTAATGAAGCCAAAGTAAGGTGTTTACTTACCTATTTTTAATTAATAAGCTTCATTTTAAATTTAAATTAAGTTAAAAAGGTGTTTGTGTTAGTCAATAAGGCCAACTCTAACTGTGTGAGAGGCCTAGACCAGGGTTTTTTGATAAAGGCATTTTACATTTCATTATGTAAAACGTTAAATGCCTATATACTAATATAGGCATTTTTATACTAATTTCACAATGAACATGTGTCTTTTTACTTTCTCTTACCCATAAGGTAGAGAAAGTATTGTTTTTGGGTCAAATTTTCGAACGCGAGATTTTGTTATATTTGCACGTTTTGAGGTCCCCTGAATACAAAAATCATGTTTTTAGCAAATGGTCTGTGTGTATGTCTGTGTGTGTGTGTCTGTCAGTTATCAGCATATCTCAAAAACAAATGATGGCAGAAAGTTCAAACATGGTATTCTAAATGTGTATCATATAGGGATGCTACAGTAAGCTTTTCGTTAAGATCAAGCAAATGGTTCGTGTACAGGGACAATCAAGAGAATTTTAATACATTACGTCTATGGGGGAAATTGCAGGTAAGTAGAGTTTAACGTCTATAGATTGCACTAAACCAAATGAAACGAATACATATTTTTTGTAATAGAGATAGTTAACTGGGGAAAAAAATTGTGTATGTAGGAGCCTCGCCTCCCCCCCTGGGGGGGGAAGGTCCCCCCTCGAGGGGAGTAAATTTTCATGATGGGTATCTTTCAAAAGAGCTCGCTAATACTTTTAAAACGAATGGTTGAACCATCGATCTGCGATAATTTAAAACAAAGTTATCGATTTTTTTTACTTTTAACGAAAAAAAAACTTAGAAAAAAAATCGTATTTTTTTTTTTTTTTAAATATTGAGAATACAATGGACTTTTTTTTGGATATTTGGTGTTATACTACTTCTCTAATATGGAAATTGTCTGCATTATCATAAAAGATAATTTTTTTAAATAATATTTTTAATAAATTATTTTTAAAAAACAGAATTATTTTTTAATAACCAAATTAAATTCTATATAAATGTAGGTGCATTAATGAAACGGGGGGTTGAGGGGGGCAGTAGCCCCCCTCACACAGAACTAATTATCATATAAAACTCTTCAGAAGCCTAATATGAATTGTTTAACACAGGTTTACATAACAGTACTCGTTATCTTACCTTTTAATCTGCAACCTCTATTTATAGTAATAAATTTCAGGGTAATAGAAAGTCGTGGTGAGTGACACACCAGATTATTTTTTTTCTTTTTCTTTCTTTTCTGGGGTATATGAAGGGTCATTCATTTTTAATTTTGATACAAAACAATTATTGTGTGTTTTAAAATACTTACCTTTGCAGTCATTGGGAGATGGTGTTTCCTTTTCAGATATAATAGAACTAAGCCTTTTATTTTCTTCTTGTAGCCTAACTACAAGAGAATTTAGGTGGCTTGTTTCTTTTCTCCAGTTTTCTTCAATCACTTCTAATTCCTACAAAGATGAAAATGTCTCATGAAATAAATTTACGGCATTAGCTCAATGTTTTTCGTTTTTCAGTAGTAAGAAACAAAACTTTGTTTAAGAAACTATTTATCAAATAACTGAAAAAAAAAAAAAATGTAAATTTAATTTTCTTGATACTTAAATTTTTCCCATAATGAGAATTTGATAGAACAAAGAAAAGCAAAATGGTACAATTACCAGCATTTGCAAGAGTAATAAACACACCAGACATATTGTTTAATCATAGTTATATCACAATAGAGTTTGCTATATAGCAGAGCTATAAAATTAATCATACATATTTATTGCTTTAAAATATAAAGAGCCAAGTTTTGCCCGTGCAGCCTCTTTTAATACAACAAATGGAAAAGCAGAGCTCTCATGCTTTCAGATGTATTGAGGAAATGCAATACGCAGTGACTTATTGAAAAACGGTCAAAGAGTAAAGTTTTCAAAATAAATGCTTAGAGATGTGAGGCGAAAATATTCTCTGGAGAATATTCTCCGAGAACGAGAATATTCTTTTTATTTTTAAATACATAAAAATTTTTCATGTTTATGATTTAAATTATAATATTTATTCACAGTTATTCAGTTTAACATGCATAACTAGAATAAACTAACCTTATTTCATTATATATTCTCCTTACAATTCATGATTTTCAATTGGAGAATATTCTCCGATAAGTTCCACAAAGAAGACAAAAGACAAAAAGCATTTAAGAGCAAATGATGAATAACACAGGTCTACATCTAAAATTTTGATTTGATAATTTTGGCTGATCCTTTTTTTTTTTTTTTGGTGTGCTGACCAAAAATGAAGCCAGTTTTTCTCTATCACATATGTTTTTGTCCATACAGGGCGTCTACCGAGACAATTTTTTACACATATAATAACAGGAGAACGATTATTTTTGCACTGAAGTTGGTACGCTTAAGGCTACCGAAACAGTTGTATGCATATCAAATATTTTTCTTTGGCGTTTCTGACGTAGTAGTTTATTCGAGTTTTAATTTTTTACACAACTCTTCCACCAACATAATTATGTCATAACTTTTATAGTATGTTTCCAAGATTAATTAAAATTGATCATGGAAACATTCAATTCCATATCTACTAACATGATTTTTTGTTGGTAGACACTCTGTATGGACAAAAATGTATAATTGATAGAGAAGAATTGGCTTTATTTTTGGTTTCAGCACACCAAAAAACATTTGTAGCTACTAAAATTATCAAGTCAAATTTTGCCAATATTAATTCTGTAGATCTGTGTAATTATTTATATTAAAATACAAATTTAAATTTTTTAATATTCTCATTAATTATACAGATTTTAATTTATAACTAAACCATTACTAAGACTTGAAATTTAAAGAGAATACTATTCTCTTTATATATAAAGATTTTCGAAAAAAATACTCATAGGTTTGCTTAAGAAATCTAATTCACGTAATTCATAATTTTGTAATCCTTATTTTGCAAATATAAACCATGTTTATTTATTATATTTAAGATTTTTAATTAACGAATAACTTGATAATGTGTGCAAGTGCATGAAAAATAATTTGCTTAAAAATAAAATTTTAAATTTGGCTAGAAAGTTAGCAAATTTAAATTATACAACATTTTATTATAAATAATCAAATATTTTTTATTCAAATTAAAAACCAAAGTAACATATAGCTTAAAAATGAAATTAATTTTATTTTGTAATTGGTTACTTGTTACACAAAATTTAGAATAAAAATCCATCATATATTGGCCAAACTAAACACAGTCTTAAATTTCATCTGAGAGAACATATGAATTACGTCCGCAAACAAGAAACCAATAAATCGGCTATTTCTAAACATTGCTAGGAGGAAAATTATAATTTTAAATTTAATTCAGCTAAAATAATTTGCAGACCTAAATCCATTCATGAACTCTATTTCTTTTAAGCTTTTCATATTTATAAAAATTTTAAAAACCTTGTAAATTGTGATTTCGCTGTTCCCTATTTGTCTGATTGTTGGAAATTTTACATTCGGTCAACATTTTCTTAATTTTTCTACTGTTTACACAGCTACACATTCCTAAATTCCTATTGGCCACACTCCCCACCTCTTCCGTAATCCTATTGGTTGAACTAAATCCGGTCCCTCTCCTATATATACGAGCACTTCTCCAGATTCAGACTTCTTTTTGCACTGAAGACGGTACGCTTTAGGCTACCGAAACAGCTGTATGCACCTCAAATATTTTTCTTTGGCGTTTCTGATGTACAGTCATGGCCAAAAGTATTTGTACACTTATTTTTTTCCTAAATATTTTTTTTACAACTGGAAAAAATAAATTCTGATTTTACTACTGGTCCTAAACTGTTTATATTCTCTAAGGCATACATATTTGCTATAAAATTATGGGCCTTAGTGTAGCCAACAAGGGCATCGAAGTCCTAGGGCCATGGCCTGGATCTAGTCCTGACCTCAACCCGATTGAAAACATGTGGACAGTAATGAAACAAAAGGTTAGCCAGGCAAATCCGACCTCAGAGAAGAATCTGGCTGAAATTATCAAGAAGGTTTGGGTACAAGAGATAACTCAGGAGTACTGCGAAAAACTTGCAAAATCTATGTCCTCCCGGATTAAGGCTGTCCTACGAGCCAAGGGTCGACATACAAAGTATTAAATGACTGTAAACTGTTAATAAGTGACAGCTATTGACATTTATTTCAATTGTTGTTGAATACTTTTGTTATTTATCAAATAAATGATATAATAAAAGAGAAAAGCGTAAAGTGTACAAATACTTTTGGCCATGACTGTAGTAGTTTATTAGGGTTTTAATATTCCAATGCCAAGTCTCCTGTTATTATATTATATGTATATATGGTTCATGCATTTACACAATGCAGTCCGCCAAGGTTGAACAGACCTAATGTATAGTATACTAAAATATTACATTAACAAGTATTGTATTTTACATTTGAAAATTGCTCTCATCTAAATTCTAAAGAAAAAATAATTCTTAATAATAATAATCATTTTTTCAATTTTAACACATTTAATGTCTCAATAAATTTATATAGTACATGCAAATATTGCTTTCTTTGTTTCTTTGCATTGCATAATGGTGGGACAAGTTGAGAAAGTGTCCCAACCTGCCCCACTTGGATCATTATCATAATGTAACTCTCAAAAAGTTAAGCTTAGCAAGTACAATGCATTTTTTTACATTAAGACTGTCACGAAAGTCCATATTTTAATTCCCACATGCTGACATTTCAATTATTTTATTTTTTGCACAATAGATTTGTTTATGAATTCGCCCATTACTTTGAATCTTTCAAAACAAAGGAAATTCGATTAATCTTTACCTGCTAATATGAGAAATTCCAAATTACACTCAAGTAGTAGACTGTGCTGCCCACTATGATGACCTAAGAAAACTATATTCCTACTTGCAAAATCAAAGCTGAAATTTGAGGTATCCCAATGTGGGCCATGTCCCAAGGTGCCTCACTCTCCCCTATATATAGTTATTATATTATAGATATAAGTATATGTTTATCTACATAACATAGTGCATAATATTAGTGATATACAGTAGACTCTTGATTAACCAGGATGGTCGGGAAATGCCTTGTCCCAGATAAGCGAATATCCCGGATAATCGAATTTATACAAATTTTGATGTAACATTAAGAAAAATTGAGAGAAAATATAAAATTACTATACAATAAGACATTAAGGATTTTATTTATTATAAAAGGAAGCGAATGAACATAAATGTTAATGTTATTTAAATTTACAATTAGAATAATTTACAAAAAAGAGAAAAAAAAATGAAATTTAGTTTACCTCACATTTTTGTGAAGAATGAAGTTATAAAAGTCTGTTTTTGTTTCTCATTTACTCTTCGAATTTTGCTATGCAAATTTCTCAACATAATTTTTTCAGCAGGTGTGCTTTCATCTTCTTGCTCCAAGTAATTAAGTAAAGCCTCAGTGAGTACTAATGCATCACTGTGACAATTTTTGATGAGTTACAAGATTTTCCTCAGTGCTTTCAGAACATTCTTCGTAATTCCTTGTTTTTTCTGAATCACAAGCGACTCGTAACACAATATCATCATCACTTAAAACTTCATAACATTCTATTTTAGAATCTTCATTAATCCATTGCTGCACTGCTTCTCCGTCAACATTTTCAGAACAGTCTAACTTTCTCAAATCTTCTAACATTTTTCTCTGTAAATCTGTACTATCATCGTCTTCTATAGGAAATCTGGTAAAATTTCCTTCCATGATTTCTTAACCGTGATGCTTTTTATTGCTTTCCAAGCATCAGCAACATAATAAATTGCATCTATTAGATTTTTCCAAAAAGAAAGCAAATTACCGCACCCTTCCTCTACCAACTTAAGGAGCAAATTTCTAAGGTATGCTGTTTTAAGATTTTGAATAACATCCTGATCAATAGGTTGGATGTCAGCTGTCACATTTGGGGGCAGATATTTCACAAAGATATTCCCATCTTCTGATTTTAAAATTTCTTCATTTGGATGACTAGGTGCATTGTCCAGCAGAAGAACAGCTTTTTGAGGAAGACCATCATTTTCCAAATGTTTTCGTATTGCAGGAACGAACTTAGTTTTAAACCAGTCAGAAAAGATTTCTACAGTCATCTAAGCTGTTTTATTACTGTAAAAACTTACAGGCAAACTTGAATCTTTCTTCATTTTTGAAAAAGCTCTTGGCTTTCTTGCAGTTCCAATAACACACAAATCTAAAAAATGTGAGCCGGAGGCATTAGCACAACACAGTTATGCGCTGTTTCTGCTTCTTGTGTCCTAATGCATTTTTTTCTGTTCATATGCTAACATCTTTTGTGGCAAACACTTCCAATATAAACCAGTTTTGTCTGCATTGTATATTTGTTCGGCACACAAATTTTCTTCAGGTATGAAATTTTGGAATTCTAAAACAAAATTTTCAGATGCAGATTTGTCACAACTGAGTTTTTCACCTTGCACAGTTATTTGGCGAATACCATATCTCTGTTTAAATTTTGTTAACCAGCCACTCGAAGTATTGAAATCACCAGGTATTTCAAGCTCTTCAAAAAAATGCACAAACAGCACCTGATACAGGAATTCCGACAGTTCTCTGCTGGTTAAACCACACAAACATGGCTTTATCTAAATCTTCATATATGTTAAGAGGTTCTCATTGATTTTCTATTATACATTCCTTTTGGGCTATCTGAATTTCCAGCAAATTCGAGTAATTTTTGTTTCTTATAAATAATGTCTCGCACAGTTTGATTACCAATCTCATATTCATGCATTAATGATTTCACTGTATGTCCATTTTCTGATTTATTAATTATTTCCAGCTTTTGATTAATTATTTCCAGCTTTTTTTGACTAGGAGCGACTCTTTTGCATTTCAACATCTTAATACTATGAACAGAATGTATAGCATGTGTGAAACTAATAATCTAAACAGCACTAATACTGCAACGATGGATGAATCCAGGGGCGCGCCAGCAGTGTCAGGCGCCTGTGTGCAGAGAGTCAGTCGGCGCCCTATGTTAGACAAGGTGTCTACTAAAATCCCCCCCCCACACACACACCCTTTTGCCGGAAGATAGCTCTCAAAATTTGGTCATTCGGGGAAGTATTGGCTGTACGGAATATGGATGATATTGAAGCCACGACAGATTTTATATGCATAAATTATAGTGATTTAAATATAATGCCTTTTCTAGGTATCGAACGTGAAATCTTCCAGTTCCCAGCTCAATGTTTTACTATCTATCTACCACGGCTTCTCAAAGATTATTCCAAACATAACTTTATTATTGCTACAAAATGCCAAAGATGACTTCCGCTAGACTCGTTTAAAAGAATTTTATTTTAACAGTATTTTCAATTTTTTTTTTTTTTTTTTTTCAACAACGCAAAGTTTTATGGCACGTTCAAAAGCTACTTTACATTGTATGATATATTTATAAAAAATTTAGATATTTCCGTTCAAAAAAAATTTTTTTTTTTTTCTTTTAATAAATGCAGAATATATTGCGACTTAGCTAGTTCCTCTTGTTCTTTTTTCCCCGATGCCACTTAATCCGAGATAACGGCTTAATATGTTTTAATTTTCATAAAATTTTCCAAAAAATCATTCGACATAGAAAATAAAATATTAATAAATTACAATAAACATCAACATGAATAAAAATAAAGGTAAATTTCACATATAATAGCAGGAGACTTGGCGTTGGAATATTGAAACAGGAATAAACTACTACGTCAGAAACGCCAAAGAAATATTATTGAGGTGCATACAGTTGTTTCGGTAGCCTAAAGCGTACCGTCTTCAGTGCAAAAAGAATTCTGAATCTGGAGAAGTGCTCGTATATATAGGAGAGGGACCGGATTTAGTTCAACCAATAGGATTACGGAAGAGGTGGGGAGTGTGGCCAATAGGAATTAAGGAATGTGTAGCTGTGTAAACAGTAGAAAAATTAAGGAAATGTGGACTAACATTGCTGGGAGGAAAATCATAATTTTACATTCAGTCCACATTTCCTTAATTTTTCTACTGTTTACACAGCTACACATTCCTTAATTCCTATTGGCCACACTCCCCACCTCTTCCGTAATCCTGGTTAAACTAAATCCAGTCCCTCTCCTATATATACGAGCACTTCTCCAGATTCAGAATTCTTTTTGCACTGAAGACGGTACGCTTTAGGCTACCGAAACAGCTGTATGCACCTCAATAATTTTTCTTTGGCGTTTCTGACGTAGTAGTTTATTCCTGTTTTAAATTTCACATAGTTACATATTCACTATTAAAAATAACGTTGTGAATTTATCAGAAAATGGAGAATTTAGTATTAAGAACAATCTTAAAAAGTTAACAGAACTGATTTCCAATTAATATAGATGCATATTTAATAAGTAAGAATTCAGATTAATCTTAATTCGATAAATTAATCCAAACTTTACAAAGAGCAAAAGTACAAAAAATTAATTTTTCCTAACAGCTATAGTAAGTTATAATATGTATTTAGCTTAATTTGTAAAAATAATATTATTCATAGTAATACTAATGTTTTATTATTATTTACAATTTTACTATTGTTTGTCATAGTAAATGATAAATATTTTTTAACATTTCTCAGTATACTTCAAAAATGCATATGACTGATGTTGGTTTATATAACTGCCCGTGCTCCAGGACTCGTAAATAGTATCTGATAAAAGAAATTAAGTTTATTGAAATTTATTGTAATATGATCGCATGAAAATAGTGTGCATTGCTTTTATACTTCTTTCATATAGGTGCATTCTAAAAAACTGGATGCATTTTGGTTTAGGGGAGTAATAGTTTAAAGTAAATTTTAATAGTGATGTTATTGGTACACATTACTGAAATTTACTTCAGCATCTACCTCCAAGAATATGGTGTTATAATATTCATAGTTATTTAAAGGCGTGTGCAAAAGGCAAATTTTCAACTGTAATTTTAGTGTGTATTCCGTGGTCACATTAGACTGCATTATTAAAATGTTATAATATTTTATTAGTAATTGTTATATCTGCTGTTCATTCACGGATGACAGTCATAAGAAAAGGAGACGACTACTCCGAAAAAAGGGGTAACCTCTGAATCTAAGCTAGCACTGAAGGATTGCAGCTGAAAATATTAAAAATTCTTTTTCTCCTTTCATCACTATACTGATAAAATCAAATTTGATACAGACTTGGCGCATGGATATAATTCCGACATGAAAATAAACAGCATAATTATTAAATGTTCATCTTTTGTGCATCCCAGTGTATGGGTTAAAGTTTTATACGCACTAAATAATATACAAAACTTATTCATGTAGAATACCCGAACACAAACAAGCGCACTTTGATCTTTCCCCCATAACCTGCAATATACCAATTTATATGTACTTTGCAGACTTTATACAAAGTAACGTAATATAGTAAAATTTAGATCAGCTTGGAGTTACATAATTAAAATGCTTACTTAAAAAAAATTCCAAAAATTTTTTCACAATCAAAAATGTTTAAAATCTCTTTTATAAGTTTATTTAAAAAATATATAATTATTCCCTTCAACATTTATTTTTAAAAGTATGTAATAAAAAAAATCAATTACATAAATCAATCACTTGTATTATGTTTCAAATGTCTTTGCCAAACATTAAACATATTATAAATTTTCATCGTTAATAATTCGTAATAGGATTAAATATTATCTATATATATATATATATATATATATATATATATAAATGAATGTTTTGTCTGTATGTCCTTTATAAAATCGTAAACGGCTTGACCGATTTCGATCATTCTTTTTTTGTTTTTTTCCTTATAGGTCAGGGATGGTTTAGGGAAAAAAAAAAATTGAAAACATTCGCCCCCCAAGGGGGGGGGGGCAAAACGTGAATTCAAAAGATCCTTCATATCTCAAACAAAAACAGATATCTGTAAAATTTTTGTTTTAAAATATAGCTAATATAAATGTCTAAAAAACAACTTCTGGAATTTTCGAAATTCGGTCCCCAAGGGGAAGGGGGGGCAAAACGGGATTTCACATGCGTAAAACGCGATTTCGCTTAATCCTATATATCTCAAACAAAAAAAAAAAAAAACAGATATACGTGAAATTTTTGTTATAAAATATAGCTAAAAACCAATTTCTGGAATTTTAAAAATTCAGCCCCCAAGTGGGGCAGCAGGGGCAAAAACAATTAGAAATACAGTTAGGCCTTTCAAAATTGGTACAGATAGGTTTCAATAGCCTGCAAGTCGAATGGGGATATTTTCGAAAGTGTAAAGTTATTAGGAGGGGAAAGGGGGGGGGGGCAAAAGAATAAAAATAGAGTTAGATCGTTCAAATTTGGTATATAGAGGTTTTCGATACTTGCAAATCGATTGCGGATATTTTCGAATTTGTAAAATTATTACAAGGTGCGGGAAGGGGGGGGGCTATTGGCAAAAACTAATAGAAATACAGTTAGGGCATTCAAAATTGGTACAGATAGGTTTTAAAGGCCTGCAAGTCGAATGGGGATATTTTCGAAAGTGTAAAGTTATTAGAAGAGGTGAGAAGGGGGAGGGGATGGGGGGGGCAAAAAAATAAAAATAGAGTTAGATCGTTCAAAATTGCTACACAAATGGTTTTCGATACTTAAAATCGAATGCGGATATTTTTGAATTTTTTAAATTATTAGGAGGGGCGGTAAGGGGGAGCTATGGGCAAAAACAAATAGAAATGCAGTTAGGCCGTTCAAAATTGGTACAGATTGGTTTTAGAGGCCTGCAAGTCGAATGGGGATATTTTCGAAAGTGTAACGTTATGAGGAGGGACGGGAGGGGAGGCGGAGGGGCAAAAAAATAAATAAAATAGAGTTAGATCATTCAAAATTGGTACATAGAGGTTTTTGATACATACAAATCGACATTTTTCCTAATCAGATTTTGTTTCGCTTTTTTTTTTTTACGTGATAAAAATTAATGCAATTTTGAGAATTCAGTAATTATAGTGATTCATTTAAAATAGGGTCCAGCGAAGCGGGCGAAGCCTGCTAGTTAAAAAATAAAATTACAGCTATATTTTTATTTTTTATATTACCCGGTAAATAAACAATAATTGGCAAATATAAATATTTTGTGCGAAATATGTCTTAATTTGATAGCTTATATAAATTTCCCTTAACCTGAAATGTTTTTACATTATTAAACTGAATTTAATTTTTTTATATTCATTGATTTTGAAGTATCTGTTTTTTTTTCCCTTTGACGGATGCTGTTAACGATTGAGAACTGATACAAATTACGGATACGAATATGGTATTTCACTAGCCCATAATGAATCCTAATAATACAAATTAATTTTGTTATTTTGTAACATTTTCCATTGTTTATATATGAAATTTAAAAGGCAATTCATCAAACGGATAAACAGGCAGATAATAATTAAACATTTTCCAATAAGTGAATTGAACAATATTTGATTATTATTATTATCAAATATAAAAGCAAGAAATAATTAAACTTTGTAGAAGGGTTGGAATACCATTTAACGTACATCATTGCGGAATAATCAGTGAGCTATTTCAATTTCAGTAGTAAATTTGGTAAAGAAAAGAAATTTAGTAAAATTTGATAAAGTTGGTAAAGAAAGAAAAAAGAAACTTCAATATCTGTTTAAGATATTTGAAAATTTTGATAAATTCATGAGTTAAAAAAAAAAAAAAAATCAGGTGCGCAACAGCTACACGATTCCCATTACCCACTACTACACATATGCTGTTTTGGGGAAATAGTGCGGACGTTGTGAAGAGATACAAAAGATTATTTACATAGCGAATTAAAAAAGAAAAAAAAATCGTTAGATCTGTTTTTTGAAATACTCATTTATGAGATTTATAACTGGCCTATCTAATCAGAACACCTGTCAGTTTTCCTGTAGTAACCAAATAACATACACTAAAGAATATATAAGCTTGTGTAGCAAATTTGAAGAAAATCGTTAGATATGTTTTTGAGAAACCGACTTTTGGTTTTACTGCCGAATTTCACCAAAACTTAGCAAACTGGTCTTCCCACCCAAACCTAACATTTATATACGAAAGAATATATCTATAAGGATGTTAATATGGCAAATTCGAAAAAAATGCGTAAAACTGCTTTTTTCTTTTTTTTTTTAAATAAAAGATGTTTGTCAGGTGTTTATACAGCAAATTTGAAGAAAATCGTTAAAGCCGTTTTTGAGATACGGACCTCTATGGCAACACTTCTGTTTTTCCAATTTTCACCAAAAGTAAGGAAAACCATACGTACATTATTAAACCTGGCATTATTTATACATGACATTTACATACATTATTTTGAAGTTTCATCGTTCTATCTTTATTATATTTAGAGAAGTGATAGTCAAAATATTCCACACATACACACGTACATACGCACTTACACAACGGCGAATTTGCCAAAATCAACTTTTTTTCTTCACTCAGGAGACCTTAAAACAGGTGAAAACTCGATATCGAAATTTTTGGCCAAATATAATACCAGTTATAAAATTCAAAATAGTAATTACTTAATTTGATAATTTTAAGTTGTACGCTTTTAATATTACAACGTTTTGATACATTTATTCCATGCTGTGGCCCGATCATATATATATATTCAGAAGGTATAGTTACGTAAATACTCTTACATTACCTACAAGTGAAATATTCCATTGTATCTATGCGCTTTTTCTTTCTTTCTTTCTTTTTTTTTTATGTAGTACAAGGAAAGGGATAACAATCAAAATATAGTGTGGTAATATATTATTATATCAGGAAATCAAATCAATTAATGTATATGTATGTACAATGCCTTTTTCTAATACTAATTACAAAAAAAAAAAAAAAAGGAAGAAACACATTTGGCAAAAAATTGAAAATGATATGCTTTTAGTTCTGGGTTTATTTATATAGAAATTGGTCGATTACAATCGTTTAATTTATCTCTATATATAATGTAAAATTTGCATCAAGTTAGTTTTCGAAATACTGAAATAATTCAAATCATAATTAGACATGAACAATGAATGGACTTACGATAGAAATATCTCAGACGAGTTCTTTAGATAGACTGATCCGCCATCTTTGTTTCAAAATGGCAGGTATTTCGAAAATTTGAACCGCGTATTTATGAGCAGATATTCTTGAAACTCGATAAATACATAGCTCGTATCAAGGTCTAAATTAAGTGTATTAAATTAATTCGATCCGCTACTTTGTTTCAAAATAGCGCTGGCGCCTGCTTGAAAAGGTAACAAAATCATTCTTCTCTTTCGACTAAGTTGGAAATACTTTTTTTAAATTTAAAGAGAAGTGGGATTTCATAAAAACAGATCTATCAAAGATAACCAAGATTACATTAAATAACGATATATCAAAATAAATGTAAAAATAATATCTTACCAATATTGGAATAAGATAAATCTTCTCCCTGTTCATTTTTCTGAAAATATGATTTGTTTCTTTTTTGTTTTTTGTGACATATTAAAATATTTAAAACATTAAAATATTAAAATAGTTAAAATCTAAGCAAAAGAATGATTTTAATGAATGAACAAGTACATATTAATCGTAGAATACCAAACGTGTATCTGACAAGCTTTAAATGTAAATGTTTTGCTCGTTTCGGCTGCAGGTGCAAATTTAAACACAAAACGCTGACTTAATAATTTCTCAGCGATAACAGAAAAGATGGGAGGAAAGAAAGAGAAAACAGGAAATACTTTTATTGCGGTTATTTATTAACTATGTTAGATAATTACTTAAAATCATTTCTTTGAAAATGTTATTCATTCGCTTCGATAAAGAAAAATGACGATTAGCTCAAAATATTATAGACAAATCAGCATTTTTTTAGGGGGGGGGGGGGGGTGAACTCCTTCCAGATGGTGGGAAGGAGTTGTAGGGATCCGGTGGTGGCCCCTCTTACCACCACCACCTAGCTACGAAACATCATTCACATTGTGTAACATTGACATTATAAAAGTTTTTTTTTTTTTTTTTTTTTTTTTTTCAGTAATTAGTTCTTGGTAGGCGCCTATAGTTGCCTGGCGCCTGTGTGCGCCGCACACATTGCACACTGGGTCGGCGCGCCCCTGGATGAATCATCTCCTGACCCCGCATTCCAGAACGGGAGAAACACCTGTTGGCTAGGCTCAAAGTCAACTGGACAAGTCCATTACAGAATGAAGGGTTGAGAAGAAAGCGGTCTTCCAGCACATTTCCGCATTCAGCTTTTTCCTTTAGCTGTCCTGGATAATCCAATCCCGGTTAATCGGGAGTCTACTGTATATGCCAGTTTGAAATTATGTAATTATTTTTCAACTTTGCTGGAAGAATTCCTTTCATTTCAACCATCTATCTGCAATCTCTTTTGAATGGAACAGTTTTGAGAAAAAAGAAAGATGAGAATAAATGAACAAAATTGCAAGCCATAACCATTTTTGTATTTGTAAGTCATGATGTTAAAAAAAATGTAATACTTTGCCTAAATTTCTAAGGATTTAACAACAAATATTAAACATAACTAACAAATATATTATATTGACCTTGTAAGGTTCAATGCAAGCAAAAAAATGGGGTTCTTTTGTTGCCTTTTACAAACTTCAAATTCATTAAAACAGCCTTTTAACAAGATTTAGTTTTATAAAAATTATCTTTGTATAAAATTTTCCCGTGTTTCCAAAATTATTTTTAACGATTACCTGTAACTTGGTTCAATGAAACATTATTAACTTGATAATACATGATTTATATAGAACGACTGATAAAATGGAAGGTGTTACATGATAATTTTTTTTCACAAAAATGGGGTCCAAAAATTAAAATCAGGGGGTGGAATGTGCTTTACGGTACTGCTTGGTGACTTGCTTCCGATCACGGATAAAGATGCCAACCTTGGCAAACACGGTGTTTATGCGCCACTGAACAATCGATGTTTGAAATGTGGTAACCTCACCATGATGTTTTGAAACTATGATTTTCGCGTACGTCATTGTTGCCAAATGAAATTTCATACGTTTTAAAGATTCATGGAGTTTGTGTGAGACGTATTTAGTGATATTTTTTTGGTTTTTATATACGGGTTACTGATCGATGCGAAACAAAATTTTGTACGTTTTAAAGATTCATGGAGTTTGTGTGAGACATATTTAGTGATATTTTTTTGGTTTTTATATACGGGTTACTGATCAATGCGAAACGAAATTTCGTACGCTTTAAAGATTCATGGAGTTTGAGTGAGACGTATTTAGTGATATTTCTTTGGTTTTTATGTATGCTTTACTGATCGATGCGGAACGAAATTTCGTATGTTTTAAAGATTCATGCAGAATGCAGGTGAGGTATCCAGTGATGCTTTTTTTTGTTTGGTTTTCATGTACGCGGAGCGTACAGACGTGCATATTACTGGTCGCCGCAAAACAAAATTTCATGCATTTTAAAGATTCATGCAGAATGCGGGTGAGGTATCCGCCCTAACAACACACACTTGTCCATAATACATCCTGAAGATGTCCAAAGGCTTCCTTTCATCCATAAGACATCCGGAGGACATCATTTGGAAAAAATAAACTTTTAAGGCAGTGATTTTTTTTTTTTTTTTTTTGGGGGGGGGGGGGGACGCGGAGCATACAGACATGCATATTACTGGTCGCTGCAAAACGAAATTTCATGCATTTTAAAGATTCATGCTGAATGTGGGTGAGGTATTCACCCTAACAACACACACTTGTCCATCATACATCCTGAAGATGTCCACAGGATGTCTGGAGGACATCAGTTGGAGAAAAAGTGCTTTTAAGGCAGTGATTTTTTTTTTTGGGGGGGGAGGGGGTTCATGTATGCGGAGCGTACAGACGTGCATATTACTGGTCGCTGCAAAACGAAATTTCAAAACGACATTTCGCCCACAAGACATCCCGAAGATGTCCACAGGACATCCTTTCGTCCATAGGACATCAATTGGAGAAGGTGTCCTTTTAGGGCAGTGTTTTTTTTTTTTGGTTTTCATGTACGCGGAGCGTACAGATGTGTATAGTACTGGTCCCTGCAAAACGAAATTTCATGCTTAAATAAATCCCTTTATTTTGCTTCGTTACTCATGGCATAAAGCTTTTTCACCGGAGGGCCCTCTGAAGCTAATGAAGCAAAATAAAGGGATTTATTTAATTTTACTGAATGCTGCAAAACAAAATTCATGCTTAATTAAATAAATTCCTTTATTTTGCTTCGTTACTCATGGCAGAAAGCTTTTTTGCCGGAGGGCCCTCTGCATCCTCGGTGCCTCGAATTTATTAAATTTATTTATTTTTCTTTTGTTAATAGTTTTAATTTTACACAAAATAATTTAATAATAAGAAATTAATTAAATTCAAAATTGTGATGATAAATACTGAATAGAATGAAATAAGAATTCATTTTACAGTTTAGACAAAACCAAACATTAAGATTAAGAAGGTCATTTAATTTTTAATTAATTATAACTAATTTCCTACACTGCTCAAAAAAATTAGGGGAGTAAACAAAAAAGTGAAGAAAATGTTGTGTGATAGCCATGTACGGGCATAAAATGGAGAAACACGTGTAACAAAATGCAATAGAAAAAAAAAAAAAAAGCATAAAACAATTGTATGGGACCTATAATTCTCTGGAATGGTAAAAAAAAAAACATGAAATGATGATTCAGGTCAGAAATTTGGTTACATGTAATGTAAATGACAAAAAACTTAATTTTTAGAAATGATACAGCATGTTTAATATGGCATGTGAACCCCCCCCCCCCCAAAAAAAAAAAAAAAAAAATACTGCTAAAATTGCCACACAACTGTTTGGCACGGATGCAATGAGGTTATGGATAAGACTTTGGGGAATACTGTTCCACTCTTGAAGAAGTGGAACACTCTTCCACTCTCCAAGTCTTGGACTGTAAATGAAGGCCTTGGTCTTGCAGCAACGCTTCATCTGAGTGTGTCTTAAACATACTCCATCGGATTTAGAACAGGAAAACATGCTGGCCACTCTATATGCTACACTGTTCTAACTTCAAGAAAGTTCTCCACAAGACAAGCTGTATAAGGTCTGTCATCATCATGCATTAAAATAAAGGTATCACCAACTGCTGCAGCGTAAGGTATGATATGAGGTCTCAGAATCTCGTCTGCATACATTTAGTCCATGAAATTGCCATTCCGAATTATATACAGGTTCGTATGTCCACCTGTGCTGATTCCAGCCCATACCATTAAAGCACCTTGCCTGTGATGTGATCTTTTTCGAATGAATATAGGGTTATTTCAAGTGCCCCTTTCTTATCGAGCCGAAACATGTTTGATTCATACTCGAAAGTGAATTGGGACTCGTCAGGAAACAGCACTTGACTCCAATCACTTTTCATCCAATCTCGATGTTCAGCAACCCACCTTCTTCAGTCCACACGGTGTCTTGCTTAGAGATGGGAATGGTCCGAAAAAAAACGGAAATTTTGGAGAAAAATAAAAAGTTTTTTTCCCGAAGGGGTTTATTTCCGCCCAGAAAAATTGAAAATTTTGAAATTTTTAGAATAAAATAACGTGTTTAAAAATTTATAATATTTACATTTTGATGCTTTTTTCGTGAAATATTTTTTCATGTTCAGTATCTTACATGAAAACACTGACTCTGAACTCTGATAATGTTCATATTTCCAAAATAAAGTTTTAACCATGTAATCAAATGGTAATCCTGAAATATTCAAGTATTACATGAAAAAAAATCAAGTTCTGGTCAGTGAAAAAAAAAAATTAATTAATTTGTTGATTTGGTTCTAATCTAAAATTTTATCAATGCTGCTGGAAAATGAACATTCCATAAGAATTCACACCCTATACAAAATTAATGGTTGAAAGATGATTCTTGACTAGTTTTTGGTGTTTTGTACAAGGAAAGGTACGCCAGTTATGAAACAGAAAGGCTCATTTTTTAATAGTAAAAGCTTTTTGTATGTTTCCGTTAAGAAAAAATAATATCGATTGCATGTATTTTTAACTACTAAGAAACCCTATTTTTATCTGTAAAAATTCAATTTTTCCCATCTTTTCGTATTTTTCCAAAAAAAAACTGTTTTTTTTCCGCTGCCTCAAAATTTCCAGAAATTTTACATCTCTAGTCTTGCTGTCAATGGAATACACACCCCTGCCTACGTGCATAGAGATCACCCTGATGAAGCCTATTTCGGATTGTTTGGCTTGAGACCCTTCGTCCTGTTGCCAAAAGAAGCATTAGTTGTTCTGTCTCGACAAGCTGTTAACAGGATATATCGGGCATTATTTGCTGTGGCAGCATGTGGACGACCTTTTCTCCTTGACTTGGTCGACATCTAACATTTCCTGTTCCAGGGATGCAGAATATGTCCGAACGTGCAAACGATGTTCAGGGGAAATTCTGGCTGTCTGGGGAAATTTTGAATATTTATTATCTTAGAATAAAATAAAAATGAAAATGGAAGTAAAAAAAAATTACTGAAAAAACAAACTTTCTAATATTAAACTACAAATTAACAGCTGTATTCTTCTGTTACAAGTGTATTCCCTTTAAATGCCCATTACACTCCCCCCCCCCCAAAAAAAAAAAAAAAAAAAAAAAGTATTAGGAGTATTTGAAGTATGATGATAAATATTTGGTGATTCGTTTAAGCTAGAGAAAATATCAAATCTAACTTTTTTTTTTTAAGTCTAGCTAAAATGCTACAAGAATAATTACCCAGCCCACATAAATAAACAAACACTTTAATAGACAGGACACTGGGAGAAATGATGTGTTTGTTTACTTTAGCCAATAAAACAGGGAGGGAAGAAGTGGAAAGAGAAGTAGGAAAGACTTTTTTTTTGCATCGTTTTGAGTCTCATTTACAGAAGTTAAGTTATGAGTTTCGATTGTGCATTCAGCAACTGCCTTCTCTCCTCCCCCTCCCAATCAAACCACACACGCATACACAAAAAAAAAAAAAAAAAAAACAGAAGAAAGAAAAAGTATTTGAGCAATTAGCTGTGAGTGGTTAAACATAAATTTTTGAATGAGTTGGTTCTTTTGTGTCTTAAAGTTTAGTTTTCACAAAACAATTTTAATTTTAGCAATTAATTAAAACTTCTGTTGTTCTTTTATGGATGTTTATAGAAGACTAATCATTTCATATTAATTGTTATTAATCTAAAATTATGCTTAAGCTTCTTTGTATTATTTTCTCAATTTAAAATTACTTTGCATTAAAGCAGGGTTGGCAAAACCCCGGGTTTTTCTAGAAAAACCCAACCCACTTGGGTTTTTCTGGGTTTTTGCTTAAATACATTTGCATTGTAATGTTAGATATATGTTATTTAGCATATTAGTTGTAATACACCTAATTATATTAAACTACAAATTAATAATTAATCTAATATTTATCTCAGAAATAAAAATTGGTTTGATTCTAATATTAAAATATTGTTAATTAGTAAGATTAAGCTATATTTTGTCCTAATGTATGCTTATTCAAAATAAATATTAATGACAATAACTGATAAAATAAAAGAATTTAAATTCGTAAGTACAATACAAATCATTTAAATTTTGTAGTTCCCCTCATGCTATAGATATGAGGAACTTAGGTAATCGTGAAATTTTTTGACCTCGGTTTAAAAAACTTTGTAAGTTATTAAAAAATTACGCTTTTCTTAACGTGAGAGAATAGGGCAAAATTTTACTTAAACGTGCATTAAATGGAAAATTTTTAATGAAAAAAAATGAGACCAGTTTTAAAATATGAGTTTCGATGTCGGAATGAACATCAGTAACTAGAAACATACTACTTTGAAAATTTCGGAAGTTATTGGAAATTTACGAATTTCTTAACATGGCAGAATAAGGCAAAATTGAGCATAAACGTCCATTTTGAGTATCATAAATACATTAGACAACTTCAAAATAACATTTATGATACTTGTTTGAACATGATTGACTACAAATATTCTAATAGGAAAGATTTTATCAACACAGCAAAATGGGGCGATATCCCATATAAATATGTATTTTGAGGATTGTTGCATTAGAAATAGTAGTATGAAAACGAAACTACAAAGTTGACCCTAATAAAATAAATTAATAGATTAGAATAAGATAAATATATCAAAGTGAACGGTGGATAGCCTAATAGGCGGGGATTTCATTCTGTCACTGTGTCAAGTGTTTGGTCAAATTCATTTCTCTTAACATGATAATCATGTTAAGAGAATGTCCTGTACTAGAAATTTATGAGAACATATATATGATGGGGAACTGAGCAGAGTCCACCTATGCCAACTAGTTTTAATTATAAAAATAAGTTGCACTGATTTATCCTTTTCCTTCAATAGTTGAAATGGTTATAGAAGAAAATTTTATTACATTTATAATTATGTTGTTACTAAAATTAAAATAATTATAAAATTTTAAAACTAAACAGGAAGAATTTGTGGTTGGTCACGGGTTGATTCTTTCTATCACTTGATCTGTCTTATACCAAATCTTGTCTTCAGTGTCAGGCCATTAACTATATATTCGTTCTGTGACTTGTCATCTTTTTCACATAGATCTTTCTTTTGTCCAAGAAAATATTCTCCCTTATTAACTACTACAAAATCATTTATTAAATATTTCTGTCCTTTGTTGGAAAAGTTTCCCTGTAAAAATTTTCATCTGAATTAATACATGAAGCATTATTTGATGTATCTGAATCTTCATTGAGGATTCTCATCTTTTTGGGTTTGGAAAATGTTTCCACATTTTTATTGAACTTCTGTTTCTTTATGGCCAGGGTTAAAAAACCTGGTTTTCTGAAAAAAAAGTTATATACTATAAATAGAAGACAAATTGCTATAGAGATACAAAATGTACAAAACATGGACAAATTTTAACGTTGAGCAGGAGTCATATAGTCCAAGAAAATAGTGCTCAAATGTTGAATGACAGAATCAACAGCTAATTAAGACATTTGTTGATATGTATATATAAAAAATTATGAGTTTTAAAACCCTGCCTTTTTTTCCCCCAGGGAGAAAAAAAAAACTTATGTTGAAGATATCACAAAACTAACTTTCTTCTATATTTTCCTATACAAATTCATGCAATAGAATTTTTTTTTTTTTTAATCCTTTAATTAATCAGATGATTTTCATCTCAGAGAGGTATTAGTCGAAATGTCCAACAGAAGTGAATTTTTACTGTGCAGATATTTTTCCCGTTCTCGAGGAAAATTGCTGTATAGCAGCACCACCTTTTGCATATATACACCCAATTTAATAAAAATAATGTCTCATATCATAATGGCTTTTCCAACTATTAAGTGTTGTTCGATTATACACGATATATAGATTTCTCATAAATTGTGAAAATCGCTGTATAACAGCATCACCTGTTGTGCGATTGGCACCAAAAGTTCACATAAACTAATTTATGTTAAGGTGCATCTACATGTACAGTTTTTATATACAATTCTGTACTGTAGTTCCTGAGATATAGCTTTCCCTGAAATTGCAGAAATCGATGTATAACACTACCACCTGTTGTGCAATTGGCACCAAAAGTTGATAGGTACTAACTTATGTCAAGGTAGATCTGCATATAAATTAATATGCAATTTTGTGCAAAAGTTCCTAAGATATAGCCTTTTCTGAAATTGCTATACAGCAGTGCCTCCTATTGAGCGATTGGCACCAAAAGTTGATAGACAGTAATTAATGTCAAGGTGCGTCTGTATATTAATTTACATGAAATTCTGTGCAGTAGTTTCCAAGATACAGTCGCTACAAAATTTTTGTCACACGCACACACATGGACAGATATTTTCTAAAAATGGTCGAATTGTGTTCTGGACCTCTCAAAACATGTAAATCCATTGAAAACCAGAAATCAAAAAATTTTATGAATCAAATACTTACTTCTATTGAATAATAATAATAATAATAATAAAAAAACTGAAGAATAGTATGTATGTTACTTTAATGCAGGGTTGGCAAACTGGGCCCAGCCCAGAAAAACCCGCCCGGGTTTTTCTGGGCGGGCCCACCAACAAAAACCCGCTGGGTTTTTGCAAATAAGTGGGTTTTTGTTAAGCAAGTCTATCTTCTATAATTGGTTCAATTTTCTTTTTCCTGTAAAACCGAACGATATTTTTGTTTAACAGCGGACATAAATGTTGTCCAGAATCAATATTTAACTAATTAATGGTATTTGCACTGCACCAACCATATTTACAGATATCAGATATAGTAAATAGCATTATACCTTAGCATAACTAAATTTAATTTTAATTTTGAAAAATATTTGTTATCTACAGTAAAATGTCAAAATATACCTAACTTCTCAATGTTGAGTCTTTTTTAATTTTCTAAATATACATTTCTGTTTGTTTTATTTAAATGCTTTTGCAGCTAATTTCATCCATATTTCTTATACAAACAGTTTTTAACAAAAAATACGTATTGAACGCAGGAATCGCGCAATATTAAAAAAAATCCCACTTAAACATTTTTTATATGCACGCTTTTCTTGCACTTATTTTCCCGCAATATTCCACAATATTTTTTTTTTAATCTAATTCATTGAGCTTGGCCAATTTATTTTTTCCGTTTTTAAAAAAATCATGGATATCATTCGTTAAAAAATAAATAAATAAAAATGGAACAATTGGCGATCAAATGTTCTACAAATCCTACGATTCCTAATCTTTCTCCATCCACAACATAAATGTCAATATCCATTTCAAACTTGCTTTATGAGATTCTAGAACCTGTAAAGAAATACAATTGTTAAATATTTCTTGCTCATGTAATTATTTTTTGCCCACCTCTCTAGAGGTCAAGACTTACAATTTTTGTAAGTGGCCAGTGTCCACTGAACATGATTTACTCAGTGGCCACTCGCGAGTCGACGTTGTACCTGGTATTCACACACATAATTTAAAAAAAATATATATATATACATGTAAAGGCATAAAACACAGATGATATGGTCAGGAAATTAAGAAATAGTGGCCTTTATTGTATTATTTTAATAATAAAAATAATAAAAAAAAAAATATGTACTTCCACAGATTCAAAAAAAAAAAAAATCCTTAAATATTGTTTGAATATAAATATTTTTTTAAAAACTTTCATACTTCTCGAGCTTAAAATTTTTAACATCTGAAATGAAAGCAGCTGGGATAAAGACAAAATTGGCTGAGAAATCAAATCATTGAAAAATGATTCGACTTTTGAGAGAAGATATGATCTCGTTTGAATTACCTTTGAGTGTTTATGATTTTATTCTTATTAGTATTTTAAGAGTGAGTTTTATAAACATATAGGGTAGTTATAAGTAGCATATAATGCAACTTTCAAATGCTATTAATAATTATAGTATTAGAAAGAAGATTTTAAAGTTTTAGTAATGAGGAGAAATATATGGACTTTCGTAGTTAAGTATTAATTTCATTTCGATACAGAAAACAGCAGGCTATAAAGATGACACACTAACAAAATAATGTTATTTCTCATACACAATTCGTGTTTTGCAAGAATATTTACTGTGTCTTATTGAAAGAGAAATACAAAAATTTCATTCATTTAATAAATTTCACCTAGTGTGACATATCCATACGGAAAACAGATGTGATTAGCATTAGAAGAAAATAAAATTATTTTGAGTCTGGGGGAAAGGGGGGGGGGTGCAAAAAATATCTTTTTGGCATATTATCCAAGATTTAATTATATTAACAGACATGTGATTGCTAAAATTAGAAATTAGCTGAAAATTTTTTACTAACATGATTGTTTGGTTAATTGATTGAACATTGATAATGTTACTTTTAATAAATTAACTATCTAACTACCTAAACAGTTATATATATATATATATATATATATATATATACATTTATAACTTTCTATTTACATTAAAAATTTCAGGATTTTTTTCATTAGCACAAAACAATTCTATAATATTATTGCAATAAGTTTTATATCCACATAAAACCTTATTAAAATTCCATGTCAACAAGGGGGAAAAAAATCAAAAATATATAAAATATGATTTTTATTTATGTACATTAATCATACATATTTAAAAAAGCTACAGTAGTTAATTATCAGTTTCTAATATGCATAAAACCAACTGAGTATTAATTTTCTTAAATTGATTTAGAAAAAATTTTCCTACCTGAAAAATTTAGTCTACATTTTCCCCCTTGTTTAAGCATTTGGAATAGATATTAAATATAAATATTTAATTTAATTGAGAAAAAATAAGTAGATTTATCAAGATCAGTAATGAAGTTTAAAAATAATTACATATGTGAAAAACATTGAGCACTTCTATCTCTTTATTGTTTCCAGAATTAATCACTGATCACTATCTGGAGATGTTGGGGGGGGGGGGGGGGGGAATTAATTACATGAGCAAGAAATATTTAACTAGTGGATCTGCAGATCAGGAGCCTCAACGTCCTATTTGCATCAGACATTTTTCAATAGGTCATTTTTATTTATTTCTTATTATATAATAGTATATATTGATTCGATCGACTTATTACCATAATCAGATACATTCCTGAGGGGGGCTGCCGCCCCCCTCAACCCCCCGCTGTATCTCTCTTTCTATACCTATTTGTATATCATATTAAAGTGTTACGGAATTGTAAATAATTGCATTTATTTTTGTATAAATTTTTTCAAAGAGGCTTAGTAAGTCGATAAAATGCTAATTTTGTGCATTTCTAGTCGTTTTAGCGTTAAAATAGCCTAATTTTCCTTTAAATACGAATTGAAAAGCTCCAATAAGGGAAGAAATGGATTTGCGCCAAATTTGGCGACTGTTTCCCTCCTTGGCGATTTTTTTGGCAACCTTGGCGAGAAAATCCTTATTAGGGATATACCAAATATGGAAGCTCTAATCTCATTGGCTCATGAGATACGATAATTTTCCAGAACAGTCTGCGTTCGATAGAATAGTATAAAAGGAGCATTTTTTTAGCCAAGGCTTCCAATCTCAGATCTGTGTCGGTTTCGTCAAATGCTTACTTTGCTTTGAGCCTCTTTGAATGAGACTTGCTTTATGTGTTATTGCTAAACAGTTTGTACTGTTGTTTTGCTGTTAACGGCTGTTGTTTAAGCTGTGTTTACTGGTTGAATTGAAGCTGATACTTGGTTTATAGACCTGTATTCTTCTGGAACTTTCTGTGAATAAATCACTGAATTTTTGCAAGTTTCGCCTTTCATTCTCGGACAACTTACAAACCCCCAAGTATGCAACAATATGCATTCTTATTAAACGACGGTCTTGTATTATTTCCCGGAAATTCATAAATACTGAATTTCATACAAAAAAAATTACATAGCATATCGGAAATATTTTGCGTAACCTTTAAACTAATTATCAATTCTATGCCCACAATTTTCAACATGAAAACAGACTTTTAAAATTCTAATAAAATTTCATTATATGTGATGGGGTGTAACCATGTTAAAATACACTTTTAAGAAATACCGACTATACACCATAAAAGTACGAAATTCCTTTATGTATCCCGAAAAAGTAGCCACAGTCATTATAAACGCCAATAATAAGAATAAATCTAATTAATTATAACTCATTAATCTTTCAAACTAATTTGACATCATTTGGATGATTACAGTACATACTCGGAATTATTTTGTGTGGTCCCATAAATTATTTAGTCTATACATAACCTTTTTTTAGAGTAAACATGATTTTAAGCATCTTTATAATGTATGTTAACTTTATTAAGTTCAATTCAGCATAAACGCATTAAAGTGCGCGCTTAAATTAAAAATTCGTCCATAGGCTCTAATGTTACGAAATTCTTTCGTGTGTCTTTGTAAACGAACCATAAACATTGTATACACCAGTAAAAACTATTCAGCTTATTTTGCGTTTAGAATTAATAATTGTTCCAAATTTAACATCGTTTGGATGACTAAGTGACATTGTCAGAACACTTTTGTAAGGTCCTGTACATTAATTAGAAAGCTTAAGAGCACATATTTTCTTCAAGCAACATAAGTTTAAGCATCTTACTCACGTACTCTAGTTTCATTTTCTTCATTGCAAAGTAATGATATTAAAATGCGTTTAAAAGAAATTCACCCCATACGCCGTAATGTTAAGAATTTTGGCGTATCCCTGTACACAGTTTATAAAAAATATAGCAATGAAAATTATACAGCTACTTATATGGAAAGCTGGAATGTGTGCGCCAATTTGCAAGTCAATCGAAGGATTTTTGCGGCCGCTATTGCAGTACATACAAATTCTTCCCATAGGCCGTAAGGATAAGAAAAATTTTGGCGTGTCCCTGTACACGAACAACAAAGGGAATACACACCTAACACTATACAGCTAATTCCGTTGGGCTCGTGAATATGTGTACCAAATTGCAAGTCTATAGCGTTATTTTTGGGGCCGCTGTCGCGGTACATACAAATTCTTCACATAGGCCGTAATGATAAAAAAAACTTTGGCGTGTCCCTGTACACGAACTACAAATGGAATGCACACCCAAAACTATACAGCTAATTTCGTGGGGATCATGAACATGTGTACAAAGTTTCAAGTCAATAGCGTGGTTTTTACGGCCGCTATCGCACGACAGACAGACGGATGGACCGACGGAACCCAAAATCCTTTTGAGTCTCAACAGAGGGCCTCCACTGACGTTTCGGCAAAAATTGAAGTCAATAGCTTGATTTTTGCAGCGGCTATCGCGGTACATACAGATTCTTCCCATAGGCCGTAATGATAGAAAATCTTTGGCATGTCCCTGTACACGAACTACAAATGGAATAAAACTATACAGCTGATTCCGTTGGGCTTATGAACATGTGTACCAAATTGCAAGTCGAAAGCGTGATTTTTGTGGCTGCTATCGCGGTACATACAAATTCATCCCATAGGCCGTAATGATAAGAAAAACTTTGGCGTTATCCCTGTACACGAATTACAAATGGAATACACACCCAAAACTATACAGCTGATTTCGTGGGGCACATGAACACGTGTACCAAATTGCAAGTCAATAGCGTGATTTTTGTGGCCGCTATCGTGATACATACAAATTCCTCCCATAGGCCGTAATGATAAGAAAAACTTTGGCGTGTCCCTGTATACGAACTACAAATGGAGTACATACCAAAAACTATACAGCTGATTTCGTGGGGCTCATGAACACGTGTACCAAATTTCAAGTCAATAGCGCTATTTTTGCGGCCGCTATCGCGCGACAGACAGACAGACACAGCCCAAAACCGGTTTGAGTCTCAACAGAAGGCCTCCACTGACGTTTCGGCAACTATTCTATTTGTTTATAGGTTCTAGAATCTCACTAAGCAAGTTTAAAATGAATATTGACATTTATGTTGTGGATGGATAAAGATTATGAATTGGGTGACTTTCGTAGTGAATTTAATCGCCGATCGTTAATGGGGTTTCTTTTTTTAAAACGGACGATATCCGCGATGTTTTTTAAAAGCAGAAGAAGTTAATTCGCAAAATTCCGCGAATTAGGGGGGAAAAAATCACAGATTTCTGCGAAATCGAGAAAAAAACAAATGTCTGATTGGCGATTACAGCAATTTTTTTGGGTTGCCACTTTTTAAAATTAGGTCGCCACGTGGTGAGTGGCGACCGCGAATCTTGACCTCTACACCTCTCCCTTTATTTATCTTTATCTAGCGATCAGCAATCAAATGTTCTGCAGAAGTCTTGTTTCCCAATCTTTACCCATCTGCAACATAAGTTATACTTATAATATACATTTTAAACTTGCTTTATTAGATTCTAGAAGTAGAATTGAAAGAGCTTAATATTTCTTACTCTGTAATTATTTTTTTTAACCCCCCCCCCCTCTTTCCCCATCTCCGGAATGCGGATTGTGATCAATTCTAGAAACAATAAAGCAATCGAAGTGCTCAATATTTCTGGCATATGTAATTATGTTTAGACCTTTAGTGCTGAACTTAATGAATCTATTTATGTTTTCTCAATTAATTAAATCTTTATGGGGTGTCATATCTATACCAAATTTGTAAACATGGGGGAAATGAAGAATAGATTTTTCAGGTAAGAAAATTTTTTCCAAATCAATTTAAGAAAATTAATACTCAGTTGGTTTTATGCACGTTTGAAACTAATAATTAGCTACTGGTTACTTTTATATGAATGATTAATGTACATTCATAAAAATCATATTCTATATTTGTTTGAAAAATTTGTTTTTCTCTTGGTGTGAAATTTTAATAAGATTTTATGTGGATATAAAAGTTATTGCTGGCATATTGAAGAATTTTTTTTTTTATGCTAATGAAAAAAATCTTGAAAATGTTTAATGTAAATAAAAACTATATATATAAATGTTTATGTCATCAGTTTATTGAAAGTGACGTTATCAATATTCAACTAATCATCCAATCAATCATATTGGCGAAAAATTTTCAACTGATTTCTAATTTCAGCAACCACATGTCTGTAATTTGCCTATTTCTTGAAAATACTTTTTTCTGTAAAATGTAATTACTGACTTAAATTCCAAAAATCTCACTTGAATTTTGAAAATGCCACTTAATTTTTTTGTTAGAGTGGGAGAATCCCACTCATTTTTTTTTTTTTTTTTTTCTTAGTGTGAACCCTGTTGAACTTATTTTAGTAATATTATATGAGTGTCAGGTTCAGGTACTCAAAAGTGTCACCTTTAAGAACACATCAAAATGAAGGTGTCAGCTTTAGATGCATTTCAAGGGTTTAAAATAATATATATATTTTTTTAATTAATGTTTGCTTGCAATTCTTGCGAAAAGCTTTTAAGATGTTTTCTGTAATTATAATAGTTGCTTCAAAACATATAAACCACTCACTATGACCAGACAGATATTTTTTATGTAAAAAAAATATATATAAATTGAAGATTATTCCTTAACGTGTCACGTTTTGGTGCACTTACCTTATGTAATTTTAAAATTAAAACATTTTTTTCCCGAACTTTGTAATGACTTTTAAATAGTTTGTCTGAACTATTTTGCATTTAATTCACTTTTTATCATGTTAAATGATGTGTTCTTGCATTAATGTCTTTTTGAGAGTCACAATTCCAGACTCTAGAAAGCAAGACTCAACAGCATGGCTAGTTTTTAACTGGCCAAAGGGGGATTCTGCACTTTAAAATCCCCCTCCCCCACCCAAAAAAATAAATAAATAAAATGCTGGTAAGTTAGTTAAATCATGTAAACAAATTTTAAATAATAATCACAGAAAAAAGTGACTGTTAGTTTACTTATTTGATGTTGTTACTTTTTCTTATTTAATACATTACATGATACACATTCATGTTTTTTGAACTACTGCAAGAAGTGAAAATTTTAAAAATAAATATTACTTTTAAACAAAAAAGAAAAAAAAAACAGCTTAAACTCATCAAGAATTTTAATTAATTACATAACAGTTACGTGATAAAATAAGCTAATTTTAAAGATATAAAGCATTACATCCGTTGCAATATAATGCATAGCAAAATTAGTTAGGTAAATTATATGTTTTTAAAGATCATGCACAGCAGTGATCAATGAAATATTATAAATTCTGATCTTAAAAATGCTAGGAATGATATAAAATTTATTTGATGAGATAGGTGAAATGACCATACAGGAGAAAAAATAAAAAATCATTAAGTACAAAGTACAAACTAAATCTGAGTTATATAAAATGAACAATTGCACAATAATCAACATCTGTAAATGATATAATTCAGTATTATGCATAAAATATAATAACACCAGTCACTGTTGTTATTTCATCCACAACCGGTATGTAAAAACATGATGATTGAGCTGAAGTCTTTAAACATAACTAATGTAAGCAAAAACATATGACTACCCTATGTGACCCGATCAATTCAATATATTTTTTAAATGATATTAAACATACTGCAAGCACAATAAATCAGTAAATTTAATGCAGAATCAGTTTGCCACACCCTCTGTAACATCATAATAATACCATATTTTACCTGATCTAGTTTGCTACGAAACTCTGCTCTTTCTAACTTCTCATATTCAAGTTGTTGAACCTTAGATTTGATGTCATATAGTTCACACTGAAGTTTGTCTATCATTTCGGTGCTTGATTCAAGATATTCAAGCGTCAAAATTACTTTGGTCATAAGCTGTCTAATAATATCATTCCCATATTCATCGATCAACTTTTCGAATTCTTTACCAATATCAGCCGCCAAATCGTAAACATCGTCTACGTATATCTGCGAATCAACATGTTTAGCCATTAACTTCACTTTTCCAAGAAATATTCTACAATGTTTCGAAAATATTTCGAATTATATTGAACAAGAACTAAAAACCCAACTCAGATAGTTTCATTCTTCGATTTCGATGTACGACTCACTCACTCACTTCCCAAACAAGCTATGCTCCTATATCGTGCCAAAACACTCATCCCTGACGTCATACCTGTTAAGTAAAAATCTCTGGACACTCCCACTACCATCCATTCGGCAGCAAAAGTATCCGAGCACTAAACAATAATTCCGATGTCAAAAAAGTACACAATAAACTGACCAGATCAAAGAACCTTTATAATAGGGAAGCGTTAAAAATTGTTACAATTATCCAATTATGGATGTATTTTTTTATTCCTAATAAATAAGGACTAAAAATAAAGTATTATTGATTAATAATTTACTTTCTATAATTTTTTAAAACTTAGAAAAAATGCCTTCAAAAAAAAAGGAAGTCCCCATTTGACCCCAGAAAAGGGGGAAGTTTGGTCAGTATAACAAAACTGTTTTGGGAACTGGGAACTGGTGCAAGCGTTGATGGCCTACCTCTAGTGACTAGAGATGCAAAAAATCCGGGAATTTAAAACCAAGGGGAAAAATCCGTGAGTTTTGGGGGGAAAACTGGGAAATTTGGGAATTTTGCGGGGAAAAAACACATTAGAAATCTCTAAAGCAAATAATAAGTTGTTTACTTAATATAAATGGCAATTTTAAGGACTTTGATATGCTGATAAGCTTATAACATTATTTTAATTTATCATTTTATTTTCAATTTATCAGAACTGCAGACAAATCATAATTTGAAAAGAAACTTAAGCTTTCTTTATTCATTAGCACTTAAGATAACTATATCGGTACAATGTTGGATACAATTTCCATATCATACAAGCTGAAGAATTAAGGAAACCAATGTATATAATCCTGTAATAGTTTGAGAAGAGAAATAATTAAAGTTTGAAAACTTCTTTAAAAGTTTCTATTTTTAAAGAATTATTTAAAATAATGAAGTGGTTTTTAAAAAGGGATGACATTTTATGCAATTACTACAGTGGTATAGTTACAAGTTAGTGGTCTTTTACAAGTTATTTTCATAAATATTTCTAATTAGAGTTTGTAAAAAAAATGATGTTAAATTTCCTGGAATGAAAATGTTTTGATGAAAATTTATACACATATTGTTTTCCTGATTTTTATGCATAAAAAAAAAAAAAAAAAAAGTTTCTGCATTTCTAGCACAAGTGGGGAAATTTTTCGAATTACTTATATATTTCCCTAAAACAGATTAAATTTAAGAATTCTTCTTCTTCTTATTATTATTATTTGTAATTGAAAAAAAAAAAGAAGAAGAAGAGAAACAATTTAAAAATTATCAGGTAAAAAACTAATTTCTTAAATACTTCATTTGAGTTTAATGAAATATAAATTTAGTTGGGTTTGTTTCCTAAAATCTTAAGTCCAATTCTCTAATTGTTTCATAGTACATTCATAAACGAATTATGAATAAAAAAAAATTGAATGTTATTGATTCTCATTAAGAATGGAAAGGATATCTCAAGAACATAACAAAATAATATTAATAAATAATGACAAAAACTTAGTGTTAGTACCGCATTAATTATAATTAATTATTTTCTTCGTTTTCGGAATAAACATCGAAGATGCTCGAATTAGCGGGAAAGGGAAACGAAAAGGAAATCTATGCAGAAATTAAAGTTGAAGTTAATTTAAATATCGGAGGCTAAATAATTAACAAAAGTTCTAAAAATATTCATAATTTTAAAATTCCTAGTTTTGGGAAAATTTCAAAATTTCCAATTTTGTCTTAAATTCCCAGGGAAAAAAACCGGGTGTTTTGAAAGCCTTGCATCTCTACTAGTGACATTCACTTTATGGCCAGTCTATGCATTGATGTCTCGCTTTATGTAAATCCAGTGGCTACCAAAGGTGCAAAAGTGGCTATCACTTTTATGACTCTGGTAGCCATTTGGCCACTATTTATATTTGCTAGTCTACAGCTTTATCCTATACACACAAAAATATTTTTTTGTTCTAGATTTGGGAGAATTTCTATTGATGTTTAGTTTGAGAATTGTTTGTATGAAAACAAAAATCGGCCAGTTGAATTTTCATTCTCTCCTCCCACCCCTTCATAAAGAAATGCGTAAAATTATTTTAACAAAAATTCGCATGAATTAACTCTGCACGAAGAAATGCGTTCATAACGCTTAAAGAGGATTTTACTTCAATAATCATTAGAAATTCGTTGTACTATTAGACAAATTGTTCAAGTAATAAAATTGCTACAATGTCACTGTTTGGCTACTGAAAATTAAATAGATATACTTATAAAACCAGATATATGTATGTAATATAAATGTATGGTTGTATTTTAAAATACTTGGATATTTATAAATATATTTTTACTTCTAAACCTATATACATGTATAAGAAAATATTGGATTCGTGAAAATTTTCGAACTCCAGTTTTCAACGGATTTACACGTTTTGAGATGTTCTGAACACGATTTGATTGTTTTTAGAATATGTCTGTCTGTCTCTCTGTGTGTATCACAAATTTTGCGGTCGCTGTATCTCACGAACTTTAACCAAACTTGCTATTTAGCTGAACTCTGACCTAAACTGATGTTGATTACAATTGAGGATCAACTGTTCAACAGGTGGAGCTGCGATTTCATTTTCTTTAAATTTTCGACATGGCAGTATAGGACAAAATTCCGTATAAATATACATAATGAAAGTTATTGTATGATTGTAAATTTAATGTGAATTATTGATAACAGTAGTAGCAAATTAGGAAAAATGTGTGTGCTGTACATGTAGTAGCATCACTCGTACACCACTCGGTGGGGTGTAATTTTTCAATAAAGGTACCTTACGAAAAAGCTTGTCAATACGTTTAAAGCGAATGGTTGTACCACAGATCTGTGATAATTTAGAACAAAGTTATAGTTTTATTTATTTATTTTTTAATTTTAACGAAAACAAATGTTTACTCACTTTCGGCATTTAGTGTAAAGTGTAATACTTCTCTGAGATAAAAATGTCTGCATTCATCAGAGAAAACAGTTTTAATAAATAATAATGTAATAAATAATTTGTACTGCGTGAATTTGTATAAGATTGTACGGAAGAAAGTCTTGTGGTGGCCACAATATGCTAGTTAAAAAGGAAGTTTTTCGCATATGCAAATTTAATTTTCGATCAAAATAGATTTCAAGTTTATTACTCACATGTAAATAATAGTAATAATAATAATAATAATAATAATAATAATAAATCTTTTTATGTCAAAAAGAGAGAGAGTGAGAGAGAGAGAAAATTTCTTAGCAAAGGATCATTTGAATTCAGTCTGAAGGAAGATACATACGTAAGAAATTTATACTTTAAATATTACAGTTTACAGGTTTTGTTGCATAAATAAACGCGACATACATATATCGTTCATATATGTAATAATTGTGAAAAAATACAGGGTGAATAATTTTGGAAGAAAGGGCATCGCAAAACTTTTCACACCGGACCTCGCTTTTCCTAGGGACGGCACTGGGTACGTTGATGGATTACTCTTATCTTGCTTTAAAATAACACACAAGACACAAAAAAATAATCTTTCGTACTTATCGCTGAAACTATTTTGAAAATGGAGGGCGAGATGCTACGGCTACGCTAAGCCAAAGCATGTAGCTTCGTAGCTTCTTTTACTGGAGCGGTTTCAGACAACCCTGTTTGGCAACTACTAACAAGGAAACATTCAAAAGAAAATATTGAAAAAATGTATGTGATTCTACTCTTCCTAAAACAACAGAAAGTGAAAAAATTATCGGCTGAAATTTAATTACAGCGACCACAAAAAATTATCAAAATTAAGCATATTTGGCGACTTCACAATGTTAGGCGATTGATTTTGTGTACTTGGCGGAGAAACAAAACACGGTTCTGTTCGTACGCGGCAATCTCGGTGCTAGCGAACTGAACGCCTAACAGCGCTAAAACGCCAAATATGCTTAATTTTGATTTTTTTTTTTTTTTTTTTGTGGTGGCTGTAATTAACTTTCAGCCGATAATTTTTTCACTTCCTGGTGTTTTATGAAGAGTAGAATCACATATATTTTTTCAATATTTTTTGAAGAGACACCTTGTGAATGTTTTCTTGTAAGGTGCTTCGCCCGCAAGTTAGTTTCTTTGCAATACAAAGTTTTTCCCCGCGCTGGCCCTGGGTGTTTCTCTAATTCAAGTATTGTAATTCAGTCATGTGCTATCTGTCTTTATCTGACGAAGATTTACAAGCGTACTTCGAGTGAACCATACAAGTCTGATGTATATGTGTTATCAATGCAAAGTTTTCTTTTTGAAATCGATCTTCCAACAGATGGCAATAGTTACGACTTTTAAAGTATTCCCTTCTTTATTATTAGAGATTCTTTGGCACAAGGCCTCATACTTTAAAAGGTCTTGCACATGTTTTATTATAAACAAAAATTACATGTGTTGTTGTTTACTTTGTTATAATATTTATGTGGATTTCTTACTAAAAGTTAAAGCTGTTTATCAATAACGTGGTAAGAGAAATAACTAAGTGTTGCAATTCGTCCACATATCGATTAACCGAGATCAGAATTACATTGTATTTGGGCTATATTAAAATCAATACAAAAAACCCTTAACGGGTTAAAAGTTTGTGACGCAGCACTGTACTTTATGGCTATATGAATTAGAAATACGGGTCTTAAAAATAATGATATCAAATTTTCAGTGACGCTTTGATATTAATTAAATTATACATAGATTTTCTTATTTGAATTTGCTTTTTCCTTTTATTTATATTTACAGTGTAAACGTTATTTTCAACATAAAATAATATATAGCATTTACTCATTGATACCTTTCCATTCACATCTCTTATACTATGAAAGCATGTGTTTTAAAAGAAATTATATGAAATTCCAGTAACGCAGTGGTGTTACATTAAGTGATTTGTTTTTAAATTTCTCTGCAATTATTTTGTTTTGCATATTAAAGTATATGTGCACATTGAAATATTGCTTTTAATTTTCAAATACGCTGTCAAATATATCACTTTCATTAAGCTTATATTATGTACTGAAATATATTTATTTCAATGAATTATTCTATCTTTTGCGTCACGCCATCCAAAACTGAAAAAAATTTCACAGTTTTTTTCTTTGCATCACGATATCTATTTGCATGCATTTTCAATTTATTTGGATGAAATGACACAAAGCAAACATTTCCATATATTTTACTTACAGTTTTGGATGGCGTGACGCAAAAGATAGAATAATTCATTGAAATAAATATATTTCAGTACATAATATAAGCTTAATGAAAGTGATATATTTGACAGCGTATTTGAAAATTAAAAGCAATATTTCAATGTGCACATATACTTTAATATGCAAAACAAAATAATTGCAGAGAAATTTAAAAACAAATCACTTAATGTAACACCACTGCGTTACTGGAATTTCATATAATTTCTTTTAAAACACATGCTTTCATAGTATAAGAGATGTGAATGGAAAGGTATCAATGAGTAAATGCTATATATTATTTTATGTTGAAAATAACGTTTACACTGTAAATATAAATAAAAGGAAAAAGCAAATTCAAATAAGAAAATCTATGTATAATTTAATTAATATCAAAGCGTCACTGAAAATTTGATATCATTATTTTTAAGACCCGTATTTCTAATTCATATAGCCATAAAGTACAGTGCTGCGTCACAAACTTTTAACCCGTTAAGGGTTTTTTGTATTGATATCACTACTTTTTAGGGGTTAATGATCAAAACGTAAAATTAAAGGAGCATGGTAATGAGTTATAACACTGTATTAAAAGTGTTGTTTTATAGGTCATACTCGAACAAAATAACAAACTAAATAAAATTTCAAAATTTTATAAAAAGTGATAAAAAAGATGGACACATGCAACATTACAAAGGCATAATATAGTACATTTTAAAAATGACAAAAATTTCTTATTTATATTTATTTCTTATTATAATTTTTTAGGTATAGATTTGATTTAAAAGAGAAAAATAAATAATAATAGAAAAATCTTTAAAAAGTGAAAATTTTATACTGGTAAATATTTAAGTAGTATAGTTTGTTATGAATTTAATTTAAAAAAAATCTTAATCTATTCAAAATTTTATTATAGCTTAACATTTTGTAATTTATATATTATATATACTGGAAACTTAATGAGCAAATTAATTATTTTCAAATTCTGTTTTAAGAATTTTTTCAATCCGTAGTTTAAGTGATTTATCACCTAATTTTGAAAAAATTACAAATATTTGCATATGATTATCATATTATTTGTCATTTTTATGAAAATAAAGGAAAAAATTTTTGTTGTTGCAATCACCTTTTAAAATAAAACCAATTTTGAAAGTTAACAACGTATCAGCATGAAAACAAGATAAATACAAAGAATATTTTTGATAAACAAATGTCATATAAAATACAAGTACCTAAATAAAAAACTCATTTAATATATATATTAAAAAAAGAAAAATATTTTATTTTTATTTTTTGTGTTTATTTTTGACGCTTTCCGATAGATGGAGCCAAAACGATTATTTGATATTCAGTATTTCAGATGGAAGAAAAGAAATTCGTCCGCGAAACTGCCGCATCACGGTATTTTCGGAGTAAAAAATAGTTCGATTTTTAAACTGAGTTATAAAAAAAACAAGAGTTTTCCTAGGGAAAAGGGAGATGTCAGGCACATCAGATAAAAGCGATTAATATCATATATAAATTAAACTAAATTCGCTCGAGCCATATTCGAGAAAAAAATCTTACACATTAGGCCGCCCATTTATAGCTTAAATGAGCCAATTCATATCTCGAAATGTACTGCACGCAGAAATGTAGCGATTTCAGGGTAGGATCAGACAGAAGGTGAAAGACTATTTTGAAATTATCAGAACATAACCTCCCATATTTCCTGAGATATTAAGTGTCGGCTTTCAGCGGTCTCTTTGATCTTTAAATTCCTGTATATATAAGTGTCGCAGTTTCGTTCGTTTTTCCGTTTCCGCTGAGTGTCGTGGCGTTCGTTTGTTTTTGCGCTTGCGTCACTTGAGACTCTGCCGAGTCTCTTGATTTAAACTTTAACTTTTTCGGTCCCATGAATATGAAATTTTTATCTACCTCAGGATCCCGGACAAACGGCCGAGATTTCACCCCCACGGAAACACACAGCGGCTTCTTTTTCTATTCATGTGCGTGTCATTTCAACACACCTTAAGATTAGGGGAAGAATGGATTATTGTCTGGTCCAGTTTCACTGCAGAGTGCAAATCTTTAGGAAAAGAAAACTCACTTCCCTATCCATTCTTGTCACCATAAAGTTAACCCACCCACTTGTCATCTACACTGACAACTAACCGCAGAAAAATGACCATCGCGAAGATAAAAGAGCGGAAAGGGGGGATGAACGATCTCAGGCGTTTTAGGGCCGGAATGGGACTGAGAGCTTTCGGGCGGTTTCGGCCGTTACAGGAACGAAAGAGTTAATTATCGTTGCTTAGGCTTTCCCAGTGCATCTCGGCGACAGAAACTCAATACTCTTCATCCTCATCTCTCCCTTCCCAACATATTCTCATTCAGAAAACATTACTGTTCTATCACAGTTTTTTTTTTTTTTTTTTTTTTTTTTTTTTTTAATGAGTTATATGAAATTAGAGTTCTGTACTCTAGTTTGCCTGTTTGTCTACCAATCCGCATTCGAATTTCCGTAAATATGCTAAAAAAGATATAAAATTTATATCGCTCATTCTTGTTACTACACCATGTTCCCAATTGAAAATGGTGTATGTTACACTTACAGCTGCATAGATGCCAAACTTTTTAATTTTTAAATCAGATTTGTCACCAATATTTTTTAAAAGGAATCTATTACGTGTATTTTTGACGATTACATAAACTGAAAACAATTGTAAAAACTTTCAGGTGTTAAGTCTGCCTTGAAAAACGGGAGACTTGTCATCAATGCATTTGCATTATCTTTTACAAAGGAGCATAAAAGTTTTCTTATACATTACTGTCTTACGAGAAAAAATAATTGAAATCAATTTTAATGATTTTATACTGGTTTAAACGCTATTAAATTTATATATTTTACTGAAATGTGTAACAACATTAACCAATTACAAAATAGTGTTCCAAGCACTAATACTACTTTTGCAAAGGTACACAAAAGGTGCCAAAAGGAAGAAAGCCTGAAAATGGTTTTAATTATTAACATTAACATAAATAGAATTAAATAGATATATGTAAACGAAATTTACTCAAGCATATACATAAAAAAATGTGTAAGTTATTGTTATCCCCTCTTTACATTACAAAATACATCTGATACATTAGGTACAGTCGGTAACAAAAGTGTCCGAACACTAGCAAAAATTCCTATGTAAAAAAAGTACACTTCATACGGTTTTGTTAAACAAATCCTTATCGAATCATGTTCTTACACTGACTAAGAACAGGATTCGACAAGGATTTACTTAACAAAACAGTATTAAGTGTACTTTTTTTACATAGGAATTTTTGCTAGTGTTCGGGCACTTTTGTTACCGACTGTACTGTACGAATACGCGATAACTGCTGGATATTCTTTTTCAAATTGTGATGTGAGTTTTCCATCTAGATGAAACATTGCTACACTATCTATCAATAAGTATTTGGACACTTTCGAATTTAGACGTTTTGTCATATAACTACAGTCGGTAACAAAAGTCTCCGAACACTAGCACAAATTCCTATGTAAAAAAGGTACACTTAATACAGTCTTGTTAAATAAATCCTTGTGGAATCCTATCCTTAGTCAGTCTAAAAACAGGATTCGACAAGGATTTATTTAACAAAACTGTATTAAGTGTACTTTTTTTATATAGGAATTTTTGCTAGTGTTCGGAGACTTTTGTTACCGACTGTACAGTCGGCAGCAAAAGTATCCGAGCACTAGCCAATAATTCAGATATAAAAAAAGAAAACTTAAAACTCTTTTGTTAAATAAATCCTTGTCGAATCATGTTCTTAGACTGACTAAGAATGTGATTTGACAAGGATTTATTTAACGAAGCAGTATTAAGTGTATTTTTATTGACAGAGATTATTACTAGTGCTCGGACACTTTTACTGCCGACTGTAGAAGAGTTCTTTAGGAATCATCTTGAAACTTTGGTAGTGTAAAAAACATGTTATACCTCATATATCGCAGCAAAAGTTATGTCCTGAAGAGGAAAAGGGGACCAGTAAAAAATTAAACAAAAATCAAATTGTTTTAGATCACCCTGTCAAAAGTAATGCATTAAATGCGTTTTGGCTGTACAGACGGTAACAAAAGTGTCCGAACACTAGCAAAAATTCCTATGTAAAAAAAGTACACTTCATACGGTTTTGTTAAATAAATCCTTGTCAAATCCTGTGTCTTAGTCAGTGTAAGAACATGATTTGATAAGGATTTATTTAACGAAACCGTGTAAAGTGTACATTTCTTACATAGGAATTTTTGCTAGTGTTTGGACACTTTTGTTACCGACTGTAGCATGTGATTATGAGGATTTTTCTCATTTTCTGTGTAAATTTTTATAAGGCTACCACATGTATTCATGGAAATATATATATATTTTTTTTTTATTACAAAAAAAAAAAAAAAAAAAAAAAAAAAAAAAAAAAAACTTTCAAATTATAACATATAGGGTATTACAGTCATTTGCAAAAGTTTAAAACCATTTGCCGATTTTCAGTATTTTAACACATTGCATCATTTGCGCAGATTATAGCGTCATCTCATGTGCTTCTTGCATCAGACGCATTCTACTGCTATAAATAAAGGTGCCCGGCACGTTTATCGTCAGTTGTTTATTGGATTTTGTCGTAGACAGTGCTGTTGTGTAATTATTGTAATGGATAAAAAAACCTTCACTTACTGTTACAAAAGGTCAGAAATATTGGCCCTGCATAAAATTGGAATTTCTAAACATCAAATAAGTTCGAGGGTAAATGTGAGCAAGACAGCTGTGCATCAAGCTATTTGTAAATTTAAAACTTCGGGAAAATTTGTGGACCTTAATAGAAGCGGTCGCCCTAGAAAAACGAGTGCACGTGATGATCATGTGATAAGAAGGATGGTCGTACAGTCGGTAACAAAAGTATCCGAACACTAGCAAAAATTCCTATGTAAAAAAAAATACAGTTAATACTGTTTTGTTAAATAAATCCATGTCGAATCATGTTCTTAGTCAGTCTAAGAACATGATTCGACAAGGATTTATTTAACAAAACTGTATTAACTCTACTTTTTTTATATAGGAATTTTTACTAGTGTGCGGATACTTTTGTTACCGACTGTACGAGATCCAAGAACCTCCTGCAACACGATTAGATATTCTCTGGCTGCAAAAAACACCAACGTCAGTTTGAGTACAATTTCAAGACGTTTGGCCAAAAATTTTGGTTTATCATCCCATAAACCTGCAAGGAAACCTCGATTTACTCGAAGTTTGAAAAAGAAACGACTGACTTTCGCCAGACAATATCAGAAATGGATAGTACAGCGGTAGAGTAGGGTCTTATTTTTAGATGAATCAAGTGTGCAGCAATTTTCTGCACGTGATAAAAGTGTTTGGCGCCCAAGGGGAAAAAGATATAATGAGAGATATACGATTCAAACTGTGAAACATCCTCCAAGCCAAATGATATGGGGTACAATGTCTGTGTCCGGTACTGCTAGTCTATTTTATGCCACCTAAAACCACTATGAACAGAAAACAGTACCTTAATTTGTTACGTGACAAGTTGAGATTCACATGCGTGTTCATAAATGTTAAATTTTCATGCATGATGGGGCTCTGTGTCACAGGGCGAAGATTGTCAAGAAATATCTGAGGGCACAGAAAATCAAAGTGTTTGACTAGCCAGGTAACAGCCCAGATTTGAATCCAATAGAGAATCTGTGATGTTGTGAAAAATAAAGTCACCGAAAAGCAACCATCCACTGCTACGTCACTTGTTGAAGCAATAAAGTATGTCTGGTGCATAGACATTTATAAAGCTTACTGCAAAGTCTCTTATTTATTAGCATGCCTAAAAGGATTGCTCAAGTTATTAGAAACAAAGGAGGTCCTTCAAAATACTGACTTTAATTACAGTAAATAACCATGTACAGTCTATTTTGTTCTTTTATATGTAAAATGTGTACGTTATTTTGGCGGAATTCCATTAAATCAGATTTTTCTATGGATAGTCTTAAACTTTTGCAAATGACTGTAGACTCAGTGCAAAGCCATTTTTAGGAAATTTGGCATACTAAATTAGACACAGCATATTGCAATCAGAATGCAAAAGTGTTAACTATCTTACGGAATCTGAGCATTTGTACTAAATAATTTTCAACTACGCATACGCAAGCTTTAAAGAAATTCATTCATTTGCATAATTTAATAGCCAAAAGTATTGAGCAACTTACTATATGAAAACTCCAAACAAATAATCATGTACAGTCGGTAACAAAAGTGTCCGAACACTAGCAAATATTCCTATGTAAAAAAAGTACACTTCATACGGTTTTGCTAAATAAATCCTTATCGAATCATGTTCTTACACTGACTAAGAACATGATTCGATAAGGATTTATATTACAAAACCGTAGGAAGTGTACTTTTTTTACATAGGAATTTTCGCTAGTGTTCGGACACTTTTGTTACCGACTGTACATTCAAAAAGTTAAGAGAGGTAGAAAGAACAGAATTTCAGTTCTTCTCAAAGAAAAGGAAGGTGATAGGGTTTTTATCAACATTTATTTACAATCAGCGAACAATGTATTACCATTGGGCATTGATTGAATTAAAATAAAAATGTTAGCAAAACCCCTAATTGTTTAGTTTTTACTTTGATGAAAATTGGATGATTTGGATATGGATTATATATAAAAATAGAAACGTATGTTTGGGATGTATTATAAAACGATAAAATGCATGATAATATTTACATTTAAAAAATTCTGCGTTTTTAGAAAAGATTTGTACACGACCTACCAATAAGTGTTTGGACACTTTCGAATTTAGACATTGTGTCAAAGATCTAGAAGAGTTCTTTTGGAATCATCCTGAAACTTTGGTAGCGTACAGAGCACGTTATACCTCATGTACTTCAGCAAAAGTTGTGCAAAAGAAAAACGGAACTAGTAAAAAATCAAAGAAAAATCAAAATGTTTTGGATCACCATGTAAAAAATAATGGTTGAAATGTATTTTGGCAGTAGCATGTGATTAAGAGGATATTTCTCATTATTGTATAAATTTTTAAGAGGTTACCACATATATTCATGGAGATATAACGTTTTTTTTTAAAACATTGTAAAAAAAAGCCACTTTTATAACTATATCACGTAGTGTATTACCAGAACAAAAACAATTTCAGAAAATTTGGCATAGTTCATTAGGCACAGTATACTGCAATCAGAATGCAAAAATGTTAAATATCTTACGAACTATGAGTATTTTTACTAAATAATTTTTATCTACGCATGTGCTGGCTTTTAAAAAAATTCATTTGCATAATTTAATAGCTAAATGTATTGGACAACTTATATGAAAACCCCCCCAAACAAATACCATGTAAAATTAAAGAGTTATGAGAGTTAGAATGAACACAATTTCAGGTCTTCTTAAAAAAAATAAATAAATAAATACATAAAAAAGGAAGATGAAAGGGGTTTTATCAATATTCATTTACAATCAGCGAACACTGTATTGCCATTGGGTATTGATTGAATCAAAATAAAAATGTGAGTATAACCGCTTATCGTTTAGGTATTGTTTTCAGAGAACTAAAATTATCTGTTCATTCTATCTCTCATAACTCTTTAAATTTACACGATATTTGTTCGAGGTTTTCATATAAGTTGTTCAATATATTTGGCTGTTAAATTATCTAAATGAAATTTTTTTAAAGCTAGCGCATGCGTAGATAAAAATTATTTAATAAAAGTACTCCTATTTCGTATGATATTTAATATTTTTTGCATTCTGATTGCAGTATGTTGTATCTAATTAAGTATGCTAAATTTTCTGAAAATGTCTTTTCACGTGGTCTAATACCCTACGCATTATAATTAAAAAAGTCGGATTTTTTTTTTTTTTTCAACGTTTACAAAAAAAAAAAAAAAAAAAAAAAGTTATATCTCCTCCATGAATATATGCGCTAGCCTCTTAAAAATTTGTACAGATAATGAGAAAATTCTTCTTAATCATATCTACAGCCAAAATGCATTTTAAGCACTACTTATTACAGGGTGATGCAAAACATTTTGATTATTCTTTAATTTTTTACTGGTCCTCTTTTCCTTTTCAGGGCACAATTTTTGTTGAAATATATGAGGTATAACGTGTTGTTTACGCTACTAAAGTTTCACGATGATTCCAAAAGAAATTTTCTAGATATTTGACAAAATGTCTAAATTCGAAAGTGTCCAAATACTTATTGGTAGGTAGTGTATTCCAGGCACGTATTCTCAAGTATTTTTTTTTCTTCTTTAAATATTAATAATGATGTTTTTTATTTGAAATAATTAAAATAAGAATTAAATGTATTTAAATGCGTAATTTATTTTAAAATTTAGCTTAGTTTTCAAAATGATGCTCTAACAAATTAATTCCCAGAAGATTTTATTTATTGTATGAGATCTGCATGTCATTTTTAATCTCAGGTAACAAGCGTTAATACTCTGGTGCACCTTTTACTCCAATATTTTTCTATAGCGATATTCTGTAAGTTTCTTTGATTGAATAAAGAAAAAAATATTGCACATAAATTCCGGTGCAAAAGCTGTGCCACTGTGCGACCTCTGGGTTACATTTTGAATTAAAATAGTTCAAAACCTTTTTTTTCACAAGATGTTAAATTCGAAATACTTTTAATTTTAAAAGTATATTCTGGAACATTATTTCTTTAAAGTTTGATTGTATAAAATTTTGAAATCAATTGCTAGGTATTTTTCTTTTTAATAAAATGCATCTTATAGAATATCTATCTATGTACAGGCATAATTTTCTTTAATTACGTGTCTACAAAATCGCATAAAAAGAAATTGAGAGCTGCATGTGTTCCGTGGCTAACATAGGATATGCTTATCTCTGTCTAGTAAAATATTATTTAAATGCATTTGAAATTTTTTTGATGCATGACATAGTACTTTTGATCGAAAAAATTCTGTTATTAATTTGTATATAATTTTAGTTTTCATCGTAGAAGCAGCGATTACGGGAAAGTGGCATAAGCATTTTTTTTTTCTTATATCACAATTCATCTGCTTTTAAAGAAAAAGTAATGCGTTTATTTCTAATGGTCTTGTTTGTTCGAAAATAAAAACTTTCTAATTGTCCGAATCTGCATATGGGGGTAATATAAAAAAAATTTAAAGTTACTTTTTTGAAAATTAACGAGAGAATATTTTTCTTTACATAGTATTATTTTCTGCCTTCTTTTCAACATTTTTCAGTTTACATTGTCCACTTTAGTCTAATAGGTAAAGAATTAAAACGCGTTTCAGTTTTTTGGAATACCCTATATATATAAAAATTTCGTTATATCATAAACTATTATGCTATGTAAAAATACGTTTTAAAAAATGACGTCAGATTTACCAGTTGATTTTTCACATGTATAAATTTAATGTTTGGTAAAAATTTATTTCAGTTTTATTATTCGAGTGTAAATAAATATATTTCCTTTTCTGTTAAAAAATAAACAGTTCAGGGGTTTGTTAAATAAATAAAACTGTCCATAAGTGTAAAATTATTCATCTCAAAGGATCAGGTGTATTCACTGTGAAGGAAGAAACGTTTGTATTGAGCTTAAAAAAATTAGTTTGCGGTTTTGTTAAATCTACAGGATTTTTTTCAATAATGCAGGTCGAGAGACCCTTCACTTAAGCGGAGGCATTGTATTTATTATGTTATTATTTTATTACATAAATTTCATACACAATTATTATTATCTACACAATTATTATTATTTCTTCATATGAACTACCATTAGACTTCGCCGAAAATGTCTAACCATTTAAATTTACAAAAAAAAAAAAAAAAAAAAAAAAAGAATAAATAAATAAATAAAAATAAATAAATAATAATACTAATATAAAAATAATAATCATCTTAATATGGATGCACAATAGCATGTCTATCTTAATTTGGATGCCCTCTAGGATCTTCTTAATCACTGATTTGTTCATGAGATTTTAGAAAGTCACTGATACCTGGGGTCTTCACCTCTGTGTTTAGATCGATATCTGAACGACATTCATTTTCTTTGTCACACAATTGGAAATAAGAGGTAAGCCTGAGTGATGATGGCGGAGTTGTCTCGAGTACTTCAAGTTTACTAATATAGGTTTAGTCATTAGGTCAATCGTTGAGAATATTGCAGACGAAATTGTTTCATTTCTAAGGAATTTAAGACTGCCCAAGGAATGTGGTTGGTTTTGGATGCAACCACAGGTTATTTAATTCTTGGCATGCTAAGTAATCTGTCCGCTAAATCAAATTGTTACTGGATATGGTTTCTTTTTTAAATGATTGCTTGTCCTCTGTTGGTATCTCGAAGTTTTTTATCGTCTTACAGATCCTCTGGACTTTTATTTTGCTCTTCTTAAATATTGGGTTGTCCGGAAATTTCGTGCCGAATTTGAAGGAAAATTGAAACACAATACATTTCAATGCTCGTGGAGAGCGGATATCGATACTTTTAACATTTCTGCTAATTCACGTGTCGTATAGTGTGGTTTATTTTTGACCAGTGTTTTAATCTGATCTTCATCTGTGGTGTAGGGCGTACCCGGGTGTTCTTGATCTTGAAGGTTAAAATCACCAGCTTTATACCTAGCAAACTACTTCCGCACAGTTATTTCAACTGCAGTACCTTCGCCATAAACAGTGTATATTTTGAAAATTTATTTTTGCAACTGAGTGAAAATAATGCCTGGACCGGGAGTCGAAACCCGGAACTTTGGCTTACAAGGTCAAGGCTCTACCAATTGAGCTATCCAGGCCGACAACCGGTGGGCATTATTCACTCAGACAACCTTTAGGCAGAGCAACTGGTCTATCATGTAGATAGCTCGAGAGAATAAGCCGCAGGTAATGGAAAACACCAATAAACAATGGAAGGAATAAATACATTTTTATTAATATCACACAATCAACAGATTGGGAAGAAAATCATATTTATTGAAAATTTATTTTTCCGACTGAGTGAAAATAATGCCTGGACCGGGAGCTATCTACATGATAAACCAGTTGCTCTGCCTAAAGTTTGTCTGAGTGAGTAATGCCCATCGGTTGTCGGCCTGGATAGCTCATTGATAGAGCCTTGACCTTGTAAGTCAAAGTTCCGGGGTTCGACTCCCGGTCCAGGCATTATTTTCACTCAGTTGGAAAAATAAATTTTCATTAAATATGATTTTCTTCCCAATCTGTTGATTGTGTGACATTGATAAAAATGTATTTATTCCTTCCATTGTTTATTGGTGTTTTCCATTACCTGCGGCTTATTCTGTCGAGCTATCTACATGATAGACCAGTTGCTCTGCCTAAAGGTTGTCTGAGTGAGTAATGCCCACCGGTTGTCGGCCTGGATAGCTCAATTGGTAGAGCCTTGACCTTGTAAGTCAAAGTTCCGGGGTTCGACTCCCGGTCCAGGCATTATTTTCACTCAGCTGGAAAAATACATTTTCAATAAATATGATTTTTTCCCCAATCTGTTAATTGTGTGATATTAATAAAAGTAGTGTATATTTTGTTTGCCGCTTGTGGGGCATTTTTGCCTTTCCGGTAAAAGAAAAGCATTAAATGTCTATAATGCACTTTGTTTCCTTTCATATTCAAAGGCGTATAAAACTGACAACATATAACGTATTGTAACCGAAATTTTTTCTAAATATGCCTGAAGTACCGACTTTTAGAATAAGTACGCTTGATATTCTGCTTCTACTATGACTATGACTTTGTTTTAAAACTTGATATTTATTTACGTATAAATGTACGTTTATTTACTCCTTTACGAAAAATCAGTTTTATTTCCGAATCATTAAATTTTAAAGCTAACATCAAAACGTATTTTTTTTTTTTTCCGAGTAAAATTCGTCTTAAATGTTAACTAAAAATAAAAATAAATATTTGCAACTTGTAAAATGCAGAAGATTTTTCAATAACCACTAAAGATATATATAACTTAAACGTATGCAATTTAAATATTTACAACTAGCAAGAAAGAAAAAAAAAAGATAAAAAAAGAAAGTTTTTTCAAAGCTAAAATGAATTAATTTTGATAAAAGACCTCATGCATATATAAGCTTGTATCAGAAACAGGCAACTCTTTCATAGATTAATTTCAAACTATATTTACTATAACGCTATTCAGAAAGATTTGTTTTGGAAGAAATTCTTAAATGTATTAAAATTACTTGCATTTGGCGGGAAAGGGTGTTGCTCGCCAAACTGCGCGCACTTTTTATCTTTTTGCATTAAATATTCGAAAGTATTTTATTTCTTTAATATTTTTTTTTTTGAGTGGGATTCCGCCGATAGATTTGACTGATCTTGTATTACCTATGTAAATAGTATGGCTATAATTATTTTCATAATATTCTGAGTATGTGCTTTAAGGAGACTTTCCTTGTAAGTGTGTTTTGCACAGATTGCTTTATGCCCCTTGCGAACTTAGGGGGCGATCTCTCTAAAACTATCAGTGGTTCATAACAAACATATCTTCAACGTGTTTTGATTGAAAAGTCGTGAATACACATGTTCTGATTGAAATTTGGACCCTTTTCCAGGACCTGATTATCGCATGGGCACTCGGGGCATGTGCCCTGGTCACGAAATTTTTAAGGGGCCCAAAATTTTATTAATAGTTAAAAAATATTTGGTTTAAAACCCCTAGTTTTTCCTCTAACTCAGCTGCGTTGCACTAACATGAATAAAATTTTAAACTAAAATTTGTCATTTGGCGGACAGGAGTAATTTTATTTATCTCTTGGGACAAAAGGCAGATAGAGATTCGTGGCCAAATACTTTTTTTTTTTTTTTCACTTAGTCTATTTGACTTTTAAAAAATATGTCGGGACAGATATTACTAAAAAAATCATTAGTTTTCTTTTTTTTTTTTTTTTTTTTTTTTTTTGTCGGCAGACCGATTAAAATTATTTTAACTTTTAGTGGGAGATGCAATTTGCCCTTTTAGCCCCCCTGATTACTATACACCTGAAAATTTACTTTTATCCATTCTAAAGGGGGAACAAGAAACTGAATGTGCCCTGGGCTCATATGTTTGTTAGTGGGGCCCTGATCTTCCCATCATCTTACGAAATTTAAATTAAGTGTACATTACTCAGTTAAAAGACTAGTTTCATTCACCCAAATGTGTCGTTTAGCCATTTCTCATAGGGATCTTGGTAGTTTTCTTTAATAGCGAACAATTAAAGTTAGTTACATGAATAGTACTACATTAAAAAAAGTATTGAACAAATAACGTTCATAGGCTGACCTAGCTTGACAACATCGGATAATGTAAGTGCAATGCAGTGTTTAGTCTAAAAAATATCCCGGAAGCACACACACACACACATACACACACACACACACACACACACAAAGACAGTTTTTTACTGGGTTTCGTTGTGTTAGTATGATGTTTAAGACTTAATACGTTTTGACTTCTTTTTTGCTTCATACAAAAGTTCTCATTATTAAAATCAGAAATTTTAATTTCATATAACATTATTTGAAACTTTTTATATAAAATTTATTTATTTATTCGTCGATATCTTTCTGACAAAATACAAAATAGACAAAAGGCTTTTCTTTTTTCTTTTTGACATCAAGTTAAAAACTATTTATAAAATTAATTGAAAGAAATCGTGCGAAAGAAATTTTAAGAAATTAATATAGTGATCATTGCTAAGTAACACAAACGATATATTTTAAAATAAAGAATCAGCTTAATTACTTATTTATTTATTTTACGCTTTTTGTATATTTAAATCAAAAGGTGTTATTATAATAAATTATGTCGAATAATTATATAAGATAAGTAAAAATAACGAAATGAATAATAATTCAGATTCATAGATGTTAATTAAGGGTTATTTTAATATGTCTTTTGTGATGGTGGCGAACACTGGTGCAAATTTTAGGGGTGCCGAACACTGATGTATTTACCTTACAACATAAATAGAAAATACCCTATAAAATAATATTAAAAAAAGAATATTTTTTCATAATATTTTATTTATACCTAAAAAAATTTAAGCCAATCTCCCCCCCCCCCCCCTAAATCTATTTTTATGCATAAAAGTCTCTTTAACATTTTCTTCTATGGCTTTGAAAATAAGTTTAAAACTTTTCAGTAAAAGCAAATATAATTCATATCGACAATTTTCTAAAAAGAAAGAAAAAATAATAAATAAAATCGTTTGACGCATCCATTAAATTCTTCTCGTTTGATTCAGCTAAAAAATATATTCAATTCATTCGACAATATTTCAACCGCTTAAAAGAAAAAAAAAAGTTACGAAATCGTTTGTGTATAGATTATTATTATCATTTTTTTTTTTTACTCTTGTCTCTCTCCACCCCCCCCCCTCCACAAATACTACTACGTGCTTCGTATTTCGAAAGAACAGGATGCGACGCCCATCCGTATTTCTATGATGAATGCGATATATACAGGGTGTCCTTGAATCTCTGAACAAAATAGAAGTATGATAGTTCGCAATTATTCTTTCGAAAATGAAAAGAATGTTTCTGCATGCCGAATCCCTACTTCACTTTTTAACATATAAAATTATGAAGATATAGGAACTATATTTTCAGTAGAGTAACTTTTGTCCATGTTTAATGAGCATTTTGTCACAATATTTTTTAAATGCATTTTCTGTTACATTATGACATATCTAGGTTTAAGTTGTTAAGATGCTTTATGGTGGCCATATCATATTTTTTTCACAATATTGTCCCATATAACAGAAAACTTGGCAAATAATTTAAACGTTTTGCCAAAAGTAGTTTTTTAACACTTTCCAACAAATTAAAAAAGTGTTTATGACTTCAATTTGTTTGTCTGTCTACCCGTCCGTATTCTAATTCTCGTAAATAATCATGAAATTCCTTAAAACTGATAGATGTTATTCAAGTTCACTATGGGATGTTCCTTTTTGAAAATGGAGTAAATGGAACAACTGGCTTGTGTACAGGGACATCTCAAAGAATTCCAAAGCATTGCTTTCTATCAAAGGTATTTCTATAAATCATACTGTTATACCTTTATTTTGCCCAAATCATAATGGAATAGACATTTGTTATTCATATGCATAAAAAAATGTTTTCTATAGAATAGAGTGTGATTAGCATTAGGATTTACAGGGGCACACGAAAATTTTCAAATACATTAAGAGCTATAATTTGAAATTGCTGCCATTGCATTTTCGTTTTTATTATTTTTTTTAAAACTCTTTCTAATTACGTTTAAGAGTTACGTTTTGCTAAAAGTAGTTTTTTAACACTTTCCAACAAATTAAAAAAGTGTTTATGACTTCAATTTGTTTGTCTGTCTACCCGTTCGTACTCTAATTCTCGCAAATAATCATGGAATTCCTTAAAACTGATAGATGTTATTCAAGTTCACTATGGGATGTTCCTTTTTGAAAATGGAGTAAATGGAACAACTGGCTTGTGTACAGGGACATCTCAAAGAATTCCAAAGCATTGCTTTCTATCAGAGGTATTTCTATAAATCATACTGTTATACCTTTATTTTGCCCAAATCATAATGGAATAGACATTTGTTATTCATATGCATAAAAAAATGTTTTCTATAGAATAGAGTGTGATTAGCATTAGGATTTACAGGGGCACACGAAAATTTTCAAATACATTAAGAGCTATAATTTGAAATTGCTGCCATTGCATTTTCGTTTTTATTATTTTTTTTAAAACTCTTTCTAATTACGTTTAAGAGTGATTATGATTTGTATTTGTCTATTTGTCAGTCTTTCTGTCCATCTCTCTATCTGTTCGTCTCTAGCGTCTATAAATATTTTTAGAATTTCTTCAAAACGATATATGTTAATCAAGTTCACTATTTTATAGTGCATATTTAAAATGGTATAAATAGAACAGCTGGTTTGTGTACAGGGACGCCCAAAAGAATGCTAACGTCTTTCGTTTTATGAGAGACATTTTTATACAATATATTTAAATATTTTTTTACTGCACAAATCATAATAAAATTGACATTCATTATTCATATGCTAAAACACATTTTTTATATAAAATTTGGTATATTTAGCGTTAATATTTAAAGGGCTACATTGAAATATTTATACATTAAGGGCAACAATTCAAATTTTTTGGAGTTGCATTCCCGTTTTAGTTAAACATTCCGTTATTAACACTTTCCAACAATATTTAAGAGTGCTTATGAATTTAATTAGTTTATCTCCTGGTCTTTCTGTCATTTTATTTGTCCGTTGTGTGATCGCGTAGGCAAAATACGTTGAAAGTAAACGATAGTACGGGTACATGCAGTTGGAAAGTGTTAATAATCTATGCGGACAGCATAGATTTACGTTCTTGTTTATTGTTAAAGTTGTAAATAAAAAGTAGAATTGTGATAGCTGGTTAGGGTCACTCACTAGGAAAATTAATATACAGATTCGAATTTAAGTTTTATATCCAGAAGCTCAATGACCAAAAATAAGAAATAAATAAACAATAATGATAATAATGATACTGAAGATGCTTTTTACAATTTCAGTTAATAATGCTGATTTTAAAAATTGTAACGATATTATTACAGTCGTTGAACCAGGAAAGAAATATATTGACATCACTCAGAGTTCATTTTATAAACAATGGTAATATATATATATAAGTTATGTGTGAAGACGTGAAGAAATGAAACAAGTCTTGCATAAAGGTCAGGTGCATTTAGGAAAATGTTTTTTAATATTATTTATATCATGAAAAAATACTTTAGAGTTATAAATTTCTTTTCAAGCTCCAAATATAAGATATAAAATTACATGCATGACCAGATCATGTGTAAATATAACATAAAAAAAAAAAAAAAAAACAAACGGTGTGTGGGGGGGGGGGTAGCAATAAAAATATAATTATCATCAAAATGTATGAATTTAAAAAAAGTCATTAATTTTAATATATATATATATATATGTAGTGTCTGAAATTAAAGATATTTATCTCCCTTAACTATAAAAATTCATAACTTAATAATAATAATAATAAAAAAAGAGATAAGAAAGTGCTGATATTTTAATGTGTTAGGCGCTATTTATTTGATTTATCGCTGTGTGCTATTGGAAAGAGTTCCAACAACCCAATCTAACAAAGGAGAGAGAGAGAGAGAGAGAGAGAGAGAGAGAGAGAAAAGAACGTTATCTAATACTTATGTGATGCATTTGAACATGCAAATAATTTTTTTAATAGATTCACAAATAGCTTCATGAAAGTACTTGTTCTGGATGTAATGATAATAATAATAATAATAAAGGGTTTAAATCATTCAGACGCTAAATCTAAGAGGTAAAGCATTCTATAACGAGAACTTAACAAATCAAACAATGTAATGTTTTTTTCACTCATTTGAAAACCCATTGTTGATTTTATCACTGAATACCTCAAAATAGCTCTTAATCCTTAATAAGAATAACAGTTTTATCAAAAGCATTTTCTATTAGTTTTCAAATGCATAACAAAAGCACTTACTTCAGTTATCAGATTCCATGGACTTTCAAACATAGTTCCAATCAGTTTCATCAATAGTGCAGTGGATTCATTCTAAACAATAACAATAACGGTCTAAAGAAGGAAAAGTCAATATGTAGGCCTCTATACGCATCACTGACGGTCCTTAAAGTTCGTTGCAGCATTTGCTAAACCACCCGTAAAAAATAAATAAATAAACTTGCGTTTTATACTTTTCCGATACAATGAATTTGTTGTAAAATTTTAGTTTGACCAAAATAAATGCAATTCTGAAATAATCTACATCAAACATTATTAAAATTTGAATATCTAAATTTATTTTCCATGTAAAGTTGTTTTTCGTTGAAAATTTCTTAAAATTTAAAATTCAAGTAGGAATTTTCATTATACTGTTTGGCAAGTCATTTTGTTTTTTACCCGAGAATGATGTTAGTTTTTCTTTAATGAATATATATTCTGACAGTTACTGTACCAAGTTTATATATATATATATATATATATATATATATATATAAAGAATATATACATATCTATTGTATAGATATAATATATAAACAGACGTTAGGGCCAAAATTGCTTTGCAAAAACTTCATTCGAATAATTTTGGTATAAAATATGCAATAAATAGACAATTAAATCCCATGAATGAGAATCGTCCAATGTAGTACATTGATTATAAATATTCTCCATGAATAAGGAAAGTAAGCATAGCATGGTTACATGAGATGCACACTGTAAAAAATAACGGCAGTTTTTACAGCAGAATGTGTTGCCACCCTTTTTACCAGCCTGTTAAATAAGGTAATTTACAGTGGAAAGATCTGTATAGAGAAACACTTTTACAGATGTTTCTGTTGTAAATTATTTCTTTTCAACAGAAGAATGTGCTGGCACCCCTTTTTGCCAGCAGAATCTGCTGTAAAAACTACCGTTATTTTTTACAGTTATAATATATACAGACAACCAGCTTTTTAATCAGAAATCTCATGACTTTAAAAATCTATTTAAAATTTTATTATATTTATTTGATAATTTTTAAAAATTACTTAAAAGTATTTCTATTAATAACTTATTATAGGTAATAACGCACTGAATTAATTTGTGTGGCCCGGCATAACTTTAATACAGTTCAAAATCGCACTTCGAGAAATAACTGTTAAATAGTTGTTAATGCATTCTAATTTTTTGCATAACTCTGTTTTAAATCTATGTATTTTACACAGGTTATTTAGTATACTAAATATATACATGTTGGTGTAAGCAGTAAAGTACGTGTTGTAATGAGTTTCAATAAGTTATATAAATTACTTTACAGTTAAGGTGCCTGCCTACCTTTAAAATGCAATTTTCGGTCAAAACTTCGATTTTCTATTTTTGGCTTAGTATTAAAGCCTGACATTTTAGCTTTCTAAATCAGTTAGAATTTTGTTTCTATCTTGCTTAGAACTTGAGTTACAGGCATTTTAATAGTAGTCACTCGCAAGTTTTTGAAACCGGAAATGACCGAAAATGTTTGTTTACATAAATGTTTCACTCAATATAAGCATAAAAATTTGTTACTGCATAAAAAAAAAAAATTTAAAAAGACAATAAAAAACTTTGAAATAAATCAGGAACTTATTAAAATTATTTTTTATTTAATAGGTAAAATCTGGTTTTTAATTACGTTTTCTGCTTTTTCTCAAAATGAGATTTTTAACATTTTGCTTCATCGCAAAACATCATAACTCCGAAAATTATAATTGAAACCTTATGAAACTTTGACAAAATACTGTAGAGGAGTTGTTTTAGGGATTGAACTACTACAATGAATCTAGCTAAATTTTTTTGTCGATAGAAGTTATGAACTGTCATGATTTTTTTCAGCATGTAAAATGTTATCTTCTCTAAAATATTAAATAACATGGTTATAGTTTTGAGAATACTTCACTCCCTTAAGAAACTTTTAATAATCAAAATAAAATTTACAGAATAAAAATATCTTTATTTAAATCTGACTTATGATGTTTTGAAAAAGTGCTTATTTTTTTTTTGCAAATTTTGAGCCTAAATATCAAAATATTTTAAAATTTGCATATTTTTTCCTGTTATTCACTGTTTCAACTACATTTTATTATGTAATGCACATAAATATACAATTTTTCAATTATTAAAAAAAATCACCTCCGACAGTAGGCAGGCACCTTAGAGTACTTACAAAAGATAAAAAGAGGGGAAAAACGCAGAGAAATGATCCTAACCAACTTTTTATTTTGTTAGGAATATTTATAAAAGTGAATATATAATATGATTAAACTTTCATTTCAGATGTATATCATATTATAATAATGGATAATTAATCTCACTAAAAACAATTTGTCATAAATAATTTCAACTTGTCATAAATCTAAAACATCAATCTTTAAAACTTGTTTGAACACTTTTTTTTTTCGGTACCAAGTTAAATAAGAAATAACGATAGTTTTAGATGTTTGAATAATTGCTTAAATTTCCATCTCCGACAGAGTATCCCCTTTCAAAATTCGAAACCTTTGCCATTGCTGCGTACTAGAGAAATAAACTTCACATTTTTTTGTAACAAAACTAAGATTTGTATGTAGATCTTGAACAGAACTTGATATTTGTTCTATTTCTTAAGATTTTTGATTTGTCACTCGCGGTTAAACATACCCCAGGGATTTTGTATGTCGAAAGTGTTTACTCTTGTTCCCAGCACCCTCAACTTCATCATTTATATTTTTTACTTTGCTTTTCAGTACTGTCTTTTAATTTTCAATAAAACCCAATATTCTGATCTTTTTTGAGGCTTTACTGAAGCACAGCCTTCTAAACTAGGTGCCTTCCGCGTAGCTCGTAAACTTGGCAACAGTTCAAGAGGTAGACAGCGCCATCTGGTACAGATTATGCGACTTTTTTATTCAACAGCCATCAAAAATTTTCAAAAGTGGTATTTGATATACATAAAAGGCGAATAGAATCGAAGAAACATCGATCATATATATCATATATCACTTCTTAAAATTATCAGTGACAGTTAAATAAAAAATTCGCGCAAAATGTACCAGGTGGCGCTATCTACTGCTTGAACTGTTGCCAAGATTACGAGCCACGCGGAAGGCATCTAGTTTAGGAGGCTATGATTGGAGTGTTAAAAAGTTAAAATTGTGAAGTGGTATTCGGAACGCACTGAAAAGTTTGCAATTCGGTAATAAGTTGAGATATTTTGAAAATTAAAGTTTCAGATTACTGAAGTTTTCCTCTATAAACTAGAAATTTAATTTACATAACTCTTAATCTATAGTTGTTTATAGGTGTGTTGTTTATAGGTGTAGTAAGCCGAAGTTACACTTGCCCCAAAACATGTGACAAGTGGAACCATGAAACCCAAAATTTTCATTTTTTTTTATTTAAGTGAAATATTGTTAAATTATATATATATATATATAACCACATATTTTTTAAAAGCCAATTAATTGAAGTTTATGCCTAAAAATTTTCAGAAGTGTAAGTATCATTCCCTTCAGAAGTACAAGAATATCTTTTTACGCAACTGAGCAAAATGAGATCAAAATCAAGCTATGTCAAAACGTTGTTACACTTACCCCACTTCACCGTATTGCCATTTTATTCAATTTTATAAATAATTATTTAGAAGCTTCAAAATAAGCCCGAAATGGGTTATTTATAAGAGAAACCTTTCTTATGTTGTAAATGTCAACAAAAGCAAAACCATAAAGTTATACTTGCAAATAAAATGGAAAATTTTCTAAAGTGCATTTTTCTATTGTTATTTGTGTTTTAGCAGGTTTTTACTGTGCGATATGTCTCAGCTTACAAGTATATGCATTTACACTAATACGCATCTGATCTTTAATCTTATATTATTTTTAGAAACTCAAAATGCTCACTTAAAGTGAAATGCTGTGGCACTCATACTGCTTTCTTTTACCCTGTATTTTAACACTAGAAAGACAGTTTATTATATATTAAAGTGTAAGATAAGAAATACTGTATTTAAGGCTTTTCAATGTACTATAAAGACAATTTCAAATCATTTTAGAGGCATACATTTCTAGGCAAAAGAAATGGTAGTGAATACAGAAAAAGCGACGAAAAGAAATATGTCATTAAGGAAATAGTAGCATTTTTTACAAAGTTTTAAATTGAAGTAGAAAATAAAATAAAATAAAATAAAAACTTTTTAAACTAAGAATTTTAAGAGCTCTTTAAAATTTGGTGGCCGTAAGAATTGGGCATCTTGTATCTAATGAAAAAGAAGAGATTGTCCATAGGCTATGATGTATTGGATTTTTTTTTAATTGACCCAATAGAGGTAAATTAAGTACTAAAATGTCCTTTAATAATAGGGTGTTTACTGACTGCAGTGGGGAGTGTTGGTGAATGCAGAAAAATCTCAATGTTGTCTGTATAAATAAGTTTTTATAAGTATTATATTATTCTGGCATTTATTTATCTACTTATTCTTATATATTATTATTTGTTCTATGTCAAGAAATAGCTATAATAGAAAAGGTTTAATTCAGAAACTAATTAAATTTTTTTGATGGAAATATAAGCTCTTTATAAAAAACAAACACAATTTAGCCTTTCACGTAAAAGTCTGACTATTGCAGATCTTTATTGTTTTGTCTAAGATTTGTACGGAATATAAATTTAAAAAGACATAAAAAGTTTTAATAGGTCAATTCAAATTAGCTTTTGATTACTTTGTCACACATTCTTCTTCATTCAGTATTAAAAAAAAAAAAGTTTCTATGACATATGTTCGGGCATCTCAAAAATGATCGTATCTCAAATAATTTAAATTTTGTCATAAACCACCCACGACATCAGTTCTGGGTTTTCAAGAAGTCCCACGAAGAGTTACATTTCTTTTCCTTACTATTTAGGAAATGTATTGTTATAAATGTCTCATATCTCCCTTGGGCTTATTTCAGTATGAAGTGTTGGGTTTGTATCGCTAAAATCATAAAAGTGAAATACAACCAATCAACACTTACTATAATATCTATTGGATTGAGGGGATTGGATGTAATTGGCCGATCTTCCGTGACGTAAAGCTCAGTTCGGAGGCATTATTATAGAAAATGCTGATCAGACAGGGTTTCTGACTGCAGCCATCCCAACCAGGATTATCTTTGGATGATTAAATTGTTGCTATATACAAAGCCCAATCAGGACAGTGTGAGATCCAGGTATTGATGCATTTTTATGCTCATCCTTCTCCTGCATCCCACCTGTAAATTCATAAAAAATATTTCCAGAATAGGTCCCTGTTAGGTTGTGTATATGTAGCTTGCCTTTATTGTGGTGTTATCTCATGCGTGTAATAGGAATTATGATGGTGTCCTTATCTCCCCCTATGCCCATCTAATCCCGACTCTATGTCATAGTTCGTACAGTCCTTGAATTTTCTTAATTTTCTGCACCAGTATTATTAATTAGCCAATTCTGATATTAAAAAAACTTTAAAACTTAAAAGGAAATATATGGTATAAAAATAATGGGGGAGAGTCCCTGAAAAAAGGCGTGGCCGTACGAACCATGTATGTAAAATATCTATAGTGAGAAGGGTATCTATAGTGATTAAGGTCCGATCAAGCCATTGTGAGGGTCAGGTCCTGATACAGTTAGATGCTTCCCTCTCTTGTAGCTCAACTGTAAACTCATAAAAAATATTTGCTGAATTACAAATCTATAGTAGTTTACCATGTAAAAATATTAACTTCAATATATATATATATATATATATATATTGAAGATACCTAGTCAGCGTTGTCAATTGTAGGGAGAGACTTATAATTTATATTCAATATATATCACTATTTTTTAAATTAGTGGGGAATTATATACATATATATATATATATAAATATATGTATATGTGTGTTGTTTTGTTAATTCTGGTGTAGTTTGGAAGCCATGATTAGAAATTCCTAATACAAATTTGCATCGTAAGTATAATCTTCTGAACACATAAGAAATTTCGGTGTCCTTGAAGTTCTGTTTTCTAGGTCCTAGGACCCGCTGGACCGAGCGTTAAACAGGTCCTGGTTTCCCTCATAAAGTCAAAGTTAGTAAGAATGTGAGAGGGAGTTGTTTCAGTCAATATTTGACCCTCAAAGAACATTTTCTTTGGCGGACAGAAAATGCCTCCTCTTCAGGTGACCATTGTCAAAGCTATTTAAGCCAAAGTTATTCAAGCCAAATCAGTATTAGTTGTTCTATAACCTACCCTAATAACGTAAAATTAGATTAATTGTTCGCATATCGGGGCAGCTGAATGAGACAGCTCTGTTGACTTCCATTTTGAATTTAAAGTAAAAAGTGTCTTTCAACCAGGATTGTCTTTTAGGCTATCCTGTTTAACCAGCACATCTGAAATCTTATTTCTAAATATTTTAACATATACTGTCCAAATAAATTAAAAAGAAGTAACTCGAACTTTTTCAAAGGGACTTTTTTAAAATCGAAAACAACCTCAAACTGGAGGCAGGACCAATATAAATGTCGATATAATTCATCACTTTATTGAATTTAGACTTTCCAATGTCACGAAAAGGTGTATTGTTTTAGACTGATTCGGAAACGATACAAATAAATGAATAAATAAACATAAATTAACATAAAATAGTTTGGAGTTAGAGCCTATTAATGTATCAGGGCCGTATAAGGGAAACCATTGAAAATGCACTCTATGTTGAGTAAATAAAATGTATTTATCATCATTTTTTAAAATTGGTATATAGGCGTATGATTTCAACTATCCATCATTTATAAAAGTGCTTAAACTTTCAAAATCGTTTGGCTCCAGTTGGTGGATTTTTTTTTTTTTTTTTTTTTTTTCTACTTATTGCATTGCCGTTTAGTTTGCTTAGCTAGAAATTCTGCCGAATATCTATTATCTTACCCAAATAAAAGAGAGAAAACGGATTTTCGTATAACGAAAATGGAAATGTTTAATTTTCTTGGCGAGAAGTTCTATCGAATATCTACGATCTAAATCAAATAAAATAGAGAAATCGTTATTTTCAAATAACTAAAATAAATTAAATAAAAAAATACATTTAGATATTTGAGGAATAATCTGCAGCCAGAAATGAAGAAATAATTTTTCAAAATGCTACAACATCTGTAACATTAAGTTTTGTCTTACTAAAATCATCTATAATTTCAATCTATGCTTAAAATGTTGCATTTCCGTTTTTATAACATCAGATTGAAAGTTCACCAAAATAAATGAATAAAAGAAAATAATAAATATAGATAACTTTTTAACTGAATATCAGAGTTGCCAATATTTCTAATTTATTCCGGATCGTTGTTATAAACCGACATTTTTTCATACCAGTTTTTTTTAAGAGCAATTTTCTTTTTATTTAATCATAGTTACATATTGAAGAAAATTACTGCATAAAATGTGTTGTGAGGAAAAGAAGGCGAGTACTACCAATGCTCTGACATAAATTAGAAATAATGGTAACTCTGCTGATACATTTTTTTTAAACGTCTAATGTTTCTCGAATTTTTCCTTTACTGTGGCAAAATATGCAGTTATACCTTTTTTGGTTCTTTTTTAAACTTCTTGGGCTTCAATGTATCGATTTATAAATAAAATAAAAAATTGCCTAATGAAAATTCATTTCTTCATGAGAAACATATAATTTGGTTGAAATGAAAGATAAGTTTTTCGACGGTAATTCTTTTCGCTGAAAATGTAGGTCTTCTTTCAGCATTAATATGGAGAAAACGAAAAGATTTTTTATCAGAAGCAGAATAAATGAATCTACTTGAAGAATATCGATTATATTAAGCTTAAATACAACGAAAAGCAAAAATGTTTCACTTACGAATAAAATATTTTGAGATATTTGTTATTTTGAAAATACATGAATGTTATTACAGACTAATCGCATAGTTGCCAATTTTAGTTCTTTCCAGAAGAATTCTTATAAGGATTGAATGCAATGAAAATTTCATTCTTTATGCCGGAAATGAAATTATTAAATGAAAGACATGAAACTGATTTCATGGCATATTAGAAAACTAGTGAGACTGCGACTGCCTAGGTCGCGTTGCTGTTTTATTACGAGACATTTTAACGTCCTTTTATTACAACCATCGGCAGCGAATGAACTGCAGTACCGCCAACGCAAAACGATAATTTAAGAACGAAGTTAACAATTATAAACAAAATAATTTTGTAAAGTTTCGAGGGACATATATGAGCGTTTGCGGTTCGATTTCTAGGAAAATTTTTGTAAAAAAAGTTAAATGATTTGACATATTTACAGCGAAAATTCACCAAAAAGATGAATACTAATTTTTGCAAATTTCAGCTAAGTTAACAGTAAAAAAAAAAAAAAAAAAAAAAAAAGTATCATCTGAAAGAGGACAGCCCGGTCTCTATTACCTATATAAATACACACATGTACAGATGTGACGAAAAATGTTTCCAATGCGAAAATCGAATTAAAAAAAAAAAGAAAGAAAGAAAGAAAGCTATTTAGAAATTTAGAAATATAGTATAAAAGATAACTTAATAAGTCTGAAATAATACTTAAAACACAAAAAAATTTCCCCAAGTTTTCTAACATCAACACCCCTCTTGTTCTAATTGACAGTTCACCGACTTTGGTTTTAAGTTGGAAGTTCTGACATCATTTACTTTATCTTGTTGACTTTATAAACTTTCGGATTTGATTTTATAGACCTCAAAATAAAATTTGGGATTTCACCTAAGTTTTATTTTGAATCCATTAAGGGTAATATAATATACGTTGATTTAAAATAAAATTTGGGTAAAATACCAGATAAATCTTGTAAAACAAACTTTATAACTAATCATAAAAAGTGCAAAGTAAAATATTACCATCATCAAGTCTATCGTTATTACTTGTAATCTAGTTGTTTTATAAGAATGCAATAACCTGTAGCTTGAAAACAATTAGAACTTTTAAGGGTAACAAATCTGAAAAGAAAAAATTATTTCCCCAAAACTACTGTTTAAAACTTAAAATAAGGTACATTTGCTCAAAAGTGAAATTCAAAGTGTATTTTTATTCATTTAACATGTATTTTCTACACACTTAAATTAATACTGTTGTTACATAAATCTTTAAAGCATTAAAACAATTAAAAGAAGTTTTCTTTTCCAAGATTATGTGGAACACTACTTTTTTTTTTTTTTTTTTTTTTTTTTTTCAGTTACAGCTACTGACTTGAAATTTTTATTTTATCTATCTGTAGAGTACACACTATACTGTACATGTTTTAAGTTAAAAACAAATAATTTTACAGCAATTTTTGCATAAATTTCTAAAAGAAGTAAAAAAGTCATTTTATTTAATCCCTCCATTCTCGACCCCCTGAAAATCACAGGGTGGCCTTTCTCTCTCCATTTCTTGTGACCGTGACGTTTCTGGGTCGCTTTGCAAATGTCGCACCTATTTCCACTTTGAAAAATGTTGCATCGAAAAATACAATGGGTGATCATTTTTTTTTTTTTTAAATATATATATTTTTTATTTTGACATTTTTTCCTATTTTCTAAAAAATTACTTAGCGAAATAGTCTGAAATTCAGGCATGGAAAGAAGATTTATAGATCCACATTTTCCGCTACCGATTTAATCACGAGTGCATTTAGAGGATCAACCACAAACTGAAGAAAAACAAATCTTTGGATTATCATGTATCATAAAATGCTAGAATGGACGTGAAACTTTAACGCATGATTTCATTTAGTATGTACGATACTTGTATGCTTCTTTGTGGAAATCATACAATAATTTATATATATATATATATATATATATATATTTGACAAAATTTTTGCGTTTAGCAAGAATTGGATTTTAACAAAATTTTACAAAATAATTGATAAAATAATTTTGCAGAATAATTGACAAAACATTAGAGAAAGTTCATTCTGAAACATAAAATGCATAAGTGTACATTTTGCTGAGATATGAGAAATTGCAGTAAATATTTTTTTTTACTATGCATGCGCGAAGGATAGAATATTTTATTTATTTTTATTTATTTAATTATTATTATTTTTTTAATATATAAGTTGAAAACCAGTTATATTGGGCAACTTATATCAAAAGTTCATTTGAATAGAGTAAAAATTAAACAAATTATCGAAAAAGAATGAGCAAGATATTAGATATTTTCCAAAGTTAAAATTTCTGAAGAGATTTTTCACACGTTACGTATTTAATTTGGAGATCGAGTTATTTCAACCACTTTGCACAAGTTTTTCTGTAAAAAAAAATTACTATGGGGTTATAACTATAGTATAATTTTATTTGTTTTGTGAGTTCATATGGGCTTATGACATAATTTTATTTATTTACTAAGATTTTGAGTTCATAAGTTTTTTTTTTCTTTTTCCCACAAAAACGAAGTTTTGAAACATGGGTGAAATAATTGGATCTCCAAATTAAACACCTGGCATGTGAAAAACACCTCACGAAATTTCAACTCTGGAAAATATCTAAAATTTTGCTTATTCTTTTGTGAATAATTTCCTTAATTTTTACCTATGGTTGAAACATAAGTTAAAAGATCTACTTATGTCTTTCAGCATATGTTTCAATATATGTAATAATTTTTTTTTTTTATATCTTTCGTACGTGCACAGTAAAACAATATATACTACAAATGCTCATATCTCATCAAAAAATACACGTGTGAATTTTATGTTTCAGAATAATGTTTCTCTAATGTTTTGTCAAAATTTCTGCAAGTTTTTTTTTTTTTTATTATTCATTCTTTTAAATGTATATATCTATCTATCTTTCTAAATAGTCGTACGATTCCCACAAAGAAGCATACAAATATTGTTTATAATAGATGAAATTATGTGTTAAAGTTACAAGTTATTTGTAGCATTTTATTATAGAGGGTAAACTGAAGTAATTGTGTTTGTCTTCAATTTGTGGTTGGTCCCTTAATTACACTTGTGACTATATCCATAATGGAAAATGTGAGTTTATAAATGCTCTTTTTACACTGAAATTCAAGGGCATTTCATTTTTTTTTTTTTTTTTTTTTTTTTTTTTTTTTTAGAAAATAGGTTAAAAAAAAGTTAACTAATAATAATAATAGTAATAAAGAAAATTCCAATATTTTGATCATCTACTGCATTAAATGCAATCCATATCCTATACATGGAATGTTTATTTTTTCATATTTTTACATACTAGATGCTATCGTTTATTTTTGACTAATCAATAACGACAATGCACTTTTTAAGATTTTAGTATAAAAATTAGGCAGTTTTACGACAGTTTTCTTGACAACATGCGATCGTTACCCTTTAACATCCACTCCATATTTTCTTTTCAAAATTGCTAAACTTTTCCCAAAAATTGCTGTTAGGCACTAGTTGATTACAAATATGTAAAAAAAAAAAATATATATATATATATATATATATATATATATCGCGATTTTTTTTTGTTTGTTTGTTTGTTTGAAATACCTATGTGTTAACTTGATTCAGTTGAAACAATAATTAATTTAATAAATAAATAACTTTGTAAGTAAACACTACACATTGCTTGTTTAAGGTTAAAATAATAGCACTATCCTTCATCAGGTACGGGTGCCTCATCAGAGCAGCAAGGGACACTCGTGAATACTAAGAAATTTAAGATGATTTCTTCATATAACTTCCTCTAAAACATCCTTTACGAAATTTTGTAGTACTGCTGCTATCTAACGAACGGAGAAGGGACAAAATTTTGAAAATCGATTAAAACAAGGGGAAATTTTTGAAAATTGTTGCATAAAAAATGTTAAATGTTTGGTTTCAGTGCGAAACCAATGAACAATAAAGGGTTAAAGAGTTAATAATTCAAAACTTCCTCTTCTTTTTTTTTCTTTTTTTAAAATTTCAATATCTTCTAAAGCTCTTAAGTATTTATTTTCTTAATTCTATGAACAGACATCGAGCATTCCATGAAATGATGACATTTCATGGAACAATAGCACGTTACAAATTTTCAAAAATTCCTTTTAGAAAATTAAACAATATATATGTTTTGTTATTGGTTTAGACAACGCCGTAGTAGGCTAATGTATTATATTAAAATAATAGTAGAGCAATTTTATTATTTAACTTTTTTAAATTAATTTTTTTAATATTGTGACGGGTATGATAATTCATGGAATGTTCAAAATACAAAATAATACATACAGAATAAACCAACTTTTAATTATGTCTTTCACTACAGCTGCTTTTTTAGAAATAAAAAGCAGTTGTTTAAGCTGTTCTTTAAAATAGATAACCAGCGTGTTAAAATCATAATTAAATAACTCTACACTGACAGGTTATTCAACAGGCGTACACGAATAGATACATAACAAAAAAAATCTCAAAAATCCTCAGATATTAGATGGTAAAAACTGAAAGAGAAAATTTTATGGTAGTTTCAGAGAAAAGTAAAGTGGCTCTCTGGAAAAAAAAAAAAAAAACAAGAACGAAATATCCTGCGGTACCCATGGATTATTAACACTTTCCAAATGTACTTAATTATTGCATCGTATAACTTTCAATGCTCTTTGCCTATATAATTACACAAACGACAGACAGTAGTTCTGAAAGGCATACAGATAGACTAATTGAATTCCTAATCATTCTTAAACATTGTTAGAAAGTGTTAAAACTGCTTAACACAAAAGAAAATGTAGCCCTTATATTCTAATTGCAGCCCTTAATGTATCTGAATACTTTAATGTAGTCCTGTAAATCTGAAGGTTAACCATATCATATTCTTTACAAAATATTATTTTAGCATATTAAAAATATGTCAATTCCTTTATGATTTTTACAATGGAAAGTTCTTTAAAGGTAATTTATAAAAATGTCAGTCCTAAAGTGTAATGAACTGGCATTTTTTTGGATGTCCCTGTACACAGTTGCAGAAGACCTATTAATGCCATTTAAAATAGGGAACATTTCATAGTGAATTTGAAGAACATACATAATTTTGTAAAAACTCTGAAAATATTTACGGACACCAAGGACGGGCAGATGGACAGACAGATGGTCAGTCGGACAGATAGATATACAAATTGAAATCATATTCACATTTAAAAAATCTTAAAAAATGTTAAATCGCTTAATGTAAACAAAAATGCAATTTCATCAAATTTCCAACAAAAGCCTTCAATGTAACTGGATATTTTTGTGCGGCCCAGTAAATCTAATGCTAATCAAACTACATTCTGTAGAAAGCATTCTTTTGTGCATGTGAATAACATAATTCTATTTTATTAAGATTTGTTCAAAATAAAGTTCTCAAAATTTGCTTTATAGAAATACCTCTCATAGAACGAATGCTTTGGAATACTTTCGGGTGCCCCTGTATACAAGTCAGTAGAGATATTTACTCCATTTTGAACAGTGAACATCCAACAGTGAACTTGAATATTATATATCAGTTTCAAGAATCTCCATGATTATTTATGGGAGTTAGAGCACGGATAGACAGACAAACAGACAAACCGAAGTCATTAATGCTTTTAAACCTTACTAGAAGTCGTTAAAAACATTTAGAAAGCTAGAAAAATTATTAATATAAAAGAAAATGCAATTCCAACATATTTCCAATAATACCCATTTATGTAACTGAATATTTTTGTGTGTCCCTGTAAATCTAATGCTAATCATACTGTCTTCTATGGAAAGCATTCTTTTGGGCATAACATATTTCAATTAAATAACATATTTCAATTTCATTAAGCTTTGTGCAAAGTAAAGTTATTAAAATTTGGTTTGTAGAAATACCTCTCATAGAACTCAATTCTTAGGAATAATTTCGGGTGTCTCTGTAAACAAACCAGTGACGACATTTACTCCATTTTCAACGGGGAACATCCGATAGTGGAGTCGAATAAAATATTTCAATTTCATTAAGATTTGTGTAAATTGTATCAAAATGTGGTTTATAGAAAAACCTCTCATAGAACGAATGTTTGGAATACTTTCGGGTGTCCCTGTACACGAACCAGTGGTGGTACTTACTCCATTTTCTACAGCGAACTTGAATAACATATTTCAATTTCATTGAAATTTGTGTAAAATAAAAGAATAAATATATAGTTCATGAAAATACCTCTCGTAGAACACAATGTTTTGGAATACTTTTGAGTGTCCCTGTGCACAAGACAGTGGATATAATCACTCCATTTTCAAAACTGAACATCCAGTACTAAACATGAATATCATATATCAGTTTGAAGAATCATGAATATTTACAACAGTTAGAGCGCGGATAGACAAACAGACGAACCGAAGTCATTAATACATTTCGACCTTATATGAAAGTGTTAAAAACATAAAACATTTAGAAAACGATAAAAACGATTAATATAAACGGAAATGCAATTCCAGTAAATTTCCAATAATCTCCATAATAAAACTGAATATTTTTGTGTGCCCCTGTAAATCTCATGCTAATAGTACTGTATTATATGGAAAACATTCTTTTGTGCATATAAATAATACATTTTAATTTTATTAAGCTTTGTGCAAAATAAAGTTATTCAAATTTGGTTTATAGAAATACTTCTCATGGAACGCAATGCTTAGGAATATTTTCGGCTGCCTTTGTATACAAACCAGTGAGGGTGTTTACTCCATTTTCAATGGGGAACATCCGACAGTGGACTAGTGGATTTGAATAACATATTTCAATTTCATAAATATTGGCGTAAAGTAACGGTATTAAAATAAGGTTTATAGAAATATCTCTCATGGGACACAGTGCTTTGGCATACTTTCGGGTGTCCCTGTACGCAAACCAGTAATAGTGTTCACTCCAATTTCGATAGGGAACATCCGATAGTGAACTCGAATAACATATATCAGTTTCAAGAAATTCCATAAATATTTATGGGAGTTAGAGCTAGGACATACAAACTGAAGTCATTAACACTTTTCAACCTTCTTCCAAAGTTTAAAAAACATTTAGAAAGCGATAAAAACGATTAATATAAATGAAAATGATATTCCAGCAAATATCCAATAATACCCATTAATGTAACTAAATGTTTTTGTGTGGCCCTGTAAATCTACTGCTAATCATACTGTATTCTATGGAAAGCATTCTCTTGTGCATATGAATAATATATTTTAATTTTATTAAGATTTGTGCAAAGTAAAGTTCTTCAAATTTGGTTTATAGAAATACTTCTCAGTAGTAAGCCGGGCACTTTGACCGACGGAAGTGGCGTCATAGGAGGGGGGGGGGAGGAAACCGGAAGTGACGTAATGGTTGGTTGGTTGCTTGATCGTGAAAGATGACGGGGGGTAGAGTTTCTTTTTATTCGATGGCAACCTGGACTTCTTGTCAAGACATGCTACGGAAGTGACACGGGGAATCCATGTCACGAGGGGGCGTGGCACCTGTCAATCAAAGGGGGGGGGAGGAAACAGGAAGTGACGTAACAGTTGATTGCTTGCTTGATGGTGAAAGATGACGGGAGTAAAGTTTTTTTTTATCCGTTGGCAACCTGGACTTCTTGTCAAGACATGTGACGGAGGGGAGAGTTTTCTTAAAGGGACAACACAGTGAATGGTTGGTTGGTTGCTTGATCGTGAAAGATGACGGGTAGAGTTTCTTTTTATCCGTTGGCAACCTGGACTTCTTGTCAAGACATGTGATGGAGGGTAGAATTTCTCAAAGGGCCAACACAGAATCCTGTCAGAACATGAAAGAGAGTGACGTCATCAACCGAAAAGAGGACAATGTAGTATATTTTTAATCAGTAATTAATTTTTAATCAATATTTCATTAATCAATCTTAATGAGTGAAATTATTATTTTATTGACTATTTATTACTTAATTATTTTAATTCGCCAGATTTTTTACAAAACGATATTAACTTCCTGTGGAATCGAACCCACCATCTGTAGCATGCAAGCTCCGCGCTCTACCAACTAAGCTAAGGCGTCGTTAGCTTGAACGTTCTTCTTTTCGTTTCCGTTTTCACAAGATAGGGGTGGGAAGAGGTTTTTCTCACATGGCTTTTAACTTCAAAGTATAGTCCAAGGGGATATAGGCAACAAGGGGATTGATAAATGACGTGATCTTCCCAAAATATTCATATGATATTGGTGATTTGTTCATTTTTGTGAACATTTTTTAAACAATTAGAAAATATTGTTCGAGATATTTCTTTCATGAAAAATAGTAAAACAATCCCATTTTCTAAAAATTTTATTTACATTATTAATAATACGATCAGATTTTATTTTTTAAACATGCAAAAAAAGTTTTTTGCACATGTTCCTTATTTATTTTATGTTTTTATAAATTACAAAATATATATATCTCTTATTTTATTTATTATTACTATTATTATTATTTATTTATTATTATTTTATTTATTCTTATTTTTATTTTATTTTATTTTATTTTATTTATTTATTTTTTTTTTTTGAGAAAAGAAGATGAATTCTTTTTCTGGAAAAATTATAAAAACAATTCAAAAAAATTATTTTCTAGTTTTTTCTTTTCTAAAAAAAAAAAAAAAAAAATTATTTTCTTTCATTTTATTTACAATAGAAAAAATGTAATCATATTTAATTTTAAAACATGCGAAATTTTTTTAACAGTTATCCATTTTTAAGTTTAATAATAATAATTAAAAGAAAATTAACAATTCTTTTTTTTTTTTTTTTTTTTTTTTTTTTTTTTTTCATTTTGTTAATTCTGTATCTTTTTTATTCTGAAATTTTTAAACTTTTTTATTTTTATTAATGTAACTATTTTTAGGTTTAATGAAATATTTAAAAATATATTTTTCTTCTTTTTTCAGTTTGTTAATTTCATATTTTCTTTTTCTGAATTTTTTAAACTTGTTATTTTTTATTTTTATTAATGTAACTATTTTTAGATTTAATACAAATTTTTTTAAACATTTATCTTCTTTTGTTTCAGTTTGTGAATTCTATATTTTCTTTTTGTGAATTTTTTAAACTTGTTATTATTATTATTTTTTTTTATTCTTATTACCAATTTTTAAGTTAAAAAATATTTAATAAAAAATAAATAAAAAAAATAATAAAAAAAATAATAAAAAAAAATCTTTCTTTTTTTAGTTTATAAATTCTTTTATTTTCTTTTAGTAAAAGAATATAACGAAAATTACTTATTATTAATACTTAATGAAACTTTATTGTATTACTATAATTATTATTATCATTATCTAGCAATATAATGAGATTTTTTATGCAATGTTCTTTTTCAATTAAAAAAATTACATTTTATCTTGTGAAAAACTTTTTTAGTTTGTTTATTTATTTCTTTAATGTAACTTTATTTTCTTACTCGCGAATTTTCAAAAGAGTTATTTTCATTTAATAATTTGGATTCTGTAAGGAATCTGTTTGATACTGTCATATTTTAAAAGATATTTTAAAGTAAAATGTTGAATGTTCTATTTTAACGAAATAAAATTTAACTTATGCATTCTGCTAGATTTGCTCGGGGGAAAATTACATTGAGTGACTAAAATAATTGTAGTTCAATCTAAAACAGAATTCCACTCGGCATGTGTTGTACTAAGCGCTTTCCTTATTACTATTATCATAAAATAAAATGTTTTGGTATTACTATATACCCATTATGATATTTTTTTCTTCACACCACAATATAATTCATCATATTCACAAAACTTTCCATTATTTTCATATTACCTCTCAAATATATAAATCTACTGAAACAGACACCGAATGTCCAATAAATTAATTAGTTTTAAAAATAGTTTATCTCTTTTTGGGGAAAAATATGTATTATTTACACATAACTACATCAATATTCAAAAAACAGTAATTTGCGAAATTTTCTTGTACATAACAGTTTTTTCATAATTCTGATAGAAATTTATAAAAATGGATTATCTTTTAATGACCACCTATATCCCTAAAGTCTTCAAAACACAAATCTTCATGCACATGAAATATTTTCATTATCTTATCATCTTCTTGTTGACAATTCGAGTTCATTATATCCTTTTTCATTTAAAAGCATGTTAACAATTTATGCCATGACATTTACCTATGTTTGCATAAAGTTAAAATTTAAATGTCCCATAGTTGTTACAATTATTTTTTAGAAGCTAAAACAATAATAAAAGTGTTTGAAATTATTAGCTTTATAATTATACATTTTAAAAAATAATGAAGTTTTAGTACCATTTATAAACTGGAAATACATTGTGTTAACTTTCTTATACGATAAATAGTTTAAAAATAAATATTTACATGTACTCTTTCGATAGTTTTATATACAGTAATTCATTTTTTTTTTTTTTTTTTTTATATAAGTTTTAACTGATACCTTTTTATTAGAGCAAGAATCTAACTAAATAACATTTACCTAATTTTTAAGCGATCAATAATAATTAAGTGGCAGCATATTTTTTAAACAAACAGAACATTATATATACATTCTTTATTAACTTAGACAACACATTCTGTTTATATTTGTATAAATACATCCTCTCGTTTTGGATTTTAACTTAAATAAATAATGTTTATCACTGTGGTTTACAAAAAAAAAAAAAAAATACTTACACATAAAAGTTATAAATTATAAATATTTACTGATTAAAATAAATTTATCTTATAATAAAAATCATCTTACAAAATGTTCATAAAAAAAAAATTAATAAAAATCCACAAAATTTTCTGAAAATAATTTTTTTTTATTTCATTTTAGTCACATTTCGTATATTTTCAGAAAAATAAAATAAAATAAAATAAAATATCTGTACTAAAAAAAAGGCACAATGTTTTATTTACTGGAAAATCAAAAATTACTTCAACGAATTACTTCACACATCGTTTATGAATTCAATACACATATATTTAAACTAAATACATTTTATAAAATGATAGAAGATCAAGTCTGTGTTCTCACCTATAACCTAACATAAATTGGCCATTCATTTGAAATCATCGAACTCATTATTATTATTACTATTATTTTGGGATTCCATATAATGTATAAATGTGTTTTAAATACTTTTCAAAAATTGATTGCATGTGCTGTTCGACTAGTATTCTACAGTCTGGTGTTTGTGAATTTGTTCGCTGTGCTCTAAATTAACAGGGAATTTGTCCGGTTGAAATTTGGCATGTAATGTCTGTTCACATATACAAATAAAATATTTTACTATGTTATTATCTGTTTTGACAATTTTTTTTTTTTTGTCTAAGTGATATTATTTTAACATAAAGGAATTTATATCAGATAAACTGAGTTTTATATCAGATTTGTTGGAACTTTCTAAATTTTTTGATAATTTTTCAGATATTTTTTAGTAGTAAAATTTATTTTATTTCTCATGCAAGCTGACAGAAAACGCGATGCAATTTTTTATTTTATTTTTCTTATTACTTTTTCCCGTATCTGAGCATTCTACTTTCAAATATTTTCTAAGTTTATAAATTGAAAATATGGTACCTTGCATATGTTTTCATTTCACTTTTTGGGAAAATCATCTAGTTTATTTAGAATATTGGAAAAATTGCACTATTTTTAAATTTTATGCATGGGTTGCGAAATTTTTACTTATTTCTTTATCTCCGTTATATTCCATTTAGTATGTTTTATTGAAGATCATAATAGCACACTTACAATAGAAAAAATAGATATAGAGCACAAGAACTTTAATGACTTAAAAAAAACCGCTTGCCACGAACCTTTTTTTTTCTTTTCACTTATATTACATTTTAATTTAAAAAAAAAATTTCTTTTAAAATAATCTCAACATGAATTAAACATAATCGATTATTAATTTTTCCGGCAAATTTAATATTTTGAACAAAGTTGAACTTTATTAAAGTTTTGGCGTAACACCAAATGAAATTTCGAAATAATGTTTTGATAAAAAATACGCTAGATTATTAATAAAATCATCCAACCTATGCAGAAAAAAAGCTATGTTTTTTTTTTAATTGTGAATAATATGAAAAATAATTTATTGTAAATTGTATTTATATAACTTAGTTTGTAATGAAAATAAAACTTGAACTATAGCTTTATGAAATTTTATTATTATTATTGTTATTTTTGTTATTAAATATGGAAGAAATTATTATTATTATTATTATTCAGAAAGTAAAATATTTCATAAATTATACGCTAGAATGAAGATCAAAGCATAATATTTTAATGTGTCTTATAATTAGCTCTTTAACGAACGGTAAATGTATATTACCTTAGATTTTCAAATATGTTTTTTAAAAAGTACATCCAATCGCATTTATTTACTACACATTATTATAAATTCAAAGGGAATATATCTATCTTTTATAGACAGGTAATTTTTTCTAAAGATTTTTACCATAAGCTAAAATATCATTTTTCACAAGGCCTTTTTGTCAAAAGATAAACTTACAAATAGTACTTTAATTTAAAAAAAAAAAAAAAAAAAAAAAAAAATCATTAAAATGTCGCATAAATGGTAATTATTTAGAAAGCAGTTTTTATATTTTTGCATTTTTAAAATCTATATATGATATCGTGCGTATGTGTATGAATTTCATCACTGAAATAACGAAAGTTATTTTTAAATGTTTAAACTTTCAATATGATATTTCTAATAAGTTTAAAGAGTCGCATCTCCATTCATCTATTAAAATTAATAATAATATAAATAGAATTATAAATACTTATACCCCAATTTTTTTTTCTTTATCCTATGACTCCGCATTTTTTTTTTATTATTGGAAACCCATTAAGTGAATGGATGATTTATCTTACAATTGAATGAATGCTTTACACAAGTTATCATCACTATCAGTAAATAAAAAGCCTTTCATACAATACAGCTAAGATAACTAATAATTACAATTTCAAGTAAACAGAGGTAGTATTTTAGAAATGCACTTAGTAAATTTTTAAATTGTTTAAATGCATGTCTTTTTAAAAAAAATAAAATATTATAAATTAGTACGTTTGAGAGATAAGGTATAATTACATTCCTAATCAGTCACTATTAAAATTAACTAACCTTTTTTATTTTAAGATAAAAACAATTCTTTGCATGGATAAATATTAACAAAGGATTTAAATAAGTGAACAGAAAATAGTACTTTTCATAAGTACTTAAATACAAATGTTATTTTAAAATTCAAGATATATTTTTTAAAAATCAAATAATATGCTTTTCTAATTTTATTAAAAAAAAATAAAATACTTACTTATTTTCCAAGAAAATAAATTTAAAAAAATGTTTTATTTCTCCTAAAACTTTATTCGAAAAAATAAAAAAACCGATTTTATCTATCCTAAGCATTTAGTTTTATAAGAGAAAAAAATTCTACAAAAAACGAATATATTTAAAGTTTCATTCAAATATTTATTTTTGAACTGAAGGTGAAGCATGAAATTTGATCCAATTTAAACAGACAAAAAATTATGATTTTATTAAATTGTTAATAAAATCATAATTTTTGTCCGTGTGTTAAAAATTGAGGTAAATTTCATTTATTTCGCTTTCAGTTCAAAAGTGACATTTATACATAAGTCGTAAAAAACATAAAATGGGTTCACAAGTAAAATTTTCAATTTCAGAGTACAGAAAAAGGACATCAAACATAGACATATATCTTTTTAGATAACGTATTTCTTCTCTGAAAATGTTTAAGAAATGTCTAGACATATTTATGTCTACTGGCACTTGATTTTTAATTATGTCGAAATATTTTATCAGAAATAACACTGAATTTTGGCTTCATATACATCTATGAATAATAGCATTTAATTTTTTTAGCTATGTGTCAGATTAATTTACAATTTCTGAGTGCAAAATATTTACAATGAATACGTATAATGTTAAAATACAAACTAAAGATAAAATAAAATGAAATAAAATCGTGCCAAGTTAAAATTTTTTCATGGAAATCTTCCTGATGAATACAAATTAAATAACATTAACTGTTTACATTTATATAAACAAATAACTTGTAAAATTGCTTCTCAGGTAATCATTTACAACACCATTTGAATTCTAAAAGAAAGTTTTTCCCTGTTGTTTCAAGCAAAATTAAACTAATCATTGGTTAGATATTTTTTAATCTTCAAAAAGATATCAGATTTTTGATAATGAATTTTTAAATAATGCAAAAACCTTTGTTAGTTTTGTTTATATAAAATATTTGATAATTTTCTCAAAGTTAACTTTTTCTTACAAAGTTCCTTTCATTCATATAAGCAGCTCGCTTTTAGCTTAAATGATAAAAATACTTTTTTCTATTACCCTCATTATCGTAAGAGTATTTGTTTTATCGTAAATAAATTTTAATATAACGTTCAACGGTAAAAAATGAAAGACACTTATCAAAAGATCGATTTGTAAATTGGTTAAATTAAAAATCTCAAATTAACAAAACGTCTTGTTAAAAGAAATTTTAGAGAACACTTTAAGTTTAATTTTGAGTAAAAGCTATGTTAGCAGTAAAAATGTGTTGAAAAACTGCTGTTGAATACATAAAAAATAATAAAATAAATAACTAAAATTTTTAATCAAACGTTATGAAATAAATAAATATTTGAATGAAACTTGAAATATATTCGTTTTTTGTAGAATTTTTTTCTCTTATAAAACTAAATGCTTAGGATAGATAAAATCGGTTTTTTTATTTTTTCGAATAAAGTTTTAGGAGAAATAAAACATTTTTTAAAACTTATTTTCTTGGAAAATAAGTAAATATTTTATTTTTTTTTTTAATAAAATTAGAAAAGCATATTATTTGATTTTTAAAAAATATATCTTGAATTTTAAAATAACATTTGTATTTAAGTACTTATGAAAAGTACTATTTTTTGTTCACTTATTTAAATCCTTTGTTAATATTTATCCATGCAAAGAATTGTTTTTATCTTAAAATAAAAAAGGTTAGTTAATTTTAATAGTGACTGATTAGGAATGTAATTATACCTTATCTCTCAAACGTACTAATTTATAATAGTTTATTTAAAAAAAAAGACATGCATTTAAACAATTTAAATATTTACTAAGTGCATTTCTAAAATACTACCTCTGTTTACTTGAAATTGTAATTATTAGTTATCTTAGCTGTATTGTATGAAAGGCTTTTTATTTACTGATAGTGATGATAACTTGTGTAAAGCATTCATTCAATTGGAAGATAAATCATCCATTCACTTAATGGGTTTCCAATAATAAAAAAAAAATTCGGAGTCATAGGATAAAGAAAAAAAAAATTGGGTATAAGTATTTATAATTCTATTTATATTATTATTAATTTTAATAGATGAATGGAGATGCGACTCTTTAAACTTATTAGAAATATCATATTGAAAGTTTAAACATTTAAAAATAACTTTCGTTATTTCAGTGATGAAATTCATACACATACGCACGATATCATATATAGATTTTAAAAATGCAAAAATATAAAAACTGCTTTCTAAATAATTACCATTTATGCGACATTTTAATGATTTTTTTTTTTTTTTTAATTAAAGTAGTATTTGTAAGTTTATCTTTTGACAAAAAGGCTTTGTGAAAAATGATATTTTAGCTTATGGTAAAAATCTTTAGAAAAAATTACCTGTCTATAAAAGATAGATATATTCCCTTTGAATTTATAATAATGTGTAGTAAATAAATGCGATTGGATGTACTTTTTAAAAAACATATTTGAAAATCTAAGGTAATATACATTTACCGTTCGTTAACGAGCTAATTATAAGACACATTAAAATATTATGCTTTGATCTTCATTCTAGCGTATAATTTATGAAATATTTTACTTTCTGAATAATAATAATAATAATAATTTCTTCCATATTTAATAACATAAATAACAATAATAATAATAAAATTTCATAAAGCTATAGTTCAAGTTTTATTTTCATTACAAACTAAGTTATATAAATATAATTTACAATAAATTATTTTTCATATTATTCACAATTAAAAAAAAAAAACATAGCTTTTTTTCTGCATAGGTTGGATGATTTTATTAATAATCTAGCGTATTTTTTATCAAAACATTATTTCGAAATTTCATTTGGTGTTACGCCAAAACTTTAATAAAGTTCAACTTTGTTCAAAATATTAAATTTGCCGGAAAAATTAATAATCGATTATGTTTAATTCATGCTGAGATTATTTTAAAAGAAATTATTTTTTAAATTAAAATGTAATATAAGTGAAAAGAAAAAAAAAGGTTCGTGGCAAGCGGTTTTTTTTAAGTCATTAAAGTTCTTGTGCTCTATATCTATTTTTTCTATTGTAAGTGTGCTATTATGATCTTCAATAAAACATACTAAATGGAATATAACGGAGATAAAGAAATAAGTAAAAATTTCGCAACCCATGCATAAAATTTAAAAATAGTGCAATTTTTCCAATATTCTAAATAAACTCGATGATTTTCCGAAAAAGTGAAATGAAAACATATGCAAGGTACCATATTTTCAATATATAAACTTAGAAAATATTTGAAAGTAGAATGCTCAGATACGGGAAAAAGTAATAAGAAAAATAAAATAAAAAATTGCATCGCGTTTTCTGTCAGCTTGCATGAGAAATAAAATAAATTTTACTACTAAAAAATATCTGAAAAATTATCAAAAAATTTAGAAAGTTCCAGCAAATCTGATATAAAACTCAGTTTATCTGATATAAATTCCTTTATGTTAAAATGATATCACTTAGACAAAAAAAAATTGTCAAAACAGATAATAACATAGTAAAATATTTTATTTGTATATGTGAACAGACATTACATGCCAAATTTCAACCGGACAAATTCCCTGTTAATTTAGAGCACAGCGAACAAATTCACAAACACCAGACTGTAGAATACTAGTCGAACAGTGAAAAGTATTTAAAACACATTTATACATAATATGGAATCCCAAAATAATAGTAATAATAATAATGAGTTCGATGATTTCAAATGAATGGCCAATTTATGTTAGGTTATAGGTGAGAACACAGACTTGATCTTCTATCATTTTATAAAATGTATTTAGTTTAAATATATGTGTATTGAATTCATAAACGATGTGTGAAGTAATTCGTTGAAGTAATTTTTGATTTTCCAGTAAATAAAATATTGTGCCTTTTTTTTAGTACAGATATTTTATTTTATTTTATTTTATTTTATTTTATTTTATTTTTCTGAAAATATACGAAATGTGACTACAATGAAATTAAAAAAAAAAATTATTTTTAGAAAATTTTGTGGATTTTTATTAAGTTTTTTTAATGAACATTTTGTAAGATGATTTTCATTATAAGATAAATTTATTTTAATCAGTAAATATTTATAATTTAGAACTTTTATGTGTAAGCATTTTTTTTTTTTTTTTTTTTTTTGTAAACCACAGTGATAAACATTATTTATTTAAGTTAAAATCCAAAACGAGAGGATGTATTTATACAAATATAAACAGAATGTGTTGTCTAAGTTAATAAAGAATGTATATATAATGTTCTGTTTGTTTAAAAAATATGCTGCCACTTAATTATTATTGATCGCTTAAAAATTAGGTAAATGTTATTTAGTTAGATTCTTGCTCTAATAAAAAGGTATCAGTTAAAACTTATATTTAAAAAAAAAATGAATTACTGTATATAAAACTATCGAAAGAGTACATGTAAATATTTATTTTTAAACTATTTATCGTATAAGAAAGTTAACACAATGTATTTCCAGTTTATAAATGTTACTAAAACTTCATTATTTTTTAAAATGTATAATTATAAAGCTAATAATTTCAAACACTTTTATTATTGCTTTAGCTTCTAAAAAATAATTGTAACAACTATGGGACATTTAAATTTTAACTTTATGCAAACATGGTCAAATGTCATGGCATAAATTGTTAACATGCTTTTAAATGAAAAAGGATATAATGAACTCGAATTGTCAACAAGAAGATGAAAAGATAATGAAAATATTTCATGTGCATGAAGATTTGTGTTTTGAAGACTTTAGGGATATAGGTGGTCATTAAAAGATAATCCATTTTTATAAATTTCTATCAGAATTATGAAAAAACTGTTATGTACAAGAAAATTTCACAAATTATTGTTTTTCGAATATTGATGTAGTTATGTGTAAATAATACATATTTTTTCCCCAAAAAGAGATAAACTATTTTTAAAACTAATTAATTTATTGAACATTCGGTGTCTGTTTCAGTAGATTTATATATTTAAGAAGTAATATGAAAATAATGGAAAGTTTTGTGAATATGATGAATTATATTGTGGTGTGAAGAAAAAAATATCATAATGGGTATATAGTAATACCAAAACAATTTATTTAATAATAATAGTAATAAGGAAATCGCTTAGTACAACACATGCCGACTGGAATTCTGTTTTAGATTGGACTACAATTATTTTAGTCACTCAATGTAATTTTCCCCCGAGCAAATCTAGCAGAATGCATAAGTTAAATTTTATTTCGTTAAAATAGAACATTCAACATTTTACTTTAAAATATCTTCTAAAATATGACAGTATCAAACAGATTCCTTGCAGAATCCAAATTATTAAATGAAAATAACTCTTTTGAAAATTCGCGAGTAAGAAAATAAAGTTACATTAAAGAAATAAATAAACAAACAAAAAAAAGTTTTCACAAGATAAAATGTAATTTTTTTAATTGAAAAAGAACATTGCATAAAAAATCTCATTATATTGCTAGAAAATGATAATAATAATTATAGTAATACAATAAAGTTTAATAATTATAGTAATACAATAAAGTTTCATTAAGTATTAATAATAAGTAATTTTCGTTATATTCTTTTACTAAAAGAAAATAAAAGAATTTATAAACTAAAAAAAGAAAGATTTTTTTATATTTTTATTTATTTATTTTTTATTAAATATTTTTTTAACTTAAAAATTGGTAATAAGAATAAAAAAAAAATAATAATAACAAGTTTAAAAAATTCACAAAAAGAAAATATAGAATTCACAAACTGAAACAAAAGAAGATAAATGTTTAAAAAAATTTGTATTAAATCTAAAAATAGTTACATTAATAAAAATAAAAAAAAACAAGTTTAAAAAATTCAGAAAAAGAAAATATGAAATTAACAAACTGAAAAAAGAAGAAAAATATATTTTTAAATATTTCATTAAACCTAAAAATAGTTACATTAATAAAAATAAAAAAGTTTAAAAATTTCAGAATAAAAAAGATACAGAATTAACAAAAAAAAAAAAAAAAAAAAAAAAAAAAGAATTGTTAATTTTCTTTTAATTATTATTATTAAATTTAAAAATGGATAACTGTTAAAAAAATTTCGCATGTTTTAAAATTAAATATGATTACATTTTTTCTATTGTAAATAAAATGAAAGAAAATAATTTTTTTTTTAAATTTTTTTAGAAAAGAAAACACTAGAAAATAATTTTTTTTAATTTTTTTTATAATTTTTCCAGAAAAATAATTCAACTTCTTTTCTCAAAAAAAAAATAAATAAATAAATAAATAAATAAAATAAATAAATAAAAATAAGAATAAATAAAATAATAATAATAAAATAATAATAATAGTAATAATAAATAAAACAAAAGATATATATATTTTGTAATTTATAAAAACATAAAATAAATAAGGAACATGTGCAAAAAACTTTTTTTGCATGTTTAAAAAATAAAATCTGATCGTATTATTAATAATGTAAATAAAATTTTTAGAAAATGGGATTGTTTTACTATTTTTCATGAAAGAAATATCTCGAACAATATTTTCTAATTGTTTAAAAAATGTTCACAAAAATGAACAAATCACCAATATCATATGAATATTTTGGGAAGATCACGTCATTTATCAATCCCCTTGTTGCCTATATCCCCTTAGACTATACTTTGAAGTTAAAAGCCATGTGGGAAAAACCTCTTCCCACCCCTATCTCGTGAAAACGGAAACGAAAAGAAGAACGTTCAAGCTAACGACGCCGTAGCTTAGTTGGTAGAGCGCGGAGCTTGCATGCTACAGATTGTGGGTTCGATTCCACAGGAAGTTAATATCGTTTTGTAAAAAATCTGGCGAATTAAAATAATTAAGTAATAAATAGTCAATAAAATAATAATTTCACTCATTAAGATTGATTAATGAAATATTGATTAAAAATTAATTACTGATTAAAAATATACTACATTGTCCTCTTTTCGGTTGATGACGTCACTCTCTTTCATGTTCTGACAGGATTCTGTGTTGGCCCTTTGAGAAATTCTACCCTCCGTCACATGTCTTGACAAGAAGTCCAGGTTGCCAACGGATAAAAAGAAACTCTACCCGTCATCTCTCACGATCAAGCAACCAACCAACCATTCACTGTGTTGTCCCTTTAAGAAAACTCTCCCCTCCGTCACATGTCTTGACAAGAAGTCCAGGTTGCCAACGGATAAAAAGAAACTTTACCCCCGTCATCTTTCACGATCAAGCAAGCAATCAACTGTTACGTCACTTCCTGTTTCCTCCCCCCCCCTTTGATTGACAGGTGCCACGCCCCCTCGTGACATGGATTGCCCGTGTCACTTCCGTAGCATGTCTTGACAAGAAGTCCAGGTTGCCATCGAATAAAAAGAAACTCTACCCCCCGTCATCTTTCACGATCAAGCAACCAACCAACCATTACGTCACTTCCGGTTTCCTTCCCCCCCCCCTCCTATGACGTCACTTCCGTCGGTCAAAGTGCCCGGCTTACTACTCTTCTCATAGAACACAATGCTTAGGAGTACTTTCGGGTGTCCCTGTATACAAACCAGTGATGGTACTTCCTCCATTTTCAGTAGGAAACATCCGACAGTGGACTTGAGTAACATATTCCAATTTCATTAAGATTTGTGTAAAGTAAAGATATTAAAATATGGTTTATAGAAATACTTCTCATAGGAAATATAGAAATACTTCTCTTTGGAATCTTTTCGGGTATCCCTGTACACAAACCAGTATAGGTGGTCACGCCATTTTCAATAGGGAATATCTGATAGTGAATTTCAATAATGTATATCCGTAAATATAACGTAAATTCCATGAATATTTACGGGAGTTAGAGTGTGGACAGACAGATAGACAAACCGAAGTCATAAACACTTTTTAACCTTGTTGGAAAGTGTTAAAAAAATATGTACATCATCCACTATTGAACATTTATATGAGAAAATGACTGAAGTCCCATATTGAAGAAAATACTTAGGAAGAAAGAATTATTGTGTATTTTTAGCGTAACTTGACTGAAACTTATTAATGATGTAACGTTATTACTATAAATAATGGTATCGGAATTGAATATTCTTCTAAAATCTATGTGCAACACTGAAAGTTACATTCTGTATTTGAATTTTCCATATTAAGTTTAACTAAAATCACTCTGATTCATTAAAAAAAAATATGTATATATATTTAAAACTCACTGCGTATAATACAGTTTAAAATTCCTTACGTACCATTACTTTGAAGTTTGTAATTACCTTAACACGTTCGCTGCCGATCCCGCGCCAGCGCAGGATGTGACGTATCACTTTACAGGTGAAAGTTTACTTTAGGATGCCGCTTGGCGAAATTTCGGAAATCGCCAAGACGGCGCCATTTCGCATCGTGTTCCGAATAGCAACCTTACACCGGCGGCATGCGAAAGCGAGCTTTTCGGCGATCTAACCTATAAAGATAACGCGTCTTGAAAAAAAAATCCGAATAATAATAATACATAGGACAAAAGGAAAATTTTCATAAAATAGAATTAAAAGAAAAAAAAAATAATTACGAATTTATAACTAAACACAAATACAAAAATAAAACTTAGATTATACAATCACACCAAATGTCCCTGAAAAGTGTGTTGCTTTAGTAATTGATAAGTGTTTAGATGATAGTTTTTTTTATTTCCAATAATTTAACAGCTGTAAGTACACTCGGTAACAAAAGTGTCCGAACACTAGCAAAAATTCCTATGTAAAAAAAGTACACTTCATAAGGTTTTGTTAAATAAATCCTTATCGAATCATGTTCTTACACTGACTAAGAACAGGATTCGACAAGGATTTATTTAACAAAAATGTATGAAGTATACTTTTTTACTTAGGAATTTTAAATTTAAAAGTTTTCAAAAGTTGTATAAAGTAAATTATTTATCATTAATATTTTATTTATAGTCCTCATTCATTAGGAATGAAAAAATAAATCCGCAACTGGATAATTATAGCAAATTTTAACGATTCTCTATTATAATGGTACTCTGATCTGTTCACTATACCCCTATCTCAAAATGCATGAAATTAAAAAGTATACAAAATTTTGTACTGTAGCAACCAGTATTGGCATAAAATTCAAAAACATGTCTCTAAAATTCAGGACCGTGGTTGCCCAGTCGGTAGAGCGCCGGGCTCGTAATTGGAAGATTGCGGGTTCGGTACTCGAGCCTGCCAAAAACCATTGTGTATACTAATGGTGGCTGGTGCTCATAAAATCTGTCGTGCCCGCAATGTTTTCCATGTTCCCATATTAATTATACCTTTGGGTGTCTACGAAACGAGAGAGTCATCCCTTCCGTGGAGGATCAAAATTGTGATGGCTTGTCCCTGGACAACTCTAGGGGTGAGACCCAGACCATCGCCAATTGTCCATTGCGCAGCACTAGTGTGACGTAAAACACAATCAACAAACCAACCTCTTAAATTCAAAAGTACCTCTTAAATTCCAACTCTATTCAACCAGCCAAACAGTACTAACGCAAACATCACAAATATTCATATTTCAAAATAGATGATTGGTTGGGTTTTACGTCACACTAGTGCTGCGCAATGATTGGCAACGGTCGGGGACTCAGCCCTAGAAGTGGTCCGGAAACATGCGATCAAAAATTTGATCCTCCATGGAAGGGTATTTCAAAATAGAATACTTTCTCTCTAATAAAACACGTATCATCAATATGCAACCGAAGTGATCGCGTCAGCGAGATATTTTATCTGCTCAGTACAAATGAAACTATTTGCTATGGAAATTTAACTTATTACTCATTAACTCCAGAGTTTGCTTGTAACGAGCAGATGAATTTTTACACGTTTGACGTAATACAGCGTATTGACGTAACACATGACGCAAACAAGCAAAGGTAAACACAAAGCCTATAACATCTGGCGATGTAGCGCTCTTGTGCGACACGTCAAACATATTCGGCGGGTTAAAGGAAAAAAAACGTCATTTCAAATTTTAGTCACGTGAAACCGGCAGCGAACGTGTTAAGGAAAGAAAAAAGTTTTTATTTTCTTTCATTTGCGATAGTATGCATAAAGCTTTAAAAAGATACAATGAAATCTCTTATGAAAACAAATATTACTGAAAAGAAGTAAACAGCAAAACAATATGAAGAAGAAATATTTATAGCTCTGCCATGAAAAGTCGTACGATACATAATGCGCATTCTCATAATCTAAATTTTTATATTTGTTGTTTAAAACATACTTATGAATACAAGCTGATTAGATTATGCCTGAGAAATTGAAGTGTTCATATGATAAGAAGATATTTTTTAATTTATGATAATGCGTCATCGTAAATGGGCGAAATTAGCACACGATAAAATAGTTTTATAAGTTTCCGCACAATTTAGGATTGAGGGAGTAATATATATATATATATATATATGAAATGAGTAAAAATAAAAGGAAGGGCTAGTTGATAAAAGTTGTAAAGATTCAATCATAAATTATTTCGTCAAGACTGACTATTTCTTTGCTTTTAAAAGTGTATTGTTATTATTCAAATGAATTTCAGTATTGTGCATTCTTAGGCAGTACTGGTAATAACAGGCAATTCTGACGATAATGGATGATCTTGAAGATTATCAGAGCTATTTTGCCGTTTCTACTGTTTATAAAAGCACCGAACTTCGGTAAAAAGCAATTTTTACAAACAAAAATGCAAACTTAAAATTTCGTCGTCTGAAATATATACAGGGTGTTCCAAAAGTCACCCCCCCCCTCCTAACTCGAAAATTAGTCGGAATTTTGAAAAATGACAAAACACATATTTAATGAATTCGAGAGGGACCTCTTTTGATGAAAAATGTTTGGGCCCAGTAGGGCTAGGGGGGGGGGGCGCAAGGGAGGGCAACTTTAAAATTTCAAATAGGAAGGTATGTCTTGTGATACATTCCTGGAAACGTCTCTTCAAGACAATGAATTTGGTATAAATAGTTTCGCCCTACGATGATTATTAAAGGAGATACATGAGACTTTAGACTTTTGAAATGTGGATTTTATACTTATGTATCCCCTTTAATAATCACTGCAGGACAAAAATATTATACCAAATTCATTGTCTTGAAGAGATGTTTCCCGGGATGTATCACAAGACATACCTTCCCATTAGAAATTTTAAAGTTGCACTCCCTAGTGACACTTCTACCACCTCCTTGCCCGGGCCCAAACATTTTTGGGCAAAGTATGTCTTGTGATACTTTTCGAATACCCTGTATATATTTAACTTTAAGAATTTTTCATTTTCATTTTCAATAATTTTGATAATAAAATTTAACATTATTTCGACTGTACTATTATTATTATTATTTATTAGTTAAAAGTTTGACAGAAGCATTTTTGGTTATAGAAATATAATTTTTATGATTTACGTTTAAACAAAAAACAAAAAAAAAAAACAAAAAACAAAAAAAAACCTAAGTTATCACTTGTCACTTGTTTAACATACAAATCAAAATCTATCTAATGGTTACGCAAATTACTGAAAATTACGACGATTTTTCAATCTAATTATTTTCTAAGGTGTTGGGATTCAGTCCGATTGACTACACTATTGTCTAGGATTGGGTGAAATGTCCTCAGTGGGTTTTTTAAGAGTACTAGCCCGTATTCACGCAAAAACACAGAAAGCTTTGAAAGGCTTGGCCGAAAAGCACATATTATTTTTAAAGAATGGGAATCTTTTAAAAATGCGTGCCTTTTTTTTTCAAACATAAAGATGCAAACATAATCGTTATCAGAATAACGCATATTGATAAAAAGGCAGAAATAAATTAATTTTTTAATTAGCCTCTGCGTTTTCAAAATTTGGCACCTAATTATTTTTTTCTGTAGATGCACTTGAAGAAGGTACTAAAAATTATCGCCGAAATTTTTGATGAATTGAAGTTTAAATTGCGAAAAGCTGTAAAATGCCAAAACGTACAGCAAATGTTTGGGCTCTTTGGTGTTTCGAAAGTTTTTGTATTGTTTCGACCTGAACCAATTGCTGCGAGTTTTTGCTATTTATGCACTTTGCTTAGAAAGTTTGCTTATTTATTAACTTTTAACACTAGTTTTTGGATACATTTTAAGGCGATGAAATGTTGTATTAGCATGTCATCAGCCACATTTTAGCCAGTCAGTAATGAATTTTTAATACTGCCAAGAAGTAGAAGATAAGATAGTCATCTTGAACATCATTTGAATTAAGATTTCTTATATTAAATATTCTGATGACATATTGTCACACGCTAATTAGTTACATTTTATTTAAAATAAGTTACAAGATAATTCCTTAAAACTCCTTCTTGAACAATCTTTTCGAGCGATATCTCCTACAGTGCTTTTTTCGACTTGTAATTTTAACGCTGCACCCCTCTTCACTTAATATATTTTAACCTGGTGATATGCTTTTTGCATTTATTAACCTTATTGTACATATAACACTGTAATTCGAAATACAATAAGAAACATTGGAATCTGTGGTTAATGATAAATAATAGAAAATTTGTAAATAAACATTATAAAAGTGTGAAAGTATGCAGCAATAGTTACGAATTGAAATAATTAAACATGATTCTTTACCACTAGTGACCGATTGGTTCTGCTTCCAATGCTGATTGACGGGAGATGCTGGGTTAGAACCCAAATAACGCTCGTCGATCTAGCTGTTCGAAAGTATGGCCTAGGACCCTTTAGAAAACTTTTCCACGAAGGACATTCCCCCAGGTCTAGATACCATGTGTGCAGATAATTGTTCTCAACCCATACATCCTCACATCTTACACTTAAAAACAGATCAATACTGTAGAATTTAGCAAAATGCATTGACAGAATTTAGCAAAACCGCGAGTTAATTTTTAAAGATGCTCTATTTTGTCTTTTGTTTTTGTTAGTACTATAAAAATAATGTTTCTGAAAATAAAGACTGAAAAAAAGTTTCCGTAAGGTTTTAAATCTTTACCTTTTTGTAAATAAAGAAACAATTACAATTGTGTTCATAAACCCTAAATTTGTTTTCAGTATCTAACAGATGACTAGAATCATCAGCTCTAAATGGTTTTAAATTTGAGTACTAATCGTAATTTTCTGTCAAATTTCTTTCAAATCAGTAACTTAATTTGCGATTAATATCTGAACGTGAATATTATGATTAAAAACAAACTACTAAAATAAATATTCAATGATAAAATAAACAATGACGATATCAGCTTTCAAAATGTATTTGATTCTATTGAATTTGAAATTGTCATATCAAATACAGCAAAAATATACTATGAGAAAGCGTTTTTACATCCTCTCTGAGATATCACGTGCCGAATATATTATAATTAATTGTTGCAAGAGAAAGTAGATATAATTAACGGAATGTGAATCCCATATATTGAAAATAAAAGAATGAAAAATAAGTTTCCTAAAATCCAAGACAGAAAGGACAAAGTTCCAAAAAATTACAGTTGCAATTCAGTTTTAGGTTACTCATTTTTTATTGTAATTTATGAAAGCTTTCTCTACTGATCTTTGTATATTACAGTTGGCAAGGGCCATGTCAGGCAAAAAGGAAAAAAAAAATCACTTAAGTATAACAAAATCAATAAATATTTCATGGTTTAATTAAAGCTTTTGCTTAGGCTTCCCAAACAAGTATTTAAGTGCTTTAACTTGCCGAAATTAATCATGAGGGTCTTCCGAGAACTCGCAATCAATTCTTCCCCAGTGCAAGTATACGTAAATTAAAAAATATATAAAATTGCATGAAAAGAAATTATCTTTTTATAAGTTTCTCAATCGATAAGTTTTTTAGTAGTGGCAGTTACAGTTACAAAATGGAATACAAGATAGTAAGATATTTGATTACATTTAAATGCTTTTGTTTTGAGGAAAAAAATTCTTGTCTATTAAATTCTTGTCTATTTTGATACAATAGTTTTGCCTAGTTTGACATTTTGTGAGAAACACTTTCATTAGAGTGCATTTTTTTTTTTTTTTTAAATCTTCAAACTGCGTCATTTTTTATTAATAACACTTTATCCATTTTTCAACTTTTAAAATTCACAGAATTCTCTGTGAATAGAAAAAAACAATGTGGCAAATTTTCTCAGCTTTCTAATTTCACCTTCTTGATAAGATTTTTACTTTTACAGTTTAAAGTATAAACTAGTACTAATTCCCCATCATATTAGAGGTATGGGGAATTTAGGTATTAGTGAAAATTTTAACTTGGATTTTTTGACGCTCTTCCAGAATTCAGGTGGTGAGGAATCGGAATTCACTAAATCGATATGGTGCCCTATATGCGTTAGTAGTTAGTTAATTAGTTGTTAGTCTATGTAGACACATTATCTCATGAATGAATGATCGTAGAAACCCCAGATTATTTTCAAAATAATATATTAGCATTTATGATACTAGCATGAACATCACTGACAATAAAGATTTTACTTTGAAATCTTCGAAAGTGATTCCGAATTTAAGATTTTTTTAACATGGAAGAATCGGGAGAAATTTTGCTAAACGTGCATTAAAAGGTTTATTTTCATAGTAAACATGTCAGATCAGTGTTAAAATATCATTTATGATACTGAATGAACATTCTACTTAGAAAATATCATGCCTCATTCAAAATTTAAGATTTTCTTAACATGGGAGAATACGTTAAAATTTTGCATAAACGTACATCATGAGAATTATTACTTTGAAAATAATTGCACGAAAACTAAAATATAGAACAGACCTTAATAAAATGAATGAACAAATTAGCATAAAGTATCGAAACTGGGGAGAGTAGCATAGTGGGTGGGGCTATCATGCCCTGCGATCGTCCTTAACATGAATATAGTACAAATTTATGAAGAAAAAAATACAGTTGGGAACTGAGCAGAGTCCAATAGTCCCAACTATTTTCTCTCTTCATATAAAAACAATATAGTTTTCTACCAAAGACAATTTTTTTAACATTTGTAAAAAAAATTTTAACATGGAAGAATAGGGCAGAATTCCCCCAAAATGTGTATTATGAAGACTGTTTACATTGTGAAGGTGTCAGATCACTTTTAAAATGTTATTTATGGTATTAACATCTTTGACTATAAACATCTACTTCGAAATCTTCTTAAGTGATTTGAAATTTAAGATTAATTAAACAAGGGAGAATATGGCGAAATTTCTCCTAAACAAGCATTAAGAGGTTTATTTTCATCGTAAACTTCTCAGATCAGTTTTAAAATATCAATTAATGATACTGATATCAATATTATTAAATATCACCATTCTACTTTGAAAACTTCATACTTTATTAGAAATTAGAGCCTACCTTAACATGAGAGAAATAAGGCAAAATTTCGCATAAACACGTATCATAATACACATTTATGCGAAATTTTGCCCTATATTCCCTAACAATAATCCTCATAAGGAATATTGTTTTGGAAATAGTATGGAATTGAATGAAAACTAAAATATGGAAGAAACATTAATAAACACTAGCAGGCTTTGCCCGCTTCGCTGGTCACTAAATTTAAACTCTTTTCTATATAGCTTTATAAAAATAAAATAAAATAAATTACTGAAATTGTTCAAAAGTTCGCTTCAGGTCCCTACTGCCTTCGGCATCGATTTGGTCATCCACTGCAACTCGGGCGCTTGTCCCTATTACCTGCGACAATGGTTTAGCAATGATCTTCCATTTAGGTGCTTATTATATAACAGTTTCGAAATAGATAGTATCGAAAAAATTGGAGTTTCCCTTTTATATTTGAATCCCATTTACATGTGAACAACACTATACGTGGTGCACATAATATTTGCTTTTACGTTATTTCCTACGTTTATTTTGTTTATCCAATCAACCATAAAATGACAGCAATTTCACGCCAAATATTACAATATGCTGTGACCGGCTACGTCTGTCGCATGAGACAATTAATCTTTTGTGTTTATGTATAATTCATGGTTTGTAAACCTGATAGTACAGCCTTAATATAGTTCTCTTTGGCGACTTTTAAATTTTTGTCACCATTTTAGACTTTTAATCCATCGTAAAAATAAGACTTAATCCCTTGTAACATTATGCTATGAGCGCTATTTCTGCCGTATTTTAGACAACTGATCTTTTTATTTTTATATTTATTTCCCATTAAACATATTTTTATTTATTTATTTAAATATTAATTTGAATTATTCAAATATTCCTGTTCGACAGCGTGCAAGTGCAGTAACACACAGAGGCTCATTTGTTTGTATGATAAATTAGCATAGTGATTATTATATAAAAAAATAAATAAATAGGTAAACATTATCGTGCTACACAACATTATTATGTCGCTCCATTTGGCGGCTTTTGAATTTTTGTTGCCATATTAGCGATGGATTTTTTTTTTTTTTTTTTTTTTTTTTTGGTATGAAAAGGAGAAGACTGTTTTGCTAATAATTTTATCAGACTCTTTTTTGTTTATACATAAGAATCCTTCATATTCTACTTATATTTTTAATGGTGTTTAGGTTTAAAATAGTGCTTGTTGAAATAAATTTCCTATGTTTAAAACTGCATTTTTTCTGCAAATTTTGTGTAAAAATAAATCATTTATGTTTTTATATATTTGATGCGCTACTTAGATTAAAACGGCTTTTGCTATATTAAACTTCTTGTCCAAAAACGTTCGGTGTACTTCAACACCAAAATTCAAAAAATCGCCCAGCAGGATCTATTAATGAAACTGATAAAATAAAAATATGGTTCATAGAGTTTAAATAATCTATTTAAAAAAACTTTTAAAACCCAAATTTTTAATGTATCGTATCACATACATAGATATAGTAATAATATATAGATTGATCATTGGGGAGAAAAAAGAGATTCCTTTTCACTCGGGAAAAGACGGCGATTTTACCAAAATATGGCAGTCTTTCCCCGAGTGAATACACTCGAGAGTACACACGAATATTTTAGCAAATAAAGTTCATGAATAATTTATTTACTAAAGGTGAATGAAAAACTCCAGATATAGTTTAAAATTCATTTTTCTTCTTTTCCTTTTTTTTCAATACCACTTAATGGCTGATTCCAAAGCTTTTTTTTCGGCATCAAAAATCTTTGCACGATAATATGGGGATGATAGATCTATATATATATGATGATAGATATATATTATAGATGATAGATCTATATTATATCTGTGATCACATAAATCTTTTCGAAGTTAGAATAAAACTTAATTTGAAAAAAAAAAAAAGATGTAACTTTTTTGTTTATTAACCAAAAAAATTGATGAAATTTGAAATGCAAGTTGGTCTTGTGAGGTACAGGCTGTATATTATATTTTTCTGTTCGTGAGAGAAAATTTGAAAGAATTTGAAAACTGCAATTTTTAATCCCACTTCAAAAACATGTGACTTAATGTGAAGCAGATTTTTTATTTTTTTTCTCCTAACGGTTTCCATACAATTTTCTGCTGTTGCCACCTACAATTCATACTTTAGTTAATTTTAAAAAATCTAATTGTCCGATTGATAAGCTGTTTAATGCATCGGATTCACAAAAATTTTCCCTTTCATTTGGTATCTTATTTGTAACGATACGACTGATATTTCTAATTCATTTTCTTATCTTTCTGATTTATTTTCCGCATTTTAAATAAATGTACGGTTTTTTTTTACTTTCTTCTATATGTAGTATAGAGAAAGTATTGGATTCGCGAAAATTTTCGACCTCCGTTTTTTGATGGATTTACATGTTTTGGGATGTCTAGATTACGAATTAATAGTTTTTAGAAAATGTCTGTCTGTCTGTCTGTATAATTTTTTTGTGGAATTTTTTTGTGTGAATTTTTTTGTGGTTGGTTCTCACGAACCAATGAATGAAATTTAACCAAACTTGGTATTTAGTTGCACCCTGACATGAACTGGTGCTGATTAGATTAGGGGATCAATAGCTCAACAGGTGGCACTGTGATCGCATTTTATGCAAATTTTTAACATGGCAGCATAGGACAAAATTCCGTATAAATGGGCATAATGAGAGTTATTTTAAACTTGTGATTGTAAAATTAATATGAATTATTGATAATGGTAGTAGTTAACTAGGAAAAAAAATTTGTGCATGTGGGGGCATCGGTTCCCCCCCGGGAAGTAAATTTTCAAGATGGGTATCTTTCGAAAGGCCTCGTTGATAATAGTAATAGTTAACTGGGAAAATTTTTTTGTGCATGTGGGGGCATAGGTTCCCCCAAAGTTTCAAGATGGGTATCTTTCGAAAGGTCTCGTCAATACCTTTAAAACGAATGGTTGAACCATAAATCTGTGATAATTTAAAACAAAGTTATCGATTTTTTACTTTTTTACTTTTAACAAAAAAAAAAAACCTTAGAAAAAAAATCGTTTTTTTTTTTTTTAACGAAATTTAACCAAACTTGGTATTTAGTTGGTCCCCGACATAAACTGGTGCTGATTACATTTGGGGATCAAAAGCTCAACAGGTGGCGCTGTGATCGCATTTTATCTAAATTTTTAACATGACAGTATAGGACAAAATTTCGTATAAATGTGCATAATAAGAGTTATTTTAAACTTGTGATTGTAAAATTAATATGAATTATTGATAATAGTAGGATGTAACTAGGAAAAAAAATTTGTGCATGGGGGGCCATCGCTTCCCCCCATAGGGGGAAATACACCCCCCCGGGGGGGGTAAATTTTCACAATGGGTATCTTTCGATAGAACCCGTTGATAATAGTAGTAGTTAACTAGTAAAAAATTTTTGTGCATGTGGGGGCATCGGTTCCCCCCCGGGGGGGGGGCAAAGTTTCAAGATGGGTATCTTTCGAAAGGTCTCGCTAATACCTTTAAAACGAATGGTTGAACCATAAATCTGTGATAATTTAAAACAAAGTTATCGATTTTTTTTACTTTTAACAAAAAAAAAAAAAAAAAAAAAAAAAAATTAGAAAAAAATTCGTATTTTTTTTTTTTTTTAATATTGTTAGTGATTGAATACGTATAGGAAAATATAGAAGAAAGTCTTGTGGTGGCCACAACATACTAGTTTTTTTAATTATTATTATTCTGTCGAAAAAAAAAATTGGCAACAATTAAATTATGGATAAAATTTAAATGGCTTATTTATCAGAAATTAGAAGGTTATTATTTTCACATTTTAATAAATTAAGAAAAAACTGATCAAAAATTCGGAAATCTGACCTCGATGTGCACAATGACCCTTCGGGGGGCACCTTTGTGTTAAATCTCGTGACTGTGCGAGCTACCGTTTTCGAGAACAGTGAAATATATATACAAATAGTGCTCACTTAATAGTATAAGATTAATGAGAGAATTAGCATAAAATAATTGTATCGAAGACGGAGGAGGGTAGCATAGTGGTTAGGCATTTCAGTATACGATCATGCCATGTAATCGACCGAGTTTCAGTGTTCTTAACATGAATATAATACAAATTTATGAGAGCCAAAATATGATGGAAACTAAGCAGAGATTTCTTATGCCAACTAATGAGTTAGCATAGGTAATTAAAAAAAAAAAAAAAATTGCTCGATTCTCTTAGATTTGAATAAGAAAAGGTGAAAATTGCACGCACAAGAGAATGACTTAATATTTATGTTAAAAAACGGCATATGGATTACGTGAAAAATTCGGAAACATTCTTAGTAATAAGAGGTTTTTCTTAGCTTTAATTTGTGCTAACTTTTTAATTTATTTCTTGGAAACAAATAAACACGTTAAATAATTTTAAAAAGTTTTTTATTAAAAATTTATGAATATTTTTATTTTATTTTTCCTTTTAAATTATTACCACAATTCAAAAGATATTTCCATAGTAAAATTTCATATACGCATAAGATTCTTGTGTACCTGTTACAAAACATATTCAAAATTTTTTAATATCATAGTCATTGTTTAAAACTATTTCTTCTATGCATAAGACAATTTTTTCAAAGAAAAAAACTACATATGTACACAGGTGCATGTGAGTCATTGTTATTCTTCAAACCGGATTAAGCAGTACATTTCATTCTTCTGTCCACTTCATTCTTTAAATGAGATCAATTATTTACATATACGCTGTGCCCGAAATCTTTTTACTTTGAATTGTCTGCTGCAAAATCTGATAAAACTGTCATTAGTTGCTTTCTGGAATGTTGCAATGATATGTAAATTGTATCATTTAAATCAAATTATTTAAATTGATCAAATTATTGGGAAAGCAAATTAATCCTATAGTAGATATGTAATTTCGTGAAATGTAATATATGTATATATTTTTAATTACACACGAATCATTTATACATATAACGTTAGGAGACGAAATAAAGACTTATTTATAATTTATATGAATTAAAATCACAGAAAGAAAAAAAAAAAAAGTAATCAGAAGTATTCACCCGAGTTTCGGAGAAAGCCACGAAAAAAAAAAAAAAAAAAAAAAAAAAAATGGCTAGGCCAACAAATGAGATCTGGATTCGGACCTGGCACCTCAAGCTTCGAGAGCTCTTAAGAGGTTAAGGCTAGAAATGACAAGTTCATATAAGCATTTTGAAGTAGCATTTTAATGATGCCCTGGGTATGGTATAAAAATCAATGGTAAGAGTTCATTTATGAGGCTTTTGAGTTATTTGTAAAGCAATTAGCTTCCTGAGCACCTTCATATAATAATACATAAATGCAATTTTAAAAATGTATCAAAAGAATGTGGACTTGTTTCTCTATTTATTTCAAAGATATCTTTATATGTTTGAATATTATATCTTTGCATCATATCCTCTCACCTTTGCATTGAGAAAAGCTACAACATTGTTGCTCGTAATAGTTACTTTTTAAAAATACTTCCCAAAGTTCAAACAATCATATTTATTCGTTTGTACGTCATATCGTAATAGTTTCCATGCCATAATCATACCTATATTTAGTTTTATGTTGAAAGAAAAAAAAAAGGGGGGGGGGAGCGTTTTTATACAACTAGTTTATATATAAATAATGTTGTTCCGTATAGAAGTGTACTTATTAAAGTCACGATAATTTTTTTATGAAGATATAACACCAGTTTCTGTCTTAAAATTTTATTAATAATTGATGTATTTATTTAGGTACACAATAAAAATATCTGTATAGTACATTACGTATGTTGCAGTCATCACAAAAATTTGTTCTGTGTTTTCCAATACAAATTCACGTAGTACAAATTGTTTAATAAAACTCTTTTCCACAATAATTGCAAACGATTTTCATCGCAGAGAAGAATAACACTAAATATCGAAAAAAAAAAAATCAATTTTGTGCTTTTTTTTGTTACAAATAAATAAGAAAAAATTGTGCATTTGTTTTAAATTATCACAGATCTATGGTTGAACCCTTCGTTATAAAGGTTAATGAGTTCTTTTGAAACATACCTATATTGAAAATTTACAGCCCCGGAAGGTGGGTACTTTATCTACCGGGGTGATAGGAATGCTTCTTCATGTATAAACATTTCTTCCTGATTGATTGTTACTATTATAAATATTGTTATTTTACTTTTACATTAAAAATTTAAAAGTAATTCTAATTATGTATATTTATACGAAATTTTGTCCTATACGGCCATTACAAATAGTGATAATAATAATAATAATAATAATAATAATAAATGAATAATAATATAAAAAAAAATAAATAAAAGTAAATAAATAAATAAAAAGTAAAAATTCTGTCAAAGACAGAATTTAGTTTAGTACGGAGGACTATTAATTTCAATTTGTAAACTTTTTATTTTTATTTTTTATTTTTTATTTTTTAATTTATATTTATCTCATTTTTTGACCGTAAAACTTTGCCATATATTTTTTAAAATGACTGAAATGAATTAAAATGAAGTATTGCCACCTGAATTTCCTACTTTAGTTAATTAAAAAAATCTAATTGTCGCGTCGAAATTCTGTTTGCACTCCTAGATTCAGAAAAATCGCCCCTTTCATTTGGTACCAAATTTGTAACGATAGGACTGATATTTCTAATTTATTTTCCTATTTTTTGGTGTTACACAAAACTGGTCTACAAAAACTGGCGACGACGTTTTTATCCAGATTGAAACTAGTCCTCCTAGTCCTAAAAATCAAAAATAAGTTGGTAGCGCCACTTATTGAGCAATCGATTCTCAAATGGAATCAACATCAATTTAAATCAATGTGCTACAAGCTATCAAGTTTGGTTAAAGTGTCAAATTCTGTTCATTGTTTTGGGCGATACAGCGTAAACAAAACTTTGGATACAAAAAAAGACAGACAGGGATTTTCTAAAAAGGCTCAAATCAGGGCATCTCAAAACGTGTAAATCCATCGAAAACTGGCGGTCAAAAATCTTCACAAATGCAATACTTTTTCTTCTAATTTATAAAGAAGAAAGTAAAAAGCTAAATACTGTTAAAAAAAAAAAAAAAAAAAAAAAAAAGAAAGAAAAATTGAAACACCGCCTGCCAAAATTTAGCTGTAAATTTTATGTGTGCTCCGTACTTTTTATAGTTTATTTGCCGCAGATTTTAGGGTGAATTATAAAATTTACGGCTAATGTTTTGCAACGAGGTTTCAGTTATTTTAATAATGTAGTAGATGAAAAGGCTAAATTGCTCTGCATGAAAATCGTCCCAACACCATTTTTGCAAATTCTTATGTAAAATGACCTCCTGAATCTGAATATGATGCACATTTTGCCCTACACCCACTGTTTTTTTGGGGACGCCCCTTATTTTTATCGCTTTTTGGTAATCTTATGGCTATAAATTTGATTTGTAGGGTAGAAAGGATTATTTTAACTGTTAAATATCTTCTAAGGGGCTATAGAGGTGAAAAATTCGAAAACATGAACATTTGCAGCAGGGGAAAATTTAGTGCGGGAGGGGGGGGGGATTTGCATCTGAAATTATAAATTACACTTGTTATATTTTATTAATCAATTATTATTAATATTTATTATACATTATATATACATATATATGTATTTGTTTTTAAGTGTTAAAATAATTCTTTTCCATTCTCCAAATCAAATATATGGGCGATAAAATTACCGAATAGTGGTAAAAATTGGGGGAGGAGGTGACGTCCCGAGAAAAATTCAGATTCAGGAGGTCATTTTACATAAGAATCAGCAGAAATGGTATCAAGACTCGATTTTTTTTTTTTTTTTTTTTTTTTTTTTTTTCAGCGCAGTGTAATTATAATTTAATGGGTTGAAACAAAACATGTGGTGTGAGAGAAAATGTCAGCTGTCTACACGAGGGACTTAACCCGTTAACGCCCGAATTAATTTTTCAAAATATTATTAGTTGATTATTTCACTTCTAAATTAATATAGACAACTGACAGTAAAATATATTAATTTAAACAATTCTTCTGATAGTTTTAAATTTAAATATCATAAACCTATCCTCATTTATTGACGTTTAGTGTTCTAGCGAGAAAAATTCGAGATAGAAAAACTCTGAGATAACAGATTAATTTCCTATTATATGTTGACAAAGATCATGAACGTAACGTATTATAATATATATTATTATTCACCATGATTTAAGATAGTATACCTGCGGAAAAAGCAAATATATGTGCGACGAATGAAAAATCATAAAATGACTATCCAAATTATGAAATAATTATTAATAGTAGGCACATAAAACTTTCAGGGATCATTTAGAGTGACACTATAAACTGTCGTTAAAAAGCAGATATCATTCCAAGAAACCACAAAAAATATACGTGTCATTTTATTAGCTGTAACAGGGATCATTCATAAAATCGCAATCCAGGTTGCATATTTTATGAATTCAACGGTTTTAGTTATTAAATAATAATAAATAAATAAATAAATAAAATAAAAATAAATAAATAAATAAAATAAAATTACATTATTTATCAAAATAGCTTTCTAATAACACTGCTCTGCAAAAAAGAAAAAAAAAATTTTTTTTCGAGATCTGATACCATTCTTGCTGATTCTTATGTAAAATGACCTACTGAATCCGAATATGACTCCCATTTTGTCCAGTCACCCACCGTTTTCCAGATACACCATCCCCTTTCTCAATTTTTTTCCCTATTCGATAATTTTATGACCATGAATTTGATTTGAAGAATGAAAAATAATTAATTTAACACCTAAAAACAAAAATATATAATGTTTAAAAAATAACATTAATAACAGATTAAAAAGATATAAGATATATAATACATAATTTCAGTGGCAAATCCCCCCAAAAAATTTTCCCTTGTCGCAAATGTCCATGTTTTAGAATTTTCCAACTCTGTAGCCCCTCAGAAGATATTTAACGGTTAAAATAATCCTCTCCCCTCCTAAAAATCAAACTTATAGCCATAAAATCACCGAAAAATGATAAAAATAGGGGGCCATGCCTAAAAAACGGTGGGTGATAGGGCAAAATGGGCGTCATATTCGGATTCAGGGGGTCGTTTTACATAAGAATATGCTGAAATGGTGTCAGAGGCAATTTTCATGCCGAGCAGTGTAATCATTAATACTAGTTTTTTGAGTTTTAAAAACATTTTAGCAGTAATTTTTTTTTTTTTTTTTTTTTTTTTTCAAGAATCAATACTAGAAAAGGTTATTCAGCTTATTGGAAAAGTGGTTTTTATTAATTTATAAATTTCTGATTAAGTTTCATTGCAGGAAATACTAATTTTATCCACCCCCCTTTTACTTTCTTCTACATTTAATAGAAACTAGTATGTTGTGGCCACCACAAGACTTTCTTCTATATTTACCTATACATATTCAATCAGTAACAATATTTAAAAAAAAAAAAAAGAAAAAAGTAAGATTTTTTTTCAAAGTTTTTTTTTTTTTTTTTTTTTGTTAAAAGTAAAAAAAATCGATAACTTTGTTTTAAATTATCACAGATTTATAGTTCAACCATTCGTTTTAAAGGTATTGACGAGACCCATCTTGAAGATACCCATCTTGAAAATTTATACCCCCCGGGGGGGTACTTCCCCCCCCAGGGGGGCAAGCGATGCCCCCCATGCAGAAATTTTTTTTCCTAGTTACATACTACTATTATCAATAATTCATATTAATTTTACAATCACAAGTTTAAAACAACTCTTATTATGCACATTTATACGAATTTTTGTCCTATGCTGCCATGTTAAAAATTTAGATAAAATGCTATCACAGCGCCACCTGTTGAGCTATTGATCCCCAAACATAATCAGCACCAGTTAATGCCGGGGACAAACTAAATACCAAGTTTGGTTAAATTTCGTTTAAAAAAAAAAAAAAAAAATTCCGATTTTTTTTTCTAAGTTTTGTTTTGTTAAAACTAAAAAAAATCGATAACTTTGGTTTAAATTATCACAGATTTATGGTTCAACCATTCGTTTTAAAGGTATTGACGAGACCTTTCGAAAGATACCCATCTTGAAACTTTGCCCCCCCGCTGGGGGGGGAACCGATGCCCCCACATGCACAAAAATTTTTTCCTAGTTAACTACTACTATTATCAACCTGATCTTTCGAAAGATACCCATTGTGAAAATTTACCCCCCCTGGGGGGTATTTTCCCCCTAGGGGGGGGGGGGGGGAACGATGCCCCCCATGCAGAAAATTTTTTTCCTAGTTACATACTACTATTATCAATAATTCATATTAATTTTAGAATCACAAGTTTAAAACAACTCTAATTATGCACATTTAAACGAATTTTTGTCCTATTCTGCCATGTTAAAAATTTAGATAAAATGCTATCACAGCGCCACCTGTTGAGCTATTGATCCCCAAACATAATCAGCACCAGTTTATGTCGGGGACCAACTAAATACCAAGTTTGGTTAAATTTCATTAAAAAAAAAAAAAAAAAAAAAAAAATTTCGATTTTTTTCTGTTTTTTTTCGTTAAAAGTAAAAAAAATCGATAACTTTGTTTTAAATTATCACAGATTTATAGTTCAACCATTCGTTTTAAAGGTATTGACGAGATCTTTCGAAAGATACCCATCTTGAAACTTTGCCCCCCCGGTCGGGTACTTCCTCCCCCGCTTGGGGGGGAACCGATGCCCCCACATGCACAAAAAATTTTTCCCAGTTAACTATTACTATTATCAACGAGATCTTTCGAAAGATACCCATCTTGAAAATTTACTTCCCCGGGGGGGGGGGGATTTTCCCCCCCGGGGGGGTAACCGATGCCCCCCCTTGCACAAAATTTGTTTCCTAGTTAACTACTACTATTATCAATAATTCATATTAATTTTACAATCGTAAGTTTAAAATAACTCTCATTATGCCCATTTATACGGTATTTTGTCCTATTCTGCCATGTTAAAAATTTGCATAAAATGCGATTACAGCGCCACCTGTTGAGCTATTGATCCCAAAATCTAATCAGCACCAGTTCATGTCAGGGTGCAACTAAATACCTAGTTTGGTTAAATTTCATTCATTGGTTCGTGAGATACAGCGTCCACAAAAAAATGATACAGACAGACAGACAGACAGACAGACAGACAGACAGACAGACAGACAGACAGACATTTTCTAAAAACTATTGATTCGTGTTCTCCACATCCCAAAACATGTAAATCCATCAAAAAGTGTACTTCGAAAATTTTCGCGAATCCAATACTTTCTCTATATTACATATAGAAGAAAGTAAAAAGTATTGGATTCGTAAATATTTTCGACTTACAGTTTTCGATGTGTTTACAAGTTTTAAGAAATTCAGAACTCGATTTGACCATTTTGAGAAAATGAATGTCTGTCCGTCTGTGTGTGTGATATAAATTTTGTGGCAACTGTATCTCAGGAATTACTGTCCAGAATTGCATATAAATTTATACGTAGATGCACCTTGACATAAATTTGTGCTTATTATTTTTTGGTGCTAATCGCTCAGCAGGTAGCGCTGCTATACTGCGATTTCCCCTATTTGAGGGAAGGCTATATCTCACGAACTAATAAACAGAAAGGCATATAATTCTATTTGTAGAAGCACATTGACATAAATTACTGTCTATCAACTTTTGGTGTCAATCGCTCAACAGGTAGCGCTGATATACTACAATTTCCTCTATTTAATAGAAGGCTATATTTCAGGTTGTATTCCGTATAATTAAACAAAATTTGATATGTAAGAAAACCATTATGAAAGATTATGCTGATTCAATTTGGATGCATATAGGCTGATAGGTGGCGCTGCTATACTGCAATTTTCACGAGAACGGGAAAGCTACATTTTAGATTCTGTTGTACATAATTGCACGAAACTTTGCAGCTAACAGGTGGCGTTATTGTGCTACAATTTAACCCATGGACATGTAGGTTAAATCTCAACTTTTATGGCATATAACTGTACGAAACATGATATATGAGATAACATTTAAGAAAACGAATATTTACTTAGTTTAGATGTGTATCGTCCATCAGTTTGAGATGCTATTGTGATTTCCGGCATGGCTACATCTTCGCATCTGTTGATTAAATTTACCCCAAACTTCATATGTAAAATCTTTATTGTGAGAAGCTATGTAAACTTTTGTGCCTGTTAAATATTAAATAGCGCTTTTACATGTTAAAATCAAACAAATAGTGTGTGTACACGGACATCCAAAAAAATTCAGATACATAATGTCTACGACCAAAATTTCTTGTATGTACAATTTGACATCTTTAGACTGCACTAAATAAAATAAAATGAATATATATATATGTATAAAACATGTTTCGCTAAGAATATGGCTGTAAAAATTTTTCACCTTTCTTTTACAGTGCCACACAAAAGAATTAAGGCGATACTAGGAAAATGGTGGAAGTGCTTTTCAAGTTGTGTTATGTGTTTTTCATACTGTTTTAAATATAATTACATTATGTGGTGTGTATATAATTTACTGATAATATAAAGGGCAACACAAAAATTAGCTAAAACATTCTTTTCTATCGAATGTAATTGACAGAAGTGCTTTACCAAATTTTGCGAAGTCCAGGAAATTTGTTTAAGAATGATAATTACTGTCTCATACCCAAATGATAGTCAAACTTTTTGTTTAAAGCCAAATTTTCAACACTGATTTTTTGCTCTAATTAGGCATTTTGAGGTAACATGAATACGAAAGTCATGTTTTTTTAGCGGTTGATATATGTGTATGTATTTTGTCAGTGTACGTATGTGTATGTATTTTATAATTTAAAATCAAATAATTGCAGGAAATTCAAATTCGGTTTTTTGAACATCAAATAAAGGTGCCGCTGGAAAATTTCAACCAAAACTGGTAGTGTAAAAGTCTGAATAATTTTTAAATTTTATAAGTCTTAAGTTTTTATGAGTGTTAGAACTGTATTCAAACGAGTGTTGAGAGGGACAATAACCTTCCTCACAAAGAAATATATGTCAAAACTGTTTCTAAAGCATATTTACATTTAGCACTTCTTGTCTTAACCCCCAATCAACAATTTTTCTATATAGGTATTTAAATGCAGGGTAAAAAAAAAAAGTTGCGCGAGTGCCACAACAGCTTATTTTTCCTATCTAGAGTAACATGATTTAGAAGTCATTGCATTTAAACTTAATGGCTAAATATTGTTTCGACACAAAATTCATTTTTCCAAGCTCAAACATTCTGAAAAATTGAAATAGCTTGAGTACGTACAGTCGATAACAAAAATGTCCGAATACTAGCATAAATTCCTATGTAAAAAAAGTACACTTCATGCAGTTTTATTAAATAAATCCTTGTCGAATCGTGTTCTTACACTGACTAAGAACAGGATTCGACAAGGATTTATTTAACAAAACCGTATGAAGTGTGCATTTTTTACATAGGAATTGTTGCTAGTGTTCGGACACTTTTGTTACCGACTGTATATTCAGAAATATGAAGACAAAAATGATAAATAAATAAAAATAATTAAATAGATATAATAAAATAATAATAAATCTGCTTTCGCAATACATGCGAAAAATTTGAAAACAGGAGAAACTGGACCTAAATAAAGACCCTTAAATAGAGGTGGACTTTTAGAGAAGATTCATTATATAATATTTAATTTGAGCGTTTCAGAAAATATGACACTGAGAAGTAATATGTTCAATTAGTTGATAAAAATCTTCAAGTCGACGAGAACCTCATAATTGTTGAAGGCGTGTGTTGGTGTGGGGACCGATTGATTACAAGGTCCTAGGCCTGGGTGGAACGTTCTGATGAGGTCTTAGAGCGCATCCATGCGAATTTCGGAGAACACCACAGTAAAATCTGAACGCCTAGGCCAACAAGCGTGATTTATGACGAAATCCGGTGCGAGCCCATAACTGTTGAATTATGAAAGAATAGCTTTATAGAAAAAGTGGCCGCAGTTTATATGTATTAATTACAATCATAAATATGGGGTGCGGATTTGACTTCCTTAACACGTATTGTTATTAATTAACAAAAGTAAATATAATATTTGAAAGAATTTGAAAGAATTTACTTACTTGAAACTGATTATTTTTATTAATTAAGATGAAAAAAGAAAATGTTGTTAAACCCAGATGATAAAATATTTAAAAAGGAAAATAAACAATATTAAACAAATTTTAAAAAATATCTTTTTTATTTGTCTTAATTATATACAATGTGCAAAAAATCAGAATATTTAAAGTTGAGAAAGAAAAAAAAAAATCTCCTTTTTTTTTTCTTTTTCCCGCTAATTTTGACTAATTTCAAAGTTAAGTTTTTGAGACTAAAAATCGGAATAGTTACTAAATTATTTTTTATTTTGACAACTCGTTCTTATAATTATTGCTTTTACCGAATTATTATATTATAAAGCATTGCATTAGATTCAGAAATTTATGCTTTTCATGAATGCATTGGTTGAAATAATCATAGATGTCACTACCATTAGGACAGGGGGTCTTGTTTTCGATATAAATTCATTGGGAAAGCGAACTATTTAGTGCTGCCATCTCTATGTATCTAATGAAGTTATATTCTTAACAAATTAATATAAATTTGATACCCTTTTTAATAATAATAATAATAATAATAATAATGATAACATTAATATAATTAATGAAGAATGAATAATATAGAAACAATTTAAAGTATACGAAGCTAAAAATTGCAGTCTGAAAAAAAAAAAAAAAAGGAACAGCTTTACTATACGGCACCCATTGCTTATTGCCGTTGCCGATGCTTTGATCACGTAGTATGATGGTGTTCCGATTCGGTTTGTGAGTCGGTACTGCGAATCGTTTCACAACGTCGTGAATCGAATCAAAATATCATTAAACAATACTTTTCATTATTTTGAAACATTTAAAACTAAATTTTAGAAAATAAATGATTATTTTCTTACCCAGTTAGAAAAAATTTCAAGAATAGAAAAATTTAGCAGGCTGATGAAGTCTTAACACGATGCAGCTATAAAAAATAATTTTTGTGAACTGTATTGATAGCAGGCGTTGTACATTTAGTTTTTCAGCCTTTTTTACTTTCTTCTATATGTAATATAGAGAAAGTATTGGATTCGCGAAAATTTTCGACCTCCGTTTTTTTACGGATCTACACGTTTTGGGATGCCCTGAACACGAATTGATAGTTTTTAGAAAATGTCTGTCTGTGCGTCTGTCTGTCTGTCTGTCTGTCTGTCTGTCTGTCTGTATCATTTTTTTGTGGACGCTGTATCTCACGAACCAATGAATGAAATTTAACCAAACTTGGTATTTAGTTGCACCCTGACATGAACTGGTGCCCATTAGATTTGGGAATCAATAGCTCAACAGGCGGCGCTGTGATCGCATTTTATGAAAATTTTTAACATGGCAGCATAGGACAAAATTCTGTATAAATGAGCATAATGAGAGTTATTTTAAACTTGTGATTGTAAAATTAATATGAATTATTGATAATAGTAGTAGTTAACCAGGGAAAAAAAATTGTGCATGGGGGGGCATCGGTTCCCCCCCTGGGGGGGAAGTACCCCCCGGGGGGGTTAAATTTTGAAGATGGGTATCATTCGAAAGATCTCGTCAATAACTTTAAAACGAATGGTTGAACCATAAATCTGTGATAATTTAAAACAAAGTTATCGATTTTCTTTTACTTTTAACAAACAAAAAAAAAAAAAAAAAAAAAAACAGAAAAAAAAATCGTATTTTTTTTTATTTTATTTTTTTTTTTTTTAAAACGAAATTTTACCAAACTTGGTATTTAGTTGGTCCCCGACATAAACTGGTGCTGATTATATTTGGGGATCAATAGCTCAACAGGAGGCGCTGTGATAGCATTTTATCTAAATTTTTAACATGGCAGAATAGGACAAAAATTCGTATAAATGTGCATAATAAGAGTTATTTTACACTTGTGATTGTAAAATTAATATGAATTATTGATAATAGTAGTACGTAACTAGAAAAAAAATTTTGTGCATGGGGGTGGGGGTAAATTTTGAAGATGGATATCATTCGAAAGATCTCGTCAATACCTTTAAAACGAATGGTTGAACTATAAATCTGTGATAATTTAAAACAAAGTTATCGATTTTTTTTACTTTTAACCAAAAAAAAAAAAAAAAAAAAAACTTAGAAAAAAATTCGCTTTTTTTTTTTTTTTTTTTTTTTTTTTTTTTTTAATATTGTTAGTGATTGAATATGTATTAATTTTTACAAAAAAAAAAAAAAAAACTTAGAAAAAAAAAATCGTTTTTTTTTTTTTTTTTTTTTTTTTTTTTTTAAATATTGTTACTGATTGAATATGTATAGGAAAATATAGAAGAAAGTCTTGTGGTGGCCGCAACATACTAGTTTTTTTTTTATGTTTCACTATGTTTTCTGCTGTTTGCTCGCTTCGCGAGCATTAAAACAAAAAGAAAACATCACTGGACGCTCCTAATTCGTGGAGCCTGAATCAGTAAAAGCATGAAAATTCATGGAGCCGCGGTCACTAAAACCAAAAAAAAAAACATCACTGGATACCCCTAATCAGTAAATGCATGAAAATTTGTATAAGCCGCGATCAATACACTAACTGTAATTATAAATTCGAATATAATGATTTTTTTACGCGTTTATGGATTATAATGTCAGAAAATCCATCTCATTGATGATTTCAGAGATATAAGGGTGGCTTGTGGTTGTGTGGGTTAAGGCCGATTGATTACACTACGTTCCTTGGCCTATAGATGGAGTGCCCTCCGAGGGGGGTCTCTCTAGGAGATCCTAGTCTGTACTTACGTTAGCTTCGGAGAAAACCTCGAAAACCTCCGAACAGTTAGGCCAACAAGCGCTACCTGGAATCTAACACAGCACCTTTGAAATAAGGGGAGCATCTTTGTAGAGAGCAAATGTAATGAACATATTGAGTATTTTAGTGACTGAGGGAAAAAAATCCTCTCTAATATTAAAACAAAAAAAGTTATGATCCAAAAAATTCGATCCCATTCTCGTTGTCTCAGACGATGCTGTGTATGTGAGTAACCCTTTCTCTTGATATGTAATTTAATAAACTAAATATATATTTTTGTTTAGTTATAACTCATTGTAAACTAAGAAAATATTTCTGAGTTCTGTTCATAAAAATTTTATTATTTTATTCATTGATATATTCAATAAATGAGAGGAATTTTTTGTCTAAAATTGTACTCATATTAGACTAAGTTCATTAGTTCATCTATAAACAATGGTAGTTCTACAAGTAACTTGGCACCATCAGTTGGGGAAGGTTCACAGCTGGTAGAGGGAAGATGCAGGGTTCGATCCAGGTCATGCTCATCGGCCTAACCGTTCAGAGTTTACTGTTGTTTTCTCCAAAACTCGCATAACGACGGATTAAGACCCCCCCCCCCACACACACACGGAGGGCATTACCCCCGGGCCAAGGACCCTATCGTAATCAAGTGGTCTTAACTCACAAAAACAAAAATAATAAGAAAGAAAAATCAAACTGTTTTCGTAGTTTATAAATAGTCCTGTCAAAACAGACAAAAAAAAAAAAAAAAAAAAAAAAAGAAAACTTGAAAGTCCGGAAAAAATCGTATAAAGCTGAAAATTGGTACAAACCTTACATTCATCATTATGAATAAAGTATCAGAAGTCCCCATTGATCCCACTTGTGCTAAAAATTTTAAGCAAGGTCAAAAGTCAAAAATCGGTTTTTCACAAATATCTACCTAGAGAGTACTTTAATGTAACATTAATTTAAAAAGTATGTAAAATAGAATTTCGTAAAGACATGTCAAAGGTATTTATAAGAATAGGACGTATATATCTCACTTTAATCTCACTACATGGCACTACTAGACGATACATACAGCAGTTTTTGTTTATGAAAGATTTTTATAGAGTGGTTTCACTGTTTTCGCTTAGCATATTTTATTATATTCATGTGTGTTATAATTAATTATCATATTACCTAAAGAATCTACCATCAATCTTAGAAAAACTATAAGGAACATAAAAAGTAATTTTTTTAAAACACTTTTTAAGGTCCTAATACCTTTTTTGTTCTTTATGTGTCAATACTACAATAAAGTATCTCTCAAAAAATCCTCGTTATTTGTTATGATAAAATGATATGCATAATTTTCTTTGCATATGTCTTTAAAATATATTGTTAAGTAACTAAATAAAAAAACATTTTTGAAATGCTCCTTTTTTTTTTTAAATACATACATTTCATAATGCGCTAGATAAAGAATTAAACTGTAAGAGTTATTGCAAAAATAGTTCGTGCAAAATTTGTAAATTGTGCAATTCTGTGCAAAAAAGGCTTTTTTTCTTTTCTCTTTATTTTAACGAAGCAAATTTTATCATACAGTTTTCTATTTATATCTTTAAAACGGTGTTATGATTCATCCTTAATTGTCATCTAAATAATCTTCAAATTCTTCAACAGTGATATGTTCTTCGTTTTTTACTTCTTCCCCTTCTTACTGGAGTTCTGTAGATTGCTCTAAGGAAAAAGGTGGATCATGTTATCTCTTCTTTGATATCATAAGCATCACTATCGGCCTTATTCACCAAATCAGTGTTAACCCATGGTTCCCGTAACACTAGTGTTCGAATTAACACTCCCTTAACCCTGGGTTAGAAAGTTTTCGCATTCACCATCCGTGGATTAGTTGACCCCAGAGTTATCTGTAAGAGTCTCGCTGATTGGTCAATAAAAACGCAATGCAATGAAAAAGTAAACAAGAGTGTTTTCGCTGTAACTGTAACATTCTCATTTAACACCAGAGTTAACCCACCAATTTAGGAGGATTAAAGAAAGAGGGTTAACTCGAGTGTTAAATCGCTGATTTTGCGTGGTGAATACCGATTTTGAGATAACCTAGCATATTCCTGGGTTAACATCAGTGTTAAAATTTGGTGAATAAGGCTGTAAGTGTTGTATTTGTTTTAACATTGGAGCAAGACTAACCTTGGCAGTTGCTGCATACATGTGAACAAAACAATCCCACTTTTTTACAGCCACAATTATAATTAGAACTCTTCTTGTAATTACAAAAAATAGTATAAATAAGTTTGTGGCAGAAGCACAGTCTGAATTGGTTCAAAACGGTTATCGTTCATTACCCATCCCCAGTCTTCAGGGTCCAGTTCATTACTAAGCCATACTTGGACTTGATAGTAGATACTTGTAAATGTTGATAAGCAGCACCAGATGTTGAAGGAAGACAGGATAACTGTACACGTTTATTGTTACGTGTATTTTTCACAAAACTTAAATATCTATATTTGTCAATGGAGTCAACTTTTTTTGGAGCTCCATACATAGCAAGAAGAAAACGAATTCCATGTGTAAGAATGATTTCTAGAGAAGAGCCGATATTTGTGAATACTTCAGCGCCATCAATTAAATCAGGAAGTTTTTCAAATAATTTAAATGTTTCTGTTTTCCCTCGTTTGAAAAACGCTGACGTAGTATCGCATCCATTTATTGCATGGGAAAATAAGATATAAGCTTGACATTTTGGACACGAAGATAAACTTTGTGATGAATACATTTTTGCTTCTATTTGTGTGGTTCCAGGTTTTAAAAAGTAAATAATCCTATCAGTAAGGGTTCGTGCAGTCAGTAATATTAACAATTCGACATCTTCACCAACAACAATGGTTGCATGTGTATTGAACTTTTCTAAAGCTGCTTCAATTATGAGAACATCGGTGTCATTATTAGCTTGTTTTACAATGCAATTTTAATTCTTCAGATAGCACTGAAATGAAAGCGAGATTTGCAATGAGTATTAGAAAGAAATTGCTGCTGGTTTGTTGGAACAGTCATAAATCGTTGAAAAAGAACATCAGATGAGGGAATTGAAACAAACTACTTTTTTCGTTAATTTTAAATCCATTCCTATTATTCTTTTATATTCATACTAAAATGTGTAAAAATATTGGTGGGAGGAATAAATCCTTTCTCAAGCAACAATTTCCACCAAACATCGTCGAGCGCATGCGCAGAAACTTCTGTAGATGAAAGCTCCAGCTATGATCACATCAGTTGAGAGTCCACTGTCGTTAGAGATGGATGTGACGTCGCAAAAGCTTGCAAAGATTGTTACTCTCTCCAGACATACTCCAAAGACTTATAAAGATATTTCGAAGATAGTTGGCATTAGTATTGCAACTGTGAGCCGTATCATAAAACAATTAAAGAAACAGGATCCATATCTCCAAAGCGGAAAGTAAAATTTAACCAAAAAAAAGAAAACAACGCCAAGAGATGACTCTTTTCTATTTATACAAAGTAAAAAATACCCACAAAAGACTAGTGTTGCACTTAATAGAGATTTAAAAGAGCATGGAATAAATATTAGCTCATCTACTGTTTGGAGGCGATTTCTTGCAGCCGGTCGGTCAGCCTATCAGTCTATGAAGAAACAGCTTCTGACCTAACCAATGAAGAAAAAGCCGTACTTGTGGGCGTTAAATATAAGAATTCGACATTCGAAAATTGGAGGAAAGTACTATTTAGCGACGAAAATCATTTTTTGTCTAAGGCCAGCGAACTGAACACGTGCAGGGATCGGCCGGCGAAAGAATTCGGGATTGCCACATTAACCAATTTGATAATCACCCCCAAAAGAATATGTTTTGGGGTTGTTTCGGTTACAATGGGGTTAGTTCTTTGTAGCCTGTTGACGGTATGATGCGTTCTGAGAAATATATTACTATTTTGCATAAAAAAGTTGTTCCAGAATTGAAAAAACGATACCCTAATAGAACGGGTATTTTTCAGCAGGATTTTGGCCCGTGCCATACGTCCAAATTGGTGAAGAAATTCATGTCTGAGAACCAAATTGAGACACTGGAAATGACTGGGAACACTCCTAATATCAACCCAATGGAGAATATCGGGGCTATATGCAAGAATCGCCTGTTAAATATAAACTGTACAATAATGGAAAAGCTAATCACAGCGCTAATTCCTGTGTGGTGCGAGGACACAAATATTATAAACGATTGTGAAAAACTGGTAGAATCCATACCAAATCGTGTCCAAATGTTAATAAAGAGTCTTGGGGATCATATTATGTACTAAAAACTTTTGATTTTGTATAAATTTAAATAAAATAGCATTTCTTCTTGGTTTTAACAATTTTTCGATTTTGTTTCAATTAATTTGCACAAGGGTGTAGATACTTGTAAATGTTGATAAGCAGCAGCAGATGTTGAAGGAAGACAGGATAACTGTACACGTTTATTGTTACGTGTATTTTTCACAAAACTTAAATATCTATATTTGTCAATGGAGTCAACTTTTTTTGGAGCTCCATACATAGCAAGAAGAAAACGAATTCCATATGTAAGAATGATTTCTAGAGAAGAGCCGATATTTGTGAATACTTCAGCGCCATCAATTAAATCAGGAAGTTTTTCAAATAATTTAAATGTTTCTGTTTTCCCTCGTTTGAAAAACGCTGACGTAGTATCGCATCCATTTATTGCATGGGAAAATAAGATATAAGCTTGACATTTTGGACACGAAGATAAACTTTGTGATGAATACATTTTTGCTTCTATTTGTGTGGTTCCAGGTTTTAAAAAGTAAATAATCCTATCAGTAAGGGTTCGTGCAGTCAGTAATATTAACAATTCGACATCTTCACCAACAACAATGGTTGCATGTGTATTGAACTTTTCTAAAGCTGCTTCAATTATGAGAACATCGGTGTCATTATTAGCTTGTTTTACAATGCAATTTTAATTCTTCAGATAGCACTGAAATGAAAGCGAGATTTGCAATGAGTATTAGAAAGAAATTGCTGCTGGTTTGTTGGAACAGTCATAAATCGATGAAAAAGAACATCAGATGAGGGAGATATTTTAGTAGTCCGATAACGTTGTTCTGTAGCTTTGATGTTCTTCGTATAATCAGAATAAACATAAAATACTATAATAACGTTGTGACCAAAATGTCTATGTACATAAGTAAGGACGAAATAATTTCCAAATTCTTAAACCGCGATATCTCATGAATGGTCATTCGTAATCGTAAGAAAAAAAAAGTATTTAGACATTTTTTGCAGAGAATCGTATAATCTGCAAATTTTATACGAGCTATTTTTACAATAAAGTTTAACGTTTAAGATATATTTGTGATAATCCGATTTTTTGACCTTCGATCTCGCATAAAAATTTTAGCAGGAGATGGGATCGATAGGGACTTTTAACATTTTATTTATAATGATGCATTTAAGGTCTGTACCAATTTTCCGCTCTGTGTAAATTTTCCCGAAATTTCAAGTTTATTTGTGCATTTTGTCTGGACTATATGTAGCGTCTAGTGCCATGTGCTGAGATTAAAAAGAGATACATTCTATTCTTATGCCTTTGGCATGTCTTTATTAAAATCTATTTTATGAGCTTTTTAAATTAATGGTACTTTAAATTTCCGTCAAAATAGATTTTTGTGAAAAACCATTTTTTTTTCTTTCGACCTTCGATCTTAAATAAGATTTTTAACACAAGTGAAATCGATGGGAACTTTAGACATTTTATTTATAAAGATGTATTTAAGGTCTGTACTAGTTTTCAGTTCTATGCGAATTTTTCCGAAGTTTGAAGTTTATTTGTGTATTTTGTCTGGACTATATGTAGTGTCTAGTGCCATGTGGTGACATTAAAAGGAGATACATACTTTGTATTCTTATAAATACCTTTCATATATCTTTACTAAATTCTATTTTATACGCTTTTTAAATTAATGCTACTTTAAAGTACCGTAAAAGTAAATATTTAAGATTTTTTTTTTCGATCTTTGAACCTGCATAAAATTTTCAGCACAAGTGTGATCGATGGGGACTTTTGACATTTTATTTATAATGATGTTATTAAAGTCTGTGCCATATTTTCAGCTCTCTCCGAATTTTTCCGAAATTTCATATTTATTTAATTATTCCGTCTGGACTACATGTAGCGTCTAGTGCCACGTGTTGAGATTAAAGGGGGAGATACATGCGTTCTATAATTATAAATACCTTCATCATGTCTTTACTAAATTCTATTTTATACGTGTTTTAAATTATTGGTACTTCAATGTACCGTCAAGATAGATATTTCTGAAAAACCGATTTTTGACCTTTGACCTTGCATAAAATTTTTAGCACAAGTGGGATCGATGAGGACTTTTGACATTTCATTTATAATGATGCATTTCAGGTCTGTACCGATTTTCAGCTTTATGCGAATTCTTACGAAGTTGAATGTCTATTTTGACTGGACTAAAAATGCTTTTTATGTTTGACAGTTACATCGTTATAGCACTAATGTATATTTCTTGCATGATGACAACTTCAAATATATTTTGTATTTTTTTATTATGGAAAACTTTTTATTATCACAAAACTTTTTATGATAAAGCATAAAATAGATTGTTTTGGTGTAGTTTTATATATTCTCTAAATATTGTAGGGCCACAAATAGCTTTACTTTTCCAGGAAAAAAACACAAAATTTATTGATTTTGCATAGCTCTGTGCATCATCTAAAAACAGCAAGGCTTACAAAAATATAACACATAATTGAAAATCTCCAAAAGCTATCTTTATCGCTTTATTTATTAACAAAAAGCACAAAATAATCTGCCTTTCTGTAGCCCTTATATCAACTAAAATTGCACAAAAACCATATAGTGTATTAAAAAAAAGAAAAAAAAATCTTTATAATACTGAAAATTTACATTGTGCAATTTCCACTTGTATCCCACACAGAACTGCGGGACTTTCTAAAACAATCATTATTGCTAACCATAGCTTATTCTGCTTTTGTTCATCTGAATAATGTATGTAAATTAGTTATGTTTTTTTTACAGTATAAAGTTATTCAAAAGTGTTTTAAAGATATATTTCTCATAGATCGTAATGCACTTGTGAAAATATAGCGCAAACGTGCTGACGCAGAGCGACGGATAGACAGATGGACAAATGAAGTCATAAACACTTTTTAGCTTTATTGTAAAATGTTAAAAACTCATAACACAATGACAATTGAAAATGCAATTTGAGAGATTTACATACATATCTTTTAATACAAGGTGTTTCAAATCTCATGGGAAAAATTTAAGGGGTGCTAGAAAACATCTAAACAAGCCATTTTCACCATGCAATGCATGGGAGGAGAGCAAGCGGTGACCGCTAGAGGGCGCTGTATTGGAAAGTATAAACTGCGCGTTTTCTTACATATCGTCATTTCTACCGTGGATTTCAGCAGGCATGGCGACATACAGTAATCAGGAAAAGGCGGACATGCATTTTATGTATGGTCTGGCGAATGAGAATGCTCTGGAAGCCGCAAGACTGTTGTGGTATTTTTCGGTCTGGCACGCGTCTTCTCGGGAAACACTGCCTGTACAGTCTTACGGCTTCCAGGGCATTCCCATTCGCCAGACCATACATAAAATGCATGTCCGCCTTTTCCTGATTACTGCATGTCGCCATGTCTGCTGAAATCCACGATAGAAATGACGATCTGTAAGAAAACGCGCGCTTTATACTTTCCATTACAGCGCCCTTTAGCGGTCACCGCTTGCTCTTCGCCCATGCATTGTATGGTGAAAATGGCTTATTTAGATGTTTTCTACCACCCCTTAAATTTTTGCCCATGAGTTTTGAAACACCCTGTATATCTGAATATTTTTGTGTGGCCCTGTAAATTTTAATAACAATCCTATCGTATTAAATAGAAAACATACTTTTGTGCATTTGAATAATATGTATGAATTTTGTAAAATAAAAAATGAAATCATGCTTCAAAAATACATCTCTTAGACCTTAATGGATTGGAATTATTTTGTGAGTTTCTGTACACAACTAATAGTGCTATTTATACTAATATCATTAAGAAACATACCATGGTAATCCTGAATAACATATATTACTTCATGGTATTCAAAAAGTATTTATGGAAATTAGAGTCCTGACAAAGGACAAACTGAGCAAATGAAGTCATAAAGAAGTTTTGGTTTGGTTGGAAAGTGTTAACAAATAGAAAAGAACAGAAATAGGCAGATCGTTGCTCGGGTGGCGAAATATCGGCTTTGAGATTAGAGATTTCCGTTTCGGCTTTCGACATAGTCCTGAAATATATAATATAGTTGGTTTTGCAATGTGAGTTAGAAATTTGCGCGATACCTAATATGCCATATGATGCTAAGGTTTAATACTTTAGGCTCTCAATAAAAGACAGGAGTTATCTGTGGCGTGTGGGCTCATTGTTTGTATGAAGGGTCGCATGAATGTGGGTAGAATGCCCTCTACGAGGGATCTTTCTAAGGGATCCTAGTTCTCAGTAATCCTTCCGATTAGCGCCGAAGGTATATTATCTTATCTTAAATTGCAATTATAATAAAAAGCAATTATTATATAATTTTCATTAAAAAAAAAAAAAAAAAAAAAAAAAAAAAAACATTCTAAATGTGAATATTTGTCAGCTGAAATTTAGCTCTGAATTAATATGTAGGCTAAAAAGTCCTTTTACGAAAGCTTCAGACATCAGCATTGTTTTTTTTTTTTTTTTTTCGATAAAATTTGGGTTTTTTTTTCTTTTTTGATATCTTTAATTGTGCAAGAAGTAGAGGAAAAACAAAAATTATTGCTCTATTTCTATTGTAGATACAAAAATAAATAACAAGTGAAATCCACAGAACAGTTGAAACAAACCAATACAAGAAAATAACTGAAAATTTTGTGTGTAACAAAAAGTGAAGATCAATGAAATTAAGCGTTAGATGTGGGGAAATATATCAAACATTTTCGTTGAAAACTTTAACAAATTGAAAATTAATATGATAAAACTTTTGTTTGTTGCTTAGTGTAAAAGGTTATTATTTTATATTTTAACTCTATGCAGAACAGCCTGTAAAAATGGTTCAAGTTGAGGTTGAGTGGGTTTAACGTCGCACTAGTGCTACACGATGGGCAATTGGCAACAGTAACCTGCCAATCGGATTTATTGAAATTCATTTATTGCAATTCGGGTTTAGATAGGGTTTCGTTTTTATCGATTCAGGTCGGGTCAAGATCATATTTTTAAAAGATTTAAAATAATAATAACAAATTTGTTTGCGACAAATATAGCTGCATACTCATATACCCATGAATAAAGATACCCAAATTAAAATTATTACAAACAATGAATTTATTTTTTTATTTACGAATTCCTTATGAAAACACAGCTATTCCCTCAAATATGTACACACACACACACACACACACACACACACACACACACACACACACACATATATATATATATATATATATATAAAGTGAAAAATTTAATAACGTTATAAAATTTAGCAATTAATAGATACATAATACCAACAACACACACATAAAAATTGTTGTAATTCAATTTAAACGTTAGCACATATTTTTTATGATTCATTTACAGTACCAATAAATAGATAAATCCATTTTAAATTACTTACGCTAATGTTAGCATTTAGGAACTTAACACTAAGACCAACTAGCAGCGATTTTTAGGCGAAATTCATAAAAGTTATCATATGTACACCAATAATTTTATAAAAAATATGAAAAAGAAGGTAACTGGAAATGAGAATTGGAATACAAAATGCTCAAAAATAGAAGTATTCGCTCTTCAGGGAACATGTACTTCTACGAGCAGGGAAATAGCAAGATTTCAGAAAACTGTATAGCTAATTCAAGCCAAAAAATACAGTTTATGTTCCTATCTTGCGATAAAACCAAATTTAAAGAGGAATGAAATAAATTATTAACCCAACCCTGCAATAAATCAAGATAAATAATCAAGATAAGTTTGCGTCATCTGGCACGAAAAAAGATAAACATTTTAATTCAAAATAAAAAAATTCTGAAAAATAAATAAATGAAATAAACAGGTTTATTTTATAATTGTTTTTATTTATTTATTCATTTATTTTTTTGAAAAAACAACTTTATATATATATATATATATATATATATAAATATTTAAATAATTTTTATTTTTTTGGTATTAAAATCATTTAAGTTAAACCTGAGATAATAAATTTTAATTTTAATAAATTTCATTAATTGCAATACATTATAGGATTTTATTTTTCTTAGTCTCTAGCGATAATCCTAAAATGCTCACATGTTTTGATTAAGTAATTTATATTTAATTATTTCTATATTATTTTATTAATTAATTTTATTTATTTATTATTATTATTATTATTTATAAATTTATTTATTTATAAAAAGTGGAAATGGATAATTTGTACAAATTAAACTTAGTAATCCACCAAAATTCATTATGGATAGAATTATAGCTAACGTGTGAAGAGTTAATCATACATAATATCAAACAAAAAATTAATAAGTATCCTGTAATAGCAATAATCCTTTCCCCTTTATATATATATGTGACGAATTCCCTTACTTGAGTCACATAATAGCTATGAAGGAAAGAGGCTGGCACTCAGTAATAACTCCAAAATTGCAGCACATGTTTTTATTTATCCATCTGGAACATGTAAGATACAATCCATAATTATAGGCTGAGCAAATGGGAGCAGTGCAGTGAAGCCAAATGTGATCCCGTGACCCCTCTCGGGCCGTTATTTGACGTAAGTTTACTAAGCAAGAGCACACAAGAAGAGAGGAGCTCCTCTGTCCGTGTTTTCACTTAAATACTGGCATTTTTGGCGGGAAATCACACCATTCCTTCCTATGGTTATTGGATATTAACTTAATGATTGACAGCTTAGCTGAGGTCCAGATTTCTAGGATTAATTGCTATGCAGCTCCTAACCACAAAAAGCTGCAGGTTGCACTTATTCATCACTTTCTTATCTTAAAATTGGTTCTCTTTTATGATTTTTGCGTTATGATTGCGCCTTGTACTAAAACTTACTTTACAGGGGAAATTTTAGAATTAATTTTAAGTTAAGACTTTCTAATGGGATTTTCGTTAAATTATTGCTCACTATTAATTTAAAATAATAAAATAATAATTTAAAAACTTACCTCTCTTTATCCTTTCATATGCCCCCCCCCCTCCAAGACAACGTTCCCCTGGGCTTGCCTGCAAGTCCATGGGAACGCATTCAGAGGCGGCAGATAGTCCAGGAAAAGATGGGCTGTATTATTGTGTAGAAGGAGAAGTGCGTATATTGTCTCTTTAATTACTACTTTAATCCCGTTTATTGAATTTATATATATATATATATATATATATATATATTTAAATAATTTTTTTTGGTATTAAAATCATTTAAGTTAAACCTGACATAATAAATTTTAATTTTAATAAATTCCATTAATTGCAATACATTATAGGATTTTATTTTTCTTAGTCTCTAGCGATAATCCTAAAATGCTCACATGTTTTGATTAAGTAATTTATATTTAATTATTTCTATATTATTTTATTAATTAATTTTATTTATTTATTATTATTATTATTATTTATAAATTTATTTATTTATAAAAAGTGGAAATGGATAATTTGTACAAATTAAACTTAGTAATCCACCAAAATTCATTATGGATAGAATTATAGCTAACGTGTGAAGAGTTAATCATACATAATATCAAACAAAAAATTAATAAGTATCCTGTAATAGCAATAATCCTTTCCCCTTTATATATATATGTGACGAATTCCCTTACTTGAGTCACATAATAGCTATGAAGGAAAGAGGCTGGCACTCAGTAATAACTCCAAAATTGCAGCACATGTTTTTATTTATCCATCTGGAACATGTAAGATACAATCCATAATTATAGGCTGAGCAAATGGGAGCAGTGCAGTGAAGCCAAATGCGATCCCGTGACCCCTCTCGGGCCGTTATTTGACGTAAGTTTACTAAGCAAGAGCACACAAGAAGAGAGGAGCTCCTCTGTCCGTGTTTTCACTTAAATACTGGCATTTTTGGCGGGAAATCACACCATTCTTTCCTATGGTTATTGGATATTAACTTAATGATTGACAGCTTAGCTGAGGTCCAGATTTCTAGGATTAATTGCTATGCAGCTCCTAACCACAAAAAGCTGCAGGTTGCACTTATTCATCACTTTCTTATCTTAAAATTGGTTCTCTTTTATGATTTTTGCGTTATGATTGCGCCTTGTACTAAAACTTACTTTACAGGGGAAATTTTAGAATTAATTTTAAGTTAAGACTTTCTAATGGGATTTTCGTTAAATTATTGCTCACTATTAATTTAAAATAATAAAATAATAATTTAAAAACTTACCTCTCTTTATCCTTTCATATGCCCCCCCCCCCTCCAAGACAACGTTCCCCTGGGCTTGCCTGCAAGTCCATGGGAACGCATTCAGAGGCGGCAGATAGTCCAGGAAAAGATGGGCTGTATTATTGTGTAGAAGGAGAAGTGCGTATATTGTCTCTTTAATTACTACTTTAATCCCGTTTATTGAATTTATATATATATATATATATATATATTTAAATAATTTTTTTTTGGTATTAAAATCATTTAAGTTAAACCTGACATAATAAATTTTAATTTTAATAAATTCCATTAATTGCAATACATTATAGGATTTTATTTTTCTTAGTCTCTAGCGATAATCCTAAAATGCTCACATGTTTTGATTAAGTAATTTATATTTAATTATTTCTATATTATTTTATTAATTAATTTTATTTATTTATTATTATTATTATTATTTATAAATTTATTTATTTATAAAAAGTGGAAATGGATAATTTGTACAAATTAAACTTAGTAATCCACCAAAATTCATTATGGATAGAATTATAGCTAACGTGTGAAGAGTTAATCATACATAATATCAAACAAAAAATTAATAAGTATCCTGTAATAGCAATAATCCTTTCCCCTTTATATATATATGTGACGAATTCCCTTACTTGAGTCACATAATAGCTATGAAGGAAAGATGCTGGCACTCAGTAATAACTCCAAAATTGCAGCACATGTTTTTATTTATCCATCTGGAACATGTAAGATACAATCCATAATTATAGGCTGAGCAAATGGGAGCAGTGCAGTGAAGCCAAATGCGATCCCGTGACCCCTCTCGGGCCGTTATTTGACGTAAGTTTACTAAGCAAGAGCACACAAGAAGAGAGGAGCTCCTCTGTCCTTGTTTTCACTTAAATACTGGCATTTTTGGCGGGAAATCACACCACTCCTTCCTATGCTTATTGGATATTAACTTAATGATTGACAGCTTAGCTGAGGTCCAGATTTCAAGGATTAATTACTATGCAGCTCCTAACCACAAAAAGCTGCAGGTTGCACTTATTCATCACTTTCTTATCTTAAAATTGGTTCTCTTTTATGATTTTTGCGTTATGCTTGCGCCTTGTACTAAAACTTACTTTACAGGGGAAATTTTAGAATTAATTTTAAGTTAAAACTTTCTAATGGGATTTTCGTTAAATTATTGCTCACTATTAATTTAAAATAATAAAATAATAATTTAAAAACTTACCTTTCTTTATCCTTTCATATCCCCCCCCCTCCAAGACAACGTTCCCCTGGGCTTGCCTGCAAGTCCATGGGAACTCATTCAGAGGCGGCAGATAGTCCAGGAAAAGATGGGCTGTATTATTGTGTAGAAGGAGAAGTGCGTATATTGTCTCTTTAATTACTACTTTAATCCCGTTTATTGAATTTTTTTTTTCTGTAGTCCTGCACGTTCCATGTGCTCAACCCTATACATACAATAGTTTCATAGGAGTAATATAAAAATATAAAATAAAACATAATGTAGCACTCGTATACAATATTATATAAAGCAGAAAATATTAAAGCAGAAATTTCTAGCTCCCAACTAGTTGGTGACGCCTATAGTGTTATAATAGTTTTGTGTTCATATATATTGAACCATTATAACAAGGTCCTGTAAATAAGTTTTGTAACTGATCAGTAGGAAAAATAGTTCGTTTCTTTGGCGAAGAAGTCCTTTGGGTTTTGCACAGAGTCTTTAAAATTACATAAAAATATAATGACGTTGAACAAGATATTACACATCTGCAAGGAATCTATTTTTTAAAAGAAATATACGGAACTTGCAGTTTTCTCTACTGTCCATATATTTGAAAAAATGACACTATAAATACTTTTGTATCATTTCAGATCATTTTCCTGACACTTTTTCCTATTTAACGCAAAACACATTTTCAAACAATTATATAAAAATACTTACTAAAGATACAAACAATAATAATATTAATAATAGCAAAAAAAAAAAAAAAAAATTTACAAAGTATTTACAAATAAAACCAAGTTAATTACTTTCTGTGAGTAATTATTTGTTTTCAAAGTATTACAGACTGCTATAAACTTCAAGTTGGCAATCTAAAAAAATTATATGGTGGGTACATTAACCCTTGAAACTCTGAGAATGTCAAGCCTTTCCAAAAAAGTAATTTGGGATAAAGGTGGAAACTGGCTAGCTTCTACAGAGAGGGAAAACAAATCAGTTTTCCCATGTTCTCCGAACATATCACAATGGTGAAGATCAGGAGACCATGAGAAAACAGATTGTTTATAGAAAAGGGGCTTTAGGAGCGGAGGATCCTCATTTCACGAAACCATCTACATGATATTTAAGAAAAAAAAATCTAAATAAACCGAAAAGGTATATTTGTAAAAAAGAAAAGTTAAGGGCACGCTAGTGCCACTGAGTCAAAGAAAGGAAGAGATGTCTCCCGACATCCCTCCGATTTCCTTAACTCAGCTAGGATCCTCATCCAACGCGTATGGGGAAATAGGAAAGCAAAAAAAAAAAAAAAAAAAACATGGGACAGGAAGCTGATACCTAACTAATTTATTCATGACTTAATTTGAAATTTTTAGGATTATTATAGTATCTTAACTTAGATGAATGGACAATTTCTGAATTTCTCTTAAAATGAGGACTGTGTTTGTCTATCTCAAAATTAACGTTAGATAATTGTCTTAAGATTTTATATGGGCCTGAATAAGGTGAACTCAATTTACGCGTGTTTGGATATTGAAATTCCTCATAAATCACTTCATCTCCAACTTTAAATTCCACAGGGAGAAATCGAGCATCATATCTGACTTTGTTTTTATTATGATATTGTATTGTTTTTTTCTTTCGCTATTTTTCTAGCTTCATCAACTGAAGGGTAGTAATTATTATTTGCCAATAAGGGGTCATATGGTAATTCTCCTAATAATAAACATTTAGGTGGAAACTGAGTTACTGAATGAGGTGTTGAGTTATACTGATTTAAAACTTCTTCAAGTAATTTAGTCCAGGGAATTTTGTTTGAAGAAGAATTAACTTTACAATTTAAACGCGTAACAATAGTCTGATTGAGCGCTCGACTTTCCCGTTGCACTCGGGATGATGACTACTTGTTAATAGGTGTTTAACATAATAATTTCGAAGAAATTTTTTAAAACGGGATGAAGTGAATGCTGCATTTCTGTCCGTTAACAATTTTTTAGGCACTTGAATTTGAAATATTTGTTTTAAAAAGTTTGTATAAGTTTCAGTGGTAACGCTTTTTGGTGGAAATCCCCACACATAATGGGTTGCATGGTCCACGACCAAATGCAAATACTTTTTTGTAGAATTATAATAATTAAGTCCACCAACAGTGTCCAAAGACAAACATTCAAAAGGTTTATCTGTTGGTGGTACTTGTTGTAACAAGCCAAATCTTTTTTGTTTACATTTTTTGTTTAATTGACAAATATGACAATGTTTCACAAAACTTTCAATATCTTTCTTAATATTAGGCCAATAATACTGGGGTGTAATTAAATTTACCATTTTATAAATTCCAGGATGTCCAAATTGAGTGTGGGTTTTCTCTAGTAGGGATAATCTTAATGACATAGGGACTATTATCTTATACAAACCTTTCTTTTTAATTACATTTACATCATCAATTTCAATAATTTTCTTACCATTAATAATTATATTTTCTTTTTTCTGATTGTCTTTAACTTCATTTAAGTCAAGGAGGTGTACATGGTGTGACACATTTTCTAAAACAGGCAATCGGGATAACATATCAGCTTCAATATTAGTTGAACCTTTTTGATATTGAATTTGGTAGTCAAACATACTAAGTTTAAGGGACCAGCGGAATAATCTTCCTCTTAAATTTTTAACATTTTTTAGCCAAGTGAGAGCCGCATGATCTGTATGTATGACAAATTTTTGACCGTGCAAATAATGATAAAATTTATCTACAGCATCAATGATTGCTAAACATTCTAATTCAGTAATGGCATAATTTTTTTCATAATTACGTAAGTTTCTAGAATGATATGCTACTGGATGTAAATTGCCATTCTCATCTGCCTGCTTAACAACACATCCCACACCATGACTCGAGGCATCAACAAATAAATGACAGGGACTTTTGGGATCATAGAGTCTTAAAATGGGTTTACTTATTAGAGCATTTTTTAATTTTTGGAAGGAATTTTCGCATTTTTGGTCCCAAACATAGGGGACATTTTTCTTTAGCAAATTATTTAATAGAGCTCTAGTTTTTGCATATTGTGGAATAAATCTAGCATAGACATTTACGGATCCCAAAACTCTCTGTAATTCCTTGACATTTTTTGGCGGTTTCAAATTTTTTATGACCTCAATATTGGAATTATCAGGCGTAATAAGTCCATTAGTAATTTCATATCCTAGAAAATTAATTTTTGTTTTGACAAAATTACATTTTGATAATTTTAATTTTAAGTTTTCTTTAACACAGATTTCAAAAAGTTGCTCTAAGTGCTTGAAATGTTCTTCTTCTGACTGTGAAAATACAATAATATCATCAAAATAATTACATGCAAAATCTATTTTGTATTTATTTAAGATTCTTCTAATTGTTCGATTGAAGATAGCGGGGGCATTCTTGAGGCCAAAGGGCAGGTATTTCCATTCATATAATCCAAAAGTTGTAGCAAAGGCCAATTTTTCAGTATCTCTTGGGTGGATAGGAATGTGCCAATATCCACTTGCCAAGTCGAGGGTGGAAAAGAATTTTGCTTTAGCTAATTTATCTAATAAAGTATCTATTCGGGGAAGTGGTTCAGCATCGGTTTTTGTTATCGAATTAAGTTTACGGAAGTCAACACATAAACGACTCTTTTTTCCTTCTTCCTTCTTATACACCAGGGTTACAGGTGCCGAATAAGGGGAACAACTTTCTTTTATTATACCTGCCTGTAATAAATTTTGAATTTGGGTTTTAATTTCTTCTTCTTCCTTAGGGGGAGTTCTATAGGCTCTGAGTGAAATAGGCAAGTCAGAAGTTAAATAAATTCTCTGGGGTTCCATACGAATTCTTCCAACGTCATATTTTGATTTAGCAAAAATTTTGACATATTTTGATAATAAAGTAGGAAGTTTTCCTTCTCTAGCAGACTGAGGAGTTACGTGATTTTCTTCAGTGGCAGGAGTGTACTCTATCTTCTCTACCCTATTATTTGATTGAACATTAACATTTTCACTTCTAATTGTATTTTCACTTTCAGGAATTAAATGTAAGGTTTGAGAGCAACTTGGTATATTTTTTAACAATGGTAGAATATTGTTATTTTGTGTTACACATTTTTTAGCACAATCAAAAGTTAATTCAAATAGTCCACAATGATCTAAGCTAAGGAAAGCATACAGTAAGTTATTATTCAAAATAAACATATCAATATTTTTTGTAATATTACCTATTTGTAATAACAGGGAACATTTTTTGGTAATCTTCAACATTCCTTATGTTTGTACAACATTTATTGGCGAGATATTTTTTGTGGGAAGTCGATATTTCTGAACAAAATGTTGAGGAAGAATACTTAAACTGCTGCCTGTGTCGAAAATTAAAGGAATAGGATTAGAGTACGAGTTTGGGTTTTTAACACTTTGACTTGTTTGCTGATTCTTTCTTTGGGTACCCTTATTTTGAATTATGCGACTGGTCGCGGCAAACTGTCAATATGTGTTATTTACACCTTCTGTCGTACTGTTTCCTACTGTGGACTCTTCTGTGGTATGAGTCGGTTGTTCCTGCTTGAAAGGGCATTCTCTATGCCAATGAAACGCGTTAGGGATGTTACTTTTAGTACAATATTTACATGGAAAAGGAGGTAAAGGTCCTTGAAAATGTAGTCGTGCATTTGCGTTTTACTGCTGGGGTCTAGGCCCTCGTAAATTGGATCGGTTATCATGAGTCTTAGTGGGTTGATTTTCATTAGAGTATCCCATATGGGGTCTATTTACATTAGGAAATCGATAACTCCACGGTTGTGGACGGGGGTTGTATTGTACAGGGACCCTACTGAATACTTGCGAATAGTTATATTTTGGATACTGATCAGGCGACTTAGGTGGGAGGGGGTCAGCTGATTTTCCTGATAGTTGCAATTTATCTAAGCAATGAACCAAATCCCTCCATTCATTTAGGCTTTTCGGGGAATTAACCACCACAAGTGGTTTTAATGTTAATGGCAATCCGTCTGTTAATCCGTCCAACAGGAATTTAGGTTCTAGACCTAAAGCTCGTCCCACTTGAAGTTTCTTGTGGTAGTAATCTATAACATTGTCACCCTGTTTGAATACAATACTTGAAAAATCATTTAAAGAGGTCTCTCCAGGGGTAGTAAATTGCTCATTAAAAATTTCTACTACTTCTTCCCAGTGCATCATATTTAAGCTATTATTAACATAAACTGTTAGGGCTCTCCCCTTTTAAAAACCTTTGTTTGTTCCTAACCTTCCAAATTGCGTCTTTTTTATTCTCCTGACACCACGCGTCAAAATACGGTAACCACGCCGTCCATAATATTCCATTTTCAGGGCAAAATTCAATAAGCACATTTTCCTCTTTTACCGGTGTGTTTGTAGAAGAGGAAGAGTTATTTAATTCACTTAAATTACCCTGCTCCGTCTCTGAAATGGCACCTAAATTATCTCCACCTGTATTCTCAGGGACCACTGGATCTTCGGGTGGGTCCTTGGCCATCTTAACTTCTATTTTTTAACTTCAAATTTAGAAAATTCATTTTTTTTTCAAAGAAATTCAACCTTTATGAAATATATTCAAGTTTCCAATAAAAATAAAAATTTAGAAAATAACACCAACTTTGTGAAAATATCAATTTTTAAAAATAATTATGCAGAACATTAAAAATCAAAACTGATTTAGATAACCCTTAAATATAACAATATTCAAATGTCAAATAAAAATAAAAATTCAGAAAATAATACACTTTAACCTTGAAAATATCAAAATTTTTTAAAATACTTATGCAGAAAATGAACAATCAAAAATAATTTTTATACTCCTTACCTATAATAAAAATTCATTATTATGGTAATGAAAAAATACTCTTTTTTAATAAAGCAAGTAACACAGAAAAAAAAAATACTTATTGTATTATTATTATTATTATTATTACTATTATCATTATTATTTTTTCTCTAGATCATAAAAATTCAACTTAATGTATAAACTAAATATGTATCAATTTCCTAAAATCTGTTTGTAAACTGGTCCAGTTTATTGACTTTTTTTGTCCAATTTTTTTATTATTATTATTATTATTAAAGTTCCTTTTTATCTTAAAATAAATAAATAATTTACTCACTTTCCTTCACGTGCAAGGAATAAAAAGAAAAATAAATAAAAAAATTGCTACTTTCACTCTGTCTGCTCTGCAGCTGTTTATATTCTGTTATCTTTGTTTAATTCTCCATCCAGTGAATGAGGCCATTGACCTTGATGAAATAACACATTTGATGAAGGAAGAACACCATATTAGTAGCCAAAGCACTTGACCTTGATGGATGCAGGGAGAAGAATGCAGAGAAAAACAAAACTTGACACACTTTCTTTGAGATGCAATTCAGTCTCTGTTGAATAAGCTACTTTTGCCTGATTAAATGAATATATTATCCTTTATTTTCTTTTCTCCATTAGGTATTACAGATAAGGAACGATATTTTTCTTTTGAGAAGGCTGCTTTTATTGATATAGATTTAATTTAATGTACCTCCAAGAGGGGTCACGATCACACATAATTAATTTTCTTGCAGCCATAACTTATTGAGTACCATTATTTTTTATTTTATGCAGGTGTTCCAATCCTGTCGATATATTTTAATGTGACGAATTCCCTTACTTGAGTCACATAATAGCTATGAAGGAAAGAGGCTGGCACTCAGTAATAACTCCAAAATTGCAGCACATGTTTTTATTTATCCATCTGGAACATATAAGATACAATCCATAATTATAGGCTGAGCAAATGGGAGCAGTGCAGTGAAGCCAAATGCGATCCCGTGACCCCTCTCGGGCCGTTATTTGACGTAAGTATACTAAGCAAGAGCACACAAGAAGAGAGGAGCTCCTCTGTCCGTGTTTTCACTTAAATACTGGCATTTTTGGCGGGAAATCACACCACTCCTTCCTATGCTTATTGGATATTAACTTAATGATTGACAGCTTAGCTGAGGTCCAGATTTCTAGGATTAATTACTATGCAGCTCCTAACCACAAAAAGCTGCAGGTTGCACTTATTCATCACTTTCTTATCTTAAAATTGGTTCTCATTTATGATTTTTGCGTTATGCTTGCGCCTTGTACTAAAACTTACTTTACAGGGGAAATTTTGGAATTAATTTTAAGTTAAGACTTTCTAATGGGATTTTCTTTAAATTATTGCTCACTATTAATTTAAAATAATAAAATAATAATTTAAAAACTTTCCTCTCTTTATCCTTTCATATATATATATATATATACAGTCGGTAACAAAAATATCCGAACACTAGCAAAAATTCCTATGTAAAATAAGTAGAGTTAATATTGTTTTGTTAAATAAATCCTTGTCGAATCATGTTATTAGACTGACTAAGAACATGATTCGACAAGGATTTATTTAACAAAACAGTATTAACTCTACCTTTTTTTTATACAGGAAATTTGCTAGCGTTCGGATACTTTTGTTACCGACTGTATATATACATTGGACATCTCTATTTAAAGAAATCTTTTTTCAGTTTTCAGTTTAAAATCCTTTGATTCTTCAGATTTTACGCAAATAGTGAGTGAATCGAAATAGCGAAAAAACTCTGTTCTCCTGTAGTACTGTTGTTTAGGCGTTTTATTTCATTGAAAATAGTGCAGAAATAAATTTATGTAACAGATGTGATCATACATTGTTAAATTCTTCTTCTTCTTCTTTTTTTTTTTTTTTTTTTTTTTTTTTGAGATGAAAACTTTTTTAGGCGCGTTTGAGCACTTTTGGGTGAACAGAAATCATGAAACTCGCGTCATCGTCAGCGAAGGTTTTCCATTTGAAATGAAAACTTCTTTAGGCGCGTTAAGCACTTTTGGGTGAACAAAAATCATGAAACTCGCGTCGTCATCAGCGAAGGCTTTCCATGAGAATCGAAAGTGGAATTCGAGATTTCAGCTGATTTACACGTTTTGAGGTTTCCTGAATGGGTTTTCTTTTGTATCTCAGCTACTAATTAAAATAATTTCATAAGTAATACATCATTTGAAAGCTTTGTTGAGTTGGAATCGAACAGTAACTTACAGAAATTTCTACCGCCAGATGGCGCTGTAATATTTTAAAATTTCTATGTTTCAATTTCTAATTATGATTAAATTATTTTTAATACATCATTCGAAAGATATTTTAAAGTTCTTTTATATTATCGAAAGTGGAATTCGAGATTTCACCTGATTTACACGTTGGGTGTCCTGAATCGGTTTTCTTTTGCATCTTAGCTACTAATTAAAATAATTTCATATGTAATCAATAATTTTACCTAATATAAGGCTTAGTTCATTTAATTTGGGTAGCTACAAATATTGTGCCGAATCATATAATGCAGATCATAAACACTTCTTTACAAACCAAAAATAATTCGAAAATAATAATCTAATAGAATAATCCAATTCACAAGTTACTTAGTTTTCACTTCTATCGGCAGTCCCCCAAACACTGCTTTGATTTTTTTTTTTTTTTTTTTTTTTGTCGATTAATTGAATCGAAATAACATCGTTTAATTATGGGTTTTTTTCTGTATATTATTAAAAATTAGCCTTTTAGAGTTTTTTTTTTCTTTTTTTAATTTGATTTTTAGATGACATATTAACTTTCTTTTGTTTTTTGGTTTCAGTATAATATATTTTCAGGTTTGGTACAAACGCGCCTGATTCGGGTTGAAATCTAATCTTTGAAATTATTTTTAAGGATTCAGTTCGGAACTTTACGAAAAATTCAATAAAGATCAGAATCATGTGAATAATTTTGATGTTAGTATTGTACTTTGTTTAAAAAATTATAAATAAATAACAATAACAATAAAAATGTTAGGTGATTGGGTGTGTATTTGTATTTTTGTTTAGTTATTTGTAGTTTTGGATATTTATATGACAGTTTGAAATTAAATGAATAAACAATAACTAAAATAAGGCATGCAAATATTCATAAAACCAACTGTAAAAGAATAATATAACAGATATATATATATATATATATATATATATATATATATATATATACATATATGTGTAAATTTTATTCAATTAATATACAACCGAGCAACTACATATTTTTAAAGACAGTCTTACGCGCCAAAAGAGCAATATTTTGCCACAAAATTATTTTTTTAAATATTTAACATCTTATTAAATATTATGTTTTAAATATATATATTGTTTTTGCAAGTGAGTTTTCATATCTAGGATTCTACTAATTGAAATTTATTTTCATACAGGGTCACCATTAAAAGATATTTTGTCTACTTTTTATTTTATTATTATTATTATTTTTTAAATATACGGGCTTTTATAAAATGTATGGCACAAAAAGTAACTGTATATAATTAGGAAATTTATAATAACATTATTTGGAGTATAGGCTACTATTATAAATTTAAATTTAGCCCTCTGATCAAACAATACGAGAACACCCGGTATATGTACCACTGTACGGACAAAAGTATTTAGATAGTTTGACGTTTTGTCAAACATCTAAACAAAAATGTTAGTAAGTATACAAGGATACATAAATTTGTAGCAATGCGATACTGTAAAGCTAAGTTCCTATTTCATATCAAGAAAGAATTGTAGAAACTTTCAGGTTCCGAAAATCCGGTACTTCATATACAACTTTTAAAAAATAAATATACATTATTAAAAAACACTGTGTTATCTTAATTTTAACAATCGGTCACTCGAACTGAATATTTAGTTGATTGCTTGCACCTTTTACAAGTCATGAGCAAGTCCTTCAATGTCAGTTCCTTAGTTTTTGTTTACAGGAAAATTAACAGACTTCAAAATTACTTGACGAAGCATGCGTATCCCCCACTACGCTGCAACGTGTGTAGCGTAATGTTCAAACAAAGGTCACTATGTGCATTGCAGCGGACAGACAGAAAGGTGAACAATGAAAATAAAGGTATTCTGCAAATTTTTTTTTCTTTCTGAAAGCGTTTTCTTACATCACAATGTAGAAAATCGCAAAGAAAGTGACGTACGTTTTAAGCATTCTCTTTTTAACATTCATGTCTACAAAGTGTCTTTTTGTTCTATATTGATGATCCTCTAAAATTTTGTAAGCTACTTATTTACTTTTTACCCCTATCTCGTACCGTTTTTGAGGTAAGAGCACAAACTCCGTCGTTTTCCATCAGTTGGCGCTGGAAGGGATCGCACCTTGCAGCGTAAGACATTTTAATATACCTAGACACCACTTTTATGAATATGTTGCAACTGTTTAGCATTTAAAGGGACGAGAGCGGAATTTAGTGGGCACCATGTATATACATTGAAGGGACAAAAATATTTGAACACTTTCAAATTTAGAAGTTCTGTAGAATATCTAAAGAAATGGATCTTTTTGGGACTTAAGGGATGTATAGAACATAAACTAAAGAATAATAATAATTTTTGGGATTATTCTGTAAAAAATAGTGTTCGAAATACGTTAAAGTTGTAACATGTGATTATGAAGCTTATTTATTATTCCCCTGCATCGCTATAGCACATATAACCATGGAAATATAACTGGAAAAAAAATGCCAAATTTTTCTTTTCATTTTTATTAAATAGAAGACAATAAAAATTAGTAAAAATGTTTGATTTACACATTTTTAAAGGCCCAGAATGCGATATGATCAATTTTATAAAATATCTGTCTGTGTGCATGTGCATGTACAGTGGTGGACATAATTATAAGACACCTATCTAATTTGACAAATAGTGAAAGAAAAAATTCAGAGCTTAAAAATGTTTTATCAAATACGTCAAAAACATAAATTTATTCTGTTATCACACGTAATTGTTTTACAGAAATAATATTTTTATAGAGTTTAATAAAAAAATTAAAAATACCATGGTCAAAATTATAAGACATCCTAACATTTTAATTAAAACACCTACTTTTTTTCGAAAATAATGTGTAACATGCAAATTTTCTGCACGCTGTTATGACGTCAGCAGTTAACTAAAGAAGACGATAACCGACTTCACGCATTTACAAACATACCACGAGGTACAGAATTAAAAGAAAGTGAAATTCGCGAAATTTGGAGATTAAATGGAACTGATGCTTCAATAAATAATATTTAAAAATTTATTAAATGCTCTAGATGTGCAATTAGAAATGTTTTGAACAGAGGAATTAATGGATCGGTGATTAAAAGATCTGGACGTACTCCCTGCTTATCCTCGAGAGACAGACGCCATGTGCTTTCGCTCGCTACACAGAATAAGATGACCACTACAGGCATTAAAAAAGCTTTGAAACTGAATTGTTCAAGGAGAACCATTCGCAGTGTGTTGCATAATGCTGCCTATGTGAAATATAAAAAAATGAAGAAAAAACCACCGCTTCTAAGTCGACACAAAATGGAGCGTCTAAACTTCGCTAAGCAAACTATGGCCTGGACCTCCAAATGGTACTCTGTGTTATTTTCTGATGAAAAAAAGTTTAACCTGGATGGTCCTGACGGGTTCCAATATTATTGGCATGGTTTACGGAAGTCTCCTCATGTACTAATGAGCCGTCAAATGGGAGGAGTCTTAGTAATGGTTTGGGATGGTATTTCAGCTCAAGGGAAAACGGATATTGTTTTTGTGCATTCAAGAATGAATTCCGAAAAGTATAAGAATCTTCTTAAAGATCAACTAGCCATATATGGTGAACATCTTTGTGGCGAAAACTACACTTTCCAGCACGATAACGCGCCGATTCATGCATCACACGAAACAAAAAAGTGGCTTTCAGAGCAAAGTATCAATGTTCTCCCGTGGGCTTCTCGCTCCCCAGACTTAAATTCCATCGACAACTTGTGTGGGATCTTAGCTCATGCGGTTTACCGAAATAAGAGGCAGTTTATATGTGTCGAAGAACTAAAAACTGCTATAAAATGTGCTTGGGAAGAACTGTCCTGCGATATTGTCTTAGAATTGATAGATTCGATGCCGAATCGCATCTTTCCTGTTATAAAGAAACAATGGCGGATCCACCAGATATTGAATAACCATGTTAGAGGATTTTCTTTTAGACCATTAGTGTCTGCTAATTATGTTGACCACTGTATTTGGAAAAAAAAAAAAAAAACGGTTGGTATCTTATAATTTTGTCCATTATGTTTTTAAGTTTTTTCATTAAATTGTAAGAAAATATCATTATTATAAAATAATTATATATGATTACAGAATAAATTTATGTTTTTGACGTATTTGATAAAACATTTTTAAGCTCTGAATCTTTTCTTTCACTATTTGTAAAATTAGATAGGTGTCTTATAATTATGTCCACCACTGTATGACAAAAATTTTATGGCAGCTCTAGCTCAAAAACTAATATACAGAAACTTATATATAGTATTACTTTAACATAAATTAGTGCCTCTCAAATTTTGATATATCCCTTTTTTTATTTTTAAAAAGTCTTTTTTTTTTCATAATTTTTAATATGGCAGTACAAAACAAAATTTCGCATAAATGTGCACAATGAGAATTATTTATGACCAATTATTGGGAATTGAAATCATTCAATTGAAATCATCACACTAAAGTAAAAAAAAGAGAAAGAAAGACGAATAAATGCTACACATTTATAATTGTATTTTCTTGTTTCAACTCAATTTTCCCAAAACTATGATCTTTTAGGTGATCTACTCTCATGCATGGATCAACTATCGCATATACGCTGACTACGGAGAGGACACTGGGATATGTGCTCCCTCCCTCTTCAAAATGCTCTCTTTATTATTTTATATAAATGTAACTTCACAGATTTCTTCTGTTATATAGGTGTATTGAATGGAAGTTTATTCTTTACACTTTTCAGCATATCTGAAAAATGTTTATCAGTACATTTTATCAGTGTATCTTCGATAATGGTTTTGTTTATAAATATGCAGGGTTGCCACACCCATATTTATTCCATCACTTTTTTTCTCTAGAAATCTTTGCTTTTTTTCAATCGCATAAACATATTAAAAAAATGCACTTTATAATTAGTGGCTGAAAAAATGGCTTTGAAAACTCTGAAAGTGTTTGAATCGTCATGAAATTGTAATATACTATACAGATTCACTACAGAACACATTATTGATAAAGGAATACATACCATTTACAATTCTTTTTCAGTTTCACGTAAAAAAAATAATTTACACAGTAGTCTACATTTTGTAACACTTTGAATTGTACTTTATCAAATTGAAACTGTTACAAACAGGAACAAGTTATTACATGTTCTTGAAACTTACTGTAATGCAATATACATGGGAAAAGGGTATGCAGCAGTGCATATATATACATATATAGTCGGTAACAAAAGTCTCCGAACACTAGCAAAAATTCCTATATAAAAAAAGTACACTTAAGGTAAGTCTTGTCACCTTGTCGAATCATGTTCTTAGAGTGACTAAGAACATGATTCGACAAGGATTTATTTAACAAAACAGTATTAACTCTACTTTTTTTACATAGGAATTTTTGCTAGTGTTCGGATACTTTTGTTACCGACTGTATGTGAGGACAAACTGCTAAAACGTATCTGTCCCAAAGACATAGAAACGTTTGGTCACCTTAATTTTAAAGCAAAAATTCAAAGGGGTCTACTACTGACACAAAAAAGGGTCCACTATTGGGTTTTTAGTGTGTCCACTACTGGCTCATTTTAAGCTGTCCGGAATTTTGAGTTTTTTACATATATAAATGCTACAATTAGCAATTTTCATAATACAGTCGAGTTAAGAAAGAGTTAGTAAAGATGTGAAATATTAATTATTTTTTGATACTCTAAAATTTAGGAAATTACACAAAAAATATCCGGAAAATGTCCTTAAAGTGTCCACTACTGGTGCGTTTATCTTAACACAGTTTTGTTAACCCTTTGCGGCGCAAGACAATTTGAAACATTTAAATTATACTGCCACCGGAATTCATGAACTAAATTAAACTAAAAGAAATTTTAAATTTTAAGGTTTAAAAAACCGGCCTTTTCTGATATGTTATAAACGTGAATTTTTGCTAAAATATTTCTGGGATGAATTTTTGCAGCTGGATCTTAAATTTTGCGTCCTCGTGGCGAGGACACCGCGCGTTAAGGGGTTAAATAAATCCTTGTCGAATCTTGTTTTTAGGCTGACTAAGAACAGGATTCGACAAGGATTTATTTAACAAAACTGTATTAAGTGCACTTTTTTTATATAGGAATTTTTGATAGTGTTCGGAGATTTTTGTTACCAACTGTAGGATCAAAACTGTGATGGCATGTCTCCATACCAGACTTAGGGGTGAGTCCCAAACCGTCGCCAATTGCTCATAGCGCAGCACTAATGTGATGTTAAACCCATCCTACCGTCCACATCATCCTAATTTAAACAGCAACGATTATAATCTTTTTCATAATCGCCCTTGTTGCATCTCACATTTTAGCCTGAGGATTAAAATCATCCATGCAGACAGATCTAATCTTGACACCAGGATTTTTCATCAGAATCCTGGGTCATTTTTTAAGTGGGTTGGTTGGTTGGGTTAAAAGTCGCACTAGTACTGCGCTATGGGTAATTGGTGACTCATCCCTAAGGATAATCTAAAGACATGCCATTCCAATAAGGAAAGGGCATGTTTACAAACAAATGCTCCGTCAAACAATCTTTGCCACTCACGAGTGGCAAAAGAACAATCTGCATTGGTGGAAATACCAAGGTTTTGCCCTGAGTAGAAGAGCAGTGTCCTGAGTATGAACAAATTTGCTTGCGCGTGACGTCACCTGAGCTTTCCTTATTTTGATCTTCCATGGAGGAGCGGAAACCTATTTAAGTGGGATTCTATGATAGTTACATTCGGCGCAAAATTATTCGAGCGCTAGCAATAATTCCTATGTAAAAAAAAAAAAAAAAAGTACATTTAATACTGTTTTGTTAAATAAATCCTTGTCGAATCATGTTCTTAGTCAGTCTAAGTACATGATTCGACAAGGATTTATTAACAAAATAATATTAAGTGTACTTTTTTTTACATAGGAATTATTGCTAGCGCTCGAATAATTTTGCAGCCGACTGTACATGTTATTTCCTGCTTTGCTTTTTTTCAATGGTTTTAATAAATTCAAAATGAATAGATTATTTTTGACCGTCATTGCAGCAGTTACCAGGACTATACTGGTATCTATACTAGAATCATTTGCGGGTTTCATAAATTTAACCCGCGCCTGACCTGCAGAATAATTTTTAAACCGCAACTCGACCCACAATTTATGTTTTAAGATAACGAATTAAAATTCTGTTACGCAAAATACAGTTATATTATTCAACAGGTCTTTCAGAGAATTAAATATTTTAGGAAATATTGCATGTATAAATGTCTAATTATAAACATACTTTCGTGTATAATATAACAAAATATCAAATGTATTAAAATTTATTATTATTATTATTATTTTTAAAGGCTACTATTCCAAATATTTTGACCGCGTACTAAGAAAAAGTAAAATAAGGAATCAAATAATTTTTGCACATAGAGTTTAAAAAATATTAAATATTAATATTTACGTAACATTTTGCTTTAAATTACGATGTGGGAAGAAAATGTTATCCAAGGGTTAAATTCACGTTAAAAAAGAAAAAAAAAAAAAAAAAAAAAATGAAGCAAAATTTTTTGCAGGTCAAAAATTAGCGCAAAACTCATCCGTACTTACCCTTTTATCTGACCTAATGCAGGACGCTAATTTATACCAGTAGATCAAAGGTTGGTAATCTTGTGAGATGTGCTGTTTTTTGTGGTACAGTCGGCAGCAAAAGTATCCGAGCACTAGCAATAATCCATGTCTGAAAAAAGTACACTTAATGCTTCTTTGTTAAATAAATCCTTGTCGAGTCATGTTCTTAGTCAGTCTAAGAACATGATTCGACAAGAATTTATTTAACAAAACAGTATTAAGTGTACTTTTTTGACATCGGAATTATTGGCAAGTGCTCGGATACTTTTGCTGTCGACTGTAATACAACTTTTAGATAGAGACACTCAAGCTACACTGTAAAAAAAAAAAAAAAAAAAACTATTACCAGCTGCAATCTGTGATTTATTTTATCCAATCACAGATTGCAGCTGGTAATAGTTATTTTTTTACAGTGTAGTTAACAACATTTTTTGCAGTGTTTTGCTGTTAAAGTCACACTTAATTACATCTCTGTTCACCACAAGAAATTTTAGTATCTACACGGATTCAAAGAGCATTTTAATCAAGTTCTTTTCACTTGTTTCACAAACGTATAATTAACGACCTTTTAAGAAAGGGATTAAAATTTTATTTTGTTGGGTTTTTAGAATATGTAGGAACCAAATAGAATGAAACGGCTGACAAAGAAGTTAATCAAGCATTACTCTATCTTAATTGTTCAGTCTCTTTACACAGATTTAAAGTAAGCACGAAAAGCACTTCTCAAAAAATATTTGTCAAAGAGATTAAAAATGCCAAAAAATAATAATTTAAAAGTCATAAACATTTTGAGGTACAGTCGGTAACAAAAGTGTCCGAACACTGGTAAAAATTCCTATGTAAAAAAATTACACGTCATACTGTTTTGTTAAATAAATCCTTGTCGAATCTTGTTCTTAGTCAGTGTAAGAACATGATTCGATAAGGATTTATTTAATAAAACCGTATGAAGTGTACTTTTTTTACATAGGAATTTTTGCTAGTTTTCGGACACTTTTGTTACCGACTGTATGAGGAATCAGAAAGTTATAAAATCCGTGTGGTATCCGTCTGTAGATTGTTCAAATTGGTTAGTTAGTTCGTTGGTTTGTTAGTCAATGCAGACTACAAATTATAACGATTTATCTTAAAGAAGTCGGACCAGCTTTAAAATATTGACTATGATTCTGAAAAGGAGACCTTATTGATTATAAACATTGAAGTTTGAAAAATTTGTAAATCATTTGAAATAAAAAAATATTCATGACATGATAGATTAGGGTAATATTTCGCAGAAATTTGGATCTTGGAGTATATTGTATGGGAAATAGCATGGTGTTGCATGAAAACTAAAATACAAAATTGAAATTAGCATAATTACATAGGGAATCAGGATAGCTAAATGTATTTAAGAATGAGAATATGTAGCCTAGTAGGTGAGACGTTTCAATCTCTGATTGTGTCGTGCGATCTGTCGAGTCTATTACTCTTACCTTGAATATAGAATAAATTAAACTAGAAATTCGGAATGTCAAATATATGATGGGCAATTAAACATAGTCCATCTATACAAGTTTTTTTTTAAATCTTTATTATTCTGAACTTTTACTCACTATATGTTGCGTATGAATTTTCTATACGAGGAACACTGTTATAGAAAAGCAATCTAATCAAGCTTTCTCCTTAGAAGTTAAATTATAACGACAATTTTTACGATATTTTGCTGTACAAGAAGTAAGGTAAATACCGCTATATATAATGACATGGAATAAAAAAAGAATTAGTATACATTGTGGTTTGTGAGCATTTTTTTGCAGCAATCTTCATAATATTTACATTGTAGAAAAACTAACGAAATCAATAAACAGTCGGCAGCAAAATTATTGAAGCACTAGCAATAGTTCCTACTTAAAAGATGGGCACCTAATACTGTTTTATTAAGAAATATTTGTCGAGTCATGATCTTAGTCTTATACAGTTCATAAAATAATAATTTGATGATAAAAATTAGCGATCAAACTACAACAAAAATATATGAAAAGGCGAAAAGGGTTGATGTGTGCTTTAATAATTTTGCTGCCGACTGTACATTATTCAGATAAAAAAAAAAAAAAAAAAAAAAAAAAAAAGGTTAATATTTGTAGAAAATCTATTCATTCGTGGTAAACTTTACCTTAACCTTTGCTGTAGTGGAAGTGAAGCAGGGAACAACTAAGGTTTTCTTTAATGGCTTTGGCTACAAATTTTACCTACTCATGTACAGTCGGTAACAAAAGTGTCCGAACACTAGCAATAATTCCTATGGAAAAAAAGTACACTTCATACGGTTCTGTGAAATAAATCCTTATCGAATCATGTTCTTAGATTGACTAAGAACAGGATTCGACAAGGATTTATTAACAAAATCGTATGAAGTGTACTTTTTTTACATAGGAATTTTTGCTAGTGTTCGGACACATTTGTTACCGACTGTACAAACATTCCTTTCAGTCTCAGACCACAGTTTAGAGTTTAGGTACAACTATCTGCAATAGCCTACAAAATGCACGAAACAAAAGATACGAGGAAGTGCAGTGTCCTAAAAGTTCATTTTTTGAACTTAGTGAGTTACAAGTGAAAATAGAGTACATGCCAAACAAGTGAATTTTTTTACAAGCGGTTGCGAATTAAAAAGTTCAAATAGCAGTAACACATCTTTTTCTCTCTGATAAAGTCCAAAGGCTAAAAACCCGGGAATTCCATCATCAGTGTCAATACTATTAGATTTTCAGAGATGCTGCTCCTGAATCGTTCCAAAAATAGGGAAATTATATAAAAAATCCCGTACTTTGGCGCAGTGTAATTTCAAATTTAACAAAAAACGTGGCCTCTTTCTGCCTGATTTCGTTTAAAAATTAATCCATCTAATCGATAGCAGCAGAGACATTCGAGTGCTATGTTTCTAAAAGAAATATTTTATACTAAATAGTACTGGTGTTACTTTGTATTCTGAAAACTACTCGACGATTGCAACATCCAGTGTTAAAGTGATAACTTAAAGTTTAAACTTACGTCACAATTTTAAGTAGCCATTTATTTTAGCTGTCATATGCAAAACCATAGCCTCATAAACTCCTGGCCTGTTGTGTGGCTCGGAAACTTGGCAACAGTTCCAGCGGTAGACAGCGCCACCTGGTTCAGATTGCGCGACTTTTTTATTCAACAGCCACCAAAAATTTTTAAAAGTGGGAATTGATATTCATAAAAGGCGAATACAATCAAAGAAACCTCGATTGTATATATCGTATATCACTTCTTAAAATTATTGGTGACAGTTGAATAAAAAAGTCGCGCAATCTGTACTAGGTGGCGCTGTCTACCGCTTAAACTGTTGCCAAGTTCCCGAGCCACGCGACAGGCATTTAGTTTAAGAGGCTATGGCAAAACTATCGATTTTGATTTCCTTGTTCACACTCTAAGCTTGAAAAGATAAGTTTTGCGCATTCTGAAGAGCTCAGTAATTTATTCAAAATTTTACTTAGATGCGACATATGGAAGTAATTGTATTACTATTTTTCGGAAGATCACCTCTTCAATCTATTTGGTAATCACGCAGAGAGATGACATGAAATTCTCAATTACTTAGCGTGTATAACTGCAGCTTTTGTTTAGCATATTGCGAATAATTGTTGTATAAGTATATTTTGAAAATCATTGGGTAATAATTTCATTAATGAATACTATTATCCCTTATCTTGTATATAATACACTAAATATTAGATTAATGCTTATCATAACAGATTTATGGTATATTTTTATTTTTTCTTTCATTAAAATAGGAAAGAGCATGTTTTCATTTAGTTCTAAAAATAATTTAAAGTTTACTGTGCTCTGCATAACTACAAATAAAACTTTTATTTCATTGCCTATTGAAAGTATAAATACAGGGAAAGTCATAGTAAAGTATTATGTGTTCATTAAAGTTCATGCATTTAAAATAAAATTAGTCCAAATTTTACAGTATTACATATGTTATTGTTAAAAGATTTTTTTAGTTGTAACACACTATTTTTCTATTCACATATAATATAAATATTGTTTGCGTTTACCAAATACATTTATAAGTGGCTATTTGTAGAAAGATGAAATCCAGTTTTTCAATAAATTTGAAGCTTTCAAATGTTTAAGCTGTTTATTAAAATGTAATAAAAAACATGAACTTGTATTGATCTAAAGATTAGAATCTCAAAATTACTAAATTTTGTCAGAGATTTTTTAAATAATTTATGCAGAGTTGCGAATTTTTCTAATTTCTTTCGGAACACTGTTTATACCCGCTTTTTTTAAAAATCATAACATTGTTTTTTGAAAAGTAATTTTTTAATCGTAATTATGCATTGAAGAAAATTACTCTACAAATAACTGTGGTGTAAAAAAGGCCAACTAACAATGCTCCTGCTAAATTAGAAAATGTTGACAAATTGATCTTATGTGGATAATGCATGTGGACAACTAATCAAGGAATGTTGCTAACATATTCAGCTTGTCAATAAAAAAAAATGCTACACTAAGTATATTTTATTATGGAATATAAATATTTATTTTCGTGAATGAATTTGCTTGGAAAAAGTGAAAAGTAGTATAAACCTAAGAGAAAATAATCAGCTTTGATATCTATGGTTTTTATTATACATATCATCTGAAGTAATTCCACATACTTTTTGATTTTCTAGTACACATGAATAATATAAAAAAAAGTACTTTTTATTTATACATGACACACATCAATGAAAAAAATGTAAGCTGACACAAAATTTTTCGTTAGAGAAGTTGAATTTTAAAAGTTACATGCTTGGAAGAAGGAAATTATAAAATTCATTTACATTCGATCACCTAGATTTAAACATTGGATGTTAATTTTTTTATAATCTAGAAATATACAACACTTTCAAAGCCTTAAATTTTAAGTTTTATATATTTTCTTATTATTTATAAGTAACTTCCAAAATACACATTCCTTTGTAGATTCACAAACCTTTTATAGTTCACATTAAAAGAATTCTTGAAACCTTTATAAATGATTATTTAAAAAAATTTCACGTATTAAATAGATTTTTCTCTCATAGAGATTAATTGAGACAATTCTGAAATTTGCAAAGTTGATTTTCAGTTGATATGTTTACAATCTGTACAAATTAGAAATTTATTGAAGTAAGCATTTTGCTTCTATACTTTTATTAAGCGTAAAGCATATAGTATGCATTTTGTGTATTTAGATAATGTAGCATATAGTACTTTTACGAGAAAGTGAAATACACTTAAAGTCACTTCTAAGCTGAGAATTTTACTTATATATTATTTAAGAAAACAGATTATTGAAATTTACAGGATAAGAAATGCTGGCTTTTGATTATATAGTGGGTGTTTCAAAAACTTTCATTTCGAAACATGTTTTTTAGTTTCCACTTATAGATTTCTAAATTTATTCATATATTATTTAAAAATAAATCTTATTTCTTTCTAACAGATGAATGAAAAGAGATTGAAATGCTAATTTTTAAGTTGTTCCTTATGCATGATAAAATTTGATTTAAAAAAAGAAAAAAGAAAAAAAAAAAAAAATGCTGGAATTGTACGTATTATTGTAAACGGCACACATTTGATAGTATAGGATTTAACATTTATTGACATAAAATCAACCACACGATCGGGTCATGTAGCTCCGACGACTAAAATCTTGTTCTGAAAACGTACACTAAAATTTTTTGTTGGGAAAATATTTATTTCGTCGACCGATTTCGTAGATTTATTTTGTCTTTTTTAACAATAATTTTGTGTAATTTACCAAACCAACTTGCTTATATGTACCAAAAGAATATGGCTGAAAGAACAGTCGCTGTCACTGGATACTCAGATAAGCTACAAAATTGTTTACAAAAATCGCTCTGTAAACCGACAACGGGTGACCGATGTGCTTTATTCGATTCTGGTAACAAATTTTTTTTTGAGGCTATACCAACAATAACATTTGGGCGATTTAACAAAATTGTTGTTGTACAGCCAAAAAAAAAAAAAAAAAAGTGTGTTATTCAAGTTTTTATTAAGACTTTCATCTAGTTTTTTTAATTAATAAGTATTTATAAAATATTCGCTATCGTAGAAATAAATTTGTTTGCTGAGTTGTTATTTGCACAACAACTGTTGACAAGTAAAGGTTTTCATTCAGGTTATTATTTAATATTTAATTTTAAAATGGCCTTAATTTTCATGGAAAAAATGAAAATAACTCATAATTTAAAGTCTTAATAGGATTCGTGCCTTGTAAATACTAATTCATGTTACATATTCATAATCTAGACCAATTCACTAGATTTGTTTTTTACAAATTCTATTAAGTGTATCAATTTCTGATCAGAATCACTTCATGTTTATACAATTAATAATTAATAGCTTATGGCCACTTTTGATACTTGAGATCTACAAACGTTATTTTTGTTACATAGAATTATTATTATTATTATTATTATTTTATAAATTATTATTATTTTTTTAATAGAATGCATTTTGTAGTTATAGAAGAGCTTCATTGCGTATATCTATTAGCGCAAAAGTGTAAGAGAGATATTAACGTGCCAATTATATAGTTATTTCAGTTTGTATTTTCCATTGGAAGAATAACCTAATTTTCAGGCAAAAATATCAGTCAAAAAATTGTTAATATGACACAGAATTATTTTCATTTATGTAAATTTAATAGCTCTAAATTCCTATTTTCTATACTTTATGTACATTTCTGAATTAACGATTGTATTATTATTTGAAATTTATAACAAAGGAACAACATAAAAATTCATATTTAATTATTTAAAAAATTGTTATTCACATGGTATTTACGAGTTACATATTACATAAATTTCGTTAATTTGGGAAAAGGTAAAAAATACATTAACTAATTAATTTGAGAACATATCAGTCTTAAATAGTGAAGAATATGACAGGAATGAGATTTCAGTTTCATATTTTTTTCTTTCTAACACTATTTGTATACAGAAATATTTATCGTATTTTTATAGTAATACTTTTTTAATTAAATAGGATTGTGAATATTTATTTAAAAAAAGGGGGTAGTAAAAGAAAGCACCCTAAAAGCACATTTTTACCCAGTACATACAACAGATGTCTCTTGGATGTCATTTCATCCTTAGGATAGCCTGAACATGTCCTAGTTAAAAGATGTGCCGATAGGGCAGAAATCTCATCCCTTATATGAGTTTGAGACCAATGTTTTTAAATAGCCAAGTATCTATACATATATTATTATTTATTTATTTTTAATATATAATATATTTATACAGAAAACAGTAAAAGGTGCAAATGGTCCCGGAGAACGTTGTTAACACACACTTGCCATACAAATAATACAAGAAATATGAACTGTAGGACTTTGTTAAGCAATGTGAAACATAAAAATAAGTTTGATCAAATGTGTTTTTCTTACAGTTTTGAATTCAGTCCTATTATGATTTATTTCGGTTTTTATTTCTATTTTAAGAGTAAAAGGGTAAAAATTACAAATCACAATTTGATAATTACAGATTTCCAGTACATAACATAAAATATTAGTCTTTAATTAATTAGTATTAAAGAAAATAAATTCTGTAGGAAATGCATTATGAAAATTTATATGTTATGTGTATTTCCTTCAAGGAAGTACAGGCCACTTAATGCAAATAATTTTTTGAACTTTAAGAATTTCTCTAAAAAGAGGTATAAAACTGAATATAAAACTGAATGAATCCCACAATTATTTGTAGCAAATTTTTATCAATTTCCCAATATAAAATGGAGGTGCAGATATATCATGATTACATGTATATTTTTGAGATTTGTTTTCATGATTTAAATGAAGATTATGAATACAAGTTATAGAACTTTATCTAAAATATTATAGGAACACAAATGAAGTCATTTGTTAACAAACTTAAAAGAATAGTGTATACCCAAGTGTAACGTATGCACGGAGCAAAATTATTCTCTTTAAATTATATATATATAGTATTTTGCAAAAAATGTGTGATTACTTTAAAAAAATCATAAAATATACTTCAAACTCTATACCTTCCTTTCTAATGTATTGTGAACTCATTCGAAGAACATTTCAAAATATCATTTATGAATTTTGTATGACTGTACCACTTTTTTAAATTAAAGAAATTAACTTTTTTCTGATATAAAAATGCACACATTATCAACACAAATTTATGTTTTTAAAATCCTTACGTTTACCAAAGTGGAAAAATTTCGATATAAATGCTTGAAAATTCACAATATTTACATTTGAATATGAATATTATATTCAGTTTTATACTTATAGATTATCTGTTAATTTTACTGTCTGAAAAAAAATATCATTTAATGTATTTTATGATACTTTTAATTTTATTTTATGAAAGCTAAAAAAAAGTATATGAGAGAGAATTTTGTGGAAGAAAAATTAATAATAATTTATAATACTTTCTAATAATAGTTGTAGATATAATGTAATCAGTTGAGGCTATAGAATGTTAAAAATGTGTTAAGCTAGAAAAATTTATACTGCATATGAATTGTTTGAATACATAATTCGCATGCTTCTATTTGCATAATTATTTTGCATAGCATTATTGAGAACTGTATTAGTGAATGTTGAATTGTTTTAGTTTATATTTTGCATAGGTGTATTTGCATAAATATTTTGCATAGTATGAACATTTTTTTTAAAATATATATTGCAATAGTATACTTCAACAACAGAAATCAAAATTAGCACACTACTGACAGAACGAGTTTCAGAAACATCAATTGGCAAACATCATATCAGTTGCATAAAATGCAAGATAAAAATTCTTCGTTACGGTAAGTCTTGTCAGTCCGAGGATATATCACCCATGTTGACTTATCAAGAGTGTATACTACTTGACCTCACATAAAATTATACAGGCTATACTTATGTCGATTAAAACAGTAGAAATCTTTGATATACAATACTTTTAAAAAACTTAAAACAGTCTCCACTAGTTATAAATTTGTTTCGAATTTCCTAAATGATTTAGAACTATGGGTACAATATACGGCACTAGGGTTAATCGACCTTATAGAATATCGTCTTCCCATGATATTCGGAAGAGGAAAATGCATCCAAGAGACCCCTGAATATGTCCAAGAGGAATGATGCACTATATTGGCTGGAAAAACTGCCTTGTTTAAAAATAGGTCAAGAAACCCTTTGCTGCATAAAGTCACACCATTTTTAATATAATTCTATTTGGATAAGAAACAATTAAAAAAAATTATTTAATCATAAAATTAATTTTACATTTTTAATTTTTTGTTTTCTGCTGCTTTTTTATGCACCCTATTGTCAAAAAGAGCGAAAATTAAGCACCCACCCTCCTCCCCAAAAAGGCCTCTCGAATTTTATTATTATTATTATTATTATTATTATTGAGAAGTCTTTGTGGGTATGTTCTCGGATGTCAAAGACTTATCGTAAATAGCTATAAAATAACACAAGGTGTCACATTTTTAAAGACATTATAATCATTTTTAATCTCAACCACAAACATAGATAATATAAAATCTTAACAATATTTATACAGATTTCGATGTCAACAGTAACGTTTTATGAAAATTAGAGTTTCAAGATTGGTACAACACAACTAAAATTAATAAAAAACAACATCAACATAATATACGTTAGGAAAAGATTATTGAGCATTACGTTGCGAAAATAAATATTATAGGAAATGTTATATTTTTAATTGACATAATTCAGAAAGTTGTTCTATAAATCATTTGATTTCAAAATTCTGAAAATAAGCATTCATATTTCTATGGAGTTACATTTAGAAGTTAAAAAAATTACTTAAAAGCTTAACATCATAAAAACCTGATAACTCCCTGATAAGATCAAGCATTATACACAACTGCACCTTGCTGCTACATTTGTATGCAGTGTCTGTTAAATAAAGTGATAAAAATTGATGTGATTTGGTAAAATAAAGGAATTTATGCATTAAAAGAAAATTTACATTATAATTGGATCAAATTTTGAGAGTTCAAGAATCCTTTCAGAAAAGGCTACCTTTTATTTCATTGAGTAACGAAAATGTAAATAAAGAGCAAAAATGGTGTGTTATTTAAAACAGCAGCTTATTTTATAGTTTTATAAAATTTTGACAAAAAAAAAGAAAATATAATTGTTGAATATAGAAATAATATTATCTCAAAGATGAAATTAGTCTGAAACCAATTTTTGTGTAATTCACACTAGATCTATTCGGCGGGTTCAAATATTTATATATATATATGCGTGTGTGTACTTGCGTCTTTTAAAGAAATACTCTTGTTATAAACTTGTAGCCGTGGTAAAAATAAAGGTAAAAAAGTTTGAAGACATACATTAATCATGCATTTATAACAAATTGTAGATCTTTACGAAAAAACAAAAGTCGTAAATATAAAATTTTAAGGTAGAATACAGAAATTTACAGAATTAAAATAAACATTTAGAGTAGGAGTATAAACATGTCCTTAAACACTAACGTTTTATTTGTGTGAAACAGAAATTTCATTTTCTTTTTCTCAAATAATAATAATAATAAATAATAATAATAATAATAATAAATAAAAATAAATAAATAAAAATATTACTTTAGGTGTAAATATTTAAGGTAATTTTAAAGCTATAATTTCAAAGAAATTTTCAAAAAATATAAACCTTTAAATAAATATTTTAATCCAATATATAGCATCCATAAATACAGTTAAGAAGAAATGAAATTTATTGAAAAATAAATTGGTTCTGGCAAAAAGTAAATGCAAAAATTTCTCGTACACTGAAACTAAATTTTTCAATGTAGCTATTCAACACAATGTAACGGGAAAAAAAAAAAAAAAAAAAAAAAAAAACCGTATGTATTAAAAATACAGGAAAAAAAAAAAAAAAAAACAATTTGACAAATTTATGAGAGGGGAATTTCACTACGGAGTGTTATCTACTTTTTTTGATAAAACTAACTAAAGAAGAAATGCGATATTATTCTATTTATGCATCAGTGGGCCTAAAACTTAAGATGTAGTTTTAAACAATAAAATAAAAAGGGTGTTTTCTGAAAAAACAAAGCATTAAATAATTATTTATTGTCTAGTCTAGCAATGTAATTTTCGATCAAAAGTGTCTCAGAAAGGAAATCTTACTCTAACATATCTAGAAAAACATATTTATGTAACATTTAAACTTATATATCAACTTATATAAACTTATCCTAACTATTACACATTTAGGCTTGTACAAATTAATTGAAACTGTATCGGTTACTTTAGTAAATTTTGAAATAATTTAATGAAAATTAGTGCATTGAAATGTTAGTTAGAAAAAATAATGCTGGAATGCAAAAAGGAATTTTAAGCATTTAAAAATTATATCAAGTATATTTTACTTTTCGAATTTCTATTTTTTAAGAAAAGAAATTTAAATTATAAATGTATTATAGAGATAATTTATTCAGAATTATGTATGTCACAAAACAAATTTTAAATTAAAAAAAAAAAAAAAAAATTAAAATAAGTCTTACATTTTTCGGAAAAATAACAGATTAAATAATTTTTCTTACAACATCCGAAATATTTTAATAACAAGACATAATTTAAGTTTCATACACCAAAACGTTTAAAGCTTAGTTTCATATTAGCATGGTTTTAATTATTCACAGAAAAATATTGTTTTTTGAGTTAATTCTTTAGGATTAAAAAAAAATATATTTACATGGCATTACATAATTAACAGAAGTAAATTAAACAATCATTTTAAATTGAATTAAAAAAACACGAGACAGAACTTTGAAGCAATTTGATAGCTTTTTTAGTTGTTTAATATGGTGTTTTTAAAGTTGATTTTATAAACTCGTTTTTTTTTCTTTTTCTTAAGAATAAAAATATTAATTTTGATGTAAACACTTAAGCCAATTATATACATAAATTTTCAATTTAAAAGAATTTTCCATAAAAGAAAATTGTTTACAGAAAACTTTTCATCCAATACATAGCATTTATTATAAAAGAAGGTAAAAATTAGAAGGAAATTATTAAGAAAGAAAAATTCAGAAGACTGTGTAAGTGCTTTAATTTTAACACGTGCAGCATTATTTTTGAGCCTGTTAGTTAAGCTTATTCATAAATACCCTTTTTTAAGTAATTGTTTTTACAACTTTTGATTTATAAAAACTTTTATAATCTGTGAAAATTTCAACATGATAAACTTATAAATTATATGTAAATCATTATTTTAATTATTGATAATTTTCGATGTCTGTTAGGTCAGTTTTTATAAATGTTATGCCAGTTATGCTAGTTGATCTCATTGGACTGCGAATTCATTTCTGTATTGCTTCATACGATTCAAAATTTACTACGTAAGAACAATAATTTTATATTTTTCAACATACTTGAAACATATAAACAATAAAAACTTCAGTGGCTGCATGATAATTAGGGCTAAATATATTATAACAATCAGAAACGGAGTTGATAATTACAAAAAGACAATGAGAAATTTTGTTTTATAATTTTTCTGTATTGAATTGTATGGATTGATTATTCTGGAAAATCGGACTTAATATTTCCATACATGTTTCTTTACGTGGACACTTACAAACTGCTATTAATTATGCTTCAAAATTTTTATTTATTTTAACTTATAATTTGTCAACCAGAAAACATGGCGCCTTCGATAGCCCTGAAGAAATGAGTTGTATCAACACTAATCAAGTTAAAAATTATTTTCAAATATCAAGTAACAGCATTTCAACAATTTTTTTATAGCTAATTTATTTTTGATTCGTTTATTTGAAATGTATTTAGTATTAATTTTTAGAGGCATTTGTTAAAGTTAAGGAAAAAATCAAGCTTTGGAACAACAACTTTGCTCATTCGATGGTTCAACTGTAACATATTCTTTTAAAAAGAGGACCTTTTGATAAGGCTAACATGCGCATTAAAGATAATAATTTATTCTCGTACAAAACGCTGCTGTTGCGCTCTCGCTACAATGTGTACTACGATTGAACGCGTTATTAGAAAGAGCGAATTAGAGCAAGGAAATTTTCTAATGGAATTGCACTAATCCAATGAGAAGAGAGAATTGTCAAAAATTGTAAAGCTGGAATGGAAAATTTGACCATTTTCTACATTTCCTACAGCAGGTTAAAGTACTTTAACAATATCTAAGTTTTATGCAATAACAACAACAATAATGATATAATAATAACATAGGGTGACTGGAGAGTTTCTAGAAATAGTTTATTTCAATTTTAGTAAAAATTTAGAAAAGGTTATTGAATGAAAAAAAAGAAATAAAAACAGTTGTATAAATTATAGAAAGTATATTAGCTAAAACTTATTGCTTATGAAAAAAATAATATAGTTGATTAAAAAACTTGTTTATGACATAATATAATAAATGAATTCATGATTTAAATATAGTTTTTAATATCAATTTAACTTGCATTATAATTATACAAATTCTAACAGTTCGTTTTAAATGCTTTATCAAAGTGTTACTTTAATTTTATTGCTATTTTAATGTTTCCTGAAGTTATTTAGAATAAAATTGTAGATATTCACACATTTTTCTGTTTAAAACTTTATCATGGGTATATGATAAAAATTTTTGGAATGTATGATAAGTTTTTCTTTCAGAAAAATATTTGATAAATTACATAAAAAGTGAAACATGATTAATACCATTAAATACGTTTAAGTTAAATTTAATGAAGTAAATTTATATAAATCATAAAAATATTATTATGAAATTACAGAAAACAATAACAGAGAATTGTGTCTATGAAAATTAGTAAGAGCTTATTTTATCCTAATTAACATAATTTGATTGTTATGAATATTCAAAATTTACAAATTAAATTAAATTTCAATAGAAAATACAAAAACATTAATTTATTTCCGAATTGTGAAAGGTATGGGAATGTAGAACTACAGCAAATTTTTAAAGGATTATTCGATACTTTTCTATTGCATTCCTCATCTAGTCACCCTATCATAACAAATATTATACTAAACGCCTTCTGTAACAATAGAAGGCCTATAAATGTGAGTTTTTTTAATCCTTTCAAGAACCGTGAGAAATTGATTTTCTCTGATCACTAGTTTGTGCAGCAAGGAAAGTTATCTAAATCTGAGCCATGTCTCTTCAAACTAACTAAAAGCTCTAAAATAAAATAATGCCCTATAAGGAAAGTTTTGTGAACAATTGCATTTGTGTGCGATAGATAAGTTATGTTAAAGAAAAAAAGCAGTTTCATATCCAACTATCTGAATTTTCAGACATCTGTTATTAAAAAAGCTTACTCATGACTGTACATTAAATTGTAAAGTGAAACACTGATCAGATGGTTCTCTTGATGTCGGATTGATTGATCCGAACTGAAGTTTGTTACTAATAGCATTCTTATATGATTGAATGTGCAACGCCTTTACCTCTGAAGCCCGGATGCAATTGTTAAATGATAGTTAAGGATGCAGGTAAGTAAATTATTTAAACAGCAAAAGTTTGAAAAAATGATAAGATGCAAATTATCATTATTTAGCTTATTCTAAATAATGTGTCATAATACAAAAGATTGGCGTCAAATACAGTGCAAGTTTTATAGGAAAAAGATCTATCTAAGAAAGAGACCATTGGTTCTGGAATTACAAGAAAATATAAGTTGCAGAAAATAGTTTTAAAATATTCACATAGAACAGCCGTGCATTTTATTTAAAAATTCATCAAATACTTTTGTTTTTTACTAAATGATGAAAATAATTTAAAATAAACATAAACGAATAAAAAAATAAAAGCTAACATAATTATTGATAATAATTACAAAAAAAAAAAAAAAAAGTGTTAAACATTATATATGAGTATTAAGTTTAAATGTCAATAAATTAAATATTCCTATTTAATAAGAAATCACACTATACATTATACAAAAATTGATGACAACATTAGTAGTGAGAGACATAAACGGACAAAGGCTCTTTTGGAAGACCAATGATATTGGAGAAAAGGAAGGAATAAAGGCAAATACTGTTCAATTTATATATCTAATCTTTTTTTAAAGCGGTTAATTTTAATATCACGATTGATAAATTTCCAGTTAATTATTATTTTTTTTTTTGTGCGTTTTCGTGCGATTCTAAACAAATAATCAGTGAGCAAGATGGCACTAAAAATTTCTAAGCAAAATATTTAAAGTAATTAGCACACATCTATTAATTTTAAACTGACAAATTTTCCGAATCGTTATATTTACTGTAGAAAATATGCAACTGCCAAAGTATTAAAGAATTGATTTAGATTTATTAAAGAATTGATTTAATTAGATAATTATGGCATTAACCATACGTTTACTATAAACGCAAAAAAAAAAAAAAAAAAATAAAAAAAATAAAAAAAAATAAAAAGCTTTTCTAAATAATAAGATAGAAAAATTTAAATGGTAAAATTTAGCATTCAGAAGAATTCTGATATCTTTACAGAGCTGAATGGTGTAGCGTTTGCCTTAGAAAATCTCTAAAAGGTAAACAAACGGCTTTTAAAATGATTATAAATTCTAGAAAGAATATCACTTATGACGGTGTTTGCGATGTATTTGTATAATATTACACTAATTGGTAATTTTTAAAATTTTCATGCTATTTTTTTTCCTTTTGATTTATGTCTGTGAAGAACTAGAGGAAATTCATTTAATAATGTCTTCCTTCAAAGCAAATTTCAAATTCTGAAAGATTATGAATGAAAATTCCTCTTTTATATAACCATCAAAACTAAAAAAGGTTTGACTTAAAAAATTCAAAAGCTGAAACGTATTTCGTGAATAACTGGTATAACGGAACAACTTATTACTCTAAATGAAACATGCTTTGATGTGAAAATGATCCAAAACTTCATTAGCTTACTCCAATGTCATACGAAGCGCATTATACAAAACCCCCATTTTTCCCCTGTTATCAGAAATAATTCTCCACATTAAATCTGTGCTGTTGTACTCGATGAAAGTACCAGAATACTTTTTCTAAGTTGTTGATATCTTCTTTGCATTTAACATTCTTTATCTATAGTTAAGACTGAAAAAAAGTTTCTATTTCTGAATAGGAATTTTCAGTAGGAATCTGCCTTTGATTTTACTTAAACTATCATTGTTTTTTGCAATAACCTAAACGTAGTAAATAGCGGTTAATAAAATTTTGCTCATTTTGTCTAACATTCAGCATTGTTTCATTATATTGGGGAAAGTAAGCAAATGTTTTGCTTAGAAATTTATGTAAACATGTATATTACAGATTCTGCAATTTATGTTAACAATGTCAATGGATATTGAAAGGTCATGGCGCAAAAAATAAGACCTGTTTCCCTGCTGTTGAACTGCTTGCTCTTAGTGCCTCTATCTTAAAATAAAATAATAGCTGCTTTTAAAACGTCAGATAACTTTGCTTTGACACTTGCACTCGTATTTCGTTTAAGAAGATCACGGGAGTTATCCCGCATTATCTTGTGTTATTTTTCTTTTCAATAGGAATCAATGTTAACAAAAGAAGGCATCTCTTAAAATTTACGATTATTGACGGCGAGTAAATTTGAAATGATTGCAATTTATATTTTATTTTGAAGCAATTTTAAAATAATAATCATAATGTGTAGTTTTGTTCTTATTTAGAATTTATAAAAATTTTCAAAAAGATATTTACAAAATTTATAAATTATCATTTATTTAAATAAAATTAAAATTAAAGAAGAATAATTTTTGAATAATTTGGATCAAACATAAATGTGCTACTTTTTTAAAAGCAACGTTATATTTATGAAAATATATAGATGACAAATACATGGTAGATAAATTTATTTTTCTCTATGTATGATATTTTCATGGAAGTTTTAATAAGAAAGTAATGTTTCCAGTTTCATTTAATTCGAAAAAAATCGTTCATATACGTGCAAAGTACTTTAAACTCCTGTCCTATGATACACTGACTGATCTGGAAACTGACATTTTCTTCTATATAAAAATATGATTCTTTTTGCTAAGTTTGATGAATCAGTGTCTTCATTCAAAAGTTATCTGACTCAGAGTGAAAAATGACAAGTTAAATAAAAAATGTAAGTTAGTATAATGTATATTTAAACTGCAAAATATTGTAATACGATCTTTTCCAATTTCCTGATGTCTGAAGGAATGAAACAAGGAGTTAAAAAAATAACCTGAACGTGTTTCGTTTTGCATCGAGAAAAAATTTCATTTGTTAGTTAATAAATCAAACACTTCATAGTCTCATGTGCTTCACTGTAAGGCACCTAAAGTGTTAAGCAAAATTTGCTTTTTATTATTCAAACAAAAACGCATCATTCCTTTTGTTATTTTTATGATCTAAAGCTTATCTTTAATTGTGACTATGTAAAGAAATGCGTCACCATGGCTGCTAATAATTTCATTTCCCCTTCTATAAAAAGGCATTCAAAATAATAATGCATTGCACCAATACAGATATAGGCACATGCGTTTACTGTATCCTCATATGCTTACGAATTCCCCTCTAGAAGAGCTTATAGGGAAAGGAAAGGAGGATGCGAAATGTCAAAAGAGTAACTCATTTTTCAAGATGGAAACATACTCATACATTCTCTTTATCGCAAATTTGAAAAAGAATTGCTAGTAAAATCAATCTAGAGCCATTTTATGTGACATTTCTCAACCTCACATTTCTATTTATAGCATAACAGTAAATGTCAGTGCAAGCATTTCCAGTAGCATCCAGAGTTGGCACTTTGTTCATTTCTGCGCTAGTCCTAGATTTGAATAGAGCATTATTATCACACGGCAGTCTTCCTATAGGATTGAGGTCAAGACAAGTCTGAAGCAGGGGAGTTATCCCTGAAGTATAACCAAATAGTCTTCCCAGCAACTAATACTGCAGAATGTGCAAAAAAATATACTCGCAGAGGAAGAATGCAAGTTTGATGTCACTTGTTGATCCCAGTGGTACACATATATTTGCTGAGAAAGAGCTTGTGGAACACCTCGTTCTTCTCAGGTAATGGCAGTACTCTTTGGATAACGACATCTCGAGATTTTGAAAGATCACAAAATAGTATTAAATACTTGCATGTTTCTTGTTATATTCTCATCCTGAAAAAGAATAAAGTTTGTATATTTAGATCTAAATGTTCTTTATAAAATATTTTAATTCATCTATAGATTATGTAATTAAAAAAATATATTGATGGATTTTTAGTTTGAAGTTAGTGAGGTTTATGTTTACCATTCTTTATTACTCTATTGCATTATTATGATATAAAAGGATATTTTTATAAAAGAATATATTTAATTTCAGTTTAGATTGCTGAATTTTCAGTTTATTAATCATCTTTTTTTTTTTTTTATAAAGAATTAGAAATTTCAACATTTCACAGTTGCAGCTGTTGTAACACCATTTTCCAACTTACAAGGAAACATTAAAAAGATGTCGTCTTCAGAAAATATTGAAAAAAAAAAGTGATTCTACTCTTCATAATACACCAGGAAGAGTAAAAATTATCGGCTGAAATGAATTACAGCGACCACAAAAAATTATCAAAATTAAGCATATTTGGCGATTTAGCGCTGTTAGGCGTTCAGTTCGCTAGCACCGAGATTGCCGTGTACGAACAGAACCGTGTTTTGTTTCTCCGCCAAGTGCTCAAAATCAATCGCCTAACAACGTAAAATCGCCAAATACGCTTAATTTTGATAATTTTTTGTGGTCGCTGTAATTCATTTCAGCCGATAATTTTTTTCACTTTCTTCTGTTTTAGGAAGAGTAGAATCACGTATATTTTTTTTTCAATATTTTTTGAAGACGACACCTTTTGAATGTTTCCTTGTTAGCTATTTGACAAAGAATTAAAGAAATGTTATTTTTGGAGCACTGATGTAAGTTTATATTGTAACTGTAGAAGAGTATTTATATATTCATATATATATTTGTTTATTTTAGTGTATGCAGATTGTTTAATTATTTATATAATTTTAGATTACATTGACAATAGTGCATAAACAATGCCCAGATTTTGGTAAATCAGTATTAACATTGAATTTTGATATCATTTTTTGAAGAAAATAAAAAGAAGTAATTTGTGGTGGTATGCAAATTTGTAAGATAATGCACTAGCTAATGTGAATTAGGGAGATAATATATAATTTTTATAGGAAATTTTGGTACAGAGCTCGCGAAATTTATCTGAGAAAAATGAATAGCACGTACATTTCTTCTTATATTTATGAAGTCACTCAATGTTTTTCTAAAAACTGAACTAACAATTCAATGGGGCACCATTTATGGGTTTTTCAAAGGACCATTCTTATAAAACGCATAGCTGAAAAAAATGTGTAACCGAAAATTTATTTTAGCACACTAATACATATAAAGGTGTATATGTATTGTATATCATATAATAATAAAAATCTAATACATTTCCATCACTTTTCTTTATATCTGTTCGATTAAGATAACTTTAAAATGAAATTTAAAATAATTTATCTAATAATCAATAATAACAAATTATTTAAATTATTCACAATTCTATTTAATCTTTGTACGGGAATATTCAATATTTTTGCTAATTGGACTCTGTTTAATGCACTATTTTTGACCATTTCTCTTAAGATGTCGATATTATCTTTGTTTTTACGGGAAGACGATATTTTTAACAAGAAATTAATAGAAAAAGAAAACTTTGTCTCTTCAAAAGTAAAATATCAAGTGAACACGTTGAAGAAGAAAATCTTCGAGTACCATATTCAAGACTATTGTGCAGAAATCATTTATAAATCTGCAAGTTTACGAAATTCCTGTAAAGTTTCGGGGATTCCTTTTATGTTAAACCCTTTTTCTGTAAAAGCAAAAAAAGGGGAGAGTGGAAAGTCAAAGAAAGAGGTCACTTTCTTTTCTCTCAAAGAAATCCCGAGCAGTTGTATAACTGTCAATCAACACTGTCCCCAATCCCTTGTTTTTGTATATTCCTCTAAACTTTCTTAGGTTAACAATTCACATTGCACTCAGTAGTATAGCTGTAAGAAAAAGTAATCAGAAAAGGTAAGGAAAAAAATGTAGAGCATTTTTTAAACTTTGAAATGAATTTCAAACTTGAGATTTTTATAGGAAAAAACGTATAAATGAAATTAAGAATTTACTCAAGTCGTATAAATGAAAGATTTTAACATTAGAATACATTGGGATGATTTAGGACCAAAGTTAAAAAACGTATAAATGAGAAAAACGCATAAACGTGAAACGTATAAAAAGTGGTTCACTGAAATTGTTAACGAGATTATGCGTGACACATTTAATGTACCTATTCTAAGTCCTAAACTGTTACCTTTTTTTTTCTTTTTTTTTTTTTTTTTAATAATGCAAAATTAAGAAGATGATAATTTAATATAATATTTTCTTCTCCATTTTCAAGCATCCATAATTATAAGACCTTTCAAGATTTTGCTGTTATTTTTACCTTAAGAGAATAAATATCTCTTTAATAGCTATCTCTTAATAAATATCACAGATGAGTATGAAAATTTGTCAACTACTTGTTGACAAATGCTTGTTGACTTTTAATTTGATTCATATATAATTAAAAAAATTATTTTGAACGGATTTTAGTTAAAAATGCTTTGACGAAAAGAACTTAAAAATATTGAAATGCGACAAGTGTGATTTTTAAGAGTAAAGGCAATTTTAATTCAATGCATAGCTAAAGAAATTTGAAGATCTAAAAAAGCTGGACAAAGTTGGATCAGATTTGAAACAGATGTTTCGGTACAAAAAGAAATCTTTTCCAAAATCAGAGCTGTCTCACAAAGATCGAAGACGTATAATCAATCTCTTTGCTTTATAAAAGATATCTGCTGCTGAAATTGCTTTTAAATTTGGTAAAAAGTTAGTTCACTTTAATACTTATATTGCTATAGTTGGCGAGCTTCCAACTCTTCCTTGCAAATTCAAAATAAGTTACATGTTTTTTCAAATTAGTGTATAAAAATTGTCTTAAACAAAAATGTAAATTTTAAACCAATTTTGGAAAAAAGTTAAAAACTGGCTATAAATAGTTATGAGTTCATAGTCCAAAAATCTCTAAGCTATGTTGAAAATTAGAAACTTTTTTTTTTTTTTTATAATTAAAACGCTTTTTTATTTATTTATTTTTGTATTTTATAGAAATTAAAAATTTTTCGTGAACATTTACACGCGTTATAAAAAACTGGAATCGCACAAAATATGCCAAAATGAATGAAAAAACAAACATTAACCTATAAACATAAGAAGAAACTGGGCTGAAGTGAATTAGAAGTAACGTGGACAGATAAAATGATGTATTTTCGGATGAATAACGGTTTATTTTGGATTGAATAAAAGGTTTTAAATATTATTCACAATATTTCAGGACATCAAAAGTAAAGGCACGCGTTGTAATGACGGAAAAGGAGCAAGAGTTTTTGAGGCGGATCATTGATGTTCTAGGACGCAGTTTCAGGTTTCAGCTAACGGTAAAACGAAATCAGCAGTTGTGCGTTGTGCCTACTAATATAAACATTGAGAGTGCATCTTCAAATAGTAAACATGTAACTCTTAGCATATTGTTCACTTTTAGATGGTAATAAGTTTTTTTGAACAAGATGTAGGTTTTTACTCTATTCGTAGAGCATTAAAAGTAGTTTAAAGAAAAAAATCCCCAATCCTTTAACATATTTACCAAATTTCCCAGACCTACACTGTTAAAAATTTTGTCCTAGGTTGAACGAAAACATGGTGCACAGTAGCTGCAACCATGAGATGGGGAAACCTTTTACCATGATTTGGTACTTGGTTCTACCAAAGTTTGATACTTTAGTTGTTGTAACCATAAGATTGTGTGATCTTTTACCATGATATGGTGCTTTTTTTTAACAAGTACCACCAAATCATGGTATAAAGTTGCACCATTGCATGGTTGCAGCTACTGTAGTGTCAAGTTTTGGTTCAACCTAGCATATTGCAACAACATTTGTACCAAATTTTGGTTCAACCTTGAACTAAAATTTTTTACAGTGTAATATAGTTAATTCATATGGAAATTTAGAGAATGATAGCTATGCAGCATGAAATGTTACTGATCATAAATATTTGAAAAAAAATTGTTGAAACTATGTGAAACTGAATAGCCAATTGCGACCCAAGAGAAATGGTGGTAAATTTGAAAAGAGAAGGTTTATTTTCAAAGAAAATTCAAACTAGAGCTATTCTCAAACATCGTGGATAGTGAATAGAAGCAAATCGTGTAACACGGCATTTATACATAAAAACATTTTCATAAAGTGCGAATGACCTTCTTTATCATGCTGCCGGTAGTCTACATCAAAGGAGCTGAATTAATTTAAACTGAGATTCTGTTCCTTTTGTTCATAAGAGCTAATTATCGACCATTAGAGAATGGATGCAATTATTGAACGTTCTAAGATAAATATTATGTCAAATTCATTGGAAAAATGTATGAACTATGGACTTTTTTTTTTTTTACTATCTTGACATATGTAATTCACTTTTAAACCACCCAATTTTAACTTCAGTGACTGTTACCTCTCAAAACTTTACAATAATAATGTGTTATTAGTATTATTATTTTAAATAATTATTTAATTATTTAATTATTTTGCTTTTTTTTTTTTTTTTTTTTCAAACTCTGTATCACTATGAATATTTACAACCAAAAACATATGTTTTTATGCGATATAAAGAAGACATATTCGGATTACAGTATTCTGTTTCAATTTGATTAGTTTAATTCAGCAATTTAATTTAACGTCTTATTCAAATTTATTTTTCTTTATTTTGATCAGATAATTTGTATGTATGTTCCTAAAATTATGGGAACACATGATTACTGAAAGATTCTAAATAATTTGTACTTATTTGAGAAAGAGATGATTTTATTTTTAATATTCGAAATAAATAAAGTGCTTATAACATTTCAATTTCTGTTCCATATCTCATTATCAAATCTATAAAAAAATGAACATTTATATACCAGCTTTGATCGAGTCGTTTGTTTCTATTTCACACTTACTTTGTAAAGTTACCCATGACTTTAGACAATTGATAAAAAAGAAAAAAAAAAAAAAAGAATTCAGATTGCATTTACGATTATAAAAAAGCTACCACAGAATTAGCGTTTAAAAATAATAAGTACAGTAGGTAACAAAAGTATCCGAACACTAGCAAAAATTCCTATGTAAAAAAAGTAGAGTTAATACTGTTTTGTTAAATAAATCCTTGTCGAATCATGTTCTTAGACTGACTAAGAACATGATTCGACAAGGATTTATTTAACAAAACAGTATTAACTCTACCTTTTTTATATAGGAATTTTTGCTAGTGTTCGGATACTTTTGTTACCGACTGTACAAAACTTTGAATAAACACCATAAAATGTAAGAAACTCGCAACAATTGTTTCGGGTCGAAAGAAAACATGACCTTGTTTGCAGCACTCGTGCCTACTTTGTTCACCTGACGAAGGGTCGTGTTTTATTTCGACCCGAAAAAAATTGTTGCGAGTTTCATGCATTTTATGGTGTTTATTCAAAGTTTTGTACTTATTATATTTGCGATTTATTTATTTATTTTATTTGGTAGAATAAATGTTCTGCATAATTCCCTTTGTTGAGGCTCCAGAATTTTTCAAATATGTTATCGTGTATATTAGGAAGCAGAAATAGTAGGATTCACCAATGAACATTATAGAATCCAAAACAACGCAATGTACAAAAATATTTAATGAAGTTGTTAGCGATTATTAAGGAAATACACCGAAATTAATGCCATCATTGTAGTTCAATCTCTTTCAGACGATTGTACTTTGGAATATCATACTTCCGCGAGAGCCTTTAAAAGCCTCTGAATAGATTTCAGGATAACAGATAAGGAAGAAAAGGTAGGACACTGATGCTAAAAAGCAAACCAATGTGATAATAAGCAGCGCTACTAGGAATAACAAAGGGGAGCTAAGAACTTCTGCATGTTGTGGTTGTATATATACTCTATATAAATAGTATCTTTGGTCGGAACACTGACATTTTTAAATTTCGCAAATAGTACTAGGTTTGTAAATAAAGAAGTTTTCTTTTTTTTTTCCTTTTTTGAAATTTATTATATTGCAGAGTTGCCAACTTTTATAATTTATTCGGGAGCATTCTTAACCCCACCTTCTTTTCTGTCCCAGAAATTTTGTAGAATATTTCTCTTTAATATGTGAGAACGATTAAATAAGAAAAAAATTTTTCTTGAAAATTTCCCGTACGAAAGATAGGCGGGACTAACAAATAACAATGCTCGGAATAAATTATTAAAGTTGGCAACTCTGATATTGATAAAAAAAATATTTAAAAGATTCGGAGCTATTTTCATTTTTAAGAAATCAATTTTTTTTCACAATATTGTCAAACTAACAATGTATTGTCAAACGCATTCTTGCTCAAACACAAACAAGAATTACAAGCTGTCATTCTTCTCTTTTTCAACATAACTACTATCATTAAATATTTGACATTTGCTGTTTTAACTAATAATAATAATAAAAAAAAAGCATTAATTTTAAAACGTATTTTTGCTGGATATATATTTTCAAAACGTACATATTTAATATTTATTACTCGCTTTTTAAAATAAATATCGTTTAATGTTCAGATTTGTAAACAATAATAAAGCTTAAGTGCTGCCAAAAGAAAAAAATAGATGTAATACAATTAAGATGATCAATTGTGAAACCCAGGAAGTTCGAGAAGCTTACAGTCATTGTCCATAGAGTCACTGTAGTCTCAATTTGGTTACCATAAAATTGTCTGTACTCTCACGAGTACACTGTAGTACGAGTCACTGTAGTCTCAATTTGGTTACCATAAAAAAGTAATTTATGGTTTCAATAGCTGTTTCTATGCTTATGAAAACTAATTCTATGATTTGATTTATGAGTTATTATTTGACTTAAGTTTATCACTGGCCTTTAGACGTTTCTGAGGGCTAATAAGATACTTCGTACATGATAAACTATTGCCAAAAATCTGAGTGTAATCCCTGACATCCTTAATAGCTATATAAAAACCACATGTTCGTAGTCGGTAACAAAAGTGTCCGAACACTAGCAAAAATTCCGATGTAAAAATAGTACACTTCATACGGATTTGTTAAATAAATCCTTGTCGAATCCTGTACTTAGTCAGTCTAAGAACATGATTCGATAAGGATTTATTTAACAAAACCATATGAAATGTACTTTTTTTACATAGAAATTTTTGCTAGTGTTCGGACAATTTTGTTACCGGCTGTATCTGAGCTATCAGTACATCACACATTTGTAATGTTTACAAATTGTCTCAAGGAAATTTTACTAAAAGCCAACCAAAACAACGAAAGATAATCAAAAGGCAATCTTTACAAATCAAAAGAAAGGAAATTTAATTACATAATTTTTTTAATTACTTATTAATGCAATTAGTGAATAATAAAAGTTTAATCGCATTGTATATTTTAAGTGAAAGAAATACTAAATGAATTAACAGACTCACTCTTTGACAAGAATCCAAGAACTCTTCAATTGTAACAACCCCATCTTTATTAAGATCTAATTTCTGCAAAAACATCAAGAAAATCATTAAAGATTTTTTAACATGCATTCATTAAAAAACTCTATTTAAAATTATACAAAATTTGAATATAAGAAAGACGCATCATTAAAAAAATGTTATTAAATTGCGAGAATTCATTTTTTAGATTTCCATATTCATTTTCATATGTTTTCGTTATTTCTATTTTAAATAGCTGTATTTACAATGGGTGGTCATTTTATTAATTTTTTTTTTCTATTTTGAAATATCTCCAATTTTTTAAAGCAATACTAGAACAATATTCTTTTAACTTCAAATATGAAGAAAAAAAAATCCTTGACTCACGATTTTAGAAAAAAAGTGTAATTAAGGGACCAACAAGAAATTGAAGAAGACAACAATATTTTAGGTTACACTTGGTATCCTAAAAAGATGCAAATGACTTGTACAGGCTGCAGCAAAAGTATCCGAGCACTTGCCAATAATTCCGATGTCAAAAAGGTACACTTAAAACTGTTTTGTTAAATAAATCCTTGTCGAATCATCTTCTTAGACTGACTATGAACATGACTCGATAAGGATTTATTTAACAAAGCAGTATTAAGTGTACATTTTTTAGACAGGGATTATTGCCAGTGCTCGGATACTTTTGCTGCCGACTGCAATTTTAACGCATGATTTCATACAATATTTATATGTAATGTATTTTTGTAGGAATAACATGGAAATTTAAATTGTTATTTCTTTGCAAGTTTTTTTTTTTTTTTTTTTTAAATAAAAAAAAAAAAAGGTTTTATCCAAATTTTTCGAAATATGCAGAAAAAATTGACAAAACGTTAGTGAAACGTTATTCTCAAATATAAAATATATTCTCTTTTAATTTTCATTACGATATGCGTATCTCTAAAAAATTTTTACTGTGCTTGACTTTTCTATTACATAGGGTAAAAGTTAGATATAAGTGTAATTTCTGTTAAAATTACCAGGTCAGAATAGTGAATTACCAAGAAAAAAAAAATGTGTGACTGACATCTAGACAACAAATTGTGGCCTGATCAAAATAATGAGTATAGTGTGTTACTATTATTACTTACAGACTTTGAATAAACACCATAAAATGCAATAAACTGGCAACAATTGTTTCGGGTCGAAAAAACACACGACCCTTCATCAGGCGAACAAAGTAAGCACGAGTGCTGCAGTCAAAGCAGACACGTTGACATATTAAACAAAATTATTACATAGGTTGAAAGCTATATACATTGGACAACTTTTTTCAAAAGTTCATTTGAATAGAGAAAAAATTAAGTAAATTGTCGTCAAAAGAACGATCTAGATTTTAGATATTTTCCAGAATTTAAATTTCATAAAGGGTTTTTCACATGCTGCGTATTTAATTTGAAAATCTAATTATTTTAACCACGTTAAAAAAGTTCTTTTTTGTGATAAAACTTTTATATAAACCTTTGTGATAAACCTTTTATAAACGCACAAATCTTAGTAAGTAAATAAAAATATGTTAGAGCTATACAAGCCTATTAGGCGTTTTTCACAAAAAGGAACTTTTGCAAACAAAAAAGAACTTTTGCAATTGAATTTTTACAATTTTTGCAATTGACTTTTGAATTTTTACTCTATTCAAATGAAATTTGAAAAAAGTCGTGCAATATATCTAGCTTTCAGCCTATGTAATAATTTTTTTTCTATCTTTCACGCATGCGCAGCAAAAAAAAAAAAAAAAAAAAAAACTATAAATGTTTATATCTTAGCGAATATTACACGTGTGAATTTTATGTTTCAAAATAATGTTCCTTTAATGTTTTGTCAATTTCTTTGCAAGTTTTATAAAATTTTATCAAAATCCATTGTAGTTATAAACAAAAAAACTTGCCAAAAAATTTAATAATTTTTGAAAAAAAATTCTATTTGCCGAAATAATTGTGTAATTCCCACAACAAAACATACAAATATTGTACATTGTATGAGCAACGATGTGTTAAAGTTACAAGTCGTTTGTAGCTTTTTATAATACGGGTTGATCGAAAGTATTTGCGCTTTTCTTCAATTTCTGGTTGATCCCCTAATTGCACTCTGGGCTAAATTGTTAGTGGAAAATATGAGTTTTTAAGTGTTCTTTGTTTGTCTCATGTTCCAAACCATTTTTTACAGTATTTTTTCAGAAAATCGAAAAAAAAAAAATTCTAAAATTTAATCTCCCACTGTTATAAATATTGTATATGGTAAGTGAAATCATATATTACGTTAAAGTTACAAGTCATTTGTAGCTTTTTATGAGGCAGGGTAATCCAAAAAATATATTTTTCTTTTCAATTTTCTGTTGGCCCCAGTGGCGTCGCGTGAATGACGTTTTTGGTCCTCAGTGGCTGGAAACAGTGCATTGTAATGGAATATGTACTTATCTTATTGGTTGATTAGCCTTTTTTATAGAGCAACGTAGGTATGACGGCATTCCAACAGTCAATCAGATGAATGAACTTTCCATGATAACTAACTGTTTCTAACCACACATATGGAGATGACCGAAACGTCACTCACGCGTCGCCACTGGTTGGCCCTCTAACTGCGCTCGTGACTAAATCATAACTGGAAAGTTTGAATAAAAAAATGTTTTTTGCATGTCTGAAGTCAAAGGGCAATTCGACCAGCATTTCCTTATAAAACAGATAAAATATGAAAAAAAAAAATCTCTAAGAAAATTATTACTTAGAGTATGACTAAAACTTGTGTGTTTAATTCTTGGACAAGTTTTATTTACGCTTTAGTTATCGCAACGCGTCTACAGAAAGCATTTTACACGTACTTTGTACGTCTGCTTTTCAGAGAATCTGAGAGTTACACCATTTGTCGGATAGAATTTCTACGAAAAAATAACCGAGAAATCTAGCTTGGAGAATTTGCATAAAAACAACCAAGAATAAAATTTTCAACTATACTGAGCCTCAAAATGAAGGAAGCACCGGTGTTAGTTTGTCCACTTTCTTTTCTAAATTTTTTTTAAAAATTGCAACTCTTCATTTTAATTTTTTTCAATTTAACACTATCAGCGTACATTCAGGAAGAAGTCACCATGGTAAAACTTGAAAATATTAATTATAAGTATTAATTTAGAAGCTCAAACTGGTACCAAATCACTTAGGCCAACCTGTCCGGATTGCAGTGTAAGTTTTCCCACGTCACATGTTTAATATTCTGATAGTGTACAGGTTAAAAAAATGATCAAAATTTATATCAAATCTCAATTTTTATATCATGTGAACGAAAACACAATATAACCTAAAGAAAATCATTAATACAACATTTCCCAATGACGCCATGAAATTGCAAAATATGCAGGAAAAAATTACTTAAATGAAAGAAATAATCAATTTTAAATTATAAATAGAGTTAATTGCTTTTATTGATATAATTTTGAATGAAGAGAAACATGAAATATAACTTATGGTTCATGTACCTAGGATTTGCACGTGGTATATTGAGGTAATTGTTCTTCCGGTTTAGTGCTTTCGAATGATTTAAGACAGTTAAGACACAGATTGTCCTGGTACTCTTCATTTTCGCCCAGTACATGTATCTTGTTTTTACGTTGCCGTTCGGCTTTCCTGATTTTTTTTCTAAAAAGCGTTCCTTTTGAAAAAATTCCTTTTTTTTTTTCTTTTTTTTTCTTTTTTTTTTTTGTAGCAAATTTTCTTTCCCCTGTTTTGCCTTCATTTGCTCTTCCTGCAATGCTTTTTTGACTGGCGTAGACTGGTGTTCTTTGACAGTCAATACTGTAAAATTCCATTTTCTATTTTGCAGAAATTTTTTCCTGGTTTCTGCTCTCAGAAAAAGGTCGTCTGCAGAAGAATCGTCTGCGTCGTCTGCAGAAGAAAAATAATTTTTACCAAGGCTTTTATTTGAGAATTGGTTGATATATCAGATGGCCTTGAAAGAGAACGCGTTGAAATAAATGTCGAAATTGGAATGGTAACTACAGTGGGTTCTGATGGGGAATTTGCATTAGGTCAACCCGTGATATACGATGGCATAAAATCTGTATCTGTTAAAACATCAAGAGCCACAGATGCAATGTGGGTAAGCGGAAAAAAACATTACTTCATTAAAAAAGAAAAAAAACTTACTCGAATATCCACAATTTCAAATAAACTGCCCTAATTATATAGTTATCAAAATTCCAACCCCCCTCCTCTCCCTCGATCCAAATTCTGGTTCTTCCAATGTGTAAATAAAATTATTTTGGAGAACTTTTGCGTTATATTTTGGTCTTGGAGATTCTACTGGGCATGTTAGCTCGCCGGACGAACAGTCGGTAACAAAAGTCTCCGAACACTAGCAAAAATTCCTATTTAAAAAAAGTACACTTAATACAGTTTTGTTAAATAAATCCTTGTCAAATCCTGTTTTTAGACTGACTAAGAACAGGATTCGACAAGGATTTATTTAACAAAACTGTATTATGTGTACATTTTTTATATAGGAATTTTTGCTAGTGTTCGGAGACTTTTGTTACCGACTGAACGTGCTCCATGCAAAATAGGCCAACTAGCCCCATATAGTAATTTTTACTTTTCATAAGGCAAGGAATTATTTTGAAAGCATTTCAATAAACAAATACATTCTACAATAACTATGAACAATTATCCTTTCGAAGACAATTTATTAAAATATAAAATATAATTTACAAAGAAATAAAAAACAATTATTTGTAAATGAGGAAATTTACTCGCCTTACCTACCAAATTTTTAAAAATTCTCTCTGGTTCTTTAACCCTTTGCTGGTCTATGAACAATAACATTCTAAAGCACTCTAAACAGTGTTGCCAAATTTAGATTCAATTATCAACAATAATTTTGTGAAGTGATATTTAATATACATAATGGTCGAACAATCTTCGAAGTGATTGGCAGCCGTTAGAGTTAAAATTTTGTGGTGGAAATTGAATAAAAAAGTCCCTAAATTTGTTAGCACTGACCAGAGGAGTGGAATTAAATAGGACCAGCAAAGAATTAGTGGACGCTAATTCTTCAATGAGACTGATGTGGGAGAAAGAATACAGAACAATACATACCCTGGTTTGAGTAAAAAAGCCACCTGACGGAAACTTTTAAAAATACTGCGACTAGGCCAAATAGCCCCGGCCCACTCTATTAATTAATGTCTTTAAAACTTTTACGAGTAGAAACACTTGTTTGAAAAATATAAGAATATCTGCAGTCGTTTAACTTGATACTTATTCATACTATCACTTAAAATCTTTTAAATTCACCAATTTTCTTGATAAACTGAAGATGAAAGCGGATTAAAACAGGCTAGCTTAATAATTTTGTTTCACAGTTCCCTTTGTCAATGGAAAATGGTTATGTACTCCCAATTAACGCCTCTAAAATTTCTTATTGTTTTAATATTTCTAGTGAGTTTTAGAATATATTATTAAAATAATCATACATTTATATCTACAGTTCATACGTATTAATATAAACTTACTCGAATTTTAACTTACATTCAATTGACTTATGACGTTATTTCATCAACCTTGATTTGAATAAAATTTGCTTATGATAAGTTATTTTTTAACAATAAAATCAGACAACTACATCATTATAATCAGATACTTCGAGCTTTCTGAAATGAAGTACCATGTAACTCTAATAGAAATTTCCTTAAAATTTACCCCCCAGGGGGGTACCTTCTTCAGGTATTCAGGGGGAGTCACGCACCCCGGGCCCGAGTGATCTCTTTTTTTTTTTTTTTTTTTTCTTGCTTTTTCGTCCTTGTTTGTTTTTTTGGTTTTTTTCTTCCTTTTTCGTCCTTGTTTGTTTTTTTGGTTTTTACTGCCAATAAGCTCTTGGTACTTGTTCTTGTTTGTTGTTCTTGTGAAAAAAGAAAAATTGAAGAAAAAAATAAAAAATTTGAAAAATCAACAAAAAAATGAAACAGTTTACCTTGTTTTACTCACCTTCTTAGTTTCTACTTACCTTGTTTGTTTTTACTCACCTTTATTTTTTGGTCTTGTTCTTGTTGGTAATAATAAAATTAGTTAATTTCTAAAACATTAACCAAGCTCAGATCGGTGTAGATGTGGCGCTGGTTATTGGGTTGGCGATTTGGTGAGGGTCTCACGGTAGTCTAGCCTTGGGAGCACACTGGGAGACTGGTGCCGTTGGTGAAGGTGAGACAACGGTGACTACTCGAACGAGAAACACCGGACTAACACGACTACCACATGTGATTCCTGAGCTGGGTCACTAATCTGGTAGCTGGTGAGTGGTTATGGGTGTCCCAGGGAGCGATTCTGAAAACCCTTTGCTTTTACGTCTGTTCAAGAAACGGGCTGACTTGTGGGACTAAGGAAACCCTCGACCTTCTCTCTTTTATTCTGATTATGGCGACAAATTTAGGAATTACGGATAATGCGACTGGCTCGAGCCAAGCTAATAATACACAAGCGAAATCTTGGGGCGACAGATGTGATGAATTCTCTTCAACGCTGAATGAAAATAATGTTTTTGTAAATTGTGAAGCCAGATTCTTTGTAGTAAAGCGAAATGAAGGAGATTTTTCAAAAACTTCTCCATTTTTAATTCAAAAGGCTGTACAGTCCATCGTAGGCGAACCTAAATCTGTAAAAAAACTTAAAACAGGGGAATTACTGATCGAACTCGAGAACAATAAGCAAGCAAAAAATTTAAAAAAATGCACTTTATTCGGAAATATGCCTGTTACTGTTACTGCTCATAGAAGCCTAAACACTAGCCGCGGAGTCATTTCAGAATCAGATCTTCAATATATCCCAGAAAGTGAAATACTAGAAAATTTAAAATCACAAAATGTCATTGCTGTTCGTCGCATTAATATCTATAGAGACAATAAACAAGTACCTACTAAACATATTATTCTTACAATAGACTCACCTAAACTCCCACGTTCAATCAAAGCTGGCTACCTTGACTGCCCTATAAGACCGTACATCCCAAATCCACTGCGTTGCTATAACTGTCAACGATTTGGCCATTCAAAACAATCTTGCAGAGGGAACCTTACTTGTGCACGTTGCAGTGCCATGGGCCATGATGATAAAAACTGTGAAGCACCTGTCTCCTGTATAAACTGTAAAAAAGATCACCCTGCCTATTCTAAAGCCTGTGAAAAGTTTAAATATGAAAAAGAAATTCAAACGATCCGTACAAAACAAAATATTCCTTATCCTGAAGCAAAAAAAATGGTCGATTCTAGGACCCCAACTATAGGTAAATCTTATGCAGCTGCCACTGCAAGCAAAACTCAGAAATCATATCAAACAATAGGCACCCAAACTGAAAATCCTACCTGTTACCTATCTGATAAAACTGTTAAAGATAACTCTCAAAAAGTTCCAGTTCACCCTAATCAGGCTTCTTCCTCTTCACAATCATCTTCCAGTAACACTACTATTAAGAACTCTCTTCAAAATGCAACTTCTGTACAACCTGATAAGAAACTACACCCTATCTCAAAAAAGCTTACCACTGCTAATTTAATGAAAAAGAAAAAACTTGTAACAAAGCCTACGCCAAATTTAAAAAAACCAAAGAAATCTGATTCTGCAAAACAAGAGGACACTCTTAAAATCTATCCTTCAGATGAGGATAATATGTCGACCGCTTCTGAAGATAATAACGTAGATACTTTTATCTAAAAAGAATTAAAATGACTAATTTCATTTCTTGGAATTGTAGAGGTTTTAATAACAAACGGGATGAAATAAAAGATATTGTCTTGGATCATCGACCTATCTGCATCACTTTTCAAGAGACATACTTAAAACAAAGTGATATTGTGAAGATTCGCGGGTACAACTGCTTCAGGAAGGATTTCCACCAGAATAACAGGGCTACTGGTGGTGTTGCTTTATTTATCTCTAATAGTGTTCCACACTCCAATATTCCATTAAACACTAATATCCAAGCCATTGCTGTCCAAATTCATATTCACTTCTTAGTAACTTTTTGCACAATCTATTTACCACCAAACATGCCTCTTCGACACCATGAACTCAATAGCCTTATTCTGCAACTGCCAACCCCGTTTATCATTCTTGGAGATTTTAATGGTCATAATCCACTTTGGGGTAGTCCTGACATAAATTCACGTGGCCAAATAACTGAAGACTTTGTTACTGACAATAATTTATGTATTTTAAACAATGGTGACAATACTTATTTCCATGAACCTTCCAGGACATTCCATGCAATTGACCTTGCCATCTGCTCACCTATTCTTTACCCATATCTTAATTTCTTTATCAGCAATGACTTACACAATAGTGACCACTTCCCATTGTTCTTAACTTTTTATGATTTTAATCACTCTCTTACTCATAATCCTCATTTTATTTATGACAAAGCTGATTGGGCTGCTTTTTCTTTAAATGCAACTATTACAAATGACATGATTCAGGGAGACATAAATAGGGCAGTTACTGAGGTTAACAATACTATAATTAATTCTGCAAATACATCTATTCCTAAGTCTACTGGCCATCTCATTAAGACCTCAAAACCATGGTGGAACGAGGACTGCAAATTAGCTAAAAAACTTAAACAAAAAGCATGGGGAATTTTTCGCAGATATCCTACCACTTCCAATTACATAGCATATAAGCGTGCAAGGGCAAATGCACGTAAAGTCCAGAGGAAATCCCAAAGAGAGTCTTGGATCAGCTATGTATCCAGTATAACATCAAACATTAGCAGTAAACATATATGGCAGCGTGTCAGAAAAACAATGGGAATTCAAACTAATCACAGTATTTCATTCCTTAAACTTAATGGTCAGACTATTACCTCTATAAAAAATATTGCAAATACCATTGGCAGTTGTTTCTCTAGTACATCAAACTCAAATTCCTATTCTGAACCATTTCTTTCATATAAAAATAGAACTGAACGCTCTGTTATCAACTTTAATTCTAACTCTTTTGAAGACTACAATAAGCCTTTTACTGAAAATGAATTAACCAATAGTCTGAAGAATACTCACTCCTCTGCTCCTGGGCCTGACGGCATAACATACACCATGATTAAACACTTATCCAGATATTCCCTTAAAAACCTGCTTAAACTTTATAATAGAATCTGGTCGGAGCATGTTTTTCCCATTGCCTGGCGCGATGCTATCGTTATACCATTTCCCAAACCTGGTAAAGATGCATCTGATCCAAAGAACTATCGACCAATCGCCTTAACTAGCTGCCTGTGTAAACTTTTAGAGAAAATGATCAACAACCGGCTTGTTTTTATGTTAGAGAAGAATAATTTAATTTCACCATGGCAAAGTGGATTTCGTAAAGGTCGTTCAACAATCGACAATATTCTTTTATTAGAGACGAATATTCGTAATTCTATTGTTAGACGTAGCCATCTGGTGTCAGTTTTCTTTGATATCGAAAAAGCATATGACAAAACCTGGCGTTACGGTATTTTAAGAGATCTTTTTAATTTAGATTTTAGAGGAAACCTTCCTATTTTTATTCAAAACTTTCTAAATGTCCGACGTTTCCGTGTTCACATTGGTTCAACTTACTCAGATTTTTATTTTCAGGAAGAAGGTGTACCTCAAGGCAGTGTCTTGAGTGTCACACTTTTCTCATTAAAAATTAATGATATTCTAAAACAGTTGCCACCTAATGTACAGGGCAGTCTTTATGTTGATGACCTACAAATTTCTTGCAAGGGAAACGACATGCGTTTTATCGAACGTCAATTACAACTTGCTATAAATCGCATTACAAAATGGACAAAAGAAAATGGCTTTACGATTTCTAATGACAAAACACAGTGTGTGCATTTTTGTCGTAAACGTGGTCTTCATCCTGACCCAGAGATTTTTATGAATGGTAACAAAATTTCTGTTGTTGACACAGCTCGTTTTTTGGGTGTTCTTTTTGATAAAAAACTTACTTTTATTCCACATATTTTATATTTACGGACAAAATGTGATAAATCATTAAATATTTTAAAAGTTCTTTCAAACACTTCCTGGGGTGCGGATCGTACTTCTCTCCTGAAAGTTTACCGTGCTCTTATACGCTCCAAGTTAGATTATGCATGCCAAGTTTATGGCTCTACTTGTGTTTCTTATCTGAAAAAACTTGACACGGTGCACCATTCTGCTCTCAGAATTTGTTCCGGTGCTTTCCGTACTTCTCCCGTTCAGAGTTTATATGTTGACTGTGTGGAACCTTCCCTCACTAACATCAGACAAAAGCTCTCCTTGGAGTTGTATTATCGCATACTTTCTCATTCTCATCACCCACTCCAACCTCATATTGGCAGCATAGATCATTCTCTTTTTCAAAATCGCCCTTCTTGCATCCCACCATTTGGTCTGAGAATAAAAAACATTCTTTCCGGTACATCACTCAGTGACATTAATGTTCGCCCTCGCTCCTTTTCATATATGACTCCCTGGAACTCCAAGACTGTCACTCTCATACACCTTTTCAATGGTTTCGACAAATCCAGTACTGATGCAACCGTTTTTCAGACACTTTTCGCATATCATCGCCAGACATACAATGACTACATTGATATTTATACAGATGGGTCAAAAATGAGTGGACGTGTTGGCTGTGGTGTCGTTCTGGATAACACTGTTATTAGCTATCGCCTCCCGAGTATATTTTCCATTTTTTCTGCAGAGTTCATTGCTGTTGATGTTGCTCTCAAACTCATTTCATCCCATAGTCATAGAAAATTCATCATCTATACTGACTCAAAGAGTGTCTTGGATTCCTTGACTTCTAGCTCTTGCTCTTCCTCTTTTACTTCAGTTTTAAAAATTCATAACGAACTTCTTAGAAAGGGATACAAAATTTTATTTTGCTGGGTTCCTTCTCACGTTGGCATTAAAGGTAATGAAGCTGCAGATAGAGCTGCAAAGCAGGGATTGACTCCTCTTGAATGTCCAATTCCATATGAAGATATAAAACTTGCATTAAGAAGTTCTTTAAGAAATATCTGGCAACGAGAGTGGGAATGGGAAATTAATAATAAATTACAGGGGATTAAATCAAACATTGAAATATGGCCTACATTAACTCCACGAAAACATGATGTTATTATCACTAGACTTAGAATTGGGCATTCAAGATTTACACACCGGCATTTACTCCTAGGGGAAAGAGAACCTTCTTGTCCCAAATGTCACTTTAGTCAACTTACCATTCGCCATATCCTGACCGACTGTCCTTGTCTCCGTCATCTTTATCGGCGGTTTTTTAAATCATCCTCACCAAATTTGACAAGCCTTCTGGGTAGCAATCCCCATTCAGAACTGATAATTTTTTTAAAACATTCGGGTATTTATTGTGAAATTTGATTTTACTCTATCTTTTATCTTGTGCTGTTTGGTTTTAATTGTTATGTAGCTGCTTTAATTTTGTAAAGTATCTTTTTCCTTGACTTTGTGGATGGGGGTAATTCCCCCATCCATGTGCTTACCTTTGGATATTTTTTTAGCATCTCTGTTTGGCGCAGTATGTCCTTCCTGGGACGTTGCGCCATAAAAAGACACCAACCAACCAACCAACAAACCTTAAAATTTACTCATAAACGACAAATTTTATAGTAAATATTTGGATTTATATCAGGAATTGGAATTTTTTATATTTTACTAGAAGACTGTAAAATACTTACTTGAAAGACCCGGTCGACGTGATCTCTTGTCGTATGGTCTTCAATCATTGGTTCAACTGCTTTACCCATCAGTTCATAGATTGATTGTACAATTCTAGACACCTCGTCTTTTGTAATATAACCGTCTCCGTTAATGTCATATAAACTGAAAGCCCATCGTAATTTTTCTTGTAGCGATCCCCGTGCTAATACGGAAAGGCCAATTACAAAGTCCTAAAGCAAGAGAGAAAAAAAAAAAGGTTTTATTATACATGTTCCTATGACTAGACAAATGTTTAGATTTTTAAACGTATTTTGATATACAGGATGCTTATAATTATACTTCCATTATAAAAAGAATCCTGCAGCTAAAACGGGTGAGCGAATTGCTGCCAAATATTAGGTTTATAGACGATTCATAAGATGCTATCAGGTAATTTTTAAGTTAAATTTAATTTTTAATTAAAAAAAAAAAAATCCAACAAGAAGGGATAGAACATTGGTGCAGAACTCGTACCACTTTTATTGAATATACTAATAAAACATTTTTTCTTTTTAAACCAACGATTTTATAGGTAGAGAATTTTTTTTAACAAATACTGGTGTGAGTTCTTCGCTAGTGTTCTATTCCTGAACGTTTAGCGCTTTACATGGAAGATGACAGCATTTTAGTTTATTCTGGAGCATATTCTGGAGCCCTGCCTTTATTTTATACCACTTTTTTCTTTAGAGTAATTTTTTATTATTTTATCGTTATTACATATTGGAGAAAAATATTCTATAAATGAAGTGGTGCCGATTAAAGGCGGGGCTAAAAATGCTCTGGAATAAATTCAATTGCTGGCAACTATACAAATTTAAAAAATGGAATGACCCACTCGGGATGAATGATCAGTAAAGAACTAACTAATAAATGGTCGAATTGTTTATGCATTTCGCATGAGATACCACATCAGTTATATTTTCTGTGTTTCCCCACAAAGCGTAACATTTCTGAATTATTTATTTATTTTATTCTTTCAGTGCATCCCATTTAATCGTTAACAAATCTAGTGGCAGTTCGCTCACTTGTTTTAACTATAGGATGTTGTTTATAGTAGAAGTTTAATTATAACCCCCCCCCCCCCCTGCATATTCATATATTTTTTTTTTCAGATTTTTTGTTAAATGTAACTTTTGATTTATAAATATTAACTACAGAATCTGCAAATTAATAATGATGTGTTTACAAAGTTTTTGATGTGTACAGGACAAAATGCAGATGTTTTGAATAGTGCTTATGATTAAAGTACAGTATTTTGGATTTTAATGTAATATTTCAATCGAACCATTCGTTTTTAATATATTTTAACGCATTACTGTAAAACAAAGCTAAAAAAAACTATTTGAAAGATAAAAGAAATGTGAATATACAAGGTGATTCTAAAATTATGGGACAAATTTTAAGTATGGTACAGCTTACTAACCCTTTTAGTAAAGGAAAGTAAGCACGGGAGTAACTTGTAGAGGTATAAACACACACACACACACACACACACACACACACATTCAAGGAAAAGAAAAAGAGAGAGAGAGATAAAAGAGAAAATATCTATGCTTAGGACATCAAATACATTTTTTTAGTGCTTTTACAGGATCAGCGTTTCCTTCAATGCTTTTTGCAGCAGTTTTAAAAATAAATGCTCAAAATAATGCCTACTAATAGAAATAAAAGCTTGGCAGCGTAGTGAGAGTGAATGGCAAACAGTTTGAAAGGTGCCAGGTATTTTTCTCGCGCGAATACCACAACAGATAGTCAAGAGACTTCGCCTACATCCCTCTATCGGCACTGTTGCCAGACAATCACGCAATAAATATCAGTGTTTATAATTTTGAACATTTCTTTCAAAAAGTCTATCTTGCAAAAAATTTCTTTATGTTTTTGTTTTAAGTGAATAATGATTTTTTCCTTTGTGAATTTTATTTATTTATTTATTTATTATTTAGTTTATGCCTCCCTATGTCTTAGAAAGACACCAACGGAGGGCATTCCACCTGTAAAAGCTTAGGATCCTAGTGTAATCAATCGGCTTAAGCCACACAACCACAACCTCCATACGTAACTTCAGCCTTTATTTTCCTGAACTGAAAATGTTCGCTTTAGTGAGCTGTACTAGCATTCAAAGTTAGTCCCATAATTTTAGAGTCATCCTGTACGTAATAATGATAAAAGAAATATAACTTTAAAAACTTCATCAAGAAACTTAAGTGTTCTACCATGATTTGAACCAGTTATCAAAAGCTGTACTGTGTAATAATAATCTATAAATGTATGTAACATTCATAGAATCTAGTGGGAATTAAACCCAACATCATACAACATTTTAACCTGATCCTTTCAGAAATAACAAATATTTATAAAATCAAAATAAATTCCAAAGAAAAAAAACTCACAACAATTTTTTCGAGTTAAAATAAAATCACGACCGTTCGTCAGGCGAACAAAGTAGAAGCAACTGGAGCAAACAAAGAGGCAAAACGTAAAAATGAGTTAAGTGGCGATATATATATATATATATATATATATATATAAAACTGATATTCAATTTAAGTACTGATGACAGAAAGATTACAAAAATAGAAAGAGGGTAAAGAATTATAAATGTATAGAAGTACCTGAAGGGAAAAATAAAAAATACAAAAATAAATAAATAAATTTATTAATTACGAAGAAAAAGAAGTCAAAAGCAACAAGCAAGAGAAAGTTATGTAAGTAATTTCCAAGCATCAGACATGAAAGGCGTTGAAGAAATATCATTAACAGTATTTTACGAGTTTTTAAAGATGTAAAAAAGTGAATTGCAATCTAAATGGGAAGAGGAAATAGGAGAAGACTATTATAAGAGTCAAAACGATGACACTGTCTCCATATGCGCGTACCCAGAAAATTATGACAAAATTACAGAAGACTCTTCTCATGATGTTATCTAATGTTCTTAAAAAAAATTTCGTCGGAATCTGCATATATCGTCTGAAAAAATAAATAAATAAATAAATAAATAAATAAAATAATAATAATAATAAATACTGAAAATGTTCGTTTCTTGACTATTTATCGCTCGTTGGCGACACAAGGAAATTTGAAACAAGCCTATTTATTATTATTATTATTTTTTTTAATAATCTTTAGAAAAAACTTATTAATGACACTAAAATAATTTAAGTAAGATTACTTCAAATAAGCACTTCTATAACTACAATTTTGTCATATATATTTGTTTAGTAATGTGTAAATTAAAATCTAATCATCTTATATATTAACAATTTTCGTTAACTACGGGACGCTTAAATTAACTTAAAATTTCTTTGAGATTTGCATGTTATAGATTAAAATAAAACATATTTTTTTATTGCATATTAAATAAAAAAGAACATGAGAGTTTAAATATTAAGAAATAGCAATCAATTATCGGAATGCCTATAGCATTCCTGCCAACCATCTTATTATGAAGCGTAAAAATTTTAGTACCCGCCTTTTTCTTCACACCAGTCATTTTTTAGAGTGTTTTTGGTCTTATTTAATTGTAACAACATTTGGAGAGAATTACTCTAAAAATAAATGTGTGTGAAAAAAGGGGCGTTAACAATTTTACGCTTATTAATGAGATGGTTGGCAGGTATTCTTATTGTATGTTCATGGAAAACCATTTAAGATCCACTGATTTAGAATAAATAGATAAATAAATTAATTAAAGGGATTTTTAACTCAACATTAAAATCCAATTTTTAGCATAGCATATATATTAATATTGAAAATAAACAATTTTCTGGCCATTATACTTATGAATTGATAAAATTTACCAATTGTTTCACTTCTACGTGCTAAATTATTTTAAATAAATTAATTTTAACCCTTAAATGCCTGATTATTTTTAAATCAATTTAAAAATATTTATCTTCTTTCCTCTATTAAATAAATCACGGAAGACTTTCTTCTATATAATTTTACACAAAATTCCAGTAATACAAATTATTTATTAAATTATTAAATTATTTTCCATTATAAATTCAGACGATTTTTATCTGGCAGAATTATATCACTAAATGCCGAAAGAAAGCCAATTTTTTGCCAATATCAAAAGAAATACGATTTTTTTTTTCTAACAAGGAGACGGCAAGGGTGTGGGGTCCTCAAATCGAACGGAGGTTCCGCGTGTAATTAGCACTCAGTGAGTGTATTCATATACTCAAACCCTAGAGCGCACTACTTAGCCATGGCCGAGAAAAAAATTCCTGAAGTTTGAAAATACGTCCGTTCAGAGCAAACTCCAAAAATAAACTAACGAACTGTATATTTAAAATGGAATAAGATGCAGCTTATGAAATCCAAGGACACCGCAGGTATAGAAGGTCGAGAGACCCTTCTTTTAATGTGGGAATCTTTTGTATAGTGCAACGGTCAGGTCAAACGAATGTACGTCGAATGGAGCGTTAGTCCCACTACACACTGAAGAGACACGAGACAACGTTTGAAGCGACATGCGACACACGCATGCTCTAAAACAGTTTTCAGGAGATGAAGTTGTATTTAGAGCATGCGCGTGTCGCACGTCGCACGTCGCTTCAAACTTTGTCTCATGTCTCGTCAGTGTATAGCGGGCCTTACGAACAGATGAATTTGTAATTTGTAAATTCTTCATATTATTTTTGATATATTGAATTTTATTTAATTCCAACCACATGCGAATAATAAATTTCCATATGTTTAATGTTAAAAAGTTAGAAATCATTAAATTCGCCATTTAACAATGTATAAAAGTTGAAAAGAAATTGTTTATAACGATTTATTAAATTTTAATACAAATTAAATTTTTTTTTTCAAACTTCAGGAATTTTTTTCTCGGCGATGGTGCGCTCTAGGGTTTGAGTATATGAATACACTCACTGAGTGCTAACTACACGCGGAACCTCCGTTCGATTTGAGGACCCCACACCCTTGCCGTCTCCTTGTAAGTTTTTTTTTTTTTCGTTAAAAAATGAAAAAAATAGATAACTTTGTTTTAAATTATTACAGATCTATGGTTCAACCATTCGTTTTAAAGGAATTGACGAGATCTTTCGAAAGATACCCATATTGAAAATTTACACCCTTTGCATAGCTTTTCTTAGGGAATTGCATAGCTTCCCCCCAGGGGGGTTTATGCTTTCACATGCACAAACATTTTTTCATAGTTTACTACTACTATTATCAATAATTCATATTAATTTCAAAATCACACATAAAAAATAACTCTCATCTTGTACATTTATACAAAATTTTGTCCTATACTGATATGTTAAAAATTTAGAAAAAAAAATAGTATCACAGCGCCACCTGTTGAGAGAATGATTTCCAAATCTAATCAGCGCCAGTTTATGTCAGGATCCAACTAAATACCAAGTGGGGCTAAATTTCGTTCATTGGTTCGTGAGATACAGCGCCCACAAAACGTGTGATACACACACACAGACAGAGACTGACAGACAGACTGACAGACATTTTCTAAAAACAGTCGAATCATGTTCAGGACATGCCAAAACGTGTAAATCCATCGAAAACAGGAGTTCGACAATGTTCACTAATTCAATACTTTCTCTATATATACATATAGAAGAAAGTAAAAATCTTACTTTATTTTAAATGGTTTACAGCTAAAAAGCAATTTGTTTCCAATTAGCAAACAAGAGACATTAGAGCTTCAATATTATTCTAATAATACTTTAGAATACAAAATTAGGTATGTTTCCGAGAGGCAGCACTCAGCATTTAAGGGCCCTCTTCACTCAACGCCGCCGGAAGCCGAACCTAATGTTATTCTATGGGGAATTTTTCTTTACAAATTACTTATTAACTAATACATATTTTTAAATTCTGTTTTCACATTCTGAAAATTCCCAGCTGTTAAATTGACGCACCTTTTCTAAAAAAATATTTTTTTTATTTGTTATATTTTATTTTGAAGCTGCAAAATACGAATTTTTAATATGTGAATTTTTTTCATTTTGCAATTTCAAAATAAAATATTAAAAATTAAAAAATACATTTTTAAAAAAGGTCCGTCAATTTAACAGTTGGGAATTTTCTGAATGTGAAAACAGAATTTAAAAATATGTATTAGTTAATAAGTTATTTGTAAAGAAAATTTCCCCATAGAATAACATTGGCTCGGGCTACCGGAGACGGTGAGTGAAGAGGGCCGTTAAGAGTTAAATAAATACATTTTTATAATTATAATTTTGTAAAATATGTATGCATACAATATTGATTTATTTATATTTTAAACCGATTTTTAATGTAAAATTATAAAGAGTTAAAAGTTTTAAGCACTCGGTGAATTTAATTTATAGTGTGAGAGAGAGTATCGAAGACTTTTTGATTAACCAAAAATTCACAAAAATGAATTGATTTACATTAGGACAAGGATTTATATTAAAATGTGCTTAATTTGAAGACTGATCCTGTTCCATATATATTCCATCAAAAGAAAGAAAAAATATATTTATGGTTAATGCTCTTTTTTTATTTGTGGGGAGAAGGGGGGACGTTAAAAGAAAAACGTAATTTTTGCTAAATTATGAAAAAAAAGTTCTTCCTGATTAGGCAACTGTTACAGTTCAAATTTAGTGGTGGATATTGAATGAAAAATCCCTAAATTTGAAAACATTGACCAGAGGAGTGAAGCTAAATAGGACCGGAAAAGGGTTAAAGGTTTTTTTTTTTTTTTTAAATATTCATTATTTTACGAAATGTATTAACATTATAAATGTGGATCAGTAATAAATACTGGAAACAATAAAATAATTTACAGCAAAAAATAGAATGAAAATTCCATTTAAACAGTGACAACTGCCAACAATTTGTATTCCAAATTGAAATGAACGGGATTTCCGAATTATATACTAACAACACTGTGCGTGTTGCTTTTTGAAACCTTTGTTTCCAGCTAAAAATGAAAATAAAAATTATTATTATTATTATTATTATTTAGATTTTAAAATAAGATTTTAAAGGTTAACTATAATTATAAATTATTATATGCAAAATTCAAACGTTTTTTCAAATAAAATAAATTAGTAAACATACGTATAACTTAAGCGCATGGGACTTAGACATTTGTTAATTCTTAATAAAAAGATAAAAACATTTTTAAGAAGTGAAATTTAATACTTTCAACCATAAGTCATTTCGACATATTATAGAAGCTTACCATATGCATATGTTATTTCTAGTTTTTTTGTAAAACAAAACACGTAATTTTCAAGGTAAATTAATTTTTTTATTCAAAATACTGGCCATCGGTTTCTTCTACACATTTCGCCCACCTTTCAGGTAATTGATGAATACCATGCAAGAAAAACTGCTTGTCTTTTGCGGCAAACCATTCATCGAGCCATTTTCCAATTCCTTCGAAATACCTGAAGTGCTGCTCTGCGAGCTCGTGCCCCAATGATGAGAAGGAGTGATAGTCAGATCGCGCCAGTTCTGGGGAATACGGCGGGTGCAAGAAGATATCCCATCCAAACGATTTCAAGGTGTCTTTCACTGGTTTTTTCTGTGTGAAACGGCGCATTGTCGTGTAACAAAATCCCTTTCCCGTGTTTTCTGACCCATTCCGGTAGTCTATCGATTAACGCATGGTTTAAATTAATCATTTGTTAGCGTTAGCGTTACGTATTAACGGTTTCACCGGGCTTCAAGCGTTCATAATACACAATACCGCTATGGTCCCACCAGATACAGAGCATGGTCTTCTAGCCGAAGCGATTTGCCTTGATATTAAAGGACCAGCTTCGCCAGGTGAAAGCCACGATTTTTTCCGTTTCGGGTTTTGAAAATAAATTCGTTTTTCGTCACCCGCCAGAATTCGATGCAAAAATGGTTTCTTTTCGTAGCGCTGAAGCAGCATTTCCCAAGTGACTTCTTTTTGACTTCATTCAAATCATGTGGGACCAATTTACCGAGTTTATTGATCTTCCCTATTGCTAGTAAACGTCTGCTGATTGTTTCTTGTGACACATGTAATGCTTCTGCTAATTGTCGTTGAGTTTGAGTTGGGGTATCATTCAATATCGCCTGCAATTGCTCGTTTTCGCATTTTTGTGGTCTACCAGAGTGTTCACTGTCTTTCACATTGAAATCACCATTTTTAAATTGTCGAGATCATGTCTCACATGTTTTAATCGATGGAGCTTGTTCACCACATGTTTCTACCAGCAAGCGATTACTTTCAATAGCTTTTTTTTTTTTTTTTTGATTAAATAAAAAAAGTAATGCGTGCTGCAAATGTTCTTTTTAGGCATAAAACTCGACATGATCACTGAACTATAAAGCAAAGGCGCTACTTTTTGGCGGAATCAACTTGTGTGTGTTTGTAGTTTATATGTCAGACGAACAAAATGACGTATGTGTCAAATTAATCCGCTGCGTACTTCACGCTGGCACCATCTTTCAGTTAAACAGGAAAAAACTTATGCATACACCTAGTATATTAAAAGTAATCGTCTATTTTATCTGAAAATTTTAAAGTTATTCAATATTACGCTATTCGGTAAACATTTGTTTAGCAAATGATTTTCAAATTTATTAAAATTGCTTGAATTTGGCAAGAAAGTGCGTTGTTCGTCAAATCGTATGGTGTCTTTGCATTTTACGCGCCAAATACTCGAGAACGTTTTTTTTTTTTTTTTTTTACAAATTATCTACTAGAATTTCGTCGATAAATTTGACTGATCTGATATTACGAAAGTAACTCGTCTTCGTACAATTTTTTAAAGATTATTCTGAGTATGCACTTAAGGAGACTTTCCTTGTGAGAACAGCAGTGGAAAGTAATAAATAATTTGGAGGTCTCTATTGTACAAACATTCCGTCGTTGATAATTTGTTCTATATTTCAAACGCCTCGCAGTTTATCCAATGTAACTTAAATTACATGATGGACAAGGGAAAGGGTTCTTTGTAGAAATGGGTTACTTAAAAAAAGATTATTTTATTTTATTGATGGGTTCGAAAGAGATTCTAAATGGAAAGTGTGAAAGAATTTTAAATATTTCGAAAGAAATAAAAGTAAAATAGGTGAAACAATTGTAATGAGACAGTGGTCAACCAAGTTGAACAGAAAGAGCATAGGCTGCCCATATTAAAGGTTTCTTTTCACGATCTCTTTCTCTCCTAATTATAAATAAACTTTATACTTAAAAATCTCTTATGAATTTATGCACAACCTAAATGCATTTCTCACTCCATTTATATTAGGATTACTTTACATGTTAAATACCTTTTTACTAATTTCTCTTCAAGGTGATCTAGTTTCTTATGAAAAGAGATAACGTGAGCTACATTATTCTGCTATTAAAATTGAGGGGTTTTTGAATTTAGTGCATTTATGTATCAGGCAAACTGCTTCATATTTAATGGTTTTTATTATTCCCAAAATGAGGGCGTGGACATGAGCATTCTTCTCTCGCTTTTGCTTTGCGTCATTTATGTACTTTACTTTGAAAAAAACTATTCGGTGTCTATAAATTTCTTCAATTATTTAAGTACGTAAGTGACACTTTCGTTCTAGTTTTCTTGGATGTCAATCTTTCCAGTTTACTTTCCTTGGTTAACTCGATTGACCCCTGTACCTCTATCTTTCTTTGAAGTTTTGGTGTCTAAACACAGTGATAGGTTTGCGTCATTTATATACTTTACTTTGAAAAAAACTATTCGGTGTCTATAAATTTCTTCACTTATTTAAGTACGTAAATGACACTTTCGTTCTAGTTTTCTTGGATGTCAATCTTTCCAGTTTACTTTCCTTGGTTAACTCGGTTGACCCCTGTACCTCTATCTTTCTTTGACGTTTTGGTGTCTAAACACAATGATAGGTTCTCAAACACTGTCTTCACAAAACCTTTCTATGTGTCTCTTTCTCCTTATGCTGTTTCTCCAATAGCCCTCCTCAACGGAAAATCACTTCTTTGTATACCTCCGTGCTTTACATACTTTTTCTGATTCTTCTAGTCTTTCGAAAGAAAATTACTTATTATGTTCCTCGTGCCTATAATCCCGCTATCATCGATAAAACTCTACAAAAAAAAAAAAAAAAAGTTTTGTTTCTAACTCGAATGGCTGTTGTTTCAATTCTGTCGTTTTACCTTTTTATTTTTTCTTTTAAAATATCCAATTTTTTTTTTCAATTTTCAATTTAAGGCCTATTTCATATCCGTCAACAAAATTGAAGCCTTTTCTCTTAAAGATCAGATTCCTACTCAGAGCCGGTCTGGAGTTTATTTCATCCCTTGTTTATCCTGCAATTTATGTTATATTATCCAAACTAGGAGGCGTTTGAAATAGAAAATAAGTGACACTGTCGGACAGTTCGTAATGAAAAGATCTTCATATTATCTATTGCTGCTCACAGCTAAACTTATGGTCACTGTTGTGAATTTTCTGAAGCTAACATTGTTTCTTCTTCTATCTTTTCTTCCCATATGGATTTCCATGAAATTTTTTCATATTTAATAAGAAACACCAAATATCTTGTTAATGATATTTATGAAGGTCATTTACTGCTTGCGCCAGAAGTGACCAAGTGTAAAATTAGTCGGAAAAGAAGCTTTAAGTAAAGCTGAAACAAGATAAATCAACAAACCTATGGTAACTTCCTAAACCTTTTACGTAATGTGGCTGTATACTTTGCGCTTTGTGGCATATGTTAAATAACTTCCATTACTTTATTTCAATATTTATTACTATTACATATAAAAATATCAAATCAAAGTTGCTTTAACTAACTGAATTGCTATCTAAACATAACACATTCTTAATATTAAAAACTCAAGTTTCACGGCGATAACGGTTAAACTGATGTCATAGCTAAAAAGTATATTGAAAAAAAAAAAAATCATCCTTGGTTTGGAGGAATGAATAAAATGGAAGAAGGATAATTTACTAGAAAAAAATACCATGACAATTGCAACAATGTATCTATGGTAATCTTCTTAACTTTGTAATTTTTATTTCAATAATTGTTACTATTGTACACTATTAAAAAAATGCAACTTTGCTGCCAGAAATTCTCTGTAATTTGAGAAAAAAGTCGTAAATTACGGAAAAATTACGTTGAAAAAACGTATTTTTCTGTAATTACAGAGAATTTCTGGCAGCAAAGTTGCAATTTTTTAACAGTGTACATAAAATGTACAAAAATTTCTTTAAGGGTCTTCTATCCCTCTATCCGTCTTACAATTTTCACATCTCCGGTCACTAAATCTGACGAAACTCTATGAGAAAAGGATGAGAGTCCTTTAAAAAGTTTTTATTTTTCTTTTCTTTTTTTTTCGGGGGGGGGGGGGGATCCTAAAAAATTTCAAGTTTCTATTTTATTATGTGGATGTCAGACTACTAAATTTTAAAAATTATACGAATTAATTCGAAAAACCTGAGTGTAATATTTTCAGAGACCCCTAAGAGGAATTGTCACTGTAGGCATAATGTTAAATGTAAGCTCCCTTTGTGGGCGTTATTATTGCAATTGACATAATTTTAAAACAGTTTATTCTGTATTTCTTGCTTACATTAAAAATGAATATACATTATACCTATATTATTTCTATTCAAAGCATTTGTATTCATAATACATTGATTGTAACAGAAAGACGAATATTGGGTATATTCGTCGTTGGAGGGATTATAGATTTCTATATGACGCAGATTCTACCCTAAACAATGAAAGTGTTAACATTGTTTAAAATGTAAACTGTAGCGGTAAAAACAGATTTAAGCATTTTTTAAAGAATATTTAATGTAAGAAAAGTGCAATTTAAATTGAATTTAATTAGATTGATTCGATTTTATCAGCCTCATCCCTTTTCGATTAGTGAGAAGTAGTTGCGTCTGCAACGCATTCACTCTAATCAATGCTGTATTTTAATTTTCCTTATATAGGCGCTGGGGCGAAATATTTTTATTTTTATGTATAATTTGTGTCATAGTGTACGTCATAAGATATTTCAATTAGAAAGTGCTGTGCCTTGGCTTTCATATAAGAAAAATAATTCAAGTCTCTAAAAAGGGGAAATTTTTGCAAAAAAGGGAATATTGTGAAATTTCGGGCCCCTGAGGAACAAATAATTACTAGAACAGTATAAACTAGTGAGTTTTGGCACCACAAGACTTTCTTCTATATTTTCCTATACAAATTCACTCAGTAAAAATAATTTATTAAAACTATTATTTATAAAAATTATCTACCATGATGAATGTGGACGATTTTTATCTTAGAGAAACCTGACACTAAATATCCAAAGAAAAACTATTTTATTGTCTATAAACAACATCTTAAAAATGCGTTTTGATAATGGTTATTTCACATATCAAGTTTCGTACAGTTATATGAAGTAGACGTTGAGATATAGCCATCCTGTTCTCGGGGAATATTGCAGTATAGCAGCGCCACCTATTGTCTGATATGCATCCAAATTCCATCAGCATAATATCTTATAATGGTCTTCTTTTATACCAAGATTTGTTTGATTATACGCAGCAGAACGTTAGATATAGCTTCCCCTAAAATTACGGAAATCGATGTATAACAGCGCCACCTTTCAGAGACTGGCGCCAAGAGTTGATAGGGACTAATTTCTCTCAAGGTGCATCTAAATATAAGTTGATATGCAATTATGTACATTAGTTTCTGAAGCATAACCTTCCTTTACGTTGTAGAATTCGCTGTATAGCAGCGTCACCTGTTGAGTGATTAACACCAAAAGTTGATAGTAATTTATGTCAAGGTGCATCTGCATATAAATTTATAAGCATTTTCATGCAGCAGTTCCTCACATATAGCCTTCCCTGAAATTGCGGAAATCGCTGTATAACAGCGCCACCTGTTGAGAAATTGGCACTAAAAGTTCATAAGAACTAACTTAGGTCAAGGTGCATCTACATATAAATTTATTTGCAATTCTGCGCAGTAGTTCCTGGAATACAGTCACCACAAATTTTTTGTCACACACACAGACATGCATTTTCTAAAAACGGTCAAATCGTGTTCTGGACCTCTCAAAACGTTTAAATCTATCGAAAACCGGAAGTTGAAAATTTTTACGAATCCAATACTTTCTTCTACTTAATATTGAAGACAGTAATAGTACTAGTGAAACAAGATACGTTAATAAGTATGTTCTAAAATAATTAAATGCAACAATTTCCTGCGTGTGATCAACCTAATAATTTCCTCAATTTTGAGCCGAAAACCCTCTTATGGACCCTCATCATTTGTTTATAGAATTACTCATTACGTAATGTATATATATATATATATATATATATATATAATTCATTCCGTTTATTGCCTAAAGAAAATTCTCAACATTTAAATTATAATCCCCCCTACCTCAAAAAAAAAGCGTTATTATTTTATATTTTACATTTTAATTTACAGCACAAAAAAAAAAAAAAAAAAAAAAAAAAGTACATTTAGTTAATTTTTTTTCGCAATTTTTAACTCTAAATTAAAAGTTTAAAAAATCAATTTTTAAAATCTAGTACTAGTAAAACAGTTTCGAATTTTCCAAATTTGAAAACGGAATTTAAAAAAAAAAAAAAAAAAAAAAGGTAATGAGTAATTCTGTAAACAAATTTCCCCATAGAGTTACACTGGTTTTGATGACCGGAGACGGGGAAATTGTACGAGGTAGAGAGGAGCGTTAAAGAAAGTTTTTCAATTTTTCTATGCACAATAGTAACAAATATTGAAGCAAAAATAATCGATGTTAACAAATGCCACAAAACACATGTTCAGCAAGAAGTATAAAGCCACATTATATAAAAGTTGTACAAGTTACCATACGTATATTGTTCATTTGTGACCTTCAAAGTTATGTAACTTTTGTTTTTTCATAATTTCAAGGTCAAAAATACTTTTCAGAAAGCCCTTGAAAAATGTGGGTCTATACGAACTCTGTTGTCAACTAGACCCCTGTTAAGTTTATCTTCGTGAAAACAGCATAAATAGGTGCATTGTGTACAATGAAATTTATTTTTCTATTCTTCAACTACGTTACTTGCGACCATGGGAGTCTCTTCGCAAGTGGTGACTCGACGAGTTCAATGTGGTAACCCTTGTGGTTCAAAGAAAATAGCGATAAGGGAACGCCAAATGACCAATGATATTTACCAAATCCCAAGTTGTCTGTCAAGTTTGAACCCCTCCAAGCCCTTGAAATCGTCCTCAATGCTAGGCGCGAGAACTATATTTATCCATTAATCTAGCAAATCAGAGAAACTAGCATCTGAGTATCTGCTCGGAAGAAGAATGAAAATTTCCGTCCTTATTTTTGTAAATGAGAAAATTTAACTAAAAATATTCTTACGTCAGATCGATTTGTCGAAAAGTTAAAGAAAAATATTTGGTTATCGCGTTAATTGTTTTTAAGGGTACAAAATGTAGGATATATTATTTCGCAATATATCGCCATTTATAATATTATGTAATGCATATAGATAGTTATAACTACATACATCTTTAGTGGTTTATTAAAGTATCTTATAGTCACCTAGATCAGTTACAATCAGTATCCCCATTGACCACACATTATCGTTTAATCAATTTGTATAATACAGTGATGAGTATGACATAAGACATTTCCGATATGAATTAACCTTTCGTCGATAACTTTATGTTATACTAGAATCAATTTAATGATAAAATAATTTCTTTTCTCGAGGAAACTACAATAAATTACAAAGGTATTTATGCAAGTTTATTACAATTTCGATAATTTCTTTTAAATTGCACTTTTTGGGGGGGGGAGGGGGGGGGGGTAAGGGAGTTTCTGACATCAGCTTATTATTTAACATTATAATTTTGTTTGACACTTTAAATTTATCCTTTAAAATGGCGCATGGAAACAATCTGAATAGAAAAATATGTTTTGTCGCTTTCAAGGACTAATACTTCTATTATATTGGGTTGTTCGGAAAATAATTTCGTTTTCTAACTTTGAAAACGAAAGACGATTTTCTTATATTGTATAAATATTTTATTGAATTATATATTCTTCGCTTTGATCAGTTTCTTAGCGATCTCACGAGTTGTTATTTGGCAGTTTTCATAAATCAATACTTTATTTTGTCTTAATTAGCATAAACTGGTTTTCCAAAACGTAATGCATCTTCAACGTCAAAATTGCCGGAACAAAATTTGGAAAACCAGTTTTGACACTGGCGTTCTTTAAATAAATTTTCTGTATACACATCGTATACTTTCTTCTTTGTATGAACAGTATTTTCGTCTTTTTGATAGCAAAAACAAAATATGCCTAAAATGTCGCTTCCGATTTTCTTTATTTGATAGGGCACCAATCAAAACCTATTGAGCAGAATAAAACGAACTTTTTCACAAGCAAGCCTCGCTATATCAGCTGTCACAGTATATAATGGTAATGCAGCTTAATTGTGAAGATGGTGTGAAAAAAATACAATTAAATCCTCTGCTGAGAAAAACGAAATTACTTTCCGAAAACAACATAATTGAAAAACATTATAAAATGCGTAGCATGAAATTTTCTAATACAAAATAAATAATATTATTCGAAGGAATGAGTTCCATCAATTTGTATAGAAAAAAGCGTGTCTAAAGGAAAATCCATGAAAGATTCAAACATTTCTAAAGGGAAATGTGGATAATGAAAGAAGCTCAATTGCAAAAGTCTAAAAATTCATTAATGGTGAAATGGTGAACAAAATGATAAATCAAGCTTTAAAAAATACGTACTTTTTTTTTTTTTTTTTTTTTTTTTTTTGATATTATGCTTTTTGTGTGTAAAGTTCTTATTCTTTTTTAAAACAGGTTTATACATTAATCCAGCTCAATATGAACTTCTCAAATAGTATATTCAATTTAGTGAGAGTATACTCATTACAATACATATTAAATTTCGTCAAAAGTAGTTTAGGTAATTATTTTTAATTATGTAATTTCTTTTATTACATAATAATGTTAAGAAATGAAATAACAGTTTATTTATTTATATGAATGAAAATTACAGAAATAAAGTTCGAAGTAAGTCAAAATTATAAATTTCGTAAGGTTTTCGAACTGTTGTTACATTATAATAAACCACAAAAAATTATAAAATAAAGAAAAATTCCATGACTAATGGGTACAAAAACGGTCCCTACTTAATTTCAAAGCCCGTAAACCAAGTCAAGTGATGCAAAAACAGATTACGTACACATATACGCTCTAGTATTTGAAGTGGAAGATTTAATCACAAATGCATGTACGTCATGGTGATTCAGGTGTTAATCATTTATACCTAAATAATTTGAGAGGAATTATACGATTCATTATAAATATACATTCGACTGTATTAAAATATTAAATACGAAGTACAATAATCGTATTTATGGCGTTTATTTGAATCAACTTCTAGAGTAAATTCAGTTTTTATTTAAATGTTTTATTCAGATAAACTGCCCTTAAATTTTTCACTATAACGATTATAAAAAGAAATTCATTTGTAATAATTCATATAAAGTGGTCAATTTCTGCAACTTAAAAAATCAATAAGGTAAAAAGATAAATTAAAATTTCGCTACAAGCAATTTATCATATTTGCCAACATTTTGAAGTTTTAGATCAGATTTACCTCGAATATTTTTTTAATAGAGAAATCTCCTATTATATTTCTACGATTAAATAAAGTGAAAATTCCTGTAGAAAATTTCCGGTGTGAAGTCTCCCTCCAAAATTCGAAGGCTCGACAACTACGATTCATCGATATTTTGTAAGGGCAACTTTATATATCTTTTAAGATAAAAACAACATAAACTTCAAGAAAAATTGTTTTGTACTTACCGTACATTGGATACTTACGGTAAATGTTATTGCACCAGTGTTGTCATGATCAAAAGAATTGAAAACGTAATGCGCATATTGGGCAGTTTCTGCTCCTTTAGGAAAATATTGAGCATATATGCCTTTAAATGTTTCTTCTTTCACCATACCATTTGGGCATTCCTAATAAAGATATACTGCATCAAAATGTTATAATTATTGGAACATGTTATCTAGACTTTCAAGAGTGAAATAAATTTTTAAATGTTTCTGGTATCTCTTTAAATTGCTCTGATTTACATTATGCATAAAGTGAAAAAATAGCTTACATATGTTAATATAAAAACATTTAACAAGTACTAACATTTAAATAACTAATATTTCTCAACTTTGTAATTAATATTTTTAAAAATATTGTATTAAATTATTTAAGTCAGCTAATTCTGATATAAATGCATTCTCAATTAAAATTCAATTGCAATTTATTAAACACAAGTGTTAATTTGCGTACTTTCTTAGGGGAAAAAAAAACTATATTTATGAATACATTGTTTTTCAACAATCTAGACTGTTTCAGTTTACTTTTTATCAAGAATTCCTAAATTAAGTTAATTGAATTTAAACATATTCTGAAAGTATCTTAAAAGCTTGAAAACTAGTAATTAATACTTTAAATATTATAAAAAGAAAAGAATGAACATACATCTTAATACTGGGTCAAATTTACAATTAGTATAAGAAAAGAAAAAACAGCAACGCATTATTTACAATTTTTTTTTTATTGTTTTATGAAATGAAGAAGGAAATAGTAGACGTTTGTTTTTCATTTATATTTCGACAAAGTGTAAATGCATTTAATTTGATCTCAATATTCTGATTATCAATTTTTTAACAGGTGGGCTGCCATGTTCTTGTTCCAAGTAATTAAGTAACACTTCAGAATTACCAGTGCATAACCACGGCTTAATTTTTGATGAAGCAGTTAAGATATTGTCTTCATTGACTGCAGGACATTCTTCGTTTTAAGAAACACAAATCAAACGCAACAGGATAGCCTTATCATTCAAAATTTCATGACTTTCCAACTGTGAATCTTCGTTTATCCACTTTTGCGTTGCTTCTTCGTCATTCTCCAATTCCCTTAAAATTTCAAAAATTTTTCTTTCAAAAACTGGGCTTTTATTGTTGCCTTCTGTAACAATGTCTTAGTTAAAAGTATCCTGTAAAGTCAACCTCCATAATTTTTAACTATTATGCATTTTATTAATTTTACAAGCATTCTGCTTTTTTTTTTTTTTTTTTTTTTGCTATTTTTTTGAAGGGGCATCCCGGTTATTCCGCAATGCGGATAATTCTATCCCAAGTGAAGAGTTTTCTGTATATACTTAAATGCATAATTATGTTAGTTGATAAACTGTACTAATAGAACTAAAGATAAATAAAGTACTATTTAATCAAGAAGTTTTTTTTAGCTTTATGGACAATGTTTTATCAAGAAAATCTAAAAATATCCTTACAATTGTCCCAGATTTTCTAATTACGAGAAATGATTAAATAGCTGACTTATGAATATTCTTGAACCGTTCTTGACTGATCCACGGTTTTTTTTTTTTGTACTTTATTATTTTAAATTATTTTTGACACGTTTATATATTTCTGTCAAAAAGAAAAAAAAATCTTATAAGCTCCAAAAAATGCTAATTTTCGAGAGAAAAAAAATAATGTCTTTGTTTGAATCGTAGCTTTTTCCTTTTTCAGTTTGTTATGCAGAAACCACCACAGGAATAAATATCAATACATTATATTTTATTTAACTCTCTACCGGCCGTAACGCTCTAAAGTACTCTAAACAGTGCTGCCAAATTTAGAGACTTTTATTCAACTATCACCAATAATTTAGAAGAGTGATATTTACTATATATAATGGACGATTGGTTGGTTCGGTTAGATGTCGCCCTAGTATTGCGCTACGGGTAATTGGCGACGACCCGGAGACACACCATCACAATTTTGATCCTCCACAGAGGGGAATATAATGGACGAATAACCTTCGAAGTGATTAGGTAATCGTTAAAGTTAAAATTTAGTAGTGGATAAGACTAAATTTACATCACTGACCAAAAAGTGAAATTTAACAAGACCGGCAAAGGGTTAAGCAAAAACGCATCAAACTTAATTGTTTAAATAGATCAGTAGTTATATAATAGCTCAAACTACTTATCCAATAAAGCGCCCGTCTTGATTAATTCTATGCTATCCATCACGTACTGCCAAGAACGTAATCTCCACGGCGAATGGTTCGGCAAACAACTGCAGGTTAATATTATACACTATAACATTTAAAAGCTATATGGATCGTTCAACAGATTAAGAGTTATATTATAGTTGAAACCGAATATGGGAGCTAACGTTTGTGTGATAAACTATCTTATACCACAGAATGAGTCGAATGTAATTTCTAAATCATTGATGTTTACAAAATTTTAGTAAATAGTACATTAAAAATTAAGCATTCCGCTAGAGTATCAGTCATATTGTAGTCGTAATTTTTTTTTTTTTTTTTTTTTTTTTTCTGAGTACAATTTAACGACATAAATAATAATCGATTTTTTTTTTTTTTTTTTTTTTAATCTGATCCTCGATTGCCCCGCGATTCTTTCTTTCTTTTTTTTTTTTTTTTTTTTTACTTTCCTTATTATGTGTAAACTTTACCAATAATGAATATCGATAATTTTTCGGTAGTAAAAATCCATTAAACATGAAACCATAAAAAATTTTTGAATTCTAAAATTACATAGGTGGGTACAGTCGGCAGCAAAATTATTGAAGTTCTTTTTGTTTTAGTTAATCTCTAATTTTTATCATCACCTTACTTTTTCATAAACAACATAAGACTAAGATCATGACTCGACAAATATTTAGTACTTAACAAAACAGTATTAGGTGTACATCTTTTAAATAGGAATTATTGCTAGCACTTCTATGATTTTGCTGCCGACTGTAAAAAAAATAGTTGTAAAAATAAACAATTACTAATAGAAATAAACTGTAAATTTTACACACATTTTTTATGGAAAGGCTGCATTAATTATAGAAATAGGGATAAAAGATCAAGACAACATTCTATCCTGGGTTCTTTGCCTTAACGTGACTTAATGTTTCATTATTTATATTAATTTTATTTACTTTCAGTTTATTAGATTTTTTCCAACTATACAACGTTGAAGTGTATATTATAAAGTATTACTTTACTTTATACTCTTTTGTAAAAAAAATTAAACATTATCATAAAAGAGTAATTTAGAAAAAAATATAGATAATTTATGGCATTAAATTTTGGGTGAATTTTTTAGTGATGTATAATAACAAACATTTTGAGTAATGACAATTTCTAATACCAAACTTTATGATATTATATATATATATATATATATATATATTTATATATATATTTATTTATTTATTACCGTATAAGATTTAAAATATAATATTTTATACATTTTCATTAAAAGTACATTGCACAAAAAATATAAAAATATATAAATGAGTAAATTTACATACATTAACATAATTACATACATTTACATAATTATGATAAGAATTAGCATAGTAAAATTGCATAACACTAAATATGACACTACCTTAAATATAAATTCAAAAACCAAAGTAGGGAGAATAAAATATAAAAGTTATATTTATAACAACTCTTCAAAATAAATAAATAAATAAATAAATAAATAAATAAATAAAATAAATTAATTAATAAAAAAAAAATTAATAATAATAATAATTTTCATTAACTATTCAGCATCATATAATATTATGTAATATATAATTCAGAAAATTTTATTAATGCACATTCTAAATATTTTGCTACGTCTACTAAAATAATATCAGTCTACTTTGTGTAACACATATACGCACACAAACACGCACACAAATATACATATACAAATGGGACTATTATACTAAAGGTCTATGTATTTGAAAGATTTACACTACACTGAGCAAAATCACAAGCATGATGTTAACTAAGAGTAATTTTCAGTGATATAAATGAACATGTCTCAACTTTCATTATATTGCAAAAGTCAGTTTTGCTCATTGTGCATAGCTGCCAACTTTTTTAAATGTAAATCAGACGTATCACCTGTATTTTTAAAAAGGAGTCTGCCATATATATTTTCGACAAATAATTATAATTAAATAAACTGAAAACATTTCTAAAATCTGATCGGTATAACGGTGACATGAAACCTATGTTAATGACTCATTTTATATTAATATAGTAGCCTTTTCACTCAACTAAATAGATTAAATTAAAAAACTGGTGTACAATCAATATACAGACTTAAAAGCTTCTTCACACAACATAAAATTAAAGAAAGCACAACTGGTTTCGAAAGGACGTGGCCTTCCTTCTTCAGGTGAAAAAACACGTGCTACTCCCTTAGAGGCAAATGCAAGACTGAAAACAGGGCTCTTTCAGGTAGTAGCACATGCTTTTGCACCTGAAGAAGAAATACCACATTCTTTCGAAAACGGTAGTGCTTTCTTTAATTTTATGGTGTGTGAAGAAGTTTTTAAGTTTAAATAAATAGATTACATTGTGGAACATAAAAATTTATATGGTAAATCGTTAAAATCCCAGTATTTCAAACAAATGAACTCGCAATTTACTTACATACAAAATATCATCTTGAGTAACATTAAAAATGGTCAGCGAAGATAATTATTGTATATTAAATATTTAGAACAGCGAATAACGAAGTCTAGTTTAATCTAGGACAGCGATTAAAATTATGTCAATATTATGGTAAAATAAAATATTCGAAAAAATTAAAACTATTTTATAATTCAATAATAATAATTAACAAAAAAATGTATTCCAATATGTATCATCGTTATTAGTATATGCACAGGAAATACATTTTATATACTGAGCGAATTTACTAATTACATAAAATAGAAAACATATTTACAGAGTAATTAAATATGGACAAGGATAAAACATAGCATGATGAATAGCACTATATTACGTTGGGTGAATAGTACTATATTGCGTACTACATCAAACCTCCTTTCATAACGATTTATCTTGAAATGTAAAATATAGATTCGTAATTTAATTTTTTATGCTTATAATAATGCAAATTGTTTGAATCCTGAATGAAATTTGAGACATGTTTACATTCAATATAACAGACTCACGTATTAGACTAATGTTCAAAAAGTTTTATTCCATGCTTTGAAACATTCTGAATGAAAAGTGAATGATGTACAGGGCTAATTGCTCCAGGCATCTACAGATTTTGATTTAGGATGATAAAACTTATTTATTTTCCGCTGTATGATCTTACCATCAACTGCAACCATGTTTCTTCCTCTTGTTTGAAAGATCTGATGATACCTTAAAGGATGCAGAATCAAAAGATTTCAGGATCACATGTTTTATGAGTAAAACACTGAGTGATTTTGTATGGTGTATAAACTTGTTTTAATTATTTAAATTGGAAGATTTTTAATGAGAAAAGTTACAAATTAAAATTCATATGGTAAATAAAAATTAAATTAAAGAAAAAAAAATAAGAACGATGTTGCAAAACTTCAGAAGACTATAGTATCACATGTAAGTGTAAATGAAAGACTGGGTAAGTTTTGCAAACCTGACCTTTCAGGCTGGATTTGTTTGCTTGGCAAAATTGTTGTAATAAATCTTAGTTAAAAATTAACTACTTAATAACAGATTTAAAAATTTTACAATGAAGTCTAATAAAATTGTTTGGAAACAATTTTAGCGAATAATAAATATTCCGAGGTTTTTTTTTTTTTTTTTTTTTTAAATAATATAGTGTAAACTTTCGTTAAAAATTAACATAATTTTAGACTAATAATTAAAATGATTCCACTTAGTTTAAAAATTGATCGTAATAATATGATCTGCAGAAAGGAATTTCATTAGAATACGGTGAAAAATCCAGAAGAAAGGTATTTGAAGATTAGACGCTACATGAGCAATAAATGCCATTTGTATGAAAACTAAATTTTCTGTAAATACTTTTAGATGGAGTTTACAAGAATATTTTTTATAATAAATACTTCATTTTATACTTGTGATACGTTCATAATGAATGACAAATACTTATTGAATCCGTTAAAAATAGGTACAATATATTTTGTAAAATTCTTTCCATTTTCAAAGAGAAGACGCGCACTTTCTAAATAAAACTTATCTAAATAATTATTTTTTTTTAATAAATACAAAATAGAAACATATTTATTTACTTATTTGTTTATTATACTACGACGGGATGGTGAAAAGTCATATTTTACCCCTCATTCTTCCACCAGTATATTTCTTTTGGAATTTTTAATAGTAAGTTTGCAAGAATAATTAAGTAAAAAATTACCATATAAATATATTGGTGGAAGAATCAGAAAAAATTACAAATCTGTAACAATCCTGTATAAAATCATAAGTGCGTGATTTTTTTTTAAAAATTGGTTTTCTAAATCTTTAAACCTTATTTGTTAATTTTGATAGTATTATATGATTTTGGATTATTAAATAAAATGTATGCACAAATGTTTTATTATTTTTGTGAATGTTATTTTATATAATTACATTTATGTACACCATACATAAAGTTTACTTTATATAAATGGCTGAAGTAAACTAAAAGGTAAAATAAAATTGTCAGTTGTCAAAATAACTTATTTCGAAAATGATCTTTTGTAGTGCAATGTTTATTTGCTTATGCAAGGGTACTTGATATTTTAGTGATTAGTTAAGACTATGCTTTATTAATATTAAGCATTAAGATTTAAGAAGTATTAAAAATACAAGTACTGCGCAATTCAGTTAAAAAAATATATAAAATGTAAGGAAATGCGTTTTTTCCTTAGACAACACTACAAATTTAAAAAAGTTTTATTTCAAACCACGAGTAATGTACCGTAATTTTCGGCATATAATCCTCAGGTCATATAAGTAAGTTTTGCACCAGAAATTTTAATTGACAGATAATATTATATTCGTACGAGCTGTTGATAGATAATATTACATTTGTATGAGCATTTGTAATTGACAGATAACATTATATTTGTAAAAGCTTCGAAAACATATAGATTTCTCTGTTAAATAAAATTTCTGGTGGAGGAATGACATACCATACCTGCGTATTGTACGCTGAACATTACGGTAATTATTCACAAAAATTACAAAAGCTTCAATTGCTAATTGAAAGCATAAAAATATGTAATTTTCCGACGCAAAATTGCAAAATTATTATAAGTTATTTTGCACAACAATAGTTGGGATTTTGTGTGATGTTTCAATTTCATAGGATTTTGGTGTAGATTAAAAGATTTTATTTTGCATTGGTCAGCTCAATTGATTTTATACCGGAAAGACAGACTCTGATAAATAAAAGTTAAATTATGTTAATAAAAAAGTTAAATTACGTTAATGAAAATTTTATTATCTGTAAATGTTTGAAACAATATATTGAGCAAACAACATGACAACCAATATGTTGAAATACAGACAGAATTTACAACATTCAGCAGAATGCATTGTAAGAAATTCTTACCTGTTTGAAACCTCTATACATTAACTGCAGTTCCCTTTTATTGAATTTAGTTAACTGGCACAGAGTATCGATTGCTTCAGGTTTATAGTGAGAATGATCTGCATCCATATCATCTAAATGACTATCTAACACAAAATGAAAAACTCAACTTCAATATACAATTTATTTTATAATAAGCTCAATGAAAAAACATATAAATATCATTAAATCCCTCTACATATAATAAGACAATATATAACTTGGGTTATTTCATTTATCCAAACTGAAAAGATAGTGTCAGGATAGTCCAGATTTAACACTTCACGGAGGTTTCAACTTTTTAATTTCTAAGACTATTAAGGACAAACAACAAATTGCTCGTAAAATTGTACTCAAAGCCCGAATAATATAAAGGCAGTTATTAATAATTACTAAATATTTTACAATATAACATAGATGCCAGCATTTTAATTTATTCCGGAGTATTTTTTGCCCAGCCTTTATTTGGCACCACTTTATTTATAGATTTTTTTTCTCCAATATTGACTTAATAAAATAAGAAAAAATTACTTAAAAAATAAGTGATATGAAATAAAAGCGAGGATAAAAATACTCCGGAATAAATTAAAATGTTGGCATCTATGATATCATCACCTGAAAACGTTCATTTCTACCGAGAAAGATACTTTAAACAATTTATATTAATTTTACTTTGTAGTTAAAAGAAGTAGAACCGAATTTTCTAAAAGGATTTATGAAAAATATTCAGAAAATGAATTTGTATAATATTGTAAATGCTTTTAAAGTTTTTGATACAGGTCACTTTAATCAATTAATTAACTTATATTCATTATTATGTAATGTTTGGTGGAATTTATTATATTTTCAAAAATAAACTACATATACTTTAAAAAGGTGAAATTTTCATTAATTCGTAATTTTGGACGGAAAGTGCAATGCCAACCACGAATTAAATAATTACAAATTCAGAACATATTGATAACTTCACGAAAACCATAAACTTTTTTATATTCTCAGGTATAACGTTTAGATAGATTTACAATTTTTCAACCTTTCTTTAATGCCAAACAAATACAATATTTGTTAGTTTAAACTGGAGACAAGAGTGAGGCTGTTGAATTATAAAAGTATAATTGCTAAAAAGAGACTAAAACTGCCAGATATCCAGAGCAGTTTTGCCAGATCTGGCGGATTTTTTATTCAATAATCACCAATAATTTTTTATTGTAACGTTTGCTTAATCACATCTAAAATTAATCGTCTATTATGTACAGTCGGTAACAAAAGTATCCGAACACTATCAAAAATTTCTATGTAAAAAAAGCTGAGTTAATACTGTTTTGTTAAATAAATCCTTGTCGAATCATGTTCTTAGTCAAAAAACATGATTCGACAAGGATTTATTTAACAAAACAGTATTAACTCTACTTTTTTTATATAAGAATTTTTGCTAGTGTTCGGATACTTTTGTTACCGACTGTATATCAAGTATCACTTTTTAAAATTATTGGTGATCATTGAATAAAAATCATCCATATCTGACAACACTGATCCACAGTTGCAAACTTTAATAATTTTTGCGGAGCATTGTTAGTTCCGCCTTTTTTTCATACCGGAAATTTTGAAGAAAAATTTTCTTCTTATTTAATCGTTGTCACTTATTACAGAGAAATATTCAACAAAATTTCTGGTGCGGAAAAGAAGGCGGGGCTAAAAATACTCCGGAATGAATTATAAAAGTTGGCTACTTTGGATATCGTTAATAAATCTTATTGGTGATCATTGAATAAAAAATCATCCAGATCTGACAACACTGATCCAGAGTTGCCAACTTTAATAATTTTTGTGGAGCATTGTTAGTTCCGCCTTTTTTTCATACCGGAAATTTTGAAGAAAAATTTTCTTCTTATTTAATCGTTGTCACTTATTTCAGAGAAATATTCAACAAAATTTCTGGTGCGGAAAAGAAGGCGGGGCTAAAAATTCTCCGGAATAAATTGTAAAAGTTGGCAACTTTGGATATCGTTAATAACTCATAGCTGCCAATATTTTAATTTATTCCGGAGCATTTTTAGCTCCGGGATACCACTTTTTTTAAAAAGAGTAAATTTTTATAATTTTATCATAGTTATATATTGGAGAAAAATAGCCTAAAAATAAAGTGGTACGAAATAGAGGTGAAGCTAAAAATGATCCGGAATAAATTAAAATATTAGCAGCTGTGATAACTCAACCCATATATTAGACAGCAACAATCACATTACTGTTGCTGCTGCATTGTTATCCTTATTATTACTCTAAAGTGAGAAAATGCCTACAATTATAATTACAGAGCTGCCAACCTAATCCGGCAAATTGTTAACGCCTATTGAAAAACGCCCCTTTTTCTACACCACTTAATTTTTAGAGTATTTGTTTTCTTCATTCATCGTAAATATATTTGAAGAGAATTACTCTAAAAATTAAGTGGTGTAGAAAAAGGGGCGGTACTAACAATTTGCCGGATTTGGTTGGCAGCTCTGTAATTAATATAAATAGAACAACAACACTACCTTAGATATTCAAATGTCTAATGTCATGATGGTTCCACACGTTTCTTTCTAATCTCATACTGGTTTTAAGAAAACCATAGATAATCATTTATTTGTAAATTATTTATAGTTGCGGGATTTCCTAAATTTTGCTCCCTTCCGTGGAGGATCAAAATTGTGATGGCATGTCTCCGGATCACCACTAGGGTGTGTCCCAGACCGTCGCCAATTGCCCATCTGCGCAGAACTAGTGCGACGTAAAACTCAACCATCCTAAATTTTGAACTTCGATAATAGAATAATGCTGCGATATGTGTTATGAATTATTAATGACTTTTAAAAGATTTAATCACGTTTAGTAGCCATATTTTCGTAATTTTATATGCAGGGAATTTAGTTAGTAGATACTTAATTATAAATATTTTAATACTATTTTTACATGAATTGCCGCGACGAATAATTTTCAATACCGCTATTTTTGCATAGTAATCTTTATTTATTCAATCATAATAATAATGACAATAATAATAATAACAAAATATTCCTATTTTAAAGTAACAGTGGAAAAATATTACGAACAACGGCAACCTAGAATCATTGGTATTATATTAAACACATTTGCAAATATGTGGTAGTTTAAATAGTATTATATTTTATTTAATCCACAAAATTTGCCCCTATTAACATTCTTGTATTTCACCAGTAAACAAATTTGGCTGGAATTTTTATTTTAAATAAAATCTAGTTGCCATGGTCTATCTATTATTGCATAAAATTGATCGAATTTTGCTTCATACTGATTTATTGCTAATATAGATTTTGCTACAGAATAAATTATTCACATGAAAGAGAGGATGAAGTTGTTTTTAGAAAATGTCCTAATATTCGACGATCGATTCGGGCTATCATTATATGGAAAAACATCTAACTTTCATTTTAAATAATTCAGAAAAACGTTTTATAGAAAAATAAGGGGAAAATATATAGCGTAAGCCTTAAATATTTCTATTAAATATTTCTTTATTTTTTTCTAATATAAGAAGAAACTATTGGATTTATGAAAAATTTCGAACTATAGTTTTTGACGCGTTTACATGTTTTGAGATGTCCTGAACCTGATTTTACTGTTTTTTGGAAAATTCCTGTGAATTTGTGAGTCTGTGTTGTCCATGTGTATCACAAATATTGTGGAAGCTGTATCTCACAAACCAAAGAACAAAATTTAACCAAACTTGGTATTTGGTTGAACCCTGACCTAAACTGGTACTGATTACATTTGGGAATCAATCGCTCAACAGGTGGCGCTATGCTTTCTCTTTAAAAAAGAAAAAAAAAATTGCAGTATAGGACAAAATTTTGTATAAATGTACCATCAGGGTAAAAAAACACGCAACACTCGATGTAACTTCGTTTCTAATCGATGCACAAAAATGCAATAGGTATCATTTGACTGGGAATAGTTAGTACTTTCACAAAATGAAGATTGGGGGTCATCTACTTATTAAATTTTAAATTTTATTGGTGATCAGTATAGTCACAATGACACTTTAATTGAAAAATATCGCTCATTTTTTAAAGAACGCTGTCTGACTAATCTAAAAGGTATTCCCTAATGAAGTATTTTAATAAATATATACGTATTTAAAAAACCGAAATCAGGTATAACTAACAAACAATAAAAATAATAGAATTTATTATTATTTACTTTTTATAATACTTTTTTTCTCAAACAATTTCTGGTGTAAAACTATAAAATTTTGTATAAATTTTTTTAAGATCTAAATTTTATTTTTCTAGTTTTGCAGATAAACTCTTAACACATTTTTGGTTATAATTCTATTAATACTAAAGTAAAGTATACGAACCGTATACTTTTTCGCATTCTCAGGAATTCAATTATAAAGTCAAAATTGGGTGTTGCTATTGAAAAAAAAAAAAAAAAAAAAAAAAAAAAATCAAAGTTGGCCATTATTTCAATATGTGGATTACCCCTAATTCAAAATTTGATATCATTTTCAAAAAATGCACTCGATTTTCTGTTGAATGATGTCTATTAGATTTTTCTGCGTCAATTAATAATGAAATTACAGCGAGTGTAGCGTCCCCCCCCCCCCCCGACTGTACATAATGGCAGTTTTAGTTTTGACGCATGATTGTAAAATTAATATAATTATTGATAACAGTAATAATAAACTAGGAAAAATAAATGCGTGCATGTAGGAAAATCGTTCCTCCGAGGGTACCGCCCCTCGGGGTGTCCGTTCTTTTTAAAGGTACTGTGTAAATTTTCAATATGGATATCTTTCGAAAGAGCTCGTCAGTACCTTTAAAATGAATGGTTGAGTCATAGATATGTGATAATTTAAAACAAAGTTATCGATTTTGTTCATTAAAAAAAAAAAAAAAAAAAAAAAAAAAAAACTCATTTTTTTATGTTCGCACAAAATTGACACTCTTTCAGAATTTAGTGTAATACTTCTCTGAGATAATAATCGTCTGCATTCACAATGGCAAACAATTTTAATAAATAATAATTTAATAAATAATTTGTACTGCGTGAATTTGTATAAGATTATACAGAAGAAAGTCTTGTGGTGGCCACAACATACCAGTTTATTTCTAAATTCAAAAAACGTTTTTGCACTAAGATGTCTCAAAGTATCAACTGAGATTTTTTAAAATAAAAAGTAAAGAAGGATAATCCATAACCTGATAAAATACTAGTTGTTGGTGATCAATATTATTTCAAACGATGAAATAATAAAATTAACACATTATTGCCCGTCATTTTATGATTCTGAACAGTACACCCTCGCTTTTTGGTGTTTTTCTAAGATGTTACATTATTTAACAAAATTATTTCCCGTGTTTGTGAGTATATCAGTTAAATTTTATCCTCAGCAATCGATACAATAAATGCCACTGACGTTTAAGTACGCCGGTGTCACATAAAGTGTTTAACAGGAATACGCTAAATCCATTTTTAACACATTGCAGGTGAGAGACTGTGATCATAATCCAAAAGGAAAAGAAATTCAACTTTTGGGTGTTCTAAAGAAACACTTTACAGTAAAAAAAAAAAATCTGGAGTGACTCCACTCGACTTTCCGAACATTGAGTAACTAACAGTTTTGTAGATAAAATAAAGAAAGAGGAGTTGCTAAACAAACAAAAAAGAGAAAACCATAACAGAGTGTTTGAGTATTTTTCTCCATATATCACACGAGGTTTTATTTAACGCTACTGATTTTTGAGCCCTTAGATCATAACGATAAAGAATTTTTCGTTGTGTCCCTGTAAAAATCTATAAATGCTAGATTCACCAAAATGCTTATAGTTAGTGCAACAGTGATTTATAATATTCATACAAATTTTCAGCTCAATTGAATAAGGCGTTTAGATGCTATCGCTGGTCTCATAGGCCATAAAGATAAAGAATTTTTCTTTGTGTCCCTGTAAAAAAACTTTAAGTGCTAGATTCACCAAAATCTATACAGTTGGTTCAAATGTGACCTATAACATGTGTACAAATTCTTTGCTGGGATTAATAAGGCGTTTAGACGCTATCACACTTTTAAAAATTTGGCAAAGAATTTTTCTTTGTGTCCCTGTAAAAAAAACTATAAGTGCTAGATTCTCCAAACTCTATACAGATTGAGTATCTGTGACCTATAATATGTGTATAAAGTTTTTGCTCAATTGAATAAGGCGTTTAGATGCTATTGCACTTTTAAGATTTTGGTCCCTTGGCCATAATGATAAAGAATTTTTCTTTGTGTCCCCTGTAAAAAAACTATAAGTGCTAGATTCACCAAAATCTATAGGGTTCGTACTATGATGACTTACAATATACGTACCAACTTTCAGCTTATTCGAACGAAGCGTTTAGACGCTAGCGTGTTCACTCACAGACATACACACATACATACACACATACATACACACATACATACACACATACATACACACACACATACATACATCATCGTAAAAATAGTGAAAACGGACTCGTTGGACCTCGAAACGTATAGAAACATCAAAATCTCGAATTCGGATTTTTGACATGATTACAATACTTTCCTCACTATAGTGTTCGGAAAGTAAAAAGAAATACGTATCCGTAATTGACTCTTAAGCACACAAAATTTTGTTATACTCTTAAACAAAAAATTATTTATATTTACAAAGTAAAGAGATGCTGTCAACACTCAAGATAATAATTATTTAAATGTAGTTAATTTTTAAATAAAAGTATTTGAATTTAAATAGCAATTGGTAACAAAAATAAATCACACCCAGAAGTATAATAACCCAGGAAAAGCTTGAATATCCAAAGTATTTTCATACCACTATGCCCTAAAGAATTAAATCAAACTCTGTTATTACGTCACTCGGCTATAACGTTAATCCTTTGTGACACAAAGTAATTATGCTCATTCAATATCGACAGGCGTCATAAATTACAATTAAAGAAATAAAGACGTGATTTTGCACGGCTAAATTTTAAAAGCAAAATTTTGTTGAAAAATTCCAGGATGAATCTTTTGGAAATAAAAACTAGATAGAATATAATCTATATAACACCTTGCTTCAAACAGTTAACACTTTCTGTGCTGCCGGTGTATACATATGCCAGGGGCATTACGACATGAATTGCTGAGGATAAAATTTAAATAATTTAACCAAAAATAGTAAATTAATTTTGTATAAGAGTCTAACATTTCCAGAGTTGTCAACTTTTATAATTTATTTTGGAGCTTTTCTAGTACTGAACTTTTTTCATACCACTTTTTTTTTAAGTGCAATTTTTTCTTATTTCATCGTAGTTAAATATTGAAAAAAAAAATATTCTACAAATAAAGTGGTATGAAATAAACGTCAAACTAAAAATGCTCCGAAATAAATTATAAAAGATGGCAAATCTGTATTTTAGAGAAACGCCAAAAGGCGGAGTTTATTATAAAAATAGGAAAATACCCCAACGACAATGAGTTAAATTTTAGAGAAACGCCCAAATGCGAAAAACTTTTTTTACTTAAAAGACGTGCTTTTACGTCACCCCCGCAAGCAATGTGTTAATTTGAAAAATCTGAATTTCTTTGTTATGAAAATTATATCTATGCAAAAGCAAAGTACATGAGTTACAACTTCTCATAATAATATTTTCAAAACACTGAAAAAGTTTTTTCATTACTTTCTTAGTCAGAATACTTCATAAAAGTTCACACCTCTAGAGAAACACTAAAAGGCGAAGCTTACTATGAAAATTGAAAGATATCCTATGTGTTAAATTTTAGAGGAACGCCCAAAGCCGTTTCAAGTATTTTTACTATTATTATTATTTTTTTTTTTTTTTTTAAACGTAATTTTATGCGACCCACAAGCTAAGTGTTAATTTCAATAAACTGAATATTTTTGTAATGAAAATTTTGTCTATGTGAAAGTATAGATCATCAGTTACATCATAACAATATCACATAATAATATTTACAAAACATTGAAAATGTTTCGTCGTAACTTTCTTCAGAATACTTAATGAGTATTTATCTTATCCAATAATATCAAATAAAAAGGTTTATAGCTTTAAACATACATATATTATATTATATATATGTATGCGCGCTTTTAAGCTGATAGTATTGTTTAAAAAATGCAATAATTCTTTCTTCTAAAACATTTAACGTTACGAAATACCATACTTTAAAAAATATGCAGTTTCAAGGATTATTAAACATAACGTTACATCACCCTTAAGGTATGTTTTATGGCCTCCGTTATGCTCCGTTGTACTCTAAGGCAAGTGCCTAATATTTCATGGCAGGAATACGTGTTATACAGGAAACAGAGTAACTTCGCATGACAAACATTTTTGAAAGAACCTTCAGTCCCTGGTAAAAAATGTTAATGTAGTCAAAACTGATCGCTGTCTAGTAATATCTTATTTTTTATTCAAAACAAATCTTGAAGACTATCGAAAATAAATTTATATAAACTGACAGTAATGGTAAAAAGACAACTGATGCATGATATTGTATGAAAAGAAAGGTAAAGCAAGAAAAGTAAGGCATTTAATACTGTAAAATTGAATTTAATGTTTAAAATTTCACAATTTCATTTTTACTTGTAATTACTTGTATATGAAGGTTTTGAAATTTTACTTTATTTACAAGTGCTAACATTTCAAGATATTTGGGGGGAAAAAAAGTCTTAAACATTGCCCGAACTTGAAATTATATCCATAACAAAGTTACTGACATTTATTTATTCCGGAACATTATTAGTACCCGCCATTTTACACACCATTTTTTAGAGTAGTTTTCACTAATGTGTAATTATAATTAAAAAGGAAGAAAATAGCTTTTCCAAAAAAAAGTGATGATATGATAAATAGGCAAGTATTGACAATGCCGGGAAAAAAAATCGAAAAAATTGATAACTTTGCCATAATAATGCCAATAATATGAGAATAATATTTCACATGTTAATATGAAAATAAATATTCCTATTTCTTTAAAGAGCAAGCTATACAATTAAAGAATTAAAAAGATTAAAATTGAAGTACTTTTTAATAAGTTAACTCCATTAATACCTACCAATTGATCATTTATTCGATTTTTACACAAGCCATAAAAATGGTGTGACATATAACACGTTCTTGATGAGTTCTGTGTATTTTTCTCTTTAATTTGTGAAAATGCAAGTAAATTTGCTAATTTAAGAAATTAGCAAATAATTATAAAGTATCTAATTGGTTCTTGACACTTTTGTGATTCTTTAATTTATGTAAAAATTATAAATTAAATATAGACAGTCACCAATAATATTCCCTCATTGTAGTCGTTAAAGTCAATAGTTTTTTTTAAATAAATGAATATTTAAAATATTCATGTCTACAGTCGGTAACAAAAGTGTCCGAACACTAGCGGAAATTCCTATGTAAAAAAGTACACTTCATACGGTTTTGTTCAATAAATCCTTGTCAAATCCTGTTCTTTGTCAGTGTAAGAACATGATTCGATAAGGATTTATTTAACAAAACCGTATGAAGTGTACTTTTTTAGATAGGAATTTTTGCTAGTGTTCGGATACTTTTGTTACCGACTGTATATAAGATTACACTGACAAAAATTTAGAAACGAACAATACAGGTCTAAAAACGCATACTCAGAATATTGTGAAAAATATTTACGGAGATACTACTTACATAGGTAATACAAGATCAATCAAATTTATCGGCGGAATCCCCCTAAAAAGTCTACAATAAATAAATAAAATAAAATATCTTCGAATATTTGGAAAACAACATCCTTTCCCTCAAAATCAAGTAATTTTAATGCGTTTAAGAATTTCTTTCAAAACAAATCTTTCTGAATAGTGTTATAGTAATTATAGTTTGAAAATAATCGATAAAAGAGTTACTTGTTTCTCGTACAATCTTGTACAGTATATGCATGTGGCATTTTAATAAAAGTATTTCATTTAGATTATCTTGCGAGTTGCATATATTTAAACTGCATTACAAATGCACGTTTAAGTTATACATATCTTTAGCTTTTTAATTCTTAATTGAAAAAAAAAAAAACTTCTGTATTTTGCAAGTTTCAAATCTATATTTTTACTTTTATATAGAGTTTAAAATAAATTTTACAATTTGAAAAATTAATTTTAATTTTTTATTGAAGACAATGTCTTGACATTTGAGAGCTTTCAGACCTATAGTTACAATGACTTTTCGTCTCGATTGATCCACATTACAGAAATGTACAGAAACAAGTGTACGATATTTTGTGGACGCTCCGTGGCCGAGTGGTTATGTTACCACACTGTTAATCGCCTTCGAGCGTAGGAAAGCGGGTTCGATTTCCGCGCTGGCCCTGGGTGTTTTTCCATTTCTTCGTATTGTAATTCTGTCATGTGCTATCTGTAATTATCTGACGAAGATTTACAAGCAGACTACGAGTCAAGCGTACAAATTTTATGTACAGTCGGTAACAAAAGTGTCCGAACACCAGCAAAAATTGCTATGTGAAAAAAGTACACTTCATACAGTTTTGATAAAAAAAATCCTTGCCGAATCCCGTTCTTTTTCAGTGTAAGAACATGATTCGATAAGGATTTATTTAACAAAACCGTATGAAGTGTACTTTTTTTACATAGGAATTTTTGCTAGTGTTCGGATACTTTTGTTACCGACTGTATATGTTATCAATAAACAAACAAACAATAATTTGTAGACAAAAGACATCACAAACATCCATGCTCGCACCAGTATTCGAACCTGGTACCTGAAGGTACAGAAGGCAGCGTCCTATCGACCGAACCACTAGGCCGGCAAATAAAATGTCTTTGGAAACTAACGCATGCAATGTTGCTTGGATTCTGTTTAAACAATACATGGAAAAAATATAGCACTCACAAATGTTACAGATGAAAAAATTAAATTAAAAAACCGCATTGTTGAAATATTAAAAAAGTATTAGTGTATAACATATAGGTTTTACCTCCCCTCATAATTTTTGATTAGTATTTAAACTCACAAAGAGATTAATAATTTGAATTCCATATAATTTTCAATTAAAATTTGCTTTAAATTTTAAATAAATTAAAAAAAGATACACGGTTCAAAATTGCAGTTATACAAATTGTAAAACGCCTTACGAAGTTCATAGAACTGTTGGAAATTTGCGAAGATTTGATATTTGAAGGTTTGGAAAATAGCTAGGTTGAGTTCTTGGAAAGTGGCACACTAGTTTGGAATATTTTGCTTACCGAAGAAGTACTCAGGTTGCAAAGGTACTCTGAGGTTCGCTGTAAGATTTCATAGTTTGTTCCATGGTTCCGAGGCTTAGTTAGGCTGAGTTCTTGAAAGGTGGCACAGTAGTGGGGAACTGATATATCGGTTGGTAGAGAAATACTCGGATTGTAAAGACACTCTACGAAGTTTTTTGTAAGATTTCAGGGTTTTCGAAGGTTTGAGAAATTGAGGTTGAGTATGTGTTACAGTCGGCAGTAAATGTATCCGAGCACTAGCCAATAATTCCGATGTCAAAAAAGTACACTTAAAACTGTTTTGTTAAATAAATCCTTGTCGAATCATTGTCTTAGACTAAGAACATGACTCGACAAGGATTTATTTAACAAAGCAGTATTAAGTGCACTTTTTTCAGACAGGGATTATTGCTAGTGCGCGGATACTTTTGCTGCCGATTGTAGATGATGTCAAAAATATGTAAATTGATTCTCCAGTTAGAGTATTTAAGAGAAAGCGAACTTGAAGTAGGCTGACCATATGTCCTCGAATCTCGAGGTTATAAAGTTATTAATGTTTTATTATAGTAATTTATTATATGTATAATAAATAAGCTGAAATAAGTTATTTTAGGTGCTTTATACCTAAAAATTACTAAAATTTTACAATTTAAGGTGATTTAATTGCTTTTTTATTTTTTTGTCCTCGAAATTCGAGGACGCCGCCATCTTTGTCTCCAAATTCAAAGAAAAAAATATGGTCACTCTAACTTAAATTCGAGGTCAGTTAGAGAGAGGTTGGTTGGTTGATTGGGTTTTACGTCGCACTAGTGCTGTGCAATGGGCAATTTGCGACTCAGTTGCAGAGAGAAAGAGATAAGAGGTTTCTGGCCTCTTCCAATTGAAGAAAGGTAATATTTGGTTGATCTTTCCCATTGGTAGGGCAAAGATAAGTTTATTAGTTACTCAGTATGATTAGCCATATACCCTTAGTTTTAGAAGAGTTAAAGTTTTAGTTTAGTTTTAAAAAGTGTCTTTTCGCTATTTACACCTTCCACAGCAGGGATATGGAAAGGAAGGAAGGAAGGAAAGGTAGAGAGATCACCCTTACAGTAGAGTGACCATATTTTTTTCATTGAATTTGGGGACAAAGATGGCAGCATCCTCGAATTTCGAGGACAAAAAAATAAAAAAGCAACTAAATCACCTTAAATTCTAAAATTTTAGTAATTTTTAGGTATAAAGCACCTAAAAGAACTTATTTCAGCTTATTTCTTATACATATAATAAATTACTATAATAAAACATTAATAACCTTATAACCGGCGTCCCCAAATGTTTTGTAATTTTTTGGGGATATGGATTAAAAAAAAAAAAAAAAAACCTTAATGTTTATTGTGTAGAAAAACAGGATAGAGGTTGACAGTTAATATGGTTTTGAGATTTTCCAGAGCCAAATTCAGGTCTAAATGGTTATTGCAAATCATTTTAATGAATGGTGGCAAATATAAATACATATATATATACATATTTATATTTGTCACCGATATTTTTTACAGTTACCTCTATCATATTTGATCAAGACACATTACTCTAAAAACATGGTAATTATTTTTATATGAAAATAGTAATAGCAAAAAAGATTGAAATTGCTCAATCCTGAAAATATCCAGTAAAAAGGACGGAGACTTCGAGCTCCTTCTTAGTGTAATAAGGATTAAAATATTCGCTTTACGTTTTACTTATTCTTCAGAGAAAGTCTTTTATTAATTGGATTTTCTAAGATACTGAAAAAAGTGTTATAAATCAATGTTTTATTAATGCAATATGTTTTTCAAAACATATGATAAATGGACTAATCTGACAGCCATAGGTTGTTATACAGTCGGTAACAAAAGTGTCCGAACACTAGCAAAAATTCCTATGTAAAAAATGTACACATCACACGGTTTTGTTAAATAAATCCTTATCGAATCCTGTTCTTAGACTGACTAAGAACAGGAATCGACAAGGATTTATTTAACAAAACCGTATGAAGTGTACTTTTTGTACATAGGAATTTTTGCTAGCGTTCGGACACTTTTGTTACCGACTGTATATTGTTTAATTTATAAAAATATTTTCAACAGCCTAGCGATTATAAATTTCCATTTTGACTATCTGTACAATATACGACCCGCCCTAACTAGGAAAGTTAAAAGATCATTTGATTTTGAAAATTATTTTTTTGTGGCATGTTTGTGGATTTACTCGTAATCCTTATCAATATTATTATATATTTCACTATAATATTATAGTATAATACTTTATTATTATAATATATTCACAATATATTATATACTTCACAATACTATTATATATTTCAGTAATATTATAATATTACTGAAGAAAAGTCAGGGTGGTGATAGGCCACATTTTCCCCTGATTTTTCCACCAGTATTTATTTATTTATTTATTTATTTATTTTCAATTGTAAGTTTGGACGATTACAGTTCTCCGGAATAAATTAGAAATATTAGTAACACTGGTTGTACTAGGTTGTACCAGAAAAAAGTTCTGTTGTTTTAAATTGGGAAAAAAAAAATCTACCTTAAATTTATGAGTAATATTATCTTCTAAAATGAAGGTATTTGTTCAAGCATTATAAAAGTATTGTCAAAGAAAGACTTCCGGTATTACATTTTTTTTCTTATTTCAAAAGAACAGAACTTTCTGATAGACCTAATAAATCATTTTTGAAAGAACTTTTAGAAGTCCTCAGTAAATACCAGTAATGTTGTCAAAATTGATTGATGTCTAATGATTCTTTTTTTTCCGAAATATATCTTGAAAACTAAATATATCTATACATATATATATATATATATATATATAATATAATATATATATATATATATATATATATATATATATATATATATATAATATATATATATATATATATATATATATATATATATATATATATATATATATATATATATATATATATATATATATATATATATATATAATAAAATTATAGAAATACAGAGATGCTAATAAGAGACAATTTATCACCAATTTTAGTAAATGGTAAATGATGCAAGCAATAAGTGATAGTATATTACTGAATAATTAAACTGAATAAAAAATTTTAGGTTTTATATTACATGAAAAATTACTTTCTTCTCTTTTCTCTATTTACAAATGCTGACATTTCAAAATGATAAGAAAAAAAAAAAAAAAAACGAAACGAAATTTTTACCAATTTTCGGCAAAGCTTGAAGCTATATTTAATTGTTTCTTTAAACTAGTTGGCATAGGTGGACTCTGTTGAGTTTTCCATTATATATTTTTTTTATTTACTTCGACTCATACGATATTCATGATAAGAGCAATAAACTCTGCTATTGGCTAGGTCAGAGACTCAATTGCCTTACCCACTACATTACCTCTTTCTCCACTTCAATATATTTAACTTTTTCTTCATTAGCTGCGAGGTTCTATTAGTATCAGTTTCATATTTCAGTTTTTATGCAATTCTATGCTATTTCCAATCCAATAGTCATCCTAATGCAAGTTTTTGCGAAATACTCTTCTATTTCGCAAATTTTATCAAAATCTTTAATTTCGAATGAATAACCGACTTTTTAAAACAGAATGTTGATATTTAATAGCGTTTCTGACCGTATCATAAATGGTATTTTATAATTAATACGATATCTTTATGAGCAAAATAATTCTCATAATCCGTGTTTAAGCGAAATTTTCCTTACTATGTTAACACATTTCACGAGGGAAACGTACTTTTACGTTTTTTGCAGTCTGTCAGCAGAGAGTGGGTCATGTATGTATAACAGGGGTTACAACCAGTGTTGCCAGATCTGGCGGATTTTTTATTCAATAATGACCAATAATTTTTAGAAGTGATATTTGATATACATAATAGACTATATCAATCTTCGAAGTGATTAGGGAAAAGTTACAATTAAAAATTATTGGTTATTATTGAAAAAAAATCCGCCAGATCTGGCAATACTGGTTACAACGTTCCATATATTTTACTCTTTTGTCGCCAATACTTCAGAAGAATTTTTTGAAATAACATTATATCATTGAAATTTTCAAGAAAATTTTCTTTTCGAAAATAGTTGTAACAATATTACAAAACCAACATACAAAATCTAGGAATGCTGTGACTCCAGCGTAAAAGTACGTTTTTAATAAAACGAACCCCACCTACTTTAACACATTGTTTTCGATGCTGTTGTATTTCCCTGCTTTGAAGAGTAAATCCTGTTTTTTGGTGTTTTTCATAAAAAAAACTTCCGTTACACGCCTAAGTTCGCGGAGAAATGTACCCCGAGGATGGAATATTGGCGCAGAACTCATAACGGTATTTGTTTAAGAAATTTCGCTACGTATAATATCTTTGATTTAAGAAGTAGAAAATTTTGTTTCATTCAAAGTGGTATGAGTTCTGCACCAGTGTTCCATCCCTGGTACCTGCATGCAATGCGTTAAGAAAATCTAACATTTCGAATAATTTACGAAGCGAATAATTTAGAAATTAAGGCGTTCACATTCGATTTGGTTGTGGCCAGTATCATAAAAATACATATTAAAATCACTTCAACTTATTTACGGCCACTCTTTTTTTATATAATGTCTAAAAAGACTAACGAACAAAACTTACCTACAGACACCATATCAGTTTTCTTGTTTTTGGAATCCTCGTACGTCAAAACGCCTAAAACAGTAAACTAACTAAAAATCTAATTAACCTACAGATAGATATCACGCAAATTTTGTTATTTTTGGATTTCTCATACCTCAAAATGTCCAAAAACATAAAAATTTAAAGTAAAATTCTTTCCTATGAGTACTAAACTTCCCCACACCTGTAGTATGACAAAGGAATTAATATATAATTTATAAGAAAGGGTTGTCTTTATATAAAGTACTCATTCTTAAATGGGGTTGAAAAAAAATTGTTTTTAACTAATGTTTCGGCCAGCGGTTCTGCTCTCAAAGCTGATTGATGAAAGTGCCGGGTTCGATAACATTCGCGCTCATCGACCAAGCCATTCGGATACTTCCGTGTTTTTTTTTTTTTTTAACTCGCGTAAATACAGGCTGGCATACTTGCCAACATACTAATTAATGTTCCCTAGTGTTGTTAGGCCCGCCTTCTTTTTCACACCAGTATCTTTTTAGAGTATTTTTCTTCTTATTTAATCGTAATTGCATTTGGAGAATATTACTTTAAAAGTTTTCTGGTGTGTAAAAAAGGGCGGGACTAACAACACTACGGAATATTAATTAGGATGTTGGCAAGTATGGGCTAGGACCTCTTACCAGGAAACCACCTCTTACTGTAATAATAAATAAAATCCAAGCAAGCATCAATCGAAAGAGCATAATTAAATATGTTTTTTCACGCATAAATCAATTGCCCTCGTCAGATTGTTTTCGAACTATAAATTCTGAAAGTTTGCTAATGATTGATACAACCACACCTTATTGAAATAATGAATGAAATGCAATTAACCCGTAACCGAAACAGTATAAACAAACGTGTTGTTTGATGCATAAATCATTTGCCTATTTCAACTAATTACTGAGTTATAATGTCTGAAAAATCGCTAATGTAGAACCTAAAATTCGATAAAAGTCATGGTTCTGACTGAGAAATTTTAATATTCATATTGATATATCATAAAATATATTTAGATATAACAATATAAAAATGAAAGAAGCCTGCAATAACAAATTGTTCTTGTCAAATATGGTATTGAACCAAAATAATAATAATAAAAATAATAATAATAAATAAATAAATAAATAAATAAAAATAAATCAGAAAAAACATGCTACAAAGAACATTTCATGAATATAACTCTAGTACATTGTTTACAATTGTTATTCTTCCTGCGGAAAACAAAATTGCAACAGCGATTTAAACGTCGATGGTCGAGTTTGGACTAATCCAGACTTGTACCATACCAAGCCTAACAAATTATGTCGGAGTATATTGGTGCACAAATCTGGAAATGAACAATTGACTGGAGTTTGATGATGTTATCGCTTTTAAACATATCGACTCTTCCTTCATTGGTGAACGGTGGGATACACGTAGAACAAACTATTTGCAGGATTGGTTGGTTGATTGAGTTTAATTTCGCACTAGTACTGCACTATGAGTAATACCGGGATCTGAAGAAGCCAACATCTAAAGGTTGAATTATGGCAGTAGCACCTGCCGTAATTCTGTTTAATTTGAATTTCGCAATACCCAAATCGTTTCATCGACTTTGATGTAAGCACAGTATTGCTTTTACAGGTTTAATGTGTTTTGTAATATATAAGGTATTTTTAGACTACATTATCAGTAATTAGGACCTGTGTTGCCAGATCTGGCGGATTTTTTTATTCAATAATCACCAATAATTTTGAGAAGAGATATTTGATATACATATTAGACTGTCAATGTTTTGAGTGATTAAGCGAACGTTACAATTAAAATTATTAGTGATTATTGAAAAAAAATCCGCCAGATCTGGCAACACTGATTAGGACTCTGTATTGTTTAATAATAATTTGCTTTTTTTCACTCACAAAAACAAACAAATAATAAATTACTCGTATATCAAATGGCATGGCATTAAATTAAATATTTAACCGTGGTATGAAAACTTAATTGTTATCACCTGTACAATTCATTTACTTCCAATTTATTTTTTAAAGTAAAAATTAACAAGAAATTATGCATACATAAAAGTGTTTAAAGCCTAAAATGTTTATTATACACTTGTAAAACTCTAGTCCTTATTCCTTGAAATGCTGAAGATCACAGGACAATAATATTGTAAATTTAAGGATAACTACTGTTAAAATATATTTAATCAAATACTTCTTTTATTCACTGTTTAAAAAAGAAAGTTTTGAAGCAAAGTTTTCCAAGCTCTAGGCACAACTTTTCAAAGTTTCTTTTATGAATAATTCTTTCTTTAAAAATTTCCTTGCATTTTCCGCATTTGTTCTTTCGTTATATACTTTACTTTGTTTGTATACTAAAAATCTCTTTTTTCTTTCTAATCTTTCTGAAAGAGATTTGGATGAGCTGTATTGATTACACAAAGTGTTGGAAAAATAATAGTGATGGATGCGAAGAGTTTTACGGAAGTTGTTTTCGCATATAGATTTATTTTCTAGCTCACAGAAAGATAAAGTTATCTTTGAAACAATTATTCATGGGTGCTATTTCGCTCATAAATTTTTAAATATATGCCTTTAGTTGAAGGCCAGCTTACATTCAAAATCAGTCAAAATATATTTTAGTGCGTAATTTATTATCCTTTTATACTGACCTATTGGAAAATAAATAATTTGCTCTAATAAATTAATACAGAAGTAGTAAATGAATGCTGACAAAAGGCGTATGAAAGCGCATGTTATTCCCTTAATCTTTTAAAAATAATGAAATACTGCATACAATAAACTTTTTTGCTGTCATATTAATATACGCTCTCTTTATTTTACTCTAACATAATTGCAACGTATGAATTATTTCTATTTGTGTACAGTTTATTAAATTTTAACTAGATAAATGGTAGTTTATCCTTAAAGTTTATGTGTTGTTAGTGAGATGAACTTGTGTTTGCATATTATGCATATTAACACTGAACACAAAACATCTACACAATGAATGCGTAATTGTTTCGTGAAAATAGAATGGATAATTGTTTATTTTACGAAACGCTCTTAGTCCTAATTTTTGTAACATGTTAATGCATTAATTAAAATAATCTTATGGGTGCACTTAGTGTTGTTTGTCATAAATATGCGTCGTATTTCACGGAATTTTGTTCGTGTGGTGTTAGAAGTAAAAACTTTTCAAGAATAAAAACGAGTGTTCGTGTCAATTCTTTAAATTCTTTGCAAGCATTTCTTGTTGTAAAATACGGTATGGTCTTTTGCAGTTAACTTACAATTTAATTTAATATAAAAAAAGAAATTTAATCTAAGTTGTATAAAATAAGATTTTAATGTGCAGAAACAAAATTTCTTCTTCTTTTTTTAAACAAATTACATTGCCAAGCATATAAAAGGGTGGACTATATTTCATCCCTACGTTTCAGTTCCAATGAGTAACATTTTCCTAAACCATACCTTGAAAATGGGTGTTGGTGTTAGCTTTACACTTAGAAAAAACTCTGTGACTTATATCAAGAAATTAAATTGTGGCTCTAGTAAAAATGGTTCCATGTCATCCTTATAAATCCTAGTTACCTTTGATAGCGAGTTCTAAAAACCTCTATTGGAATTCCAGAGCATTTTCCTATGTTATCGTGGTCAAATTTACTTAAAAAGTTTTGCAAATAAACGCGAACACAAGAGGCGAGTTTTAGTAACTATAATATTGGTTTATGACCCAAAACTAGGATATCAAGTGAGAATCACTTCCCATCCACACATTCCTACATTCAATCACTTCCCATCCACACATTCCTACATTCAATCACTTCCCATCTACCAGCTTTGAGCGCAGAACCGTTTGGCCACTGGTGCGGCCATTGAAAATGTAATTGCGTTAGATAGTTATGCTGCGTCAGCAATCGATGGCAAAATATGTACTTAAAATAATTTGTTTTTTTGACAACGCAATTTCACTTAAACAAACCTGAGATCGTTTCGTATATACGTAAGAAAATTGTAGGTTGGTTCATATTTACAGATCACGATGCATTTCTAATATAACATACATATTTAAGAAAATTTAACTTAGTGGTAGTTCAAAAAAAAAAAAAAAAAAAAAGTGTTGAGGTTAATTTATACCAAATTCTCTAAGTTATACTGACAAGGAAACATTCAAAAGGTGTCATCTTCAAAAAGTATTGAAAAAAATATATGTGATTCTACTCTACATAAAACACCAGAAAATGAAAAAATTATCGGCTGAAATTAATTACAGCGACCACAAAAAATTATCAAAATTAAGCATATTTGGCGATTTAGCGCTGTTAGGAGATACGTTTGCTAGCACCGAGATTGCCGTGTACGAACAGAACCGTGTTTTGCTTTTCCGCCAAGTACTCACAATCAATTGCCTAGTAGTGTAAAATCGCCAAATATGCTTAATTTCAATAATTTTTTGTGGTCACTGTAATTAATTTCAGCCAATAATGTTTTCATTTTCTGGTGTTTTATGAAGAGTAGAATCAAATATATTTTTTTCAATACTTTTTGAAGATGACACCTTTTGAATGTTTCCTTGTGAGAGATATTTAACTAGTACCTTAATTATTTTTGCAACTGCAAGTAAAATTTGTGTAAATGTTTTCTTTACGTCACACTACCTCTTTGAGCAAATTTTCACTTAGTTGGATACTATGATACTATATTTCGGATAGCGTGATGCAAAAGATAAATCAATTTATTGAAATAAATAATTTTACTTTATAATGCAAACTCAGTGAAAGTATAATTATTTGACAGTATATTTGAAAATTAAAAGCACTGTTTAAATGTGTAAATATACTTTATTAGACAAAACAAAAGTAATTTTAATGGAATCTAAAAACATATCTTTTAAAATAACACCGAGGCGCCACTGGAATTTTTATATAATTCCTTTTAAAACTGTTATTTTGAATTTGAAATGCGAATGAAAAAGTATCAGTGAGTGTATTTTATATATCTGTCTGATCTTGAAGTTAAAAATATTACGTTCGCATTATAAATATAAATAAAAAATAAAAGTAAATGATCAAATAAGAAAATCTATGTATACTTTAACTAATTGCAAAGCGTCACTTAGAATTTGATATCATTATTTTTAAGACTCATATTTCAAATTCTTATAGCCATAAAGTAGCGGCGTCACAAACTTTTAAGCCGTTAAGGGTTTTTTAAACTGTATAATATTCAATAGATTTTATTTTCATGCTATGTACAGTGGGCAGCAAATTTATTGAAGTGATAGCAATTATTTCTATTTAAAAGATTTGCACTTAATACCGTTTTTTTAAGTAAATATTTGTCGAGTCAAGATCTTAGTCTTATGCTATTTGTAGAAAAATATGTTGAATATAAAAATTAACAATCAAATTCAAATAATATGTATGAAAAATATTGATGTGTGCTTACTTTCTCCATTCTTACCATAGTTTATAAATTCTGTCTTTCTTTTAATTACTCCAAACATTCTTTTGGTCCTATTCAGAGTAAAATTAGAAAAAATTCTTCGGATTTTATCTTTATTATACGGAGTATGCTTAAATTTTGTATATTGAAATTTCATGAAATTTATTCCCCCTTCCCCTCAGACCAAAAAATAATTGATTGTAGCAGGGGATTTTAAACTGGTTAAGAGCAATACGAGATATTAAAACAGGGATGTTTAAAACTTTATGCCATGAAAAGATTTAAGTTGCACATGATCCGTCAAATTTTGACGGGCATTAACTAGTATATATCTAAATTCACAAAGGGAAATGTTTTAAAATGTTCAGCAGACATGAAGAACTCGAATTCCAAGAATATGCCTTTATATTAGCATTTTTTTGCCAACATAGTAGTCGTACAATATTCAGAGATTATAAGCAGACAAAGATCTCTGAATTGTCAGGGATCATTGAGAAAAATCTGTTAAATGTCATATTAACGTATAAAAGATATCAATATTATCATTAGGAAAGATTTCAAGATTATGCGTTTAGTTTTAAAAATATATATAGAGAGAGAGGAGTCCCGTGAACCTAGGGCCAAGCCACTTTATTTGAATAATATTTAATTTAAGTTTTAATACTCAATTGGGCGAGTAACAACACCAATTCTACTTTTACAACTACTTTGGAACTTTTGAGGAGAGAGTTTTGATAAGTTACATGTAGAAAACGAATTTACATGGTTTGAAGTAAAACTTTGCAGCTCATCTCTTTTGCTGTTTTGCAAAGACGAGTCTAATATTTTTATTTCATTTCTAGTGTATAATTTTGCTTGTTATATTGAGTAAAAAATGAAATATTTTATTAGTCCTCTCTGCATGTGGATTTTTTAATGGAAGGCATTTTGAATGAAGTTACCAAAACTTGTACCTAGGGCCACATCGCTGCCTTGTACCTAGGGCCAGTGTGTTTGGACCTTTTAACACTTTCGCGACCGCATGTTTCTGTCTTTTTGACAGTAAGGGCTGCCTGTGGGCGTTTTTCTCACAAGTTACAATTTTTCAAAACAAAATTTTCCGTATTCACATTTATATTACAAATGGATATGCATTATAATCATACTCTCTCTCCAATCAAAGTATTTGCATCCATAGTATACTGATTGTACAAATATGAATATTGTGTATATATTTTAGAAACAAATAACATACAAATTGCAAAAGAAATGCCCACTGGTGGAGTTTCACATTTTTAAATGACGTGAATCTACGTTAGCGGTCAAGAAAGTGTTAACCCGTTAGTAGTCGCTACAGACAGCGCCACCTATTACAGATTGCGTACTTTTTATTTAACTGTCACCAATAATTTTAAGAAGTGATGTGATCGACGTTTCTTTGATTTTATTCGCGTTTTATATATATCAAACGCCACTTCTAAAAAATTTTGGTGGCTATTGAATAAAAAAATCTGGAAAAACTGAAGAAAGGGCGGCAAATCGACTAACTAGCGACTACTAACGGGTTAAGAAACACAGTAGAGCCTGTAGTAATTGGATGCTGGCAAACCCTGGTAAACCAATCAGTGTATATGATGTTGCTGAAAGTGTTAGCAAGTCCTATCCGTAGGTCTTTACTCCTGTAAACATTCTATCAGGCTTTCGTGTATCCGGCATATAGGCAATGAAAAAACACATTCATTGAGGATGAATATGTAAGTTCAAATGTGACTGAAATGTCCCTTCATATATTAAAAGAAAAAAAAAATCCAGGAATAAAGTGAACCAACAATGATAGAACTGGATGTCTCTGTTTCGTTTCCTGTTATAATTTCGAAACCTTCAACATCTAACATCTTTTCGTGTGTCCTGCTTTAACAGGTACGAACCTAAGTAAAACCTTTACCTAAAGCAAAATCTCCCACATCAAAGATGTGACCGAAAACCAGAGAGATCTAGAAATCCAAGAGACACTCCAGGAAAAAAAAAACATTCTGTTAGAATATCCCCCAAAAAAAAATAAATAAAAAAAAAGTGAAAAATTTCGTGTTTTAAATTAAGACAACAACATGATAATTATTATATGATAAATAAATATATTACTTGATATTGTTTCTTTTATAAAATACATGTTTATATGCTTATTTTCTATTCATTACAAAGTTAAATCTAATTTTGAGAGAATGGCCCTAGGTACAGTGAGGTCTGGCCGCAGGTACAATGAGGGTGTTGTACCTAGGGCCACGAATGATGTTTTTTTTAAAAACATTCTATTTGTCGGAATTCCTTATTTTAGGTATTTATATTAATCCCAATTGGAAGTAATTAGTCCTAAAGATATTTTCATATCAGTTTGATAATTTTAAACAGGTCAAGGGCTCTGTTTTTGGGCATTGAAAAAAAGTTGCCCTAGGTACACGGGTCTCCCCTATATATATAATAACTTTACTCGTTACATTTGGATTGAACAGATTTCATGAAACAAAATGTAAGGGTCAGTTAAGAATAAGAACTATGTTTAAATAATTGTTATTCTTTATTATTTAATAACATTTTTTTTAATCTTGTGATTTTTATTGCTATAAGGGTGGATGTTCGTATATAACAACATGATGCAAGAATTCATAATATGTTTCTCTAAATCAATCATAAAAACTAATTTTTCGATACCACATATGATCAAACAGAGGTGGTGTATTGGATAAGACCGATTGGTTACATATGGGAACTAGCTCTGGGAAGAATTTCCTCCATGAGTTCTTTTAAGGCGTCCTAGCTCGTATTAAAGCGATTTTCAAGAAAATGACGAAAAATTACGAACGGCCAGGCCGACGAGTGTGACCTGAAATCGATCTAGGCACTTTCTTTATAATTTAGCTTTTTGGCTTATGTAAAGGCTAGGAAGCAAAAAGAATTAACAGTCTGTATAGAAGAATTTTTAAGTCTAGTTCTCTGTAAATAAATAGTATAAATTTTTTTTAAAGATATTTGCTTTCACAACTGTACTTCATTTTAGAATTAAATTTAAAAAAGTTACTTGAATGATTTTTTTTCTAAAAAGCCTTATAAAAAATTTCTATATTAAGTAAAAAACAGAACACAGTTTCTCTGTTTAAAGCATCAAAGCATTAAAACTAAATATTTCCTAAATTAAAATACAATCATCTGTTTTCTTTCATGTATATTCTTTTTTATTTAAAAAGACTATATACTGTACTTCCCCCAAAAAATTAAAGAAAAAGACATATTAATGAAAAATTAAAATATAAGATACTTAATGCATCAAACTTAGTTATAATTGTTTGAAGTACTAAGCTCAAGCTTCATAACAGTTCTTCAAAATTGATATCTACAATATTTAGGAGAAATATTTCTTTAAATAAAAACAACAGCCGTTCTACTTCACTAGTTTTTCATTCAGCACTTTTTTAACAGAAAAAAATATATTTATCATCACTACAACGAAAGTGCAGTCATAAACAACACTAAACGATAAGTTTTATTTTTATCCTTTTTGAAAATAATTCATGAATATTTTGTTTGGCATATTCTTTTCCTTTAAGACTTTTATTTGTTATTGGTGTTAAGAACTCACATGTTTTCTAAGAAAATTGTGCTACGTCTGCATGTGAAAATGCCTGTCACTTGGCACTGTTAGTTATTTCAGATAACATGATGTAGAACAAGAATAACGGTGCCAAGTAATAAACATTTATAAGAGCTTTAAAAGGCACATGTTGCTTAAGAGCAACAATGCAAAATTAAATATTCAAAAATGTGGAAAAAAAAAACCTTCAAAATGGTATAAAAAATTGCGAAAAAGTTCTGTAACATGAATATTAAAGTGTCTTCTTTTTCCATTTATATTGCACCTGACACACAGTTGGATATCATTCTAAATTATTCATTGCGTTTGCATTGTGCTTTGTGAGTATTGTTCTGTTTTATTAAACATTAAAATTCTGTTTATCTTTTTCGCTTAGACTTCAGAGGAAATATATAAATGTGTTAGTTGGTAAATTTCTGTCCATTAAAATTACTTTCTTTTATTTTTTAGGGACTATTTAAATATATATATATATATATATTGAAATTTTTTATTACCGGTAATTAATTTTAAATTAATATATATTTGCTCATGTTTCCCCTTTTTTTTTAAGTTTATTTTCTTTCTTTCTGCTAGAAATAAGATTTTGAGTGTAAATACGTTAAAATAATTTCTATAAATTTACTAACATGTTTATCGAGACTATCTGTAAATTTATAACGGTTTTCAGTTAAAAATAAATAATCGGTATTCTCAATCTTTGTTCTGTAATTTTATTTTTTCTTTCTTTTATATTCAATATATTGAAGAAGAAAGTATTTCATTCATAAAAATGTTTTGACTTCCGTTTTTTGTCGGTTTTATACGTCGAAAGATGTTCTGAACGCGTTCTGATAATTTTTGGAATGGATATCACTAACACGTAGAAAAAAAGTTTATGCTGACCACACTATAATAGTTTTCAATTGTTATTTTTCTCATGCAAATAAAAAAATGTTACGTCAGATTTATTTTGTTTTCAGTTTCAATTTTTAATATTAATTTAATGAAATTTCTACGTCAGAGAAAGTATCATAAATCATTAGTGCACTTCCGCTAATAATTATTTAAATTAATATTAGCCATTAAATTGTATACGTAAAATAGAATTTTCAACATGTCCGTTTACTTTAAGCTGTAATTTCACACAAATCGTCAGATAAATAATTTCCTGTAGTTCTTCTGCTGTTCAAGTTATTAACAGTTAAGTTTTAACAATCAAGTTTGTAACAGTTTTTAAGTTTTTGACAGCTTAACAGTTTGCTACTTACATATCTTTCTAGACGTTGATGGTGGTGTCATTATTTGTTATATACGTTTTTATCGTGTTTCCCATTGTATTTTTATTTACAGATTTTTGCTTTTAACTTCATTTTTAAATAAAATCACTTAACAACAAATTGCACTTCTGTCCATGAATATTTTGTTTGCAAGTGTAAATAACTTTTTAGAAATGGGCACTAATTAAGCGTACTTGAAGAGCTTAATGGAATAAAACAAACTGTGAAATAAGATTTCTCAAAAAATTAAACAACAAACGTTCATCGGTTCTATCAAATATTCTAATAAAGCGAATTTCGATGGAAAAATGTGTTATTATCGCCTATAAATAATAAACTTTCATTGGTTCTGTTAAATCATTTAATAAAGAGATTTTCGGTGGAAGAACTTGTTATAATCTCTATTAAATAAGAAACGTTCATTGGTTGGTTTAGTTACATCTTCTAATAAAGCAAATTCCAGTAGAAGTTATATAAATCGCTTTGAGCTATTCCACTATTTTATCTTTATATCTGCTTTTCTCGAATTTACTTAATTGTCTCATGAAATTTTTATCCATCAAGCTCTACGACTATTTAAAGCACTAGCATCTCACATTAATTTGCATGTATCCAATGTTGTTATTTTTCACACTTAGATACCAAATCATGCAGGTCTTGGTAGAATTAAACAAAAAGTCAAAAAAAAAAAAAAAATCAATACAGAACAAATTTGTACTGATAGTTATAAAGGATTTAAGTCCATATTCTTGATTTTTCAGAAGACGAAAAATAAAAACAAACTAACTAAAAACTAATCAGAAGAATCGATTAGGAAAAAGGAATTATGTTGATTTATACCCTTTATACCGTTCAGTGATTGTCAACCTTCCTTTAATAAAGGGAAAAAATTTAATTAAATATTTTATTCAAAGATTAATGCTAAATTTCTGACTTGAATCTTTTTTTACCAATGGATTTTCTCAAAGACTAATTGACATGGATTTAAATCATTTATACCAATCGATAGAGAATTTTTTTCTGGGTCTGACTATGCACATAACTCAAAATCGACATTTTTGGACTTAAATCCTTTATACTTATCAGTACAGAAATATTCGAACAGTGTTTAATTATTTAAAGAAAGCGATATTACAAGATATGTTAAAATTATTTTTGAATTACAAACAGTCAGCCGTTAGCAATTAATTAACAATTATATATTTCAGTTTTCACAAAATTTACCGATCCAATATCAAATCCATACGATATCTCATACGTTTTGCAAACCTGTCAACATTCTAATTAATATTCCGTAAAATGGTTAGTACCCGCTTTTTTTTTTTTTTTTTTCCTTTCCCCACGTCAATCTTTTTTTTTTTTTTTTTTTAGTATTTTTCTTATTTAATCGTAATTGCATTTGGAAAAAATTACTCTAAAAATAAACTGGTGTAAAAAAAGGAGCTGGTACTAACAGTTTTACGAAATATTAATTAGAATGTTGGCAGGTATGGTTTTAGAATTTCTGAAATTATCTTTAAAAAATCTAATAAAATGGGCATGATATCATGTACAGGAAGAAATAAATTATATCTACATCTTGAACTAATGTGAAATTGTTGACAGGAAATATTTGTGATAAAGTTGAACTGGTTAAGTGGAAATAATGTACAAATAGGACAGTTGACAAATGGATACGTTAATAATGCTCAATCGTATATTGAATAACATTATTATAAAGGTTTTTGCACCTAAAACTTTCATTAAAAAACAATGTACGATAGTGGCCGAAATTACAGAAATCTGTACGTAAAACATTTTTTAAATCTTCATGGCTCATAGCATTATTTTTTTCCTATAGTATTTTTAATAATATCATAAATGTATGCAGCAATACAAATTTCGGATTAACATCAAACTACGAAATTTATCTCATGAAATTGTGCTTTATAAGTATTTACAAACATTTAGATACAATGTCAAAAGTTATCAGCAAAAGGATTTTAAAAAGAAAGAAAGCACAACTTGGTTAAATACTTGTTTTTCTTTTCTTTCATTCGGAGGAAATTCATAGATTTTAAGTGTTCAGAAAGGCAGTTCGGTGTCTTATTCTTTGGACATGCGCCAATAAAATCTGCTGTGTAGTTTTAACCATTAATATCGTGTATTGGAATAACAAAAGAAGAGTAAAAGGAAGGAGGCTATGTAAAGAATTATGTATATTTTTACATTTGTGTAAATAAAAATTTTGCAGAAAGAAACGTAAACCATTTTTCACAAAACATTGTATCTCTTATGGCATATGACATAAAAATATGTTCCAAATATATAAATGAGTGACTCTCCGGAAAATTCTAATTCTGTTTCGACAAATGATGTTGCTTAGTTAACTCTTGAACTAAAAGTCACATAGGTCTCAGTCTAAAGACAGATAACAAATTTGTAAAATTACACTTCCTCTGTGTGGTTTTGAGAAGGTATTGAAAATTTTCAGAATTTAAAAATTCATATTGTATGCGGTGAAGTGTTTATTAGAGATTTGCATATTGAGAATTCATGAAGCCAAAATTTCTGATACTAAATATAGCCTAAAACGCTGTTCCTAATCTAGTGGTCACTTAAAATTATTTTGTAGTATATAAGTTAAATGTAGTATATAAGTTGTAGTATATAAGCTAGCTCTCTCTCTCTCTCTCTCTCTCTCTCTCTCCCTCTCCCTCCCTCTCCCCTCTCTCTCTCTCCCCCCCTCCCTCTCCACCCTCTCTCTCTCTCTCTATATATATATATATATATACACACACACGTAAATACGTTAAATATTCTATTAATACTTTTAATTAAAATTTTTATGTAATCCATTGTGAATATTTCAAAGATTATTTGATGAACATTTCCATAAATATTATAAAGTAAAACTTACCAATCGAAGAAAAGAGGGAACCAAAGCTGCTCCTTCTTCTCTTCTTTGGATGTCTAACTTTTTTAAAGACATGGCTGACTAGAAAGAAAAAATATATATATAACAATACAATTGAAATATATTAAATGCTTTAATATATTAAAGAAATGTAAAAATTTGTAATTCAATTTCTTTTTAACACTATAACAGTAAAATTTAACATTATAACATAATACTTTATAAAATGTTTCAAAATATACCCATATTTAGATTAGAAGTGAATTAAGATTATTTGATATATTGCTTAACAAGTACAATAGGCTTAATATACAGGCAAATAAATTTTGAGAACTATTTATTCATAGTTTTTACTACCATATAACATTTGATAAATATTATAAGTTTTATCACTTTTATTTAATATCATAGGAAACAGCATGTATTTTGTCAGTGATTTCTCGAAATTTTGCCTCTACAATTTACAAAATTTGGTCTTCTTCAGAGGCATTCAGTCATTATATGCATTTTTATTATTGTAATTATTCATATTAAAAAATAAATAAAATAAGTAATAATCTGGTGTAGCACTCACACGACTTTCTTTTACCCTGAAATTTGATGCTATAAATACAGATTGGAGATTAAGGAGTAAGATAACGAGTACTGTTATGTAAATCTCGTTAAAAATAATTCAAATTTGGCTTCAGAACGGCTGTATTTGGCAAATAATTCTGTGCGTGTGTGGGGGGGAGGGGGGCAGCTATCGCTCCCCTCAACTCACCGTTGGATTACTGTACCTAAACTTATATAGAATTCAATCTGTTATTAAATAAAAAAGTTCATTTAAAATTATTCAGAAAACTTTCACACGCACCATTCTTTGAAACTTATCAATTTTGCTTAAACTTTTGAAGTAAGAAACTTATATTTAACTTCAAAATATAACATTTAAATTGCATGAAATTGTAAAAGTTACTATTTTTTAAGTTACTCTGATAAGAGACCCAGACAACGATCAAACGTTAAAAACTTGACTTATGTATTCAGAAAACCTCAAAACGTGTAAATATACAGAAACACAAGCAATGAATATTTAGCTTAAAAACATTTTATTTACCGTATGGGTATGAAGAATTAATTTCAATTTCTGAGCAGTTTTCCTGGACATGGTAAAATATTGTAGTCAAGCCCTTCCACTAATAACATTCAATAAAAAGGAATATTTTCGGCTAGTTATTAGCAGCCCTGTATATCTTCTAAAAATTATGTAAACTCCACATGGTGCATATAAATATAATCCTTTATTAATAACACACAACACAACCTGATATACACCTATATGAATTTTCAAATATTGTTCAACTATATTCTAGTTCTTTCCGGTAGCCCTGTTTTCGTACCATATTCTACAAGTGGAACCTCCCTTTATACATATTATAAAAATATATTTATTTCATTTGGTTTAGTTCCGCCCATAGATGACGTAATGTGTTTGAATCCTCTTGTCTGTCCCTGTACACAAACCATTTCTTTGATCTCAATGAAAAGTTTAGTGTAGCATCCTTATATGATACAGATTTAGAATACCGAGTTGGAACTTCTTGCTGTTATTGAGCTATGTTCAGCTTCTTGTTAGAGCTTCTTGAGCTATGTTCATAACATACACACAAACATACACGCGCACAGAGACCAACCGCTAAAAGCTTGTTTTTCGTATTCAGGCGATCTTAAAACATGTAAATACAACAAAAACTCAATTTCGAAAATTTATTCCAAAAACAATACTTTCTCTTCAATATATATCGTAAGAGAAAATAAAAAAGGTTGCTCTGAAATTGTAAATTATACAGAGAGCAATCAGTAACTTTTAGTTAAGTACAAAAAATATAATTAATAAATTTAAATACTATGATAATACAGAATGTAGAATATACCAAATCCTCTTATAATAGAACTGTAAAAGAATGAAAAAAAGAATGGTACAGTGCGTCCCATAATTTTATAGACAACCGTTTTTTTTTTTTTTTTTTTTTCTTTTAAAGGTAACTAAACGAGTAAGAAAGACGAAATAAATTACGTAAATATGTTTTGACGTAATACAAACAATGATATACTTAAAGAACTTTAAACACACATAAATTTAATATAAAATAATCTGGTGTGTCACTCACACGACTTTCTCTTACCCTGAAATTTAACACTATAAATACAGGTTGCAGATTAAAAGGTAAGATAACGAGTACTGTTATGTAAACCTGTGTTAAACAATTCATATTAGGCTTCGGAAGAGTTTTATATGATAATTAGTTCTGTGTGAGGGGGGTTACCGCCCCCCTCAACCCCCCGTTTCATTAATGCACCTACATTTACATAGAATTTAATTCGGTTATTAAAAAATAATTCTGTTTTTAAAAAATAATTTATTAAAATTATTATTTAAAAAAAATATCTCTTATGATAATGCAGATGATTTCCATATTAGAGAAGTGATATAACACCAAATATCCAAAAAAAGTCCATTTTATTCTCATCATTAAAAAGAAGGGAAAAAAAAAAAAAAAAAAACGATTTTTTTTTTTTAAGTTTTTTTTTTCGTTAAAAGTAAAAAAATTCGATAACTTTGTTTTGCATTATCGCAGATCGATGGTTCAACCATTCGTTTTAAAGGTATTGGCGAGCTCTTTTGAAAGATACCCATCATGAAAATTTACTCCCCTTGAGGGGGGACTTCCCCCCCCCCCCAGGGGGGGAGGCGAGGCTCCTACATACACAAAATTTTTTTCCCAGTTAACTATCTCTATTACAAAAAATATATATTCGTTTCATTTGGTTTAGTTCAGTCTATAGACGTTAAACTCTACTTTCCTGCAATTTCCCCCATAGACGTAATGTATTAGAATTCTCTTGATTGTCCCTGTACACGAACCATTTGCTTGATCTTAACGAAAAGCTTACTGTTGCATCCCTATATGATACACATTTAGAATACCAAGTTTGAACTTTCTGCCATAATTTGTTTTTGAGATATGCTGATAACAGACAGACACACAGACCATTTGCTAAAAACATGATTTTCGTATTCAGGGGGCCTCAAAACGTGTAAATATAACAAAATCTGGCGTTCGAAAATTTGACCCAAAAACAATACTTTCTCTACCTTATGGGTAAGAGAAAGTAAAAATAAACTGAAAATAATGCTGTCCCAAAAGTATATAGACAACCGGTGTTAAAAGCTGATTGAAGTACTGATCTTCAAATTTGCATATTCCAAGGTCATGTACTTGTGACGTAATAGTTTTCTGAGATAAAAGCGAAGCTGTCTTTCTTTCTTTCTTTCTTTTTTTTTTTTTTTTTTTTTGACTGATTGTACAGATTCCTCGCAACGTGCAGTTTTCCAATAAAGGAATTTTGAAAATTTATTGTTTCAAAGCTCGTGGAATGAAAGTTGTGCACATTTCATGAAAACCTGGACGCAGCAGGGCCAGTATTTACCAAATTCTGTCAAAAGGTGACAATTTTGAAACAAAATCACGTTCTGGGCGACAGAAGAAAACAACTAAACGACAAGACACAGAGATTTTCAGATTAGTTTCAACCCAGAACCTGTCTGTACGGTCAATTTCTAGAGAGATGACCATTCCAGAATCAAAATCCACGGTGCATCGACGGCTGCAGGTAAGTAAATTGCTTGCTTATCGCAAAATGCATCGTTCACCAAACTTGACAAAATGGCATAAAGAGGCTTGTGTTTAGTGGGCTCGAAATCATGTGAATTGGACTTATGAATAGTTGAGTGTTCTGTTTAGTGATGAAAAGTTCAATTTAGATGGCCCCAATGGTTGGGAATATTCCTGGCACTATATTAGCAAGGAATCACAAACTTTTTTCAGCAGGCAACAAGGAGGGGGTTCACTCATGGTGCGAGGAGTAGTTTCCTTTAAAGGAACTACCGTCACTACCGATATTGTGTTTTTAAATGGTCGTCAATGTTCCAAAGATTACCAGAAAACGATAGAAGTACGGTTACTTCTATTTGGAAAGTTGCTAATTATTGAAGAATCGATATATCAGAAGACAATTGCTCAATTTACGTGTCAAACTCTACAATGCAATGGTTTAGACAAAACCAAGTAACTGTTATGGACTGGCCAGCCCTAAGTACTGACCTGAAACCAATGGATAACCTTTGGGGAATATTAGCTAGAGACGTATATGCTAATGACGTCAATTTGCATCAGTTCAAGATCGAATGCTGCAAATTGAAAGAAGTAGGTTTACTCTAAAGCCAGAAACTCTTCAAACTATTCTTTTGAGTATGCCTGATCGAGTTTTTGAAGTGATTAGGAAAAATGGCTCAAAAATTTGAATATTAAAAAAAATAATAATAATGAGTTGTCTATAAACTTTTGGGACAGTAAATTTTCAGATTTAGTTTCTATTACAATGTCTGTAATTGTAAGATATTATTTTTGTATAATATTATTGTCTTGATATTACTTATAATTAAAAATGATTTTGAAATCTTTATTAATTTTTTTCAATGGTTAAAAAAAAAAAAAAACCGTTGTCTATAAACTTTTGGGACGCATTTTATTTTACAAAATTGTACTTCTTTCAAAATAAGGTGTTTTGGTAGCACTTAACCACTTAACAGTAAAGCTCAATTCCTTGAACAAAAGAAAAATATGAAGTTACAAGAAGGGAAAATCATGCTAAACACATATATTAAAAAACACTTTCCGGCTGTACTTACCGGTTACACTTCTTAGCTTACAATATATTTTATAACTATTATGGCGCCTTAAAATATACATTGTTTGTTAGACTTTACCAAAAGCGGTGGGTATCCGAACGGAGGTTTTGACCGTTTTATTACAACTTTTTGTTCGATGTTTTATTTATTTATTTTTAGATTTATAAAAAAGATAGTGTTCATTTAAATGTAGTGGCCAATGAAGTGGGCGAAGACCGCTAGTAAAGGTATTGATATATGCGAGAAATACGTCTTGTATATTTCTTAAAACTTCTTCTATACTTCTTCAATGTAATAATGTGTCTGAATCCTTTTGTGATTTTCTGTACGTAAACCAGTAGTGATAAGTATACTACATTTTAACAGGAAACATGTATGAATCACCTATATTAATATCAAGGAATTATAAAATTCTTTATAGATAGGAGAATGCTCACAGGCAAACAGAAGGACATACGAATGAAAGTCATGTATGCACACAACTCAAAATACGCCTTCCGAAATTTCTCTTACTGAATCCAAATACTTTTGTGGCTTTGTAAACGATACCCTAATGTTAATTACAACTGTTTTGTAGGAAAATTCCTTCATTGCATCGGGAAAATATTTCTTAATTTCGTTATGAGTAGAACAAAATAAAATGCGTTGAATGTGCTTACAAACAAAGCTTGACTTAGACCGTAATCTATTCGAATTATTTCATGTTACACTGTACACAACCAGTTTTGTTACATCTATGGCTTTCAATAAGCAACATTCTACATTAAATCTGAAAAATATATATCAGCTTCAAGCAATTCTAAATTCATTTACAGAAATGAGAACGTGTACAGACAGAAGAATAGACGCAGATGAAGCGAACTCATAAATACTGTTAACTTTGTGGGTAAGTGTCATTTATCGCATAATACAACTAAAATACAAATCCATTCGAGAATTTTCTCTTACATCTCTCAATGTACAGTCGGTAACAAAAGTGTCCGAACACTAGCAAAAATTCCTATGTAAAAAAAGTGCGCTTAATACAGTTTTGCTAAATAAATCCTTGTCGAATCCTGTTCTTAGACTGACTAAGAACGTGATTCGACAAGGATTTATTTATCAAAACAGTATTAAGTGTACTTTTTTTATATAGGAATTTTTGCTAGTGTTCGGACACTTTTGTTACCGACTGTATCTTAATATATTTGAGAGGAGCTGTAAACTATTCATTGATGACAATCATACCATATATTATAGAAAGCATTTTCTTTTTCATCAGCGCAATATATGTGAATTTCATTTTGTAATGTGCAGAATATAGGTATTTAAATACGCCTTTAAAGAAATACCTCTCACAGCCCATAATGTTTCCATTGTCTTTTGTGGCCTTAGTCTCTGTACAGAAATGAGCTATTTACATTATTACTTTCTTCTATATGTACAAGAAGAAAGTATTGGATTCGTGAAAATTTTCGAATTCTAGTTTTCGATGGTTTTACATGTTTTGAGATGTTCTGAACAAGATTTAACTGTTTTTAGAGAATGGCTGTCTGTGTGTGTATATCACAAATTTTGTAGACGCTGTATATTACGAACCAATAAGCGAAATTCAACCAAACTTGGTATTCAGTTATACCCTGATCTAAACTGGTGCTGATTACATTTGGGGGTGAATCGCTCAACAGGTGACTCTGTAATAACATTTTTCTAAATTTTTAACACGAATTACACTGTTGGATTCATGAAAAATTTCGAACTCTAGTTTTCGACGCATCTACACGTTTTAAGACGTCCTGAACCTTATTTTACTGTGTTTTGGAAAATGTCTGTCAATCTGTGTATCTATGTGTCTGTCCATATGTATCACAAACATTGTGGACGCTGTATCTCATGAATCAACGAACAAAATTTAACCAAACTTGGTATTTGGTTGAACCCTGACTTAAACTGGTACTGATTACATTTGGGAACCAATCGTTCAAATGATTTTCCTTAAAAAGAAAAAAAAATAGCATTGCAATATAGGATAAAATTTCGTATGAATATACATGAGACTTATTTTTAACGTATGATTGTAAAATTAATATGAATTATTGATAATAGTAGTAGTAAACTGGGAAAAAAGTGTGTGCATGTAGGAGCATCGCTGTCCCCCGTATCCCCGCGGAGTGTAAAATTTTTATATGGTTATCTAACGAAAGAACTCGTCAATACCTTTAAAACGATTGGTTTGACCATAGATCTGTGATAATTTAAAACAAAGTTATCGATTTTTTTTTTTTCATTTTTAACGCGGAAAAATAAATCACACTTCTTATGATGGTGGCACAAAATTGAGTTTTTTTCGGGTTTTAGTGATACACTTCTGTGAGATAAAAATAGCCTGCATTCATCATGGGAAATAGTTTAATAAATAATAATTTAATAAATAATTATTTAATAAATAATTTGTACTACATGAATCTGTATAAGAATATATAGAGGAAAGTCTTCTGGTGGCCACAGCATACCAGTTTTTAATAGGGAACTTACCTTAGGGAGATTGAGTAACAACGAACAGCGTTAGTTTCAAGGTATTCTAAAAATATTTACGGAGATTAGAAAGGATAGACGGACGGACATACAGAGAAATCAAAGTCACAAATAATTTTCAACCTTATTGAAAAGTGTTTAAATGTAATATATTTTGGCAAAGATCCCGCAGTGTCTGAGCTTCGAAGAATATAAATTAATAAACAACTTTAACAAGAATTACGAGGGTTGCCTTTTATGTTTTTACAAACGACCAATAAAAGGTGCTACTGAAATTTGTCTTCAGGATATTTGTAAAATTCACATTTTTTTTATTTTGGAATCAGTAGCATCTTAGAAATCGTCTGCGTATTTTGTTTACAGTGAGTGTTGAAAAGAAGCAAATGAAAAAATGGAAGTAACTTGTGAAGGTTTCCGTTGGATGATTTTTTATGATTTTAAGAAAGGCCTCACTCGACAAGAATGCATAGTATCGCTTCGTGAAACTTTTGGTAATGAAGCATCATTAGAAAATACTTTTTACAATTGGCTTGCAGAATTTCGTCGTGGTCGTGCGTCCGTCAGTTATGAATCTCGTGAAAGAAGACCAAAATCGGTAGTGATTCTAAACAACGTGGATGCTGTGCGCAAGATGATTGAAGAAGATCGGCATGTCACATATCGTGATATAGAAGCATCCCTTGGCATATCACGGACTGTAATACATTCGATTTTCACGAACATTTAGCTGTTGAAAAGATTTGTTCTAGATTGATTCCGCACAATTTGATAGAAGCTCAAAAAAAGGCTCGTATAAATTGGTGTAAGGAAATGCTAAACAAATTCAAATTGGGAACAGCAAAATCCGTACACAGCATCATTACAGGTGACGGAACGTGGATGTATTCGTACGAGCCGGAAACTAAACAACAATCCACTGTTTGGGCGTTTCCGGATGAACTGAATCCTACGAGAGTTGTTCGTTCACGAAGCACTTCCAAGAAAATGATTGCTTGTTTCTTCGGCCTTACAGGACATATCGCAACCATTTCTTTAGACGATTAAAAAACTGTTAACGCTAAATGGTACACAGAAATTTGTTTGCCAAAAGTCATCAACGAAATCAGGAAAACAACAAAAATCGCTGCATCATTCTTCATCACGACAACGCCAGCTCCCACACAGCACGTGAAACAATTGATTATTTGAAAGATAAAAATATTGAATTAATGTCTCATTGCCCATATTCTCCTGATTTTTCGCCTAACGACTTTTTCTTGTTCCCTTATTTTAAACAAAAAATGCGTGGGCAGTGATTTTCATCAACTCAAGAAGCTGTTGATGCCTTCCAAAACCATGTTTCTGAGATATCAATTTCAGAGCGGAAAAACTGTTTCAAGAATTGGTTTGAACGGATGGAAAAGTGTATAAATCTTAAAGGCAAATATTTTTAAAAGCAATAAAACAATTTGTTACTAAAAGATCCTTTTTCGTCCTACCTTTTGTAGAAACTTAAAAAGGCAACCCTCGTACAACTTACTGCATATTTAAGTATTTTATGTAAAAATGATAGTTCAAAGAAACTTTAATGAAACAAAAATCAGTTATACATACGAATAGATGCCTTTAATCGGTTAAGTACTACTTTGTACACATTTTTATAATAAAAATATGTCATTTTTGATATTATTTACATAGTATTTTATTGATATAGTATATTAATTCATTTCACCTCATCTCCTGCCATTCTTAACGCCGACCTAAAAAATGGGCATTATAAGTTTAAAGAGGGGAGTTATAAGAGGACGTTATATAAGAGGTCCTTTGTCTGTCGGCGTGTCTGTTTGTTTGTGGAATTGTAACTTTCAAACGAATAGACCGATTTTAATAATGTTACTATTATTATTATTATTAAAATTAAAAAGCTGATTTAATTGGAATGGCTCTTATTTATGTTTGGTGAAAATCTGTTTGACAGATTTTTTAAAATTAATTATTATTATTTTTTTTTTTCGGTCACTTTACTAGATCGCAAGGTATGAAATATCAATGTAATCTTCCAATTTTCAAATCATGTTAGATAAACACTGCAATCTGTACAGATCAGATCAGAGTACTCTTATAACAGAGAAGCGTTAAAAATTGCTACAATTATTCAATTACGGATGTATTTTTTTATTCTTAATAAATAAGAACTAAAAATAAAATATCAATGATAAATCATTTACTTTCTACAAATTTTCAAAACTTACAAGGGATGTATGAATCAGTAAAATTCCTATTGAAACCAAACCAATCTTAAATTAAAGATCGTGGTCAAAAACTTAGGGTAGAGTGCGAATTTGCTGCAACAATTCCCCCATGGGGCGAGAAACGACCCTAAAAGTTTAAACTGTTTCTATATTCTATCTTTAGCTGTTTCTATTTCTACCAATGAAACAGAACTAGTTAGCAAGATGGTGTGGCACAGTGGCTAAAGTGTTCAGTTTGGGTGAGAAAAGTCGTGATGAAACTCCGATAAGTGCTCACAGTTATATATATATATAAATGAAATAAAACAAAATATTAAAATAAATGAATAATTTAAGGGGGATATGTATTAAATTTAATTAAAAAATTAAAAATAAATAAATAAATATACTCTATATAAAGACACTATTAAGGAATATATGCGGTAAAATTCTCTCTTTATGAAGAAAAAAATCACGTTTAAATTTATTAATTTATTTTCCTGTTAATAATGGCTAAGATTATAAGTAAGAAAATTATCAACTATAAGCACTTTTCACGATGAGCACAACGTGTAAAAGAAAATTTATTACGATTAATTTCATTACAATCTTGTTTAACATTGAAACCCACATCGTAAACATTTAGGAAATTATTGGTTTTTTTTTTTTTTTCGAAATAATCAACTTTGTAAAATGCGGATGTAACTAGATTTTTAAAAAATTTTTGAGATGTACCAGCGGCAGCTCTTGGACCGAAAATAAGTGAAGAGGCATTTCACCTAATATTTTACATTGTATTCATTTATAGAATATAAAGTTACATTTAAATAAAATGAGTATGTTCAGTTAACTTTCAGTTAAGATTATGCTTAGTAAAAATTAGGCATTGAAACTACTTAAATGTTATTTTTCAGCTGTTCACCCATTTTCTGTTGACCAGCCGCCGCTGAAATGTACACATATGCAAGGGCCGACAAAACAGTAACAATAAGTAAAAGTCCTTTCCTTTTACGTATTAATAATAGCGCAATTAAAAGCAGACGTAAAAAAATGCATCTTATTAATATTATTTTCTGTTGCATTACTCGTTTGAAAAACATTTTTTCACTTCAAATAAAATGTTTTACTAAGTTAATAGAATATTTATTTTTATGTGTGGGAAATAACAAAATTAAAAGCAGACAATCAGCATTTACTACAAGCGGCTTTGGCATGAAATACTAATAAAAATATTAAATTAAACTTTAGGAAAGAGAAAACCGTATAATAAAGGGAAGTATTTTCCCTTAAATTATTCATTTATATATATTATAAAGAAAAAATATTATTATTATTATTATTTAGTTGAAATAAAATATTTTAATAATTAAAAATATATCATTATATATTTTTTAATTAAATTTGATACATATCCTCCTGAATTATTCATTTATTTTAATATTTTGTTTTATTTCATTTATATTTAATAATAATAATAATAATAATAATAATAATAATAAAACCATGCGCGTACTCATCGGGATTCGATCTCACGACCTTTCTCATTCAAGCCGAACACTCTAACCATTGCGTTACACCGTCTTGCTAAAGTGTTCTATTTCGTTGGCTTTGATCGAAACAGCTAAAAAAATTTAGGGTCATATCGCGCCCCATGAGGGGGGGGGGGTTCAAAAAATGTACTCTCTGCCCTATGCTTTCGACCATGCTCTTTAATTTAAGCTTGGTTTCGTTTCAGTACAAAATTTACTGATTCATACTTCCCTTGTTAGAAAAACGCGTTCAAAATAAAGGCTATCCCCAGAAATTTGGCAAGCTTGTTATGTTAGATTAGAAATCACGTGTATTTTATTTTATTTTATTTATTTAATTATTTATTCATGAAAGGATTAAAAAAAAAAGTAAGTTATTTTGACAAAAGTAACAAAGTTACTATAAATTAGTGATTATAAGTTCAGAGTCTAAAAATCTCTAAATTTGACTGAAAATTAGAGATTCTATAGAGATATTTTAAAATTACTTAAAACTTGTTTATACTATTTTTTCCCCTAGGCCATTCTGCCTTGATATTTTAAAATTATTGAGCTTCAGTTTTTCAACTTTCAACTCATGTGACCTGAAAAGTTTTTTTTTTTTTTTTTTTTTTTTTTTTTTAGAGTAGAAAAAAGCTTTTTTTTGAAAAAAAAAAAAAAGAATCGCAAATCGCAAATTTTTAACCGATTTTGACGAAAATTAGAAATTGTCTAAAAATACTGATTATGGAATTATGGATTAAAAATTAAAAATAATTTAACAATAAAAAATCGTTAAATCGTTAACAATAAAAATCGTTAGAGACTTCAAAGAAAAGTAATATTTTAATACTTAGTTAAAAGCAATGTTTGTGTTGATATTGTAAAACTTGCGAATTAGTGTTCTTCGAACTGAAAATTACAGATTTTATGAGATAATGTCTAATTAAACTTTAGGTTGGGGATATTATGCTTTACACTTTTTTCTTTTCAAGCAGTATTTTATGCTGATACTGGAGAAATAACAAACGCCAAAATAACCGACTATTTATTTGTATTTGATTTATTTTAATAAAGAGATAAGCAATACAGAACTATATGCACGAACTGAAAAATAAATCTGAAATTATCACAGATCGAGCTTTTATACTTTATTTTCAAACACGAGCATGCTCTTAATTTTTAAAAACTAAAGCAAATATGAGTTAATAATCTAAATAATAATGAAATTTATTATACTTACTCTTATTTGCCCAGTAGCGAATATTTTTTACTTCTGGTACTTCCGGTTCATCAGGTTTAGTTCCATTTAATGCTGTATCTGTAAATAGAAAATAAATAAAATAAATAAATAAAACTTAATTAAATCATTTCAAATATATATACACTATCTACCAATAAGTACTTGGACACTTTCAAATTTAGACATTTTGTCAAATATCTAGAAAAGTTTTTTAGGAATCGTCTTGAAACTTTGAATAATTCTTGAAACTTTGAATTATTACCATTCAAAGTTTCAAGATGATTCCCAAAGAACCTTTCTAGACATTTGTGAAAACATCTAAATTCGAAAGTGTTCAAATACTTATTGGTAGATAGTGTATATATATATATTTACTTATATATGTACACTAAATACTATATATATATATATATATATATATATATATTTACTTATATATGCATATTATATGAATATGTATATATATAAGTAAATCACAAGTTTCCTTTTCATAATGTGATTGTTTTTACTGTGCCTATAAGCAAGTAAATATATTATGTATATGTAATGAAGTATCCCAGATTTTATCTGATTATTATACTCTTATGCTACTTTGCGTGTGTTATCCTATTCTGATTACATTCTTATTAACTTTTTGTACATAATTTAAATCCTACTTAACTTCTTAGTTTAAGTGCATTTATATTTAAAAAAGTATAGTAGCCTAATCGTTTTAAAATGAAAGTCATTCAAAAGAAGATTATGTAAAATATATGCTTATAGGTCATTTTCGTTTCTTTTCAGAAAGCAGATTTTTCTAAAATGGCGTTAGTCATTGACACGTTAGTCATTGACACTACGTTAAGTGTATTATTATACTCTAATAAGATACATTCTTACATATTAAGTGCGTGTTACAAAAAAAGGAAGTATAATACTTTAATTATTAAAAAAAAAAAAAAGAAATCTTCATTTAAAATAACGTTGTACAAAAAACGCATATTTATAAACCAATTTTACTCTTTTAAAAAAGAATATTTTTCGAAAACTGATTCTTAATTATGTTACTTATTTGAGAGTATCGTAAAAAGTCTTATAAATTAATTTTAAATAAGGAAATATTTTGATAATTAAATAAAAAATATTATATAATTTTAATTATTTTCAATACGTAAGTTTTTTTAAAAACTGTTATTTAAAGTCTGATATTCTGTTAATTTTAAATAGTTATGCTACTGTACGTATGTTATTCTGTTTTAGTTAGATACTATCTTACCATTTTTTATAACCTCTTTTTAAGTCTTAATAATAAAATTTTTATAGCGTGTTTAATTATAGAAAGTACAATAGATTAATTGTTTGAAAATGAGAGACGTTTCTATTATTAAACGTATATTCAGAGCAATCCCCCTGCTCTTCAGAAAATATACTTTCCTAAAATATCTCTATCATGTTAGTGGTCTAAGGGCCTTAAAAATAGGGGTTTAAGTGCCTAAAAAAGAAGAGGGGGTGATCTAATAAATTGGTTAAAAGTTCCCGGACATGCAACATGCTTCTTACATTCTTTTCGTCGATTCAAAATGATATAGACGCACTTTTCCAGATTTGTGAGTAGTTATTTTATTAAACGATATTTCTTTTCTGTGTAATTTTTGTGAAAATAAAAATATATCTAGTGATTATTTTGAGTTATTGCGTATGTGTATTAAGATAGTCTTTCTTTCTTTTATTTATTTATTTTTATTTATTTATTTATTTATTTTTTTCGATATATATTTTCAGATCCATAGCTTAACATTTGAAAATGTAGCAAATAAGAAATAACAAAAATTTTCCCATGTTGCGAAAACTTTCTCATAAAAATAAGTGTTAATGTTTGGGTGGGGGGATTTTACACCTATTTTCCATAATGTTCCTTTTATTCAGCGTATTGCGATTCTTCTGTCTTTTAATTTAATTTAACTTTTATTTTATATCAGTTAGACTAATGTAAAAAATAAAATACAATACATAATATATTAAGGTGGAATAAAAATATATTCTCACTGCCACACAATTTGCAAATAAAATAAAACTGAAGATAATATTCAAAATACAATGGAGCCAATAGTGGGATATGCCTATATTAACTAGTACACGAACCATGCTTAAGCAAATCACAGAGCTGCCAAATTTTAAAACTTTTAAATCAAAATTGACACCAGTATTTTTAAATAGAATATGTTATATATATCTCCGACGATTAATATTACCGAAAACAGCTATGAATTTTTTACGGTTTGAAGTCTCCCGCCAAAAACAGTAGACTTGGCTCCTCTGAAATCAAATTAAGTAATTTTATAGAAAAGTTTTCAAAAGTTTATCCGTATTTTTATCTCTTGATTTAACCCGTTAGTAGTCGCTAGTTGGTCGATTTGCCGCCCATCCTTCAGTGTTGCCAGAATTTTTTATTCAATAGCCACCAAAAATTTTTAGAAGTAGCATTTGATATACATAAAACGCGAATAAAATCAAAGGAACGTCGATCACATCACTTCTTAAAATTATTGGTGAGAGTTAAATAAAAAGTGCGCAATCTGTAATAGGTGGCGCTGTCTATAGCGACTACTAACGGGTTAAGAAATGCTTTGTTTCATATTTCCAAGGGTCATACTCTCTCCTTTTTTTCAGGACACTCTCAGAAATAAGAAATTTCCAAACTTATTGCTACCACTATATTTATACAATAATCTCTACCCTGTATAATATGACACATTACTATAAATATATCCAGAAGTAATTCTGCATGAAAGTGGGGGCAAAAAAAGGCGAAATTTCTTATCTCTCAAAGTGTTCTGAAAAAGAAAAGGGCGGAGAGTACGATCCCTGTATCGCAAAATACATTTTGAAGCAGAGTGGTCACAGGCCACAAATTTTCCCCTGATTTTACCATCATTATTTTTCTTTTGAAATTTTTAATAGTAAGATTTCACTATTAATTAAATAAAATATTGTTATACACAAAATATATTGGTGTAAGGCATCAGGGAAAAAGGGCGAGTCTATAACCACCCTGTTGAAGACACACCCAGAGGTGCCAGCCCTCCGGATTATATCATACTAATAATTTTTAATGGCAATATTCTCTTTATTTATCATCGAAAATTATGCTGGAATGAAATAATTTGGAAGGCTGGCCTCTCTGCATACAAAGAAAATATTCTTGATATGTTAATTGTAAAGTATCATCAACATATTATATTATTTATATGGGTTATACAATAATCTAAAACACAGGAAAATGAAGTTTTCTGTTTGTTATAATTTATCATTATATATAGTATTTGGGTTTGGGGTGTCGCTCTACTGACATTTATTTGCGCCTTAAGACTTATTGGACCAGGATCTACGGCTTAAAATGGATTCCAAGCTACTACGAACATCCGGGTCTGAACTGAGATTAAAACCTGAATTCAAACATCTTCAGTACTTCAATTCGTCAGGAAAATAGACTGTTTGAATGCAATAGCAGACATTACAATCTTTGTTTTTTTAAATATAGTCTTAAAAATCCATTGTTAAAGTGAGTTTTTGCTATTAATATATATATATATATATATAAAACGATCAAGTGTCTGAAAAAGTATTTTGCAATTTCGAATATAATAATAATAAAGAAAAAAACTTTAAAATACAAAAAAAAAAATTGAAAAATGAAAGTCCAGACAAAGTCACTCAATGCAAAAGAACCTAATTGCATTTCTTAAAATTTTGATTAATGTAAGGTAAATAAAACTCTTTATTCATATACTTCTAAATTAATCTAAATTTTGTTAATGGCAAGATTCATTGATTTAATTAAATATAATTGATTGACTGAAAATGGCATCTTCATACTTGCCAGCCATCTCATTAATAACCGTACAATTGCTAACGCCCCTTTTCCCCCACCACTTTATTTTTAGAGTAATCCTCCCCAAATGTTGTTACGATTAAATAAGAATAAAATTACTCTTAAAAATGACTGGTGTGGGAAAAAAAAAAAAAAAAAAGGCGGTACTAAAAATTGTACGGTTGGCAAGTATGCATCTTAAAACACGATAACTACAAAATAAATCTAACAAAATACTCGAACAAATAAATTACAAAACGAAACTAATCATTGTACTTATTACGCAAAGCCTTTTTCGCTTGTTTTGAGTGTAAGGGAATTTACACTAATTAAGAAAATTGTACATTAAAAGATTTTTATATTGTAATCTTAGTATATGGCCTGTAATACATTTTGGTTCTAAACAAAAGTTTGTTATAAGCAAAAAAAAAAAAAAAAAAAAAGCTAAAATAATATTGATTTAGTTTAGTTCCAAATTAAGTGTCCTATGTATTCATAATAAATTCCAGATTAAAAAAAAAAAAATTATTATTATTTGTTTATTTATTTATTCATTTTTGCTTATTTTCACATAAGCAGTAAACGTTTTCACAAATTTATTATGAATATAAAGAAAGCGTTTGGTGAAAATAAGAAGAATCGCACAACTGTACTAAATTTAAATGACACTAGTCTCTAAAATCATCAATAAATGTTAACTAAAGTGGTCAGTAAATCATCAGTTCAGATATTATCTTAAATGACACCAGTCTCTGACACCATATAAAGGATGTTACATTTAAAATTTTTCAGTTGTACAAAGACCTTTTACCTTTGAACAAAAATTTGCCATTTGTATAAAGTTGGGTATTGCTGGATAGTTGGAATGTATTTATGTGAATTACAATGCTCTGCAGAAAAAAATCTATATCAGATACCATTCTTGCAGATTCTTATGTAAAATGATTTCCTGAATTCGAATCTGGCCCCCATTTTGCCCCATCACCCACCGTTTTCTTGTTACGCCCCCTCTTCCATTTTTATCATTGTTTGGTAATTTTATACCCATCAGTTTGATTTGGAGAGGAATGATGATTATTTTAACCGTTAAATGTTTTTTGACCTGAGGAGCTACAGAGGTAGAAAGTTCTAAAACACGAAAATTTGTAGTAAGGAGGAAATTTGAGATGGTTTTTGCCCAGAAAACAAAATAAAAACAATAAAAACAGTCAGTTTCTGTTTCTTTCTTTCTTTCTTTCTTTTTTTTTTTCGCAATATTTCTCTTTTTCTTTTTTACATATCCCAGCTTCCAGTTTGCCACAGTGACGGCTCGTGTACCGAAAATTGGTGAAGAGGCACACTGTATTCATTTATAGAATATAAATTTACATTTAAATAAGTATTTTTAGTTAATTTAAGTTAAAACCATGCTTAATAAAAATTATGATTAAAAATACTTAAATATTATTTTTGAGCTCTTCACCTATTTTCGGTTCACGAGCCGCCACTGGTTAGCCATTTTTCTTACCAAAACACCCCAAATAATAAAAATTATACAGTGAAATTTATTTTAAAATGTTGGTGAGTGGAGTTAAAGTCTCAAAGCCCTCGCAAGAAAGTTTGACTGATTTACTTTACGACGTTTGCTTTCAATAATTCCCACGTTAAATGTTTTGGGCAGTAAAACATGAACAGTAAAATATCCTCCTTTAACGCGTGTTAAAGATCACCACACAAGATCACCACCGTCGAGAATACCATAACGTCCACCCTCTTACCGCAAAACGTATACTAAAGGTAGATAGCGACTGACGACTACAATAAGAGCAATGACCTTTAATGCGTGTCAAAGCAGGAGGTTTTACTGTTCATGTTTTACTGCCCAAAACATTTAACGTGGGAGTTATTGAAAGCAAACGTCGTACAGTGAATCAGTCAAATTTTCTTGCCTTTACTCCACTCACTAACACTTAAAAAAAAATTCACTGTATAAATTTTTTATTTGAGGTGTTTTGGTAAGAAAATGGCAAACTGGAAGCTGGAATATGTAAAAAATAAGAGAAATATTGCGGAAAAAAAAAAAAAAAGAAAAAAAAAAAAGAAACAGAAACTGATTGTTTTAAATTGATTTTTTTTTTTTTGGGGGGGGGGGGGCAAATTCCCTCAAATATCCTCCTTACTACAAATGTTCGTGTTTTAGAACATTCTACCTGTGTAGCTCCTCAGGTCAGAAGACATTCAACGGTTAAAATAATCATCGTTCCTCTCCAAATCAAACTGATGGGTATAAAATTACCAAACAATGATAAAAATGGGGGAGTGGGCGTAACAAGAAAACGGTCTGTGATGGGGCAAAATGGCGGTCATATTCGGATTCAGGAGGTCATTTTACATAAGAATATGCTGAAATGGTGTCAAATACAATTTTCATGCCGAGTAGTGTATTTTTGAACTGTGGCATGATCATTAAAATTATATGAGCTTCTACCCTAATTTTAAACGAACGTTAGGAGATTTAATCATCGAAAATTATGAGTTTCGATGGATATAATTCCATAATATTTACTTACGATGGGATGATATCTACAATATGGATATTGTAGACATTATTTGATATAGAATGAAGAATGGCTATCCATGACTTTTTGGACTTTTACCCGTAAATTAAAATTTAAGTTCCGTACCGTTTGAGTTTCCTTTCACATGGTTACCTGTCCACGATCGGGGTGCTTTCATTAGAAATCTATCATTATGTTTCAGAGTAAAATCCGTTTACTGGAACCAATAATACATAGTCCCTTTGCCATTTGCCTACGTCTCTCGCTGTTTATGCGTTTATGCACCCTTTCCCTCAACCCAAAACGTCACAAAAAGGTTTTAATAGAATATATGAAATACCTTATATTATTATTATTAGACTTTATTTTTATTAGAGATTATTATTATTATTAGACTTTATATTTATTTTACATTTTACGTTGTTTTTATGCAACATGTCTCTCTGTTAACCCTTTCGCTACCAGCATCACATATATGTGACGATCCGATTTTCTTACCTGAGCCCGCGTCATAAATATGTGACGGGTGTTCATTATCAGTTTATGATAATTGTTTGCATCAAATCGTGTCGCACACAGACGGGTAATGTTATAAAACAATTAAATAGATACAGGATGTTATTGGTTTTAGTTAGAACGTTACAGATACATCCCACAAAAATAAATGACAATTTTATCATATTTAAATAGTAAGACGTCTGGGATGTGGTGACGGTCTTTCTCCTGAGGCTCTGGTAGCGAAAGGGTTAATATAAAATTTCGGGTACGTAAAAGCTAAAGGTCAATTTAAACATGTGACATATTAAAATAAATATGCAAATTAGCTTCTTCTAAAGTAAAAATCTGTAAGTTCACATGATGGAAGTTTTTGCAAAATATAAATGCAGATTAAGAGACATGCTGCTATATATATATTTAAAAAAAAAAAAAAAAAAAAAAAAAAAGTTATCAATGTATCCTAACAGAAAAAAAAAAAAAAAGTAAAAATGTTTAATACCTCAGACGATAATACAATTGAATTACGTTATAAGATTAAAGTATAGATCACCTCTAACTAAAAACTGAGGTTCAGAGCTGAGCACAGCAGTGAGTCAAAATGGCTTTCTATTTCTGGGTTTATTCATAATTTAATATTGTGGTTTAGATTAGGTTGATTTTAATATTTTAGATTTTGAATCGGCTTTAATTTTGTCATCGTCGATGAGGTGAAGATAAATTCGGTTCTCTAAATAATAATAATAATAATAATATAATAATAATTTCTGCATGGAAAAATATTTAAATAAAAATGAAAATCTCCGTGATAAGTTTATTTCATGGAGATGAGAATAATATGAGAGAAATGGATGTAGTTTTTTTTATTAAATTTGAGTGGTAATAAGATTTAACTTCCAAAATTTGAACCAAACTACTATAATTAGGAGAAAAATCGATGTTTGATCGTTGCTGGATATTCCGAAAAATGCTCAAATCCCCCGAATGATCATTGTCTAAAACCCTAAAACAAATTTTCTCTCCATTCTTTTTCTTGGTTGGGAGGTTAATGGAAAATATGTAAAAGCAACAAATAGGGGTATTTGCAAAAACTTTGTAAGCAAGCACTATAAAATGAAAAAACAACAACAATTACTTCAAGCCTAAACCATTATGTAAACAACTGGCAGGCACTAATGCAAAGTGAAAACAATAACGCACGGAACTTGTACAAAATAATATAAGAATTCAAATAAATCGTATCTAAATAAAAGAAATGCATTCTATAGTAAATTTTTCATTTTTACTTCATCTTGAACTTGTATAGGCTATGTTCGTTGCTAATTTCATGTTTCACTCGTGCCTATACTTTTTCGTCTCATAGAGGATCAGATTTAATTATATCGACCCAAAATAATTGTTGTCTGGTTTAATAGTTTATGGTGTTTTTTAATAAAAGGTTTATTTCTTTATCGTGAAACGCTAATTTTCCGATGCATTTTCATGCATAAAATTCCGTATATTCACAAAATAATAACAATAATAATAATAATATATTATAAAAAAACAAATAAATAATAACTATTTTGCCATTTTAGGATCTTGGAGAACAACTATATACACTACCTTTCCATAAATGACTGGACACTTTCGATTTTAGACGTTTCTTCAAATATCTCAAAAAGTACTGGAAGAACCATCTTGAAACTTAAGGTGTGTGAATAACATGTTACACCTCATCTACTTTAGTGAAAGTTTTGTCCCGAAAATATAAGGGGACCAGTAAAAAATTAAATAAAAATGAAAATGTTTGGAATCACACTGTAAAAGTAATGCTTGATAAGTAATCTGGCTGTAATATATGATTATGAGGCTCCTTCTTATTCTCTGTATAATTTTTTATGAGGCTAACACATATAATCATTGAGATATAATGGTTTCTTTAAAAAAAAAAATGCTAAATTTTTTTTTTAACTTTTTTAACTATAACACGCAATCCAGTGCAAAGCCATTTTCAGGAAACTTGAAACTTAACATTAGACACAGCATACGGCAAATATAATGTAAAAATATTAAATATTTAGTGAAATACGAGCCTTTTTACTAAATAATTTTTAACTACACATGCACTAGGTTTAGTGAAATTTCATTTGCATAATATAATAGCCGATAGTATTGGGCTACTTATATGAAAACCCGAAACAAATATAAATACAAAAAGTTATACGTGATAGAATGAACTAAATTTCAGTTCTTCTCAAAAATAAGGAAAATGATAAGGGGTTTTCTCAATATTTATTTACAATCAACGGACATTGTATTACAATTGACCGAATAAAAATAAAAATATGAGTAAAACCCCTTATAGTTTAGCTGGTTTCTTGAGAGGAACTGAAAAGCAGTTCATTCTATCGTGTACAATTTTTTGAATTTACACAATAGTTCTTTGAGGTTTTTTATATAGGTAGCTCAATACATTTGGCTATTAAATTATGCAAACGAAATTGCGCTAAAGCTAGCGCATGCGCAGTTAAAAATATTTTAGTAAATTGCTCATATTTCGTCAGATATTTAATATTTTTGCATTCTGATCGTAGTATGCTGTGTCTAAAATTGTATGTCAAGTTTTCGGAAAAGGGTTTTGTACTGGATCCAGTACCTTGCGTGTTATAGTTAAAAAAGTGACAATTTTTTTTTAGAATTTTTTAAAGAAACCGTTATATCTCCATGAATATATGTGGTAGCTTCATAAAAATATATATGAAAGAGCCTCATAATTACATACTACAGCCAGATTGCATTTCAAGCATTACTTTTTGCAGGGTGATCCCAAACATTGTTTATTTAGTTTTTTACTGGTCCACCTTTTATTTTTGTAGCAAAACGTTCATTAAAATATATGAAGTGTGACATGTTATTTACACTCCTAAAATTTCAAGATGATTCATCAAGTACTTTTTGAGATATTTGAAAAATCGTCTGAAATCAAAAGTGTTCAGTCATTTATAGAAAGTTAGTGCATTTATAAATCTAAATATATAAATAAACAACAAAATTAATTCTTATGTATCCAGGAAGGATATTACTGCGTGCAAAAAATTTAGGTAACTTTTACTTATTTTTTCTCAATTTAGTTACAGATTATTTCGCTACAGTTTACAGTCTTTTTTGTTAATTTTCTGCCTGTTCGATAACGCTTTAAAATCTTTGCATATTTACGCTCTTTTCTTAAACGAAATTTTTACTTATTTCCCAAGATATAAATCTTTTATCCAGTTAATAAAACAGTGGTTTAGAATTCGAAAAAATAAAATTCTAAAATACACATATTAACATAATTGAAATTAAATAACCATTTTGAGTTAAAAATAACTAATATTTTTATTTTTATTGTAATACAAATAAAATGCACACGAAATCATGAATACTTTTCGAATTTCTTAGAAACTGTTAACCCTTTGAAAGATGAGGTAATTACGCTCATTTAATTTGAAAATTCACCAGAATTTACGAAGTTAAATTTTTAAAAAAATGACGTTTTCCCAGTAAGTTACAGAAGTATTTTTTAATTTATAATTCCAGAATATATTTTTTCAGTTAAGAATTAGTAATGGCGTCCTCGTGGCAAGGACGCTGTGCGTTGAAGGGTTACAAAAATCACAAGCGATGTTTTATAGCACTTTAAAATTTTAAACGATTGCAACGATTTCTTATTTTATATCGAGCGATCTAGAATTTCCTCTTTTGCAAAGTACACCAGAAACTACTATAGTTCCTTTAAGGTAAATAAAATGAATATTCAGAAACTCTTACACCTTAATTCAGTTTATATTTTCTCGAGAAACAGACTAATTTACGTGAAGTAGACGTTCTCGCAATTTTTGATTAAAATGCAGCAGAAAATTCCTAATTAAGCCTTAAATTATCTCACAAGGGTAAAGGTTACTTTTCCCTTTAGAGAAAGAATATTTTTCTTATATGGCAATTATAAGACATTAAATGTCTTAATTCTATTAAGAAGCAAAACATGTCATATGACAAATTATGTTCAAAACACAATTATTCGTAATTTTTAAAAAAAGTATAAGTTGTGAAACTAATTTAAATTTTCTGTTCTATATCCTAATATGTTATAATTTAGTCATATGTTTGAAGATATTCAGCAGGGCACTAAGATTTTGGCTCTTTGTATCACAATCATAAAAATAGTATAAAACATTTAAATACGTTTCATTAAAATGTTGATAAGAATTTGACAAAGGTATTTTAATGCATATATAACAGCATAGATGACCAGTTTTTAATTACAGAAGGCTTTTTAATAAAAAATATTATTTAACCCTTTGATAGGTGACGTAATTATGCTCATTTAATATGTAAAACCACCGGAATTTAAGAACAAAATTTAAGGATAATAACAAAAATAAGGAAAAAAATAAATGACTTTCTCCGTTTATAAAAATAAAATTTTAATAAAGAATTCCATGATGTAATTTTGCAGTTGCGAATTAGTAATTGAGTCTTCGTGGCGAGGACGCTGCACGTTAAATAGTTAATTTTCACATCATTTTACGTTATGTGGCATATTACAGCGCATGGGCATCGATAGAAAAAAATCCAGGGAGGAGCCAGATATCCTTTATTTTGGCCTTCCTGTAGGCGGATGGGAAGAAAGTGTACTGTACTTTAATAAACATAATGTTTCTCTCACAATATCTAATTAATTAAAATAACTTTGTAATTATTTTTTTTTATATAAAAAATTAACACAATTTAAAGGAATTTTGAAAGTCTAGGGGAGAGCCATCCAACACCCTAGCCCATGCTACAACATAAAGTTTTTTTATCAATTTAAATTTTCCACGATTTTAGTTGTATTAGATAATTTTGAAAATGGGAATATATATATATATAAATCATTGTTTATTTATTCATAAACCTTGGCATAACTAGTATGAGAAATTTCGATCTTCTCTGTAACCAAAAGAAAAAAAAATGTAGCAAGTAGCAAGTATTATTCTATTTTAGTTGCAAATATTATTAAAAATCATACAATATTCACGCTGTATATAAAAGTATACGCACGGTAGAGTTGTGACCCATTGATTGAGAAACACTGATAACGAATTCCAAACCAAATATTCTCCTTCTAATCACACTATTTTATAGAAAAAGTTTTCAACACATATATGTGGTCATCATTAGTTTCTGTAGGCTTTCATTCGTTGCCATCTATCCCAGTTCTAATTTGAAACCTCAGAACGACCTCTGTCTATCTGTCTTAATCAAGTTAATGTGTTTACGTATCGCTCAAAGAGGTGAATGAATAGCCGGCAGAACACCGCATGGTGACTTTTTGCCTAATATGCACCTGAGTACCACAAATATACTTTCAATGACCAGTCTTCATTATTTCCATTATTTTAATGATTATCCTTGTTAATATTTGCAACAGATGACAGTATATAAACCTGTAAAGGGCTGCCACAGGTGACTTCTTTTTTATTCTTTTTGTACCACTATTTCCAATATATATATTTATTTATTTATTTATTTAAGCAGGTAAATCAGCAGTTTGCCTGCATAAATTTATAATAACTTTTATGTTATGGAAATAGTGGTACGGAGATAATAATATATAAAGTTTCCTGCAGCAACATGCAGTAGAGTCTAATAATGACTACGTACGCGTGTAGAAAAAGTTTTCAATAGAGCAGTTTAGCTAAAGATACAATTTTCAGAATAGTATTATTAAGCCGCACTATATATTTAAAATATTACATACGATATGGTAATTTAATTTCACAAGGAAGTATTATAATATTATACAACTTATGATTTCTTACGTTCGCTTACAAATCTCTCACATACCCTTTAATGCAAAATAAAAAGATAAGAGATAAATCTTAAGTTTATATTTTTTTCTGAAGAAATATATTAAACTAATTTTAAAATTATCGCAAAAAATCAAAATTAGGTTGATGGGAAATTCTATTAAATTAGAACGATACCTGATATTCTACGTGCAAATGTTCAACGTTTTTTTCATTTATTATTTTTTTATGTCAAAAAAAGGTTATGCAAAAAATACATAAAATATTAAAAATACTGGAATTTATGTGGAGAAATAGTGAATTCCTCTGTTTTAAAAAGCATAAAAGAATGAAAGCGTCTTTAGTTGTCAAAAATCACCAGGAAAAAGATAACAAATATTACTTTTCTATCAAAAACCTTTCGCTGTACTGGCGCCAATGCTATGTTGCCCTTGTCCTCTCCAAAACATGACCCAGTTCAGCTATTAAATCGATTCTCTCCAGCAGAGATTTCTCCGAAGATTTCTCCAAAATTGATGCAAGAGCGAATTACATTGAAGTTTTCGCGTAATATTGAGTAATACTTGTAATGATCTAAATTATCACGAAGTTATTTACTCTTTCTCTTGTTAGAAAATTGTATGTATAAAATATGACATTGAAATGTGGCACATGTAACATTTAATGCTTCCTACCGTAAATTTATAGTTCTCGTTATCTCCATCGGATGAGTTAAGGAAAAAATAATATGACTCTACCGCAAATTTTAAAAATTGCATTAAATAATTCAACACAATTAGAAAATGACAGTATATTCCTCTCTGAATATAAACTATAATATCTAATATGTAGGCAAACGAAAATGTAACAATAAGTAAACAAATAAACATCTGAAAAGTATTTGTGAATATCTTTTGAATAATCATTTGACATTTAAATGAAAACGTCACATCTTAATATAAACAAAAGTCATTGTATGTGGGTGGATATGTATTACAACTCCTCTCAAACCACTGGACTTATTTCAACCAACTTGACACAGTTACTGCTTATGATCAGGGTTTCAGAACTGTGAGTGTTTGGCACTTCTAGAACATGTGCATTGTGAGGGGACGAGGAAAAACCATCTATAAAATCGTATTTTTGTATTATTTCCGTAACAATAATACAGCTAGAAACTTTAAATTTAATATGTAGGTTACTTCTAATATATACATTCCTACTAAATGGTTTTTTTTTTTTTTTAATTCGAAATTAAAATGGGATAAAACGATTTAAAAAAACGTTCTGAAATCCTGCTTTTGTCAAAATGTAGTGCATGCGATTTAAATATTTTACCGTAAATGCCTGAAAATGACGTAGCGTCTTAATATCATTAAAATGAAAATAATTTCTATAACATGTTAGAACAAAGTCATTTTCATAAAACATCCCAAATAAATTATTATTGTCTTTTGAAATGACGTCATTTCTTAACAGATGTTCGATAGGAAACATACATTTACATAAAGAAAACTGTTATGATTTACCTTGTTTATATGTGGAGCGACATAATATATAGAAATAAATAGTAATCTTAACGCCAAATTATAATACACTACTTGGCAAGTGTTAAGGAATAACTAGTTTTTGCAACGTAGTGTTCACGGAAGCTGACTAATGATGGAAAAATCCAATGTAGAGGACATAGTACGGCAGGACCCGTTAATTGCATAAAGGTATTTCACGAAAGATTTTTATTCATTCAAAAGTTAACGCAGTTATGTGTGTGATGAAAATAGCGTGTCACGTCGTTCAACTTAATCCTGTAAAATTCCGTGTAATAGGGAGATAAGTAAGTGAAAAATGTGTGCAAGACATCATGTAAGTGCTTACGGTTGTGAACGAAGAATTGGATTGCTCGAAGAAGATCAAAATGTCGGTATTGTTGCCACAATAATGGAAGCGTCAAAAAGTGTCATTCTGCAATTAAAGAAAGCCACTAAAGGTGGAAATGATATATGAAGTCCGTTGTTGCCGTGAGGAAAACACCATGGCCCAGATTCCAACCAAACCCTTACGGCTCGCATCTGCGTTTTCACTGCAAAATTGCTGGCGAAAACGAATTTTTCTAGTCAAGTCAAAAAATCGAAACATTCCTTCCTTGCAGATGAGATTGCCATGTGGCTCAAATATGTGGCCGGTGAAAAGCTATCGTAACACTCTTGTAAGAACAATGGCGGTCGCGGACTTTACAACGTGCACGTGCGATGTGCCTCGTAAATTATGTATTGTATGAGATTTATATAATTAGTATTGATTGAAAATCATTAATACTACTTTTAAAAAACATTCAATATTTCTTCCGTTTAAAACAAAGAGAGAGAAAAGGCACATGTAAAACGAGAATTACTTATATTTTCACTTGAAAATATAAGTGCATGGCCATGAAATTGTAGTTAAAATACAGGTATGTGAAATATTTTCAGTATCTTTTGTATCTTATGTTATATTATTATAGTGTTTGCATAACGTATTTTCAAGATAAGACACATTTTAAAGTATTACATTCGTGCATTGCACAGTAATTACTCTTATTACTAATTAAAGAAATAGTTGTTTGCTTCAAATCTATATCTACTATTTATTTATTTATTTTATTATTAATTTAGTTTTTTCCCTCAATAGTTCACTGAATATTCATATAGTCACCCCCCCCCCATATAGATGAATATTTGAAGCATAAATTAAGCTAAAAAAAATTAAAGATCCATTTTTATTTTTCTTGAAACTTTGTTATAAACTTTTTATGTCTTTTTCATTTTCTTCTTTGTGCGTGAACAGTTTTAGTTTATACTAGGAATTGATTTAAAGTAATGTATTATTATTATTATTTTATTTTATTCTGAGGTAGTAAGCAAGATGCTAAAACAAAGTTTTTTCATTTATGTATATATTTTTTTAAAATGTTTTAAAAGTCTGCATTCGAAAAATTATAAATAACTACATAAAATAATTAAATCATTAATATGATTTTATAGATTAATCACAATCTGTATTAACGAATTTTTTTTCTTATGTCTTGGTACCAATTAAAAATAATAATAAAAATAAAATAAATAAAAACTCTTTCTCTTATTGGTTTGTTAATAATATCAGAATATGAATTACCAATAAAATTTTGGTTTAATGATAAAATAAATCAGAATTTTAAAAATAATGAATCGATGTTAATAAAATTTGTCTTATCTAGAAAATTACTGTGCAAACTGTAAATATAATAAAACATAATAAATGCTGAAAACATTTTACTATACAACTTTGATAATATTTTATATTAATTTTTTTTTTCTTTTTTTTAAGATTAATGCTCTGCAAAAAATATTCATTTAATTAAAAAATATATATATATTCAACACAAGAACATCTTAATAAATATTAATGCTTCTTATTGTAAATAATTAATAAAATGAAAAGTACACAAATTCTAGAAATACTATTTTTCTGCTTACAAATTAGTTTATTTTATTTATTTCTTTTCTTCTCTTTTTTTTTTTTTTTTTTTTTTTTTTGTCGTAGAATATAATAAACGGACATACTCACAAATTGAAAAAAAAGTATAAATCATTTTACAATATGGTGAATATGATTTCATTATATGAAAATAAATTTCTGAACTTAATCTGAAAATTTCGTTTTAGTTAAAAAAATAAGCATTATATGTTTATGTAATTTAGAAAAGGTAGAGGGGGGGGGGGGTATTTTAAATTTACAAAAATCCTTTCATCTGAAAATGTAGTAAGTTTATAGTATGAACTTGTGTTATAAATATAACGTATCATCATATTATGTCATAAAATTATAGAAATCGTGCATACATATGGTTATTTCATTTTTATGTTTTTTTATATCCCCCTTTTTATGTAAAGTAATAAAATGAAAAATTATAGAAATCATATACACAGATGATTATTTAATGACTATGCTTTTTCTTTTTTCCCCTTTTATATAAAGAAAATAAATAAAACCTATTGCTATTATTATTATTATTAAATTATTCTTCCTATCATAATTTTTTCGGGGATTAGTTAAGGCTTTCGTGCTTCGCATCGTTAATGAATGAAACTAAAATAAGTTGCAATAAAAACAAATAGAAGCTTAATCTATATGATCGGTCCCTTTAAAACTGTATACGGATTCTCGTTGGTTAAAAACGAACAATATCTAAATGAAATTCGAATATTTTCTCGAATCTTCCCTTTCTTACTTTCCTGACATCAGTAGTTGCGGAAATCAGCCCTGTTTGGCTTGAATCACCAGCATTAGCGCTTCAGAAATCGCATTTCTAATCAAATAGTGGCAGACATTGCAAATGCTACCGGTACATGTGTATCTACCAGATCCATTTATCGGAGATTAAATAGGTTTGTTTTTTTGTATACATGGAAGCCTGTTTAATGCTTCCACCGCCGAGAAAGATTGTGTTGCTGTAAGAAATACATTGGTTGGGATCAGCAACAGTGGTGCAGAGTGATGTTCAAATATGAATCCTGCTTCACTGTGACAAGTGATTCTGACCACTAGTTAGTACGGTGAGAGAGAAGAAAATGTTATGTACCTCAAAATGTTCATGAGCGTAGTTGGTATAATCGAGGCGTGAAAGGGGAGAGAGGTATAATGCCCATTGTCAAACACCCCTTCACATCTTTGAGTAAAGTACTGTTACAACACAGTGATATTGCAGAGAAATTATTCTGCAACATATTTATCTTATTAGTGGTGCGGTAGGTTCAGACTTCCCGTTTATGGACGACTTTGCGTGCCCAAACAGGACCGCTGAAGTATCACACACACTAGAAAATGAAAATGTCAAATGTATGGAACGACCTGTTTACTCTCTGGAGTTAAATCCTATAGAGCATGCTTAGGACCCTCTTGGCAGACGTGTTTCTCAAAGAACTCACCATCCCCAAACCTTACAAAAATTGAAACCAGCTTTGAGAGTAGAGAGTCAAGATATCCTCAAACGACAACTCAATAAGTCAGTAGAAATTATGAATAACAGATCCAAAATGTTCGTTAGTACCTGGGGTGACCATATTCTTTATTGAGAGACTGATATTTCGGATTCTTCCACCTAGAAAGTTTTTTTTTTTTTTTTTTTTTTTTTTGTGAAATTCTCAAAGGTGAACTGCTTTTATTATTTTACGTTACCGCTTTCCTATGTGGTGAAATCTGTACTATTTTGCATGATAAATATATAAACTTCACTTCTATCACACACGTACTTAGTTTCATTTTTTCAATTATTTCATTTGATTACTTATTATAAAAAATGTCTGTCTTCTTCTGTCTGTTTTCATTTGTCAAACAGTGTAGATTTTGATTTCCTGCTTTTACCAAAACTAAATTATAAATATTTTGATTAAAACAACTAAAATATTACTTTCAAAATTAATTTCCTTTTTTACACGTCATAAAATATTTCTTTTTATAAAAATAAAAATGAATTTATAAGTTAATGAATGGTTAATTACTCCTATAAATTGAGTTTTCGATTTTTTTTAATATAGAAATGTAAACATTATGGAGACCCGGCGTCAGGTTCTTAAAGATATGCGAGGATAGAGTTAGGCAACCAAATTTTCGTAAAAGAAAAGTGGGACAAATTAGCGCGATGTCTCCAATTTCAAAAAAAGAAATGGAAGCAAAAACAGTTTTATAAAAATTGCAAAATCATCAATTTTAAATTATAATTTGCGACAAAAGCTTTACTTAGAAAATTTATTCATGCTGGAGGAATAGAAACAAAATACCAAAAATGCGGACTGTTCCCATAAAATGAGGACGTTTTGTCGCTTAAAAATGATGTACCGGATTGATAAAAATATTTAAGACATGACTTGATTGTATTTATGACTGTTTGTACTGAAATCGAAAAGAAAAATGTATCTCACAAAATTCTGGTATTAATATTATTAATTTCACTGAGACAATATCCATAAAAATGATATGTTTTAATGAATTTTAAAACGTTTTGTTATTGTTCTGTTAGCGAACCATCACACTGATGTATCAAAATATGTTTAATAACCCAAGGATTTCGAGTTGACCATTTAAAAAATTAAATTATTCCCATTACTTAAAAAAATATCTAAAGCAAGTACACATCGGACTTCTAAAAAAAGAAAAAAAAGTTCACCTACAGTAACTTCACCAGTTCACAGTTCACCACCCAACTGCCCGAAGCGGTTGGGTGGCAAAATACAATAAGCGTCAGCGGCATGGGTTATAAAAATCTTAAAGTCTAAAATTGTATGTAATCGTCCGAAACAAGGTTTTGAGTGATTTCAATTGATTTTTTTTTTTTTAAGTTTCTATTTGTAAAATGACACAAAATATTATTATTATTATTTTGAAAATTCATATATAGTGACCAAAAAAAAAAGTGCATAGCCTGCTAGTATATTAAACTTTGGTGGACGAGTGTCGGGAAATAGCCCCCCCCCCCTCCCGAAAAAAAAAAGAAGGAGGGAGAGAGAGAGAGAGTTATCAGCCTTTAAGAGTTCCTCTAAAGGAATACCTTATTAAATAAAAAAATATTTTCTCTTATTCGTGTTTAGCTCGTTAAGAGGCGTAAGCGTATACATATGACAGTAGCATTTACCGCATCGATTTCTGTAAATAAAATTTAAAAGATTTCAGCACGAATACGTAAAAATCTTTAGTTATATATAATACAATTTTAGAGACTTGCTAAATCGGAGCTATCTGTTCAAAAAAGGAAAAATCTCTCAACAAAAAGTTAATTAAAACTTAATTATGCACAATGCCGAAGACCAGTATCATAATCTAAAATTTAATTAGTACCAAAGTTCTTATATATGAAATGAGGTTCGTGCTGGATACCTTAAGCACCGTGCACGTGGAACAAATTATACCCGAGTGACAAGCCTTCCAAAGTTATCGAGATACTCCAACCCAACCCAGGTAAAAAGCGAGAGTGAAGAGATGGGTCATCATCTTTGTGAAATCCGCCCTACAATTGCCTAGGGAAACGGTTCTCAACCTTGGGTACCCGTACTCTGGGGGGTACGGGAGGACTTCTTGGAGGAACGTGAAAAGTTTGTCTGTAATGGTAGCAATCACAAAAACAGTTCAAACTGAAAATACACGAAGAAAGTTGTATAGTTTTAAATTACAAAGTTGTCTCAAGTGTAGTTTTAATGTAATAAGTACTCCTATTACGCACTAACTGCACTCAAAAACCCATTCGGATTTTAATACACCCTTGCCATGCCCTTTTATGCTTAGAAGATTAATAATTTAAAAAAAAAAAAATTGTCTGCGTTTTTTGGGTGGTTGGGGTTATTTTTATGAGAAAGGAGGTACTAATAAAAGAAAAAAAGGGATACGTGAAAGAAAAATGGTTTGGAACCGCTGGTCTAGGGTGCGACTCTGGAATTGCCCAGAATTCTATTCTTGTCACCCTCTCACTAGTGATGTTTACCCTATACTATTTGTATCGTCATTATACATCGATTTTTAATTTTTGTTTTTACTCATACGTTAGTTTTACTAACATAGAATCAAAATTAAGAAAAGAAAAAAAAATAGTATTACGCAATTTCCTTATATATATATATATATATATAATCAGAGTTGATATTTGTAAATCGCTTAATAAATATGAGAGAATGGATGACTATATTTTTGACTCTGTTCAAACTACAAGGTCGATTTTTAGTGCTCATGTGGATAGTGCTTAAAAAGGTGATGGATAGAAGTTTCTAAATGTGTTTAGAAACTTCTGTCCATCTTACGATTGCATACGACATGCGCATAGCAAGTCGTATGCTATCGTGCGCATGTATGTTTATCTCCACAAGTTCTACGTATAAAATTGCCATTTATAGCGTCCAAATATTCATGTTTTATAAACATGTGCATTGTGAATTAAGTTTATTTTTTGTTCAGGATGATTAAATTTTACAATATTTTCAGTCGACTGAAGGCAACAAGAAAGCTGTAGTTAAAGGGCGCAGGGAAATAAGTCTTTCTGTCTTCCCACGTCAGTACAGACCTGTATGAAATCTAAAATACCAATATTCACTATTCCCATGTTGAAACTATGTGTGTATACAGAAAAAAAAAATCTTAATATTTTACATTAAGCATTAGAGCCATTTTAAAAAGAATTTGAAGATTCATATTTATAAATTTAATCAATTTGCATAACAATTATACCATTAGTTTTGAAACCTGCACTTATGTTTATATGCACTTACTTCAAAAATTTCGAAAATAATTTTATGCAGTCTATAAATATTCAGGTTATTAATTTTGCATTACTATTACGTAGTACATAACATATCAAAACGCATTATAAAAAATATTATTTCTCTAATTTGGAGATAATATTCGAGAGAGTATTATAAAACAGAAAATGTAATATGATGAGTCTCTCACATGACTTTCTCTTACCCTGAATTTCAGTACTATAAAGACAGATTGCAGATTAAAACGTAAAATCAATAAGGTAAGATAATCTGGCAGTTTAATCTAGTTTAATAATAATTTAAAATAGTTTTACGGACAGTTTTATTTGACATGCAGTTCTGTATGAGGTGGGATACCGTTCAACTCCCCGTTCAATTATAGTTCATGCATTTACTTAAAAGAAAAAAAAAATTCAAGACAGTCTTATTAATTTGTCTTGAAATCCGCCAATCTCGATCAACATTTCAGGTGCCAACCACATACCATCTTCAAATTACTAAATTTGAATTTCCTGAAGTTATTTATTTTTAAGTTATGTTGATAACTGATATACATACAGATCAATCGCTAAAAATTTGACTTTCATATTCTCGGGACCACTAAACGTGATATTAAACAAAAAAACAGAGTAGGAAATCAACCTTTCAAAATTACTTTGTTTACAGTATAAGTAGGTAAAATTAATTTTCTATCCTGAGCGGTATTCGTCGACATAGTGCAATTCAGCAAAGTGCTTCCATCAATTGCATTCAATAAAATAGAGCGTTTAGCTTAATAGCTTAATTTTAGATAGCCCTATATAGTGTCTATAAACTATATACATATCATATCATGTACTTAAATTTAGTCTTATATGAAAAACACATAACGCAAAATGAAATACACTTCCAGCAATTTCCAAGTATAACCCCGATGTATCCAAATACTTTGAGTAGCCCTGTAAATGAATGATGAATAATTTCCATACCACAATCTACACAAAACATGTATTTTTGTTTAGAAAAATATGTTCGTTCTATTTTGTTTAGGACACGTATAGATGTTACACTGCACTTATCATAAATTTTGCCCGTAGACGTAATGTATGTGAATTCTCTTGGATGGCCCGGTTCACGAACCCTTTGCTTGATCACAACGAAAAGTTTAGTTTAGCACCTCTATATCAGATAGGTGTAGAATACAAAGTTTGGACTTCCTGCTATATACTATTTCCTCTTGAGATATGTTAATAACAGATACACAGACACACACACAGACCAACCGCTAAAAACATGCTTTTCGCATTCAGAGAACCTCAAAACATGTAAATACAATAAAAATTTTGATTTCGTGAATTTGACCCTAATACAATACTTTATTACTATTTACTACTACCACATACACTATCTACCCGTAAGTATTTGGACACTTTTGAATTTAGATGTTTTAATAAATATCTAGAAAAGTTCCTTAGAATCATCTTGAAACTTGGCAGTGCAAAGAGCATGTTATATGCTCATATATTTCAGTAAAAGTTGTGTCTTGAAGAGGAAAATGGGAGAAGAAAAAAATTAAGCAAAAATCAAAATGTTTTGGATCACCCTGTAAAAAGTAATGCTTTAAATGCGTTTTGGCTGTAGCATGTGATTATAAGGATGTTTTTTCATTATCTATATAAATTTTTATGCGGCTACCACAAATTGTCATGGAGATATAATGGTTTATTTAAAAAATTGCAAACAATTTTAAACTTTTTTAATTATAACACGTAGGGTATTACTGCAATGCCACATTTAGTAAGTTTGGCATATTACATTAGACACATCACACTGCAACCAGAATGCAAAAACGTTAAATACCTTGCGAAATATAAGCATTTTTTCTACGCGTACGCTAGCTTTTTAAAAATTTCATTTGCATAATTTAATAGCCAAATGTATTGAGCAACTTATATAAAAACCTCAAACAATTATCGTGTAAATTCAGAAAGTTATGAGAGCTAAAATGAACAGAATTCTAGTTCGCCTCTTCTAGTCGTGTGAGGGAAACACCATATTATTTTGTTTATATATATACTATAATTCTAAAAAAACAGAAAGGTGATATAAATATTAAACATTATAAATACTGAGAAAAATGTGAAAAATGCGGTTTTTATATTACTTGTTACCAAAATAGACAATTTCATTTGACAAAAATATAGTTAAAATTATGTATGTATATATATAATTCGATTGATGATTTTATGAATAATTACTATTACAACAAGTAATACGGAGTAACACGGGCTTTCTGCCCACCTTGTAAACTTATCAGGGGAATAATTTTGTGTGACATAGAAAATTTTAATTTTACGCTTTTTAATTATTTACTAACAAGGAAACATTCAAAAGGTGTCATCCTCAAAAACTATTGAAAAAAATATATGTGATTCTACTCTTCCTAAAACACCAGAAAATGAAAAAATTATCGGCTGAAATTAATTACAGCGACCACAAAAATTTATCAAAATTAAGCATATTTGGCGATTTAGTGCTGTTAGGTGATACGTTTGCTAGCACCGAGATTGCCGTGTACGAACAGAACCGTGTTTTGCTTTTCCGCCAAGTACTCAAAATCAATCGCCTAGCAGTGTGAAATCGCCAAATATGCTTAATTTTGATAATTTCTTGTGGTCGCTGTAATTAATTTCAGCCGATAATTTTTTCATTTCCTGGTGTTTTATGAAGAGTAGAATCACATATATTTTTTTCAATACTTTTTGAAGATGACACCTTTTGAATGTTTCCTTGTAAGTAATTTTCAAAACAACAAAACTTAGCATAATATAAATGTTTGTTTCTACGATGTAGTTTTTTTTTTTTTTTTTTTTTTTTAATAACAGGAAACATTTTATGACTAATCCAATAATTTATAAGGTTACTCTATTTACCAATAAGTATATAGACAATTTCGAATTTAGACGTTCTGTCAAGTATCTAGAAAAATTTTGCAAGAATGATCTTGAAACTTCAGGAGTATAAAGAACATGTTATACCTCATATATTTCAGCAGAGTCTTTGCTTCAAAGACAAAAAAGGGACGAGTAAAAAATTAAGCAAAAGTCGAGACGTTTTAGACTATCCTGTAAAAAGTAATGCTTTAAATGCATTTTGTCTGTAGTATGTGATTATGAGGATTCTTTAAATTATCTGTATAACTTTTCATCAGGCTACCCCATATATTCATGGAAATATAACGGTTCGAAAAAGAAAAATTGCTGCTTTTTTAATTATAACACGTGTATTAGACCCAGTGCAGAACCATTTTCAGGAAAATTGCATACTACATTTAACACAGCAAACTGCAATCAGAATGCAAAAATGTTAAATATCTTACGAAATACGAGCAAGTTTACTAAATAATTTTTAACTACGCATGCGCATGTTTAAAAAAAAATTCATTTACATAATTTAATAGCCAAAAGTATTGAGCTACTTATATAAAAACCCCAAACAAATATCTTGTAAATTCAAAATATTGTGAATTATGGAATGAACAGAATTTCAGTTCCTCTCAAAATAAAATAAAAATTATAAGAGGTTTTACTCACATTTTTATTTTTATTCAATCAATGCCCAATGTTAATACAGTAATCGCTGATTGTAAATAAATAATAAAAAAAAAAACCTATCTTCTTCCTTTTTTTTTTTTTTTTCTGAGAGGAACTGAAATTCTGTTCATTCCATAATTCACAATATTTTGAATTTACAAGATATTTGTTTGGGATTTTCATATAAGTAGCTCAATACTTCTGGCTATTAAAATATGCAAATGGAATTTTATAAAAGCTTGTGCATGCGTAGTTAAAAATTACTTAGAAATGATGCTAATATTTCGTAAGATATTTAACATTTTTGCAGTCTGATTGCAGTATGCCGTGTCTAATGTACAGCTAGTGCAGTATACTATGTCTAAAGTTGTAGTACGCCAAGTTTCCTAAAAATGGCTTTGCACTGAGTCTAATACCTTACGTGTTATAGATTTAAAAGTGGCACTCTTTTTTTTTTTTTTTTTTTTTTTTTTGCATTTCTTAAAGAAACCGTTATATCTCCATGAATAAATGTAGTAGCCTCATACAATTTTGTACGGATAATTTGAAGAATATTCATAATCGCATGCTACAGCCAAAACGCATTTGAAGCATGACGTTTTCCAGGGTAATCCAAAACATTTAGATTTTTGTTTAATTTTTTACTGGTCCCCTTTTCTTCTTTGGAGCAAAACATTTGTTGAAATATATAAGGTATAGCATGTGCTTTATACTCCTGAAGTTTCAGGATAATTTTTGCAGAATTTTTCTAGATATTTGACAGAACGTCTAAATTCGAATGTATCCAAATACTTATTGGTAGATAATGTACATTTATTTGACATATTTTTGCCTACTTATTCAGAAAGAAAAAATTCGTTAAACTTTTTACCAGTTAATTAATATGAATGATATTATTTTTTATATACTATATATTTTTACTGTCTTTTTTTTTTTTTTTTTGTTCTATGCGAGCAACCTAGTTTAGAATTATCCAAAAGCAGAAAATTTTCTTTTCAAAACATATTGCACCCCGGCAACTAAAACGACGCAACTAAAAAATACAGTATTTAAAACAATCAACTTAAAGAATAGTATTAAATAGCCTACAGTAACACTGACACAAATACTTTTGATTGGAAAAATTACTAGAGAGAGCTTAGACTCATTTCGAGAACATTGTGGCACTTCGTGCAGATTTTTTAATGATATAAACTGTTAATTGCCATTTTTGAACTTAAGACCCTTTTCTTGCTGAGGTGCGAGATATTATGCCTTTTAAGTGTCACACTGAAGAAAGTAAAGAGTATACTCAAAATTATACCCAAAATGAGCAAAATTGGGTCAAATTTGAGTATGTTACATAGTCAAAATAGCTCCGAAGCAAATATATTCAAATTAAAAAATTTCATATAAGGTAAAGCTAGGAGAGATTGCGCATATACATGTTCGGGGAGAAGGAGTAGAGTGCGGGTACAGCGATTCCAGGTAGTTGTACAACATGAATAGTGGAGTATGTAATTAAATGCTCAAGTTGATTATTTCAAGCGTACAGGATTAAGAATTGTTATTTTGTTTTATTTTCCAAAGTAAGTGCTTGAATTTTCACAGCTCTTTCCCAAAATTTTTGTAGGAAGGTAAAATTACAAAATATTTTAAAACTAAACTGTTTCTCATAAGATACTAACCTAGACTGACTGTGCAAACACCAGCGATTTTTTTTTTTTTTTTTTTAAACAGTTATATTTAAATTAAGAGCCGCGCAATCTCTCCTACCAAAATAGTAGAGTTTGCGCCTTATTGGGTAAAGCAACTTACAAGTTTCGTAGGAGTTTTTAGAATTTATGAAGGTTTGGTGTTTAAGTTCGGTTACATCGTTGGATCCAGTGAGTTACAGTTTTAGAAATTTCGAGAAAAGTTTGGAATGAAAATCTGGGTTATTGAAGGAATAGTCTTGTTTTCAAGATGAAGTTGTTTTGAGGATTTCATTGTCTGCGAGGTTTTTTGAAATTGTTGAATGGGAAAAGATTTTGTTAATATTAAAATGTGAAATTATGCAACTATACTTTCTGGTGATAGTATTTAAGAATACGCAAATTTAAAGTCGAAGTCAGTAGGAGATTGCTGAAATTCTGAAAGGGGACTTTTTCTACTATACACTGTTAAAAATTTCTGTAAATTTAATGTAAATATTTATCCAGAGTCTCTGTAAATTTACAGTAATTCTTAGTTAAAAGTGAATAATCGAGATTCTCAATCTTTATTGTGTATTTTTACCTAATTTTATTGATTATTTTTTTTTATTAAAATTAAAAATGACCGTTTTTAGTTTAGAAAAAGCGTTCTAAGTCCGATATATGTTCTCACCAATAATTAATTAAATTAATATTAGTTATTAAAATGAACGTATAAAATAAGTTTTTTAATATATCCGTTTATTTTTCTCTGTAATTTTACGAAAGGCTTAAGATAATAGATTACACAGAGTTTTCTGTTGAAATTTTTAACAGTGTAGGTAAGTAGTAATCAAGGTATTTTAATTTTATTATTTACATATAAAACATATGCATGAATTAATTTTAAAAAAATGAAAAATACATAATTTTCAAAACTAAATCTATATTTAACGATAAATTTGATTCCTAAAAAAGTATTTTGCGAATATCTTCTTTTCAACAAGTTAATAAAAAATTTGTAAATAAAGCATTTTTTATAAATATTTTTGTTTATCTATTAACAATTAAACTTTTAATAATTTAATTTTGTTAAATAAAGATAATTTTCGAAAGATAAAATATTCGAAATAAAAATTCTTCGTGATCATGTGAGACAGAACAATGAGGATGAGTGCACTGAATTTCTTGAACAGTACCAAGAAAAAACTTCCAGAAGTGACTGGATTAAATGTGCTATTTCTTGTAAGTGGTTGCATGAAAATTGCAAAATTTACAGCAATAAATTCATCGATTGTGGACGAAGACAACGGAGAAAATATTGGAATTATAAAAATGAAAATGACTAATTTCTAGGTAAGCACTTTATCTAGTGAAGTAATGTTATTTTCTAATGAAACCTAAGCTTGATTTTCCTAATTCTTTAAATTTTTTCTTTTAAATAAAATTTTATAATAATTCTTAAAATTCTTTCATTTTTTTCTGATTCTTTAATCATTAGCTGAATCCTTGACCCCTAATGCAAAAATATGTGTTTACAAAAATGTAATTTAAGTGCAATTATTATTGTTCATAATTTAATTGAGGTTATAATTAAGTGCAATCTCTCCTACAAATTCTCTCCTGCCCTATAAGGAGAGATTGCGCAAAATAGTTCTCTTAGTTTTATTACAGCGGTTTCTTTAAATCACAGCATAACAACAAAATAGCAATGAAAATGCATAGAAGATGAATTAATTCAAAATTATTCTTTAGCAAAAAATTAGTATTTGGATTTTTTATATTATTTTGTTGAATTGTGCGCAAACTCTAACTCTACCTTACCTATTGGTTATATTAATATGCTCAGTAATTGACATCGACCATCGTGAATCAGAATATCCCAAACATAGATTCTCATTGATGTATTCTTCGGCAAACTAGTATGAAACCGCCACGAAATTTAGTTCTGGAGATTATAGGAAATAAATTATGTGTTTGTACACTTTCTGTTTAAATTTGTAGAAATTCTATTAATTAACTTTTAGATCAGCATATTAATAAAACAATATGATGTGAACAAATTTTTGCTTGAAAACATACGTTATTCCATAAATAAATCAAGCATGTTTTCTTTTTTGAAAAAAATATTACTCATTTTGAAATAAGTATGTGCATTTACTCATTTTTCAGTACTTCATATTTTACAGTGTATGAATACGATTTAAAAGCTCCTTGCATTAATGTATGTTTTTCTTTCTTTTATTCATTTCTTTTCTATACACTTTTATAATTCATTATATAACTTCAACATGCTCATGACTACATGAAATCAGGCGTTTTGTTTTAAAATTGAATTTTAAAATACCATTTTATTTCTTGTCATATTTATTGAATATTGTAAATATATCAGATTAGAACTATATTTCAATGTGCCTTTAGCAGTATCCATAAATATTCCTGACATAGGAAGTTTACTTTTATAGGCCATTAAAATTTTTTCCAGACTTTAAAGGTAACTAAATTTGATACTTAAAATCAATAAATAATTACTAACAGCGTTAATAATACTCTTAATTTTTTTTAAGCAAATTTTAACATGTTTCTAAGACAATCTATTTAATTTTTTTCAGTTTTTTTTTTTTTTTTTTTTTTTTTTACTGAAATATATATTTTCTTTCTTTTACTTCTTTAAGTTTCATGTTAATGTTTAAATTAAAAAAGTTTTTCCATCTAAACGTGCATAGTATTCTAATTATTTTGAAAAAGAAAAATGTATTAATACGAAATAAGTGTAATAAGTTTATAACATAAAATATTTATGTTCTGCAGAAAACTTATATTTAGTTTTTAACTATAAATGTTTTGGTATGAAAACATAATAAATAACACTAATAAGATAAAAATGAGTGACTTTAAGTAGAGTTTTATAGTTTTTTTTTTTTTTTATGATGGTTTTATTCTGGGAACTTTCTGCATCGATAATACTTCAAATCTATGGCCAGAGCCACTGATCGACCATTAATGACCTGAATGAATCAAAAATTGGAAACGCTGCCAAAGTATTTAAATATCCCGTCAGTTTTTGGCAAGAAATCAAAAAACGTCAATTTCCTGCTGCTAGAAAAAAAGTTTACCTTGTACTTATCGGACATATTGCTAAAATTTTAAAAAATATGAAGGAAAATAAAAACAAATATTCCTTTGATAATTATTTTGTTAATGTATTTTGTTTGCTCACTAAGAATGCTGATTCGATCTGATGAAAAATAATCCCCTTATAATTGCTTTAAAGATAATTTAAATCGATAATGTTATAACTGAAATATTAATTTATTCATAAACAAATTAATATTTTGCTTATAAAAATATTATTTTTATTTGTATTTTTATCTGGAATATTAATTTGTTTATAAAGAAAATAATATTTCAGTTATAATGTAACCAAGTTATAACATTTAAGATTACAGTCTTATAGGATTTATTTTAAGCGTTTTTCGTTAACTAGTTTGATGAAACTGGATTTATTTTATTTTATTTAAAAACAATATGTTAGCCGCGAAGAAAAATTTCGTTTAACAGAAAAGGAAGCCTAATATGCAATGCGGTCATTAAATTTGAAACAAACAAACAAACAAACAAAAAAAAACATGTAGTTCGTATAAAGTATAAAATTCTTTCCAGTTACACTGTTAAAAAAAGAAAGAAAGAAAGAAATTCACTAACTTTCTTACAGAAAATTTCTGTTTTTAAAAATACAGAAATTTAATAAATATTACATTTTAATCTGTCAAAAGAAACATTATTTCTGTAATCAGATAAAATCTGTAACTATTGATACAGATTTAATCTGACGGTTACATATTTTTCTGTTTAGCGTACGCAGAATCGATACCAAAGCAGTATTCAGAAACAAGTAACAAAATAAATTGTGCTTCCGTGGCTGAAAGATAACATCGTCGCCTACAATGACGAGGGCTCTGGTTTCGTTCCTGGCTGGTAAAATTGACAGATTTTGTTTAATGCGAGGTTTATTTTATTTTATTTATTTCATTTTATTTTTACAGTGTGCCCAACAGAAAAAAAATATTGTTGTGTAAAAATATTCTCTGTATTGTTCTGTTACAGAAAATTTTTGTTAATGTATTTTTTGCATAGCATACGAATATTTTCTGGCAACTTTGCGGGCAGGAATTTTCTATGTTATAACAGGACTTTTTTACAGTGTATACTAACACATTTTTATAGTTTAAGATTCAATGTATTTTAATAAATAGTGATACTTTAAAATAAAATTTGGTTTAAATTAAATCGGAAAAAATTTCATAAAATTTTCTCTGTAGCTTAACTTACACGGATAAGCCCTAATATAGATCGATTTTGTGTAGTCCTGTACATTATCTAAAAATTGCGTACACACCATATAGTGTTAAAAAAGTTTAGTGTAATTAAAAAATATATATCCTACAATTTTTTTATTTCTTGAAAAAGACCTATTTTTATTTTTATTTAATTAATTGTTTTTTGCTGTATATTGTGGTATCTTTCTTCTTTATTTAAGGTTGTGTACCACAAAACAGAGACGACGGTTTTATGCTTTCTGGAAGAAATAGTCCTCCCGTCCTAAAAAATCTATGTTTCACAAAAGCAATATGCGTGAATAGCACTATAACGTGTTTTATCTTTTACACCTAATCACGTTTTCGACATTGTTTCAGCAAAATGTCAATTCGGATAAGAAAAACTCCTGTACAAGTTTCAAAATTAATTTGATAAATTTCATCAAGTGTAAAGCTACCGTAGAATATAATTTAAATTAAACTTTTGAGAATTTTTAATAAAATGTGTTCATTCTATCGCGTACAACTTTTTGAATTTACATGATATATATATTTTTTTTTCATATAGTAATTCAATACTTTTAGGTATTAAATTATGCAAACTAAGTTTCCTTAAATCTTGTCCATTCGTAGTTAAAAAATATTTTGTAAAAATGTTCATACTTCATTAAATATTTAATATTTTTGCTTTCTGATTGCAGTATGCTCTGTCTAATATAGTATGACAAGTTTCTTAAAAACGACTTTGCACTGGTTTTAAGATCCTGCACATTATAATTAAAAAAATGGCCTTTTTTTAAAGGCACCGTTATATTTACATGAATATAGCTGTATATTGTTTTATAATAGCCTCATAGAAAATTTATACAGATAATAAGAAAAAAACCTCATAATGGCATGCTACAGCCAGAATGCATTTCACGCATTTCTTTTTATATTTCCTAAATATTTTCCTAAATATTTTCATTTTTTTCTTAATTTTTTACTGCCCCCCCCCCCTCCTTTTTTTTTTTTTTTTTTTTTTGCTTTAAGGGCAAAACTTTCACTGAAATACATGAGATATAACATTTTATTTATGTTCCTGAAGTTTCAAGATGATCTCTCACGTACTTTTTGAGATATTTGACAAAACGACTAAAATCGATCATTTATGGAAAGTTAGTGTAGCTAACTTATTGTTACTCAAATAGAGTTAACTGAATGATTGAAATCAGTCATGAATGTAGGAATTGTGCGTCGGTTTCATCCATTTCCCTAAGGTACTGGCTATGTTATACTGTAGCTATGTTATAGCTATGCCAACTGGCCCATACCTAACAATGCCAACTAGCCCCAACATAAGACGGATATCACAGAATTTCAAACATCAGAAATAAAAGATTATAGTGCATGCAACCACAGTTAACCATTCTTTCAAAAACCACCTTAAGAAGCACCTCCAGGTAAAATATTATGCGTTTTCTGTTCTGTTTATTATTAGAACGAAAATGACTTATGTAGTTTTTCCAGTATTATTGACTCGCGTATATACGAGATAGGACCCTATAGAAAGACCCACATGGAGTCCACCTATAGACCTAGGACCCTAGAGTAGTCAATCGGCTTTAAACCCTAGAACGAACCAATCTATATTATTGATATTACTATAAATTAAATTAATTTAAATTATCCAGTACAGAGACGTTGCGGTATGGTAGTATCAGCCAAAGGCAGCGAGGGCTCGAAGCGAAGATTTTAAGCAATTTTAATGTATTTTCTTTTTAGTTTTTATTTGTAAAGCGGTATAAAAAATAGCGATTTTTTTTTTAAATTCATTTAAATATAGTGATTAGCGAAGCGAGCAAAGTCTGTAGTAAAATATAAAATATAATTATATATATGAAGAATAAAATAAAGTATAATAAGAATAAAATACAGTATATATATCTTAAAGAATAAAATATTATGAGTAGGGTTTACGCAAGCAATGAAACTTTAGTAATCCAAAAGAACTACCTATATTATGATCTAGAGGTTTAAAAATATAAAATGATAGACATACATATACAGGTACATATATATACGTTTTATGCATATTTTTGGATATATATTAATGCATTCATGGACGGAAAAACACAAATACTTTAATTTTAAAATATTGTAAACACAACTTGTTTCTTTGTAGAAGAAAGCAGGTGAGTATGGAATACCATAGAGGTCTGCACGGGCCGAAATTTTGAGGCGCGGTATGAAGTCAAAAATTTCGGCCCGGGTCCGGCTCGGCCCGGACAAAAAACGATAAAATCAAGGTCGGCCCGGCCCGATTAAAAAATATGTAAAATAACAAAACAAAAGAAAACAAACAAACAAAAAAAAAAAAAAAAAAAAAAAAAAAATGCATACTTTTCTACGAAAAAGATTTTTAGTAAGTGTTTTGCAGAGGTTTTATATAACCAAACAATAGTACATCCTTTAACAAAACTACTGAACTTTTGCAAGATAATTATATATAAACAGATATTCGTTATTATAAACAAGGCACAAAGACAAACAGAAAGTCAAATCGAAAATATTAGCATTCATCAAATAATACAGGAATGTATTTAAAATGGTTAATACTACTAAAAATGCACTTTCCTCTTATATACCGTAATGTATCCGAATCTTTCATGTGATCCGGTAAACAAAACTTTAATGTTAATCCAACCATATTGAATAGAAAAGTTGTTTTTGACCATTATAACAATGATGCTACTTTCATCCACTGGAGAAAAGAAAAGGGAGCCTTAGAGAAAAAGTTACAACGGAAGGATTTTTATAGTCTTCATACCACCTAAACTCAACAGACCATAGGAAACAAAGCCTTATACACAGTAACGTATCTAATTTATTTTGTTATGTACATGTACTCAAACTGGTAGTGACATGCATACTATTTTGAATAGGAAACCATCTAATATTACTTTAAATAAAACATATTAATTTCGAAGCATGCGAAAAATATTTGCGAAAAATCAGTTTTCGAACAGATAGACTGATAGGCAACTAAATTGAAGTTAGACATTTTTTATCGAAACAGAACTTTATGTGACATACCAACCTGTAAATTTATGTAAAATAAATGACTGAAAAAATATTTTATCATTTCCCTTTTTCGTTGATTAACGAGAAAACTAATAAAAAATTCGGCCCGACACGGCCCGGAGAAAATTTCATTCAGGCCCGGCCCGAGTATACACAAAAAAAACTGAACCCGAGCCTGAAAAAAAATTTTAAGCCCCGGCCCGGCCTGAGAACAAATTAAAAATTCGGCCCGAACCCGGCTCGGACTGTAAGCCCGGCTCGTGCAGACCTCTAGAATACCATTTATATATGAACTCACCATAATGAACTGAAGTACTTCGGATCATTGTGGATTTTACTATTGCAAACTTTCGAATGTTGAAATGTGTTTTCGTGGTTTTAAGTTACAAAAAGTAGAGTTTACATGCAAAAGTTTTAGTTAAAAAAAGGAAAAAAAAAAAAAAAAAAGCTGTTTTCGGGTAATATGGACCATGCAGGTAATATAGAATAGTTATAAAGGAAAATATGAAATACCCATTTCCTCAAAGTATATACAGACAATCACGAATAATAACCATATAAACATTTTATTTTGAAATTATGGGAAATAAGCAGTATTAAAAAATGTAAACATTCAAGTTTTACAAAAATCGCAAATAATATGGAATAGTTGGTATTCCATATTATCTGAATCGCCTTCTTGGAGAATAGATCAACCTCATCAACCTGTTGGTAGACACAGGTTCATGGAAATTAGACTACGAACTAATTAAATTCCTCTGCCGAAAATAACACTAGGTTTTCACTCATTTTTCTGCTTTGTGAACAGATTACAAAATTCCTAATACTTGCTTCAAAAACAGTCTAAATCTTGATACGTCAAAGACGTTGTATGACACAAAAACTACTCTTCTCACTGATTTAAGGTGAACAACCGTTCATATGAAGTGAAGACGTTTTACAAGCTTCCGAGAGATTGCAGCAACGTACAGGTTTATCTATTCTGTATTCCCCACCATTCCTCTATACGTTTTATTAATACTAATTTCTACCAAAGAGAGAAAAGTTTAATTTCAGCAATTAATTTGCGCATATCAGTTATGCAAGACAATTTTAATAACTTGCAGTAAAATGTACCGAAAATGGAGAAAATACCATAAAGTGTAAAAACACAATATTATTTTGGAGTGAAAATAATTAATATAACATTTCATCGGTGAAAAAATAAGACAGTGTGAAAGCAACAACGCAATATAGCAACCTCCAGTTGGTAATAATACAGAACTTTGAAGATAGAAAAACTTTGAGATCAACTGTTCACTATTGGTATTCTAATTGATTATTATTTCCTTAAAATAAAAAATAAAATTTTTTATTTAAACGTTCCTTTCTGTTTGAAGATAAATCATCACGTTAACGATTTTGTAGTTCCTATGTTTTAATAAAACTACAAAAAAAAAAAAAAAAAAAAAAAAAAAAAAAAACTTTTAAAGGCTGAGGTTGTGGTAGGTCACCACAGGTTTTTTGAAATTATGCTGGATCCAGCCACGCGAGTGTTGGGAAAACTAAAAAGGCTTCAGCGACAGTACCAGGCGAAATTTAAGGATGGAATAGTTTGAGTCAGCATAGCGCTGCAACGAAGAAAGGAAGTTCCGGAGCGTGATTGAATACGAAGAGGCTTTCGAGTTTGTTAAGTGAAGTGATTAGAGTTGATAGAGATTAATTATAAATATGAATGTATCTTTGGTGTGAGGGGAAGTAGAGGTGTGGAGTAGAATAGAATTGTTCTTAGGCGATCATTTAGTGAATAAGTTTCTTAGCTCGGCGAATGTTGTGGTGGTTGTGAAGGAGTTGAATTATAGTGAAGAGTTTGGTGGAAATAGGGAATCCTACCACCTTAGTCCAGTTTGAAAAGTGTTGTGGTTCATCAAGAGCAGCCCTCAGCCTATTATAATATCTGCAGCTGGTGAGATCTTTTCTTCCTTTATCTAAGTTATTTATTTAAGCTATTAAAAATTTTATATTGAGTTTGGCCCAAGTATCCTCCCTGCACTTAAGCTCTAATAAAACTTTATTGGTATTTCAATTTGAGTCTCGTACTATTTCTTATTTACTACTTAAGATACCTAAGTTAAGATTGAGGTATGACGTCTACTTATACCTCACAAGACAACTAGTGAAACATATAGAGCTTTATCCCATTTTATATATTTGTATAACTAAAATAAATTTTAATAAAAAAAATAATTTTTTAAATAAAATATCATTTTGGAACAAGTTTTCTGTTAAGAAACGATGCACCATTATTACTTAAATATTGCTTTATCTGTGATTCTTCAAAGTCAAATTATAAAGTTATGTACAATTTATTGATGGTTCAGAATGACAAATAACATTGTAGTTGTCAAAAGTTATGTTTAAAAATATTATCTTTTCTATGTTATAAATTCGCAAAACTATGAACTATACTTTAACTTGCTAAAATTAGGTAAATTCGACATCTTTTCAAATATATTTGAAAAAACTATTCGCTCATTATACAGAGTTTTATGAAAATTTATTCTATTCACGCAAGGCTCCCTCAAAGCAAATTTCCTCTTTACTTCATTAAATTTAGTTTCGCTAAAAGACTTGTAGAACAATTTATGAGACCTATAAATTTTTGCGTCTCAAAATTAGCCTACTTTTATCAGGAATTTCATTCATTTTTCAGCGCAGAGCTTCATAAATCCTGTTTTTCATTCTTGTTAAGCAGTAACAAGAAGGTATGTTATGAACAAAAAAGAGTACGTTAAAAAATTTATGTAGATGCATATTTTTTGAATTAGAATCACCTGCAGACAAGAGAAATTTGGTTTTTAGACTTTGTCTGTTTAAAACTTTTTTATTAGAGCAAAATTTTCAAAATTATAAAATACTATTTTTTTTTTAACATAATGATCGAATTTTGTCGTGGCATGGCCAGTCGAGTTTCGACAAGCAAACAGTGTCATATTTCATTGGTGGATGGGAACACATATTTTTCTTCTTGCTTTCAATTGGCGGTTTGTCTTAAATCTGCTATTTTAGCCACTTAAAGATTTTAAGAGCTTCTCTTGGTACTGAACAGTTAATACCAAGTTATAGTCTTCACTGAAAAAAAAAAGTAAAAGAAAAAGAATAAAGTTTTACTTAAAGGTGAGGAATACACTTCCTCTTGTCGGAAAGATTACTACTGTGTATCAGTATATACTACTCTATTTTGTACAGACTAGAATGTGATACGATAAGAAAGCCTGAATAATACTTATAGAAATAGAACATATTGTTTTTACTGCAGATACAGAAAGCTATCTTTACGGATATAGGCAATTATAATTCCGTATACTTAACCCTTAAATGCATGAATATTTTCTCCAAAAAATTGTATTTAGCTGTAAGAAACCTTTATTATGCTGGAAACGCAACGAAAGAAAAAAAGAAACAGATTTATTTTCTATGTTACGTGCTAATTTATATGTTTATACATAGATTAAATAATGGAAACTTTCCCCAAAACTACCAAAAATCATTTATTTACATATTGCAGAAATGTTACACTATGCATTTAAGGGTTAAGGAAAACACGTTTTTTTTTTTTTTAGGGCAAACATCGTTGCTGCCTTTGATTAGATCATTTAAATATGGTGCTTATACAGTTAAATTGAGGACGTAATTTAGCTTAGTGGAACCATTGGATTGCAACTACTCATTTCTGTCAACCATCACAGATATTATTTATTATAAACACTTAAAAACCTCAGAATCATTGTCATTTGGTAAGAACTGTTGAAGATACGTCTGGTATAAATTCTGCCTAAAATTAGAGTTACAGATTGAATGTTTAGATACTGTTGTGTTATATTTATTGATTTAATTTATGGAAATAACTTTAGGAGAAATATTAGGTCGCCGTAAAGTCAAAAAGGCTGCGATAAAATAAACGTAAGTTACTATAAACTTTCAACGCTGGTTCTAAAAGATGTGGTCAGAATCATTTGTTGCTTGAGTTAAAAATGGTGATTAATCACTCGCTTACAATACATTTTCCAAAATTTCATTCTTACATTTTTTTCTTTTTATTATTATAAAAAATATTGCCTGCGTTAATACAGACTGTGATTGTATACGCTTTACTTAGGCAGTGTTAAACGGTTCCATGTTAGTTTGAATAAATTTCGAACAATTGAAAATATATTACGACGAGCTTTCTTATTATATGCTTTTTTCGTGGATAATAATACGGAAAGTTAGATTTCTCCAAATGATCTAGTAATTTTTAAGATTTCATTAGTAAAGAATAAAAAATTAAATGCTTATTTAAGACTTTTCTGTCTATTTATTTTTAAAAATATATTTTTTCATTTAATAAAATTAAAAATCTGTTTTAATTCAGAATATATTCTGCCTTCATTATAGATATAAATTAACTTGAGAGCGCATAATCCTTTATTATAAACTATTCCATAGGATTAAATAAATAATATAGTGAATAATTAGTACTCGCTTTATTATAAAATTCTATGCTTCAAATCATTATGAAATAATTTAAAAATTAAGTTTAAAGATTAAATTTCAGCGACTATTTTAATAGATAAAGAGTGAATCCTTGGTGAAGTCTAATCCGAAATTTAAATAACTAATAAGCACTTCTAATGCCTTCTCCACTTAAGGTCTAAAATGTGTTAGGTGTTATAATCTACTTATTGATCGAAATGCTCTGAGCTTGTATGTATAGCAGATCTAAAACTGGAAACATGACCAGAGGAGGAAATGCTAGGATCCGAATAATCCTTGGATATAAGTTAAAATTCAGTGAAGCACAACTTGGAGCTTGATCGTGAGGCGAAAACATTAACAGAGTCAGCAAGAAAATAAAACGATTAGTTAAGCTCAGACGCGCTCCAAAATTGGCGCAGCTGAAATTCGTCTTTTAGAACAGAAGATTATCATCGAAGCTCTTTGATGTAATTTAGCTATTTAGGAAGAAAATATGGCAAAAATATTTGTAAAATATAAAATGGTTTGCATTGGTTAAAGACATAAATATTTTAGAAAAATGTTTGAACATTAGGAGTAAAATTATTTCATTGATTAAAATTTAAATTTTTACTCATAAATTCTTTTGCAAATGCAAGTTAACTTCTATTTCTTAAAGCTGAAATGCGATTTACTAATGAATTTTTAAATCTGACAATTTATACTTTCCTAGTTTTCTACGTAATTTTCTTTGGTTTATTTTAGGATGTCGTTTTACGGTCTTTTTGCACATTAATTCTCATCCCTAACAACACTCTTATCTATAGTACAACTTGAGGATGTCCATAGGATGCCCTTTCATCCATGAGATATCCTGAGGATGTCATGTGGAGAAGATGTGTTTTTAGGGATTATACCAAGACTTATGGCATAAAGTTGATTCCGAATCACTAAAATTCACTACGAAACACTGATTCGAACCACTAAAAACATCCATCACTGAACCGGGTTTCAAAACTGACATCTGGTAACAATAAAGATTTTGAAAAAAGTTACTGATGTAAAAAAAAAATTATTATATATATATATATATATATATATATATATACATATATATATATATATATATATATTAAAAATGAAAAGTTTTATTTTCTCTCAGTTTTTTTAAAAACTTTTTTCTTTAAACATATATAAGTGTGTGTGAGGAAGTGAAAAATTAAGATAGTGAAGACAAAATAATTAGAACAAATTCAGAATACCTGAATTATCTTTGATTACCGAGGGCATCTTACTTTTTGGTAAAAGGCTCGGAGAATTGAAATCAATGACATTAAATAAAAAAGCCTCTATAAAAAAATCTTCCAACAGTTGTGCAATTGTGAAAATGTAATCTTGGAAAATCGAAGCATTCGGCAACAGTACTGCACTGAAAAACATTTTGTGCCACTTTACACAACAATATTAAGGCAGCTTACTTGCCACAACCATGTAGAGAAATGTTACCAACTGTAACTGCGTAACATGTTACTGTTACAGAATTACAGCTGGTAACATTTCTCAATATAGTTGTAGCAAATAAGGTGCCTCAATATTCTTGTGTAAAGTAGCATAAAATTTTTTACAGTGTAAGAATGAAATCAACAAATTAGTAAGAAATGACTGAAATACTTTCTTGAAGAAAAACATACGTAGTTCATATGAAAATTACGCTCTTCACTTTAAAAAAATGTATTTTGCTTTCATATTTTGCCAGCACTAACTTGTTACCAAAAAAGGCATTTACAAAACGACGAGGGAAAATTAACACAAAAAGTACAGTGTGGTTAAAATTAAGCTGATTGTACTTACAGACCGATAGCTTTGGTTCTATTAATCGGATCCAGAAGAAACATTAAATATATGTTATATATGTGTTATGCAGATCATAGAGTTTAGGTTTATAACGAAAAAAATTCTTGACATTTAGAAAAAAAAATGCATATTTGTAGCATTTGCAGATGAACAAATCTGCATTTATTTTTTTATATCTCAATAACAGAATAAGTAAAAAAAAAAAAAAAGAAATATATATATATATGTATATAGGGTAGGTGCTCCAGTGATTGGCATGCTCCAGTAATTGACATCTATCCCGAAATAATTAATAAATAAGAAAAATAAGAAAATCATATATTTTTCATATAAGAATTTTAACATTTTATGTCAAACACTGGAGCATAGGGTGCTAATAACTGGTAAAATGAATAACTAGCAGTGTCAAACACTGGAACATAGGTGGACAATTACTGATAAAATGAAAAACTGGCAGTGTCAATTACTGAAACATTGAGTGGGTGTCAAATAAAAATTCATTAAAAAAAATAATTGTTATCAAATGTATATATTATAACATATATGTGGTTCTGAATGTCTTTCATAGCATATGTACTCACCTATGATTTCTAAAAATATTTTCTGATGACTACAACATTAAAAACATCAGAGATTGCTCTAAAAGTGTCAATCACTGGTGCACTTATTCTCTCTCTATAAAGTTTGGCTTTTTTATGAATTTTTCTTGAGAGTTCGTAGTTGAACATGCAATAATGTCTTCGTTTAAAAATAATACCCAGTTTTGTGACAAATATATTAACATTCATATTATTTTTTAAAAGGATTGAATGAAAATAAATTCGCATTAGGAATTATAAGTAATTGTTTATTCTTGAAGTTTGGAACATGAGAAAAGATAAATTTTAAATAATGTAGAATGGTATTATTTTAAAAGTATTAACTATTTTGTATAGTTTCATACATTTTACGGTAACTATCTGGATATTTTTAATTGCATGAATTTTGACAATTTACAACGTCCCTTGTCTCCTTAAGCCACGAAACGCCATCCATTGTCGACATTTTAAACTACTTTATTTTCGAAGAAAAATCTCGGCTCCATGATCTACATATCACACAGTTTAAGTTCCATTCGTATTCTATCAATAGAATCGGAGTTATTGGCCTCTAAGTTTAATTTTAACCAACCTGCATGAGAAAATATACACTGATAATAACAAGAAGAGCCATAATATGGCAATTTAGATTAAAAATAAGGACCAACATTTTTAAATGGTACAAACTATTAAGCGGTTATATTTAGAAGTTAGAGACATTACAAATGGCCGTATTCACCATTAACTTCAACTCCCGGTTCAACACAAAATCTTGAAAAGCATCTAAAGGCAAGGTACAACTTTCCAGCAAAATTTGGCAAGCTTCCGTTGCTAGATGGCAAAAAATCTAGCAACGAGGATTTCATATAATCTGTGATTGGTTATTTTCACCTAAAAAATCTGAAAATAACTATACCGCTAGATGGCAGAAACAACACTGCAAAATTTGCGGAAAATTTGCACCCCGCCTTTATACGCTTTTCAAATTTTCATGTTCAACCGGGGAGTTGGAGTTATTGGTGAATAACAGCCTAAGAGACAGCAGAACAGACACAGTAGTAAAGCCTTAGAGTATGTTGACCAGCCGTCCTCTTTATTAAAGGACAGTCTCTTTTTGTAAGACGCATGTCTAAGTTTTAAAAATTGTTACAAGAAAATTATTTATCATAATTATTAGTTTTTTGGTCTCCATTCCCAAAGAAAGTAAAACTGTCTTACTAATTAGGAAATTGTAATAACTATTAACACTTTTATTTTATAAAGGTACTCTAATCACCATACCTTAGAGTGGTATGCCAGAGATGTCAATCAACCAAAAAGCGGACTTCGGAAAAGATGTCCAAGATTCCAACCCTGGTTATTCATGAATGTTTGTAGTGATTCGGAAAATATTTTAAGCTGTAGCTTCCATTCAAATTAGTCCTAGTGAGCAAACTATTGCCGTAGCGTGACAAACAAGCCAAACCATGTAAACAGTAGACAAATCTGACGAAAAATGATACACCTTTAATTGGTTTGATTGTAATTAGTATTTATGTTTTCTCTGTTGATTGTTTTAGACATACGCATGTATTTATTTAATTACTTAGTTTTTAAACCAAAATGTCTATAAGAAAATGGCAGATGTTATTGTACACTCCGTTAAATTATATGATATTCATGATATTTTAAGACTCCGTTAAATGCTCGTTGTTTAACTAGTGTTTATTAGAGTAGTAGTCTAAGCACACTAGCCTCAAAATGTAAAAAGTAGAAAAAAGATTTTTAATGAAGACAAAAACAATTGCCAAGCATAAGAGCAATTTATTTTCTATTTATAAGGATGTATCGTGAATTACGTCAAAGGATTTAAATTTAGATTCAGATTCAGTGATTGTGTTTTGATCTACATTAACCCTACAAGTGTAATTAACTAACGATTTGAAGACAGTTGATTAGTACCATGCAAAAAGAGAAATATAGCTCTAGTTTTACCAACTTTATAAATATTTAAAAGTAATAATAAAATGACACTCTTAAAAGTTTTTTGGGATTCATTCGTATTTAAATAATTTATTTAAAAATTTAACATTTTCACCTTCATTATTCATCGGAAAAAAAAATAAATCATTCATTACATAAAAATTATACTATCTCAATCTGCCTTTCTTTTGTATAAACAATGACGTTACTGTAAATTAGAATATACATTTCAACATTTTGTAATTTAATGAAATACACCTTATTATTTTGTATAACAATTTTTGTTTAATAAAACTAATTTTAAATTAATATCTGGATCAAATTATTTTAAACATTCTTTATTAATGAATTCTAAGTATTTCTGAATTCATGTAATAGTATGAAATTCAGGCTAATCTAAACCTTGTGTTATATTTATCATGGAAATATTATTAATATAGCAAAAATAGTTAAATGCATTTATAAACATTTGTTCATTTTGAAAAGCTTTTTCGCAAATAAAAGCTGCACAGTATAGAAATAAAATAGATGTAACTGAAGTGCACTTTAATACCGTTATTTTGAAATAATTAACTTCGAAAACTTGAGTAATCCATAAGTATGTGTAAAAACTAAAATAAAATAAAGTATCAAATAATAATAGAAAAACTTATCCTCTACGGAAATAGAATCTTGAAGAGAGGCTATTTATAAAAACAGGCAACCTTTATAAAAAGGTTGCAAAATATAAAATTACTGTCAGTATATAAAACATTTTTACTACTAACTCTGCTCGGCTTTGAAACTATTTTCGATTATGTTTGTTTTTTATAATTACAAACATCCCTCCAGAGTAATAATGACGCTAAATTTTGAATATAACAAATGCAATAAACTTCATCTAGAAAATTAATATATTGTAGAGTCACACTTTTTTTCATAGTTGAGAATTCAAAGCAAATGTGCTATTTCAAAGTTACACTCTTCTGAAGTGTCCTCGTACTAACTGGTAAAATTTTCTCGCGAAATGAATGTATTCCTAGCATTAGAAAAATGATCACAAATGGATGAAAACAACGTTAGATAAAAGTTGCAATAACTCAATTTCTTATGCAGCTGGATAAAGTTCAATTGTGCTTCGCTAGGTTTTCATGTTCGAGGATAAACATTCTGTTTTACAAGCAATTTTTCATCATATCAAAAGCTTTATATCGTGTTAATTTGTCGGATATGAAAGACGTAGAACCTTTGAAACTGTTAAACATTCTGTTTTGGAGATTAAATTTTAGATTAAAACTTGTCCACGTGAACGTATCAGCACACAAAAAAATATGCAACAATAAAAGTGTTGATGTGCTAGTGAGGGAAGCCCCGAGTATACCGTTATGAACCAGTACCAGATTTCAAAATCAAACATAAGCTTAAAAAAAAATAATAATAATTAATTTATTCGAAAAAAAAAATGCAATACATTTATTGGTTTATTTCAAGAACAGATATGCTATCATTTTTAATTTTTCCCAGAGCATTGTTAGATTCCCTTGTTTTTTTTTTTTTTTACTCCCCATTATTCGAAGAATAATTTTCTTTTTATTTAATCGTAATAATATATTGAAGATAATTACAAATACAGTGATGTGTAAAAAAGAAAAAGGTGGGAATAACAATGCTCTATAATAAATTAGAAATATTTGCATATCTTCAAGAGTCTCGGTTGACTGTTAAATCCACCTCTTTGCACTAAAAATTTTCTAACTCATGGCTCATTTAATGTGTATCGTAAAGAGCTTAAAATAACCAACTTTTTCTTGTGCAAATGCGGTTGGCCAAATAGTATTGTTATGAATGTTTTTTTACCCAACAATGACGTATACATTCCCTGCAACTCCTATTAAAGCCTAACTATAAAATGCTCGATCAATTCCAGAAATAATTAAACACAATAGACAATTTAACAGCTTAACATATTTCTCTAGTCTTAACCAATATTGAAGGTAATTTATCATTCAAATTTTTGTTGCTTTTTTTGTGTATAAGATTATATTACATTTTTCTTTGCCACAAGTGAGACTATTCAGGGCAAGAAATGATGTCTTCAAATCCATTGCTGCCGATTTTTTCAAGTAAAATTATGTAATTGCGATTCAATAGTGAAATCAGTGTAAATGCATGAAGTCTGTTCCTTTATTGGCTTCAGATTACGACCAACCTGCTTTTGCTTGTTTGTAATATTTTAGGAATATGTCAAGGATGTCGGCTCTCGTTATAGTTTCCTGAAACAATTACTGTAAAAGCACTTATTTTCGCGAGCCGAAATTTTCGCGAAAATGAAGATATCGGTGATTTCGCGAGCTGAAAATTTCTCGAATTTAATATGAACAGAACCGAAAATTGAAAATACCGAAAGTACCTAAATATAGAACCTTTTTTGCATAAGGCATTTTAAGAAACTTCCTTTTGTCCGAAAAGTTCACCATCGCCCCCCCCTCCCCATCGCTCTAAAAACAACTTATGCTTACAACAGTGCTTATACATCAACTTTGACCTTGGAATAATTTTAAATGGCTTCAAAGAAGCTGGTATAAATATTTTAAGTGAATAAGCTACATTCTATTAGTTGTATTATTGTTTTATGTTCAAGAAATAATTGCGTAGTATTCAAGAAATAGTTGTAAGAAAGAAGCCAATTCGTAAGAAGAAAAAAGTTGCCATAAAAGAGTTTGAGCAATAAATCATTAAATTTTGATAAGGGAAAAATTTCTGATTTTTTATTATTATTTGAGGTGAAAAAAAAAAAAGTATTTCGCGACGCTTAAATTTTCGCGATTACGATGGACTCGCGAAAATCGCGAAAATTAAAGCCTCGCGAAAATAAGTTCTTTTACAGTATCTTTTTCAGGAAGTGAAAATGAATTACAGATTTTTTATTATAACGCATTGGACAATGAGTTAATGCAAAAGATGTGGAATAAGTAACTAAAACAATATATATATATACACAGGCGACGCCATTTTTTTCGTAAGAAAATAAGATCACACTGTTACACAAGTTGATAAACAAGTTTGAATTAAAGTTATATCGGCAATTTTTTTCCATATCCAACATGTGGAATTGTATTTAACCCTTTGCCGTTTGGGGTAATTCGGATCATTTAAATTCCACTGCTACCGGAATTCACGAACCAAAATAAAATAAAAGAAGTTATTTTAAATTTTAAGGTTGAAAAACAGGGCCTTTTCTACTATGTGATAAACATAAATTTTTGCTAAATTTTTTCCGTGATGAGATTATTAAAATTAGGTGTAAATTAAAAGGTGATAATTAAAATTAGGTGTTCCATCAGCGGCAACACTGAAGCAGAAAGGGTTAAATGAATTTTTTTTAATCCAGTAATTACTATATTAACCCCTTGCCTGCCGACAAAAAATTACGAGATTCGCTTTAAATTACCACCGTTCTCTTTCAACTCTGAAATGAGTAAATCTTTCAAAAACACTGTCAAGATCACCTTTAAGGTTATTTTATTGCATTGTTTAACCGTGTCAGTAGTTTCACTGTTAGAAGTACAATACAAAGGAACGTACTTCAGAAAAACGTATATGTACGCCAGGGGCAGTTATAGGATAATTCTAAAAGAACGTTAAAACAATTTTTAAAAAAATCTCGCTTTGTTTTTCATTTACAAGCATTTGTATATCTTTCTACATACGAAAGATATTTACTTATATCAGCCAAGTATACTCTGCACTGTTAAAAATTTCAACAGAAAAATCTGTGTAATCTATTATCTTAAGTCTTACATAAAATTACAGAGAAAAATAAACGGAGATGTTAAAAAACTTATTTTATACATTCGTTTTAATAACTAATATTAATTTAATTAATTATTGGTGAGAACATATATCGGACTTAGAACGCTTTTTCTAAAGTAGAAACAGTCATTTTTAATTTTAATTAAAAAGTTAAAAAATAAAATTAGGTAAAAATACAGAATAAAGATTGAGAATCTCGATTATTCACTTTTAACTATGAATTGCTATAAATTTACAGAGACTCTGGATAAATATTTACATTAAATTTACAGAAATTTTTAACAGTGTGCATCTACTCCAAAAAGAACGAAAATTATGTCAAAATCTTTAAAACTAATAAAAAATATGGAATATTTTCAACACATTTACGGAAAAAAAAATGTTTAATATTTCAGTAACATTTTCATTAATAGAAATCAAACGTTTAATTCCTTATTGCCTGACTAAAAATCATGTCTATTTCCAATTCTACTCGCGATGTCATTGCACGTAACAAAAAAAAGTGGTATGTTTGTTTAAACTACCATTCTAATATCTTAATTTTTATTGCAGTGGAGTGGAGAATTTTTTAAGAAAAAAATTATATTGCCACCTTTGTTTCTAATTTTAAAACTCTTTAATTCTTCTTGTTCTCTCATTTAATCGTTCACATGTTTGTTCTTTGGTTTATAAATAACCTTACATACATTGCTATATGGTATTTGAAATATCCGTAACATCAAATTAATTGTTTTAAGTAAGTGTAATGTTTCATTTATAGTTAAATTATTAAACATTCAAAGTTACAAACTTAAAATTCAGAATTATTTCTTTTGCTGGTAAATGCAATGGAGAATATCTGTGAAATTATTTTAAGTACACATTCTGATTGTGTTTCTTCATATAGTTAAAACACAAAATTTGTAGGAAATATCGAAAAATCGTTAAATTTAAAAAAATTGAAGTAAGTATCCTATAATTTAGGAATTGCATTTTATCATCGTCATCTTTAATCAAATTTTAAATTAAATTTCAAAATACTTTTAAAAAATGTGTGTTTTAAATTTAGAAAATCTCTGTCGTCTTATATTAAGGAACGAAACAATCATTAAACATATCACATTAATTCACGGGTGAAAGAATTTCATCAAAAGACGGGATTCTTCCACCACTATCTTTTAAGAATAATCGCTATCCTATTTAATCACAAAATATTGATGTAAAATTACAATAAATATTTGTAAATGCAAATAGTGCTGCCAAAAACGCAGAACACTTTAACCCCTATGCATAAAGTGAAACACTTTTTTTGTACAGATTTATAGAAAAGAAACACAAGTAAGAAATTATTTATTCACATAGATTGATTTTTGATATCTATGTTGTACTAATTAGTTATGAGATTATGCTTAACTTTACTAAAGGAATATTTTTAAAGCTTGAAGATATTGATAAGTATCACGCACCGCTAATTTTATTTCGGTCTTTAAATTTAATTTTATATTATTGGCTCGCAAAACTTTCAGTAACGTTCCAACATCTGAATATTGACAGAATTAAAAAAAAAAAAGCAATATCTTCCCGTCAAATATATGTCCTATTTATGGTATCACTTTAAAAAGAGGAAGAGAAGTTTGCCATAAGATTGCTTTTCACAGCTAACCTAAAGAGATATCGATAATGAATTTTGAAAAATGGCAGAAGAAGAAACTGTAGAAAGCCAGTTTTATTTTAGGTCTCATTCCAAAACTTTTTATGTGTTCTTTTGAACATATCCTGATTAAACATAACTCAAACTGGCTTAGATTTCTCTTGAGCGTTAAAAGTGAGGGAGAAAATTAGAGGATTTTCGTTTAGTTTAATATTTGTGTCTTAAGATTTTTATGATCTAAATTTTAACTTATTTTCACATACTAGTCATTCGAAATAAAATATCATTAAACAAGATTAACTATACACATTTTTATTTTTCCCTAAAAAATAAAAAGTGTCGATAGTTTATATGTAAGACATTAACCCTACAAGGCACCCAGTTCCATAAGTGGAACACCGACTTTAATTGTTCCTATAGCTTTATTACTATTAGTAGCGACATCTCTTGACATCTTGATAGAAGCTACTGACATTTAACAATGTAGTAACACGAATCTTTACCTAAAGATGTCGTTGCTGTTTTTGTTATAGTGCACTCAGTGTGAAATTTGAATGAAAGTGACACGTTAGTCGTTTGTCTGAATTCAAAAATAAAAAAAAAGAATAGTTATTGAACAGTTTTGACTCGAAAAAAATTACCCTGTGTTATAACGAAGTGTATATTTTGCAGAGGTAAGTTTTTTATTTATTTATTTATTTTTTTTTTTTTTTACAATAGTAAACGTATTAGTAAATCATATTTTTATGTATGTTCCACATACGGTACGTTGAGCTAAAAAGTTGATTTTTCCGTAAAATATGGTTTTATTTTTCCTATCTTCTGATCACTAATTACAACCTATATATTTTTGTCTCGCACTAAAACAAATTGAGCCTTGTAGGGTTAATCTTCATAACTCTAACGAAACAGGGACTATTCTCAGTCTTTTAAATTAACTTTTATATACACTAACTGTAGTGCCCGTTCTTCTCACGGGAATTCCATTGTTATTCACAGTGTATTATAAATAAAATATATAATATATATGTATCTTATTTGAAGTTTACTATGCTGATAAAAACAGAGAATGGATTATTATGGCTAATAAGTAAGTACAATTTATAAATTTTCCCTCATAGTAAATAAAACGTTGCCGAGAGGATCTATACTATAGCTATATCGATAACAAGGAATCAATGTATATACAGGGTGTCCCAAAAGGGTTGAAAAGCGCTTTATTTCTTTACCCGTTACAGATAAATGGGCAGTAAATTAAAAAAAAAAAAAAAAAAAAGTCCAAATTAAGGTAGGAAAGACGACTACATTAAGAAAAAAAACCCTCCCACTAATTTTTAAAAAGTTACATTTTTTTAATTTTTATATAGTCCCTCTACGCAAATTTTGTCAATTACAAAGTTCTTATTTTTCATTCAACAAGGCCATTAGGAAAAACCACATAACTATATCTTTAAAACCAACCGAATTATGATACAGAAAAAAAAGTGTCTTATGCCATTTTTCTGTATCATTTAAAAGGCTGGCTTTTCGGTGAAAATAGGGATAATTTACAAATTCATAACGGAAACGTTTAGATCAAAAACATAATGTGTCGAAAAATTCTCAAATGCATTTAAATTACTCCTTAGAATTTTAAAATGTGTTTCGAATTTCATCTTGTTTATAATATGTCACAAATTTACATTTCTATTTTGATATATGGTCCCTATAATCAGAATTCAGTTAAGTATAATTCATTAATTTTTAAAGATACAAGAATGCGGCTTTTTGCAATGATATTATTGCATTAAAAATAAAAACGTTCTAATTGACCAAATTTGTCTAGAGGGGTCGTATAAAAATTTAAAAAATGTATTTTTTTTTTAAATTAACAGGAAGATATTTTTATTAGCCAAGTTTTATTTCCTATCTTATTTTGTACACTTTTGCCATTTACATAACCCTCTCATCTCTAACAGGTAAACAATTAAACCGCGTTTCAATCTTTTTGGGACGCCCTGTATATATGTAAAGTATTCTCTTAAAAATTAGTAGAGTCGAATAAAAAAGTTCTCTTTGATAATTACAAAAAATTAAGGTAGGTAACTTAAATTTCTTCTTTATTCATAGTTTCTTTTCTTTTTTTTTTTTAAACAAACAATTTCGTTTAAATATACACATGTTTTGTTTAAATGCGTTATAAAATAGAGAAATTAATTACACTTTAGAACACCTTTAGTAGCTTCACTGGACGAAATTGTAATTTGGTAACGAAGTTAACTCGGTCTTTTCTAACGTAACTGCAATATATATTTTAATTCATCGCCAAAATGGGATAGAAATTTAAATGTCAGACATAGTTCTTTGTGATAAACTAATATTATTTTACTTACAAATTACTTTAAAATTAGCAAAAGTGCAAAAATTTTTTATTTAAAATGTGGAAACCAATACATAATAACATATTAACTTTTTCCATAGACCTATTATTACAGTGGACGGAGCATTGCGTTATTACGGAAATATAAGAGAGTGTTGCAAAATGAGTTAGCTGATTGCATGAAAACGTTAACTTTATTGGAAATTATCACGATAATGTGATTATTTGTTTTGATTTTTTTTTTTTTTTTTTTTTTTTTATTATTAAAGCAAGCACACCTTGAAAAAAAACATTAAATTTTCAGCTCTCTTTTTTTATCATTCAATACAATCATCCAGAAATAAGTATAATTCCCATAAAATATTATAAAAACAATACTCTTTTTTTTTCAGATAATACATGCAATTGTTATTTTTTAATTTAAAGAACTAAATATAGCAGTTATAAGCATTTTTCAAAAATAATTACTTAAAAGGAATAAAGTAATAAAATATAAAAAAAAAAATCGTTCCTGTGAAATATAATAGAGGTACCTTTTGCATAACTTTCCTTACTGCTTTTTACAGAATATCTAATCATCATTGCTTGCAATAAAATATGTTTTATTTACAAAACAATTGAAATTTTAAAGGGAAATATAAATTTTAAAAAGAATTTTTAAAAATGAAGAAGGATATCGTAAATAAGAGGAAGAGAAGGAGAAAGGATATCGCCTGCGTAAGAGAATACAGAGTTTACATAAAAACACCAACACCAACAAATAAAAAGTCGAGTTTTTTGTCAAATATAGTCATTTTAACGTATCTAAATGCTTAGATACAATATTTAATTGATTACAGAAGCGTCTTTTATTCATATATGTAAATCTAATTAAAATTTTGTAATGTTTGATGGATATGATTTTAAGTTGGGTACAGACCTAAACCTCAGTCGAATTCCAACTAACCATTTTCTCGTGATACCCTGTCGAATAAAAAAAGTTCTATATAATTTCACATCTTCCACGTACACTTAGAAAATATTTTTAAATGATTTTGGGGTTCCCTGATGTCTAAAACGTAAAGATAAGGCAACGTTTTGTCAATTCAAAGCGTTTTACTGATAAAAGCCCTATGGCGCATAAGCAGGCGTTTTTACCTATATCTCCAAATCTAATAAGAAATTTGAAATGTTCTATATGTGTAATTTTAAGTTGGTGACATGCCAAAGTCTCTGTCTAGTGTCATTGAATTCCATCCAGCTGATTCCACGTGATACTCGGACAAAAATACCGTTACAGACATACAGGCAAAACGGTACCCGCCCCTCTCCAAGCACACACACACAGATAATTTATTTTATTTATTTTTTTTATTTTCGCGGTGTCTGAAACGTGAAGATATCGCAAGAAACTTTTATTCCGAGAAATTCACAGAAAAAAAAGTTTGATTTTATTAATATGGATTTGTTTTATTTAATAAAGCCTTGATATTTTCCTGATGCACTTGATACTTCTAAATTTTTATTTTCAAGAAATCTTTTATGATAAGAGTGGTTTCGTGTTACTCAATTATTAATATTGTTATTAGAAATGTAAAATTGTTTTTCGTTTTTGCCAAAATTTATCATTAATTTTGGGAACTCTTCTGAAATTTTCTAGACTTTTAATATTTAATGTACAGATAAATATATGTATAGGTGTCCCAATAAGAACGCAGTATAAGATATTTTTAGATTTTTGTAGGTATCGAGACGTATATTTTGGTATTCATCTTTTGGAGTCTTCATAGCCTAAAAAAATTATTACGAAAAGTTACTTTTTCCCGAAAATTTTATTTTTATGTTTGTAAAACTACTGGTATCACCAGAATTATTTAAAATTTTTCTAAGACATTCAATATACCTTACCATAATAATAATAATAATAAATAATAAAAAAATTCATGTGTTAAAACAAATATTACAGTTTAAATATTACACAACTTCCGCGATATGACATCCTGTCTATATCTAATCAATCTATTTGGATGCAACTTTTGTTACAAAACTCAATTCTATCGTCAAAAATAAACAAAATAAAATAAAATGTTTCAAAAATAATTAAAGCAACCTCCCCCCCCCCCCTCCAAACTTCGGTTTAATAGCAAATGATAGAAATAACGTAATCAGCACCTAGTAACAGGAAGGGCTTAATCTGAAACTCGATTGTAAAGTCTCCCGTACTCGTTCACGATGCAAACTATTCTGATAAGTGCACAAATAAAAAAAGCAAAAATCTGTATAGTCCTTGAAATAACCTATACCGATGAATTATACTTCGCTAAAATAGCTAAATTACATTATCACAAAACTTTATCGAAATTACTTTTTAAATAGCAGAGCTTCAAAATCCAATATATATATATATATATTAAAACCCGGATAAACTACTACGTCAGAAACGCCAAAGAAAAATATTTGAGATGCATACAGCTGTTTCGGTAGCCTTAAGCGTACCGTCTTCAGTGCAAAAAGAATTCTTAATCTGGAGAAGTGCTCGTATATATAGGAAAGGGACCAAATTTAGTTCAACCAATAGGATTACGGAAAAGGTGGGGAGTGTGGCCAATAGGAATTTAGGAATGTGTAGCTGTGTAAACAGTAGAAAATTAAGAAAATGTGGACTGAATGTAAAATTTCCAACAATCAGACAAATAAGGAACAGTGAAATCACAATTTACAAGGTTTTTAAATTTTTTATAAATATGAAAAGCTTCAAAGAAATCGAGTTCATGAATGGATTTAGGTCTGCAAATTATTTTAGCTGAATTAAATTTAAAATTATGATTTTCCTCCCAGCAATGTTTAGAAATAGCCGATTTATTGGTTTCTTGTTTACGGGCGTAATTCATATGTTCCTTTAGACGAAATTTAAGACTGCTTAAGGCTACCGAAACAGCTGTATGCATCTCAAATATTTTTCTTTGGCGTTTCTCACGTTGTAGTTTATTCGGGTTTTAATATTCCAACACCAAGTCTCCTGTTATTATATATATATATATATATATATATATATATATATATATTACAATTTCCCATTGTTATTTTCAGAAATTTTTACTATTGAGTAAATAAATTAAATCGACTATTTATGGGACGTTAGAAAGCCAAACTATCAAAGATGCAGAATACTAGAATTAAGTTTTTGTTTATGTAATAGGAGAAAACTATCATGTCAGAATTTGTAAAGCATCCCGAAAGCACTTTGTTTTCCAAGTTATTTATAACAACACGAGGAGCACATTCATGAATGTGTAGACGGGTGTTCTTAAAAAACAGCACTTACAAATGACAGGGATGAAATAGTTCCGCTTTTTCTTCCACCAGTATTTCTATACAAAACTTTTTATCATACTTTTAGAGATATTTCTGTGATTTTATAGGTACAATTTTTTGTAGGAATATACTAGTGACCAAAAAAAAAAAAAAAGCGGAACTCGTTCATTCCTGAATTGAACAGCTTAGTAAATGAACATGTTAACTGACATCTTTAAAAAAAAAAATACGCGATTTCTGGGCGGAAGAATTTATTATGGTTTCTTTTAAATATCAAACACAGATTGATACTTCAAAGTCTTTTAACAGCGCAATTATCGACAAAGGAAAATGCTGTGTACATGGATTTTGACTATTCAATTACATCTTAACTGTGGATTTTCCTAAATTTCCTAAATTGTCACATAACCAGTTAATCCACTAAACTCACCAATTATTAGCAACTACTAGTACACATTTTATCAAGAATTAATTTTTAACGACTGATGAAAAAAATTAAAAAAAAAAAAAGTTGATTATTTAGTAACTTATTTTAAACAGATTATATTTTTTTAAAGTTACATATAAAGTTTTGTTACGCATAACACAAGTGATATCAGATGTAACTCCAGATATTGTTTATTTTTAAGCAATGTTAATTGCGAATGAGTTACAAGATCATTTTTCAAGGTGCGTGTTTAAATAACACAGAATGACATGCGTATTTAAACATCTTAAGAATCATTTAAATATGTACTATGTTAGTTAAAATACTTCAAGGACACTTAATGATTCTATTTCACTTTCGCTTACATTTTGAAGGTTTTATTAGCACTTCATTTACGATCTCTCTTTTGCAGTTTAATGACAAGAAAATGAAAAAAATAAATAATCATTTAATTCAACTAAAATAAATTAAAAAATGGAAAAACTAAAATCTGAACTCTTATACACGTACGACCTATTTACCTTCAGAAATTTTTTCAGCTTTTTAAAGCAAACGAAAAAAAGAAATCTGAACTCAGGTAAAGAGATTCAAGGTCTTAGAATCAGGAGCATGTAAACAAAATAAATCAATAAATTTCCAGATGCACGGCATTGAATGTTGGTGGCCACTTAAACATGAGAAAAATGAGTAAAACAGAGAACCGCGAGTCATCGCTCTTGGGTGTTTTATTTCTTAAAATTGATTGTCTATATTAAACTTTTGCTGTATAACAATGTGTCAGAGATGTAAAAGGATTTTAGCTTAAAATAAATGTAATGATACGAAGACGCGTTATGCTTTTTTTCTTGGCTCGGAAACTAAATGGTGAATGACAGATTTTATATGCTTTTTGAATACAAATGGACAATGACGAGCAGAAAGCATGCCATACATTCTAATAAAGAAAAAATAGGCCTGAAATGAAACATAGTCTACGTCTGCTATATTTTCAAATTTAAGCTTAAGAGCAACTGCCGGAACATTAAAATTATAGTTTAAAATAAAACAAAATAAAATAAAGTGACTCCGCTTTGTTTTTTTATGTGCTGTAGATTGAAGTTTTCAAATTAGAATCTGGAAACTTGGTTAAACGTTTTCAATATTTCGGTCTGTTTACTTTAAAAACTTAAGCAGGAAATTTCTTTTTTACTCTGTTTATTTAAAGAGGGGGAAATTCTAAGTTTTCATTAATCCATAAAAAAGTCCCCTTTTTTATGTTGTAATGTGAACCACAATGCAAAACATAGATCATGATAACTCGTATTCATAATAAAATTTAAAATACTGATATCCCTACTTTCTTACTGTACTTTATACGTCTATTAGAGCATTTTTAAAAATCAAATGGGATATATCTTTGATATATCAACTATTTACTTCAGCGAAAATGCATCAAATAGTAATGTGAATCACATAAAATAGGCATTAATTAAACTGAAGTTAAAGTTTAAGGTTACAAACACAAAAAATATATATAACTTCAAAAAACGATTTTCTTATGAAATTTTGTGCAAGTCAAAATATAAAGAGTAGTGTAAAAGGTAAAACAAAAATAAACAGGCAAAACAAATATTTACAGAAGACGAACGAAAATGAAAATCAAATGAGCCACATGAAACTTTAAATTAAATTAAAAATAAACAAAATAAAGCTTTATAAGAAAATGTGAACCAATTTAGATTTTTAAGTTCTAGTAATTAAAATTATTTGCATGTAAGAGAAAAGAGTAAAATTTAAATAATATAAATGGAATTTTGGCAAAAGTGTGTCAGATATGTGAATTTTATCGTATTCAAGTTAATATTATACTATCTCTGTAAATAATATAATGTGTTTCAGTGGGTACACAGCGTATATGAGATATTTGTAAACTTTGGTAGATATAATAGAGACGAGCTTTTTGACACTCATCATATGGGGTCTTTCAAAATGGTATCACAGTTCAAAAGAATTATTACGAAAATTTAGTATTTTTTCAATTTTTTTTTTTTTTTTTCAAACCTTTTTTGCATGTAAAGTCAATTTTAACATTCGAATTTTTTTTAAAAAAATTTAAGATATTCATACAGAGTCTCACGCTGAGAAAAAAAATCTTTTTATCAGATTTATAATTTTAACTTAAAGTTTACTGTTTACTTTCTTTTTATTATTTTATATTTAGCTATTGAAAAATGGTTTTAATGTCAAGGACTTGCAGGCGCTTTTCAGTGACATATTTCAAAATACTTCGCTTATATTAAAGGAGTTAATCACGACACTTGTTGCATGCATATATTTGTCTTGGGTTTCTTGGAAACAGCTCTAACGATTTTGATAAAAGTTTGGGGTTAAGGGATTTTTGGGGAAAAAAACAATTGAACTTTTCCTAATCTTCAGAAAAATTCCCGTTCACTGTTAACTTTTCATCCGTCATTTGCAATATGTGGCAGAAATTAGGTTTATTTGAAATGAATATAATAATTTCATAAAAGTTATATGTATATAATAATATATATATATATAATATTATGTATATTAAGACTATAATAATTTTAATAAAAGTTATTTTTGCAGTGCAAAATCAATTGGATTTATACTTATCTTCAGGAAAAATTGAGTTATATTTTGACCCGTGATTCGTGGTTTGAAATATATGTTTTAAATTGAGTGTACTCTGAAATAGATATAAAAATTTTCATAAAAGTTTGGAGTTAAAGTTTTTTTCGGGTAAAAAAGTGATTGCACTTATCATCAATTTCAGGAAAATTCGTGTTCACTAAGAGCAATTTATCCATCGGTTGCAAAATAGTGCAAAAATTGGGTTTACTCGCTAATGGATACAGCGATTTAATGGAAGTTTAAGGTTAAGGGTTATTTGAGGTGCAATATCGATTGGACATTTCCCCATCTTCAGGAAAATTTACGTTCGTTGCTAACCTTTCATTCTCCATTTGCAATATATTTCAGAAATTGGGTTTATGTACCGATTTTGATGAAAGTTTGGGGTTAAGGTTTTTTGGGGGTGAAACATCGATTAGGTGTATCCTCATTTTCAGAAATATTCGTGTCCTATGTTAACGCATCATCTGCTTGTTTCAAAATATAGCAGAAATCAGAGTTTTTGAGAAATGGTTATTACGATTTCGACGTAAGTTGGGGTTAACTGTTTTTGGAGGTGAAAAAACGATTAGACTTTCGTTGTCAATGCTTTATCTGCCAGTTGCAAAATATAGCAGAAATTGGGTTTACTCAGAAATGGGTATGATGATTTCGATTTAAAAAAAAATAGCATTTAAGGTCTTTTAATATGTGTCCTCATAATCTCTAAAATTAGCATCCACTGTTAACTCTATCTCTGGCCGAGGCACAATATGGCAGAGACTTGGTTTCCTTAGAAACTGCTTGAATTATTTTGATAAAAATTTAAATTTAGTTACTTTCTGAGTTTACAATTCAATCAGAATTGCCTTTCTCATCAGAACAATTAGAATTCCCCGGTACCCCCTATTTCACCCTGGAAGAAAAATTGAGAATTTTTTTTATTGAGAATAAAATGGACTTTTTTGGATATTTGGTGTTATACTACTTCTCTAATATGAAAATCGTCTGCCTTATCATAAAAGACAATTTTTTTAAATAATAATTTTAATAAATTATTTTTTAATAACCAAATAAAATTCTATATAAATGTAGGTGCATTAATGAAACGGGGGGTTGAGGGGGGGCGGTAGCCCCCCCTCACACAGAACTAATTATCATATAAAACTCTTCAGAAGCCTAATATGAATTGTTTAACATAGGCTTACATAACAGTACTCGTTATCTTACCTATTAATCTGCAACCTGTATTTATAGTATTAAATTTCAGGGTAAGAGAAAGTCGTGTGAGTGACACCAGATTATTTCGAGATGGAAAACCGATCTGACGTTTTTTCTTCTTCAGAAATATTAGCAGTCACTTGTAACCCGTTCTTTGCCTGAAGCAAAATATAGCTTATATACTGTTTTTTTTTTTTTTTTTGTTTTTTTTTTGGAAACTGCTTGGACAATTTTGATAAAAATTTTTAGTTAGGATTTTGAGATGATAATTCGATTTCAATGTTCCTTATATCTAGGAGAAAATTTGCTTTCACTGGTATCCTGCTCTCCGTCCGGGGAAAACAAATAATAAGAGATATATTTCCAAAAGAAAAAGTACTATGTTTACACTACGGATGATTTTTGCAATGAGACCGAGTGTGCTCGGTCATACAAGTGGGGGAGAGTGGGGATGAATGGGACAATAGCAAAATTTTAAATGTTTTGCAAGCACTAAAACCTTGACAATTTTTCTGGTATATGGCAGTATTGAGGTCATTCATCAAGCGTAGTTTCGGAAATGTGCTGTCTATTGAAGGGCAGAAAAAAATTAAAGTGTCTTTTTCTGCTATCAGAGTAAGTTTTTACTGATTCAATTAGATAGTAGTTATAAATTAACTATTTGCTTAAAGTTAATATAACTCATATATGCTGAAAAGGCATAATCTTTTATTGTGTTTATGATATTCAAGAAGAATATTGACAATTGTTCCTTAGGCCTATTTCATGTTTTATATGATCATAAGGAGGTGGCGATGAATGGGACATTCCCCACTATGTGCTAATTTAAAACTGTACACAAGAATTATATTAAAACAAATCGTAAATAGATTTTCTATATTTTTATAACCTGTAGCTCAATAGTTATAACATGGAACTATAAAAGTAGCATGGATTTAGATAAAAATAGATTGGAATTAATTGTTCTGATTTTTGTTTATAATAATTATGATTAAAAATATTATAAGTTAGAATATTCAATGCAACTTAAATCAATAATTTAAAAAATAAATAAATAAACTAATAATAATTGGATTAAAATCACAATTTCAATCAAGCAAATTGAATAAATCCTGGTGATTATTAATGTAATACAGAATAGAATGCCTATTTTTCCAGATTAGTCAGAAAAAAAAAAATTATCTGGATAATTTGTACTCTATTATAATGATTTATATATTTCTAGTGTCTTATTTATTTATTTATTTTTAGATTAGATCTTATTAGATTAAATTACCAAAGCATAGAGCACTAGGAACTGTGCGAATCAAAGGACTTTTGCCTTTCGATGTTAATTTGAGTCAATACATCAGTTTATGTTAATTTCAGTAATTTCATAGTGTGCAATAAAATCACATAAACCAATTTAACTTTAAAAATTTATTTACTCTCCATTTTGTTTTCTTTTCTTTGTTAACTCCAGTCTTGTCCCATTCATCCCCATAGGTGGGGATGAATGGGACAATGCACATGCATGTAAAAAAATTAGTATTAATTAAAAATGATAACTTTTTATTAAAGTTAGTATGTTTATATGTAACTGATTACTGAAGTGTACTTATGAACAATGTTATAAAATTCTGAATTACATATGGTGAACGTTATTAATAAAAATATGAAAAAAGTCCCATTCATCCCCACTCTACCCTACTAAAATTATTAATTGCGATAGATTATTTTATTTTATTTTTATTTGTAGTAACTACTGAATGAAAATTCGCATTCACTGAATAGAAAATATCTCTTAAAGAGATTTTTCAAAGAAATAATAACTCAATAACACTTTATACTTCACAAATATTCAAAATTATTTTACCTTCTTGGTCACTCAGCTTATCAACCGACATCTTCGCCGCTGAATAATGCTGTTTGATTTTCGGTTCGCTACTGGTAGTAGCATTGCTGTCCCGTCGGCTAGTCATAGCTACAGGTCGGTTGATTGAATTACGCTGGCCACTCAGTTCTTATGCTTGCCACATACTTAATTGGGTAGCTGTTTGATTGTCAGGACCACAGATCTAAAGAAACGATGCAACACGAAAACTGGCGTAATCAGAAAGAAAAATCTTCTTCAGCTTGGGCTTGTCCACAGAAAACGCAGGGAACTTTCAAGTAGTTTGAGTTATTGCACTTAACGCTGAAGGTTCGATTGTCAGTGAGCAATAAATTGAGCAGAGGAAGGCCATCTGTAAAATTAATAAAGGTAATATAAATTTAAGCTATGAATAATAATTAAAGAATAAATGAAATTATTAAACAAGATTTCCCTTAAATAAAAGACACATTGTTAAATAGTAATTCTAAAGATTAAGTAAAATGCTATCTGTTTTAAATATTTTCTCGTATTCTAAGAGTTTTGGGTATATAACTAAGTTAAAAAAATGTACTCATTTTCCCTTTTCTTTAGTAAAATGCATTAATTTTCAAGCAGTTTTTTACTTCAAAATATCTCTTAGTATAAAATTCTTAATTAAAAAAAAAAATTTGACTCGTTTTTTTCAGCAGACAAAATAGGAGCACACTTACTTATTGTATACATATACAATCTGCCTTTTTTTCTGTAAATTTGAGAGCAGTTAATATATAGACAGATAGCATAAGATACACTTTATGCCGCTGAAAATAAAGAAAACAAAAGTAATTGAAGCTGCCACCACCTTATTTCTATGTTATTCTTAAACTCAAGAAGAAGATTATTTTACATAAAAATACTATTGTTTGATTTTATCATGTGCTCGTTTACGACACAATAGTACTCAAATATTAAACGAGTGGTTTCAATTTCTTATTTTTTAACAATTTTTTAACAGTGTATTTAAAAATGCAATAGCAAATTGGAAAATTAGCAAAATATTCTGATAATTTAAAACAAAGCCCCAGAAAATTCATTATCATTATTATTATTATTATTATTATTTGTAATTTGCTTTTAGCTAGTTAAGAAATTTTAAAACATAATTCACGTTAATATATTATTTGAAGCATTGTATTCGACTAAAATGACCAAAAAAAGTTTATATTTAAAAGCAAGGTTCATGATGTTTAAAATAACATAAAAAAAAGCCTGAATATCTTTCATCCAAAAAAACATTAATAATAGTAAAAAAACACATAAAATAAAGTTGGATTAGCTGAAATGCTTAAAAATATGCCAATTAAAAAATGGTTATGCCAAATAGTAATAAATAAATAAATAAATAAATAAAAATAAATAAATAAATCACAAACAAATAAGTAAGTAAATAAACATAAATAAAGTGCAAATTTTAAATATATGTATAGATATACATAAACTCTCTAGTACTTTGATCTTGGATATTAAAACATTATTTGGCTAAATAAAACAGTGATTTACTTAAGAATTGATCAGCCTACTGAACAGTGTTTTTCGTACATTAGAACTATAGAATCATGTTTAAAAGTATAAAGTAAAACTTAATTCAAATTTACAATAAAGAAAAAATAACATACTTATTTCTTTATTTTATTTTAAGTATATGAAATAAATAGATAGAGATTTCTCGGAAAATCACAATTATATCTTTCGTTTTTAAAATGGCTACCTTATACATCAAAATAAAGAAAAAATAATAATAGTTGAATATTTAATGAATGATCTTCCACTGAGTCTCCAAAATACCCACATGTAATAATCGTTATTATAAAATAAAAATTATTATTTTGTTGGGCGCAGTAGCAAACGGAAACAGAAATGCTCAAAACTAGTTATATAAAAGAAAAGAATTTGTTATAAAATCAGAACAACTTTTATTTTGCATCAATACATTTCGATTAACAGTAAAATACGGAAAAAAGTCTGAATGATAATAAAAACTTTGTGACAAACACGATAATTTCATCAACATGTGTAAAAATTGTTGTAGATTGATAACAAGAACCCTTTCATGTGCAAAAAAGTTCCAAAAAAGCATAAGTTTTAAGTTTAACTATTTGGTGTGCTCTGTTGTAAGCGGAAAATAGAAACATTATCGTTAATCTAAAGACGTGTGAGTAATATTATGAATAACATTATGTATGAATAATATTATTATTTATTGAAGAAGATTATTTAAAGTTGGATTTTAGCAACAATGTATGATATTTCATCTCATCAAATGTTTATGACTATATATTACTTTCTACTCATTATTCCCACTGAAAAATAAATTATACTTCTAGGGGTTACTGAAGCGGGGGCGCCATCCTCTCCATGTAGGATCAAAATTGTGGTAGCATGTCTCCGGACCACCTCTAGGGGTGAGTCCCAGACCGTCGCCAATTGCCCATTGCGCAGCACTAGTGTGACGTAAAACCCAACCAACCAACCCACTGAAAAATAAAGAAAGAAAGAAAGAAATGCACAAAGCAGCTGCTTTTTTTAAATAAAATACTTGAAAAATAACTTGTAAAAATTGAAAAATTAAATTTATATACAGTCGGCTGCAAAATTATTCGAGCACTAGCAATAATCCTTGCCAAAAAAAAGTACACTTAATACAGCTTTGTTAAATAAATCCTTGTCGAGTCATGCTCTTAATCAGTCTAAGAACATGATTCGACAAGGATTTACTTAGCAAAACAGTCTTAAGTGTACTTTTTAAATATAGGAATTATTGACTAGTGCTCGAATAATTTTGCAGCCGACTGTATATTTCCTGCTGAATTTTTTTATAGTGCCAGTGACTAGGGGTTCACAAAAAACTCCAATTAAGTAATCGAGCTTTTCATTGCGATTTCGTATGTTACATTTTGAGGAAACTACGATTTTTCTAGCCATAATAAATTTTAATGTAATATGCGATTTATGTATCATATAAAATCGTTGTACAGTATCGTCTAATTTATTTCAAATACATTACCATTATAGAGAGAAACACTTTAGTGTGATTACAAAATTTTAAATTGATGAAAATTTCATTATAGTTCGAAATTATAATAAGGTAATTCTATTGTCTTACAATAATCAATAGTCAAATTCTCCAATATTTTCTTACAAGAATCACTATCCTGATTGATCACAAAAAACTGCCACGTTTTTTATGCACATTTAACCCCTATCATACTTTTTTTATTATTATTTATTATTTTTATTAATTGTAGAACATTCACGGATTTGTTTTTCAACTTCTTTTGTATATATCTGAATTCTGTCAGGAAGTTACCCAATAATACAAAAGGGCGGAATACTTATAAATATAAATATTAAAATAATATTTTAAAACAGTTTGGTAAAATAGGTATAATAGATTAAACAGAAATTGTGACTTTGAGTAAAAAATATGACGAAAATTATTATGTAATATATACGTGTTGCAAGTTTTCTGTTTAAAAAACTGCCTTGCGTCTAACGCAATTCCTTTATTAAAAAGTCAATAGAGACTTTTTCTTTTTTAAATAAATGGATTTATAAATGCACAAGAAAGTATGTGTCTATTATGAAATATAAAACGTCATGTTTTAAAATTAAATTTTCCTGAGTGAAAGAAATCTAAAATTCATCTTACATTTGAAATAAGATTAATGTGCAACAGTATTGAGAGTTAAAAGAAATTTATTAATGGATTTCAAAAGAAATTTTTTAAGTGTAATGTTTCTAAATATCTGGATTAAATATAAATATATATACATATATATATATATATATATATATATATATATATATATATATATATATATATATATATATATATATATATATATATATATATGTGTGATAGTTGTTCTTGTTCTATTGTCTAATCAAAAAAAATCAAAATATTTATCTAAGAAAAAAATGTAAGTTAATTAGCGTGCCTGTGTATCGTTGTTTTAGTACTTACATACACGCGCATACAAAAATCTATACAAAATACAAGTAACAATATGAAGTAAAAATAAATTTTATATTATTAATGATATTGATAAAAACTTTACATTACTCAAGCTAACTTAGACCTTCCAGTTTTACTCGTAGTTTTGTTGTGTAGAGAGCTAGAGAAATGAAAGATTTTTTATATAAAGATCAATTTCGTGATTAGTTAAGTATTATTTTTGTCTTTATGTTTTAAAATCAACAAATCTAAACTATTCATCATTTAGCAATGCTATTTAAAAGTTAGTAACTGGAAATGTATCAAACAAAATGCATATCTGCCGAAAGACATTTATATTAATGAAAATAGTCATTGTAATGCAATTACTGCAAAAGTATGTTTATTAAAAGCGGAAAAAAAGCAGTAAATTTGTAGCACTACAATAATATTTGTAATATATTGCAAGTGATTTTAATATAAATATTTTCAAAAATTCTTTTTTATTATGTTGTGATAATTGCTATGCAAATTTAAGAAATATTAGCTGCAAAATGCGCCAATCTTATTTTTTACTTAAGTACTGTATATATTTTTTTTAATATGAAGATTATTACAACAAGAAACTTTTCTTACCAGGGGAAATAAGTATCATAGAAAATATTCACAAAAATAAACAAGTGTTTACATAAACAAACATATAAAAATTCCAGGTTATGTATACAGAGATGTTAGTAGAAAATAAGTATATGGCAGAAATTAAAAAAAAAAACTTTTGTAAACTTTGTTAACTGTGAAAACTTTTTGTTGTTAATTTAATAAACTTTTCTAGACGTAAATCCCTTATTATTTTGCTTTTCTTTAGAAAATATTTCTAAAGTAACAGCTGAAAAATTGGTTGAGACCATGAACGTGTTATAAGTTTTGGAAAGTCTTGAGAGTTTCTGAAATTTTTATATACTTCCAGTGAGATTTTAGCTCATAACAAAGATTGCGACTTATAAAAAACTGATAAAAAGATTGAATACTTAATATAAAGTGCTTCTTTTCTTACTTTATTGTTAATAAGTTTGTTTAGGCATTTGATTTTGCTCAATTAAGTAACTAAGAAAAATCTAACCAAGAATGCATGAAGGTTATAACATTTTTTAAATGTTATTTAGGTACACAAAACATAGATTGCTCATTTATTTTATTACACATATATAACTGGAAGTTGCAGAGGCCTAGTATAAAATTTTCTAGTTTTTAATTAAAACATTACGCGATTCAACAGCCATCTTATCTCTGGTTTGAAATAAATACACTGCTCTGGCAAAAAAAAAAAAAAAAAAAAAAAAAATCGGTCTGATACCATTCTTGCTGATTGTTATGTAAAATGACCTCCTGAATCCAAATATGACTCCCATTTTGCCCAGTCACCCCCCGTTTTCTAGAAACACCACCCCTCCCTCAGTTTCTTTCCCTGTTCGATAATTTTATGACTATGAATTTGATTTGAAGAAGGAAAACTAATTAATTTAACTCCTAAAAACAAAAAAAAATATAAAGTTTAAAAAATAACATTAATAACAGATTAAAAATGTATAAGATATGTAATACAAAGTTTCAGTGGCAAATCCCCCCCAAAATTTTTCCCTTGTCGCAAATGTCTATGTTTAAATTTATAGCCATAAAATCACCGGAAAATGATAAAAATAGGGGGCCATTCCTAAAACACGGTGGGTGATAGGGCAAAATGGGCATCATATTCGGATTCAGGGGGTCATTTTACGTAAGAATATGCTGAAATGGTGTCAAAGGCAATTTTCATGTTTAGTTTGTTATGCATTTTGAGCTATAGAATCTGAATTACTCTTTAGAAACGAAAGAGAGAAATTAGTTGAAGTTAGTTATTAGTTGCCTATAGAATATACTTTTATTGTTTTCTTGATGATGTAAATAAAAAACAGGCACTTCATATTTTGTACATAACCTGTACAACTGCATTTATCACAATTTACGGGCCGGAGCGTATTAATCATCCGACAGAAGTTGTTACACTTCTCAAAATCATTGCTATTAACTGTGGTGGGGTTTGATTGCCAACCCACCACAACAGCCAAGTATGGGGGGGGGAGTGAAAATGCAGAAAAATATGCATTAAAGAAGCATTTGAATGATAGGAAATCATAAAAGTATGCAGTTTATTGTTCCAGTAGAGTGACGCATTCAAAAAGACATGTTATTTTTGTTTCACTTATACTACTGGATATTCAAGTAAAATAAAAGATAAGGTCAGATATGGCCCTGTATACATGAAAAGTGTGACTTGGTAGAGAAAATCTGATTGTAATAAGCCCACTGAAATTATTTATGTGCAAACATTTGCCAGTCAGATTAAAAAAAAAAAAGAGAGAGAGAGAGAGAGAGAGAGAAAGAGAGAGAGCGAAAGAAAAAGAAAAGAAAAAGGAAGAAAGAAATTTGTAAAGTCGTGACATTTCTAGAACTGAGTTTAAAGTTGTTATTACTTTATAAAGAACTGATTTAATAGGTTTTGATTTTAATTAGGTATCCATTTTTTAATATTGAAAATTTCATTACTCTAACAATCTGATTTTATTTAAGTGAAGCTGTATTTATACACAGAATTTTATGCGCCGAAAAAAAAAAAAAAAATAATAATAAAAACAGATGTTATAAGGGCGGGAATTTGGTGCAGAACGCATACCGGTACTTACTTTAAAAAAATTCTATTGATGAAATCATTGGCTTAAGAAAAAAAAAATTATGTTTCATAAATATCGGTATGATTTCTGCGCCAAATTTCCCTCCCTGGATGTTAGTTTATTAAAAATTTTAACTAAACCAACTCTGTATTATTTTAAATTTTTATATCATTTGCATATCTGCCAACATTCTAATTAATATTTCGTAAATTGTAAGTACCCGCCTATTTTACACACCATTTTATTTTAAGAGTAATTTTCTCCAAATGTGATTACGATTAAATTAAAAGACATATACTCTAAAAAAAGAATGTTGTGGAAAAAAAGTCGGGTATTAATAACTTTTACGCAATATTAATTAAAATGTTGGCAGGTATGCATTTGATTAGCCCATATTACGACGAATTTTAAAATCTACTCCTAGGTTAAGTTAATATTTCCTGTTATTAGAATAAAAAGCTTTTTATGATTTGAAAACGATGGGTTATAATTAAAAATACTTTGATAATAAAATTTACAATTTATATTCCGTATTATAAAAATATAATAATTAGAACGATGGTATTATAGCTTCATTTCTAAAAAGCCTTTTTTTTTCTGTCAGTATATTTTATTCCAAATGTTTAGTTGAAATGGCAGAAAATTTGAAATGTTGCCCTAAATATAAATATAAAATTACAACAATTGCTTTATAATTATAATGATTTTATCTACTGTTTTAAATATTACTTTTGTAGATATGTGACAAAATTAAGAATGTGGGTTCAGAATGTGTACTTTCATTTCTGACAATACAATTAAAAATATATCACACTTTAATTTCTCGACAAGAAACATTCTGTAGTTTTAATTTAAAAAAAAAAAAATCTTACAGTGTAATTACAATTTAATAACAGTAATAAATAGGAAATTTTAGTTATAAAGAAAGTACCAAGAATGTTTGTGTTCCGGATTTTTTATTTTCTTTTTCACCAGTAATTAAGAATTATAAATTTCGCTGTAGATAATTGCTGAAAATTTCTAGAAAACTATCAGCAATAATGTTGTTAAAAAATTCTGGTTAAAAAAATTCCGAAACGCAAACACCCTTGAAGTAGAGGTAAATAAAAAGATTTTTTATTTTTATTTTTATTTTTTATTATTTATTTATTTCGTTAACGATATTTTTCTTTGAGAGGAATTTAATATATAACATTTTTTTTAAGGTAATTTTCTACACTAATTAAAAAATACACACTAAAGATAGCAGTAAAAAATGTACTGGAGAACTAGTGTTGAAAGTAATAAATAAAAACTTTGCTCACAGAAAAAGTTTTGTTAAAACAGTAAAATTTTTGTTGAAGCAACCAAATTTATGTTGAAGCTATATCAACAAAAACGTTTTCTTTATTTAACATTTTTTTCTCCTATTTCAACAAAATTTTTGCTGTTTTGACGAAATGTTTTGTTGGAATAACAATTTTTTTTTTTTTTTTTTTTTTTTTATCAACCACAGTTTTATACATATATATATAGCTTCAACAAAATTTTATTGTTTTACCAAAGCACTTTTTTCTGTGTAATTAAACACTATAATTTGACCAAAAAAATTTAAATCGCAAAAAACTCGTAACAGTTGTTTCGGATCGAAAAAACACAACCCTTCGTGTTATCCCGAAAATACTGTTGTGAATTTTTTGCAATTAATGATGTTTACTTACAGAGTTTTTATTTATTATACACACCAAAGATAATTTTATCTGAATTTAATAAATAAAATAAAATAAAATATGGTTATTATTTAGTTAACATAATATGAATATTCTAACTAATATGAAATTTTTTACTTTACAAAATCATGCTTATAATAGTTTTGTATTTTAGCTAATTCAGAACTCAATTAAAGCGAAGCTCAGAATTAGTAACGTTTTTGTAACAAGTAATTTGTTTCATATTCGGCAAGGATATTCATTCAGTTGTAAATAATAATCCATTTGGTTGAAGTAATTCAGAAATTTTAAAGTGTCTGCTAAACAGCATTAATCGTATTTCAATCACTTTACTGAATACTTAACACTTTAAATATGGAAATAACGCTATAGCAATCCTAGATTTCACAACTTTATAACATTATTCTGATTAAAAAGGCTAAATCCAGGCGTATTTTATTTAGGAAATCTAACAAAATGAATCTCAACAACTCCATTGTTTTTTTTTTTTTACACATGATAGCCTTTAAAGCTTTAGGATATATAACTACAAGTAAATCAAATTTATGTATACATATTAATTCAAAAGAAGGGTAAACGTAGCATAATGTCTGTGAATAAAGTGAAAATATCTGCTTTCTACGTTATTTTACTAGTAAGATACAATTTCGTCCGTATGAAGTACTTGAGGATTTTATTAGCTTCTAAAATAAATTAGGGATGTTTTTAAAATCTAATAAAATGTTCTGCAGAAGAATCTTGAAAACAACTTGCACATTAAAACAACAACGTGCATATGTTTAAAGGGATGTTTTCTTCCATATAACACTTTAATACCCGAATATTTCCTTATTTTTATTTGTAAACCCGTCCTTTGGCATTTCTTTAAAATATACATTGTTTAACAAAAAAAATCTTTTGTATGCTTATTTAAATCATCTAAATTTTATTCTCAACAATCAATGCGTAATAGCTACTGAAGAATATATATACTGATAACACTTAATGAACTAAACACGAATGCGCAAAATCTTTTTTTAAATAATATATTGCTTTTGGAGGAACGCTTAAAGAAAGGACTACTCTTTTCAATGAAACAAGTTAACTTGTGACTCTAGTCAACAGTGTGTTAAATCAGTCCAGTGTCTTTTTTCCAGGTGCAATCATAATAATTTGCTCCTGTTAATGCATAGATGCTAGTTTTTCAAGGCAGACTTAATACCGGAAATTTTTTATACTTGTTTTCCGGTTTATTTAATCGTTAAAAATATATGCGAGAGGTTACTTTTAAAAATACTGGTGATAAATGGGATTTAAAAATTAGAAAAGTTAGCAGCTATGTTAATATGGAACGAAATCTTCAAACATGATATCTGTATAATTACTAGTTATGTTCACGTATATTATTATTATTTTTTTTTTTTAAATCATTTTCCAGAAAAATTAAATATTTGCTGATATTTCTTCTTCCCTTGTCTGTCGCTCAATTTCGCATATGCATGTCGATTCCATACCTGTTAGTATTCTAATTAATATCACAGGTCTGCGAAGTCGTACTTTTTTTTTTTTTTTTTTTTTCACTGCTTTAGGTGTTTCTAATGTTTTATGACACACTGAATTCATAAATACTCGTCTTTTCATTTTACAAAATGTGTACGAAGGTCTAAAGAATTGACACAAAGGCTATAACAGAATCAAAAATCTTTATGTATAAAATAAAATAAAATAGGCTACTATCTACACATTATATTTTAAATGTCTCTGTTTCTTTACATCGAAGTTCGTTTAGAGTTTTTTTGCTTGTGCCGGCTTGAAGAAACTCTCTATGCAGCATGTAACGTTGCATCGGCCCTGATACCTCTTTTCCATTTCTTTGACGTCTTGATGAATTCTCTCTTCTTATTCTTAAATCACACCGCTTATGTTTTCTGGGAAATAGCTGAAGTGGGAGTTGAGAAAATTGAGTTTTAATCTCATTTCTCTTCATTTCTCAATCAAAAAGTCCCATTTTATGTCAAAACTGTACATGATGCAAATTTATTAATATTTTATCTTTAATTAGCATCCAAAAATACAGCAGAAAAACATATCACCTTGAAGGAAAAAATTTCTCCGCAGAAGTGTGTGTTCTGCAAAATAATTAACACCACCTCTTTTTCCACACCACTTTATATCTAGAACAATTTTCTTCAAATGTAGTTGCGATTAAATAAGAAGAAAAACATTCTCCAAAATGACTGATGTGATAAAAATGCAGGTACTAACAATTTTATGGAATATTGATTAGAATATTGGGAGGTATGCGATACTACGAAATTGACATTAGCCACTAAGAGTTGCTAAACCACATTCCATATTGATAATGATGTGTATATCACATCTGTTTTCTTTTATACTGGTACATAAAAAATTCGAGTAGATTACTGTTTATGTGTAGCATATCTTCGTTGCTCATTTTAACCATATTTAATTGTATCAAAGTTAGTAAAATTCATAAATGTTATAGATATTTTCTAGAGAATAGACCCATTCTCAGGAAGATGTATTCTATCGTTTGAAGAATATTGGCATTGATAATATTTAATTTCGGAAATAATTCAGTAGTACTTAAAAAAAAAAAGGAAAGGAAAGGAAAGAAAGAAAGAAAAAGAAAAAGAAAAAATAAAATAAAATAAAATAAATTGGAAAAAAGAATTCAAAATTTTTATGAATGACTACGGTTTCTTTTTCAATTAATCACTTAATCAAAATATATAATATGGGTAAAACAAACGCAGTGACTCATACATGGATTAAATTAGTTTTCAAAAATGCTAAAAATAGCTTTGAAAGGACTGTTTAAGAGATTAAGAACTAATCTTTTTAAAGAATATTTTTGAAAAATGTAAACAAATCTAGAAGATTTTAGGAAGTTTTTTTTTTATTTTTTTTTAGACAAATTAAAAACATTTTACTGAGCAAATAGAGCTTTGAAAATACTTGCATAATTTATAACTAAAATCTTTTATATATGTATATATATATACTTATTTATTTATAAAATATTTCGGTAAAAAGCACGGAAAGTGTAAGCCTACTAGAATGCCTTCTAATACAATTTTACTGAATAAAAGCAACATGTGCATTGACGTAGTAAGTGTTATGTCGAGACATGTACCCTAAGAGTAAATCTTCAAAGAACCTTATGTAATGTAACAAGATAAGCAGCTTTTCTCAAGTATAAATACAAGCTTTATAAATCAATACATATGAGATGCATTTTAACTGAACAACAAAATCGATAAGTTGCTGGTAAGAAGACATATAATTGCATTTTAGTAGCTGGAGAGCATCATGCGCTCTTTTTAAATTGCAACAAGTATCATTTAAATAAGGCTTGAACTAAGAATTTTATTCTCGTTAAATTGATATCTAAAGGAATAGTTGGTATAGGAGTTAATTTTACTAAAATAACAACAAGAGAAATTTCCGAAAATAGAAAAGCTGAATCTAAGCATAGTTTGTTTTGGAAATCTAACATGATAAATCCAATAATTGCAGTGTTTTGTTTACGCATGATAGTCTTTATAAGCTAAAAAACCTACAAATAAATCATATTTATGTGTACATATTTTTTAAAAATAAAGATAAATGTAGAACTATTATGTAGAAACTATCATGTAGAACTATTATCTAGAAACCGCTATATAGAACTATTATGTAGATTTATTCAGTCCCCTGATAAAATTCTAAATATATTTAAAATGACGTGTCAGATACAGTTTAAGTATTAAATATTGAAACTACATTTCGACATTGATAATACATCGAAATATTAAACATACAGTTATAAATCAAAACATTATCTGAATAGCAGTTTTTGCATCTAATTTACATGTTTTTTAAACACTTCATTAGTTGCCGAGATGTTTTGCTCCCGTAGCCATCAAAATTGGTAAACGGTGGGTGACAGTTTCGACAGCAGGTTTGTGCTCGTCAGCCATGGATTTTTCCGAAACTCAAGTGAATATGTTCTATGATCCTTTAGAAAGTGTTCTAGGAAAACACGTCCTCTAGAAAGAAAGTTTCTGGAAAAAAGTCCTCCCGAAAAAAAAAAAAAAAAATCCCGACATTTTCGAAATTTCACCCTTATATCTTATACGTGAAATTACTGAAGAAATTTATTTATTATTTAAAAACTAAATTATTAAAACAAATGTGAGGTCTGTGCCCCGGCATCTACAGCTGACCCCATCTTAATAACTACTTAAATTAGAAAATGATCAAAGCGACTCTTGTATAAACAAATGTTTATTCAAACTTGAATTTGGGTAAGGGCCAGAACTAAAGAAAGTCACTATATAATTAAATGAATAAATTAAAGTAAATATGAAATCTATATTCTCACCGCTGGTTGACTGTCGTAAGAAGCTTGCTTTAAACTTTTGTTCACTCAAGAAATACCTCCGTTAATCACACAACGTCGATGGAGAATAACTAAACACACCTGCTAGCTTTTTCACACACTACTTTTATAATTCCTTAAAGAACTACTACTCGCCAAATTATTGAGCTCTACCGTCAAATTCACTAATCATCTGAAACTCGCATAAATCTCTATTCTCTACAACACCAACAAAGTTTCATTCCAATATCATGCTATTTAAACTCCTTCAAAACAGGACACATCCTTTACTTCGATTCACCAACTTACAACTCCCAAAACGAATTGCATTCAACCATCTTTACTCAATCTGCGTACATTCTAATTTTCTTTTAGATACTCCATGCTGACCTAAAATCACCCCAACTCGACAACTTCAATCTATCGATTTCACCTCTACCGTTGCGAACTATGCTGTATCCAGCCTATACTAGGCTGACCAGATCAAAGTACCTTTATAATAGAGAAGCATTAAAAATTGCTACAATTATCAAATTATGAATGTATTTTTTCATCCCTATTAAATAAGGACTAAAAATAAAGTGTTACTGATTAATAATTTAGTTTCTACAATTTTTTAAAGCTTAAAAAAATACCTTAAAAAGGGGGGGGGGTGATCCCATTTGTCCCAAGGAAATGGGGACGTTTGGTTAGTATAGCCTATACTTTCCCGACCTCTGATCAACATCTTACTGATTACCTACGGCGACATCCTGTTACCTCAACTCGACGCTACATCCCTCACAAACATAGTACGCTTTGGCCATCACAAAACTTTTTTCTATATCACTTTATATAATAGCTTTTAACATGAACAAACATAGGCGCCAAATTTTCAAAATTTCATTAAGGGCATAATCGGTCTTTCTTTTTTTCTAAGAGGCTATGACTTCCTACACAACCCCCTCCCCCCCTCTTTCTTTGCTTTGCTTTACTTAATTCAAATGTAATGTCTTTCTTTATCTTTTTTTTTTTTTTTTTTTGGTAATAAAAATTTATATTAGAGATAAAGATGTACTGACCAAATGTCCCCCTTTTCTGGGGACAAATGGGGATGCCCTTTTTTTTTTTTTTTTTTTGAAGGTATTTTTCTAAGTTTTAAAAAATTGTAGAAACTAAATTATTAATCAATAACACTTTATTTTTAGCCTTATTTACTAGGAATGAAAAAATACATCCATAATTTGATAAATGTAGCAATTTTTAATGCTTCTCTATTATAAAGGTACTTTAATCTGGTCAGCCTAGATAAAGAGTAACTTTTCTTTTCCGGGCACTCTGCTGTGTTCTTTAGGTCAAAGTGAAGTGAAACTTCGTTACCACGTAAAAAAAAAAAAAGAGTTTGATTGGAAAATATATCACAACAATAAATTTATTTTGTGTCTCAAAATTTAAGATGAGAAATTAATAATACAATGAAGAATACAAGAAATCCGAAATCCAAAATTTCAGTCCTTAAATTTGCATACAGTCTATTAGCCTTAGCTTTAACTTATAAAATTGACTTGCAACAATTTAACATCCAGCCCTTGGTTATTGAATAGATTCACTTGGCTCATCAGAAAAAAAGAAAAAATGTGACTAGTATGTCTATAGTATAGGATAAAAATTTTAAATTCTAAACATCATTTGTAAAAACCCACAACACTTCATGTTCAGTCCATACTGGGCTTGAATTCCTTCATATGATTCTCTTAAATATGTACATAATAATGCATACACTTTTTCCACGCATATTATATTGTAGTAAGTTTCAATTACATGCATTAATTTCTTTCTATTTGTAACAGTTTTAGTTCATTAAAGTGCTACTCAAAGGCTTACTGACTGTATGTAAATTAAGTTATTTTCATGTAGCACAACTACAGCATAATTGTAAATGATATAAATGTTATTTTTCAATAAGAAAGTTCTCTATGAGTGGTGGCGCTAACAAATTGGGGACCCTCCCGCAAAATATTTGAAGGAATCTCCTACTAAAAAAAAAAAAATTAATCACTCACTTTTAGCAAGATTGAACTGTATATGAATGCAAGTTTTACTTTACAAAAGGACGCCTCATAATCCGAATAGAGGCGGCATTTAATGATTTTCTTTTGAACTTCTGTATGCATATTTTATTTCAAAATTTTAAACAATTTCTGGCAATGTCCAGATTTTATTGTTGCCAAAGTGTTATTTCGAAGTGTTATAATGATTTTGTTTATTTTTTAATTGTGTGAGTTCAAACATTTGTAAATAAGCTGTTTTATGTCTAAAGTTTACACAAAAATAAAAGTATAATTACTATAAACAAAACTTACTCTTTTGTTACATAAATTTACAAGGTGTTTAAGCTCTTGTTGAATAGACATCTTTGAAAGAGGCTAGAGTAATTAGTAATTTGTATGTTTGCTTTAAGAAATGTTGATATAGAAGAAAATCTTTTTGTAAAAAAATAGAACCGACTCCAAAATGCAACTACTATTCAAACAACTAAAAAAAAAAAAAAAATGGTATGAAATGAAACTGTAAATTGCGCCTAAAAGTATAAAATAATTTCCTTCCCCAAACAACATATAACACTACAATTAATCATAACCTTTGAAGTCGGCGCAAAATTAAATAAAATTTAATTAGTTTTTAAAGGGTTGTTTTTAGATCGGTAGCAACAAATGCTGTTGTCTCGAATGATCCATTTTTATGTTTCCTTTATTATTTTATCACTGTATACAATTGATCCATTAGTAGCATCTACATAGAACAGTAAACATTCTTCACAATGCGGTATTTATGTTTCTACGAATTTAGAGTTTCCTTTGCAAATTTGGTATAACTTTGATAACTATCATCCTTGTTGGCTTTTGGATTTGGCGATCAAAACGTAATGCAAAAATATACACGCAAGATGTATACTTTCATAATATATATTGTACGAAGTATTGTTTCATATTCTTGATTACTCTCTTAATATACCTTATCAAAATAATCATAATATCCCAAAGAAATTAAATATGTTTGCCAGATACTTTTGTGATTTTTCTTTCACCAAGGACGTCAGATACCAGCATCTTCGCCAACTTTTGCTGCTTACGAAATCTTATTTGCTTTCTTGAATCAAAGTAGTTTCCGGCTGCGTTTTGCAGGTGACAATGTGAGATGTGTATTTTGAATAGGATTTGATTTTTGTATTGAATAAAGGTATCAATTTTTATTTAATTTTCCACCGACCTCAAAAGTTATGATTAATTGTAGTGTTACAGTTTATTTGGCGAAGAAAATTATTTTATACTTTTAGTCGCAATTTACAGTTTCATTTCATTCCATTTTTTTTTTTTTTTTTTTTTTTTTTTTAGTTGTTTGAATAGTAGCTGCTTTTTGGAGTCGGTTCTATTTTTTTACAAAACGATTTTATTTTTCTCTTTTCACTGAAAACTTATTCATATAGCAGAACATCAGAAGACGTTTGACGCCACTTTCCCAAATAACAACTTCCAAGGAAAGTGACATAACTCAAAAAAAGGTACATATCACTGAAAAATACATGAAATGCACATGTGAACAAAAAAGTTACATCTCCATCTAGAAAGTTATCCACTCGAGAGACAGTTGTGCCAGTTTTATTCTAGTCAAGTTATTTTTAAGTTGATTTTTCTCAAATACTGCATTTTTAAGTTGTGTCACTTTTCTTGCCTTTATCGGATATGAGCAAAAAATTATCTATTGAACGAACATACGTTAAATTAAAAAGTCTTTAGAAATCTAAAGAACGGATACGCTATATTGAGCTTTACAGTAAGCTTCACAGCGCCCGCTGCGCTGGAAATTGCGCAGCGTAAAGTTCAAACAAAGAGCAAAATATGCATTGAAGCTGACCGACAGAAGTTTCAACATCGATATTTACATACTGCTTTACCAGTGTAGCTGCATGCGTTCAGCAGTTAGAGTGAGAACATAATTTTGTGAGTATCCTGTAATTTGTTTATATCTTAATGAACTCACAATGAAACCTATTTCAGGCCAAGTTCATTACGACAACAAAAAATGTATGAAAATTAAATCATCTCTTACGAAGTTGTAAACTAACAAATTTCAACAACAACAACAATGAGAAACATGGTTTGTATTGAGAACCTCTTCCTTTATAAAGTCAGTTTAAAACCTCTATGCGTTAATCGATATGACCGCTTACAATAACCATTCTTTGAATTTTACATAGCATAAATGTCACGCTCTACGCTACAACATAAGCAATGTCGTTCAAGTGTGCACAAAATAGGAAATTGCGAACAAACAAATGCATGTTTTTAGCGTTCTCTTTTTAGCAATAATGTCTAAAAACTGTCTTTCCGTAATAAATCGATGATGCTCTACAACTTCGTTATTAACTTTTCTCCCATCTTGAACTGCTTTTGTGATAGGAGCGCTAATTCAGCTGTTTTTCACCACATGGCGCTTTATTTTCTTTAGATTGTAAAGATATTACAATGGGACCTACTTCAGACCAAGAGCTTCACAACAAAACAAAAAGTATCAAGTAACCGTGTTTTGAACTATATAGCGTATGTCTCACCAGCTACGCTACAACGTGTGATATGTAGCTCAAGTGTGCATAGTGTAAGAAATTACGAACAAACAAATGCACGTTTTTAGCATTGTATTTTTAGCATCAATGTCTAAACTATCTTTTCGTACAAAATCGATGATGCTCTGCAATTTTATAATTCACTTTTTCCCCCCTGTCTTGAACCGTTTCCGAGATAGGAACGCTAGCATGAATGTCTAAACTATCTTTTTGTACTAAATCGATGATACTCTACAACTTTGTAATTCACTTTTTTCTATAGAACCGTTTACGAGATAGGAACACTAACTCCGCTATTTTCCACCAGGTGGCGCTGCAAGCGGTTTAACCTTGTACTGCATGACCACTTTGCTATACTTACATACCATTTTCATCACTATAGCTGCAGCCGTTTAGCAGTTAAAAGAGTTGGGACTTTTCTTATTTTATTTTTTTATTTTTTTTTTTTTTTTGCACCCTGTATTTGCTTTAGATCGTAAAGGTATTAGAATGGGACCAATTTCAGACCTAGATCTTTTCAAGAAAACAAAAAGTACCAGAATCGGGCAACCGTTCAGATGTTATGAGCTAACAAACAAACAAACAACAACAAATAAAAACATACGGTTTGTATTAAGAACAGTAATAATAAAGAACAGCAAATAGAAAACAACAGAAATGCAAAACTATTTGACAGTTTTTCGAGTCTAAATAATTATGCACGGTCCTTCATCAACTGATAAAAAGTGCAGGTTGAAAATTGCAATGAGGAATGGCATAATTAACGCTTCGAAAATTCTGATTTGTGTTTTGTGCAAGAGTACAATATTTTTTTAATTATTATTACTCTCATATAGCTTGTAAATGTTATAGTTTTTTGATACCAGCATTTTTCATAGGATTTCTAGCAGTTTTCTGTGACTAAGCAATGTCCCTCTAAAAGTGAATTATTGAAAAACGTAATATATTATATTTTTGAGTACGGGGTTCCTTGAAATATTTTGCGAGATGACCACCAAGTTCTTAGCGCCGCCACAAATACAGAGCTTTCCTATTGAAAAATAGTATATATAGCATTTAGAATTATGTTGTAGCGGTGCTAAATAAAATAATTTGATTTAAATAACGATGTACAGTCAGTAAGTTTTCTAATTATACTTTTATAAACTAAAACTGTTACTATTTAATAGACTTAAAAAAAGGAATTCTAGCACAATATGGGCTACGAACATTAAGTGTTTTTAGGTTTGTAAATGATTTTTTGGTTCTTTTTTTTTTTTTTTTTCCTGCTGGGGCAAAGTGACTATTCGGTAACCAAGGGCTGGGTGTTAAACTGTTGTAGTACATTTTACAAATTAAAGCTAGATCTAATAGGTTGTATGGAAATTTAGGAACTAAACATTTAGATTTGGGATTTATTGTATTCTTCATTGTATTGTTAATTTCCCGTGTTATATTTTGCAGCACAAAATAAAATTATCGTTCTGAAATGTTTTCCGATTAAGTCATTTTCTTTGTTGTTGGGTTGTGAGGGTTTAAGGCGGATTAATTATACTTGGGTCCTAAGCCAAAGGGTGGATTGTCCTATCTGGGGATATTTCCAAGGGGTCTTAGCCATTATTTACGCGATTTTCGGAGAAAACCACGGAAAACTACGAATGGCTAGATAGACGAGCCTGACCTGACCCTTTTCTTTCAGGTAGTAACACTTTTTCACTTGACACTGACCTACCGATCACAGCAGAGAGCCAGGAACAGAAAATGCTGCTCTTTCTCTTTGGTATAAATTGATATACCGGGTATCCCATAAGTCTGTAAACGAGGGACTGTTCTGTTCTGTTCTTACCCGAGGGAAAACGTGTTCACCAATAACACTTTATCTAGCATCGCAATTAAAACTTCATGAATGCACAAGTAGGAGGCAAAATAAGAAATAAACTGTTCTAATCACAAAATCGCGCAATTTATAGACCTTTCATTTGCACATTTTTCTTTCACATCCGTGCGAAAAATTTAATTATTTATCTAACTATCGTTGACAAAAAATTTAACTATATTTTTTTCTTTACTCCCCCCCCCCCCCCCAAAAGAGTCCCCCTACACGAGAATGATTTTTTCGCAAACTGCGTTTAATTCATATCAATTCAATCAATAGTTATGTATTTTTAAAATGTCTACAGACTTATGGGACACCCGGTATACACACACAAATATAAATACACATTAAATTTGAATTAAGCAATTTGAAGACATTGCCTGTAAAGCAAAGAAGAAGGTGGCTGGGGGGATGGCACAAAGCATTGGAAGAAAAAAGGAAAGAAAGATTGTGCCCCCAATGAAAGTTTGAAAAGTCAGTACCTATGTTTGTGCATATTAACCGCTACTATATAAAATGATACAGAAGAAAGTTTTGCGGGTGGACAAAACATACTATTTTATTTATTTATTTATTTATTTTTAAAAGTCATTTCGTTTATAATTTTGAATAATAAATAAACTTCGATAGTAATTTGACCTACAAGATATAAGTATGAAATTTCGAAAATTTCGTAATTTAGTTTCGGGGACGTTTATTTCAGGGATGATTTTTCCGAGAGAGGTTTATTCTAGGGGACATTCTTTCCAGGGGAAATTTTTCCTGGGGACCTTTTTGAGGAATTTTTTCAGGGGACGATTTGTGGGAAGCGTTTATTCTTGATACCTTTAGAAAAGAACCCAACAGAGCCCATTACGCCAAGGACTAGAACTATTGTGTTAGCAATCGACTTTAATCCTCACAACACCTCTGTGATTATTTAATCTGAGGAGCTAAAAATTTAAACAGAAGCAGTAAAATATGTGCCAATGTTTTTTTTTTTTTTTTTTTTTTTTGCAAAACACATTTACAACAAACATTTCTGACTCTCCTATTTTTTTTCTATAATAAAACCTTTTTCATTCAAGAAATATGATTTGCATATAAGTCATATTTGGACTATTCGGAGAGGATAATGAACCAATTCAAAATACGAAATATTTAAAATGGAATACGAAATATTTTTATAAAACTTTGAAATATAGTGGGAAGAAAATTATGATTGAAATTGATGCAGTTATAAAAATATATATTAATCATCTGTAACTTATTAATTGAAAAATACATATACATATATATATATATATATATATACATATATATACAGTCGGTAACAAAAGTCTCCGAACACTAGCAAAAATTCCTATGTAAAAAAAGTACACTTAATACAGTTTTGTTAAATAAATCCTTCTCAATTCCTTTTTTTAGACTGACTAAGAACAGGATTCGACAAGGATTTATTTAACAAAACTGTAGTAAGTGTACTTTTTTTGCATAGGAATTTTTGCTAGTGTTCGGAGACTTTTGTTACCGACTGTATATATATATAATAAATATAACTGTGCAAAGTTTACTTACATTTAAAATCTTCTTACAATTTTTGAAAAGTCAGAAAATCTTTCACAGTATTTCTTAACATTGACGAGACAAATCTGTACAATATTATCGACAAATTTAACTTTAAAAATATAGAATTATATGCATCCTACTACATGCTTTGGAGTGAAAACTGAAGAGATTGTTAAATATGTTATTTGGTTTGTTAGGTCAAAGTTTTACAGCTTGTAATCTTATGTAAATTAAAAGACATGTTTAGAAAAGTGCCAAACCAGAAAATAACTTCTATATGATAGCACATAATGTTTTAAAGTAAAGTGCCGGCAAAAAAAAAAAAAAAAAAAAAAAAAAAACTTTACACTTTATAGCGGCAAGAAAAAACTTTACATGTCAATTGCCTTTCCCGTCATAAAAATGTGTCGAACCCCAGTGATGACACGTGGTGTTAGTGGATCACAGACGTCCTTTCCCTATCCTATTAAAACTCAGTTCACCTGTAAGTTTGAGACTATGGTAGGTCATCACAGGTTTTCTTTTTTTTTTTTTTTTTATTTTTTTTTTTTATTATGCTGGATACAGCGATGTAATAAAAGGGGGAAAACTAAAAATGCTTCGGCGCCAGTAGTCGGCGAAATTTTAGATTGGAATAGTTTTACGTGAGCATAGCGCTGCAACGAAGAAAGTAAGTTGCGGAGTGTGAGTGAATACGAAGAGGCTTTAAAGTTTTGTTAAATGATGAGATTGGAGTTGATGGAGATTAAGAATAAATATGAATGTACGTGTGGTGTGGGTTCGGGTCAAAGAAATAAAAGGGGGTGGCCATTTTTTTGTGAAGATGGAGGCCGACGGAAATTTAGCGTGACTTTGTCACAAGGATCATTAGAAACAAAAAGTCTTTGTAACTATAAGTCTCAAGTTGTAAATATGTAAATGTGTGGTGTAGAAGTGTGTGGAGTAGAGGAGAAGAGTCCTTAGGCGAGCATTTAGTGTTTTAGATTCTTAATTCAGCGAATATTGTGGTGTTAATGAAGGAGTTGAATTAGAGTGGAGAGCTTGGTGGAATTGGGAATGCTACCACCTTTGTCTAGTTTAAGAAGCGTCGTGGTTCACCGAGAGCAGTCTTCATCCTACTACAGTATCTTTATTGGTGAGATCCATTTTGCATTTATCTAAGTTATTTATTCAAGTTATTTTTCTGAAGTTACTTAAAATTTTATATTGAGTTTGGCCCAGTTATCATCCCTGCACTTAAGCTCCAAACAAAACGTTATTTGTATTTTAATTGAGTCTCCTACTATTTCTACTTAGTTAAGTAAGTTTAAAATGGGGTCTGCGTCAACGCAAACCAAACACATCTCGTGGACTTTAAAGGTAAGACTGTATGCTCTTTGCTCCCGCAAGCCAGTATTTCGTTCATTTGTTAAAAATTTGAGAACCTACATCTGTATTCCACACTTAGAATTCCACACTTAGATTAAGCTTAAAATGGAAGAGAAATACCCTGTTTAGACTCTGCTAGATAATGGGATTCTTTGATTGATGTAGCCAGAGATCTGGCAGACCATTATAGATGTAGCCAGATGTAGAAAATCCTTACAAGGTATATAAAATGTAAACATTTTAACCTACAAGTGGTTTATTTTGAATATTACATTTAAGTCAGTATTTTGTCATCTCACCTTTTCATTTTATTACCATTTGCAGCCGTTTAAGCATGGATCTCTGGATACATCTGCCAGATGGCTACATCTGGCTACATCTAGAATGATCTTCCAGATCTCTGGCTACATCAATCACAGAGTCCCATTCTCTATCAGAGTCAAAGCAGGGCATTTATCTTGCATTTTAAGCTTAATCCGACCCATTGTGTGAAGTGGGAATACCGATGTAGGTTCTCAAACTTTTAACAAATGAACCAAATACTAGCTGGCGGGAGCAAAGAGCATACAGCCTTACTCTAAAAGTCTACGTGGTGAACTGAGTGTTGATAGGTAGGAAAAAGTCGTCAGTGATCGTCTAACATCACGTGTCATCACTGGGGTTCGACACATTTTTAAGACAGGAACGGCAATTTGCATGTAAGTGTAAAGATTTTTTTTTTTTTTTTTTGCCGGTAATGTATAATATGCAAAATTGCCGGAACTAACGCTTGAAAGACTCGTTTTCTTGTAACGTTAAGCTATCATTAAAAAAATGACTTAAATGCTTTGTAATATTATATATATATATATATATAATGTTTATTAGAAATATTATGTACTATAAATATATTTCAAATTTCTATTATTCAAGCTATAGTTTACATATTACATATATTACATTAAGTATTATACGTCATATATCATATATTACATTATGTATTATATCATCATATATCATATATTGCATTATATATTGCATTATTATATAATAGTTTATATATTACAAATTAATATTATTCAAGTTGGTATTCATCATAAAAGTTTTACGTCAGAATGAATGTGGATAGATAATTCCTACGAATCTTTACCATTCTGTTGCGGATATTTTTCTGATTATATATTTAATTTATTTATGATCAAATTTTCTGTTTTAGCAATTACGTAAAAAAAGTGTTTAAACGATCAGATTGAAAGGTTATATGGAAAAAACTATACATTCAAAATTAATTTTTTCAATTATTTTTTCAATGTATTAAATTACTTAAAAATATGTCAAATTTTGCTAGCAAAATTTCTCTGGATCATTTACCAACGCTAACCTTGTGCTAATTTGATGGCATTTTGCAGAATTTCACCAGTTCATATACATATATCTGGAAAAATATACAATTCAGAACACATTTTTTAACTGCTCAATTATTCAAAAAATTATTCGTTTTGAAATTTAAAAGCACATCTGAGAAAGTGATTCTAGGCATAATGGAACTTATGCACAGATTAAAATCATCTCAACCAATTAAAATAATCTTTACAGGTTATGATGGGTGATAATATTAACAAGCGAAAGTTATTCACTCTAAATTGAACAAGATTGTTTGTATATATCTTTGGAATGAATATAGTTCAGTTTGCTATATAACTAAATTGTCTGTTACAACAAAATGCTTAAGAACTAAAAAATACTATGGTTAAGTGTGAAGTGGGTTTTAAGTCGCACTAGTGCTACACTGTGGGCAATTGACAAAGATCTGGGACTCACCTCTAAGGATGGTCCGGAGACATGTCATTACAATTTTGATCCTTCATGGAGGGGATGGCTCCCCCGTTTCTGTGAGCCTCAGAGTGTAAAAACTATTAGGAAACAGGAACCCAATACTAAATTGTCCATTTTTGAAATGCTAAATGGACTTCTTTTCGAGTTAATTCAATTTTGTATTCTTCACTGGTTTCCAAAAATTAAAGAAAAATCTCAAAAATATCGATCGCTCAAAAAGTTACATCTGGAAGTTAATAAAACTGAGTCACACTCTACAACGCATAAGAAGATATAAAATAACATGAAAATAAAATACCAGACAATTACTGTGTTTTAGAAATTAGCGCATGAATGAAATTAACAAATTAAACGTGTCAGTTTGATATACGAAAAATTCCTTTAATGTGGTATGTGATCATCCCTAGTAGCACATACAACTACGAGTGATACTGCCAATTATATTATTGGTGTATTCGCGGGGATGTAGGAGCCATTGTTCTTGCAAAGCTATTGCAAGTATGGCAAGAGTCTTAGACGGAGTATTCAGAGGAGATAAATGTCTTCCGAAATAATCTCAAATTTTCTCAATAGGATTCAAGTACGGTGATAGAACTGACGATTTCGGGTGCTGAATTGTTTGATTTTGAAGATAATCATCAACAATTCTAGTGTTGTGTGGTGTACCATTATCGCTCTGTATCAGGAAATCATTTCTTATTGCACCGGCATAAGAGTGCGCATAAGGTTCAAGACTGTCATCTCTATAGACGAAATATTCATGGTGTGGAGCTCTGTAAGTCCACCCAAAGCGATATCGCCTTAAATACAGATATTTCCTCCTTCGTATGGATCCTTTTCACTGGATCATAACGTGTTTCGTGTTCTCTCGAAATCAAATAGCGCCTACTATTGATTCGGATGCTATTTAGCCTGAACTCATCTGTGAAGACAATAGATCTTCATTGATTAGCCATCCAGTGGACATGCTGCCGTTTCCACGTGAAACGTTTCTTCCTGTAACGTGAGCTGAGCGGCAGACAAATGGTTAATCGCCTCAATCATGAAGCCTTCTAGGGCCGCGGTAGCCCAGTCGGTAGAGCGCCGGCCTCGTAATTGGAAGATTGCGGGTTCGGTACTCGAGCCGGCCAAACACCGTCGTGTACGCTAATGGTGGCTGGTGCACGTAAAATCTGTCATGGCAACAATGTCCTCCATGTCCCCATAAAAAATTATACCTCTGGGGGTCACCGAAGTGGGAGAGCCATCCCTTTTGTGGAGGATCAAAAATGTGATGGTATGTCTCCGGGCCACCTCTAGGGGTGTGTCCCAGACCGTCGCCAATTGCCCATCTGCGCAGCACGTTAAAAAAACCTAACCCAACCCAACCCATGAAGCCTTCTACGCCCAGTAAAACGTTGACATCAAACTTCCGGTGGTTCCCCCCCCCCAAAAAATAAATGCTTCTCAAAGTTGACACATTCGAACTGCAGTTGCCATTAATTTGCATACTGCAGTTTTATTCAGCACCTTTCATTTAACAACATATTGAAATTTAATACGGATTGGTTTATTACTTTCTTCTATATGTAATATAGAGAAAGTATTGGATTCGCGAAAATTTTCGACCTCCGTTTTTTGACGGATCTACACGTTTTGGGATGTCCTGAACACGAATTGATAGTTTTTAAAAAATGTCTGTCTGTCTGTCTGTCTATCTGTCTGTCTGTGTGTCTGTATCATTTTTTTGTGGACGCTGTATCTCACGAACCAATGAATGAAATTTAACCAAACTTGGTATTTAGTTGCACCCTGACATGAACTGGTGCCCATTAGATTTGGGGATCAATAGCTCAACAGGTGGCGCTGTGATCGCATTTTATAGGACAAAATTCCGTATAAATGGGCATAATGAGAGTTATTTTAAACTTGTGATTGTAAAATTAATATAAATTATTGATAATAGTAGTAGTTAACTAGGAAAAAAAAAATTGTGCATGGGGGGGCATCGGTTCCCCCCCTGGGGGGGAAGTACCCCCCCGGGGGGGGTTAAATTTTGAAGATGGGTATCATTCGAAAGATCTCGTCAATACCTTTAAAACGAATGGTTGAACCATAAATCTGTGATAATTTAAAACAAAGTTATCGATTTTTTTTACTTTTAACAAAAAAAAAAACTTTTTTTTTTTTTTTTTTAAACGAAATTTTACCAAACTTGGTATTTAGTTGGTCCCCGACATAAACTGGTGCTCATTATATTTGCGGATCAATAGCTCAACAGGAGGCGCTGTGATAGCATTTTATCTAAATTTTTAACATGGCAGAATAAGACAAAAATTCGTATAAATGTGCATAATAAGAGTTATTTTACACTTGTGATTGTAAAATTAATATGAATTATTGATAATAGTAGTACGTAACTAGAAAAAAATTTTTGTGCATGGGGGGGGCATCGCTTCCCCCCCTGGGGGGGAAGTACCCTTAAAAAAACAAGTACCCCCCCCCCCAAAAAAAAAAACCCTTAGAAAAAAAAATCGTATTTTTTTTTTTTTTTTTTTGTTACTGATTGAATATGTATAGGAAAATATAGAAGAAAGTCTTGTGGTGGCCACAACATACTAGTTTTTGAACTAGTTTTCGCTACTTTTGTGATTTTTCCTTAATTTTTACAAACCAATATATAACTCGAATTTGGTATGAATTCTTACCACCTGACTGCCACTGACGGACATATTCGGTTACTGAGCTGTTCTTTTCTCCACAATGCATTTAAAATTAAATTATATAGTTGTAAAATTTTAGCTTGTTTTTAAAGTTTGAAGTTCTCAACTAATAGTCATAAGATTTATCTTTATGTTCATAGTTGCAGTTTTAATCTCAAGTTGATATAAGCATTATTTTAGCATATTGAAAAAACTATGCAGGGCAAACAACATTACAATTTAGCCCTTTTCAAGTCAGAGGGTTAAGAAATCCTGATCCATATTATACGAGTAAGTTTTTTATGGATAAGAATGGAATAGAAACTCGAAACGCAAGAGAGAGAGCTTCGATTTTATTTTTTGTAAATATATATATATACATTTATGAAATGATAAATATTTATAAAATGACGAAGGATATTCATTAAATTATGTGCGAATGACTATGAGAATTTAGTCATTGTGGGATAGAAACTAACCCATAAAGTTTGAGAAAAAAGAAATGACCGATTGTAATAGGTTCTTATATTTAATGTTAAAGTGATAATACATATTTATATACTATAAAATTCGATATCGTTTATCCAGAAATCTTAAAGCAACAAATATAAATTCATTTAAATTCATAAGAAATAGTTAAAAATACTTCCAATAAATATTGTTGTAGAACTTATAGACAAAAGTACCATAATGGGTGATGAATATCAACTGTAGAAAAAAAAAGTCGAAACTAAACTGGAATCGCTACAATAACAAAAAATATTACTATGGGTAAAATGACGTCTAAATTTTATCTTAATTAAATATATGTAAAAAGCAGGAAATAGAAAAACCTATATATTGCATTTAAAGAAAACCAAAACAATTTATCTAAATGAAGGTTTAAAAAAAAATGTATGTGAGAAGAAGTTTTTAAATTTAGTAATGACCTACCAAATGAGATGATGGTGTTGGTGTTCGGGTTAAGGCTAATTGTCTGTACTAGGGGCATGGACCATTGGTGAGGATGCCCTCCGTGGGGGGTCTTTCTAAAGGGTTCTAGTTTGTATTCACGCGAGTTTCAGATGGCTAGGTCGATGATCTCTACCTGGGATCAAACCCGGCACTTGCCATTTACCAGCTTTGAGCGCAGAAAAGCTCGGTCACTGGTGGGACCTGACTACCATATAACAGAACGCCATAAAGAGGGCAAATCGTCTTAACAATGTGATACACTGCTAGAACTCTTTCCTATATGAGTTGTATATTATCTAAAGACCGTTTTGCGCAAACAGTCTTAGTCATATTTTAAAATTCATATTGAAGCTTACTTGATTCAGCCCCAAAAATATTGAAAAAAAGTAAGGATAGAAAATGTTATTTAACTGAGAAAAAAAAAGCAAAATTTTACAGGTTCAAAAAATTTGGTAACAAAAACTGGTAGATTAATAACAACATGTTTCCATTATTTCAAATTTTCCTGGAAAGTTAGAAGCTCATTTTTTTGTATTTTTATTTAAAAAAAAAAAAAAAAAAAAAAAGAAAAAAAGAAAAAGAAAAAAAAAAAAAGAAAAAAAAAAAAAAATATATTTTATGGTATCTTTTGCAGCAGCTTTATAGTAACGCATCATCAAATTCCCAGCTTCAAAAAAGTTATTGTAAGCAAAACTTTATCTCGTATTTTGTTAAAAGTATTGAAATAAACATATATTGCTTAAACTAATCCTGGCACAAAGGTAAATATCAGCAATTGATTTCTAAGAGATTTCGTAAAGATAATCAGTTATAATATTAGAAAATGGGTTTATATATAATGAAAATAAAAAAATTAAAACTTATACCTGATATATTTACAGAAGTAATCAGATACCGATGGTCCAACAACAGTACCAGAAAAAAGTTATTGTAAGCAAAACTTTATCTCGTATTTTGTTAAAAGTATTGAAATAAACATATATTGCTTAAACTAATCCTGGCGCAAAGGTAAATATCAGCAATTGATTTCTAAGAGATTTCGTAAAGATAATCAGTTATAATATTAGAAAATGGGTTTATATATAATGAAAATAAAAAAATTAAAATTTATACCTGATATATTTACAGAGGTAATCAGATCCCGATGGTCCAACAACAGTACCAGAAAAGTTTCAAACACATACTCTAATAAAAGTCTACTGAAACTGACAAGGAAACATTCAAAAGGTGTCGTCTTTAAAAAATATTGAAAAAAATATATGTGATTCTACTCTTCATAAATCACCAGAAAGTGAAAAAATTATCGGCTAAAATGAATTATAGCGACCACAAAAAACTATCAAAATTAAGCACATTTGGCGATTTCACACTGTTAGGCGATTGGTTCTGGGTACTTGGCGGAGAAGCAAAACACGGTTCTGTTCATACAAGGCAATCTCAGTGCTAGCGAACTTATCGCCTAACAGCGCTAAATCGCCAAAAATGCTTAATTTTGATAATTTTTTGTGGTCACTATAATTCATTTCAGCCGATAATTTTTTCACTTTCTAGTGTTTTATGAAGAGTAGAATCACATGTATTTTTTTTTTTTTTTTTTTTATTATATTTTTTGAAGACGACACCTTTTGAATGTTTCCTTAATTAATTGAAGAAAATACCCTTTGAAATAATATCCACCGAAATTTGTAATAGAATATTGGTCAAAATTTAAATAATCCCTTTGCAAGAATACGTTATATGTGTATGTATTAAATTATACATTCAGAGATTTGACAGAAATGGTTTCTTCATTATATATATTTATATATATTAAGAATTCATTCATAATAGAAAAATTTAGTTTAACAAAACAAATATTTCTGTTACACATTTTAAATAAAATATAAAACACACTAAAAAGTATATTTTCTGTCGTAGAAAATGACAGAAAACAGTTACTCTAAAATAAAATACAGTTATAAAAATAAATTTATAAGGAATTATAAGTATCCTTAGAATTGACAATTTGTAGCTCCTTCAAAAGCGATCGTAGATTAGAATGAAAAATATTTTATTTTCTAAAAAGTAATTCCTTCAAAAACGAAAGTTTCTATTCCAGAGACGTTCTTTACTAGAACGGAAAACGAAAAAGAAAACATAATGATTTACTGCCTTATAGTTAAAAATATGTTATTGACATTCTTGATTGGATATTATATCATTAAAAAGCATTTTTTGTGCGTTTATATTATAAACGAAGGAAGAAAAAATACTCAGCCATTTTTGTATTTATTTGAAAGGTGTTTATGATATAAAGTTTTCCTTTTTTTTTTCACCAAGATTTTTCATGATGATTTTATTTGATACTTTTCTAATTCTAAGTAAATCTTTAAGGTAAAGTGTATATGTAATGTATGTATAATATATATATATATAATGTAGACTATTGATAAAAACAAGAAAATGTGCAAGATGCAATGAAATTGTAGAAAAAAAAATCATGCACATTATATGTTTAAAATATAAGCAGGGAAAAAAAAAACTGTTGAATTTACAGAATATTTTTATTCCTCTATATCATGTATTTGCCGTTTTTCTAATAAATGAGAAAATAATGAAACCAATTAGCAATTTATTTTGATATATGCAGTTGGAATTTTAATTTTTAAAAGTATCACCTTTCCGGATAAATTACAAATTACACGTGATGATCAAATTAATATAAACTACAATAGATAGCGAGATAACGATGCTAATTTTATATAATAATATTTATTTAGGCACACGAAAATGGCAAAGAAGAAAACAGCTAGAGGTAGTAACAGACCTGTGAAAATTTTCCGGAAGAGATTTTAATCGTCTTCGAAGGTATTGATAATGTCAGTCAAAATAATAATTTTGACTATGTCAAAATATGAAATAATAATTATATTAAATTTGTTCTCTGAAAATGAATTAAAAATCTATCAACAACTCGTTAAATGTTTTCTTTTAATAGAAAACAAGAATGTGCCTTTTTGAAGATTTGCAGTTATTTAATAAACATTTAACGTTTGAGTTCATTTAATATAAAAATTACCCAATTATTTAAATATAGAATTTAACCAAGGAATTAATTTCTCTTAAAATAAATAATATCTTTGTACTACAAATTCCATAGAAAAATGCTCATTATTAAACTTACAGGTCAAAAATAAAAAAAATAATAAATCATGCATAAATTCATGAAAAATAAATATCAAATATATATTAAAATTCTATCCTTATCAAAATTTAATTTAGGGCGAGGGATCAATTTTTTTAGTCAGTTCGTTCTTCTGTATAAAGAATGGGTTAACTGCGCGCGTGTAAACTCCCGTATGCTTCCGTCCTGCATTCTTTGTTGTACGGGTGTTTTAGATCATTTATTCAGTTAAGGCCCATAATTGACAATGCTTAGATAAAATTTCGTTCGTGTTTTAAATTCTACCTTTTAAATTTTCCACTAACACCGTTTTTAGATTCTTCGTTTTCTATCAAAGTTCTATCAAAGTAACATTTATACAATTTTCAAATGATAAGATAAAGTATATATATATATTACAATACTAAATTAACATTAATATTTAAATTAAAAAATATATAAATATAAATAACCAACAAAATATATACAAATATAGAAAACGAAATAATATGTACGCACTACACTTTTTTTTTTTTTTTTTTTTAATTACCAATTTTCTATTTTTTAATTATAAACATATATTGTTACGGTGCAGAAAACAGATGACCACATACTAGAATCGCCCACAAAAACTAAAAACATAGATATATCCAGTAACAGTTTTATGAAATATATGAAAAAATTACAATACTCACTTGACTTTTATCAATGAAATCCTGTATTCATAAACAAGGTTTAGATTTAAAAAAGAGGTATAATTTACAAATTGACAATAGATAAGAATGTCTATCCAAATATGATTCCTCAACAGAAAAAACAAGAACAAGAATTTTATGTATACATATGTATATATGAGAAAAGTGAATTACACCACGTTGCGCCATATTTTTTTTTTTTTTTTTTTTTTTTTATCTTTTATAAATTGCTTATTTTTACTTGATGCCAAAGAGGAAAAAAAGTAAAACAATATTCATTTGGTTTACTTCACTTTAAAAAAAATGGCATAAAAAGTATTTATCTTTGTAGAAATATTTTTTTAAGTATTTTAGTGTATCACATATTTCACTCATTAAATTATGGAAACTTTATTTACAGTTAAATCAGGGTTATTGCCGTAACATCAATAAAGCCTCGACACATTTTTTATTTTTTTTTATTTCTTTGGGTATGTGTGTACGCCACGGTTGCAGTCACAAATAATCATTCGGTTGACTTGAAAGTTGCCACAGACGTTCATGAGTAACATGGAATTAATTTTATAGTATTGGGTATATAATGTGATTGTAGTCCATTTACAAGTACGCATAAATATATTACGGATCACTATGGCCTATAAGCAGATTTTCTTTTAGGTGTATTTTATCATGGTTATACTGCATTCAACATAAAAATTAACATGCATGATTAGAATGACTAAAAACAGGGTTACTATTGAAAATGTTATGCATAGACTTAATAAATAATCTACAGGGCCACATAAAATAACTCCGATATACTATGCAGTCATCCAATTGCCACAAAATTTGATACAAATATTTATAAATTATGTAAAATTAGTAGTAGTTTTTTTCTTTTCTTTTTTTGGGGTGTGCATAAGTTCGTGTACAGGGGTATATAAAAATATTTTCGTATCACTGCAGTGTATGGACAGCATTTCTTTTAGGTGTAATTTAATACGTTTACACTCTATTCAAAATAAAATCTGCGTATGTTAACACAATTTTTAAAAGAATGGTTTCTGTAGAAAATGGTAGGATTATTCTACAAATTTGCTATAAATGCTTATGCGTTACATGGAATTAGTTGCATAGCGTTATATATATGTGTGTATACAATAACATAACGTATCAGAATTCTTTTGTGTAGCTCTGTAATCTAATACGTTTTAACATATTTACACTCTATTCAACATGATTCAACTAACACGTTGAACACCACGCGAATTATTAAAGAAATCCCCGTCAGGCTACGGACGTTACTTAAAAGCGCTTTGTGTTTACCGTGTTTCAGTAAAATCCATTAAAATGCCTTAATGGTACCCTGTAATAAATAAAAATTAAGTAAATTTTAAATAAATTTTCAGTAATTACTTAAACAATGTATTTTTTTATTTTTACATCATATTTTACATTGTCAGCTATCGATGGTTGACGCGGCTTTATACCATATTTTACACTGTCAGCCACCGGTGGTTGACGCGGTATAAACGGAAAGTTCAGTGTCAGCCACCGATGGCTGACATGGCACTGAACATATTAATGTATTTTGTGAAAGTACTTAAAAGATGGTTTCTGTAGAAAATTTTAGGTATAGAATTAGTAATTAGATCACAGAGCTACATAAAAGAATTCTGATACGTTATGTTATCGTCTGACTCACTAGAAATTCGGTATGAAAATTTATGATTTACGTGAAATTAGCTGTATAATTTTTGTGTGTAAAATATTTTTAGATTGTGTACAGGGATAGTCAAAAGAACTTTGGTACATTTCAGCATATAGATGACATTTCATTCAAGAACATTTTAACGCTGTTACTTTGCATTCAACATAATGAAATTACATACGTTATTATAATGATTAAAATCATGATTCATGTAGAAAAAAGGAACAAATAACTAGTAATTATACGCAAAATAATTCCGATACTTTATGAAAGAAAATTTGATACAAATATTTATGTGTCACATGGAATAAACTAAATTCCACGAAAGAATTTCAATACTTTTCGGTCTGTACACGTATTTATTTTACATGCATTTAACCATCGTTACACTGTATTCAAAAAAATTAATTTAACATAATTGTTAAGATGTTTAAAGGCATGATTTCTATAGAAGATGGTGTATTGCTGTGTATAGATTTAATAATTAATTTACAGAACTATACAAAAGAGTTCCGATACATTATGTAATCAACCGATTGGAAAGAAATTTGGTGGTAATATTTACTTATTACACGGAATAAGCTAAATTCCACTACAAAATGTCAATACTTTTTTGTATATGTAAACAGTATACATTCATTTGACAATCGTTGCACTGTATTCAACAAAGTGAATTTAACATATATCGTTAAGACTTTTTAAAGCTTGGTTTCTGTAGAAGATGGTGTGTAGATTTAATAATTAGTAAGAATTAATAGAGTTATACAAAGTTAGAATTAATAAGAGTTAAACAAAGGAATCCCGATATTTTATGTAATCACTCAATTGATTGGAAATTATATACAAATATTTATGGGTTACATAGAATTAACGAAATTCTATGAAATTATTTCACTACAATTGGATTTGCAAATAGTATTTATTTTACATGCATTGACCATTGTTACGTTGTATTCAGCAAAATGAGTCTAATGTACATTGTTAAGAAGTTTAAAAGCGCGATTTCTGTAGAAAATGGTGATTTGATGTGTATAGGTTTAATATTAGTTTACAGAGCTACACAAAAAATTCCGATAATTTATGTACATGCATATTATAGATTTAGATATAGATTGATTGATTGATTGATTGCCTGATTGGTACAACAGGGGTTAAGGGGGAGTTAGCATTTCTCAGAAATGTATATCGTTAAAAGTAATTTAATCAAAAGAATATATAAATTATTATTATTATTATTATTATGAAATAAATAAAAGTGATCTGCTTAGTAATGAGTAATATAAATGGGACGTTAATTCTCCTGATTTATAGATGAAAAATTTATTTATTTTTTATTTTTCCTCTACGCACAAAAAATTGTAAGATAATAACAAATTTCATCTCAGACTTTGCGTGGAGTTCCTGACCATAGGAATATATAAATATTATATTACCCTTTTTGATAAAGGATTCATAATTATTTCCTGTTTTATTTTTTATATACATGCCTACATATCAACCATTCTATGGTGACGGGTGCAACATTTTGAATCATTTTTAGGTATTAGAACATTTTTTTAAAGGAAAAATTTATCCTTTTTTTTTTTTTTTTTATGAGGAAAACTAAAAATGTCCTACTTATATATATGGTAAAGCTTAAATTTTCTCTATGTAAATAACATTTATATAATGATTGCAATAAAATTTTGATAGGTTGGGATTCATAAATTTTTCTATTATTTGCTTTCGTAAATGACGTTTGAAATAAAATTACTTGAACTTCAGAGGTGAGATGTTTGGGACATTATGAAGTATGTTATACGACAATTTAGTTTCACAAAATCACTTGTTTTTTTGTTTTTTTTCAATAGATTTAAGTACAATGTCACAAGTAAAAATAAAACAGTTTAATACTGTAGAGATAATAATGAGTTAATTTGTCTTTGTTTAATTCCAGCATAGAATGTAAATGTTTTGTTTAAACTAGCTGTTCCTAATGAAACCTTGAAAATAATTTATATTTTATTATATAGACAATTTTTAAATATTGATTCATGCATATCCTTAAATAATAGATGTTAATAATAATAAAGTGATATTAGTATTATTTTTTATCTGATATAGTCATTCCCTCTGATAATATGCAGCAGAATTAGAGGAGAGAGGATATTTTTTCTACAACTGCACTTCTCTTTTATATATAAGTGTCAAACTTCCTTGTTAGAATTGAACCTGCATTTTAAAAAGCTCACACTTAAAAATATATGCAATGATTGAACTATAAAATAATAATAAAGTGCAACAAACTAGAAAAATAAAATCCTTTAATAATCATTCATAGTTTTAACGAAAGCTTTAAAATTTTCCGTCAAAATACCATTTATCATGCGTTTATTTCGGAACTTATCTTTGATTTTATTAATGAATAACGATAACAAATAATGCACATTAATTTTCTTCTCATTTTAAGCGAAGCAACGATAAATTTTTATTACTCTTTCAAACTATTTATTTATTAGCTTTCGTTTTAATCTAAAACCATAGAAAATGATTAATACAGACTAAGCACATAAATAGATTTTGCTAAAGTTGAGTATATGATTGATAATTAAAACTTAAATACTCATTATAAAGACAAAGGACCATATATTGTTATCCGAAGATACATTTAATTTATTATTTAAAAGACAAAGAAGTATTAACCGATTTCACCTGTCTAATCATTTTAAATAAATAATTAATAAATATGATGAGATAGAATAAATAAAGTATACTTTTAAAATATCATTTCTTGTTATTGATTGATGTGTGTTCTTCTAATTAAAATTTCTATTTCTTTGTCAATAAGTACTTTACACATATTTTAAGAAAATGTTACTATCACTTTTTTTTTTTACTTAATAAAGAGAATTAGAAAAATATAGAGTAGTCCCCTAACTGTCTTTTATGAAAAAATTTCATTAATTTTAAGAAAATATTATTATTATTAAAAAAAATTTCGACGTTATAATAAATGGTGTCATTTTTATCAGTTTTTATTTTTAAGGCTGTAACTATTGCAGTAGATGTTTAAGATTCTACTAGTTTTACTAGTTTTTAAGGTATGAAATTAGATTATTATGAAATTAAAATGCAATCTTACCTGTTTCTTTTGCATAATGATGCCACTTAGAAATTTCATACGAAAATGCCCCAGGTATCGTTTATCAGCATTAATACAGATAAATGTGGAAATTTATAATATATAGATGCAGAAATGTATATACAAGAAATTCAACGTAATTTAAAAGCTACTTAAAAAAAAATTCTTTTTCTTAAAATTATTATTTTAAAAATTTTGGACATTTATAATACTTAATTATTTTGTATTTAAAGATAATTTTAATAAAATTTTCTTTCAGAAATTTCAGTAAATTTTTACATTCTTAAGCAATTTAGAAATTTCACATAAAAATTCTACTGGCATAGGAACAATTTTGCATTATAATTATAATTAGCAAGTTTTGTATGAATTAGAAACAGAACTACTTCTTTTAAGCATTTTTTGTCAGATTTTTTATAAATAAAGTACTATATCATTTTTTTAAAAAGTGTATGCTACAAATAGAAAATGTATCAATAAAAGCATAAAATTTATGCAGAACTTTGCATAATTAATTAAATATATCTAATTTGAGTTAATATAATCAGTTGAATTCTGTTTAGATTAAAATTCAGGTTGTTTTGAATTTTATGCGATAAAGGTATCTGGTGCAAAGTACCCTTAGGCTACAAATCTACCATTCTAAGAGAAAGAACACAAAAACCTTGTGTAAAACGAGATGAGTCTAATAAGATACATCGTGAACTCAACGTTTGCTGTGTTGACAACGGTTGTCTTGGTTACAAAGACAAAGATGAGCAAAGTACTGATTTAGTCCGCTGAACGTTCAGGTATGCGCTTTTCGTGTAACATTTAAATTACTTTAGTGATACAGCTGCAATGTTTAAATGATACTTTGTAATTTCCTCCGAATGATGTATTAAATATAATTGCGTATTACTGAATCATGTTCTATGATTAGTGTAGTGGTTGTTAGATATTTTTTATCTTGTATCACACTGCGTATTATTTTAGATTAGTAGTTTAGATTAGTACTTAAATTTTAACATGAAAAGTTTACATATAAAATATATAAATGTATCATTAAAGACACTATAAAATATTAAATGCGCATAAAATAGTTTTCTGACAATTCTTAAAAAGCAAATACTAATTAAAAACTTAAACAGATAATCTAATATAGATATTTGATGGATAGTCAAAATACAAGAGCGAAAAGTGACAATACAAGGACTCGAACCAGAGATTCTTGAACTTAGGGTACCAATATGACTGACACTACTTGCTCATATTGCTTGATCACTTTTAGCACTGGTTAAATTCACTTTTCTATCAAATATCTGCGATAAATATGGTCGAAGTTGCCAACTTAATTATTTAATAATTCAATAGTTCAAAAGAAATATGCGTGTGGTCACTAAAAAATACCTGTATTATTTTAAGACAGACTTTTGTTCTATCTTTCGGAAATTATCAGAATGTTTTGCTTGATGGTAAGACCTATAAAATTACTGTTTAAAAATTAATCGCTTTAAAAAAATTCTTTTCTATTTAAGAGATTAATAACGTGTACACGCAATGTGTGCAATCATCATAAAAGAGCAAACAACATATTGTACATCTGCCTTCTATATTTATGATACATTGAGAAAAAATTCTGTAATTGAAATCTAGAATTTAAATTGTGGCTCTAGAAAAAACAGTTCCATGTCATCCTTATAAATTCTAGTTCCCTTTGAAAGCGAGTTCTAGAAGCCCCTATTCGAATTCTAGAGCATATGCCCATATTATCGAGGGAAACGTTATTTAAAAATCTCTGCAAATAAATGAGACTACAAAAGGCGGGTTTCAGCACCTATAATATTGATTTATGACCCAATTCTAGAAAATCAAGCGAGAATTTCTCGCAATACAAAAGATTCAGAATATTCGGAACATTCAGAATATTGTTTCACCATCAAGAAATGTGTAAACTAGAAATTCTCGATCATTTCCGCTATTGAGTTTATGGCATGCCTTATGCGCATAGCTCGGGAATCTATATTTCTATTAAGGGATTTAGAAAATGGTCACTTATTCATTCTAAAGGAAGGCGGTATATATTTTTTTTCTCAGTGTAGTCAAATGTACCTTAATAGCACCGAAATCGAAAAGTCATGAAATTGTGAATACATCGAGAATAAAATTTCACATTTGTGGCTCTAGTCGCAGTTACCTAACCTGGAAAAATAGGCATATTGGTATCACGATAACAACGATATCTCATTTTGAAGTGAGTTTCAAATAAGAAGTAGTAGTAATAAATAAAAAAGAAGTAAGTTTATTTTAACGCTATTAAAATAGTGCAGTTTATCCTTTTATAACTGGAAAATATCCTATACAGAGCTGTAATATATTGTAACCAAATAAGGCGGCACACGGAATTGATCAAGATTGTTTCTCATAGGAGTTATCAAATGATGGCCACATCAGAATAACTATATGGCAAATTTAAGAAGTGTCACAGTGAGACTGTGATCTATAACTGTCGGTAAAACTACCCCATCAGTATAAATTTTACTGAGATGGGTCTGCTTGTTAAGTTATTCTAAATTATCATCTTAATTGTAATTTGTCTAAATACTATGGTTGTATGAAATGCATTCAATGTTTAATTTTCGATCTGAAATGAATTTTGTTTATTCTTGAATTTTATGATGTTGTTTTTTAAGTGTGTTGTTACAATAAATTCTGCTTAATATTAAAAATATATATATATCATATTTTTCAATTGCACTGCTCTGCAAAAAAATATTTTTTTTCGAGATCTGATACCATTCTTGCTCATTCTTATGTAAAATGACCTCCTGAATCGGAATATGACTCCCATTTTGCCCAGTCACCCACCGTTTTCTAGATTCACCACCCTTTGCCTCAATTTCTTTCCCTGTTCGATAATTTTATGACCATGAATTTGATTTGAAGAATGAAAAATAAGTAATTTAACACCTAAAAACGAAAAAATATAAAGTTTAAAAATAATATTAATAACAGACTAAAAAAATATAAGATATGTAATGCATAATTTCAGAGGCAAATCCCCCCCCCCCAAAAATTTTCCCTTGTCGCAAATGACCATGTTTTAGGAATTTCCAACTCTGCAGCCCCTCAGAAGATATTTAACGGTTAAAATAATCCTCCCCCCCCCCCCCCCCCTCCTAATGTTCTCCATGTTCCCATCAAAAATTATACCTCTGGGGGTCACCGAAGCGGGAGAGCCATTCCTTCCGTGGAGGATCAAAATTGTGATGGCATGTCTCCGGACCACCTCTAGGGGTGTGTCCCAGACCGTCGCCAATTGCCCATCTGCGCAACACTAGTGCGACGTAAAAACCCAACCAACCAACCATCCTCCCCCCTCCTAAAAATCAAATTTATAGCTATAAAATCACCGAAAAATGATAAAAATAGGGGATCATTCCAATAAAACGGTAAGTGATAGGGAAAATGGCGTCATGTTCGGATTCAGGAGGTCATTTAGATTGACTAAGAACATGATTCGACAAGGATTTATTTAACAAAACAGTATTAACTCTACTTTTTGTATATAGGAATTTTTGCTAGTGTTCGGATACTTTTGTTACCGACTATAGTTGGCTATTGGCGATAATTTGGGAGACCTCCCTAAGTATTCTCCTTAGACAAACCGTCACATTTTGATCTTATACGGAAGGATTGGCTCCCCTTTTTGCACCACGACATCTTTCACGCGAAATTGATAACTTGAAGGAGCATAACTGATTAACGAGAACACGGTCACTCTAATATCTCGGTCTCTACGTAAAGCAATCCTGAGAGATGTACAGTTGGTAACAAAAGTGTCCGAACACTAGCAAAAATTTTTATGTAAAAAAAGTAGAGTTATTACTGTTTTGTTAAATAAATCCTTGTCGAATCATGTTCTTAGTCAGTCTAAGAACATGATTCGACAAGGATTTATTTAACAAAACAGTAGTAACTCTCTTTTTTTTATATAGGAATTTTTGCTAGTGTTCGGACACTTTTGTTACCGACTGTAACTCTCTAAATACAATGTCCAACATCCTCCATGTTTCCATTCAAATTAAACCTCTGGGAGTCACCAAATGTCTCCGGACAATAGGGGGTGAGTTTCAGACCATCGCCAATTACCCATCGTGCAGCACTAGTGGGACATAAAATTCACTCATCCTCAGTCCTCTAAATACTGAATGCAGTTATGCTATTTCAGTGTCGATGTTTCAAAGGGAACCGAGCTTAAGAAACTAGCCCAATAGGGAAACCAGAAAAAATTTTTGCGAATAAAAAAACTTAAAATGTCTCGAGATTATCTCATGATTCAAATGAATTCTCATTTTGTTCCGCCTTCTAAATTTCGAGAAGTATGGGAACCATCCTCTCGGCAGAAGATCAAAATTATGTTGGTATGTTTCCTTACACTTCTAGGAGTGAGTGCCATACCGTCACTAATTACTCAATGCGCAGCTTTAGTGCGACATTAAAAACACTCAACGCAACTTAAAATTTTGGAGATTACAGAGCTGTGTCCACTAATGGACCTGACCTTAAAATTCAAATGAGCTAGTAGTGGATTGGGCTGTCCACTATTAGTCATGATGACATTTTTTGGTACCAGTAGTGGACACCCATAAAAATACTATATGTTAATAAAAGATTTAAAAAACAGCACAATAAATGAATTCTGCATACTTATTTTAGTCATATGAAGGCAACAGGCAGAAGAAATCAGTTAAAAATTAAAAGAGACAAAGCAAACAAAATTTTATTTCCTTATTCAAAATGATACGAAAAAACGGCAAAATCACAAAAAGTGCAGATTGTTTTAGTTAATTTAACGTTATTCTGAAACTTATGGTCGGAATTATTTGTAGTTATAGACGTTAATAGTAGAGGACTATAACTTCCTTCCTGAACATTTCTCGAACCTTCAGAAAAGTTAAAAAGCTTATTTTCTGGGTTTAAATTTAAAAGTGTCCACTACTGGTACAGGGTCCACTACTGGTGTTTTTACCTTTTATATGTAAGATTTATCTCAGAATAATGAATGTTAGAATCTGCATTGTTTTAGGTGATGTAAAATAAGGACAGGCCCTAATAATTTTGTAAGGACAGATATGCAGTCATATTGAATATATACTATTTTAGAAACAATGCATATTTTATTAATATCAGTAATAAGTGCTTATTAGAAATGCGTAAAACAAAACATTAAGTAGATTAATGATCTAAAAAAATTACATTACAGTTTTAACTAGTATATAGTGCATAACGTAGATATTCCCTAAAGATAAAAAAAAATCACCCCTTCAAGAAAAAATAAATAAATAAAACCTTTTTATTTATAAGATTTTTTTTTTATTTTAACAAAAGTAGGTACAATTCTCTACATCTACTTTTTCAGCCTATGTAGTTTAAAGGCGCTTATGAAAAATGACAATTCCTAAATGCGGTTTTTGTTAAACCAAAATTCGCGTGGCTACAATTTGTATATATTGGAATTTGAAGTACTTTCAAGTAACACTTCAGTACCTTTTGCAGAATGTTCGAAAGTAGGATAAAAATTTCATAGTCCCATATTACGATTAAATACACGCGCACACACACACACATATATTGTTGAATTTTCTAAGATTGTTATTTCAACTCTGTAACGTAAATTCTACCAGAATCTATTAATCCGAAATCTGTTTTATTCGATAGAAATCGTTTTACTCTCTCTCTCTCTCTTTTTTTTTTTTTTTTCTTTTTCTTTTACAGTTCAAACATTATCAGACATTAAAGCTTTTTTTTTTTTTTTTTTTTTTTTTTTTTTGTAAAAAATATTTTATAATTAAATAAATAATAAATTTAATACCAACTGTTTTGTTCATTAAAACTTAAACTTTCAAAATAAATAAAGACAGAGTAGAATTGCGATTATTCGGGATAATTCAGATCCGGACAACTTCAGATAATTGTTTAAACGAATGAACTTAGAAGGGAAGAAGACATGAGTTGAATGGCTACTATAAAGGATTTTTTTAATTAACAATAAATACGTGTATTTATAATAGCTAGACGGGTGCTTAATATGCAGATACAGTTTAAAAATAAACTGAAGATAATATTATGCGCGAAACCAGGTATTGGTTTTTTAAATGATGCCACCTCTTTTTTTTTTCTCTCAAAAAGAAAAAGGAAACTTGATTATGTTGTAGCAAGGCTTTTTCTAATTACCAGAATCCTTTTCAATTTGTTCTTTTGAAGAATATATGGTTAATTTACTTTAGTGGTAAGTTTCGAACCTTTCAAATCTTAAAAGTATTTTCAATATTCCTTTTTTTCCTCTTGACAACGACAATATTTCTGACACGTTTACAAATTTATTTTCATTAGCACAATGCATCGGGCATTCACATTCAATTATCAATGAATCGAAAAATGCTGTTGTTATTCTTATTATTTTTCTGTAATTACGGAGGTCGGCGCGATAATTTTTTTCAGAACCACATTTTTTAATAGAAAAATTAGTAATAATTTGCTCTTGTATAGTCAAAAGAAAAATAAGAGGATTGTTTTATAAAAATAGTTCCTAATAAATTTTAAAAATAATAAATAAATCAGAAAAATAAAAGAACTTTAAACATAATTTAAAAAATGTTAATTAATGAAAAAATATTAAAGAATCAGAAAAAGCAAATTCAAATAAGGCTAGTAAATAATATTAAATTACTTAATAGCACGTTTAACTTAAAATTAGTTCCTTTTCCTTTTCAGTTTGAATGCTTTCTTGTTTTCTGACCAAAGTTGCCGTTGTCAGTCGATGTCACTTATTGTTACAAATGGTGCAGTTTTTTTGCAGTCACCTACCACAAGTAACATATTTAACAAAGTCTAGTCACTTGTAGAGTTTGACTTCGGAGGCAGTTCTAGACATTCAAGGCTCTCATCCTCGTTGCCTTTTTATTATCAATAAGCTACGTAATCTCTCCTGGCATGGAAATTCATACGATCAGTGTGCAATTTTTAATGTAGCAGATGCACAAATTCTCCTATTTCGGTAGCAGAAGTTGTGCAACTTTTTATTTAATAATTGTTCGCCTTAAGGGCCCTCTTCACTCACCACCTCCGGAAGCCGAAGCTTATGTTATTCTATGGGAAATTTTTCTTTACAAATAACTTATTAACTAATACATATTTTTAAGTTCTGTTTTCACATTCAGAAAATTCCCAGCTGTTAAATTGACGGACCTTTTTTAAAAAATTATTTTTTTAATTTTTTATATTTTATTTTGAAACTGCAAAATACGAATTTTCAATATGTGAAATTTTTTCACTTTGCAATTTCAAAATAAAATATTAAAAATTTAAAAATGACATTTTTAAAAAAGGTGCGTCAATTTAACAGTTGGGAATTTTCTGTATGTGAAAACAGAATTTAAAAATGTGTATTGGTTAATAAGTTATTTGTAAAGAAAATTTCCCCATAGAATAACATTGGCTCGGGCTTCCGGCGACGGTAAGTGAAGAGGGCCGTTAAGAGAGAACCGTTGGTGTTCGTAACTATAGTCTAGGTTAGCAGCTCATAAAAAATTGTTTAATTAAAAAATGTTTTGTACTACTGCTACTTTAGAGAAATTCTTAAGAAGAGTTGTGAAATTTCAAGCATTTATTTTGGAAAACAAGACAAAACAACCATGTCTTATCACAAAAGCTTGAAACAATCAGCGTGCACCAATAGGCACTCCACCGTTGCTGTCGTGCTACCTGGAGTCGCTGTGCATGCACTCTACTCCTTTCCTCCACTATCTACAGTCGGTAACAAAAGTCTCCGAACACTAGCAAAAATTCCTATATAAAAAAGGTACACTTAATACAGTTTTGTTAAATAAATCCTTGTCGAATCCTGTTTTTATACTGACTAAGAACAGGATTCGACAAGGATTTATTTAACAAAACTGTATTAAGTGCACCTTTTTTACATAGGAATTTTTGCTAGTGTTCGGAGACTTTTGTTACCGACTGTATGTGAGTAATCTCTCCGATCGCGGCATCTTTCTTAGATTTACATTATTTAATTTTTATGAGTGCCTTTTGTAAGTAATATAATTCGAAAAATCAGTTTGAATGTCAATTTTAAGAATACTTTTTGAAAAATAATTTGCGTTTAGACAAAGGGAGAAATGTTTTTTTCAATTTTTTTTCAATATGTAAAAGTATAATCTTGAATTTTATGAATACGCGACAAAAAAATTCATTTGTGTCACAAATACAGAAATAACATTTAAGAATATCCCTAAAAAATGATGAAATTTTTCAGATAAAGTTTGAGTAAGTAATATATAGTTTTTTTTTTTTTTTTTTTTTTTTTCGAGATATCTTTTTAAATTTGTATATTTATATCCGTTTATTAAAATACCCACATTTGTACTGATTTTTTCCAGTTAATCCTCTTTCATTCTTTCATTTATTAATTTAAAAACCATCTGGCAAGTTTTTTTTTTTTTTTTTTTTTTTTTTTTTTTTTTCAAGTTTGTAATTCTTTGTAGACAAATATAACTTTTAGTTAAGAAGAATCACAGAATTGCATAACTTATTGAAAAAAAAAATCTTTTATATCTTTCCTTCTAATTTTCCTCATAAGTTATGGTGGTTTCTGCTATTAAATCAGCGTGATTAAATTGACCTAAAAGAATTAAGAATAATCTGTAGCATAACTAAAAATCTGGAATTTTATAACTCATATCCATCTCGTATTTTCTGTTAGCAAAAATTATTCTACTGAAACCTTAGCATAATTGGAGCTAAAAAGAGTTAAATTTGTAAAATACTGTTTACGTATCACCAAATTTTGGGTAGCATATTGGGGAGAAATCGTATTGTAGAAACGAAATTCGAAAAAATATAAAAGCTAATAATTAGAATTTATCAGACTTGGAGTAAAATCAGAGTCAGTTATAAATGGACCTGTCAAAGGCGTACCAGGAAAAAAAGGTTGAGAAATAAAAGGCTGAAAAAATACCTATTTAATCCTAAGTTGTTTCTTTTGTACCGTGTTTTCAAACAAGTGTGATGAAAAAAAAAAAATAGATGCACAGTCCGTAACAAAAGTGTCTGAACACTAGCAAAAATTCCTATGTAAAAAATGTACACTTCATACGGTTCTGTTAAATAAATCCTTATCTAATCAGGTTCTTACACTGACTAAGATAAGGATTCGAGAAGGATTTACTTAACAAAACCGTATGAAGTGTACTTTTTCTACATAGGAATTTTTGCTAGTGTTCGGACACTTTTGTTACCGACTGTATTGTAAAAAATTTAAAGTTCTTAGAAGATGTTGTGAAGTATTGGAAATTATGCACCGTATTCGCATTATGAGATTAAAATTGGAATAAAATTTAATATAATAGAGCTTGAAGATTTGATTCAGTGTGTAAATAATTTTTATAAAAACCCCACTTATGTGAAATGTGAAAGTAAATGCTTTATACATTCATGAATCTTCAGATGAATTTAAACGAAGTTGCAAAAAAATTAGAATAAAAATACTAGTACTGGTGAAAGGGCATAAGTTTAAAAAAAGATATTACTGAGCATATTTGACAAATTTTAATAAATAAGAACATTTATAAATTTTAAAGGTCATCTTCATTTGATACGGCTTCTCTCAATTAGAAGAAAAAGGTTCCGTTTTAATGATAAATTAAAGAAACAAATTACGGAGTATTGAATGAAAGTATTTTATGCTGGATATTTAAATCTGAAAATAAAACTGTGAAATAACAGTTGTTAATAAACGTAAATTAAATTCCCTTCTTTACATTATTCTTACGAGAGTTTTTGTAATAACTAATATTAACAATAAAAAAAAAAAACTAACAATTCGTTACGTGAAAGAATCAACCTCCTGAATATTTAAACATGTAAAGACAATAATCTACAGAAAATTACACTCATCTATATCTTAAATGTTTTTCAAAAAGGTAAGTTAAAAAAGTATTAATGTACTGTCCTTTGTTACAAATAACAACAATAATTTTTGCTTAATTTGTTTAGAATGAATTATTTCTTTTTCGTTTAGAAGAAAAGTATTAAATCACACACATATAAAATAATAATAATAATAATAATAATAATAATAATTCATTATAATTTAAGCCTACCACAGATGTTCAGGTATAGGTTAAATGCTCAAAAATGTTATTGAGTGAATTATTTGTTTATTTTACAAAGAACTAAATCCGATGAATTTTATTCTTTATTATATTTAGTAATACACTTCTATTATTTTAAAATTATTGTTATTTTTGTTTGTGTTGTAGAAATAAAATAACATTGTTTGTTATTACTTTCTAATACTTCCTTAAAAATCAAACATTTTTAAGATCATTTGAAATTTTTTAACATTGCTTCAGAATAAACATGAAAAATTCCCCATTATAATTTTTACATTTAATAACAAAGTCCAGACTATTATTTGTCCTCAGTTTAGATAATATATAGCTTAAAAATTATCGTCTCATCTTTAAAACAGTTCTATAATAATGTCGTAAGAGCTTTTTATATGACGTGATTTATGTAGGAGAAGCTTTAAAGAAACTGACGTCATAGAACTTCTCAAATTGTGCTTGAGGAATGTACTGTTGAGGAGACTGCAAGCATTTTTTTCCTTCTGATTTTATGAGGCGAATAAATTTTGGGAAAAAAGCAATTTGTGGAGGAATACTTTTCTATATTTTCACTATTCAGTGTTTATGCTTCTTTGAAAGAGCTATTTTCTTGCGTCATAAAATCAAGGAATGTAAATAGATCGGCGAATTCGGAAATATATAACTCAAAGATAAAAATAGAGAATTCTATATTAGATCTATTGATACCATACGTCTTTCGATGAAAATTACTTTTAAGAGTAAAGAATATGCTTTTTTATGATTTCTATTCACTGAAAATATTTTCTTTATCACATCGAAAATCTCATTTATTCTCGTTGTCCTAACAAAATTTTTTCTTTTATTAGTTATTTTCTTTCAATATACAGATTTAGTATACTCTATTTCTTTTTATAGTAAGATCTATTTTATTAAGTTGCTATATTTGCATTACCCTTCTAGAGATTTTTCTTTTGAGAATAAAACATAACAACAACAAAAACATAATACAACATTACTAAAATATCATGCAAATCACGCTTAATCTTATATGAACAAATCGTGTTTTTTATTTCGTCCATTTTAACTCCGTTACAAAATAAAAGTAAATACTTTTAACCCTTTCAGGACCATAAGATTTCCAAGACTAAATATGCCAATACAACACAATATTTTAGCTACTGTGGGTGTAAAGTAAGAGAATATCACCAGAAAAACATAGCAGGGTGTATAGGTTTCCTATAATTTCATGGGAAATATTTTCCCTATGGACCATAAATGTAAATAAACGAAGAGTTAGGTTTATTATATCGGTATTTTATTTATTGCTTTGTAATACAAATTTATTGCTTTGTAATATAAAAATTATCAGAAAAGTAAAATAAATAGCTAGTTATGGTATTCTACGAAACAATTTCGTTTACTTGTGAAGCACAAGTGGACATTGCACATAACACATTTATTATGTGTCCTATTTTCTATACTTTTTTTTTATTATTATTATTCGTTCAGAAACACATTTGCTGCCTTTGACATACGTTTTATTTTGACATTCAGTAAAAAAAATATCGATTCAATAATAATTGAACAATCGATAACGATTTTTGTAGAAGGGAAAAATATTTCCCTTGGGCGTGAAAGGGTTAAAAGGTAAAAAAAAAAAAAAAAAAAAAAAAAAAAAAAAAAAAAGTTGAAGTAATTTTAATCAATTGGGAAAATGATGTACCTTTACTTCTAAAATGCATTTATCCACTCAATCTGTTTATATTATTTTTAAATCAGCAAAAAGTTGAGCTAGGATGTTTAAAAAGGTGTTTGGAAACTATGCGAATAATGGGGAATAAGATAATTAGCATTTCAACTAATAGATAGTAAAACTTTTAGATTTCAACTTAAGGAGAAACACAAGAATGTTGATTTAAATATATATACTAACTCTATAATAGGTATTAATGATTAGACCATTTAAATAACTCTATTGTACTTATTAAGTACTTCTAATATTTTAAAACTGCTTTATTATGTATAATATTTCAAGCCCAATATGTACATAATCGTTCTCTACACTGCAAAACATAAATCTGTAAAAGTACAGGAAAAATTTGGCAGTTGGGGTGCCAGTATTTCTCCGTCAATTATACAGTTTAAAACCGCAAAATTGTATCACTGACATATATTTTACGCAGAAATCCTGTAAATCAAACAGGTTTTTCTGTTAAAAGTACAGTTTTGTTCTGTGTATTTGACGGAGAAATACTGGCACCCGAGCTGCCAGATTTTTCCTGTACTTTTAACAGATATTTTTTACAGTGTACAGATTATTTCTAATACACTGTTAAAAATGAAATGCTCAAAAATAAGAGTAAATGGACATACTCATTTCGAAATGAATAATTTTGTTTCAAAAGGGGAATCATATGCTTATCTCATTTTTGAAACATCGCATGTTTTCAAATATCTGTTCACTTCATAATTTATTATGAATATGCTGAACTAAAAAAAATTTCTTAAATAGGATTTCTACAAAAAGAGTTCAAACACAAAATTTATTTCCTCAAATCTCCAGAACTATATTTCGTGGCGGTTTCATACTGCTTTGCGAAAGACTACATCAATGAGAATCTATATCTAGGATATTGGGATTCACGAGGGTCGATGCCAATTACATAATAAATAAATGCATTTGATTTTTAAATTTGAGTATATTTGATTCAGAGCAATTCTGAATATGTACAAACTCAAATTTGACACAATTTTACTCATTTTTGAGTGTTTTTGTTCCTTTATTGTTTTCGGTGTAGACAACATGTCAATATAACTAGCTTCTAATCTACAATCCTTGATAGGTATCTCATTGAAAAATTCAATCTTGCTTGATCACAGTCAGGAAGTCTTTTATTGTATTCAAAGTAAACTGATTTTTTATAAAAAGATTTCTGTTTATTCAACTGTTAAAAATATGAGTGACCTCAGGTAAAGGTTTGCTATTCTTAAGCAATGTGTGCAAAAGCAAAAGACACTCGCTATTTCGTACATATTCGGTCAAATATTTGTTTAATCATTAGAAAACTTTAAAAGCACGGATTAAGGAGAAAACACTTTGATGTATTTTTATTCCGAAATAATGCAAAAAGAAAGAAAAATCAAGGAAAATATTAAAAGAAACGTAAAATAGCATATTAAATTAAAGCTATGTGCAAATAATGTAAGTACTTAACAATTATCTTTCTACATCTTCTCAGTTTTAGAATTATCAAAATAAAGATTTTATTATTACTATATCGCAGTTAGCAAGGTAGAAAACTTTAAGCATTTAAAGTAATTTTTTCTTAAAGAAAAAAAAAAAATCCTGTTGATATAACTTTTAAAAAAGTGCGTCAACCAACACAAAGATTACTAATGTTAAGCGATGTGCGGAAATGTGAAAAGTAATAACTAATTCGCACATACTAGGTTAAATATTTTTATCGAATTATTAGGAAATTTTAAAAGTATTAACTAAAAATATTTTATTTTATTTTTATTTCAAAACAAACATAAAAGCAAAGAAATAAATAAAAATAAATAAAAACATAAAATATTATATAGCTTTGCGAAAGTAATATTAGTACTTAATAATGAGTTTTCTGCATTTCATTAGTTTTAAAAAACATAATCAGAAAAGTTTTATTATTTTAATTGTTAATCATGTATAACTTTAATTCATTTATTCGAAAAGAGTTCTACTGAGCTTTGACATGTTTTTACAGGAAGAAATTTCAATCTCCTAATTTAATCCTGAATCTAGTTCAAAATTCAATTTGTTAATTTAATATTTCTGGATTACATTTGCATTTGCCAGTATTTAACAAACATTAAATATTAACCGAAACAGATAATTTTCTACCGGCATTTTCAATCTGTTTAACAAATTTAGTACGGTTTACGAATGCGAATAATTACTTTGAGTGGTCTTTTCTTAAACATGTTTTTTTTTTTTTTTTTTTTTTTTTTTTAAATAGAAAAAAGTTACTAAAATTTTAAATATTGTGAATTTTTTTTCATTTAAAATAAGTATTAATTCAAAAGTAAGTTAAAAATATTAATCTAATGACACTATATTTTCTAATAATAATTTTTAAACTCCAAATTTAATTTTTTTTTTAAATCCTAATTTTAATATAATTAATAAAAGCATTTTTTATTTTCATGAAAATAACGATTTTTGAAATATATATTAGATTTTTTCATTGACATGGTTTAATTATCACAAAAAAAATTAACAATTTTAGTGATAATAAATGAAAAGTTACAAAGCGCAGAAAAATCTGTTTGATAATTTCTAAAACTTTTCTTCATTTGACTCAATCAAGTCTAAAATCTCAGGATAGAAAAAATTTTCTAATACAGTGTTTTCTTTTATTATATATATATATATATTACGAAAATATTTCACGAATGTTTTCCGAAACGTTTCTATGCAGTTTTTACGAAAATTGCTTTTGTTTATTTACAACAAATACAGTGCTACACAATGAGCAAACAGAAAAAAATATCTTGGGAAAAGATCAGGTTTTCCAAAGTCTTATTTTTTTTTCAGGGACTTTGAATTTAATAAAGATTTTGATCAATCGTAACAAAGTTAATACACTGATAATGTATTTTTTTTTTTTCTTTAAAACGGTCCTAATTTTTAATCAATTTTTAGAAAGTTTAAAACCAAAAGACTTTGATGTCTTTGGATTGGTAACTTGAATTATTTCTCATGTGGTCACGGTGTTTTATTCTAAATGTTAGGGATAGGTGATGACGGATTAGAGCTCTAGTTACGCACATCAGCTTAGCTGTTCGAACTTTTCCGTAGTTTTCACCGAAACATGCGTAAATGTGGACTAGGATCTCTTACCCCTCCCCCCCCTCTCCTTCTAGTGAGGGCAAATCCTTTCAGTGTAGATCTCTCGGGTAGACAAACGGTCTTAACACAAACACCTACACCATCTTAATAGAATCCAAACTTTTTAGTGGCCTTTTCATATGACCCATCTTGTTATGATTGATTTTATTTTGATAAATAAAACAAAATATTTTAATAAACAAGTATCATTATGCTGTCATATTTGTTCATTTTCAGTTATTAGTTTGGTAATGTTATCAGTGTAATCTTATATCATTTCTTAAGAACTATTTCCTTGCGTGCATCTTTTTGACGTTTTTCATAAGATAAAAAACCATACTTCGATCCTAATAATTCTAGTAGTTATTAATCTGGTTTTATACTTACAGTACTTATGGAATGAGTTGTTGCTATTACATTTTATCTATAAGCTTTTTTTTCCCTTGTTGTTGTTGTGGATTTTATATATATATATACATATATGTATATGTATAAAGCGTCAAAAATGAAACATTTTTATATCAACACTTGCACTTAAATTAAAAGAACACATATATTATAAAATATTTTAGATTCGTCTACATACATTATAACTTTAAATGTATTCACGGTGTTATTCTTTACTTAAATTACTATTTAAATAATTCATTTTGTTTAAAACAAGTTTCAGTAATTATTAAATTATTATTTCTTCTTAATTTCATTACTTATCTAAAGCGTTGTACAAATCAATACTAAACGCTAACTATCCGAATTTAGTACTTCATTTTACATTTTACTTATGATCCTAAGAAAAACTATTTATCTATACAAAAACTTTATCTCCCTTACATTTAAAATATATCATTTAAAAAACTGTATTTTTAAACCTATTATTAAGTCGAAGTCTCGAGTTACTTATCTTTCCACCAAAAGCATAATATTGAGAGATGCTAATTTAAGATTTACGTAGCTCAATGTGAATTATCTTTCATAAACATTGCCAAGGTTTACATTTCGAGCAAACATTTTTTGCTACCTGGAAACCACAAAAATAGAAATATCAACTAAAAATCTGCTAAAACCAGAAAAATACTTTTAAAAAAAAAACTTTTTTTATTTATTTATTTTTATTTATTTATTTATTTATTTATTTATATTTATATTTTATTATATTTTATTTATTTATTTATTTATTGATTTATTGGGATTATATAATAGCATATAAAGATTTTATATTTGAGCCACGATAATAGTTTATTATTCGCAAAACTCATTTTTAATAAAACTCTTATACTTATTCTGTTTATGAAAAATTGAATCAATCAACTAGGAAGAGAAGTATAGTATATGAATATTTTCTTAACCCTTTAACGCGTGACGTCTTCGTCACGAGGATGGAATTACTAATTTCCAACTGCAAAAATTCATCCCAGAATTCTTTAATAAATGTTTACTTTTAACCTAGTTACAAAACGTCATTTATTTTCTTTGAAATTTTTTGGTAAATTCTGGTAGGTTTCTATATAAACATAATCACCTTACCCCTCAACGGATTAAAAAGAAAAATATATCTATTCATAAAAATAAGTTTAAAATTTATTTTTTCTACTTTGTTTCTACTCTGAACAAAATATAAGAAATAATTATGCATAAATGAATAATAATTATTTTGTAGTCATTGTTTTTTGTATATCCATTACATACATTCAATTTGCCTGGGAATTAACGTATTGTCTTTGACAGAAAATCAATCAGTAGAAATGGCAGAATAAAATTACAAGCTATTCTTTTGTGAATCTGTGCACTATAATATTTAATTTTTAAGATTTTATTTATAACAGTATTATTATTATTTCATTTTTTTTTTTTTTTTTATGTAAATATTAATACAGTCGACAGCAAAATTATTCGAACGCTAGCAGTAATTCTTATATAAAAAAAAGTACATTTAATACTGTTTAGTTAAATAAATCCTTGTCAAATCGTATTCTTAGACTGACTAAGAACATTATTCGACAAGGATTTATTTAACAAAATAGCAGTAAGAGTACTTTTTTTATATAGGAATTATTGCTATCGCTCGAATAATTTTGCTGCCGAATATATAACATTTTAAAAATCGTTACTTGTAAGAACTATTTTTTAAATAGTCTAAAAAGATTTTTTTTTAAGTATCCAAACTGCATTTCTTAACATCCTGATAAAGAAAGTAGGTCATATATTCAACAAAAACATATAAATAATTTTCTCTTGTAGTTGCATTTAATGGTTGAAGCTCCATTGAAATTTGAAAATATTTTAGACAGTTAAATTTATTAAAAGCTGTTTAAGAATAAACAAAATGAATTCATTAAACTTTACTAATTAATATCTAGGTATTATAAATAAATAATTAGCAAAATGTGTATTAATTAAAGTTTAATTATAAGTCTAGCTTCTCTTTTCCTTTTATTATAAAAGTATAAATGAGTTTTAAAATTAAAACTATTGTAGATGATTAAATTGCGAGTAAAATGTAATTTGTTTAGAAATTTAAGACTACATTTATCTGAAACAAAATTAAAGTGCTGTTTCTTGCACAATATTTACTATACATAAAACAGCATAAATTGAAAAAAATGTATTTGTATGTTAACTATTCGTGAGCATTAAGTAATTAATCGTTTATAGACTATAACATTGATTTGGTACAGTCGGAAACAAAAGCCTCCGAACACTAGCAAAAATTCCTGTGTAAAAAAAGTACACTTAATACAGTTTTGTTAATTAAATCCTTGTCGAATCCTGTTTTTGGACTGACTAAGAACAGGATTCGACAAGGATTTATTTAACAAAACTGTATGAAGTTCACTTTTTTTACATAGGAATTTTTGCTAGTGTTCGGAGACTTTTGTTACCAACTGTATTAGGAACTTCAAAACTTATACAGTGCAAATATGCAAAAGACAATTTATATTTAAAACAATAAAATTATGAAAAAAAATTAATATTAACTATAAAATTTTTAAATATTTTTTAACAAGTGTACCTATTTTTTTTTTTTTTCTTTCTATATATTTTTAAATAGGGTGATATATCTTCAAATATATAAATATTACTATTTTCTCTATTGAACAAGTCGTTTTATTTTAGATTTATAAATGATACATACTCAAAATAATAAAACAGACATTTAATTTGGAAAATATTTTACTACACAAGCAAAAAAATAAAAAAAAGATTTTTTTAATATGAACATTCAGAATAATTTTAAATATTGGAATAAAAATTATTAGAATGGGATATTTTGAACCATTTTTCATAAATATATAGAGACACTATAAATATTAGCTCCTATTATTTTAATCTTTTTTTTTTTTTTTTTTTACTTCAAAAATTTCTGTAATAATTTCTTGTTCATTCTATCTTTCTTGTTTTTAAAAAGTTAATTATATACATGTTTAAAAAACTGTTAGTATTATCATATACTAAAAATATAACCACTTAAAGTAAACTGCGGCATACTTGCTGTATAAAAACTATTTCTAAATGTAAGGCGTGGACCTTTTATACATCAAAAATTTAAACATTTTTTATTATCTATTTGTTCATTAATTTCTAAATTTGTTATCTTTATTTTTGAAAAAGAAAATTCCAAAATAAAAATTAACTTCTATAGATTTCTTCTATTACTGTAAAAAATAAATAAATAAATAAAATACTTAATGGAAAGAAAATAGGCTGTTCGTTTAAAGGGGCTCTGAAAACCTTTTTTATTTTCTTTTAATAGTTTATTTTGCAACTAAAGTATTTTTACAGGAAAATACTTTTATTTTATTATTATCAGTTTTACACTTTTTCTTCTATATTTAAAGGATTTTTTTTTTTTTTTTTTTCCTGAAATTTTGTTGCTATTATTTAAAATATTGATTTTCACTCTTGGCTTATTTTATAAAGTCACAGGTTAAAACAAAACAAAAACAAACAAAGCAAACAAACAAACAAACAAATAATATTATAGTTTTAAAAAATTAAAGAACACACTTTTATAGAAATGTGAACTAAAAAAAAATATATATATATATATCTTAGTATTAAAATGCAGGGTAAGAGAAAATCGTGTGAGTGACACACCATAATATTTACATACATTTAAATCTTTAATTAAAATAATTTAGAATTAAACAAAAACCATTTTTTAAAAAATCTCCCCTGACTGGTCTCGAACGCTAGACCATTACGTTCGTAGCGCGGTGCTTTACCTCACGTCTACAGAATCAACACCGGCTCGTCAAGTATTTACTGTCAAGTGGGTGTTGACAGAATTCGCGTAGGGAACTTCGTTTTTTTACAATATAGATTTTTGTTTGTTCCCAGAGCGGTTACAAACATACATACAAACATACATACAGGTGAAGCTAATAAAAGCGTGTTAAAAAAATCTGAATCGCAAAGTTAGATACATATAATCTAATACATGTACAGATTTATTAGAAACATGCATTTTTCGATTTTATATTTTGAGGATAAGGAACGAAACAATGATGTCTGATTACACTGCTCTGCATGAAAACCGACCCTAACACCATTTTTGCAAATTCTTATGTAAAATAACCTCCTGAATCCGAATATGACGCCAATTTTGTACTATCACCCACCGTTTTTTAAGGACACTCACCTATTTCTATCACTTTTCAGTAATTTTATGGCTATAAATTTGATTTGTAGGGAGGGAAAGGATTATTTAAACTGTTAAATATCTTCTGAGGGGCTACAGAGTTTGAAAATTCCAAAACATGGATATTTGCAGCAAGGGGAAAGTTTAGGAGGGAGGAGGGGTTACCACTGAAATTATACATTGCTTATTATGTTTTATTAATCATTTATTATTATTATTATTTATACATTATACATATGTTTGTTTTTAAAAGTTAAAATAATTATTTTCCTTTCTCCAAATCAAATTAATGGCCATAAAATTACAGAATAGTGATAAAAATTGGAGAGGGGGTGGCGTCCCGATACAAAGTTGGGTGATTGGACAAAATGGGAGTCATATTCGGATTCAAGAAGTCATTTTACATAAGAATCAGCAAAAATGGTATCAGAACTCGAAAAAAAAAAATTTTTTTTTCGACTCGATTTTTTTTTCCAGCACAGTGTTATCGTCCGTCTACATTATCAGCAGGTTATATATATATATATATCAGTAAAATTCACAACAAAGCTGGAGTGCAGCAAATATTCTAATGAAAATAATAAATGTTCATTATTATTATTTAGTTTTAAAATTTACATATCATAATAGTGGAAGGGAAAAAAATTCGAATTCGGCATAATTAAAAAATAATTAATAATAAAATAGCATTTTGATAACTTCATAATGTTTTTCCATCAAAAATGTTGTGCATCAAACAGATTATAAAATTTACTTTACTAATATTTTTAGATTTAAAATCACGTGAAAATTTTAGCGCACTAAATACAATTGAAAGTAATCAACCTTATATTCGTGAATTTATCCTTAAATTCTCTCGATAGAACATATTTCATTATATATATATGTGTGTGTGTGTGTATTTTTTTTTTCTTTTTACTATTAATGATACATTATGAATTATGTATTTATGTGCATATTATCTAAAATTATTTTGCAAATCTATAGGGGAAGTGAGGCTAGTGTCCTAAATGCATGAATACGTCCTAAATGTATGGGTGAAAAAAAAAAAGGAAAGAAAATAAAAATAAAAATCTGACCTATTTACTAAAAAAGATGCTTTATTTATGTTTTTTCATAAGAATTGTGTATCAGTATCTATTTGATCTACATATGGCTTCAACTCTTTTAACATAGTATACAGCAGTTCTTCCTTTAAGAAATCTGACCAGAACAAAGTCATTAATGATATGTGTCCATACTAGCCCCATGCAACTATTTGTGTATTTTGGTATTATACTGATTAATACAAAACCAAGCAGATCAAATGTAACTATCAAAATATTTATTGAAAAAAATCATTTATGAAATACTATAATTTATTTATTTATTTATTAAATATAGAAATGAAACAACATAAACTCGTTATTAAAAAGCAAATCAGGAACTTACTTTTACAGCATAAAAAACCTTGTTTTATAAACTACTGCTAAACTAATAATTGTGTTACCATGTAACTCTTCATGGAAATAAATACCAGTGTGACCAAACTTCAAAAACACCTAAAGGAATTTTGAGTGATAAATATAGAAATAATCAAATTATTCACAGTCTTCCTTTCCACACTAGCCCCCTTCTCCCCTATAACTACTCTGTTAACACATTTTTTCTACAACCGTCCGCCCTAAAAACCACCGAAATAACTCTGAAGCTGATAATAAATTATCTTTAAAAATAGATGCATATAAACAGTAATGAAAATCGAGTAGGTATTCAATGCAGAACAGATCAATATTATTCACGTAGCTGTTTTCTCTTCATAAGTAATTAAAGTCTACACCTATGTATCCTGCTAAAATTTAACGGTATTAGGAAAGGTTGAAAACGGTCTGTGTTAGATATTGGAATTAATTTTATTTTTCTTTCTCTTTTGTTTCTTCTTGTGTGATTAAAGTATTTTTAAATGTAAATTACTTTTTTAAATTTTCTAATAATTAGAAATACGATAGAATACAACATTACAGAATTTTAGACAATACTCTGGCGCCATTTTCTTATAACGAGTGTAAATTTTAGAAATGTAGTAGGTACGAACATACTAACAATATATTAAATATTTTACAATTGTTAATTTCATTTGAAATACTCTCAGTGATTGTGAATATTTACCATCGGCTAAGCAATTATAATTTCACAGTTTTGTATATGTATTTCTTAACTATAACCATAACAATAATAATAAGTTATTGACGTAAAAAGTTATCAAAATTTGGACAATGTTTTGCATATAATGAACTTTCATTAAAATCCTCAGATAGAAATTGTGGCAAAATTATTAATTGGAATAAACATTTATCAGTATTTATTTTTCACTCAAAATATTTTATAAACTAAAATTATTATTTTCAATAGAAAGTTTTTCAATATCTTCAAACAATAGAGCTATTAAATAATTTTATACATTAATGCTCTTATACGGCTCTGTAAATATGCAAATAAGTAAATAAAATTGGTTATTCATAGAAATATTCATCAATACGCCAAACATGAAAATTCATTTAGAGAAATTTGAGTGTAAGGTTGATTTTTATACCAACTAATATTCTCACCTACACAGTGACTTTGCAATGGATATTATGTGAGAAATGCCGTGTTGGTTGTCAGTCAAGGTGGCTCAATGGTAGAGCATCCGTACGGTAAGCGGAATGCCCCGTTCTGGCATTTTTCACATAGTTGGTATAAAAATCAGCCTTACACTCCAATTTCTGTAAATGAAAAAACTAGTTTTTGCTACACTGGTTTTTAATAGGTTATACGGTTATATGTTAGGTTGTTGCATAATATATGTTGTAATTTTGGAAATTTTTAAAACATCCTTTTTGAATTTTATATTTAAATAACAAATGAAATCAAATATATGCAATTGATAAATAGTATGTATTTTAAATACATATGTATTAAACTGTCTGATTTAATCTTATAACTAGTAAGAAACAATGTTATAAAAAGCACAGGTTTTTAAATAAGTAAAGCTAGTAAACGGAAGTTTCGAAACTTCTAAAGTTTCTTCATTAGTGCTAGTGCAATAAAATTATGAAAATAAATGGTTTAAAACATGAAAGAATATGGAAATTAAAAGAAAAAAAGAAGACTAAGCACTAAAAATCTTAAACTCACTGTGCCTGCACACGAAGATACACAAGCTCACTATGCCTAGACATGCTCACTTGCCTTCTAGGCATAGCGAATATTAGAGTTCAGTTTTTAGACTTCTCGTTTTTAATTTTACAATTCTTTTTATGTTCTTAACCATTATTTTTTTAAATTGTAGTTCACTAGCATTGGTGAAGAAGCCTTAGAAGTTCCGAAACAATCGTTTGCTGGCTTTACATATTTATAAATTTCTGTTTTCCTTAACATTTTTTATCTACTTTTAATATTACTTGCGCAAAGTATTTTCCATTGATCCATCTTAAGTCTGAAAATAAGCTTAAAATTATTCAACAACTTACAACTTTAGTTTCAAAGAAATTCAAATTTCAAAGGTTTAAAATTTTCAAAATTCAAACTCGAAATTCGAAATTCAATTCAAAGAAATTCAAATTTCAAATATATATATTAATATTTTTAATTTAATCCCAAATTTATTACAGGAAAATGGCATTAAAAAGTTTTCAAATTTCTTTTATAGCAATATTAGAGTCTTGGTGATCGTGTTCGGAATTTTAAGCAGATCTCTTGACAATACTGATATAAATATTAGTAAAGTAAATTGTCACTTTATTTACAAAATTTATAATTTTTTTTATTACTGTGATGCTATAAAATACAAATTCAAATCAGGCAGTTTTTAATTAAAAACTACACTGTAAAAACTTTTGTGTAAATTGAGGCAGTTTACTTGCCACAACCATGTAGAGAAATGTTACCAGTTGTAATTGCGTAACCTTCCACTGTATGCCTCTGTTACAGAGCTATAGCTGATAATATTTCTCAGCATGGTTGAGGAAAATAAATTCCCTCAATAATGTTGTGTATTCTTACAGAAATTTTTGTACAGTGTAGCTATCACATGCATTCCTATAAAATTGAAAATTTTTAATGGTATTTTTTTAACACACATTAATTTAATGTTTTATGTCACTTTGTTGAATATATCATTCATTAAAAATTTGCCTATTATTTTCAAGATAAAGATATTTATTATTATTATTATTATTCCACTTCAATATCGTTATGACCGTTAGTAACAATGCTATTAAAGTAACATAAAAAAATGTTTTTATATTTCGATTTTATTACAATCGTAATAAATAAAATTCTGTATCAGTAGAAAACTTAAGATATGAGATAACTCTCTTGCTTTTCCAAGTAGAAATTTTACATGTGTTATTCGTAGATACGTGTAATACATGAAATATTCTCTTTGTGTTTAGATGAATTTTTAGAAATGCAATTTCAATATGCAAATAACTGCAAATCCTGTTATTTATAAATATATATATATCAGTGGATGTGTGCTATAAATTTTATTATATTAAAAAAGTTACATAAATTTAGTATCTCTGGTTTTATTTTGATGAATACTTTGAAGTAAATTTTAATTCCTATTTTATAAATAGTTTGTGTTAAGATTTCGTTTCGTTTAAGTTTTGGTGTCATTTTTATTCATTATATTATATTACACTTTTATTTATTTATTTTTTTTATTTGTGGTATTCAGGTGTAATTGCATTACTCAGCTAAGTGAAAGTAATACATGTTTTACTTTTATTATTATTATTATTTCTGTCTGTTAAATTTCTGTATTTAAAAAAAAATTACATTTATGAAAATTGTTTTATTTTTGTTAAAATATTTTATTCAAATTTGATCAACACTCTTTTTCCTACTCATATAATTAATTTTTTCTGAAAAAAAATATTCACGTAAAAATTTAATATTAAAAGAGCTAGGTTTATTATGTTCATTGAATTTTCTTCTTTTAACTGAATTATATGAATGAAAAAATGACGGTATATTTTTATGAAATAAACTAAGTTTTTACGCAGTACTTTGGTAAAAAAATAATAATAATAATAATAATAATAATAAAGTATAATTGAAATGTAATTAAAATTTAAAAATAATTGAAAAGTTTCTTCTTCCTCTATTTGGAATGTTGAAAAAAATATTCATAAGGACAATATTTCATTTTTTAAACAATTATTATTATTTGTTTCAGATTTTTATATATATAGAGAGAGAGGTAGATTTATATATATGTTTGTTTTTTAATTATACAACTTATTTTTTAACTTTTACCTATTAATTATTCGTAAACTTTTATAACTTTTTTTAAGGCTTTACAACGTACATATAATTAGTTTCTAATTTAAAAAAAATTATATATATATATATTTAAATTATATAAATTATTTACCTATTAACATTTTGTAAACTTATAAATTTTTTTTTTAAACAGTTTTACCATGTCCATATATATATATATATATATATATATATATATATATATTCAGATTCAAATTTTAAAGCAAGTTTTAAATAAATAGAATTTTTTTTTAAATAAGAAATATAAAAAATCAATGACTGAAGGGAAAAAAACGAAGTTTCTTGAAGAAATTTTGCTCATGTTCTATCTATGTCGCTTAAACTTTCTCCGTCTATGGCAAACAAATCATATTTTATTACATAGGAAATCCGTTTATAAAACTACTCACAATCTAACTTATATATATATATATATATTTAATTCTGTTTTCACATTCAAAAAAAGTCACAACCGTTAAATTTGAACTTATTTTTCCCAATTATGTATATATATATATATATATATATATATATATATATATATTTCATTTTCTCCCTATAAATTTCGAAAAATACATTTAATTCATTTTTCGTATTTAAGAGACCTTAACTACGCCCTTACGCAAATAAGCAAAAGAAAAATATATAACGTTGAGGACAGATAGAGGAGGGTATTGTTTAAAGACAAAATGGTAATCCTTTGTGACTTTTTCATTATGTAACCATATTTATTTTATGATTGCGTCAAATTTTATCACAAGCAAGATGTACCGCTATGCAGTATTATTAATCCTCTAACGTTCATTTTTTTTTCTTTTTCGCATCGAAACCAAACATTTCACATAATTCAAAAAATTTTATGAACAAATTTTAAAATATTTTTTCAACTTTTGTTTATTTTCTTCTAAGCAGTCAGCAGCACTACTCCGAAATTTAACAAATAGTGTTTCAGAAGAAGCGAAATACAGAACTCACTTAAAATTTCTTAGTAAACGCGAGTACACCTTGATGCTTTGATGATGAACTCCTGACTAGTTTTTTCACCTGATGAAGAGCCGTGCTATTATTTTGATCTCAAACAACTGCAGCGAGTTTTTGTAATATGTAATGCTTGCTTACAAAGTTATTCATTTATTAAATTAAATTTTATTTTAATTCAATCAAGTTAACAAAGAGATGTTTCAAACCAAAAATTTTCTTAAAGAGTTAACAAGCTTATACTTATTCTTTTTGCTCATTTTAACTAGGTTTTCTGAACATTCTAATTCCCTACTAACTATTTCAACTGTATAGATTTTTTAAAAGGACGCTTCCAAACGCATAACAGTTACAATATCTAAATTTCCGAATTTTATACATCAGAAGTATAACTTTGTTTGGTATATAAAATCTACATGTTTCTACATTTTAATAAAATTAAGCTTCCGTTTTTTTTTTTTTTTTTTTTAAGTTCTTATTCACTTTCATAGTACAATTAATTACAGTGGCGTAAATGTATCATAATTAAATATTTTTTAAATGTTAAAAACTTGGAACTGTAAAAATTAACTTTTTCTTACATAACACTATATTTTGTAATTAATAAATTTTATATTAGTTAGAAATTAAATAATTAGTATAAATCTTAATCACACAAGCACATTAAATAAGGAAGCATTATTACTATTATTATTATTATTATTCTAATAGAAACTAATTTAGACTTTAGTACTCAGAAATATTTTTAATTAACATACACTTTTCTGGAGAAACATTATTAGACATTTATTTATGAAACAATCTAACACTTTGAAAATTAAAGCATTTTTAAATTGTTTGTTATATTAGTATAAATTATTTTAAGTAATAAAAGTCTGGATTATAAACTAATAAATAAAACTTTACTTAATAAATAAAATTCATTAAATAAAATTAAAGTTCAGTGCTTGTATAGCAAAAGTATATTACCTTATATATCAAATATATTTGGTCTTCACAATATGTAGTACATAAATTAATTTTTAAATATTTTGGTACTTTCAAAGACAATACATTATTTCGTAAGATAAAATTTCGTAATTAATAAATATTAAATTAATTAGAGAATATTTAATTATAATGGCTACTTAGCAGACAAGTATAACTGAAATAAAGTTTCATATTATTTAATTAAAGAAGGTTTTAGGATAAATTATGTTGGATTGTTTTTAATAGTAAATATGACATTAATAGGAAAAAAAATAAATTATGGTATTTATTAAACACATAAGTATTTTAAACAAAAACCATACGTAATATTTTAATGAATTTAATAAAAAAAAAATTGTTTAATAAAGCTCTAGATTACAAAATAATGAATGAAACTTTAATTATCAGAAAACACTTTTTCACATTTTTTCCCCTCTTCTCTTCTCTTTTCTTTATTATTATTATTATTATTATTATCGTTTTTATTTATTGTTTCAATTTATGCATCCATAAGCATAAATAAAAAAAGTATTCATAATTTTAGAAGATAATATTAAAATATATCCTTACTTATTTATTTATTCATCTTTAGTTTACAATTATGAAAGAGATGCTCAGAAATAATTATAAGATTTTGCCGATAAAATGAATTCATAAATTCAACTATAGTCATGAGTTATCAAAATCACGAGTATTATTACTGAAAAAAGATTATTCGAAAAAGTGATTTCTAGTCTAAATGCGTAATATATAGAAAGAAAACCCCGTAACTGTTGTTATTTATATTATTGTTCAAAAATTATAATGTCCTATAAAAGCATATTAAAACAATGACAAAATATTGGAGGACTACTGAAATCTCATTGAAAATTAGTAAAAATAGAAGTGTGGACAGTTGTTCTATTATTTTGAAGCTTATTTCAGATTTTTCATTTTCATTAAAAAATGACATATATTTAATTTTTTTTTATATATATATATATATATATATAAATATTTTTTAAAATTTCGTAAAATTATTTTAACAAAAGTTTTTTTCATGTATAGTAAAAAATCTTAAAGAAAGTTTTATTTATTTATTTATTGCAGATTTTACAAATAATCCCCAATAATCTTTTTAAGCTTTTTTTTTTTTTTTTTTTCAACTTCCATGTGAAAATTTATTAAGAAATGTGCTCAATAATTTATTTTCAAATATTAATTAAATAAATCGTGTATCATCTAACGATTTTATATAAAAAATAAATAAACTTTGTTTAGAAAAAATATATATATAGATAGATAGATAGATAGATAGATAGATGGATAGATTAGGCTAATTAAAAACATTTTGAACCGTGAAAAATTTTCTTTTGTAATGTTGACGTAATTTAATTATTATTATTATTATTTTTTTTTTTTTTTTTCGTGATAATTCATACCTTTTCGAAAGTATTGGGCCAGTTTAGGCTAGTTCAAGCTAGTTTGATAAAAAAGGTAGAAAGAAAGAAGAGGAAAGATAGAAAAAAATATATTTTCCGATTAGTTCTTCCATTTATCTGTTCTTTTCTTTTTAAAAAATTCTACAAAGAAAGAGAAATGAAAGAATTTCCTTTCTTTCTTTAAGAATTTTTTTATTTTTTATTTTGTATAAGTTTCTTTGTAGAATTTTATTATAATCAGTTTAAATATAATCAATAGAAAATTATAAAACTGTAAACTTGTATGTTAATGTTCATCCACTCACCTTGCGTTTCAAAAATCTATGAAGATTGCATTAACAGTCTAGCCTTAGCAATATAACTCTAATGGATTCTCTCCAAACTAAAGGGCACTTGAATATATACAATAACTTTTTTAATTTTAAATATTTTCAAGAACGAAGAAGAGTTTTTCCTGCCAAAAATGTTCCGATCTTTTTCCACAGCTTTTACCCAGTCATATAGTTTATTGAAATAGTTTTTCTTTGTATAGAGTAATCAGTGATATAATTCTAATGAAGCACTTTGCTTGCAACTCTATAGTTAGCTTAGCTGTACTACGGAAAAATCAAGTGAAGCAAATGAGAAAAATGCATGAGTGTAAGGAGTTAGCACCGGTTAAAGGTATAGTCGATCAAGAGATGAATCGGAGTCCGTGTGAGTGTGTTTACGCTGCCTCGTTCAAGCAGAAAGGAGGATGGTAAGTTGAGTTTCCCCGATAAACTTTCCCTTCGAAATCTTCTTTCGAACACGCCGGCTGGAGTGATTTCGCTATCATACTCATCAACAGCCAGTGTCACAAGGAGCTGCAGAACTGCATAGTTCAGTCCGGGGAATGCATCTCGGGACCGACAAGGGGTGCAGTTCAGACTCCTTTATCCGAAAATCAGGCAAATAAGATACTCCTGAATGTCTCGCGGACTATCAGGGCACCTTCCTTCGACGTGCGCATGGGCAATGGAATGCTATCGACAGGCGGTATAATGTGGCAGGAGCGCGCTCTGCATCTTCCCGTCCGCATCACTTTAGCTGCATTTTCTCCACCCCTCAACTGGGATAGACTAGGCTACTCTGATTCGGTGACGTCATCGCCCCAGCGGTAGTGGCCCAGATCGTTCATTTTAATTCATTCGTAATTCATGAGCGATATCTGACATTTCTGGACGAGAAACTTTTTTTTTTTTTTTTTTTCTGAAAGGCGTTTTCAAACGTACACATTCATTATAAGTTTCCAATTTTTATTTCTCTGACGACAGTCGAATTTCCTTTCATTACTGAACATTTACTATTTCAGTTATATCGGTTATAGATATTTAACTATAAAGATAGGATTTATTAGTAAATTCTTTATTTAAAAATTTAAATATGAGAATAAAACCATTAAAGTTTAAAATATATATATATATATATATTTTGCGTGAATATATGATAATTGATCATTCTTATAAATTTTTATTTCAAAATATTTTGCATTGCAATTAAGAGCTAAGAAAGCGGTCGATCTGATTATTAGAATTTTAAAATTGCTTTCATTTATTTACGTTTATTTTATTTTATTTATTTATTGTCTCTGAATTTTGTTTAGTTAAATTTATATTCATTTTGAAAATATTTGAAATCGTTCTTTGAATAGTATGATTGTAAGATAAAGGAACAAATGTTTTCCAAAACTTTAAAATTTCCAATCAGTTGCCAACACAATCGTTTAAAAATAATTATTAAGTTGGGACAGTTGCTATGTTGCTATAAAAGCAGAAATAAATTTGACAGTAAGTTTCCTCCGTTACTATAGTGTTGCGTTATTCAGATGAAAAATATTTATAAAGTAAAATAAATTTGCTTTTTGCAAATTTTTAAAATCTTTCAATACATTAATTTTTTTTAACTATACATCAGAATACGAATAGTGATTCCAATTCTATTTTTTTTTATATTATTATTATTATTAATGAAGTAATAGTTTATTAAAAAAATATTTTATTTTCTTTCTTTCCTTTTGTCCCGCTCATCTATCTAGCCATTAGACGTTTTCTGTGGTTTTCCCCAAAACTCGCACAAATTTGGTCTAGAACCCCCTTAGAAAGACCCCCCTCAATGAAGAGGACCATTGTGCTGTCAACTAGCCTTAACTCCAACACCAATACCACTCTGCTTTGGTCTAAACAAAAAGATGATTTACTAAACTCCATGAAGCCCATACTGTAGACTTCCATCATTCACACAGAGAAATCAAATATCTTTGAAAGTTGTTTCATAAACTAAAAATAAAAGACACAATTAAAAAAACAGAGAGAGAAAGAAGGAAAGAAAGAAAACCAAAAAGTATTTTCTAACCTTATTATTTTACAAGTTACAGTTTTAATTTTTTTTCCTTCTTTATTATTATTATTATTATTATTATTACTCAAATGGTGAAAATTGCTTCTTCGAAGCCAATAGCAATATTTGTATTTTCCGTAATTTTCTTTCATTTTTTTTTTTTTTTTTCCTTTAATTTTGAGATGATTAATTCCTTTTTCCTAATAAAATCGTAAAAAGAAAAAAGAAAAGAAAAGAAAGAAAAATATGCATTTGAAGATTGTTTAATCTTTGTAATAAAGTTCAACAAAAATAAATAAATAAATGTATCTATCACTTCATCTATAGAAAAAAATTACTTACACTACCCCCAAAATCTTAAAAATTACTTTTGTTATTTATTTATTTAAATTAAAATATCCAAATTAAAAAACTTTTATATATAACCCTTTTTGATAAATTCTTTGCAACATTATTTCAGAAATAATATAAGCTATAAACATTTAAGTTTCTTTAATTTCCTCTCTAGTTTAATTCTATTTTGTTCTAAGAATATGTCGATTCTAATTTAAAACATTTTATTCATATTTCACATTAGTTGATTAAAACAAACTGTAAACCTTAGCGCACGCGAACATAAATCATACCTGTCATAATTATTTCTTTCAAAGAAATTTCCGTTTAAATTTGTTTCAAAATATTTCGAGTTGTAATTTAAATTTCTTCGCCAAGGAAAAATTTATTTTGTGTCATTAACATTGTTGTTCTATGATTCATTTCATTTAATGTGTTACAAATAAAAGTAAGTTTTCGCCAACTCTTTTTTTCCCAGTTATTTTGTAGATAAATGATGAATAGCATAGGTAGTTGGATTGATATTCAAAATATGACATTTTATGATATATCTGTATAAATAAATATGTAGTCAAATATTGCTTAAATACAGGGTGTTTATAAAGTCCCGGACCCATTTTGATGTTTAATAACTCATAAAATAATGAAGATATAAACAAACTTATGGCATTTATTGATGGAATAACTCATATATTTTCTTTTCAGGTTTGAATATCTTTACTTTTGTAAATATCGTCTGCACGTGTGGTTAATTCCAGATAATTTCATTTTCCAGTCTAAATATCTGTACGTCTGCTTATTAATTGCATTTTTCTCTCTTTTGTTTTTGGCAACTATTGCAATGTTATGTTTACTTTTGATGTGTTTGTTCTATGTAGTACTTTTGTATGTGATGTTTTATTCGAGCGGCAGTCGAATAACTCTATCGCAAATAATAACTCTATCGCAATATAAATATATTAGTTAACATGCTAAAAAATGATTGAAACATTTCACCACTTATAAAAATATAGCGAGTTAAGGAATTCATTATTTAAAAATTACCGAAGAATGTAAAAGGAAAAAACAATTATTTAGATAAGTTTCAAAGTTTAATGAACGTAGTTTCCTTTTCTTTACTAAACTAAATTATATAATTAATTTAATTTTTTCATATTTTTTTTCAAAGCCCTAAATTAAAATTCGGTTACATTTTGGAATTTTTTTTTTTAACTGTTATTCATTTAATGTGAAAAAATATTTTCAGATTAAAACATTTAATTATCATTGAGATCAATAGTACAGAAAGTCATAGAAAATTTATTTTCTTTCTATTCTGATCATTAGTTGTCACAATGGGATCAAATAATAGAAATCTGTATCTTATCATTTTAGTTATGTTTAAAACTATTGTATATAATGAATTTCTAGGTATCTGTTTATAGAAAGTACTAGCTAAGAACGTTGACGTTCTTTTAACAATTCCCTTTTTAATATTAACGTAATTCTAAAGCTTATATTATCTTACAATTAATATATTTTTAAAAGTAGAGAAATAAAATTTTCAAAAATTCAAATAACATAACATTGTTGCAAAGAATTAAAACCCTTTTACTGCATTTGAATTCTTGTTGCAAAAAACATAGTTTTACAGGCACAGGAGAAATAATAGCGCTCTATTTCTTTTTACAGAGGTATGTCTTGACGACAAACTTTGCGTCCAAGTACTGAATTTGACGAATTGGTGACCATTTTTGTGAAAAATGGTAGTTTAAGATTGCCAAAATCTGAAAGTTTTATTTCCATCAGAAACAGAATTTCGAGAACTTTCTCTCGCCGAATGATGTGAAATCGTTGCCAATCATCGACAAAATTATAAAAAGGGAAGATCCAGTCCCTACGGTGTTAGTATTAAAACTTTGAACTAGGTGTTTCATCCCTGAGAGACTGTGCTATATGCGCCCTCATTTGTGAACAATTAATATTTCTGCTCCGTGGTGTATGTAAGGCTGTTTGCCTTATTTTTCTCATAAGGTTAACATATGCATTGAATTGTTTAGAACTTATTGTCGAATAAAATGCATTCGTGGACTAGAACCTGTCTTCTTGATTGTGATCTACATTTCATACGAAAGAAAGTCAAAGTTTACATAACAATATATTTCTGTAAAACCTGCTGTCCTAATAAACAACTAAAAATGAAAGTGTAGCAATACTTAGATGGATATCACAGCTAACGTTGCTGCGGAACACACAGATTAGACCACTAATAAATGTGCAGTGCAGATTATTATAGCTGAATATGAGGTAAATAGATTTATGTGATTAAATTTACTCAGATGTTATAAATTCTCATAAAGTTTAATCAACCGTACTCTTTGAGTTCTGTCATAAGCACTATAGTCAGGTATCTTGTATGTTGTCTGCTTGATTATGTTATTTGAAGAATTGCTAAAACTTTCATTACAAAATTTTCTTCAATAGTGTAAATCTCTCGCTGATATTTTTATTACTTGTTCTTCAAATTTGTAGGGCTTAAAAACTTTTGTCTTCGTCATGAAGTTGACATCTGCCCTTTACAATAGTTACATGCATTTCATAAGTGCATGTGCGTGTGCATCTGCATCATGTCTGAAGAAAAAAAAAAATGATGGATATATCTAAATATATTAAATATTTGTCAATTTCTCCAGGGATTTTCAAAAAATAAGGTTTAATGTCTCAGTACATGTTTTATAATTATCAATACAGTTTTCAGAAAGGGATAACATTTGCAAATCGCTACTCAAATCGCATCAGATTATTCTCTGAAAATTTTATGTATTTCTACGAAAATGTGCTTGGAACATTCCAATTGTACTTATAATAGTATCCATATGGCATTAGGGGAGACTGGGGCACAGTGGACCTAGGGTCACAGTGAACCACCCCTATTTAAATCTCTTAATATTTAACTATTATAGTTTATATTGAGACTCATAGATGGAAGCATGGTACTACTTCTATACATCCAAAAATACCATGGTAAATGCCATGGTAGCCATTTTATACAACTTTTATGTTTTGAGCTGCTCAAAGTAATTTTTCAAGTTTGAAGTTTTTTTAATTTTATTAGGACAGAACTATTGCCTACAAGTATTGGATAGTTGTTAAGAAAAGCTATTGTTGTTTTCAAATTTATAAAAATTATTAGCATATTTATAGTCTATACAGAATTTTAATATTATTATTTGTTTTTTTTTTTTTTTGGACATGAGGCACAGTGACCACCTTCCAATGTGCCTAAAACTCCAAAAAAGCTAAAATCAGAAAAAAAGCTTTAGCAAAATGCTAAAATGCCAGAAATAGTAGAAAAAGATGAATATCAGTTTACACATTATTAAAAACACTTCGATATGTTTGATTTTCATTTGTAAATTAAACTTAAAAGTGTTTAATCAGGTCTTTAATGAGTTCTAATAAGAAGGTAATTTTTTTTTAATTTAAAATAAAAAACAAAAAAGTAATTAATACCACTGTAACCAGATCAATTCGAATGTAGTACAAGCATATATTTTAACACATTTATTGGCAGACATGAAAAATATTAAACTTTTTAGATTATTATTTTGTATTGTAAACTTTTTAAAAGTAATATGAACATCTTAGACTTATATTCTTTTTCTGGAGATATAATAATAATGTTGATTAATCTTTCATGATTTTCACTTTAAATTTATTTTTTTTCTTTTTACAGTAACTGTTATCTTCATTTAAACTTTTACTTTGTTACCATATGGTCTTGCAGAGGTTTTGAGGAAAATTGAGCGCCTCTGCACCTTCTTCTGCTTGTTGTTCATGTGTTTCTTTGTTCATTAATTCTGGTCTTCCTTCCTGATTTTTGATCTTTGTAGTGAATTATTATTATTATTATATACACACTGACGGACAAAAAAAAAAAAAAAAAAAATCCAAACAATGATAGGTTTTTTTTTTTTTTTTTTTTTTTTTTTTTTTTTCTTTCAGCAATCGCCATTTTTATTTCTTAAAAATAGGGATGAAACGTATACTTATTTTTCCGAACATCGGATATCAGTATCCTGCAAGCAAAAAAGTTCTAGGTATCTGATATCGGGTAAAATCACTATCAATTTCATCCTTATTTTTAAATGATACTTGGATTTTGAATTTATTTATGTGAATTTAATAATTTTTTTCAATCTAATAAATGTGTTAGATCATGCCAAGCTCACTTTTGAAGTTTTGAGACCTCTGTTTTATACGAATTCAATAAATGAGTTTCGAATAGTAAGCTTAAAGACTAACTTTCAATGTCAGAGTATTTATTTCCTCATCTTTTCTAATAATTAGACGTCAAAAAAGTATAGTACATTTTTCGAAAATTCTTTAATCCTTTATCTACTGACGGAACTTTAAAGTACCATTAGATTAAAAAGCGTATAAAGTATAATCAATCAAAAACTTGTCAAAGATATTTATAAGGATAAACAGTATATGCCTTAAACCCTCGATTATTTTCTAGCGGATTATTCACATTGCGGATTACCCGCTGGCCCAAGAAACGGACGTGATCAAGAGTAAATGTTTTCTCAACAAGAAACAAAACTAAATGATTTTTTTTTTTTTTTTTTTTTTTTTTTTTGAAAAGAAAAAATTGTAAATATAAAGAACTATATTGCTTTTGTTTTATTTTTCGTACAGTACAGTAAGATACCAGACATGCCAACATTTTAATTTATTTGGATGTTCCTATCCGCTTTTTTGTTCACATCACTTTTGTTGACGTGTATTTTCTTTCATATTTAATCGTAATTACATATTTGAGAAATTTACTCTACGAATAAAGTGGTGTGAAATAAAGGTGGGTATTCACAATGCTTTGGAATAAATTAAAATGTTGGAATGTTTGAGGCACTGTTTAATTTAGTTCATAAATTAGCTTACAGGTTGTACCTTGCATTGAAAAAAAAATATATACCGCCTTCATCTAGAATGAATAAATGATCATTTTCTAAATCCTTAAACTAGAAATATAGATTTCCGAGCTATGCGCATAAGGCACGCCAATAAAATGAATAGACGAAATGGTCGAGAATTTCTATTCTACACATTTCTAGATGGTGAAACAATTCTGAATATTCTGAATCTTTTCTATTACGAGAAATTCTCGCTTGATTTTCTAGAATTTGGTCATAAACCAAGATTAGAGTTGCTGAAACCCGCCTCTTGTATTCACATTTATTTGGAGATATTTTCAAATAGGTTTGTCCTCGATAATATTAAAAGCTCAAGGATTCTAACAGAGGTCTCTAGAATTCGCTTTCGGAGGGGACTAGAAAATTTTTTATAAGAAATTTATAAGGATGACATGGAACTATTTTTTCTATAGCCACAATTTAGATTCTAGATGTCAGTTAGAGAATTTTTTCTCAGTGTATTGGCGTACCTTATACGCATAACTCGGAAATCTATATTTCTTGTTTAGGGAATTAGAAAAGTACCACCTATTCGTTCTAGAGGATAGCGGTATATATATATATATATATATATATATATATATATATATATATATATTTCAGTGAAGCCTTATCGTAAATACACTTTTTCGTTTATTGTTTTCCAATCCTTTAGCATATAAAATACAAATATTTTTACTATATTGTGAATATTTTTACTATTTTTATTAACAATGCAATCGTGTTTTTGAGCTAGAATATTTTTTATTTCATTTACTCCTCATTTCCAGCCTTTCTGCGATTTGAGTTATCCGCAGAACCCGTGCCACTCAATTCTGTGGATAATCAGAAGTATACTGTAACTCATTTTAATCTGACTACATTCCACTAGAAGCTACATGTTGTCATTTCCATTTGAGAAAGAAAGTCATAACATGCTGTTGCTGTTTTTGAATAGAGTTTTTCACGGTCTTCATGTACTTTGTAATTAATCACTAAATCCTCCTTAAATACTATAATAAGGTGATACGTATAAATTTTACTGTTTATGTCTTTAAAAATTACTCTTAAGTAACTACAAAAATGATTTCAAATACATGTTTTGTCCATTCCATGCAGCAGTAAATAAATGGTTGAAAAACTCCGGATAAAAGATTTATAAACTTATTTATTGCTAGATATTGCTGCATCAGATTTAATGACAAATTTGACATTGGATTTTTTAGAAGCATTTTTTTTTTAATCGCATCTCTGTGAGTTGCAAGTGATTACATATTTCTTTCTACTTTTAGTAGATGAATATTCTTGGGTTTAACATTTGGCTTTCACATGAAAATTGGACCCACCAGCGGGCGAGCGGTTCTGCACTCAAAGCTGATAGATGGGAAGTGTCGGGTTCGATCCCAGGTCGCGCTCATCGACCTAGTCGTTCGGAGTTTTCCGTGGTTTCTCCGAAACTTGCGTAAATACGGGCTAGAACCCCTTAGAAAGATCCCCACGGAGAGAATTAACCCCATAGGCCTAGGATCCTAGCGTAGTCAATCGACCTTAAACCCTACAACCAACCAACCAACCAACCAACTTCACATGAAAATTTGCCGTGAATTTTAACAAGTTTTTTCAAAAAAATATAAGTCATTTCAAAGAAATATATGAACAATTTTTGGGTTTCAACTGTGAGGCAGTTTTGCTGTAAACAATTATTTTACAATGAAATATTTTGGTCTTCTGGCGGGACCGTGAAAAGATAATAAAATATTCTACAACGGCTTTTATTATTAGTGGTGACATGTTTTATTTTATTCTCAACAACCGATGGGTCTCTGTGATTTCTCTTCGTAGTCACATAGTTTTATAAGCCAAAATTCGTTGCACATACAGCGAATTATTTCTTTTAAAATAAAATAGTGTTAATTAACTGTGTTAATTATAAACTAAAAAAAAAAAAAAAAAAAAAGAGGATGATAATTTTTTTTGTAAGAAAAGACGGAAGCTGATTTTGGTTTTGTTTAAAAAAAAAAACACAAAATAAAAGATTCCCCTTGATTGTACATGCTCTATTAAAAAAATTTACGTTATTAAATAACACACAGCAAATAATAATAATAATAATAATAATAATAATAATAATAATAATAATCTGCTTTGTTCATAATGTTAAAAATAATTCAATTCTTTTTGAAAATGAATAAAAATAAAGTTCTTAATCAAGCAAATTGCATTTGAAAACACTTTTATTTTATGAAACAACGTGCAACAAAAATAAATAAATAAAATAAAATAAATTGAAATTTGCTTATAGTATTTGAAAAATAAAAAGTTGAATTATTTTTCGAGAATAAACATATGGCATAAAAATAAAGAAATTTGAAACTACGGTAAAACGTAGAAAGATATTATATAAAATAAAACATTTTAAATAGCAGATACTTTCGCTTCAATTGGTCACAAAACGGATTTATAACCTAACATTATTTGTAATCCATGTTTACTTTCCTTAGCTCTCATTTCTTTATTTTTGTAACATGTTTTCGATAAAGGGTATAAGTCCGGAATTACCAGCGATATCTGCAATATCGAAGTCCAAAATCCAGCATTAATATATTTATTTAGTTCATTACAGCAATCCCAATGCAGTGAGAATACATTTCATCAAAACTTTTCTGTATATATAAATATAATATCTCTACGAATTATTGGATGCGATAAGGTCGTCGATGGAGAGGGATGGTGGAAAATAAGAAAATATTCTCAAAGCTGGTACCAAAAACTTCTCTTATCATGTCAATTTAAAAAATTGATCTTTAAGCACCGTCATCATTTAAGGCTATCAAAATAATTAAAAATTTGTCATCTGAAAAAAAAAAAAAAAAAAAAAATTAGCCATTTCATCCGCTTTTTGTGTAACATACAAATTGATGGCTAACATGAAATAAATGACGATAAATAACTGAGAGTAAAAACAGGAAATTAATGACCCGTAATATTACTATATAGGTTAATTTATCACACTTTAAATACAATATCGTCAAGTGCCAGATCAGAAATTCAATGCATTTGGAAATTTTTAAAATACTTTATCTAACAATTTACTTCTAGAAAAAAAAAATTAATTTCAAAAGAAAATATTTATTTTGCTTCAAAGAATAAAAAACACATATGGAGGATAATAAATGAACTAATTTTTCATTTAATAATCAACATGTGTATCTTTAGTCTATTGAAATGAATCAATATTAAATATATTTATTTAAATCGAAAACGAGTGGAGATTAAAATTTATATATATGCGCGCGTGTGTGTGCAATATTACCTTTTTTAAAACGCACGCACGCACACACACACACATATATATTATGAAAACCTTTTCAAATTTTTCACAGGAAAAAATAAAAAATATCACATGAAGAAATAGAAGATTTAATTAAAAAGAAAAAAGATAATACAAATCCAAAAACTGAAAGAATGCAATACCCAGTACGTCGTCAAGGGTATTAGGTGAATATTGTAAGAAAAAATAGGTATATATCTGTAAATCTGTAAGCATACAGTAAACAAATTACACATTTCAATTTCCAATCCACAAAAGCAAGATGAGATCAGTTAAACACGAATTCAAGGTAATTAATCCAAAAAATTATAGGAAAATAAAATAAAACTTAGAAGATAAATGACTTACTAACAGGAAAAAGGAATATCATTTATGTGCACAATAATAGCAGTATTAATATCCGTTAGTATAACAATTTTAAAATATTACTTCAGTGAAAATAGAAATTAAAATTGTTTTTAGTCGTACCCACCATTTAATCGATAGACATTTAAAAATAGAAAGAAATAAAAACTTAACAGAAATAACGGTTTTTATATCTACTCAGTGTAATAATAAATCAAATGTTAAAACAAAGATATTAATAACTAATTCACTAGTTTACAAATTAATAATTAAAGGTATTAAATACTCTTGCAAATATATTCTATATATGCATGGCTTTAGACTTACAGATATACAAAAATTCATCTATTATTTGCATACATTATTCAGTCAACGAGCCTGAAGAAGTACTGTTTTAATGCATGCTTTTATCTTTTTTAATTAAATCTTCCATTTCTTCTTGTGATATTTTTCTTCCTGTGAAATGTTTCAAAAGAATTTTCATAGAAATGAAATTTTTTAAAAAAAGGCAGAAGGCTTGTTGCATTTACTTTGTATTAATTTACAATCTTTCTTTATCCATTAAATTTTCAGTATCTTCATTGTTGTGTTGACAACTATTCTTAAAAATCTAATCATAGTATTAAACACATAGTAATCAATCTATAAATTTCATTGTTGCTTCATTATTCTTTATCTGCTATGAAATTTTGCTTTTTTTAATCCATATGACTCCTATTCTGGTCTTGGCAGGCTGGGAGAGTGTAAACCCACAGGCAAGTCACAAGTCTTGCCGCCTGCCTCCTTTCTTCCTTTCTTAAGTTTCTTAAATTAATTTAGCATAAATTTTGGTTTAGTTTATCTTTTCCTCTTAAGATTTTGTTGCGTCGGTTTATTGTATCGTTTGTTATGCAGGCTGTTAATTAATAAATTTGGTTTCTTTAAATATGTGTATTTCATCCCCTGATGAATTTTTTCACCTTTCTGAGCTTCTCCTACATAAAGAAATTTTTCATTCTTATTGGTCTTTGTGGTTTCAGTGATCTTGTATCTGTTGCTTGGCTTCTACAACGCTTAATAAATCCTTATTATTATTATATATATATACTGCCAACCTAATCCGGCAATTTCTTAGTACCGCCCCTTTTCCTACACCACTTGGTTTTTAGAGTAATTCTCTTCAAATATAGTTACGATGAATTAAGAAAACAAATACTCTAAAATTTAAGTGGTGTAGAAAAAGGGGCGGTACTAACAATTTGCCGGATTAGGTTGGCAGCTCTGTATGTGTATATGGTAATTCACAATCCAACGTACAAACTTTTAGGGGAAGTAAGGCACATCATAAGTATTGAAAATTACTTAGGAACCCATGGCTGCATACGTCATTTTAACCCTTTAAGAACTGAGTGTTTTGGGTTAATTTTTAACAAGAAAACTTGCATATGGGCCTCGCTTTTGTAAATTGCATTTTTTAACTAAACGTTATAATATACGTAATATTAATATATGACAACTTTTTATGGAAATATTAACATCTAAAAACGCTTAGTTAAAAATGCAATATACAAAGGCAACACCGCTTCTGTAGTGATTTTTGTATAAATGCAAAAGCCACGCCTATCTGTTTTTTATTATTAAAAATTAACCAGAAGCATCCAGTTTTTAGAAGATTAAAATGACGTTTGCGGTCGTAGGTTCCTGTACAATTTTTAATTCTTATGATGTGCCTTACCGCCCTTAAAAGTTTGCATGTCGAGTTTTGAATCATCCTGTATGGGAGACTGGGGCACAGTGGACCACCCCTATTTAAATCTCTTAATATTTAACTCTTTTAGTTTATATTGAGACTCATAGATGACAGCATGGCACTACTTGTATACATCCAAAAAACCACATGGTAAATGCTAAGGTAGCCATTTTATACAACTTTTGTGTTTTGAGCTGCTCAAAGTAATTTTTCAAGTTTTGAGGGGTTTTTTTTTTTTCTTTTTTTTTTTTCTTTTTTATCAGGACAGAACTATTGACTACAAGTATTGGATAGTTGTTAAGAAAAGCTAAGCTATTGTTGTTTTAAATTTATAAAAATTATTAGCATATTTATAGTCTATATAGAATTTTAATATTATTATTTGTTTTGTTTGGACATGGGGCACAGTGGACCACCTTCCAATGTGCCTAAAACTTCAAATTATATTTAATACGTTATTTATTTTAATTGAATTTACATATACAAATATAATGTGACTCAAAATAATTAATAAAAAAAATAATAATCTTAATATTATAATAAAATAAATTTCTGAAAAGGGAAAATAGTTGAATAGTAGTATAATAGTTATGAATATCTGAATTTAATAACTATTTGAATTGTTTAATATTTAAAAAAATAAATAAAATGATTATGCGATATAATAAATAGTAGGTTATATAAATTTATTGTTGTTGTTTTTAGGAATAAAGTATAAAACATGAAAGTAGAATAATTTTAGTTAAACCTATCTCACAAATATAATGTAAAGTATTAATATCTCACAATAATTAATAAAAATGTTTGAATAGTAACATAATGTTTAATTATATATTTCATAATTTTTATAATTATATAACATTTATAAATAACTTAAAAATATATCTTATTGTTTTCAGTGATGGCACATAAAAGACGAAGGAAATCTGATATAGAATTCTTACTCTAATTTTATTTCTTATTTTTAGAAGGTTTTTAATTGAAATTGACTTTGTCATCGTGTCTTCGTGTCACGCTGGTAAACAAGGCACCTTCATTTTAAAGTAAATATAAGCTATATCGTTTGTTGCTCTTTGGCTCAGTTGGTAAGCGCGTCACGATAATTGCGCGGTGGTTGTGAGTTCGGTCCCCGGAAAGTCCAGCGTGTTAATTTTTGCAGATAATTAGTAGAAAAGGTGTCAATTGATACAAGAAAAGTTTTCGTTGCTTACACTAAGAATTTTTGAGGTTTTTTTTAAGAAGCATTTTTTTTTTTTTTTTTTTTTTTAATTTAGATATTGGAAAACACAAAACATTTTAGATATTAAAAAAGCACAAAATAAAATGATTTAAGTAAAAAATACATAAAAAAAATATTTTTAAAAGCTTTATATATATGTATATATTACTATTATATGAAATTGGATTCGTCATCGGCTTTTTGTCACGTTAAAAAACCAACACGCTTCCATTATATATATATATTTTAAAAAAAAATGAAAGCAACTCATTGTATCTCTTAATGAATCAGCTAGTTACAGCATCATGTTGATAATGCGATAGTCGTGTGTTCGGTCCTCGCCAGGCCGAGGTGTTATTTTTTGCAAATAATTAATAGAAAAAGTGTCAATTGATAAAAGAAAATATTTCGTTGTGTACACAGTATCTTAATAATTTTCAAGAGTTTTTTAAACGGCTTTTTATCTAGTTACAAAAAGCACAAAATAAAAATGTAAGTAAAAATAAATAAATAAATATTTTTTTTAGAAGCTTTTTATTGAAATTGGAATTTCTCATCGTGTCTTTGTGACACGCCAAAAAACAAGGTGCCTGCCCCTTAAAGTAAGTATAAGCAACGCGTTGCACCCCTCGTTAGCTTCGTTGGTAAGAGAAAAGGTGTCAACTGATACAAGAAAATTTTTCGTTGCTTACACTAAGAGTGTTTTGAAAAGTTTTTTTAAGAAGCTTTTTTAAGGAGCTTTTTATATGAAATTGACTTTGTCATCGTATCTTCGTGTCACGCTAGTAAACAATTAAAGTAAATATAAGCCGCGCCGTTTGTAAATCCGTGGCTGAGTTCGTTAGAGCGTGACGTTAATAAAGCGATGGTCGAGAGTTCGGTTCCCGGAAAATCCGGCGCGTTAATTTTGGAGGATAATTAGTAGAAAAGTTGTCAATTGATAAAAGAAATTATTTCGTTGGCTACACAATATCTTAAGAATTTTCGAGGAGTTTTTTTAAGATTTTTTTTTTCTTTTTTTTTTAGATATTGGAAAACACAAAATATTTTAAATATAAAAAAGCTCAAAATAAAAAGTTTCAAGTACAAAATAAATATTTTCAGAAGTTTTATATATATATATATTATTATATGAAGTTGAATTTGTCATTGCGTTTTCTGTCACGCTAAAAAACAAGACACTTCCACTTAAAAAAAAAAAAAAATACTAATAATAATCTCAGTTGATAAACGAAAATTATCCGTTGTCTACAAAATATCCTAAAAAATTTTGATTAGTTTTTTATAAGAGGCTTTTTCCTTTCTTGTAACTAAAAAGCACAAAATAAAATTTAAGTAAAAAATCATTTTTTAAAGTTAGAAGCTTTTTATTGTGAAGCCCTAAAAAGCATAAAATAAAATTTATTCTGGCAAAGACATGCTACAAAGAAATGAAAGTTTCAACACTAAGAAAATTTTAGAGAAAAAATATAGGTACTTTCCTTTTCCAAGATATGAAAAATTTTTAATGTTCAAAATATTTTAAAAAGCTTTCGAGACGTTTGAAATTTCTGGCCTAACGAATGATTATACAAAAACTAATAACTAAGAATATTGGTCTCGAAAGCTTTTTAAAATATTTTGAACATTAAAAAATTTTCATATCTTGGAAAAGGAAAGTACCTATATTTTTTCTCTAAAATTTTCTTAGTGTTGAAACTTTCATTTCTTTGTAGCATGTCTTTGCCAGAATAAATTTTATTTTATGCTTTTTAGGGCTTCACAATAAAAAGCTTCTAACTTTAAAAAATGATTTTTTACTTAAATTTTATTTTTTATTTCCTTTAAATTTTGGTAATTTTATTTCATGAAAATGTTCGAATAATGTTATTTAGACTAGAATTGCATAAGAAACTAATTTTAGGAAAAAAAGGAGTAATTTATATTAATTAAACATGAACAACAGAGGTTGGTCCACTGTACCCCGGTTTGTGGACTACTGTGCCCCGGTGATGGGGCATAGTGGTCCACTTTGTGAGTGCACACAATTTATTTTTTCATTCGTAATGTATTAGAAGTATTGTTATAAAAAAATTAGGACATGTCAAGAAACATTTAAAGAATGTTTACTATTTTTTTCAGGCACCTTCCTTTTTTACTTTTGGTGAAAAAAAAATTAAAAGTATAAAAGTGGTCCAGTGTGCCCCAGTCTCCCCTATACAATATATATATATATATATAGAGAGAGAGAGAGAACATTTTTTAAACGCATTTTCGATTTAAACTATTTTGCATAGTGTCTGAGAGAACTTTATCGTACATACTTAACTTGTTTTAAATAAATAATTTAGCGAATATCTTTGAGTTAGATACAGCATCAAAGTTTTAAGTATAATACTGTTTATTATTACTGAACAATAAAATTTTAAAGTTTGATAAGTGTTTAATAAGTGTTAAAATTGTTATTTGTCTATTAGAACATGAGACAAGCATTTCAAATTTCGCAAAATATTTTGAAAGTTTTAATGTATTTTTGATAAAATTCTACTTTTTTTTTTTTATATTATTTATTTACTTTTTAGGAAACGAACCATTTTTAATTTATATGTTGGAAAATAAGAGATATATGGCTTTTGGCAATAGAAGTCGAAGATTTTTTTTTATATAGAGAATCAAATTTAATATCTTAAGACATATATGTGGCATTTTTTAAAACAATATTTTTTTTTTCTAATACGGCAAATGTCTCACATTCGAACAATTATCAGCGATCCTATACAGATTCTATTTTAGATCCTCTCATTAAAACATTTTAGATAATGGGATTTTGTTTTATTATTATCAACTCTATTATACGCACATGGACACCACGAAGATTTTTTTTTTTTTTTGTCTGGAATTTTAAAAACCTTAGAAAGCTTTAAAATTTCGTTATTCCTATTACAAAAAGAAAAGATCTATATTTTAACTGTAAAATCATATTAACATGAAATACTTCATAAATATTATTTTCAAAAATGTATACATATTTTTTTTTCATTTAATTTCTTTTTAAAGATTTTAACAGTGCACACTTTATAATGTGTCCATTTTTAAAGCATCATTATGTAACATCCCTTATATGTCGAGTAAAACAAACGTATTATTTTTTATTTTATTATTCTTTTAAATACAAATTAAAAACAAAATAATCGATCGCTCTTAAAATATTCAACAGCATGATACTTCTGCCGTAACATATGATATTAAAATAAATGATATACTTTTAATAAGTTAGAAATAATTTAGGCCAAAATTTTATTCATTGTAGATCACTTATTTTCATTCTGTGTGGGATTTAAATTTGCTAATTGTGTAAAGAAATTATATAAAATATACCTTCCATTACAAAGAATATACAAACACCATATGGATTTCTTTAATTAACAAATTGGAGCTTTTATTCTTGCTTCAATTTATTCTAAAAGCCTTGTTTAAGATAAAGCTGATACTTAAAATAAACTACACATTTAGCTTACACGCATCAGTTAATCGATGCAGAATTTTTGCTTTCACTCCTGTTGAGAATTTTTAAATATTTATTTAAAATGAAATTTTGTTTTTAAACATTGCAAATATTTCCTTTTATTTCTATACATAAATTATGTTATTAACGCATAAGTTTTTTAAGAACTTATGGTTTTATAGTTGTTGATTTTATCCAAATGTAATAAGGTAAACAATATTTGTCTTTGTAATTAATTAAAAATATTGTATTTATTCATTGTATGCATTTATATAGATGTGGTGTTAATATATCTATCATGCATACCTTTGCAAATATATCCCAATTTTTGTTTATATAAATGAGTAAAATGTGCAATATGTATGTCGCTTTTTATAATTTCAAAAAAGGCATTTATTTGCCTTCGGCAAGTTTTTGCAATATGATCAGGAAAAGAAGTGTTATTTGATAGTATTATACGATGCGAAATTAAGTTATTGAAAAACTTTTCCCTTTTTTTTTTTTTTTTTCTTTTTTTTTTTTTCAAGAAAACCTTAATAATTTGGCAAAAGTATTTATGATATAAAAACAATCATTAATGCTGCAGTGATTCTGTATAACATAAATTAATTGCTTTCATATATATATATATATATATTCAAACAAGTTTTTCTTGAATTTTAATACTCTTAAACAAATTATTCTTATCAAACTTTTAATTTGTTAATCAGCATCTAAATCATAACATATTTCTTAACTTCAGCATTTCAAAAACATTTATTTTTTTGTGATAAGCGAAATTTAATCATCAAATGCTCACAAAACTTTTTTGGCAGCTACAAAGTAGCCATGTTTGTAATCCTCTTATTTAAAATGAAATCATAACATAAATAAGAGGTCATAAGTGTTTAAGCATTTATGGATTCTCTTTAACGTTGGTTTCCATATGTTGTTTAATCATGATTGCATAACGTGAGGAATCGTAAAGTGTAAGAATTGCGCCAAATTAAGTATTTAAAAAAGTTTCTACTGCAGATGTTTACATTTAATCTATGTTTAAAATTCAATACAGTCACCATACGTACTATTTCTAATGATTTTTTTTCCTTAAAAAAACAAATTTTTGAAATATCGTAATTCATTTTAAATCTAAATGTTTTTGAAAATATTACTTAGAAATAAATTTGATTCCTTTCATGTAGGAACTCTTTATCTTTTTCATAACTGAATTAGTGCATCCCTTTGTTTTATTACTATGTAAAATAAGGTAAGCATCTTCTATTTGTACGACTTTTATCCTTTTATGCTCTACAAGGAATAAAGACCACAGCTGAAAATTCTCAGAGAAATACATCTTTTTTAATATCTATATCGGTTGACAGATTAATTGAAATGTGTCACTTTTATTGTGCGGTTTTCATTGCGTTTTCTGTACTATTTTCATTGCGATATACATTTTTTAGCTAAAGTAAATTGTAAATTTCTATGTCTAGTGTATGAAATTTTAAACCATATGCAGGGCTGCAGAAAAGTGTCAGATATATTATTATTTAGTGAAGGTAATTTCTGAAACGCATTTTTAATTGTATATTGCGTTTTCAACTGAACTACATCTGAAAGCCCTGTAAAATATTGATAAGGACGGTAACTGTTTATGAGCGGGTTTTTTCCTGAAGTACGTTTAGAAAATGCATTAATATATATATCATAATGTGATGCGTGTATGATTAATATTACAAAAGTGCCCTAATTAAAAAAAACAAAAACACTTTATAATTTATAGGTATCTATTTTATATGCGTCATATTTATCTTAGCAGTACTAAACAGTACTTTTATCTGAACGTAATTTCATAGATATTTACATATAATGAGCGTAACACTAATCTAGAAATTAGTTTGGATATTTTGCAACAAAATTAGATTAACTTCAGTGCTATCTCTTAATTTAACTCAGAATTTCCACAAAATATTTATTGGAGAATTTTCTGAAATCTATCGTGTACGATACGTTTGATGGATGGTTGGTTGGGTTTTACGTCGCACTAGTGCTGCGCAGATGGGCAATTGGCGACGGTCTGGGACACACCCCTAGAGGTGGTCCGGAGACATGCCATCACAATTTTGATGGCTCTCCCGCTTTGGTGACCCCCAGAGGTATAATATTTGATGGGAACATGGAGGACATTGTGGCCACGACAGATTTTACGTGCACCAGCCACCATTAGTGTACACGACGGTCTTTGGCCGGCTCGAGTACCGAACCCGCAATCTTCCAATTACGAGGCCGGCGCTCTACCGACTGGGCTACCGCGGCCCTACGATACGTTCAAAGCAAGACGAAACGTATTAGACGTATTAGACTATCTATCATAGATCATACGTTTTATGGTGACATTGAAAATATCAGCGACACAAAGTAATTATTTTAGAATAAGACTGTTTCATACCGAATTGTTTGCATTTTCAAACACTGAGTTATTATTTTCTATAATTATTTTTGAGCATTTACTATATTTCACTTTTTTTTGCAAATCTAATTGCGTGGAATGTGATCAGTACGTTTGGATACGTTTTCAGATCGATCAATATTCGCTGAATGAAGCCAGCTGTTTCAACTGAGTGATATGTTCTTTTGCATTTCTTCTATACCAGACGTAAATGTGAAGAGTTCGCGATGTTAGAGAGTGTTAACTAAGTACGACGCATAATATTTGGTTATCGTTAAACAAATATCATAAACTTTAGTTTAGTCAAATATTTTAAGCACAATATTAATCTATTTATTTATTTTTTTTTTTTAATATAAATTAATACTTTCTTAATCTTTACTAGTCTCATTTAAAGCTAGGCTATTGTATATAAATTTCTCCAATTCGGTTTTAATTATTTTTTAATATGAATCTCCTCAATTTTACCTTGTATCGTTAAAATTAAAATTTTATATATAAGTTCTTCTAATTAAGCTTTCATTAGTATTACTTGTTATTTATTTATTACTATTGTTATGGAATACACATTATACCTTTTACTGTCATTATTATCGAAAGGACTTCTATATTTGTTTTGAGAAAATTTCATATAATAAAGACCACTTCAGTTGTGAGCAACAAAAGTATTTACGTACTAAGTGCATTTGTTGTATCACACATAAATAAACAGAAAATGAAAAACAAACGAAAAATATAAAAATATTTAGAAAATAAACAAATATATTTGATAGTTGACTACGATATTCATATTAAAAAACATGAAAAAACATTTGTGGATGCCAGAAAAGTGTTTGAGCGCTAACAATCTTGATATATTAAAATATATATAGTATGTAAATATATATTATATAGTCTTAAAAAATATTGTAAATATTTAAAAAGTAAAACATTTGCAGTATATTCAGTAGAATTGTCTTTTGCTTCAGTTACAAATTGTAAACTATTGGCCATTGATTCGATCAGTTTGTGACATATTTCGCTGCTGATTTTTTGTTATTCTTCTCTACACTGTAAAAAAAAAACCTATTACCAGCTGCAATCTGTGATTTATTTTATCCAATCACAGAGAATTTCTTACAAGAAATTCTCTGTGATTGGATAAAATAAATCACAGATTGCAGCTGGTAATAGGTTTTTTTTTACAGTGTAAGATCAGCTTTCTTAGTTTTTTTTTTTTTACTTGTACGTCACAAGTTGCCACAAATTTTCAGTGATATTGAAGTGTGGTGATTGTAGTGTCGTTTACAATCGACTTTTTGCATTATACAGCAACGTATATTACATTTTCTTGTTGAAAATGATATTAAATAGCAATATTCAATTTCAAAAACTAATAAATAAATTATCTCTTAATGTACAAATATATTGTTTAGAACTCATATTGTCTTTCATAAAAGTCATTTTATCAACTCCCGTAAAAGGGAAGCACATCCCAAATCGTTGTATGCCTACCGACATGTTTTATAGTTGTTTAAAGTTTTTTATTTGAAGGGATTTCTTCACGCAGCTTTCTTCCTATTTGAGCCGAAGAAATTAAAGTTACTTTCAACGGGAAAAATAAGATTTTTTTTTTTTTTTTAACTATGTGGTTTGCTGATACAAGCTTTTATGAAATGAAGTCTTTTCACCCTATTTGTTTCACTGAGATTTTTTTTTAAGGCGCTCTTTCGCAAATATTTGCAACGTGAAGGATATTTCTAAACGTTTGGGGGATGTAATTATTGATTCCGAATTTAAAGTGCCGTCTACAGCCAATTCTTGAACGCCGAGAAAAGGGTTGGTTGGTTGGTTGAGTTTAACATTGAACTAGTACTGCACTATGGGTAATTGGTGACGTTGAGAAAAGTTTTTTTTGTAGATTGCTTTACGATGGCCCTCCTTTTCTTCGCATTTACAACTGGCTTAGACGCCCAGTCAGTGTATTTTTGTTTGTTATTGTGCCAGTCTTTTTCTCTTCTTTGTTATATAAAAACACCAGAAAAGTTTGAATTTAATTGTTTACCTAGTCTCGCTCTAGCTTAATTCAGAATCGTGAAGAGTTATAACTTTCTCTTAGATTGTTACAGAAAGCTCACAAATTTTCGGCCTGTGGCAACAAACACTGTCACAATTCCCCTTTCAGTTATCATATTACAGAATTTAAAAGTGGGAAACTAATGTAGTGCGAGATTGATGTACTAAATATTTGTGTAATACTCATGTTCAATTGTTTTTTAAACTGTGTGTAAATACATTTTTAGCAAGAGAAAATGTTTTATATTTTAAATTCGTATTATTAGTTTTTAAAGTAAAGGTGTAATTATTTCTGTTTGTTTATTATTTAAATAAAATAAGAATTAAAAAAATTTTGTCATATTTGCTTTGCTTTCTAGGGTAACTTATGCAAAAAATGAGTGTGTGCAATTATGTATATGCAGTCGAACCTCGTTAACGTGAATTACTTTTAACATGAAATGTTTCCACAATCCCCATCAAAATGAAGATTAGTTTCTGAGTTACTGATAGCATGAAGTACGGATAACATGAACAAAAGTTTTATTCCCCTTGAAATTCACGTTAACGAGGTTTGACTGTATATAATTTTCTTTTTTCCTTTTTTCTTTATTTATTTGTTCACTGTATATACTCAGATAAGGTTATAGTGGTACAAAAATATACGCCACGGGGATCGATGGTACACACACTGATAAACTTTCACAGCTTGCGCAACCTAATACGCATACTGTTAAAAACTACAAATGTTTATTAAATACTTTGATTTAAAAGGTGGTATTTAAAATAATGACTGTACGCCAATGCTTGCTAACGTTTTCTTTTTTGCATATATCCACATGCGAAAGACCAAACCCAAAGTCTGTATTTATCTAGAAATATTTTAACACTGTTGGTAATTTCAAACACATTACGCTCCAACATTTATTTTTTTTTTAATTCAAAATTGCTTATATTTTTATTTGAATAATGTATTAATCATGTCTAATTTTATTATACTTTTCACTATTTTTTTAGTGTTTATATAAGTTTCACTACAAAGGGTTTTATTATTATTATTATTATTATTATTATTGTTACCTCGATTGTTCATTTGACACTTTGCTCGTGGACACACAACTGATTTCAGATACGTGTGCTTTTCCATCTGACCTAAACAAGAAATTTATTACATAACATTTTTAATAATATTCAACACGAAGATCTCTGAAATAAATATTTTAAAATTTTTAGGAAAATTGATTCAAAAAAGCAACAAATATTGTCAGTTTGATAAAAATGTTCTTTTTATTAGACACTAATTAAAATTGGTTACTATTTTATTAGATATTGCGTTATCACTGCATTTTTCCATAGGAAAAAGGGGGAGAAAATTAAAAAATGTAGAATAAAGCCTGGTTAATAAATAAATAAATAAATAAATAACCGCACAACCACAAGTGCGAAAAAAAAAAAAGAAAGAAAGAAAGAAAATTGGAATCTCCGACGGTTAGCTAACTCTTGTTTATTATGTGCGTAACACCACAGATCAGCAGAAAAGAAAAATACATTCAATCACAAGTATGAAAAAACTAGAAAATTAACTGATACCGATCTAAATATGCGCGAAAAATAATCAAATTAAAGACACTGGAGAGCAGAAAGGGTAGGTAAAGGGGCTCTGTAATCAATCGGCAGGGCTAGTTTACCCCAGTTCTCTCTCTAAATGCTCCTTTACACTTATAATGTATTTACACTATCTTTCATACTTTATAATAAAATTATACTCTATAACAAAAAAAACGACGCACCAAGAAAGAGTAATGCAAACTAGACACAAATTGACAAACATACAGGTTTCGATGGAAAATGCAAAATATTAAAGTTTGGCTGTTATCAAATAAGCATGCGATGCTGCAGCGCATCTTAACTGCGCAACTGCCAGAATATTAAAAATGAGAAATTTTGATTGCAGGTCATAAATTCTCTGAGAATTTTATTCCGTCTACTCAGAAAGACAGTAACTATGCCTCACATACCCCGGCGCAAACAACATCCGCAGATGTCAGCATTTGAGTGTGGTGTGTAGTTGGGCTCAAAGAAGCCGGTTGTGAATCTGCGGATTTTTTGACAATTGGATAGGAACGGTTCCACTATTAGATGATATTGACAGGAATGGGTGAAGCATGGCCGAACACAGCGTCAGGGAGGAAGTGGTCGGCCTAAAGAGAGGACAAAAAGTGAGAACCAGTCAATCTGCAAAGCGCCAGTTCTTCATTATCGTCGATCTTACGTGCAACTGGTACTTCAGTGACTTTAAAGACCCTTAATAGGCGGTTCAGTGAAATGGTATTGAGCTCAGTCCCCGGATCTCACTTCCACTGAGGACGTTTGGAGCATCATAAAAAAGGTCCTACAACCAGCTCCGGATTTTGTCAATCTAACGCACTAATGAGACAGAATTTGGCACGATACTTCACAGAAGCACATTTGCCAACTCTATCAATTAATACCAAGCCGAATAACTGCGTACATAAGAGCCAGAAATGGATCAACGTGTCATTGACTTGTTTACTTTGTGAGGCCTTTTCTCTTGATTCAATCATTCAAATTTTCTGAAACTGTAATCAATTGTTTTTCTACGCATGTACATCACATCTACTAATTTTTATGACTTTAAAGACCCTTAATAGGCGGTTCAGTGAAATGGTATTGAGCTCAGTCCCCGGATCTCACTTCCACTGAGGACGTTTGGAGCATCATAAAAAAGGTCCTACAACCAGCTTCGGATTTTGTCAATCTAACGCACTAATGAGACAGAATTTGGCACGATACTTCACAGAAGCACATTTGCCAACTCTATCAATTAATACCAAGCCGAATATCTGCGTACATAAGAGCCAGAAATAGATCAACGTGTCATTGACTTGTTTACTTTGTGAGGCCTTTTCTCTTGATTCAATCATTCAAATTTTCTGAAACTGTAATCAATTGTTTTTCTACGCATGTACATCACATCTACTAATTTTTATCCCATTCGGACAAAAAATTGCTCCTTCTTGGTTCGTCGTTTTTTGGACTCCTTCTTGGTGCGCCGATGTTTTTGTTATAGAGTGTATTACTAACAGAAATTTCGACAAAGTCGCTTTTTTCGTTTCTCTTACCCATATACATGGTAGAGAAAGTATTGATTTGGGGTAAAATTTTCGAAAGTGAGTTTTTGTTATATTTACACGATTTGAGGTCTCCTAAATCTGAAAGTCATGTTTTTAGCAGTTGGTCTGTGTGTCTGTCTAAGTGTGTCTGTCTGTCATCAGCATATCTCAAGAACAAATAGCAGCAGAAAGTCTAAACTCAGTATTCTAAATGTGTATCACACAGGAATGCTACACTAAACTTTTCGTTCAGATCAAGGAAATGGTTCGTGTACAGGGCCATCAAGTGCATTACGTCTATGGAAGAAATTGTGGGTAAGTACAGTTTAACATCTATAGGCTGCCTTAAAGAAAACGGAATGGACAATTATATATATATATATATGTGTGTGTGTGTGTACATATATATATATATATATATATATGTATATGTATGCATAAAAGCATATTTTGTGTAGATTGTGATATCGAAATCATTCATCATTCGTTTACAGGGCAGCACAAAGTATTTGGATATGTTGGGGTTATACTTAGAAATTGCTGGAATTGTATTTCATTTTGTGTTAGATATTTTTCTTATAAGACTAAATTTAAGTACACAATAATGTTTATGGTGCATATTGTTTATAGACAATATACAGGGTCACCCGATATTGTGAAAAACATTCATTTCTATTGAATGTAATTGATGGAAGTGTTTTAGAACTTTTCACTATGTCAATAAACGCTGCTCAGGAAGGAAAATTAATTTTTCGTACCCATACTATTATATACAAAGTGTTTTTTGAAGTTCTATTTTCAACTCTAGTTTTTTATATAATATCACGATTTGAGGTGCCCTGATTATGAAAGTCCTCTTTTCAGTGGATGATCTGTACGTATATCTGTTATTAGCATAACCTAAAAAGCAAATAACTGCAGGAAATTCAAATTAGCTATTTTGGAGTGCGAGTTAGGTTTCCAAATGAAAAATTTGATCAGAATTGGCAAGATTGAATGCCTTGATTTCTATATATATATATATATATATAAATGTAGGCACTATAATTGAACGAAGGATTAGGGGGAGGCGGCAGTCCCCCTCATACAGAATTACATGTCAAATAAAACTATTCTTAAAACTATTTTAGTTTATTTTTAATTTACATTGAACTTTATTATCTTACTTTATTAAGACTTATTATGCAATCTATCTTTATAGTATTGAAATGCACAAAGAGAAAGTCGTGTGAGGGGCACACCAGATTATTTTCTTATGGAGATACATTATTTAGCAATATAGAGTGCAATATAGAATTCCTGAAATTTTTATCAATATCGATTTTATAAATTCATATATGTATTTGAGAAATTAAAGTCGAGTCAAGATTTTCAAAACACTTTGTTTTGATCTCTTTGTGCATGTGTATGTAATTTGACGTAATGATTGTCTGTGATGAGTAAATGTAATGTACAATCTTACTATCCGTAATTTTTATCTTCTAGTATTATCAATATATCCTCATTTTATCTCTTTCTCTATTTTACTGCGACATCGCAGCCACCTACGCCCTTAATGAGTCGTATAACTATATTTTCTTCCTAATATATATATATATATTATTGATTATTTTTAACTCTTCAATTACGCTTCTAGGAATTAAAGAAAGATAAAATCGATAGACAGAAGAGAAAATCATACGAGAATTTATGGTTTTATGCTGAATAGATGATAAACTATTTAGGAATTAAAAAAAGATCATAACAAAAAAATTCATCATATAATGATCATAATAGACCTTTTGAAGGTTATTAAATTGAAAAATGAAATTAGGCATTCTGAGAGGGTTATAAGCTATTGTTCTCTTCCCTTCCCTATTGTTATAGTAAATTGGATTTCCGAATTGAAGAATAAACAATACAAATTCAGACAATTAGCAGAATGTTTACAAAATAAAATGAAATTTTTCATTGACATAATCTTTATTATTATTATTATTATTATTATTATTATTATTTCTTTTATTTTAGCAAATTGGTTGCATATTAACTTCATCTATCTTTTATTTAATAGTTTTTTTTTTTTTTTTCAAATAATTTTACTCTTTTTAAAGTTTAATCTAGACAGTAATATCATTTGACGTTTCAATGGTAACAGTCACTTTTATCTGAGGAATAATCATCTAAATTATATCGATACTACAGTGCCTCATATTGTTTTTAATTATATTCATTTTATTGTTATAAATTTGCATTGTTATTATTGTTGTTATGTGTTACGCAATTTATTATATATATATATATATATATATATACTAGCTGACCCGACAAACGTTGTTTTGTCATATAAATTATTTCTAGAGAATATTTTGCTAGGAAAAAAAAAAAAAAAACTAACTTATTGTAAGTGCGTAAGGATGTGGTATATAAGTGAAACAGGTATGGAGCGCTGTGAACGGTGACTGTGAATTCCGATTATAACGTAAAAGACATAATTACCGAAATTTTCGCTACTTGCTTCTTGCTACTTGCTACTTGGTACTTTCTACTTGCTACTTGTTATTTAAAACCTCCGCTGAATGTCGAACAGCACAAAATTTTATTTCATACGGCAAATATTTCAATTTATGAGAGAATCTCTGATAGCAACGAATTCCGTCTTTTTTGAATAAGCTGTAAAAATCTGGACCGATTTGATGAAAATTTTTATCAAAAAGTTATTACAATATCTAACATCATTACATGTACATTTATCACAATTCAATCAATCGATGCATGTGAGTATGTGTATAGTATGAGCGAAGTGAAATGTAGAGTTCGTATTAAATAAAAACTTAAACTCAAAGGTGAAAAAGTTGAAACTCAATTTTTTTTATAACAGGTATATTTTTTTAATCTACAAAAACGTATGCCATTAGATGTACAATCGTAATGCCATTGGATGTACAATATTTTTGGTTAATCCTTGAAGAGTATACACAAACAAATTCGAAGGTTTTCCAACCCTGGAACACGCAACATATAATTGGCCGTGAGAAAAGCACGGATTTTCTATATCTAAGCCACAAATTGGGACCCCTTTGGTGACTTTAAATATTTTAAGCTATTTTTGAGATGAATTGAAATGGCTATCTCAATTGTGGAACTAAAGATCTTGGCGAGAAGCGTCCGAGCTACTTCGGTGCCAAATTTCAAATTTTGCCAAAGGGATCCGATACTAAAGGTGTTCCATACAAAAAATAAATAAATAAAATATCAGTGACATACACACGCACAAAAGTATGGGACCCCATTGGTGACTTTAAATATTTTAAGCCATTTTTGCGATGAATTGAAATGGCTATCTCAATTGTGGAACTAAAGATCTTGGCGAGAAGCGTCCGAGCTACTTCGGTGCCAAATTTCAAATTTTGCCAAAGGGATCCGATACTAAAAGTATTCCATACAAAAAATAAATAAATAAAATATAATAAATTAGCTACACAAATAAATTTGTAGGTTAGGGTGCTTGTTAATCAACGCGCGTGTAAATTTGATTGAAAATTACATAAAATACTCACTCCAATTCCGCACTAAATTTGCAAAATGTATAGTTTTTTATGCACACTTCAAAACTCTTAAAACACCAATTACATCTTGATGTAATATTTCAATTAGGACACAATTTTTTGTTTAACAATAATAACACGAAGTTACAAAATATTTTCCTGAATTTGATCGCAGCACCAACTGTCGGGACAAACTGGAATTACAATAGAATATTCGCAAGCGAAGTGTGACGTCACTGACCGTCAGTGGACGCAAGAAAAAGATTTCCTATGTTAATCTCCCATTGGATTTTTTATAAAAAATTATTAAAAATCGAGGAAAATTATTTCTCGGTTTTAATCCCCGTATTTGGGTATAGATATGTATTAGTTATCGTATGCATGTGTTAGATTGAGTTATTTTGCTCTCAAATTGACAAAATTTTAATTTTAAATTTCAAAACTCTGTCTTCCTTGGCGTTTTTTATATTTGGCGATCAAAAACGTAATACGAAAATATACATGCCAGATGTATATTTTCGTAATATGTATTGTACGAAATTGTTTCATATTATTCATTACTCTCTTAATATAAGTTGTTGAAATAACCATTATTTTTGAATGAAATTAAATATGTTCGCCAGATGATATGGCGTTTTTCTTTTTTTTTTTTTTTTTTTTTACGCCAAGGATGACAGAGTTTTGAGATTAAAAATTCAAATTTTATCAATTGTACAGCAATAACAACTCAATCTAACGCATGCACATGATAACTAATACATATCTATACCCAAATATGGGGATTAAAATCGGGAAATAATTTTCCTCGATATTTAGTAATTTTTTACAAAAAATCCAATGGGCGATTAACATAGGAAATATTTTTCTTGCATCCACGGACGGCCAGCGACGTCATTACTTCGCTTGCGTATTATTGAATATTCGATACTACGATCGTAGCGCAGTCTGCCGGATCCAATGTGAAACATTCCAAAATCAACAACAATTTATAAGTGATAAATTAATTAAATAAACAATTTAAATTGGACTGAATTGTAAATCTAAACTATTCTCGAATCCACCTGAAGACACACAAAAAATTTCATTAAACTCGGTCCAGCCGTTGAGGAGGAGTTCAGTGACATACACACGCACAAAAGAAATATATATATAAAGATAAATACAAAGCCACAGCTTTAGTATAGACCTCCCCCCTTGTCGATTTTAAATATTTTTGGCCATTTTTGCGATGAATTAACATGGCTATCTCAATTGCGTAACTGACGATCAGAGCCCGACTTAGACTACCTGGAGCCCCGGGGCAAGCCTATTCTGGGGGCCCCCCTTACAGTGGCATAAGAGCTCTTTAGGTTGCAGAATTTCTGCAAACACCTGTAGGGGAGGCCCTTCCAGAAGGGGGGCCCAGGGCATTTGCCCCGTATGTCCTGCCGTTAGTCAGGGCCTGCTGACGATCTTAGTGAGAAACGTCCGTACTACTTCGGTGCCAAATTTCAAAATTTTCCAAACTAAAGCTGTTCCATAAAAAAAAAAAAAAAAAAAAAAAAAAGAAAGAAAGAAAGAAAGAAAAACTGTTTTATGATATATACAAAATAAAAATAAAAAATTCTAATAAATTCGAAATTCTTACTATTTATAATTAAGGTGAAAACATAAAAGAACCTTTATGAGTTACATATAAAGTATCAATTAAAACGAAAAATTTTCTTTTACTGTAGAAAAGAAAAGTACTACTAAATTAAATAAAAATTTTAAGCTAACACCATAGAATAATAATAAAGGCTAATACCAAGTATCTCTATGAAAATATTTACTTACACGCGAATATTTTCAAAGTATATTATTTTTTTTTTCTAATTTTTATTGTTTATCACGCGAAATTAAAAATATTTTATTTCCGGAAAAAAATAAATAAACGTGAATTTTGTTTATTTTGGCATCAAATGTATTTTTCTTTTTAATAATTTTAAAGTTAAGATGGCGTTTTTATTTAATATCTTTTGATCCAATTATCCGATTGAACTGAATTTTAAATCTAAACCATTCTCGAATCCACCTGAAGACACACAAAAAATTTCATTAAACTCGGCCCAGCCGTTTAGGAGTAGTTCAGTGACATACACACGCACAAAAGAAATATATATATAAAGATATATATATAAGGTAAATCATTCTAAGATACATATAACCTATTAATTCTAAAAATTTATTAATTTTAAGGATATTATTATTTTTTTAATTATATTTATGTATTTCTAGTTAAAATTAATCAAAAATAATCTGGTGTGTCACTCACACGACTTTCTCTTACCCTGAAATTTAATACTATAAATACAGGTTGGAGATTAAGAGGTAAGATAACGAGTACTGTTATGTAAACCTATGTTAAACAATTCATATTAGGCTTCTGAAGAGTTTTATATGATAATTAGTTCTGTGTGAGGGGGGCTACCGCCCCCTCAACCCCCCGTTTCAATAATGCACCTACATTTATATAGAATTTAATTCGGTTATTAAAAAATATTTCTCTTTTTAAAAAATAATTTATTAAAATTATTATTTAAAAAAATTATCTTTTATGATAAGGCAGACGATTTCCATATTAGAGAAGTAGTTTAACACCAAATATCCAAAAAAAGTCCATTTTATTCTCAATATAAAAACAAAAAAAAGTACGATTTTTTTTCTAAGTTTTTTTTTTTTTTTTTTCGTTAAAAGTAAAAAAAAATCGATAACTTTGTTTTAAATTATCGCAGATCGATGGTTCAACCATTCGTTTTAAAGGTATTTTCGAGCTCTTTTGAAAGATACCCATCATGAAAATTTACTCCCCTCGAGGGGGGACTTCCCCCCCAGGGGGGGAGGCGAGGCTCCTACATACACAAAAAAATTTTCCCAGTTAACTGTCTCTATTACAAAAAATATATATTTGTTTCATTTGGTTTAGTGCAGTCTATAGACGTTAAACTCTATTTTCCTGCAATTTCCCCCATAGACGTAATGTATTAGAATTTTTTGATTGTCCCTGTACACGAACCATTTGCTTGATCTTAACGAAAAGCTTACTGTAGCATCCCTATATGATACACATTTAGAATACCAAGTTTGAACTTTCTGCCATAATTTGTTTTTGAGATATGCTGATAACAGACAGACACACAGACACACAGAGAGAGGGACACACCATGGATGTACACTATGGATCGCTCACGCTGTGTTATCAGAATGGCCCCATTTTGGTCGCTTTTAGAAGATGGCGCTCGCATCGAATGCCTTTCCACTTCAGACTTGAAAGAGCGCTTTAACGCGAGAATTAAATGAAATAATGTTAAATATCTCGAACAAAAAAACATATATCCGTAAAATTTTTGCGTTAAAATATAGCTAATACAAATGTCTAAAAATCGATTTCTGGAATTTTTGAAATTCGGTCCCCAAGGGGGAGGGGGATAGGGCGAAACGTGATTTCACATGCGTTAAACGTGATTTCACATAATTCTATATAACTCAAACAAAAAAACAGATATACGTGAAATTTTTACTTTAAAATATAGCTAATACAAATATCTAAAAATCGGTTTAAGGAATTTTTTTAATTCGGTCCCCAAGGGGGGCGGGGGGGGGCAAAACGTGATTTCGCATAATCCTATATATCTCAAACAAAAAAAATAGATATACGTGAAATTTTTGCTCTAAAATATAGCTAATGCAACTATCTAAAAACCAATTTCTGGAATTTTAGAAATTCAGCCCCCAGGTGGGGCAGCGGGGGGGGGGGGCTATGGAGCAAAAACAAATAGAAATACAGTTAGGCCGTTCAAAATTGGTACAGATAGGTTTTAAAGGCCTGCAAGACGAATGGGGATATTTTCGATTGTGTAAAGTTATTAGGTGGGGAAAGAAGGGGGGAGGGGTGGGGGTGGGGGGGGACAAAAAAATAAAAATAATGTCAGATCGTTCAAAATTGGTACATAGAGGTTTTCGATACTTACAAATCGATTGTGGATATTTTTGAATTTGTAAAATTATTAGGAGGGGCGATAAGGGGGGTGGGGTGGTAAGGGGGGGCTATGGGGCAAAAACAAATAGAAATACAGTTAGGCCGTTCAAAATTGGTACAGATAGGTTTAAGAGGCCTGCAAGTTGAATGTGGATATTTTCGAAAGTGTAAAGTTGTTAGGAGGGGCGAGAAGGGGGGTGGAGAGAGGGGGTGCAAAAAAATAACAAAAGAGTTAGATCGTTTAAAATTGGTTTATACAGGTTTTCGATACTTACAAATCAATTGCAGATATTTTCGAATTTGTAAAATTATTATGAGGGGCGGTAAGGGTGGTGGGGCCGTAAGGGGGGGCTATGGGCAAAAACAAATAGAAATACAGTTAGGCCGTTCAAAATTGGTACAGATAGGTTTTAAAGGCCTGCAAGACGAATGGGGATATTTTCGATAGTGTAAAGTTATTAGGTGGGGAAAGAAGGAGGGAGGGGTGGGGGAGGGGGACAAAAAAATAAAAATAGTGTCAGATCGTTCAAAATTGGTACATAGAGGTTTTCGATACTTACAAATCGATTGTGGATATTTTTGAATTTGTAAAATTATTAGGAGGGGCGATAAGGGGGTGGGGTGGTAAGGGGGGGCTATGGGGCAAAAGCAAATAGAAATACAGTTAGGCCGTTCAAAATTGGTACAGATAGGTTTAAGAGGCCTGCAAGTCGAATGGGGATATTTTCGAAAGTGTAAAGTTATTAGGAGGGGCGAGAAGGGGGTGGGGAGAGGGGGGGGAGGGGGGCAAAAAAATAAAAATAGAGTTAAATCGTTCAAAATTGGTTTATAGAGGTTTTCGATACTTACAAATCAATTGCGGATATTTTCGAATTTGTAAAATTATTGAAAAACCTATTCAGATATTTCACAGGAATAAAGAATATAGCTATGAAAAAATTTATTTATTTATTAATATTTTTTTTTTTTTCAAAATCCAAGAATGAAAACATTCATTATATGTAAATATATCTATAAATATAAAGAATTCGCTCCCTCCCCCCACCCCGAAAAAAAAAGAAAAAAAAAAATAGACGAAATAGTATAATGAAAACATAAATATATGATATTTAAAAAATAAATATGAAAATATGAATTTTCATAATTTAAAACAATGAATGTATTTTAAAAATCAGAATTTATTCCAGCATTTCCAATTAAAGGAAAAAAAAAAAAAAAAAAAAAATTGCGAAGTATGTAAAAAAGACAAAATTTAAAAATTTATTATGATTTTTTTACAAAGGCATTGGAAAGGAAATATCTAAAAAATAAGATGAAAATGTGTTGCTTTTGCTTTAGAACTTAAAGACAGCTTTAACAATGAGAAATGAAATAAGTAAAATAATTGAGACCTTTAAATAAGATTTGTTTTTGCATTCTATTTCTAAAGAGAAAATTCTTTTAATTATTTGTGAAATTTCATAACGATAATTTGTTTAATATCTGTCAAATTCAAATCATTAAAATATTTCCGTGTAATTAAAAGTCGTTTTAATAATTATATGAATTTAAAATTGTTAAATTTATTTTACGTCGCGACACTCTGCATCACCAACAAATTAAAAATGTATTTCTCTTTTTAAAATTTACTTTTAATTACTTTTTGCTAGAGATTCAGGGAACAAAAGAAAAGAAAAAAAAAGGCAATCGAGGAACAATACAACTTTTACCGATTTTTAATGCTTGTTTGTATAAAAATCAAAAATTTCGGAAACAGTAAAAAATATTCTTGCTCTATTTTATCATTTCAGCCTCTCATGAATGTTTATATTTTATTATCTTCAAAAGTCATATTGCAATTTTTCATTCAGCCTTTTTTTTTTTTTTTTTTTTTTTTTTTTACATAAAAGAATATTATCCCCTCCGTGGAAGATCAAAATTGTGATGGCATGCTTCCGGGCCATCCTTAGGGATAGGGTGTGTCCGCCAATTGTCTATTGAGCAGCACTAGTGCAACGTTAATACCCAACCAACCAAACAACTATAAAATATATTAATAATTATGAAATAATTCAGCCAACGACTGAAACATCCGTCGGTTCAATTTATAAATGTTAGAATAGTGAAAAACTACCTCAGAACTTGCAGTGCAGAAAGCAGGTTGCAAAATTTGATGATTTTAGGGATTCAAAGAAATTAGATTTAGAAAGAATAGTAACAATATTTGGTAAAACCTATCCCAAAAGCCGAATTCAGTTACATTAATACGTAAATGGATTTTATTTTTTTAATTTTAATTTTAAATTTAATGTGTATGCAGGAGATTCCCAGAAATCTACACAAATTGGAACAAAAATTATGTGTATTTTGGAATTTTGTGAAAATTAGCATTTATGAAACGAGATTTTGATACTGTAATGCATAAAAAATGAGGAAAAATGCAAATAAGTATGCTTGGAAAATAATTAAAAAAGAAAAGAAAAAATTAAATAGAGAATAAGCAACTCTGTAAAAAATATGCATGATAATGAAGTTTAATTTTTCTTGAATTAAGGAGGCCCACCAGCGGCCGAGCGGTTCTGCGCTCACAGCTGGTAGATGGGAGGTGCCGGGTTCGATCCCAGGTCACGCTCATCGACCTATCCGTTCGGAGTTTTCCGTGGTTTCCTCCGAAACTCGCGTAAATACGGGCTAGGACCCCTTAGAAAGACCCCCACGGAGGGCATTCCCCCCATAGGCCTAGGACACATAAGGAGTCAATCGGCCTTAATCCTCCAACCATCCAACCAAGCTTGAATTAAGAAATTAAAATGTACCTAATAAAGTAAGATACAAAATTTTACATAACATATGATACAATATAAGCTTATATTACAAGTATATTACCTTTTATTACTTTTTTTAAAATATAGGCAAAAATCGTTTTTTATTTTATTTATTTATTGTTATTTATGAACAATTATTTCTTGTTTATAGCATCAATGCATTTAAAATTTATCATCAACAGAAAGTAATCTGCATAAAATTGACTTTCTGTGTTTCGTGATATTCAGTTTCTAATGAATCACTGTTAACCCTTTGCGGCGCAAGACAATTCCGATCATTTAAATTATAGTGCCACTGGAATTTATAAACTAAATTAAACTAAAAGAAATTTTAAATTTTAAGGTTAAAAAAATGGCCTTTTCTGCTATTTTATAAAGGTAATTTTTTTTCTAAAAAATTAGCGGGATGAATTTTCGCTGCTGGATCTTAAATTTTGCATCCTCGCAGCGCGGACAGCGCGCGTTAAGGGGTTAATATCAGCGCTATCTTGAACTTTTCATATTAAAATTTTTACTGTCGGTTTGATAGTTACATTGGTTACAACATGCGGATTTCTGGAAGTCATGCATTTGTTCATGAAGTATTTAACATTATGAAGATTAAATAACGTAATTTTTATATTGATGTTTTATGATTATGAGAAAATTATACCTTAAGTGCATATTTAAATCAGAATATTGTAAGTAAAATTTGAATGTTCAAGAGACATGTAATATGTATATACTTGGTTACAAATGAAATGTACACCGTATTAAGAAGGAAGTTTTATCTGACATTTGTTGGATGTCTTTGACTCTATTTATTTTTTCACAACTATGCTCATGCTATAATATACATGATTTACTTTTTTATTTATTTATTTTATATATATACATATCACATATATATTATTTTAGGGAATAGCTCGATACACCGACGAGATGACACGGAGATAAAGTGTAAAGCTAACTTTATAAAAACAACTTACCTTGAATTTAATACTCTAATTTTTACATAAAATCTCTAATTTTCAGCTGGAAGAACACTAGCTTATAAATTATGAAATGTGAATGTGGCACTGGTGATGAATTTAATTAAATATAATTTTTCTTTAAAATCTCCAATTTTCAACTGAATTTAGGAGTTTTTTTACTGTGACATCATAATCATTATTTTTAATTTTTGACAAAACCAATTAAAAATTTCTTTTTTGTTAAAAACAATACATTTCTATAATATGGTAATAATAATGATAATAATATAACGTGATTCATCATCTAGCATGAATTGGAAGTTAAAAGATTGGCAGTTTGTAAAATTAATTTAAAATGTCACTGCAAAGTGGCATAGAAAAAAAAAAAAAAAAAAAAAAAAAACATTTTAAATTATTTTTTAAATATCTTAAAACTCAGTAATTTTGAAATGAATTGAAAAAAGACTGACTGTGAACTCATATCATTTTTTACCAATTTTTAACTCTTGCCAAAATCGGTTTACAATTCAAGATTTTTAAAATACTTTTTTTTTAAGCTGCAATTATAAAAAAAAAAAAAAAAAAAAAAAAAAAAAAAACGTAATTTATAATTTAACATGATTTAAATTCGTAAGATTGCAAGCTCGCATGTTTTTTTTTTTTTTTTTTTCGCCGAATAATATGAAAAAAGGAATACTGCAAGCACGCAAATTTTAAAATCTTAATGCAAAGTGACCTAAAAATTACATTTTAATTAATTTAAAAAAAAAAATCTATCAAACAGAATTTTACTAAGAACCATACCAATTAAATCAGCCTTTTTTTTTTTTTTTTTTTTTTTTTTTTTTTTTTATAGTAATAGAATATTTATAAGGTAATAATTTTATCAGTCAACAAAACATTAAAATCAATAGCTTACATTAGGTGGACGAAATAAACTTGGGTTCTTTTCACCTATTTCTTTGTTTTTTTTTTTTTTTCGAACACTTCGATATCCGGAGGTGCAACCCGGTGCGTAACAATGCGACATTATGAAAAAAATCCAATATTAAAAAGAAATTAAAAAGAAAACTGAAAATAAAACTAAAATTTCGTCTGCGCGCAATGGTTTTCTACGGAGGCAGTGGACAGTCAAAGAACAAATACGACCCCTAGCGGCGAACGAATAATAGCGACCATTTCGGGTCCATTTTTGAGGGAAGGCTGCCGTTGGGGAAAACTGTCCTTCTTCTCTAAGTCCGTGGGACACACACACACACACAGACACACACACACAGACACACAGACACACACACAGACACACAGACCATTTGCTAAAAACATGATTGTCGTATTCAGGGGACCTCAAAACGTGTAAATATAACAAAATCTCGCGTTCGAAAATTTGAGCCTAAAACAATACTTTCTCTACCTTATGGGTAAGAGAAAGTAATAAATTGCTGCAACCTTTTATTTTCTCACATCTTAACTGGTTTAGATTGAATATTTGCTTGTCAACTGCATTAGTTCATGTTTCTTCTTTTGCTCCATGCATGTGATTTTGGAAGTATGATATTGTTTTTAAATTCGTTTCTTTTTACTTTCTTCTATATGTAATATAGAGAAAGTATTGGATTCGCGAAAATTTTCGAAGTCCACTTTTTGGTGGATTTACATGTTTTGGGATGTGGAGAACACGAATTAATATTTTTTAGAAAATGTCTGTCTGTCTGTCTGTCTGTCTGTATCATTTTTTTGTGGACGCTGTATCTCACGAACCAATGAATGAAATTTAACCAAACTTGGTATTTAGTTGCACCCTGACATAAACTGGTGCTGATTAGATTTTGGGATCAATCGCTCAATAGGTGGCGTTGTGATCGCATTTTATGCAAATTTTTAACATGGCAGCATAGGACAAAATTCCGTATAAATGGGCATAAAGAGAGTTATTTTACACTTGTGATTGTAAAATTAATATGAATTATTGATAATAGTAGTAGTTAGCTAGGAAAAAAATTTTGTGCATGTGGGGGCATCGGTTCCCCCCCACCGGGGGGGGGGGGAATTACCCACCCGGGGGAGAATCGCAAAAAAAAAAAAAATCGCAATTTTTTTTTTTTTTTTTTTAACGAAATTTAACCAAACTTGGTATTTAGTTGGTCACCGACATAAACTGGTGCTGATTATGTTTGGGGATCAATAGCTCAACAGGTGGCGCTGTGATAGCAATTTATCTTCATTTTTAACATGGCAGCATAGGACAAAAATTTGTATAAATGTGCATAATTAGAGTTGTTTTAAACTTGTGATTGTAAAATTAATATGAATTATTGATAATAGTAGTATGTAACTAGGAAAAAAAATTTCTGCATGGGGGGGCATCGCTTCCCCCCCCCTAGGGGGGAAATACCCCCCCCAGGGGGGGTAAATTTTCACAATGGGTATCTTTCGAAAGATCAGGTTGATAATAGTAGTAGTTAACTAGGAAAAAATTTTTGTGCATGTGGGGGCATCGGTTCCCCCCCCACCGGGGGTGAAGTTCTCACCCGGGGGGGCAAAGTTTCAAGATGGGTATTTTTCGAAAGATCTCGTCAATACCTTTAAAACGAATGGTTGAACCATAAATCTGTGATAATTTAAACCAAAGTTATCGATTTTTTTTACTTTTAACAAGAAAAAAATCGCAATTTTTTTTTTTTTTTTTTTTTAACGAAATTTAACCAAACTTGGTATTTAGTTTGTCCCCGACATTAACTGGTGCTGAATATGTTTGGGGATCAATAGCTCAACAGGTGGCGCTGTGATAGCATTTTATCTAAATTTTTAACATGGCAGCATAGGACAAAAATTCGTATAAATGTGCATAATAAGAGTTGTTTTAAACTTGTGATTGTAAAATTAATATGAATTATTGATAATAGTAGTATGTAACTAGGAAAAAAATTTTCTGCATGGGGGATAAATTTTCAAGATGGGTATCTTTCGAAAGGTCTCGTCAATACCTTTAAAACGAATAGTTGAACTATAAATCTGTGATAATTTAAAACAAAGTTATCGATTTTTTTTACTTTTAACAAAAAAAAAAAAAAAAAAAAAAAAAAAAAAAACTTAGAAAAAAAATCGTACTTTTTTTTTTTTTTTTTTAAATATTGTTACTGATTGAATATGTATAGGTAAATATAGAAGAAAGTCTTGTGGTGGCCACAACATACTAGTTTTTTCTTTTTACTTTCTTCTATATGTAATATAGAGAAAGTATTGGATTCGTAAAAATTTTCGACCTCTCGTTTTTGATGAATTTACACGTTTTGAGAGCTGTAGAACACGATTTGACCATTTTTAGAAAATGTCTGTCTGTCCGTGTGTGTGTGTGTGACAAAATTTTGTGGCAACTGTATCTCAAGAACTACTGCACAGAATTTCATTCAAATTGGTATGTAGTTGCACCTTGACACAAATTAGTGCCTATCAACTTTTTGTAAAAATTGTCTTACAGGTTGCGTTGCCATCCCGCTTTTTCTAAATTTTTAACATGGTGATATAGGACAAAATTTTGTATAAATGTGCATAAAGAGAATTATTTTTTAGTAATCATTATGAAATTTACAATAATTATTTATAATAGAGATAGTCAACTGGGAAAAAATTTTTGTATGCGTAGGAGCCTCGCCACCCCCCGTGGGGGGAAGTCCCCCCTCGAGGGGAGTAAATTTTCAAGATGGGTATCTTTCGAAAGGTCTCGTCAATACCTTTAAAACGAATGGTTGAACTATAAATCTGTGATAATTTAAAACAAAGTTATCGATTTTTTTTACTTTTAACGAAAAAAAAATCTTTTTTTTTTTTTTACGAAATTTAACCAGACTTGGTATTAGTTGGACCCTGACATAAAATGGGGCTGATTAGATTTGGGGATCAATTGCTCAACAGGTGGCGCTGTGATCGTATTTTTTCTAAATTTTTAACATGGCAGTATAGGAAAAAATTTCGTATAAATGTACATAATGAGAGTTATTCTTAACCCGTGATTGTGAAATTAATATGAATTATTGATAATAGTAGTAGTTAATTAGGAAAAAAAAATTGGGGCATCGCTTCCCGGGTAAATTTTCAAGATCGGTATCTTTTGAAAGGTCTCGTCAATATCTTTAAAACGAATGGTTGAACTATAAATATGTGGTAATTTAAAACAAAGTTATCGATTTTTTTTACTTTTAACGAAAGAAAAAAAATCATATTTTTTCTTTTTTTTTTTTTTTTTTTTTTTTTTTTTTTTAAATATTGTTACTGCGTGAATTTGTATAGGAAAATATAGAAGAAAGTCTTGTGGTGGCCACAACATACTAGTTTTAATTTATTTCCATCTTCATATCCTTAATACATTTACTTCTTCATATTTTTGTCATGGTAATTATGGTTAAGGCATTCGTTTTGGAGATATTTTAACATTATGCACTCTAAACATTGAAAAGCCATAATTTGATTTCTCGATTCCTTTAATGTTACTGATGATATGGGAAATTCAGTAAGCTTCCATTCCTTTGACTTTGTATCATTCTGATATTTTGATTTTTTTTTTTTTTTTTTTTTCAATCTTCTTTGTGATTACATTGATTTTAATCATTCCATATTCTTTATTTTGGTAATTTTCTATAAATTTCAATATAATTTTGCTAAATAAAATTCAATATAAATTTAAAGTACTATATTATAAAGTAAAAAGTACTAAATTTACGAGGCAATAAATATGCATCTCCCTGTCATCAGTTTTAGCCAAAAATATTTTAGAAACACTAAATTCCATGTAAAGGGCAATTCGCAAAATGTTATTGAATCTTGCGCATTCAATCCAAGATTTCATTTAGTTCTATAAATGTTTAACTTATCATAAATAAATAACTTTTTTTGTGTGTCGGCGCATTTAATCCAAATTTTCAGTAGCTCTACAAATATTTAACTATCATGAATAAATATATTTTTTTCTCTCTGTATAAAATTCATTCTTTATGTAATACAAAATAACTTTCAAAACTGAAAATTGAAAATAAAAGAAATCAGGGCATTCTTTTAGATTACAATTCCTTGCCGGAGTGCTTTTAAGTAGATAGCTAAAGTGGTTGGCAACTTTCCAGATTAAGCATTTCATTCTTTCGTATTTTACATTTATTTAAAGTTTTATAAAAATATTCACACGCACCCACGATTATAGGAAATATGCGTGAGTGTATATTTTGTGACGTATGATTTTGCGCCGTACAATGCAAAAAATATTTAATACTGCATACTTTTTTAATAAAAGTTGTTTTAACAAAAAAGCTTGATTTGATTTAATTAATTGATATTTAATTGAATTTTAACAAAAGAAATATTTTAAATCTTTACAATTGGAAAACGTTCTAATTGGAATACATTTAGTGTGGTTATTATAACATATTTTTTGTTAATAAATACAGCTGTTCTTTAGATATTTGCCAGGTTTATTGCAGTCTAGACCTTTCTAAAGTACAATAAATGGAAAGGAAGGGAATAAGCATCATTTTTCATTGTTAAATAGAAGTGCTTAAAATTATTAAAAGTAAAAGTAAAAAGAAACGAAAAACATGAAACTGCATAAAAATTTCTGCCTTAGACACAGAACAAATGCACGAAATTTTCAATCATTTATATGGAAAATATTACTGATTGAGAAAGTTTCTCGCTTTTACCTTAATGGATGCTAATTTTGAATTGTAAACAGGGCCATGTTTAGAGGAGGGCAACACAGCGGTCTCCCAGGGCGGCTAAAAATTACTAAGTGCAGCTTAAAATTACTTCTACTGAAATTGGCTGTGATTTATTTTTGTTTGTTTGTTTTTGTTTTTAACGTATAAGAAAAGGAAAGGGGTGTCAACTTTGATGGCCTTTCATCTGTGGCAAGCCAGCAGTTTTGTTGCTTTGTTTACTTTTTAATTCTCATGTGTTTATCGAAGTGTTCTTAATAGAAGAGCATCATCTATCGCAGGGGTGACCAACTTGCGGCCCCCGAGTCAAATGCGGCCCGCACAGTAAAGTTTTGCGCTCCGGGGCGGAATTCGGAAATGCTATCTTCTGTTAACAGTGCAAAAGCTAAAATAAAAACTCGTTCTCGCTCTTCTAGACGAACGATATTAGATTCTATATTTGTGGTATATATTTCTTTCTTGTATACATATATTAGGGGTATCAGCTATACATATATTAAAATATTCAAGGACCCATATTATTATTATTATTATTATTATTATTTTTTTTTTTTAGAACTATCCCACATTATTCTTTGAAAATAAATTTATTTTTGAATATATATGCTTATTTTATGACAAAACTTTCTAATTAAAATTATTTGTATGCAAAATTCGTGAACCCTGTATGTGTATGTACATATATACACACAATGCGGCCTACTTGAATGAGATGCACTTGCAATGCGGCCCTCGAGATCTTTTAAGTTGGATAGGCCTGATTCTGTCGCATAGCTTTAAAATTTAAGAATTTTAAAACAGGATGTTTGAATTAGCCATTTTCAACAAGCATTTTGTTACTAATTTATTTTTTAAACGTCTTTCATATAGTTTTATTTGTTTTACAGTTTTTAAACGTTACTTGTATTGTAATATTTTTAATTCTCAAACTTTCAGTTCTAAACTTTTCTATGTCCTGTTGTTGCCGTATTTTTTTTCCTCGCACTCTTGCGTTTTCTTTATTTCATTTTTTTCTTTTCTTTTCTATTTATTCGGATTCAAATTTTAATTTAAATTTTACCTTGCTAATTCTCAAAAGAGAGCTGACAGAAGACGAGAGAAAATGGGTGAACAGTGATGACACAGGTATATTGCAGATGCTCAACGATCAACGACTAGAATACAAGAAAAACATGCATGATGGAACATGCTCGAAAGAAAGTTAATAAAAGACGAGGAAAAACTGATAAACAGTGTAAAACGCATGTAGTGCAGATGCTCAACGGACTGTGGCTAGAAGATATGATTCTGAACAGATATAAGCCAAAAATCAAGAAGTGACTGAAAGAAAAGCTGTTCGGTGACAAGAAAAAACTTACGAACAGTGACAAGCCTTGTTCGTGAAGATGCTCAACAGGCAGCGGTATGAACACAAAAAGAAACCAAAGATCAGGTATAAGCAAGACGTCAAAGACATTGTGAAAGAAAAGCTGATCGAAGACGAGAAGAAATTAAACAACGAGAAGCCAGGTTACGTGTTAATATTCAACGGACAGCGACTCGAAGACAAGAAACTGAAGAACAACCTTATTTTTTAATTGAAGCTGATGCAAGACGTCACACTGATACCTATCAAGCATTGATTGCTGCCAATTGAATGTTATGAGCATTTTATGATAAATCTACTTTCGATTATGCTTTTCAAAATATTGTCAACATAGCAGGAACGACAAATGTTTGCGTAACTTGTAGTGCACAAAAGTGTCGCAGAAAATCACAAGGGATGTGTTATCCCAACTGTAAAGTTCAATTGTCTCTAATTTTTTAATTGTTAGAAACTTTGATAATTCTTCTTAAATTCTACAAACACTACTTTAGACCTAGAAACACCAGGCAGACCTGCTAATGACAAAATAAACTAATAGATAAATAAAATCGTGTTAGAAATATATTACTCCTCCAATATAAAAAAGAGTAAGATCTACGATAATTTTATTTGTTCTGCATTTATATCTATATGTTTCAGGACTTAAGATACCTTCAACACATCTTTCTTATACAAAGATTGAAATCTCCTTCCCTCACAGCGCACTCAGAAAACAAAGTCTTCACTGAAACCCATAGTCCAAGTTTCTCACTTCGCATGATTGCGCAGTACTTTTTTATATTGTTGGGTGCAGAGACAAGACACTGGTCGGCTAAAATCTTCCGCCCAGGGGGCTAAAAGTGTAGGCACTGCCCTGTTTGTAAAATACTGCCTCATTATGGCGAACTTTCCCAGTCGATCACATATGTTAGAATGTTTGCACAATACACCAGCTTTCACAGCTTTCTTGATATTTACGCAACAATGAGCTAAAAAGTTAATAATTACGTTCGTTTACAACAAGCAAAGAAAGAAAGTATTTATTTCAAAATGTAGACAATTTTAATTTATCAAAAACCTTAAAGTACAATTAAGGTAAAGGGCATTTTTTTAAAAAATTAGCACAAGAATGTTTTTTAAATTATTTTAAAAATTTTAAACTAACACTATCTAGTGACGTTTCAAAAATATTTTAATCTACAATCGTCAGCAAAAGTATCCGAGAACTAGCAATAATCCCTGTCTAAAAAAAGTACACGTAATTCTGCTTTGTTAAATAAGTCCTTGTCGAGTCATGTTCTTAGTCAGTCTAAGAACATGATTCGACAAGGATTTATTTAACAAAACAGTATTCAGTGTACTTTTTTGGCATTGGGATTATTGGCTAGTGCTCGGATACTTTTGCTGCCGACTGTACTACGTGTTAATTTCCCACCAAAATTAATGGTGGCATGTTATTTTATGTCCCAGGAAGCCTTATTTTATCTACAGTAACAAAGTGCGTATACGATTCTACTCTATAAATTTCTATTGTACAGCTAGTCTGTCTAGAAATTTATTCAATTACTAGCATGTTGGTTTGAAGTGTTGGAGTAAAATTGGCCAGTGATTTGTTTTGATAGCTCATACAGATAATAAATCCTGAGTGTAAAACGTAATATTTGAAATATAATTTTTTTTACTTCTTATCACATAGATATTGCCTTCAAATATTGTAAATCATTTCTTAATTAAATCTGCTCTAATCTATTATATATATATATATATATATATATATATATATATATATATATAATAGATTATATATATATCATTTTATTTTTATGTACAGTTTTTAATACTTTATGTGAAATAACAAAAAAACGTCAGAAAACTCCAGTAAAATTGTGGCGTTGTTTGAATTGAAAATCATGTAATGGCTCATTCAATATAATAGTTTTAGTGACTATAGATCTCACACAAGCAGCACCGAAACGTTCTCTGAACGTTCAAAAATTGTTCTGCAAACACGTTCTAAGAACGTTCACTTTGAACGTGTTATAGACGTCTATCTGTCCATCTTGAAGATGTACATTAGTACGGTTCAGAGAACGTTCAATGAACGTGTAACTATCACCATCGGTGTTATAGAAGCGTTCTGAGAACGTTCTATGTATACGGTCTCAGAACGTACTAAACGTTTTTAGTACGCTTTCAAAACGTTATACACATTTTCAGAACGTTCTAGAAAACGTACTGTAAACGTTCTAATATAGTGTAGTTAAAAAAAAAAAAAAAAAAAAAAAAAAATGGGACGCCATTATAAAAAAAAAATCACCTCAGTACGGACGTTTAGAAGTAAAAAGTACATAGCTGATGACGAATAATGATACAACACATGAACAGGGATATGAATTACTTTTTTTTTCAATTCAAATAATGTTTGAAAATTTTTAACATACTTACTATTCCTTTAATTTCAACGTATATGCATCAAAAATTCTATATTCTATGACAGTTTTCCCCAAAAAGTGTCATAACGTCTCTTTATCCCTTAAAAAATTTCTTAAATTTTGCATTTTTAAGAAATTTCTTTTTTTCCCCTAATCTGAAGATAATGAAGTTATAGTATTAATTACAAAACTTTGAATAAACACCATAAATTGCAAGAACTCGCACCAACTGTTTCGGGTCAAAAGAAGACACAACCCTTCATCAGGCGAACAATGTAGGCGCGAGAGCTGCAAACAAGCACGTTGTGTGTGTTGAATGCGTTGCCGCTTTGTTTGTAGCAGCCGTGCTTTGTTTGTAGCAGTCGCGAGTTCTTGCATTTTATGGTCTCTATTCAAAGTTTCGTAATTAATACTATAACGTCATTATCTTCAGATTAGGGGAAAAAAGAAATTTTTTTAAAATGCAAAAATTTAAGGAATTTTTTAAGGGATATAGACACGTTATGACACTTTTTGGGAATTACTATCATAAAATATGGATTTTTTCATGCATATACGTTAAAATTAAAGGAATAGTAAGTATGTTAAAATTTCTCAAACATTATTTGAATTTAAAAAAAAAGTAATTTATATCCCTGTTGCTGTGCTGTATCATTATTCTTCATCTGCTATGTACAACTAAACTCTTGAATTATTTTGCTTGTTTTAATCCTTTTGATTCCGAATGCGTCATCCTATGATTAATGTTTGTTTTTCATGGTTGTTTTCTGTTTGATTCTCTGATTTCTTGAACTAAATAATTTATTCCAATTTATTCTTCATTTCTAACTTCAATTAATTTCTTGTATGATAGGGTGCCCGCTAGCAATTTTCTATTATAACTGCTAACGAACGAAATCGTACATTGGTGCTCAACGAGAGAAAAGGTCACCCCTGAAGAGATTTTTTTTTCTAAGCTTTTTCTAAAAAAAAAAAAAAAAAAATGTTTAAAGTGCTATCTTAATTTTTTATTTCCTCGTTGCTTGTTTGTATCTTTTGATTTGAGTTTCATGTGGTTTTTACGCACCGGCAAAATTGTTAAAATTGCAACTAACAATATAGGAATAAATTTATGATTAGACTGAAATTAAATAAAATAAAAATCAATAAATAAAAAATAAATGTTTCAATAAATCACAATCAGTCTCCCCAGGTTATTTAAATTTGTTGTAATTTCCTTCTCATTGTTCTATGTGGTTTCAGTGATCTTATATCTGTTGCTTGGCTTTAACTAAGATTAAAAATTCATTTATACATACATACATACATACATATATATATATATATATATATATATATATTATTATTTTTTTTAAATACAGGGTGCAAAGCATAGTCACGAGAATACCTTTATCTCCGCAACTATTGGTTGCAAACATATAGTTTCAGTTACAAAATGTTTTAAGAAATATATTTTTTGTGGTATGACATGTTTAAATTTAAAATATCCATTTTTTCAAAATTACAAAAACTAGCTTTTTATATAGTTCCAGATCCCTATAGTCATATTTAGAAAAATCGACACTCATCCTAACAAAAAGTTTCATTTCTATTCTCCCAAAATGGAACAAGATATTTAAAATTTAGATTTTCTAACATATCTCGGCCTTCAATAAGGGATCGGTTTAAAAATCCTATTTGGAATTTGTTTGCATTTTCCCTGGCTGTATTAAAGAATTTTTCATTGACTTTTTAATAAAGCTCGAGAAAATGCGAATTAATCCTAAATTTTGAAACTAACTATCTCAGACAATTGGGTGCACAAAAGTGAAACTTTTCGTGTTATATTTTTTAGGGTGTAACTCAACTTTTACTATTAGCGTCATGAAAATTGTATAAAAATTATCAGTTTTTGTGATTTTTAATAAATTGATTTTTTAAATTTAAACATGTCATATAATGAATGCTTACATTTTTTTTAATACATTTTCTTATTGGAGGACGTCTGAGACCAATTGTTGCGCAGATAAAGGCCTGCTCTCGACTTCGCACCCTGTATATTCTAAACATTTCTGGGTATTACTTTGTAAGTCCATGGATAGTTTATAAATATACTTGAATGCTGAAGTTCATAGAAAGTTTTAATATTCCAACATAAAAAATAATTTCGGAAATGCATGTACATTTACACCGCTAAAATAATATATAATTGAGCTTAGAATATATTGTTAATTTATAATAATAAGAAATTGAAACGAAAAATTAAAAATTAGTTAGAAGGAAGAAATTTTAAAAATTTCCAAATACTTAAATATATTTTTTTTTAATCAAAGTATTTTTCTAAAATATTTAACATACTTCATATTTTTAAATTTTAGTGCATGTGTGTAAACATATTTTCAGTTTACAGCAGCAGTTTACAAAAATGATGTTTGCAGGTATTTAAATTTATTCCACATGGCAATGTAATTGGTATTCTTTAAATGTTTAAATTCCTTTAAATTGAGTCAACGCAATTTTTACTCATTTGATGTAATTATACTATCATGGCATATTAAATAATTAATAAATGTAAATATTATTATTATTAATAAATAATATAGTAAGTTTACTATGTATAATTAATATATCATTTCTTAGTATATTATTTATTTACCTATTAATATCGTCTTTTTTTTTTTTTTTTTTTTTTTTTTAAGCAGAATATGTTTTTTTATAAAGATGTGGAATAAAATTGAATTGAATCTTTTATTTTATTATGCAGTTAAACAAGTTCATATATTTTATTTAATAAATAACAGTAAAGAGATATTTAAAATTATAAGTCATTGAAACTTAGGATATTATTTTAAAAATATGCAATTTGCATAACCTAGATTTTATATATAATCATATAAACATTAAATAAATACTTCAGAATTTAAAAAGAAAAGAAAATAAGAATTACAAACCTTCTTAATTTTCTTCACATGAATTTTCAAGAAAACACCCTTGCAACTAGCATTTTAAAATACATAATGGCCAGTCTGGAAGGGCATTTACTTAAAATTAGCTCTTATCTTCTAAACTCTTTTTGTTACTTTTTCATTCAGAAACGTAATAACCAAAAATAGTTATTTTAACAATTTCCATCTCAGAAGACTAAATTAATAAAATGAATCCATAATTTCTAAGCGGTTTTCTGTAACAGGAGCAGTTTTTTCTGCGATGCAACGCTGCTTACAAGTATCAAATGTTAGGTTTAAGAACTTACGCAGATATGAAAATGATTGTTTAATTGATATTAAAATAAGACTTTAATAAATAGAACATAGAGACTATTACAGGTTAAAAATATTACATTTTTACCTTTTCTAAAGCTTATCGAAGTCATTATAACGCTAAAACTGAACAAAACAGATTACATGTTTTAAAATTACCGCCTCACATAACGACACGACTTTCCCAAGACCTGGCGTTTGACTTTGCACGGTCAGCGAGAATTAAATAAATGCAATCCACAGATGTCAATATCATCTGCCCTTCCCTTCTTACATCCGCGATAATCATGTTTCAAAGTTCAACATTTGAAACGGAAATTTATTAAGCATTTATAGCTGTAGAAAAGATATAGTCAATATTTTAAGGAAAAATGGAGCTGAGTTAAACAATTATTTAAATTTTTATAAAGTATTTTAAAAGCTTATGAGATCACTTTATTTTTCCATTTTAAAATCTCGAATTAAACGGAAAAGCATATTTTGTTTTAGTGTATATTTCAGTATTGAACAAAATATTCAGTGAAAGGATCAGAAATGGCATACACTTTATTTTTTCTGCATACATAAAAAGAACGCAATGGATGCATGGAAATTTTCGACTTAGGGTGTTAGCACTCCTTGAGACGTCCTCGATAGGATTTGACAATTTTTAGAACTTGTTTGCGCATCTTAATAAAATTTTGTGGAAATTGTATCTGAAAAATCAATGGACAGAATTTAATCTAACTTGATATTTAGTTGAAATTTTATTTAAACTAGCCCCGATTAATTTTTGGAATATATGACCTAATAGGTGCTCAGCTATTATGTAATCCCCCCCTCTCCATGTAACGGAGGGCAGTATCTCAATTTCTATTGAATAAAACTGCACCAAACTTCATATGTGAGATAGATATTATGTTAAACTATGGTGATCTAATTTGAGCATATATTGATTGAGAGGTGGCACTACTGTGCTGCAACTCAATCCCGTTTAAAGGAAAGCAATATCTCAGATTACTATTATTATTATCATTATTATTATTATTATTATTAAAAATTCACTAACATGAATATGTGAAATATATATTATGAAAAACTATGATAATTCAGTTTGGGCATATATCGGCCGATATAGTACTCTTTATTATGCAATTTTTCCAGATAGCTATATCTCAGCATGTGTTAGTGAAATTTGCAACAAATTTAATATGTAAAATTTTAATTTTAAGATACACTGTTTATTATTTTTTTGTTCATGTTAACTGGTTAAGTGGCGCTGTTATATAGAATGCTACAGAATAAAGTAGTGCGATGGGTGGAAGATTTCTTTTAAACAGTTTAATTAAAAGAGAATGGCTACGTAAAATTTTCATCTATTAAGAAAATAATTTTTGAAATATATATTAAATAATTTTCTTTTATTAAAATTTAAATAAAATTTGGAGTTAAAAAAGAAACAAAAAATAAAAAAACGAACAATCAAACAGAGTAATGATTTAACAACATTATCAATATTGATAAATTATCAGTAACATTCAAACTTAAATACAATCATAAATAAAATATAATAAAAGTTTAAAATTATGCTTAAAAAAAAAAAAAAAAAAAAAAAAAAAACTCATTTTTGTAACTTCCCGATGAGTATTAGTGACCGCGAGGTCCTACTCTCGAACCTTATAGACGGGAAGTGTTGGTTTCGATTTCTGGTCGCGCTCGTCGACCTAGGTTTTCGGAGTTTTCCGTGATTTTCTTTGGAACTCGCGTAAATAAGCGTTGGGCATTCTTAGAATGATTTCCACGGAGGGCACACCATCCAGACCTAGGACCCTCGTGTAGTTAGTTTGTTTTAATCCTAACACCAACACTCAATGAATATTACGAAATCAAAACTGAATCTGGGCATATTGTCATATTCGTAATAATCTCACTGAGACAGAACGTTTTATGATGGTGTTACATTTAAACGTTTTGTATAGAACTGAAATTGTACGTTTTATGGAAGGTACAACGCACACTTTTTTAGAACGTTCTAAATAATACAATTTTTGAACGTCTAATGGAACGTTCTTTTGACACAAAACATGGTGTTTGAACTATTGTAACCGTTATTACACTGTAAAAAAATAACTATTACCAGCTGCAAAATCCTCTCTGTGATTGGAGAAAATAATTATTTTCTCCAATCACAGAGAGTTTCTTGCAGCTGGTAATAGTTATTTTTTTACAGTGTAGACGTCCAAAGAACGTTCCGGTGCTACTTGGGCAAAGTTACCTGTCTAATAAAATCAGGTAATTATTAATATTATGTATATACATATAAATTCGGTAACAAAAGTGTCTGAACACTAGCGAAAATTCCTATGTAAAAAAAGTACGCTTCATACGATTTTGTTAAATAAATCCTTATCGAATTATGTTCTTACACTGACAAAGAACAGGATTCGACAAGGATTTATTTAACAAAACCGTATGAAATGTACATTTTTTACATAGGAATTTTTGCTAGTGTTCGGACACTTTTGTTGCCGACTATATATATATATATATATATATATATATTCGAAAAACTTAGAGATGTACTATTTTAGCATATATGTTCCTACATCTCGGTCAACTGGCCGACACTAATGCAAATTTGATAATTAAAATGAGCAATAAAAGTTTATTTACTTCCCAAGCTCTTTAAAAGCCGGGACTTTCTCTGCTGGGGAGGAAAGCGCTCCCTATATAATTAATTAATTGATAATATATACAGGGCGTGAAATTTCCGCTCGCCAGCTCGCTATTGGCGAGTGAATGTTTTACTGTGGCGAGTAAAACTTTGGTCTAGTTAAAGATAGAATTTTTACACGATACGGTGATAGAAAACATTCTTTTTATAGATGTAAATATGGCAAAATCTTGCCATCTTATAACCTCATATTTAACTTCTCCTTTTTAGATTCTCGGAGAGCCGAATCTGTGTGTGCGCTGCCCGAGATCGCCCCAACATGGGAAAGGGAAAATGCTTAGTGCATGCGTAAAAGTTTTGATCTCATCGGCAGTATCGTTTCTCCCACTGTTATTTCTCAGCAGAGTGAGAATAGAAGAGCAGAGAGCCTGTTTGTCCGTCGCCCACTGTTCGAGAGATGAGATATGCGAAAGTTTGCCTAGACGATATTGTCACATGGAAATGAACTCGAGCCCTTTTAAAGATACTGCCTATGTTTATTTTGTTGAATAATGATAAAAAAAAACAGTTCATATTTTTCAGTTTTTTACTGAAACGCCAATTATTTGCGCTTGTAATGATTTGTAAGCAACGATTTTATCGAAAAACCTATTCCGAAATGACTATTTCAAATGACAACAATGAACAAGTTATACACATCGACATTCCGTCTGATTAAAAAAAAAAAATGGACGAAAAAAACATTTCTGATATAAAAAGTTAAGTAAAAAAATAGGTAAATAAGGAAGCTTAATCTTTCACAATAAAAAAGGTTTTCACAGGATATTGTTTGACAAAGAATTTTTTTTTCTTTTTTTTTATGACTCTTTGCCTTTATGCTACTAGATATTTTAATCTTTTTCAAATCTCAAATACAATACATTATAATGATTTTTAATTATAGATGATTATGAAACATGATGATATACGACACACTTTTAATATATATAATTTTAGACATATTTGTAAAAGCTTTTCAAATAGTTAGGGGGGGGGGGATGCGTAAAACAGAAACAAAATAACAACCCTATTTTGTGGCGAGTAAAACTTTTATTTCGGCGAGTGTAATCTGAATTGAAATTTCGGGCCCATATATATATATATATATATAATTAATTGATAATATATACATATATATATATATCCCCAATTCTTACAAAATCTTGGCTGAGATACCAATAGTGGTAGTGTATCTTAAAGAAAATAACAGAAGTCGTTGTGAGACACCTGAACAGATTAACTTCAAGAAACATAAATAGAAAATATAACAGATGTTTAAATAAATATTTTAACGATTAAATTCTGAAAAGCATGATTATAACAATAAATAATCTCTCTACAATAGAAGAAAATTAACATAGGATTAAATTAAAAATATGTATATATTGAGTATCTCCAGATTAAATAACGCAAATGATTAAATATACAAAACAACGAAAATAAATTTACTATAAATTATCAGTTATTAAAATAGTTTAACCTTATTAAAGTTTTTATCTTATAAAAATTTCATGCTTGGTATAAACAAACTATCTCTAGATTTATGATTACCATAAAACCTGATTTAAAAATTATTATCCAAGCAAAAATTGTAAAAATCGTACATTATGTTAACCATATTAGAGTGCATTTATAATAAAAAAGAAAGAAAAGGAATACCATTAAGATATATTACAATTGCCCAGTTGTGAATGTATTTTAGTTTTACGCAAATAAGGGCCAATTAGGTAATAATCCTGATAAATAATTTCCTTGCTACAATTTTTTAAAACTTAAAAATAGAGACTGTCGTCGAATTTAAAGCACATATAGTCACCATATCGTACATCTAACATGTATTGTTGTATGCACTCATCAGTAGCTCTTAACACCAATATTGGCAGAAACACAAATAGGTAATTACATAACAAGAGCGGGCATGTTGTGTTAGCCAATCCTATTTTAATTTCCCAACATACTATAGGTACGGGGAATTCAAGTAATCATGAAGATTTTCGACCTCGGTTTTTTACTTTTTTACACGTTTTCAGGCGTGATGAATACAAAAGTAACAAAATTGGTAAGGTGTCCTTTTTTAGGGTGTCAGTTTGTTAGTGTGTCAGTTTGTAAAACTGTGCAAACAGTATCTAGAGAACAAATGGTCGTAAAGAGGTCGAACCAGTTTTAAAATATCTCTTAAGACACTGGCAAGAACTTTTTTGATTTGCAACATTCTGATTAAAAAACTTCCTAAATTATTCGAAATTTACGATTTCCTTTACATAGAAGAATAGGGCAAAATTTCGCTAAAACGTGCATTAAAAGAACATTAGAGGACCGGTAAGTAATGACCCTTTTTTACAATAAATTCAAACGGATGAATTTTTAACACGTTTTTATTTTTAATCAATTTTGTAATCACCCTCGCTATGAACATCCTTTTGATATCTAGCGTGCACGTTTTTAATGCGAGATCAATTAAAAAAAAAAATTGTTTTTTGACCAAAATATTTGGAGGTCGCATTGTGGACATCATTTGTTTTCATTTGTGGACATCATTTGTGGACATCGTATTTTCCATTTCCTGCGGCTTATTTCTGTTGAGCTATCTAAATGATAGACCAAATTGTTTCTGCCTAAAAGGTTGTCTGAGTGGGTAATGCTGACCGGGATGTCGGCCTGGATAGCTCAATTGGTAGAGCCTTGACCTTGTAAGTCAAAGTTCCGGGGTTCGAGTCCCGGTCCAGGCATTATTTTCACTCAGTCGGAAAAATGAAATTTCAATTAATATCATTTGAATTTGCAAATTTTTTTACACTTAGAAAATATTGTCGTGATCGGAAGAAATATAAATTTGATGATGAAATATCGGAGGAGTATGGTAGGTGAAGCAATACCTGCCACACCAATTCATTACTTTTTTTTAGGGTTCCTCTTCACAGTGTGGTCGTGCATTATCATGTTCATCGATTGTCAGCCTTTTCCGCTGACAATCGCTGGGCACATTTCAATTAAAGATTGATTTATTCGATCCAATTGTTCACATTAAATGACAGCATTCACAGTTTGTTCATGTTTCAGCATTTCAAAATGAACAACCTCGCAAATACTACCCCAAAGACACAAAAACGCCTTTTTGGGATGTAAACCTAACTTAGATGTATTTTGTTCGGAGAAAGGCACTGTCTTTTGTGTTTTGGATTATCATAAAGGACCCATTTTTCATCTCCAGTGATCAGGCTATCAAGAAATGCTATTGTATTGGGCCGCTGAAGCAATAAGTTGCTTGTGATCGATCGGTTAGCTTTGTTTTCCTCGGACAGATTATGCAAAACCAAACAGCTGCTCTGCTTACTTTTCAAATCGGCTACAAATATTCTTGGGTAGTCGACCAAGGTTAGTTAAGAGAGTTTAACAGTTTCTTGATTGTCTGACACGAATTTGCTTCCACTATCGCCTTTAACATGTCATTGTCCAAAGTTGTTCGTCTTCCTGATCGATACGAGTCGAAAGGATCAGAATTAACGTATTTAAACTTAGAAAACCACCGTTGGCATTTACGAATGTTTAATGCACTTAAATAAACATCACAAATGTTTTTAGTAGCAATTGTTGCGTTAATACACTTTCGAAACTCAAAAAGTCTTTTATGCAGGGTATGGGCCTCTACTGGTATTTGACCGACCATTTCCCTATAAATTGAAAATAATAATAATAATAATTAAGCTTTAATTATTTACTATTAAACATGTCACTCTAACCTTGAAATGTCTTTGGTACGAGTTTAAGAACACAATGAGCTTATAAATGAAAACTGTATATCGATGTGCGTAAAAAAGACATTACTTTCCGATCCCCGTAATATTTTTATCTTAAAAATGTCGTACCAGATTTTAAATATCAATTATGATACTGATATGAATATCATTCACTATGAATATTCAATTTTGAAAATTTCGTGAGTTATTCGAAATTTAAGATTTTTTTTTTAACCATAGCAGATGAATGTGGCAAAATTTTGCATAACATTTCCTATTGAGGGATATTTGCATCATAAAGATGTCAGATCACTTTCAAAATATCATTTATGATACTAGTATGAGCTTCATTAACTATGAAATTTCTACTATTAAAACTTCGTAAATTACTTGAAATGTGTGATTTCCTTAACATGGAGAATAGGGCAAAAATTTCGCATAAACATCCAAGATGAGGAATATTTTCATTGCAAAGGTATCGAACAATTTTTTTAATGTCACTTATGATATTGGCTTTAACATCATTAACTATGTATATTCTAATTTGAAAACATCGCAATTTATTCGAAATTTAATATTTTCTTACTGCAGCAGAATAAAGCAATATTTCACATAAACTTACATTATGGAGATCGTTGCATTGGAAGTAGTGTAGAATTGCATGAAAACTAAAATATGAAACTGACTAATCAAATTAATTAGCAAATTTGGATAAGTTAAATGTATCGAATTGAACAGTGGATAGTCTACTAGATGGGATGTTTTAGTCTGCGACTGTGTCTGGGCCGCGGTAGCCCAGTCGGTAGAGCACCGGCCTCGTAATTGTAAGATTGCGGGTTCGGTACTCGAGCCGGCCAAAGACCATCGTGTACACTAATGGCGGCTGGTGCAAGTAAAATCTGTCGTGGCCGCAATGTCCTCCATGTTCCTATCAAAAATTATACCTCTGGGGGTCACCGATGCGGGAGAGCCATCCCTTTCGTGGAGGATCGAAATTGTGATGGCATGTCTCCGGACCACCTCTAGGGGTGTGTCCCAGACCGTCGTCAATTGCCCATCTGCGCAGCACTAATGCGACGTAAAAACCCAACCATTCATCTTGCGACTGTGTCGAGCGGTCGGTGAAATTCATTTCTCTTATCATGATTTACTTGTAGTAGAAATTTATGAGAATAAATATGTGATGAGGAACTCAGCAGAGTTCACCAACTAGTTTTCAGCTTTGCCGTATTTGGCAAAAAACAATCGCGAAGCTCTCGATAAAAAAAAAAAAAAAAAAAACATCCTGTAGCAGTAATGAAGAAATTTTCTCCAACTTCTTGTACTCGTAAACTCTATTTTTCAAAAAATTAAATTCAACAGAGCAGGTTTTCTTCTTCGTTGGCCAATTCTGTAGTGTTCTAGGTGTTATGTTGGATTGACTACGTGAGAGCCCTAGACCTGAGTTGAGTGCCCTCCATGGGGAGTCTTTCTAAGAGTTTCTAGTCCGCATCATTCCCGTAAGTTTTAGAGAAAATCTCAGAAAACTCCGAATAGAAAGCCAACTAGCTCGAACTGGGTTCGAACCTGGCATCTCTCTCTTGGTTGGACAGTTACAGATTTATCATTAATGGATTGCTTTTTACTCCAATGTCGCAGCATCTTTGCATTCTGGAGAGGAGAGGGCTGGGTTATGTAGGTTTTTAGAATTAGGTTCTCCATGTATGTTCATATGTGTGATTTTAACTTTTAGCCATAAATTTTCTCATAAATAACAGCGGGTTTCTACTCGATATACTGCCATTTACACTTTCTTTTTATAGTCGTTATGCCTTATGGCGTTTTGCTTGTTATAAGCTCAGTCTCTAAAACTACGCTTTTTTATACAACATTCACAAGACAGTGTTCATGCATTAAATGTAGAGTTCATACATTTAAAGTTATGTAAAATACTAATCCTTTTGCCTTAAATTAAACTAAGTTGTAATACCAAATAAAGAATTACAGTAATCCTTATATGCAATAATTATGAGGAATTTGCATTTAAATTAAAATTGCAATCCTAACCATGAAAATTTAAAGTATGACATAGCTGTCAATATTTAAGGTTTTATATAAGGTTCATCATCGCTATTTTTTAACAGAATTATTTGGTATTGATTTTCTATAAATAAATGAGCTCGAATCTATTGTATTAAAATAGTTTTATAAAGTTTCTCGTAAAATTTGGAAGCATTAGTAACTATGCTATGATTACATTATTTCACTGGTACTGGACACAAGCTACAGTTACAATTAAAATTAATCCAAATGTATATTTTTTATTTAAATTACGAATACAATTTCATTTATAGGTAATATGATTTTCACTAACTTATTGTAATAGTAACTAAGAAGTTCTATATCCAGTTATGTAAATTGGCAATGGAACTTTTTTTTTTCTTAATGTGGGGTAGTTGTACCGATAAACAAACATTTAAATGATATTTTTTGGCTATTTTCCAAATATTGTTCTTAATTTTAGAGGTTGTAACAATAACCAATGTTCGATATCTCATTTAACTGTTTCTGTACGTTGCTGTACGTTGCTATACTGAAAATAATAAATGAATCATTGTTATACTCGAAAAGTTATTTTCCGAAGAGCTTAAAATGCACCAGTGCCAGTAGTAGACATTCGAAGACCCGGTATAGTGACTATCATTTTTTGCTTCCGAACACCTTAGCACTGTTTCAGAAAAAGGTAAATAATAGCGGTAGCTCCCAAACACACAGAATTATTTGAGAAACAAAGCTGTTGATAAACCTAGTTTGTATTGCTTTTTAATGTAGGTTTGGATACAATACTTGTTATCTTACCCCTTAATCTGCAACCTGTCTTTATATTATTGAAATGAGGGTAAGAGAAAGTCGTGTGAGTGCCACACCAGATTATTTTGGTTACCATTCCAAGTTTAAACAACAACAACAACAATAATAATAATAATAATAAACACAAAAAAAATTAATTTTAAATACATAATACATCATAAAACAAAACTAATGTTTTTTACTTAAAATGTTTCCCATCATTTCAAATGCAAATTTTCGTGTGTTTTACTATTATCGTTTCGTCACAGTTTCTGCATTTTTCTCAATTCTGCAGCAAAGATTGACCGTAAAAACCCAAAAATAATACAAAAATTTTGTTTTAAAATATTCCAACACAAACTATGATTTGTTTTTATTTAAATATTAATTTCCGCAAACGTAAAGATGTAAAATAAACAAGAATAACACTTTCCAACTGTACGTACTTGTTGCATCGTACAACTTTCAATGTTCTTTGTCTATGTTACCACACAACGGACAGACAGAAGGATTGAAAGGCATACAGATAGACTAACTGAATTCATACAGATAGAAAGACGGCAGAGAGATAGAAAGACGGACAGTCTGACAGACACATATACAAATTGAAATCATTTTCACACTTAAAAATTTTTAGAAAGTGTCAAAAACACTTAATGTAAACGAAAATGCAATTCCATCAAAATTCCAATAATAGCCTTTAATATAGTAACTGAATACTTTTGTGTGGCCCTGTAAATCTAATGCTAATCATACTATATTCTACAGAAAGCTTTTTGTATGTGTGTGTGCACATGAATTACATATTTCAATTTCATTAAGATTTGTGCAAAGTAAAAGTATTAAAATATGGTTTATAAAAATACCTCTTATAGAACACAATGCTTTCGAATACTTTCGAGAGTCTAAGTACACAAACCAGTAGAGTTTTTTCACTCCATTTTCAATAGGAAGCATCCGATGGTGAACTTGAATAACATATATCAGTTTCAAGGAATTCTATAAATATTTACGGGAATTAAAGCGCGGACAGACAGACAAACGATGTCCTTAACACTTTTCAACGTTATTGGAAAGTGTTAAAAAAGAGGTTTTCAACAAAAATTTTATTTAAATAATTTTTACATAAGATTTAAAGGCATCTGTGCTTGGTAAAACCGATGATTTTTTCCAATGTGTTGCGACTGAGCAGATTAAAAAAAAAAAAAATAGTCAACATCGTCTGTGAGTAGTTCATAATATTTATGTAAATAAAATGAATTTTAATCTTACAAAAAAAAAAAAAAAAAAAAAAAAGATTATTACTGCGAAACGTAGTTGAAAAGAGAAGAAGACACGTGTGCTTGATGATGAGATCAATTCCTTTTTTACAAATCAGTAAAATAAAATAATAATAATAATAATAATAATAATAATAAACTTCCATGTCTTACGTAGACTTACATCACTTTTGTAAATTATTTAATTATTTGTGCTGTAAATTTTCTTTAATAAAAATAAAACGAAAATGGGGAATCGAATTCATTTCACTTACGTGGATGCTTCCTTCTTCACTAACTGCGTCATGGATCTACATGGTGTTTGTTGTTTGATATGTACAGTCGGTAACAAAAGTGTCCGAACACTAGCAAAAATTCCTATGTAAAAAAAGTACACTTTATACGGTTTTGTTAAATAAATCCTTGTCGAATCCTATTCTTAGTCAGTGTATTAACATGATTCGATAAGGATTTATTTAACAAAACCGCATGAAGTGTACTTTTTTTACATAGGAATTTTTTCTAGTGTTCGGACACTTTTGTTACCGACTGTATAGACTAACTTGCATGTTTGTAATAATTTTCAAACGAGATGAACCTTATTATTTAGTTCTTTTTACTTTTTTTTATCTACAAAGTAATTTCATAGAAGTAATGAATTTTATTAAAAGTCATGAAATATTTTGGTAAGCGGATCACTGTAACAAGCAGAAATTTGAAAGTACATAAGAAATGCAGTTAATATGTTAAGAAAAAAATGTTAAATTTTTGCACCAAACCTGTAGAATTTCTTAAATAACTGTTAGATGAATAAACAATATATTGCTCGTTTGTATATGTTCATGAAATCTACTGTTGTAAAGTAAATGAATAATAAAATATTATAGTTACCTCTGTTAACATTTATATATTAGGTCTTAGCGATTGCAATAAAGCTTACTTATAGATTTTAACGAATTGCTTCTTAAAAGAATTCTTTCCATTATTTTGTTTTAATATTAATAAAAAAAAATGTCAATGCTTCAAAAAATTCATGCCAGTGACACAGAAAATATTTACTAAATTTACAAGATAACTTTTCATTTCCACATTTTAATTTTCTGTTTGCCAAAAATCTCTAATGCATATTTTAAAGCACAAACTAAAATATAGACTAAGGCATAAGTCGTAATATTTATGATATTTGATTATCAAAAGATGGCGCCACCTGCACACATCAAATATACCACCTAAACGTAAATGAAAAATGAAAAATCCTGTACATTTGGTTATTGAGGGCTGAAAAATGAATATAAGGCATTTTTTGCTGTATTTTCGTCTTTTATTATATTTTGTATATTTATTTATTTATTTATTTTAGGTGCTTTAAGCCTTTTGAGTAAAAAAAAAAAAAAAAAATGAGAGAAGGATAAAAGTATTAAAATTACGATTTTTTTCTCATATCATATTTTACAGTAAATATTGATTTTAATTTTTAATTTTATTATTAATAACTTGTGAAATTACAGGATTATTTTGTAACATAACTTGTTGGGAGAAAAAAAAAAAGGTAATCAGACTTCTGTAAGAGAAGATACTAGATAATATTTAGTGTTTTTTTTTTTTTTTTTTTTTTTTTTTTTTCGAGACAGCGGTTGAATAAGCAAACAAGCAATTACGATGCCCCTTCTTGTTTCAAGTATGAAATAATTTTTTATTTATAAAGCAAACAAAGTCCCGTTTTAATTAAATTTCTAAAATAATTTTTCTTCCAAAATTTGAAAATATGGAAGTAAATTTAATTCAGTAGTTCTTAAAATATAAACAGAAAATTCAAAAAAAAAAAAAAACATGGTCTATATATATATTTTAAGCGACAAATTTGTTATAGATTTCTTGCATTTTACCGACGCCAGTAGGGCAAGATACACATATATAATACATATACAGGGTGTAACAAAACTCACAGGTTTAAAAGTAAGTCGAATAATAAAAGATCTGTTAAAAGATCAATTCATAAATTTAAAAAATAAATAAATAAAACATGCTTTTATTATTTCAGAATGTACTATAAAAACTCCAATTCAGCGGATATGGATAATATATATGCATGCAAAACTTCAGCTCAATCGAACTGGATTAAAATTCGAAAAAAGAATTGAACTGAAGTTGAGGCTCCACACACTCACCCCCCCCCCTCCCCTAAGTACATTACTGCTTGAGTATGTATTGTTATCGGAGTTATTATACATGTATGCAAAACTTCAGCTCACCTACTTTCAATGATTGAAAGTAGGTGAAAAATCAGTTCCTATGTTTGATTCACGTACATAAATAAACAACATAATAAACAACATTCCATTCAAAATGGGTAACATACCAAGTTAAATTCAGTGAGTAATCAAATTATTAGTTTATTTATTTATTTATTTTGTAATACTGTACAAAATTGCCTTAAACTTCACGCTTGCAAAGAGCATTCATAAACTCTCACTTTCCTTTCCGGTATCCATTTAGTCACGAGTGAAAATTAGGGAACCAACGACAAGAAAAATGCACAAATACTTTGGATTACTCTTTATCACAAAAAGTACAAACGACTGGTAAATTTAACCGATGGTTCCACTTACTATATACATTTTTTTTTTGTGTGTGTGTGTGTGTAGTAATCGTACGATTCTTTAAATTCAGATATATATGATTATATTTCTTTCTTTCTTTTTTTTTTTTTTTTTTTTTTTTTTTTCAAAAATTATTATTATTATTTTTTTTTTTTTTTTTGGTCAAATTGTTGCTTATAACAAGAATGAATTTCAACAAAATTTACAAAACTTCCAAACATTACAGATGGACAAAACATCAGAGAAATATTATTCTGAAATATAAAATGCACACGTTTAATTTTCATTGAGATATGAGGATTTGTATCCTTCAATTTGTGGTTGGTCCCCTAATTGCACTCTAAAATAAATCGATAGTGGAAAAATGTTAATTTTTAAATATCCTTCGAATATCTGAAGTTCAAGGCCATTTCGTCCAACATTTTTTTTTTTTTTTTTTTTACAAAATCGGAAAAATGTAAAATAATAATAATAATAATAATAATAATAATTCTAATAATTTGATCACCCACTGTATATATATATATATATATAATATACACTAAAGAACAAAAAAAAAAAAAAAAAAGCGGCACTTGTATATTTTCCATTTCTCTTCCTGCAATCGTCAATTTTACTGTTTTAAAAGTAAATTTTTAAACAGATTTTATTACGTTATGTTGTACAATTTAGGATTGAGTCAAGTGTTAAAAACAATATGCAATTATTTGGTGCATGCACGAAAGATAGCTATTTATATATATATATATATATATATATATAAATTAAAAGTTAGATGCGTTGAGTAACTTATCTCAAAAGTTCAGTTAAATACAGTAGGAATAAAGTAAATTGCTGACAAAAAATTGTGCTAGATTTTAGATATTTTCCGGAGTTGAAATTTCATAAGGAATTTTCCACATGTCACGTGTTTAATTTGGATATACACTTACTTCAGCCACGTTGCGAAAACCTTTTTTATAATGCTGGAAAATATCTAAAATTCAGCTCATTCTATTACCGATAACTTTCTTAATTTTTACTGTATTCAAGTGGACATTCTTCATTGATAAATTCTCCAATATATCTAACTTTCAATTTATGTGATTTTTTTTTTTTTTTTTTTTTTTTTTAAATGCTATCTTTCGCACATAAAAAAATATAAAATATATATTTACTACAAATACTCATATCTCAGCGAAAATTAAACGGGTGCATTCTATGTTTCGGAAAGGTATTTCTGCAATGTTTCTGTCAATTTTTCGGCAAATTTTGTAAAACTTTGATAAAATCCACCCTTGTTATAAGCAAAAAACTTGCAATAATAATAATAATAATAAATAAACAAATAAATAAATAATAATAAATTTAGAAAAGAAATTATATCTATCTAAATAATCGTGCGATTCGCATTAAAAAAAAAAAAAAAAAAAAAAAATATTGCATATAGTTAAACGAAATCTTGCGTTAAAGTTACATGTAATTTATCTTAATATATATAAATCTCGTGTCACAATGTTTGTCCTCAATGGACTCCTAAACCACTTAACCGATTATAATAAAATTCGCACACCATGTGCAGTTCGATCCAACTTGAGAGATAGGATAGTTTAAATCTCAAATTATAGTCGCAATTTTAATTTATTGCTAATTATTTGTCTGTTATTATTTGACAGTCACAATTATCTGTTAACTCCAAATGATTCTAACAGATGTCGATACCTTTCGACTGGGTTGAAATGAAAGCTGAAATATATTTGGTGCTGCCATCTACACAAAGAATCTTCAACTTTTTAACCTATTAATAAATTTCGTATAATTCAATTATTTCCACTTTTTAAATTTTTGGTGTTAGCATAGCCGGCCACGTGTTACTTAGACTGAAGTGTAAATTGAATTCATATTATAATGAAGATAATACAGTGAAATTAATCCTGTTTTTTACTTATTTGTGCTTCATTGATCAAAACTTTATAATTTAATCTGTATATATATATAAATTACGTGTCACGATGTTTGTCCGGGGTAAACTCCTAAACTAAGGAACTGATTTTGATGAAATTTTGCACACTGTGTGCAGTTTGATCCAACTTGAGAGATAGGATAGTTTTTATCTCAATTTATTGTCACAATATTGTTTTATTGCAATTATTTGTTAATTATAGACCTTTATTAAAGTTGCTCCAAAATATCTGTGAGTTCCATTAATTTAATTGTTGCCAAAAAAAAAAAAAAAATACGAGTTCATTTTCTTTCGACATAAAAATAAATACATTTAATCAAACGTGAACGTTAAAAAATTATAAAAAGTTAAATTATGCATCTCACGAAAATTGACGTCATAATCAATTTAAAGATTTTATACATATTGATAAAGTGCTAATGTAGTTCTATCATAGATATAGTAATATATATAGATCTCTCATCCCCATGTTATCGTAGAAAGATTTTTGATGCCGAAAAAAGATAAAAAATAAAAGCTTTGGAAACAGCCATTAAGTGGTATTGAAAAAAAAAAAAAAAAAAAAAAGAAAAGAAAAAGAAAAGAAAGAAAGAAATATGAATTTGAAACTGTATCTGGAGTCTTCCATTCCCCTTTAGCAAATAAATTATTCATAAATTTTATTTGCTAAAATATTAGTATGTATTCCCGTGTGTATTCACTCGGGGAAAGACGGCCATATTTTGGTAAAAACGTCGTCTTTTCCCAAATGAAAAGAAATAACTTTTTTCTCCCCAATGATCACAGTATTCTATATATGCTATACTATATCTATGAGTTCTATACGCAAGCGAAGTGTGACTCACTGACCGTCTGTGCAGCCAAGAAAAAGATTTCCTATGTTAATTGCCCACTGGATTTTTTGTAAGAAATTATTAAAAATCGAGGAAATTTATTTCCCGATTTTAATCCTTATATTTGGGTATAGATATGTATTAGTTATCGCGGGTGTTAGATTGAATTATTTTGCTGTCAAATTGACAAAATTTTAATTTTAAATTTTTAAACTCTGTCGCCCTTGGCTTTTTTTATTATTATTATTATTATTTGGCGATCAAAAGCGTAACACGAAAATATACATGCCAGATGTATGCATTGTACGAAATGTAATATGTATTATTCATTGTACGTATGTATGACATGTAATATGTATTGTACGAAATATTGTTTCATATTATTCATTACTCTTTTAATATAAGTTGTTAAAATAACCATGATTTTTGAAAGGAATTAAATATTTTCGCCAGATAATTTGGCGATATTCTTTTTTTTTCGCCAAGGATGACAGAAATGAAATCTATTCCGCTGCAAAATATTAGTATCTTACATCAGATATTTTATTTAGACATTTGAAAACAAATTTGACTTCAAACTATGATAGAATATTTATCATTTTCCTTTTAATTTGTATATTATTAGTATATTAAAATTTAAAAGCATGGTATATAAAAAGTTTTTTTTTTTTTTTTTTTTTTTTTTTTTTAAATCTTATAATTATTCTTATCTTAATCCTCAATGTTTCCCATCTTTATTGACTTGAATTTACTATTAAAATTTTAACATACTCAAAAACTTCTCATCACTTCGTTAAAATACACTAAACTTTTCCAAAATCTTTTTGTATTTAAAATGATACATGTATTTACTTTAAATGTCCAATATTTCATAAGATTTCCAATTTTAAAGTTTTAAAATATTTATCAAATTTACTTATTTTTCTGGTTTAGCCTTATTGTTTTCCCTTTTATAACTACAGCTGTTGCCCTCTTTAAAATATTTAAAATGATGAGGTCATTTAATAGTAAAATTATCCATTATAGCATATATTATATTTCACTCCTCCATAAAAATTGATTTTAAAATCGTCTGTTTCTTTTATACTTTTATTTTAATAGAATTTTAATAGAATTTAATTTATATATTAGTCATTTTAGCAATTTTATCCAAAGTAGCATTAGAAATAATATATATCACTTCTCCATTAAAATTTATAGGACCCTACAATAAAATTAATTTGTGCTTAATATCAACACTACGAAAATTTTTATCAATCGCTTCCAAATTTTGACCAAAGTTTCAAATCTCAACCCTGTGGGTTTTTACATCGGCTACAACGTTTTCGTCTTTGTTCGTAAATAATAATTTAACTGTACTAAATAGTTTACAGCCGTATAATTCAACGTATAACTTAGTCACAGCAACGCGTGGCCGGGTCTGCTAGTAGCTCTATATCTTTTAAATTTTGTTATTTTGATTAAAAATAAAATGAAAGTTTTGAAGCTTTTAAATCTCAAAGTAAACAAAGACAATTCTATTTGGATACTTTTAAAGTTTTTGAAAAATACCACTTCATCTCATTTAGATTCTTTTAAATAAGTTTTTCTTGATAATCAATAACCTAACTGTATCCCTTTAAGTCTACCTTGACTGTAGTGAATGTCATCGCATTAACATTTTTAGATTAAAAGAATAAAACAAATTACGCGTAGAAGAACTGATGAATTCATCACACTAAAATAAAAATAAATGCCAAAAAAAAAAAAAAAAGATAAATATTGTAAAATTAATTGTATTTTCTCGTTTTAGTCCAATTCTCTAATTAGAAATCTATAAAAACTTTGATACATTAGGTGAACTTTCTATAGCATTTTGTGTTTTGTACTCAATTCTTGAAGCTCTTTTTCGCTTATGTAGTGCAGTCAAAATAGGAAAAATAGAAAAAAAAATCGTGTAGTTTTGAAATTTGGCACAGTCATAGCCGAGAGTGTCCTGAACAACATACTAAAAGTCCCCCGCCCCTGGGGGGGTAAGCGGGTGGCAGGGGGCAATTAAAGGGGGGTACTTTTCAGTTTTTAATAAATATCTTGAAAACTATAGGATTTAGAGGAAAAATTTCAATTAAAAAATTAATCTACGTAAAATTTCCTACAAAAATGTTCATTACATTTCCTATGTATGATCAATAGTTTAGGAAATATAGGGAAAAGAAATATCACATTTTCTTGAAAATTGCTTTTTTGCAATAGTAAAATTAACTAAAGAGTGTAATGAAAAGGATTCTGATCAAATATTTTCCACTTATGTAATAATTATTTTAAAAGGGATAATATAGAAAGATTTTTTTATGTTTTTAATAACTTTGAGGCAAGTAGGGGTAAATGGCGTTTTGAGTACCAATTCATATAACGAAAACCAAAAATTGACAAGCAGGGAAAAAAAATCATGTAGTTTTGAAATTTGGTATAGTCATATCCAAGAGTGTCCTGAACAACATACTAAAATTCCCCGCCCATGGGGGGTGAGCGGGGGGCAGGGGGGCATTTAAAGGGGGGCGCTTTTCAGTTTTTATTAAATATCTTGAAAACCATAGGATTTAGAGAAAAAATTTCAGTTACAAAATTGATTGTAAAGAATACATGAAATTTCCTACAGTGGAAAGTATGAAATGTCCTGCACTATGAAAGTCTACATGAAATTTCCTACAAAAATGTCGATTAAATTTTCTTTGTAAGATCAATAGTTTAGAAAATATAGGGAAATGAAATATCACAGTTTCTTGAAAAATGCTTTTTTGCAATAGTAAAATCAACTAAAACGTGTAATTAGAAAGGTTCAAATGAAATATTTTCTTCTTACGTAAAAATTATGTACGAAGTGGCAACGTAAATGTAATATAGCAAGTTTTTTATGTTTTTAATAACTTTGAGGCAAGAAAGGGCAAATGGCGTTTTGAATTCCAGTTGAGTTAAGGAAGATCAAAAAATGATGAACAGAAAAAGAAAAAAAAATCTTGCACCTTTAAAAATGGGCACAAACGTAGGAATATAATAGTGCAAAATAAAGTATTAAATATCCCCGCACGTGGGAGGTAAATGTAGGCTTGGAGGGGGGGGGGATTTAAAGTTTTTTCTTTCTTTCTTTTTTTCTCTCTTTTAAGTACATTTCTGAAATATTTTGAAAACTATCGGCTTAAAGAAAAAAACTCATTTGCAATATTAAACTACGTGAAATTTACTGCAAAAATGTCTGTTATTTTTCTTTATATGATCAACAGGTTAGAAAATGTAGGAGAATGAAATATCACATTTTCTTGAAAAATACTTTTTTGCAATAGTAAAATCAACTAGTGTACGTAATTAAAATGGTTCAGATCGAATACTTTCTACTTGTAAGAAATATGTATTTATATAGCGATATATATGTATATATTAAAAAGGGCTATGTAAGGACGATATAGCAAATGTTGTATGTTTTAAATATTTTTTGAGGCAAGAAGGTGAAAGCAATATTTTGAGTACCAGTCCAGACGATGAACATTAAAAATTGATGAATAGAAAAAAAAAAATCGTATAGTTTTAAAAATTGGTATAGGTATAGGTATTCTCAACAATGTAATAACGTATGCTGAATAATATACTAAAATTTTCCGCTTGCAGAAGTCATTTAAAAGGGACTGCTTCATTTTTCTTAAATATCCTGAAACTATGGAAGAAAATAAAATTAAAATTCAAAATTACTCTGCTTCATATTTCCTTAAAAAAAAAAAAAAAAAAATCCTATTAATTTTTTTTTAATGATCAATAATTCAAAAAATATTGACAAATGAGATTTAGGGTGTAGGAGGGATTGCACAATCACAAAATAAACTCTTTCTTTCTTTCTTTTCTTTTCTCTCTTTCTCTCCAAAAAAAAAAAAAAAACGCAATTACATTTTCTTGTAATGATAGATACGTTTTAAAAAGACAGGAATGCGAATGGTCTTTTTTTTTTTTTAGGTGAAAACTTCTTTAGGCTCGTTGAGCACTTTTGGGTGAACAAAAATCATGAAACTCGCGTCATCGTCAGCTAACGCTTTGAATGAAATTCTGCAGGCTTTCGTTACCATGACAAACCAGTCACAGAAAATCTGATCAGGAATAAACATATTTTTTGCCAATTGACATCACGTGGTTTTCTACTAGAAATAAAAGTTGCAAATTTCAAAATGCTTCAATTTTCTTCTAAATACTTTGAATGGGTTTTCTTTGTATCTCAGCTACTAATTAAAATAATATCATAAGTAATACATCATTAGAAAGCTTTATTGATTTGGAATCGAACAGTAGATTACGTAAATTTCTACCGCCAGACGGCGCTATAATATTTTAAAATTTCAATATTTCAAATTCTACTTATGATTAAATTATTTTTAATACATCATTCGAAAGATATTTTAAAGTTCTCTTATATTATTGAAAGTGGAATTCGAGATTTCACCTGATTTACACGTTTTGAGGTGTCCTGAATGGGTTTTCTTTTGTATCTCAGCTACTAATTAAAATAATTTCATAAGTAATACATCATTAGAAAGCTTTGTTGATTTGGAATCGAACAGTAGATTACAGAAATTTCTACCGCCAGCTGGCGATGTAATATTTTAAAATTTCGATATTTCAATTTCTAATTATGATTAAATTATTTTTAATACATCATTCGAAAGATATTTTAAAGTTCTTTTATATTATCGAAAGTGGAATTCGAGATTTCACCTGATTTACACGTTTTGAGGTGTCCTGAATGGGTTTCCTTTGTATCTCAGCTACTAATTAAAATAATATCATAAGTAATACATCATTAGAAAGCTTTATTGATTTGGAATCGAACAGTAGATTACATAAATTTCTACCGCCAGACGGCGCTATAATATTTTAAAATTTCAATATTTCAAATTCTACTTATGATTAAATTATTTTTAATACATCATTCGAAAGATATTTTAAAGTACTTTTATATTATCGAACGTGGAATTCGAGATTTCAGCTGATTTACACGTTTTGAGGTATCCTGAATGGGTTTTCTTTTGTATCTCAGCTACTAATTAAAATAATTTCATAAGTAATACATCATTTGAAAGCTTTGTTGAGTTGGAATCGAACAGCAGCTTACAGAAATTTCTACCGCCACATGGTGCTGTAATATTTTAGAATTTCAATATTTCAATTTCTAATTATGATTAAATTATTTTTAATACATCATTCGAAAGATATTTTAAGTTCTTTTATATTATCGAAGGTGGAATTCGAGATTTCACCTGATTTACACGTTTTGAGGTGTCCTGAATGGGTTTTCTTTGTATCTCAGCTACTAATTAAAATAATTTCATAGTAATACATCATTAGAAATCTTTGTTGATTTGGAATTGAACAGTAGATTACAGAAATTTCTACCGCCAGATGGCGCTATAATATTTTAAAATTTCAATATTTCAAATTCTAATTATGATTAAATTATTTTTAATACATCATTCGAAAGATATTTTAAAGTTCTCTTATATTATCGAAAGTGGAATTCGAGATTTCACCTGATTTACACGTTTTGAAGTGTCCTGAATCGGTTTTCTTTTGTATCTCAGCTACTAATTAAAATAATTTCATAAGTAATCAATATTTTTACCTAATATAAGGCTTAGTTCCTTTAATTTGGGTAGCTACAAATATTGTGCCGAATCATATAATACAGATCATAAACACTTCTTTACAAGCCAAAAATAATTCGAAATTAATAATCTAATAGCTCGACGATACAATTCACAAGTTACTTTGTTTTCACTTCTATCGGCAGTCCCCAAAGACTGCTTTGATTTTTTTTTAATTCCATGTAAATTATGGTATATACAAAATACACACAATATTTATAATTACAATATTATAAAACATAGAAAAACTGCATTATATGAGCATGCATTAAAAAAATTACAATCTCATTTTTAGTTTAAATATTTGTATTTCGATTTATTTTTTCTTAGAATAAATAGTTTACGTTTACCTGTTATATACATAATGCATACTAAACACACATTTTTTATTTTATTTATTGTTCTTAGGATTCATCTTTTGCGATTACATGCTCAATTTCAAACTCGTCATCTAATAGTACCTGCTTGGCTCAAGCGTTATTACAGGTGCTACAAAAAGATTTTTGAAATTTGGCATCGATGTAGCTCGGACGTTTCTTGCCAAGATCTTTAGTTACGTAATTGAGATAGCCATTTCAATTCATCGCAAATATGGCCAAAAATATTTAAAGTCGCCAAGGTGGTCCCATGCTAAAGCTGTGTCTTTTTTATTTTATTTATTTTTATTTTATTTTATATTCATATATATATACTAGCTGACCCGACAAACGTTGTTTTGTCATATAAATTATTTCTATAGAATATTTTGCTAGAAAAAAATAACTAACTTATTGTAAGTGTGTAAGGATGTGGTATATAAGTGAAACAGGTATGGAGCGCTGTGAACTGTGACTGTGAATTCCGATTATAACGTAAAAGACATAATTACCGAAATTTTCGCTACTTGCTTCTTGCTACTTGCTACTTGGTACTTTCTACTTGCTACTTGTTATTTAAAACCTCCGCTGAATGTCGAACAGCACAAAATTTTATTTCATACGGCAAATATTTCAATTTATGAGAGAATCTCTGATAGTAACGAATTTCACATGAAAATTCCGAAAATTCCGTCTTTTTTGAATAAGCTGTAACAATCTGGACCGATTTGATGAAAATTTTTATCAAAAAGTTATTACAATATCTAACATCATTACATGTACATTTATCACAATTCAATCAATCGATACATGTGAGTATGTGTATAGTATGAGCGAAGTGAAGTGTAGAGTTCGTATTAAATAAAAACTTAAACTCGTTTTAATTAAAGGTGAAAAAGTTGTAACTCAATTTATTTTATAACAGGTATATTTTTTTAATCTACAAAAACTTAATTTATCGTAATGCGATTGGATGTACAATATTTTTGGTTAATCCTTGAGGAGTATACACAAACAAATTCGAAGGTTTTCCAACCCTGGAACACGCAACGTATAATTGGCCGTGAGAAAAGCACGGATTTTCTAAATCTAAGCCACAAATTGGGACCCCTTTGGTGACTTTAAATATTTTAAGCCATTTTTGCGATGAATTGAAATGGCTATCTCAATTGTGGAACTAAAGATCTTGGCGAGAAGCGTCCGAGCTACTTCGGTGCCAAATTTCAAATTTTGCCAAAGGGATCCGATACTAAAGGTGTTCCATACAAAAAATAAATAAATAAAATATCAGTGACATACACGCGCACAAAAGTATGGGATCCCATTGGTGACTTTAAATATTTTAAGCCATTTTTGCGATGAATTGAAATGGCTATCTCAATTGTGGAACCAAAGATCTTGGCGAGAAGCGTCCGAGCTACCTCGGTGCCAAATTTTCCATATAAAAAATAAATAAATAAAATATCAGTGACATACACACGCACAAAAGTATGGGACCCCTTTGGTGACTTTAAATATTTCAAGCCATTTTTGCGATGAATTGAAATGGCTATCTCAATTGTGGAACTAAAGATCTTGGCGAGAAGCGTCCGAGCTACTTTGGTGCCAATTTTCAAATTTTGCCAAAGGGATCCGATACTAAAGGTGTTCCATTCAAAAAATAAATAAATAAAATATAATAAATTAGCTACACAAATAAATTTGTAGGTTAGGGTGGTTGTTAATCAACGCGCGTGTAAATTTGATAGAAAATTATATAAAATACTCACTCCAATTCCGCACTAAATTTGCAAAATGTATAGTTTTTTATGCACACTTCAAAACTCTTCAAACACTAATTACATCTTGATGTAATATTTCAATTAGGACACAATTTTTTGTATAACAATAATAACACGAAGTTACAAAATATTTTCCTGAATTTGATCGCAGCACCAACTGTCGGGACAAACTGGAATTACAATAGAATATATGCAAGCGAAGTGTGACGTCACTGACCGTCAGTGGGTGCATGAAAAAGATTTCATATGTTAATCTCCCATTGGATTTTTTATAAAAAATTATTAAAAATCGAGGAAAATTATTTCTCGATTTTATTCCCCGTATTTGGGTATAGATATGTATTAGTTATCGTATGCATGTGTTAGATTGAGTTATTTTGCTCTCAAATTGACAAAATTTTAATTTTAAATTTCAAAACTCTGTCTTCCTTGGCGTTTTTTGTATTTGGCGATCAAAAACGTAATACGAAAATATACATGCCAGATGTATATTTTCGTAATATGTATTGTACGAAATTATTTCATATTATTCATTACTCTCTTAATATAAGTTGTTGAAATAACCATTATTTTTAAAAGAAATTAAATATGTTCGCCAGATGATATGGCGATATTTTTTTTTCGCCAAGGATGACAGAGTTTTGAGATTAAAAATTCAAATTTTATCAATTTTACAGCAAAAACAACTCAATCTAAAGCATGCACATGATAACTAATACATATCTATACCCAAATATGGGGATTAAAATCGGGAAATAATTTTCCTCGATTTTTAGTAATTTTTTCCAAAAAATCCAATGGGCGATTAACATAGGAAATATTTTTCTTGCATCCACGGACGGCCAGTGACGTCATCACTTCGCTTGCGTATTATTGAATATTCGATACTACGATCGTAGCGCAGTCTGCCGGATCCAGTGTGAAACATTCCAAAATCAACAACAATTTATAAGTGATATATTAATTAAATAAACAATTTAAATTGGACTGAATTGTAAATCTAAACCATTCTCGAATCCACCTGAAGACACACAAAAAATGTCATTAAACTCGGTCCAGCTGTTTAGGAGGAGTTCAGTGACATACACACGCAAAAAAGAAATATATATATAAAGATAAATACAAAGGCACAACTTTAGTATAGACCTCCCCCCCCCCCTTGTCAACTTTAAATATTTTTGGACATTTTTGCGATGAATTAACATGGCTATCTCAATTGCGTAACTGACGATCTTGGTGAGAAACGTCCGTACTACTTCGGTGCCAAATTTCAAATTTTTCCAAACTAAAGCTGTTCCATACAAAAAAAAAAAAAAAAAAAAAAACTGTTTTATGATATATACAAAATAAAAATAAAAAATTCTAATAAATTCGAAATTATTACTATTTACAATTAAGGTGAAAACATAAAAGAACCTTTATAAGTTACATATAAAGTATCAATTAAAACGAAAAATTTTGTTTTACTGTAGAAAAGAAAAGTACTACCAAATTAAATAAAAATTTTAAGCTAATACCAAATATCTCTAGAAAAATATTTATTTACACGCGAATATTTTAATAGTATATTAATTTTTTTTTTCTAATTTTTATTATTTATCACGCGAAATTAAAAATATTTTATTTCCGGAAAAAAAATAAATAAACGTGAATTTTGTTTATTTTGGCATCAAATATATTTTTCTTTTTAAGCATTTTAAAGTTAAAATGGAGTTTTTATTTAATATCTTTTGATCAAATTATCCGATTGAACTGAATTGTAAATCTAAACCATTCTCGAATCCACCTGAAGACACACAAAAAATTTCATTAAACTCGGTCCAGCCGTTTAGGAGGAGTTCAGTGACATACACACGCACAAAAGAAATATATATATCTATATATATAATATTTTCTATTAAAGATTTCGGAAAATGTGTTTTTCATGCATTTCTTTTTCCACTTTACAGCTTTGTTCAGTTCTTTCATTGATTTCTAAATTCTATAAACACTTCTTCAACCTGGGCAACGCCAAGTACATATAAAAAAAATTCTTAGAGAAGCTAAAGTTTTATATATAATTTTAATTCGTAAAAACTAAACTTTCCAAATTGAATTGTTGCAAAAAAAAAAAAAAAAAAAAACTGTAATGAAAAGTACAAGTTAATTTCGTGTTACATACTTTTTTTTTTTTTTTTTTTTCTTTTTTAATATATATATATAATGGAGAAAGTTTCTTCTAAAAACATTTTACAATTATGGGAAAACTTATATATTTAATATTTTTTATTCTTAGCAGTTTTTGTATCAATTTGTTTTATTCTATATAATAGAAAGGCCAAAAAACTGTAATATTTGTAAGTGATAAAGTGATATATGTAGATTGAGATTATCTCACGATTAAGCATTCGCCTACTACAGAGAGACTTAAATATCAACTGGTCCACATAAGACAAGGGGCATTTGACGAATACCAGTTGAGCTTTTATAAGAAGAACTTTATTTATTAATATAAAACAAACGTCAGCTCGATTAAATATTGACTGTACGAATACGTTTGTTTGAAATCCATATCGGAAACAAAATTTCTCCTGGACTGCTACTGCCAAACGCTGTGGAAACTTTGTCTCGATTACCATTGTAAGAAATGGGTAACAGCAATCGACTCTGATCTTCTTTGCTGGGCAATAGAACCGTACGAGGGTGGCACCAGTGTGTCCAAGGAGGCAGAGCTCTCACCCAACCATGATCTCGCTTCGGAGATCGTCTCAAACGCATGAAGCTCACGTTTTTAACTGTTTTAGTTTTATAGAGTTCAATTCAAAGACTTACCAAATATAAACTATTTTGTAAATTAATTTGTTTATGTGAAACTACAAAAGAACCGTAAATAATATGCGCTCTTTCATCAATAATGTGTTCTATAGTGAATATGCATAGTATATTACAATTTCATGACTTTTCAAAAACCCTTAGATTTGCCAAAACCCGTAATTTTTTCATCAACTATTTATAAAAGACATTTTTTTAAATATGTTTATACAATTGAAAAAAAAGCAAATTTCTATAGAAAAATAGTGATGGAATAAATATGGACGCGGCAACACGGCATATTTACAAACAAAGCCATGGACGAAGATAGACTGATAAAGTGAGGTGTTTTCAGATATGCAGGAAAGTGTGAAGAGTGAACTTTCATTCAATACACTATAAATGTACATAAAAAAAAAAAAAGAAATCTGCGAAGTTTTATTTATATAAAGTAATAAAGAGATCATTTTGAGGATTGAGACAACCCCCTCATCAGAGGAGGGCCATACCCCAGTGTCTTCCCGGTAATCGGCACATATGCGGTAGTTGATCCGCGCATGAGGTCTTCTCATGAGTAAACATTCGCCTACTGCAAAGAGAATTAAATATCAACTAGTCTACATTAGACAAGGATCGTTTGACGACTACCAGTACCGCTTCTTTAAGAAGAACCCTATTTATGAATATGAAACAATGTCAGCTCGATCAGATATTGTTTGTACGAATACGTTCACTTGAAATTCATATAGGAAACAAAATTTCTCCAAGACTTCCACTGCCGAAGGCTGTGGAAACTCTGCCTCGGCTACTATTGTAAGAAATGGATCACAGTAATTGGCTCCGGTCTTCTTTTCTGGACAATAGATCCGTACTGGAGTGGCGCCAGTGTGTCAAAAGAGACAGAGCTCTCCCCAACCAAGATGTTTCTTCAAAGTCGTCTCGAACTCATAGCCATAACTCTTGCCATCATCTCGCTTGGATGGGCAACATGGCCGCCTAAAGACACATTTTCCGTTTAAACAGCCAAAAAATGTTATATGTTCCTAAAAATCATCTCAGAAATATTTCGATAACATTTAATTAATTTGCCATCTCACGTATTAAAATATTTTTTTACTTTCATTCTAAAATTAATACTTTTTGTATCATCGTTAAATGCCTTATACTTGCCTTTTTTGAAATACTTTCTAAAATTATAATTTTCCTGACAGTTGCATTTTATTTTTAACACTGGGCTCAATCCTAAAGTGTACATGGAGAGCGACGTAATAAAATCTGTTCAAAAATTTGCTTTTTAAACGATAAAATTGGCGATTGCAAAAAGGGAAAAGAAAAATATCCAAGAGCGGCTTTTTTTTTTTTTTTTTTTTTTTTGGTCGCTTAGTGTATATTTAATTCAACAGATTTTCTGAACTCAGACGTAAACACGTTAAATTTCTTAACCATTTGAAATTCCTTCAAAAATGTAAATATAATAAAGTCATTCCTAATTTTATTAAATTACAGTGTTCTGTTCCTGTTATTGGTAGAGTTTCTAAAGCCCTAGATCACTCTGAATTTATTCTCTTAAATGCTTGTATTCAAGATATTCGTCATCGCATCGCCAAAATTGAGGATGAGCTTTATGAGCTTCACCTGTTCCTTAGTAAAATTTTCAAAGATTTTGCTGTTTCGAAAAAAGATAATTATTTATCCCTGCATTCTCTTAATTTTGCTCATCAATGTAATCTAAATTCTCAGTTTTGTATTTTGTGTAAAATCCAAAAAACTTCCCAAAAAATTAACTAGCTGCCTAAAAAAAATTACACTGTTAATCTCTCTTCCCATAACTTAACTGATCAACGAAATAAAGTGTTAGAACTTGGTTTAAATTTTTTCCAATTTAGTAAACCTTCAATTTCTAAATGAATTGCTCCCAGTGAAGCTTCTTTAAAGTACAGTAAAATTTCCCTTTCTCAAAAAGAATCTCTGCACCATATCCTTACTGATTGTATTTCTTCTAATAAATCTAATCTTTCCAAATCTGAGAATGTTGCTCTTAAAGAACTTAAATTTAATAAAAATCTCGTTATTATACTAAGGCTGATAAAGGTGGCCAGATTGTTCTCATGGATAAAATCGAATACGTCAATAAAGTTAATTCCCTTTTATGTAAAGGACCTTATACCGAAATTAAAAAAGACCAAACCAAATCCTTTCTTACCTCTGTAGAAAAAGTTGTTAAGAATTCTATTGTTTTTAATGATCGTACTAAATTTACTGTTTTTCCCTTCTTGAGCAATTTGTGCTCATTTTTATGCTTTACCGAAATTTCGTAAAAATAATGTTTCTCTCAGACCTATTGTCAGGCCCTGACTAACGGCAGGGCATACGGGGCAAATGCCCTGGGCCCCCCTTCTGAAAGGCGCATGCAGAAATTCTGCAACCTAAAGAGCTCTTATGCCACTGCAAGGGGGCCCCCAGAATAGGCTTGCCCCGGGGCTCCAGGTAGTCTAAGTCGGGCCCTGCCTATTGTTTCGAACACTGGCACTGCTACTTATCCTCTCTCTAAAGTTTTAGCATCTATTTTTTCTCCTTTATGTAGCACTAATAGTCACGCTATAAAAAATTCCTATGATTTTGTTAGTAAATCAAATAATCTTAATCCTGACTCAATGTTATCTCTTGATGTGAAGTCATTATTTACCAATGTCCCCACTGAAGGTGCGCTTAATGGTTTGGAGAAAAGGCTACGTGAATTTCATTATTCTGACATTGAAATCAAAGAATTTATTAACCTAACTAAACTTTGTGTTTCCCAAACTACTTTTGAATTTAATAGCCAATTTTTTAAACAATATGATGGTTTAAGTATGGGTAATCCTTAATCTCCAATTCTTGCTGATATCTATATGCATTATTTTGAGAAAAAACTATTAAAGATGTTAAATTTAAAATGTTGGTTACGTTACTTCGATGACAATTTCATTCTTGTTGAAAATCCTTTTGACATTTCTTCCAATCTTCAAATTGTGAATTCTATTGATCCCCATATTCAGTTTACCTACGAGTTAGAAAATTCTAATCAGCTTCCCTTCCTTGATGTTTTTGTTACTAGGTGCGATTCTTCTTTTAGAACTTCTATACATAGGAAACCTTTCTCTGTTTCCAACCCTCCCCATGCTCTCTCAAATCACTCGGCTAAACAAAAAATTAGCATCTTTTACAGCTACGCGTATCGCATCCTTAAAATTTGTTCTGACACTTCTTCTCTTGAAGAAGAACTTAATTATTTAAAGTATGTTGCTGTAAATGAGGTTTTAGCCCCTCTATTAGCTCCTCTAGAGACAGTTTAGGTTCTCTTAGTAATCGTTTCTGGAGTGAATTATCATGCAAGCCAAGAATGATTCTATATCTGAATAGCGAATCTTCCTGCTCTCCAAACTCACAAGATGAAGTCAACGTTTTTAGCTGTGTCAAATAAACATCAACAATTTGACCCTCTAACTGTGAACAAGTAAAAAATTTATAACGTTCGAAAACCACATTTTTACGCGGAACACAATGTTCCTCCAATTTCTTGATCACTGTATCAAATTTCTTGCTGTCAGCGTCATCATAAGATTTAAATGCATTAAAAATAGAAACTCATTCATCGCCAAGAAGATTTAGGAGAAGGGTTATTTTGGTAAAATCTTCTTTGCCGGTCTTTTCGGAAGCAATAAGAAAATTCATAAATTTTTTATACCATTTAGTCCAGTTATCAGCAACATTGCCAATAGTAAAGTTCATCTCTCCCAGCGGTTTAAAAACTTCCATTTTTCTAGTTTAGTACGGATCAACTTCAGCACAATGAACGATGAACACAACAGTTCAACGTTGTAAACGCTAAGTTTCTCTCAATCTCTATACAGGGAACTGGGAACTGGTGCAAGCGTTGATGGCCTACCTAGTGACATTCACTTTATGGCCAGTCTATGCATTGATGACTAGCTATATGTATGAGCCCAGAAAAATAAAGTTTAGCTGCAGATAAGATCTGCGTGTACAGTAGAAAGAACCGTTAAAATAAAGGTCTAAAAGTGATAAAAGTTCTCAGATCCCGAATGCCGAAAAGACTGTCCCAAAAAACGAAGGCGCTTTTAAGCGACCATACATTATCTTTTCTTTTAATTTTTATTCTTTAAATCAATCTATATATATATATAAATTATTAAGATATAGAACCTGGAAAAGGTAATTAGAAGATGCACTGCAATGTAGGGGGTCACACCTAGCGAAACGCCAGATGCTAATCCGACACCGCTGTACATGGGATAAGCAATTAGAAATTACATTGAGTGACTAGTTAAGTCAGTTTAAATATAATTAGAAGAGTGTTAGGGGTCTAGTATAAGAGAGAAGCGAGGACACTTCCTATTGGAAGGAGACGAAATCTCATAGTCAGGTATTTCAGCGATAATTTCATTGGGTAGGTTGTTGATGGAGTCAAAGAAATTTTTGGAGAGATCTTTACAGCTCAAATTATTTATTAAACATATTAAAATCAAATAAAAGACATATTTAAATAGGATAATATAATTATCTGCCAAACTCAAACAACTTGCAGCAATAGGTATATAATAGTACAAGATGCAGCGAACGTCTGTTGGTTTCGGTTTAAAAAATCTAGGAATGCCGGGTATAGGGTTGTAAAAATGCTGCAATCTGATTGGTTGGCGACTTGTTGACGAGATTTTTGAATCGTCTCGTCTCTCTGTCAATCAATCAGTGAGGAAACACCCACAACAAACACCGATAAATGTGCCAAGGATGGATAGCCTACTTCAAGGAACTGCGACACCAGCTAAATAGAGAAGTTTCATATTACGTCAGAGTGACGTAGATGGAGGACAATCAGCTCCACGTGAAAATAAATAGTAGCCATTTTTAGCACAGTAAGCGAATGACAGATGAAAACAGCTCATAGCACCATAGCAACCAACGTCGGAGGACAAGCTGTCCACGTTGCCATGCTGTTATCAGCTGTTTGCAACTGCTCTATATTCGCTAGCAATCACTAGAAGGGGAATGTAAGCATTTGACTGTTAAAGTGCGCCTTCTTTCTTGATTATTAATCTATGCTTGCAGCGATCAAGGCTTCCTGTATAATATAGGGCTTGCCATTCTAGTCATCTTCTAGGGAGAAAATGTCCTCCTTTGAAAGTGTGTTACTCACTAAATAGCGTACAGAGTATGTTGTGGAATCTATTAAATGCCCATTGGATAATATGGTATTGTAAACAAAATTGTAATAGCTGTTTTTTAAATACTACATACGTTTTGCAGAAAAAAGTAGTTTACCTCTAACAATAATCATCTAATCTTTCTAAATTATAGAAAAAAATGAAAGATTTAAACTTAAGATAAAATATAAAATGCGTTTAAAAAGAGACTCATAAATCCCTACAGTGTTGCCAACTATAAGAATTTGTCCCTACGCATAGGGACTTTTAGCAATTTTTTCTGGAGGTAGCGACGGGTTTTGAATTCGTGGGGACTTTTGTGTGACTCTTTTGTAAGAAATTTCATGTGATTATGCATGGATTACGCTAATTTTTCCACTTTTTTTTCAAAAATTTCCCTAAAGTAGGGATATTTTGTAAACAACATCCCTAAAAACCTGGCTGGTAGCGCCATCTATAACAATTGTTCGCGGACAAGGGAAAATCAGTGAATAGGTAGCCTGGTATTATGTAGGAAGCCTACCAACGATATTGATCCCCTGGTAGATACCATCACTTCTGAACTTAAAAGTGCCATTGATTATGCTGCTACTTCTAAACCTGCTGACGAAATTTTCGAATTAGATCCCCATGTCCACCTTTTAACCAATAATAAAAATAGGGCTAGAAAATTTTGCCAACGTACGCACAGGATTCAGGATAAAATTATTCTTAACAGAGCTTAACAGGACTTAAAAAATGATCTCCATCAAAAACGCAATGAAAGCTGGAGTAACTTTCTCAAGTCTCTCTTTCCAGATGATAACTCCATCTGGAAAGCGGCCAGGAGATTTAAGAGCTCTTTTGAACCCATGCCCCTATCCTTATTCCAAATACCCAAAACTATGCGTACACAAATGAAGAAAAGGCAGACGCCATTGTCATGAACCTTGAAACTCAGTTCCAGGGGAACCCTATTGATAGTGGCGAAACTGAGAGAGAAGTCAACATTACTGTTAGAAGACTCTTGAATGATAATTATCCCCTCCCCCCCCACAGACTTTCTGGTTTCCCACGCTGATGTCATTCATGAAATAAAAAAACTTAAAAATAAAAAAGCCCCCGGTATCAACGGTATCAGTAACGACGCCCTCGAGAATCTGCCTCTTCCTTATATTCCAAAAATTACCCACCTGTTTAATAATATTTTTAAATTTAATTACTTTCTCTTTTACTGGAAAACTGCAGTTATTGTTCCAATCCTCAAAAGTGCCAAACCCTCTGATAGGGTTTCAAGCTACCGCCCAATTTCCCTCCTAAATTCTTTGTAAACTCTTTGAAACCTTTATTGCTTAACAAATTGATTCACATATTACAGAAAATAATAATATGATACCAGAACAATTTGGATTCTGAAATGTCCTTTCCGCCCAGTGGCGGATCCAGAACTTGAATTTTTTTTTTTTTTGGGGGGGGGCTAAGATTTTTCAAAGTGTTATTCTAGACCAATAAAAGATTTTCAATTGCAATATTCAATTGTGAATGTCAGTGTTTTTTTTTGGGGGGGGGCTTCAGCCCCTTAGCCCCCCCCTTAAATCCGCCACTGTTTCCGACCCTCATCAGGTCTATAGACTAGTTGAGCACTTTACCACTGGCAAAATTAAGAAGCAATATACCGCTGCAGTCTTTCTTGATATTGAAAAGGCGTTTGGCAAAGTTTGGACTACTGGCTTAATTTTTAAACTTATTAATTACAATTTTCCCGCTTCTTTTATTAATTACAATTTTCCTTCTCCGCTTATTAAATTAATTCATAGCTATATTCTTGAAAGGAATTTCCACGTTAAAGTGAAAGACACTCTTTCACATAATTTCTTTGCCGATTTCGGCGTTCCTGAAGGCTCTAAAATTAGCTCTAAACTCTTTAACCTATATATCAACGATATGCCCCGTTACTAGAGATGGGCGTTATTTCATGTAATATAATAAATAATACTGTTATTGTATAAGAAGCCCTTCACATCGTAATATATTATTAAAAAGTTCATATTAAATAAATAACACTTTAATTTAATCTCTCTGCACTCAAAAAATGAGAGAAAGAGAATCATATCTCTGGCAATATGCCAATAAAACACAGGCAGAAATTTAGATTATTTGTTGGAATGAAAGTTATTCGTTAACAGGAAATAAAGGAAGCAGTGAAATACTTTCAACGAGTTAAATAAATAATAATTAATCATTTCGTTGGTTCCATATCAGTCAAATAATTTTTTGAATTAAGTAATTGCTTTGATTATTTAACATCTTTCTAATATTTTGTTGTAAGTATTATTCTAAACCGATTGTTATAGTGTATTGATTTTGTTTAAATATCTGCATAGTCTGTCAGTGAAATTCAGCTTCGTAGATTACATATTAGTCGAATATTCTGTTTTTTTTTTTTTTTTTTTTTTTTTTTCATTTAAAACGTGTGTTTGACTTACAAACTGCCAAATATGATCGTTTATATCAAAATAGCATATTTTATTAGTGCTTATATGCAGTGTTGTGCACGAACGCGTTCATTTGAACGCGTTCGTGAGCGTAGCTCAAAAATTTTGAGTTTTGAGTTGAACTTCGCTCGTTTTTTAAATTATGAACTTGAGTTGAGCGTAGTTCGTTTTTTACACGAACTTGAGCGTGAAAAAGCAACTCAAGCTCAAACTTATATTAAATATTTCTGTCTGAAATATGAAAACGAAAGTAGAAGAAGAAAACGACAGAAAAGAAAATAACTCGGAAAAATGGATCTCGGAAAAAAGGGCATTTGTAATAAAAGGCACTGGTAAAAAGGGCACCAGATAAAAGGGCGCCCAGAAAAAAGGGCACCTGGAAAAAAGGGCACCGGAAGAAAGGGTACTTTTGATATTTGCAAATCGCAAAAACAATAAACATCAACTAATGAATTTTAAGAATGATTTTCATAACATATTTTTAGAAATTTCAATCTATTAAATTGGTACCACTTTCACTTAGTATATACTTGGAGGAAGGGGGGGGGGGGGGGTCCAGGAGCATATTGAAAGAGAATAATTGTTTTTATATCTCCTTCTTACTGATTTTAATGAAATTTTGTCTAATAGTCACTTGCTGTTTATGACAAAAAATGCAGTGTCACACATACTTCGGGATCTGAAAATTTTTTTTTCTTTTTAATATCATCTTGTTACCGATTTTAACGATATTCCGTATTATAACTATCACTTATTCTTTACGAAAATCATAATAAGTTTTATATATAGCTTAGGGGACAAGGGGTTTGTGTAGATGCAAAAGAGAATTTTTTATACCACTCTATTATAGATTGAAATAAAATTACAAAAGTGTTACACATATCTTGGAGGGTGGGGGGCAAAGGGGCGAAATGATTGTTTTTATATCACCATGTGAACTATTTCTTTGGAACTGTGTATAAATATAACATAATCTTTGTTAAAATTATAGTAAATGATATATAGTTGAAGGGAGGCAAGGGGGGGATTTTCACTATTTCTTTTTTATGTCACATTTTGAGCTTTGTAATATAATTAAAAATTCTTTTTAATGTCAAAAACTTAAAATAACATATTACAAATTAAATTAAAAATATGTATATATTTCTTTCGTTTCGCACTCATTTTGCAACAATGCTCTATGATCTTATGTGAATGATTCTCAAAAATGGATCAACAATTGTTTACAAATTTAATGGATTATGTATAGGAAATAAGTACGCTATATTTTAAATATTGCGACAACGACCGATTAAACGTGTATTACGAGGATTATTTTAATCGTAAAGTTATCTGACCAGCTTTAAAATACCATTCATGACACTATCATGAACATTTTTTACTATAGACATTCCACTTTGAAATCTTTCTAAATTATTCAAAATTTGCGAATTTCTAAACATGGCAGAATAAGACAATATTTCCCAAACACTTGCTATATGAAGATTATTGGATTGGAAATACTATAGAATTGCATGAAAACTGAAATATAAAACTGACCTAAACAAAATTAAATAACAAATTAGGATAAGATAAATATATTGAAGCGGAAGGCGGGAGGGTATCCTAATAGTTGAGGAACTACATTCTACAATCGAGCCAAATGATAAACAGACTTCATATCTTTTAACATGTACATAGTATGAGCTAAAGTAGAAATGTATGAGAACAAATATATGATGGGGATCTGAGCAGAGTTCAACTATAACAAATAGTTTATTTATACGACAATTTAAGTTAATTTAGAAAGTGTTTTAAATAAAAAAATGTATTATAAATAATAAAAGCACCAATTTCGCACACTTTAAGTTTTTAGACATAAAATAAAAATAAATAAACGCGAAGAATAAATCTAAATATGAATAAGAATTTCTTTTTTACGATACTTTTCGAATATAGACTTGTTGTTTTTCAACATTTTAAAACTTTACTCCCTCTCATATTCACAGTCAGATTTTTACTTCCTTTCTTTCTGATATAAAACGGCATTCTTTGAACTTATTAGAAGAATGTAAACAAAACTCTTCCCTAAAGCGACTGAGACCACCTATTGAGTGAAGTCGTAAAAACAGGAAACAGGGGGCTTACCGATCTTTGTTGGTTGAAACTTGAATAATTGTTATCTGATGGCTATAATCAGATATCCAGATGTTGGAGCCACTGGGTATTGGTGACCACTTTCGACTTTTAAATACCCTCATTCAAAATAAAATAAAGAGAGGGGGACACTAGGAAAAGCGAATCTTTCTTTTCTTTCTCTTTTTTTTGTGTGTGTTATAGTGTTTAGCTATAACACACACAAAAAAGCTAAAATTTATAACCAGAAATTGGTTACAGCTCAGATAGCATCTCACTCTTTTGATAGGATAGTGAATGTATGTTTCTCTGTTCGATTTATTTTCAAGGAAGAAAAAGAAATGGGGGAGAAAAAACGGAGATCGTTTTAGTAGAGTATTCTCATTTCTCAGTCATTCACTATCACTTTTAACACTTTTTACATTCCGTCGTAGTCATTTGCAAATATATCTGAAATTTCTCTGAGAAAGTAAGACCATGTGAAAAATATCAATATATAAAATTTTTCTTCAAGCTAATGAAAAACTATAATGGAAAGCAGTCTTTCTAAAAGATAAAGAAAAGGTGTATTAAACTATTACTATTTTGATATTTCATTTCAATTTTAATTTAAAAAAAAATATTAAAAGGAAAAATAAGAATAGCATATAATTTCATTTTTAATAAAATTTTAGATTTTTTTTTTTTTTTTTTGTTAATCAACAGAAAATGAATTTTAGAAAAGCAAAATCCATATAAGATTTGAAAAATTTCTTGAAGAATTCCAAAAATTATAATATATAATTTCTATATTATATTTCATTTTTATATAAAATATATGGAATATATTATTATTATCATTTTAATTTTCATTTACAAAATATTATATTTACATTACTATATTTAAATATATATATCAGTTTTAAATTCTTCGAAATTCGATAACAATTTAAAAATAGTTGTTGAAACATTGTTAGCGATATTTTTTATTATACTTTTTAAATGAAACACAATACTCTTTATAAATTTCAATTAATTTTGCTTACATGTTTCTTAAGAATTATTATTGATTATGTATTATTTATTATTGTTAAATTTTAAATCAAAATATTTTTTATCACATTTAAATACCTCAAAATTTTATAAAAGCACATAACAGCCAACAAAAAATATTAATTTCTATGCTTCTCTATGAACTAAAATTAAAAATATGTTATTAATTAGAACGTGAAAGTCATTCTTAATATAATTTTTAAGGAATATTTACTTTCGAGTGCGATTCAAATACAAGTATTTATTATTAAAAAAAATAATAATAATTAAAAAGAAAATAAGAGAGTATTTATTACTTTAATCAACATATTAAAAATATGTAAAATTGCTATATTATTTCATCATTCATTCTAATACATAGGAACCAGGAAGTAAAACCTTGATGAGATGATAATTATTAAGAATTTAAAAAAGAACATATATATGAGTGTTTATATCATTATTATGTTTAAATCATAATTATTCAAATTTCTTTTTCATAATTAACTATTTCGAAATTCGAAAAGATCAACAGCGTGCTTTAAGAATAGAAAATTGCATGTTTATCTATAAATAGATATTGAAAACACAATTTTCTTTAGAGACTATATACAGCTTTTATTATTAAAAATATACAAAATGATGAAATTTATTTATTAATTTAAGCAAAATATAAAATGATTTTACCTATATTATTCATTTATTTATTTTTCATTTTTAATGAAATTTTACATTCTTTATAAGTCAAAAGCGATGAGGTTTTTGATTCCTTATTTATTTGAAATATAATATATTCTTTCCTTTATCTAATGTTTTTTCTTCTCTTCTTTTATTTTTTGGTCATTATTAAAAAAAAAAAAAAAAAATCTGGAGTGACTCCACTCGACATTCCAAAAATTGAGTAATTAACGGTTTTGTAGATAAAGTAAAGTAAGAGGAGTTGTTAAATAAACAAAAGAGAAAATTATAATAGGATGTTTGAGTATTTTTCTTTATATAGTACACGAAGTTTAATTTAACGCTATCTTACCGAACACGTAGATCATAATGATAAAGAATATTTCGTTGTGTCCCTGTAAAAACCTACAAATGCTAGATTCACCAAAATGCTTATAGTTAGTGCAACAGTGACTTATAAATTTTCAGCTTTATCGGATAAGGCATTTAGACGCTATCGCACTTTAAATTTTGAGCCTATATACCACAATGATAAAGAAATTTGCATTTCGTCCCTGTAAAAATAATCATAAATTCTAGATTCTCTAAAGTTCATAAAGTTCGTGTGACGGTGACGTATAACATGTATATAAATTTTCAGTTCGTTTGAATAAGGCATTTACTAGCTATCACACTTTAAATAATTTAATATGATGAACAATTTTTAGTCACGAAAATCTATACAGTTTGTGTGATGGTGACCTCAGTTTGTGTGATATGACTCGTATATAAATTTTCCACTCAAACGGATAAGGCATTTAGATGCTGTCGCACTTTAAATAATTTCACCCCATAGGCCATAATGATACAGAATTATTTGCTGTGCTGTAAAAAAAAAAAAAAAAAATAGAAGTGTTAGATTCACCAAAACCTATACAGTTCGTGAAATTGTGACCTGTAATATGTGTATAATTTTTTTGTTCAATTGAATAAGGCGTTTAGACCCTATTGCATTTTTTAAAATTTGGTCCCATAGGCAATAAAGATAAAGGATTTTTCTTTGTGTCCCTGTAAAAAAAATTAAGTGCTAGATTCATCAAAATCTACGCAGTTCTTGAAACTATTACCTATAATATGTGTATAAATTGTTTGCTCGTTTCAGATTTTCCAAAATCTATACAGATTGAGTAACTGTGACCTTATATGTATAAAATTTTTACTCAATTGAATGAGGCGTTTAGATGCTATCGCACTTTTAAGATTTTGGTCCCACAGGCCATAGTGATAAAGAATTTTTCTTTGTGTCCCTATAAAAAAACTGTAAGTGCCAGATTCACCAAAATCAATAGGGTTCGTGCTACAGTGACATGCAATATGCGTACCAACTTACAGCGCATTCGAGCAAAGTGTTTTTAGACGCTAGCGTACGTATTGAAACACCAAAATCTCGAATTCGGATTTTTGACATGATTACAATACTTTCCTTTCATACGTTTGTTCGGAAAGTAATAAATTGACTAATTTTTTTATCATATTTATATACCAAATCAATAAAAGCGCAGCCTGCTTTAGAAATAAAAATAGAAGTAAATATTTTTCTTTAAAAAACATATATTAAATATAGATTTTTCTTTGCATACAATAGAGATGTTATGTATTATATTAAGCAAAATGTAAAATGATTCCTGCTTATTCTTGTTATTATTATTATTATTATTATTATTATTATTATTATTATATATATTTTTTTTTTTACATTTTTCATGAAATTTTACGTATTGCTTATAAATTAAAAATGATAATAGTGTACGTTATATTCTTTTACATTTTAAATTTCTTTTCTTTTTCTTCCATTTTTGTTTTCTTTTTTTCTTTCTTTTGATTTTTTTCTTTTCTTTTGATTTCTTTTATTATTATTATTATTATTATTATTAAATTTTAAATCATACTAATTTCTTTATCATATTTAATATCATGCTATTGATAATCAATAAAAACTCATCCTGCTTTATAAATTAAAAATGACAGGGTAGGATATTTTCAGTTTCTTTTTCTTTCTATTATTATTATTATTTGTCATTTGAAAATGTTATATTATACTAGTTTCGTTATCAAAAATAAATAAATAACTCTTAATTTAAGCAAACTGGCTCTTGAGCAAACATGTTAGAGTAAGAAAAATCTTGTCATAGTTCTAATTGAAGTAATTAGTAAGCTGCATAGAACAAAAGATTAAAAATATTGTCAAAGTAAATTATTTCAAAAATAACTTAAAAATCTAATTTAAATTTACATTTTTAAATGTTATTTTATTTAGATATTTTTGGAAGTAAAAATACTTTTAAAGTGTATAACTTATATATAATGTTTAAAAAATATTTTGATTATAATTCCATTATTTTAAATCTTTCAAAAAATTTCGTTTATCTAGAAATGACAGACTTTCAAAGACTTGTTTGATATTGACCATGACGCATCATACTTCAAAATAAACATTGTATATATACTCATAATTTCACACCCGTTTTCTTTCATAACTTTTAAAAATTAATCATTGGAGAAACTTTTGGAAAGTTTTCTGCTTTAAGCTAAAATAAAAATTTCTATTTGGAAATGATTTTATAGAACAAGGATCGACATATACATGTTTATATTTGCTATTTTGATAAATACCACATTCACTTGCATATAAAGTTGTCCTACTGTACCTCATTTCTTAAATATTTGTAGAAACTTTCTTGTAATTTCTGCTTTAACTAAAACAAAAATTTATATTCAGAAATACTGGCATAAGATTGGAATTGCTTTGAGTACAGATATATATATAGTATTTTTTATTCTTCAACTCAGGCCTCTTCCACAATTTATTTCTGGGTGCGCCACTGTGCGCATAAACATAAGTATTGGAAATTTGAGAATAAAAAAATACACAAAAACAGTGGGTTCACTATTCAGAAGTGTCCTCTAAATAAATTTCTACTACTATTAAATGAATAAGTTATAATTGAGAATTAAATGTTTATAAGTTTAATTAAACACTAAATTAAGAATAATTTTCATGGTAATTGACAATTTTAATAAATGTAAATTACCTATGAAAGTGTTCACCGAGTCACCGAGAAGATCTATTTAGAGAAAAAAAAAATACTCAAAAATGAACTTTTAATGAACTTCGCTCCTTTTTAAAAATGAACTTGAGTTGAACGCGTTCATTTTTTTCAGACAGGAGTTTGAGCGCGAACTAGCTCGTTTTTTACACGATGAACTTGAGTTTGAACTAGCTCGTTTTTTTCGTGAACTTGCACAACACTGCTTATATGTACGTTTAAGCTTTTTTAGCAACGTTAACCCCTAAAAAGTCAACCGATCCAAAAGAAATGGATTTAAATGCGCTGGTTAAAGCCATTTAGGATTACTTATTGGATAAGAAAACCATAAAATCAACTGTCCGAGAATATGGACTTCCTTGCAGCATCTGAGTACCTCCAGAAGAAGCCTGGAGAAAGTAAGGCAACTCCACCTTTCATAGTGCCTACCAAACGCGCTAAAAATTAATATTTTTCTACATTTATATAAACCACTATTTGTGAATAGTAGTTTTTATAAATATTTTTTGCATAATTAAAAAAATAAAATATTACTAAATGTAAACGGTATTACTAAAAAAGTTTGCAAAAAATTAGGTGATTGACAACTGAATATAAGAGTAAATTAGCTAGCCGAATATTTGGTATTCGGTCGAATAGTTACTATTTGGTTTGAGGGATATTCGGTATTCAGACAAATAGTATTCGGTTGGCCGAATATTCGGTATTCGGCGAAAACTGGTATTTGGTGCATTCCTAGTTAATACCAACATCTGCGAACTACAGAAGGATAAAAAAAAAGGTCTAAATTTAAATATTTTACTTTTAATAATATATATTTCAACTTTTATTATATTGATTGCGACTTTTGATGGTGTGATTTACATTTAAAAAAGGCATTTGTTGATGCTTTTTGTATTTAAAATTTCAATTTAATTTGTGTGTAAAAACAATTATCAAGTCAACAGCCGCCATCTTGAAAAGTAAATCACGCCTACGAGCATGCGGGGATCGTGCCAGCAAAAGTCAACAAAGTGCCAAGGGGTACCGCAGACTGGGATCTTACCCAGTTTTTAATAAAACTGCCAGTTAAAAAAAAAAAAAACATATATTAATCATATGACTGTGATTGCAATCAATATATAATGCGTATTTTACATATATTTTATTATTTATATTTATGTACTAGCCTCCCTTCAGTGACTAGCTGGTTCGTGACCTCTGAAATATCCAACCATACAGCTCGGTGGCACCTTTTTGCTGTTTCAGGACCTAAAACAGTTTATTGACGTATAGTGCAAATAGCTTTATTGGAAATTTTAACTGTAGTAAATTCCCATTCGGTAGCACCTGCGATGCCCTCTTCTCATTTTACTATATGAAACAGCTTATTCGCTCACCATGTTATGATATTTTGAAATTCGAACCGTAGCAAAGTCCCTCTCGGTGGCACCTTATCGCTGTTTTAGAACTTACAACAGCTTGCTCACTCATAGTGCAAATAGTTTTGAAAATTTTAACTGTAGCAAATTTTCGCTCTATGACGACTACTGCCCCCTTTTACATCTCATGATTTGAAATAGCCTGTTCATTCACCGTGTAAAGGAACATTGAAAATTCTGATTGTGGCAAATCCCCTACCCAGTGAGGCCTACGGTCTCCAAAGTATCAGGTTTAGATAAAAATAAATTTATTTCTTTTCAAATTAGAATTTAAAAAGTATATAATTTTTTTGGCAACATTGTTTTTTCTTTTTAAAAATTTTTTATAAAATGGAGTTTTTATTTAATATCTTTTGAACTAATTAGCCTATTAAACTAAAAATTATGGCGTTAGATAGATTTCGTTCTGATTAAAAAGTGTACCAACTTTTCTAGAGAGTGGTGGTGGGGGAACGGTGTACTTTGTAACTAAATGACTAAAGAAAACGTTTTATCATTTATCTTTTTCATTAATTGATGAGGAAAGTGGAAAAAAAAATTCTGGGTTGACAAGGCCGAGAAATTTTTTCGTCCACGCCTGGCCAAGTATATAAATAAAAATTTAGCCCGAGCCCAGTCTGGCTTGAGGACGTGAAAAAATATTAAACTCGAGACCAATTGAGAATTTCAGCCCGGGCAGACCTCTAATATAACTATCTTGCTATGAACATATTAAAATGAACAAGAATTCGTAAGTAACTAACTTATTATGCACATATGCATGCTTCATATACATCAAAACAATATAAAAAGAGAAACGTCGCTGTATACTCATACTTCACTGTGCATGAAGCTCAAATACACGAAATTATTATATACTGCAGTAATCACCGTTGCAAACATATGAATGTTTTGCACACAAGAAATGCCACATTCAATCTCCGGTTTTGCTCGTTATCTTAGCTATTTAGAATTTTCCATGCTTTTCTCCAAAACTCCCATCATTGCAAGCTATGTCCTTTTAGAAAGACTTCTACTTAGAACCTCCCCCAACACCCAAGCCTATGTTTCTCGAGTAGTTAATCAGGCTTACAAAACCATTGCTTTGGATATATGTAAACAAAATAGAACATCACTGGATATCCCTACCTTACTAAGCACAAATTTCATATAGCATCAATTACTAAAATGTTTATCAATTACTTATCTGTATGCTATGCGTACATGAAAACGAAGCAAAGAGAAAAACTTAACTGGCTCCTTTATCTCACTCATTGATAACCTTCCTACCTTGCATGTTTCTCAAGATTCACAAAAGTCCATATCACAGCAATAAGCATTACATATGTATGTATGCTCAATGTACAGTAAAACCAAAAACCACTATATGTCTTTGTGCAAGAAGCTCAAAATGCGTGAAGTTACATACCACAGCAATACTGTTAAGATTTTAAGGAGATCCAAGTATGTATTCACGCGATTTTCGGAGAAAACCACGGAAAACTCAAACGGCTAAGACGACGAGCTGTGACATTGGAGTATTGTGATATAGAAAAAAATACATAAAAATGTATCAATAAGTTGTTACATATTGTAAATCACGAATTTATAACGAATTTTGGCAAAAATAAAAATTTTGTTAAAAATAAAGATTGTGAGTTGACTCTAAAAATCGCTAAATTAGGTTAACGGTTTGTGGAGGTTGCGGTCGATAAACTACATAAAGGTCATAGGCCTGGATCGAATGCCCCCTGAGAGTGGACTTTCTAAACTATCTATTTCGTATTTATGCGAGTTTCAGAGGAAACTACGGAAAACTCAGAACGGGTAAGATGATGAGTTTTGACATTTGGTTGCGATCAATAAAAATGTATATAATACTAAATTTTGAGATATTGTAAACTGCGAATTTATTGTCAATTTTGACAAATAATAATAATAATGATAATAATAATAGAAATTGTGAATTCAGTCTAAAAATAGCTAAATTACATAGTTTTTTTTTTTTTTTTTTTTTTGGGGGGGGGGTTACTGTCGTTTGATATAGTTAAGATTCTCGGCCAGATTTAAATGCTTTTCATGGATGTTTTTCTAAGGTTATCGAAGCATTTATTCACGCGAGTTTCGAAGAAAATCTCGGAAAACTCAGACCGGCTAAGATAACTAATTGTGGAAAACGAATTGCACTAGAAAAAAAAATAATAATAATAAAATAAACAAATTGGGATATATTGTAATCGCGAATTCGTAATGAATTTTGACAAAAAATTTAATTTGGTTAAAAATAGAGATTATGTGTTCATTCTAAAAATTGCTAAATTAGATTGATGGATTGGTTTGAGGGGATTACTGTCGTTTGATCATGTCCGGATCCTAGGTCTTTGGTGAATGCACTCTGTGCGTGTGTGTGGGGATTTTCTGAGGAAAACTAGTTCGTATTTACGTAAGTTTCGGGGAAAACCACGGAAAACTTAAAACGGCTAAGACGACGAGCTGTGACATTGGAGTATTGTGATATAGAAAAATATATATATAAATGTATCAATAAGTTGTTACATATTGTAAATCACGAATTTATAACGAATTTTGGCAAAAATAAAAATTTTGTTAAAAATAAAGATTGTGAGTTGACTCTAAAAATCGCTAAATTAGGTTAACGGTTTGTGGAGGTTGCGGTCGATAAACTACATAAAGGTCATAGGCCTGGATCGAATGCCCCCTGAGGGTGGACTTTCTAAACTATCTATTTCGTATTTATGCGAGTTTCAGAGAAAACTACGGAAAACTCAGAACGGGTAAGATGATGAGTTTTAACATTTGGTTGCGATCAATAAAAATGTATATAATACTAAATTTTGAGATATTGCAAACTGCGAATTTATTGTCAATTTTGACAAATAATAATAATAATAATAATAATAATAGAAATTGTGAATTCAGTCTAAAAATAGCTAAATTACATCGTTTTTTTTTTTTTTTTTTTTTTTTTTTTTTTTGGGGGGGGGGGGTTACTGTCGTTTGATATAGTTAAGATTCTCGGCCAGATTTAAATGCTTTTCATGGATGTTTTTCTAAGGTTATCGAAGCATTTATTCACGCGAGTTTCGAAGAAAATCTCGGAAAACTCACACCGGCTAAGATAACTAATTGTGGAAAACGAATTGCACTGGAAAATAATAATAAAATAAACAAATTGGGATGCGTGTGTGTGGGGATTTTCTGAGGAAAACTAGTTCGTATTTACGTAAGTTTCGGGGAAAACCACGGAAAACTCAGAAGTCTAAGACGTCGAACATGACCTGGGAATAAACACAGCATATCTCATCTTCTAGTTTCTGCAGCGGAACCTCTCGGCTTCTTGTAGGTTAAATTCGGGTGAAAATTTAGAAATTTTAAAGAAAATAATGTTTAATTAAATTATATTATCCGATGAAATTTTATAATTTTTGAGCTAACATTTCTCTAACCGAAAATCACAAAACTCATAGAAAAATAATATTTAATTAAATTTCAGGTCAAAGAGCTGATTAAAAAGCTAGATTTACACTTGTTAATAACATTTCAATGATGTTGCTTATCCCTGACTTAAATTGCATCACTTTCTTAAATGTACGTATTAAGATTTGCTAAATGTAAAGTTTTAATTTTCTTTCTTTATATATATGTATCATGCATATTATATATATATATATATATATATATTACAAATGAAATAGTGAAGTCTTGTTATTCTGACAAACTCAACTTAATAATATTTAATAAAACGTTTATAGAAAAAAAAAAAAAAAAAAAAAAAGAGGCTGTTGTTAAAGTTTTGTCCTTCATAATTATTAAAAAAAAAATTAATTTTAAATATAAATAACTTAAATGTTAAATGAACAACGCATCATGAAACATATGCATCTTGACAGCAGAAAACAATGCCGGAATTCTTGAAAACAGGTCTTTATTTTGTTTATTAGCTATTGCATAACCCGAGTCACATCTAAATACAAAACAGCATCGAGATTTAGACATATTCATCATAAAATAAAACAATAATTAGAAAAAAAAATAATGCGCGCTCACTGTACTCAGTGTTAGCGTGGTACATCAACTACAGTCAGCGCCACTCTGCGGCCATTTCAGCGTGAGGTCCACTTTTGAAGGATGAATCCCGTAGAGGAAGTTCCTCCTTTCTATTGCTTCATGGCTGGCCCTCTGGTGGTTGAAGGTGGTCTGTTAGCATGCGCCATCTATTGAATTGTTTACTAACTACCTCAAGCAGTTCTGCGCAGACAACATACTTTCTCTTTAAATTTCCGTAACGTAAATTCTCCCCAGAGACTGAATTTTTCCCTTTTTCATAATAGAGTCTTTTAGTCGAGTGAAGTAAAAAAACTACTTGTTTGTCGTTTACACCCGTTAATTCGTTAATGTTGTTTTCTGTCTCCGGTCTCGGGATTACGTTCTTATTGAAATTTGAAATAAGTGAAAAATAACAGGGCTGTGTATTTTTTAAAAATCAGATTTAAAGCACTGTGTTAACTGCTTTCAAATTAATTGCTTTAGAGAGTTTTTTTGTTTTTTAAAATATTCGATTTCAACTTTTACTGTTTTGATTGCGTTATAGTGCTGCGATTCTTTGACTCACCCGCCAGAGGCAGATATTTTTACAAATGGCAATATTAAAAGAATGTTGGACACCTTTCATGGTATATTCGTGGACGACTGTCAAGTTAGGATGTTATTATGCCGCTATGTACACTGCTGTAAGTTTTTTTTATTTCTGTATTTAAAATTTTAGTAAAATAGAAGTTTCCCGTGCAGTGCATTTACATATATGAAATTATTTTGGTATAGGTGTAGCATTGATATCTGTCGTTATTGGCGGTTTTTGGATTTGGCGATTTTTTCGGAAACTGCTAATCCTATTGGAAGCATGTTTAAAGTAGGTGTCAGGGTATTACAATATCCTGTTAAATAATTAGGGTATAATAAAGTAGGTATCTGGGTTGATAATTATATACCATGGAGCTGATTTGGTATTTGTCGTCCTTGTAGGAAAAAAAAAAAAGAAGAAATCGCTTTATTGAATGTATTATATATATACACACACACACACATATATAACGAGGAAAAAGCAGAAATATTTTATACCCTGATGCCTACTTTATTATACCCTAAAAATTTACCAGGATATTATTATACCCTGATACCTACTTTAATATACGTGTAATAGGATTCCCAGTTTCTGAAAAAATCACCAAATCCATAAACTGCCAAGGACTAAAAGTATAAAAGCTATACCAATAATAATGTGTATATTATGTTATATAACAAATAATTTTATGAATAACTGAATCTAATTAACCATCCAGCAGGCACACGTATATGAGAGATACATTAGAAATGAATTTTGCTGTATATTTCAAAGCCAGAAAGCTTTTGGAACATTTATCTTTGGCTATTCTCTCGGTATATATTGATCTATTTTCAGTTACTTTTTTAAACTTTGAGGCATTAATATGAAGCTTATACAGTTGAACCTCGTTAACATAAACACGCTTAATGTGACTTACTTTTAGCATGAAATATTTCCATTCCACAATCCCGTCAAAATGAAGATTATTTACTGATAGCATGAACAATTTTTCTTTCCCCCTTGAGGTTCACGTTAGTTAAGTTCGACTATTTGCTATTTGTTTTTGAGAAATATGAGCAACCCTTCAAGTGCCTTTTTGTTTTATATATATATATATATATATGGTAACAATAAGAATGAGAGCGAAAATTAAACAGATGAACAATTTGCCACAAAAACCAATTTGGAAACTAGTTAATTTATTTAAATAATTTGACGAGTAATTTTTATTTGACAAAAGAAGAATACCCATTTTAAAATATTCCAATGAGAATACAAAAAAATAGTTTTTGTTTTAATCATTATTATTTTATATATTTCAAAAATTAACTTTTAACCATACACTTTTTATTAAAAATGGCAAAATATATGCTTTATTTTATCTTCAAATAATTCTGATCTTTCTTTATATACTTTATATTGATTTTGTGCTTTTTTCATTGTTTGATACTTTTATTTTCTATGAATAAAAGCTCTTATTAAATATTCTTAATTATCTACAAATGATTTTAGTATGATTAAAATATTTAGATACTTGAAGATACATATTGTACAACAGTGTAATTTGGAAAATACACATCACCTTTCATGTTCATATAAAGATTGTGCCCACTGGGATGTTGAGCAAATATTTTATGATAAATTCATTTAACTGGTAAAGAAATGAATTGTTTGCAAAAGTAATTAATGTGTTTTTTGCTACTGTAAGCAGGGATTAATATGCATTGGTAATGTAGTTCCCATTCTTTTTTTTATTTTAGTGAATTTTTGCATATTAGACGGAAAGCATGGCGACTCATTAATAGTGCATATTGAAACTCACCAGTGTATCATTTCTGAAAAATCAAAGTTATTGTTATATTTAAGTTGATTTTTCTCAAGGATTAATTTTTCTTGCTGGGGTGTGACATGACGTTGTTATCTAAGAAATTTTAAGTATTAAGGAACCTAGCAGTTCATAATTTTCTTAGCAGTGAGCTCAACATCACGTAATGTTATAATGCTTTCTAATATTTTTCTACATTTAAATCAATGACCATTTCTGAAAAGTAATTTGTTATAATAATTTTTTATAATTAAAAAAAGAGACTATGTTAGTAGTAAAAAGTTTGACTTAATATCTTTTTCTGTACTTTTTTTCCCTTAAACTTCATTCCATGCACTACTTTAACTAATAAAACAAGTTTGTGTAGTGAGAACAGAAAACTTTCTTGCAAGTAATAAGTAAAAAGAGTTATTCTGTCGCTTTCTTTTTAGCTGTATGTTGCTAATACATGCAGGGACACAGTGCATAAATAATAATTGTCTGCATTTTCTTTTTGTTTAGAAAGAGAATTTGCTATTAATTAATGTAAATTTATAATCAATTAAAAAAAAAAAAAAAAAAAACTTTTTAAGCTCCTCCCTTTTTTTTTTTTTTTTTTTTTTTTAATTAATTATTATTGTTTAATATCTTCCATTTAAAAACCTATTTAAATTAATGTAAATTTAGTTTAATAAATTGATGCTTTGTATTTTATAATATTATTCTTTCAGCTTTCTGGAAATTTTAATAATGAAATCAATGAATAATAAAAACATAGTATGCCCTTATAACTCAAAGCCGGATAATCATAATATCCAGCTACTGCCATTTATCCGCCATAGTGGCCAGATCAGCTGGATACAGCATGCTTGCCAGATATCCGTTTCATCCCTAGTGGAATGGTTTCTTGAAAGGGCTGTGGAAAGTTTATTTAATTTTAAATCTGTGAGATGCAGTTTAGCGATCTTTTATTTTTCTTTTTGTCATTCCAATATAACATGCTTTCTCATTGTTTTTTAATTTAAAGTTTATTTTGTAGAATCCAGATGTATCTTTAAAATTAATTAAGTCATTTCATTTCTTATCCTTTAAAAAATGTTTTTATTTGGGTTAAAGGGATATTAATTCCTGCTTTTAGAACCTTCATATTTAATTTTATTAGTTGCACCATTACAAAAAGGAATGGAGGGGGGTGAAAATGGGTTTAGTTTTTTGAGCACTGCTATGCTAATAGAGTGTAAAGATTTGGCAAGTTTTGTAAATTATTTGAATTAGTGATCTATTGTAACCAGCATTTTGGATGATGTCTTTAATAAATTTAATTTTGCTATTGAGGAGTTTTTTATTTGAGCAAATAAGGATGTCATGGTTTATGTAGGAACAAAATGCGGTGAGGGTTGGAATGTGCTTTACGGTCCTTCTTGGCGACTCGCGTATAAAGATGCCAACCTTAGTAACCACGGTGTTTATGCGCCGCTGAATGATCGATGTTTGAAATGTGGTAACATCCCCATGATGTTTTGAAACTATGATTTTCGCGTACGTTATTGTTGCCAAACGAATTTCGTGCATTTTAAAGACTCATGGAGTTTGTGTGAGACGTATTTAGTAATATTTTTTTTTTTGTTTTTTATATACGGGTTACTGATCGATGCGAAACGAAATTTCCTACGTTTTAAAGATTCATGGAGTTTGTGTGAGACGTATTTAGTGATATTTCTTTGGTTTTTATGTACGCTTTACTGATCGATGCGAAACGAAATTTCGTATGTTTAAGAGATTCATGCAGAATGCGGTGAGGTATAGAGTGATGTTTTGTTTGTGGTTTTCATGTACGCTCCGCATACATACGTGCATATTACTGGTCGCTGCAAAACGACATTTCGTCTGGAGGACATCGTTTGGATAAAATGTGCTTTTAAGGCAGTGATTTTTTTGTGTGTGTGTGTGTGGGGGGGGGGCAGTGATTTTTTTTTTTTTTTGTGGTGGGGGGGGGGGCACAGTGATTTTTTTTTTTTTTTGTGGGGGGGGCAGTGATTTTTTTTTTTTTTTTTGTGGGGGGCAGTGATTTTTTTTTGTGTGGGGGGCAGTGTTTTTTTGGGGAGGGGGGGCACAGTGTTTTTCTTTGTGGGGGGAGGGGGCAGTGATTTTTTTTTTTGTGGGGGGGGGGCAGTATTTTTTTTTTTTGTGGGGGGAGGGTGCAGTGATTTTTTTTGTGTGGGGGGGCAGTGTTTTTTTGGGGAGGGGGGGCGCAGTGATTTTTTTTTGTGGGGGGGCAGTGACTTTTTTGGGGGGGGAGGGGGAGTTCATGTACGCGGAGCGTACAGACGTGCATATTACTGTTCCCTGCAAAACGAATGCTTCGTTACTCATGTCATAAAGCTTTTTCGCCGGAGGGCCCTCCGGCGAAAAAGCTTTATGACATGAGTAACGAAGCAAAATAAAGGGATTTTTTTAATTTTACTGATCGATGCGAAACGAAATTTCGTATGTTTTATACATTCATGCACAATGTGGGTGTGGTGTCCAGTGTTTTTATTATTATTATTTTTTTTGGTTTTCATATACGCGGACCGTACAAACGTGCATATTACTGTTCCCTGCAAAACGAAATTTCCTGCTTAATTAAATAAATCTCTTTATTTTGCTTCGTTACTCATGGCAGAAAGCTTTTTCGCCGGAGGGCCCTCCGCGTCCTCGGTGGTGCCTCCCGCTTGTAGTGGACGTCCACTACAAGCGGGAGGCACCGAGGACGCGGAGGACCCTCCGGCGAAAAAGTTTTCTGCCATGAGTAACGAAGCACAATAAAGGGATTTATTTAATTAAGTATGAGATATGCTTCGTGTTTTTAAGAAGTTTTGAAATTTTATGCATTTTAAATATTCATGCAGAATGCAGGTGAGTACAGTCGGCAGCAAAAGTATCCGAGCACTAGCAAAAATTCCTACGTAAAAGATGTACACTTAATATTGTTTTGTTAAATGAATCCTTGTCAAATCATATTCTTAGACTGACTAACAACATGATTCGATAAGGATTTATTTAACAAAACTCTATTAAGTGTACTTTTTTTACGTAGGAATTTTTGCTAGTGCTCGGATACTTTTGCTGTCGACTGTATTCTGTGATTTTTTTTACTTTGTTTTTAATAAAGACTAAAGGTCTATCTTTCAATTAATTTTATTAAGCAGTTTCACATACAGTGGAAACGTTTAATCTTTAAGTTTTAAGGGTTTCAATAAAAATAACTCGACCAGTGTTCAACTGTTATAACACATCAAATACACAAGTTTTAACAACAAAAACAAATTTTATTCAATGAAACACAAAAAAAATATATATTAATAAATAAAGTATATTCAACAGATTTTCAAAGTATAACATATTTAAAGTTACCTCATTTAACAAGTGATTTCTCATTGCACAATATGTAGCAGGCTAAATTTCACTATGACAGAATCATGACACATCATCATCTTCAAAAGAACACATGTATTTCACAGATGAAGAAAAAATACGCCGCGGTCGCCTCGTTGACCAGCGGGAGACGAAGCATGATTATATCATTTAAAACTGAAGATCACTACCACACTGATTATTTTACTGAAGGTTGAAGATCACAATTTACATATCACTAATTCCATAATCTGATAAAAATCACTTATAATTTAATTTAATTCACTATTGGATGCTAGCAACTTTATAACTTGATTAAGTAGAAAAATTTCACAAACGTAACAAGCGCGATTTAAAAAACCGCTAAACAATGTCAACATCGATCAAACTATCAAATTTAACGACCTCATTTCAAAAAAACATCGATTATCAATTTTTATTTTTTAGTTTTCGCGAATAACGAAAAACTTCAAACTTTATCCCTTTTCACAGGGTACAAACTTAACAACAAACTTAAACAATTAACATTTGTAAAAAATTAACAATAACAATGGCAGCCATCATTTCTTTAAAAGCAATAGCCAGAAAAACATAACTAGCTCAGCTGTACCAGCATCAGTACTTAGCCATCAACAGCTTAGAGCTGCTCAATTATTTACAAACGGCCACTTCATTTTTAATTGAAGACTAGCTGCCCATTACTGACAACTGCCGATAACTGCCCTTTAACACTCGCATCGCGATCTATTTATACTGACTGCCAAGTCAAAAATCTACATATAAATAATGCATCACTATTGCCACACAACGGTCATAGCCAAAAATACAATTTACTATAAACATTTCAATAACAGTGGCAACAGTAAAAATTAAGAAAATTAAGCAGATCAAGTTTGGCAACGACAACAATGTAAACAAGACAACGTTAGTAATGGCGCGATGCAAGTAAAAAGATGGCTGACCGAGTTTAAATAGAGAAAACTTTTAAATTCAACTTAAAGGTAAGTTAACAACTATATATATAAAATATAAGCATTTATATTCATAGAATTAATAATTTTTTTATGTGCGAGGACAATTGATAGATATCAGTTTTCATGTACACGGAGCGTGCACACGCCGAAGCGCAGTGCTAGTGCGATGTTAAATGTAACCTCACTTGCGTCTCTCCGAGAATGTCGCCCAATCGCAATGCTAATGCGATGTTAAATGCAACCTTACTTCATACTTGCCAACTTTTCCGGTTTTCCCGGAAGACTTACGGTTTTTTAACGTATCTTCCGGTCTTCCGGACAGATGATGAAATCTTCCGTTTTTAAAAAAGTCGCGGATATCGTTCGTTTTAAAAAGAAACCCAAATGTTCTACGAAAACTCCTGATTCTCAATCTTTTTCCATCCATAACATAAATGTCAATATTCATTTCAAACTTGCTTTATGAGATTCTAGAACATGTAAAGAAATAGAATTGTTAAATATTTCTTGCTGATGTAATTTTTTTTTGCGCCCCCCCCCCCCTTTATTTACCTATAACTAGTGATCGGCAATCAAATATTCTGCAGAAGTCTTTTGTTTCCTAATCTTTATCCATCTGCAACATAAATGATAATATTAATTTTAAAGTTCTTACAATAGATTCTAGAAGTAGAGTTGAAAGAGTTTAAATATTTCTTACTCTGTAATTATTTTTGTATTCCCCCCCCCCCATCCTTTTCCCGGATTGTGATCAATTCGAGAAACAATAAAGCAATGAAAGTGCTCAATATTTCTCACATTTGTAATTATTTTTAGATCTTTATTGCTGAATTTAATGAATCTGTTTATTTTTCCTCAATTAAATTAAATATTTGTATGTCATATTTATACCAAATGTGTAAACATGGGGAAAAAATGAAGAATAATTTTTTCAGGTAGGGAAAATTTTACCAAAACTATTTAAGAAAATTAATACTCAGTTGGTTTTATGCACGTTTGAAACTGATAATTAGCTACTGCTACTTTTTCTTATATGTATGATTAATGTACATACACAAAAATCATATTCTATATTTATTTAAAAAATTAGCTATACTTTAACTTAACTAAGTTTGTTTGTCTATTGTTAAATAAATTTCTTAGATTCTGTTTTGTAGATATTTATATGTTGAAGAGGAATAACTTCATTTAAAACTTTTATATATTTAGTATAATCAATCTATTGTAAAACTGTATTGTTTAATACGTCAAAGAGAAAAAAGAAAAAAAAAGAAAAATCTCCCCTTTTTTTATGAAATCTTCTGGTTTTTCAACAAAAATCTTCCCTTTTTTTTATTAAAATTGGTTGGCAAGTATGTTACTTGTGTCTCTCCGAGATTGTCACCAAAGCGCAGTTCTAGTGCGATGTTAATTGCAATCTTACTTGCGTATCTGTATATTACTAATTTCTACATAAAGTTGCCGAAGTGCAGTGCTACTGCAATGTTAATTGCAACCTTACTTGCGTATCTCCGAGATTGTCGCCGAAGCGCAGTGCCAGTGCGATGTTAATTGCAAACTTACTTTCGTATCTCCGAGATTGTCGCCGAAGCGCAGTGGTAGTGCGATGTTATTTGCAACCTTACTTGCGTACCTCCGAGATTGTCGCCCATAACGCTGTAGTAGTGGGACGTTTAATCCACTCTGCTTATACTACAGTCAGCAACAAAAGTATCCGAACACTAGAAACAATTCCTATGTAAGAAAAAGTACACTTCATACGGTTTTGTGAAATAAATCCTTGTCAAATCCTTTTCTTAGTCAGTGTAGGAACATAATTCGACAAGGATTTATTTAACAAAACCGTACGAAGTGTACTTTTTTAACATAGGATTTTTTGCTAGTGTTCGAACACTTTTGCTGCCGACATCTTTCGTTTGTTTTACTTTTCCAATTTTGGCAACAGTAGGGTAACTTCATTTGAAAAACATGCTTGTATGGTAAAGGTAGTGGTGAATTTTTGTTTGTTAATTTATGATATATCTTATAGAAATGTGTCTAAGTAGAATATAAACTAAAAATATGTTTGGCGTATTCTTTTAAATTTTGAAATTTCGTAACTATATGCATTTTTCGAAATTTGTAGCGAGGATTAAAGTTTCGTTTTTTCAAGGATTATGTATGTTGTAGGATTGATTATAAAATTTTGAAACGGGTAAGTAACAAAAATCTTGTTTTTTATTTATATATTTATCTTTTGTATCTGTTGGGTAAATTAGGGTGTTTTTGTTTTGTAATGTTTAATATTTGTTAGGGTAAAAATGTGTTTTACGGTCCTTCGGTATTAGCTGATAACAATTGTGAAAAATTTGTATTTTTTATTATAAACTAAAAGTCTATGTTTCAATTGACTATTATTAAGCAGATTAAATACAGTGGAAACATTAATATTTAAGTTTTAAGGGTTTCAATAAAAATAACCCGACCAGTGTTCAACTATTATAACACATCAAAGACTAAAGTTTTTAACAAAAAAAACAATTTTATTCAACAAGATATAATGATATATTAAGATTTCAAATTTATAACAAGAACATGATTACCTTTTACAGGTGTTGAGCTAGACATAGTGATAAACACAATCAAAAGCAGATGACAATACACTTCAAGAACCGTCGCAGAACATCCGCGATCGCCAGGTTGATCAGCGGGAAAATATGATGAAGAAATATACTTCCGCGATCGCCGGGTTGATCAGCGAAAGTGAAACAAGACGAAATAACATAAAGTTGAAATGAAGACGATTATGCTCATCCACTATACGATTTAATTTAGAAAACTTTCATTTAACTTTTTAAATTAACTTTTAACTTTTATCAAACTTAACAATCGTCGCTTAAAAAGTGACTAAACAAGATATAACATCATTAAAACTAGCAAATATAACAGCCTGGCCTCAAAAGGGCGTCGATTATCAATTTAATTCAAAACTTCCATCACCCATGAATGACGGAAAACTTTAACCTTTAATAAGGAACAATTTAGCAAACAGAAACTTAACATATGTAAAAAAACTTAACAACGGCAGCCATCATTTCTAAAAATGCAATAGCCAAAGAGCATTACTAGCTTAGCTAGAACAATACTAAAAGCACATACATCGTTGCTTGGCCATCAACAGCTTAAAGCTACTCATATTACTCATAAACTAATGCTTCATATCTAATTGAAGACTAGCTGGCCATTGCTAAACACTGCCGATAACTGCCCTTTAACACACGCATCGCGATCTTTTTATACTGACTGCAAAGTCAAAAATCTACATATAAACAATGCATTACCATTGCCACTCAACGGTCATAGCCGAAAATACAATTTACTATAATCATTTCAATAGCAGTGGCAACAGTAAAAATTAAGAAAATTATGCAGAGCAAGTTTGGCAACGGCAACAATGTAAACAAAACATCGTTAGTAATGGCGCGATGTAAGTAAAAGATGGCTGACCAAGTTTAAGTAAAGAAAACTTTTAAATTCAAATAAAAGGTAAGTTAACAGTTATATAATAAAAGATAAGCATTTATATTTATAAAATTAACAATTTTTATGCGCGAGGACAATTGATAGATATCATTTTTCTTTACTCAAGTATTTGTAAGATATTTCTGACGCTTTATGTTTACATACTTGCTTTAAAGCACGTTTTCGAAAAAACGGGTATGAAAACCGTGCTTCCAGTCCGCCATTTTGGAAAGGACGGGAGAGAAAACCGCGACACCAGACTCGGCCAGTTCGGAAAAAAATCGCCAAGAAGGACCGTAAAGCACATTTTTACCGCGGTGAGTTTGTAAGGTAGTGGAGTTTTGCATTTTTTATTAATTATTTCATTATTGTTAGTTTGGAAGACAGTTGAATCAAAAGTATCGTTTTTGTTTTTAATAATTTTAATGTCCAGAAAGTTTATACTATTGGTGTCAGTTTCAAGAGCTAACCAAAACCAACAATATTAACAACTAACAATACTAAACTAACAATATTAACATCTAACAATACTAAACCAACAATAATAATTAGAAATTGCCAATTATAATTAGAAATGTAATAATCAAATTCAAACAGAACAAAATTGCTAATTTAGATCATTACTGTATTAAATTTAAAACATGTATGACTTAGCATTTCACAAAATTACCTCAAGTTTCCCTTAAATACTTATTCAAATCACTAACATTACATTTATGTAATTACCAAATAATTCAATAAAATAAATTCAATATCAAATTCTATAGTAATATTGTATGCCAGAGATAGCAAACGTAACCAATGGAATGTTGCAACTTCTAAACAATACAAAAAGGCGTTGTGCTGGTGATTTTCACCAAACATGCCAAGCAGCACCTGGAAATAATTTTTCTGCAGTAATGCCTTGATCTTGGGAAAGCGAGGGTTAAAATTAAGTTTTTAAGGTCTATCATTCTTAAATCTGCATTCACGCTCTCGCCTAATTCCTGAGTGAGAGACATTAAATCTTCCTTGCACACTTTTTCCAAATAAGCCATAGCAGCAAAGTTTCAATAACTCAATTGTAACTAAATAGTAACTTCCAGTTAACTACCCCTCTTTTTACAGGATTTGAAAAAGCAAAATAAAATTCATGAATTAAAATCAAATTCAAACAGAACAAAATTGCTAATTTAGATTATTACTGTATTAAATTTAAAACATGTATGACTTAGCATTTCACAAAATTACCTCAAGTTTCCTTTAAATACTTATTTAAATCACTAACATTACATTTATGTAATTACCAAATAATTCAATAAAATAAATTCAATATCAAATTCTATAGTAATATTCTATAAAAAGCATTCAGTTAATATTGATATTTTATATGCAAGAAGAAATTATTTTATTTTCATATAAAAATATAAATTCAAAATATCAATACTAAAATAGATAATAACCAGTATTATAGCATTCAATTAAAAGAACAAAATATGGGAAAAAGAACAAAATATGGGAAGCATACAGCTGTTTTGGTAGCCTTAAACGTACCGTCTTCAGTGCATAAAGAATTCTGGGACTGGAGAAGTGCTCGCTAAAATTCTCAAACATGATTTTAAAATAATATTTTCACCTTCCAATAAACTCACCTTTTCTCAGTTGAAAGATCCTATAAATATGCATAATTCTTGGGGCATTTATAATATTTCCTGTCAGTGTGGTTTATCATACATTGGCCAAACTAAATGCAGTCTTAAATTTCGTCTAAAAGAACATATTAATTATGTCCGCAAACAAGAAACCAATAAATCGGCTATTTCTAAGCATTGCTGGGAGGAAAATCATAATTTAAAATATGATTCAGCTAAAATAATTTGTAGACCTAAATCCATTCATGAACTCAATTTTTATGAAGCTTTTCATATTTATAAAAATCTTGTAAATTGTGATTTCGCTGATCCCTACTTGTCTGATTGTTGGAAATTTTACATTCAGTCTATGTTTTCTTAATTTTTCTACAGTTTACATTGCTAGCGTTTCTAAAATTCCTATAGTCACTCCCCCCACCTTTCCCGTAATCCTATTGGTTGAACAGAATCCAGTCCCTCTTCTATATATACGAGCACTTCTCCAGTCCCAGAATTCTTTATGCACTGAAGGCAGTACGCTTAAGGCTACCGAAACAGCCGTATGCTTTCTATATTTTGTTCTTTTTCGACGTTTCTCATGTTGCCATTTTTATTGGTTTTAACCCTTTATTATTGTCATCGGTTTTATGTTATTTGATAAATTCCTGTAGTTTCCATTTAGTTAATTTGATCTTTGTCACAGGGGTGCAGAATATGTCCGAATGTGCGAACGATGTTCGGGGGAAATTCTGGCTGTCTGGGGAAATTTTGAATAATTATTATCTTAGAATAAAATAAAAATGAAAACGGAAGTAAGAAAAAATTACTGAAAAAACAAATTTTCGAATATTAAACTACAAATTAACAGCTGTATTCTTCTTTTACAAGTGTATTCCCTTTAAATACCCGTTACCCCCTCCCCCCCACCCCCCCCCAAAAAAAAAAAAAAAAAAAAAAAAAAAAAAGAAACTTTCAGATAATAGGTTGATGCATTATTTTGGGGTCTGAACATTTCAGAGGTCTGAACATTTTCTGCACCCCTGCTTTGTCATTCCTAACTCTTTGAAATATATTTGGATTCGGCTTAATAGGGATATTAATATTTATTTTGGATGCTTTATTTTTATTTGCTACACCTTTGTCATATGGGATTGTGGTGGTGAACTTCAGTTTTATTTTTTGAGCATTTTCGATAGTTTAATTTTTTAATGCGTTATTTGTATAAATGATAAATAAATTGACAGCAGAGTTTGCACTCAGGATGGCACGGGCCCGTGCCGAAAATATTATGCAATCATATTTCCAAGTATGGCCATTTATTTATTATAATTTAATTAGTATAGATAGGAAATATTTAACTTATATTTTTAAGTAAGAATACTAATATTTATCTTTATACAGGCAGGTTTGCCTCTTTTTAAAATGGCTATTTACAACAAAGTAAAGCACTTTTTCTTTTTTTTGTAATGCACTTATTATTTGAATTGCAATACAGAATTCCATTCATTTTAATCTTGAAAAATACAAAGAATCTAGATGATTCTATAAAACTAAATCAGGATGATTCAGATTCCATACATAACTCTTTGAACATATTTTCACAGCAGGAACAATGATGGCTTCAAAACAGATTTAAATTGGCCATTAAATCCATATTGACGAGATTGGGAAGTGCATTCGTGCCACTCGATTGGGCGCCACTTTTTTTATAATCCACACTTAATTTTCCAAACATATTTATTAACATAAAAATTATTTACATATGTACAATTTAAACTTATGACTTTTTCATGCACAACTACATATCTGTAGTGCATTTCAAAACATCAACTAAAACTCAACTGCAAGTCAAAACGAAAAACATTCTAACTGGCTAAATAGCTTTTACATTGCATTACCAGAATGACGAATATCACCATCTCATAGAAAGGAAAGTAGTTAACCTTTGTTACTTTTGTTACAATTGTTTTTAAAATTTTAATAGGCTTATGAATTTTATCTCTGTCCACACTGGCCTAGCGGGTGTAAGCATAAATCTAATCCTTGCTGTTAATCTCTATGAATGTAGAAGTAGTGTTCATGTTACGCGTTTTTTAGAGGGCGCTGCGCCCTGCCCTATTTCGTTTTAGCGCTGATGTGCCCTGCCCTTTTTTTAAGTGAAAAATGTGCCCTGCCCCTTTTTTTCAAGTAAAAATGCACCTTTCAATTTTTCTAAATGAAATGCCCTGTATTTTCAGATCTGCTATATCATTATTTTTTAAAGATATTTTACCATTTTCGCTGAGAAACATACATTTATAATATATTTTTATCTGAAGTGAAATCGTACTTCACATACCTTCGAACAAACGCAATCTGAAAATTCCATAAGAAGTCACTTCTGGGTGCGATCTATGTGTCATCGGTCTGTATATTCTGGTGGTCAACAGAAAAAATGATCGTTGGTTTCTCCAATGTTTTATGTTCATGCCGTTGCTCGAAGCCTGCGTATTGGGGTCTTTTCTGCATATCCAAGAGTAGAAATGACTGTTACGGAAACAATAAAATAAAGAACCACGAAATTATGTTAAAGTATTAAAATTGGCACCCAATTCTCGTATGCAGGATTTCAAATATTCTGCATTTTTTGTATTTTGTGCTGAAGCTAAAATTTTTTGCTTAACACTAGAAGCGCGGAGCGCGTCAATTTGACCCAAAACTATGTTTAATTTATCAAAACGCAAAAAGTTTCGGTAGGAAAAAAAAATCCTTATTATGACTTAAAAGTAATAACTTTTAAAAAATAAAATGCTTTAGTTAACTAAAGCATTAACTTAAGAGCTTAATTAAGCTCTTGAATATTTTATTGATTTACAATCTAGGGCCAAAATGACCCACTCTACGGTTCTAGCTATATCGGAAGTTCTGCGGTTCTAGAGTTAAAATCAGCATTTTATAATTATTATTTTGTCAACTTCAAGCGTGAACTGATTTACTTACAATGAAATCAGTGAACACAAAACAGACCTTTGACAAAAGTTTTTTCATAATATTCAGACGAGGAAATTGCATATATTTCGGTAATTGGACACAAAAAATATGGATATTTCGGCAAATATACGCCAAAAAAGGTAGAAATCTGGCTGATTTTTTACTCAATATATATGTATGTATTTAATATTTGTGATATTAATTTTCTAAAATAGCACAAATTTTGTTGATTATAGCTGCAAAAATAGTTGCCCATCTTTATTTAGAGAAACAATCGCTTATTTGAGCAGTTAGCCGTGATGAAGGTAAATTTTGTTAATAAGACGTAAAATGATAAATTTCGACAATCCACCGCAAGAATATTATATTTTTCTGTAGTGAATTGATGGCTTATTTCAGCACATAATTTAAATGATTAAAAGTAAATTTTATGGACAAAATGATCCTGTATTTAGATAGACTTTCATATCGCATATTTCTGCAATCACGCATTAAAAAAAAATTAATTTTATTATTAGGTTTTGTTATTATTATTTGTGAAATAATTGCATATTTTGGTATTAATTCTTTTGAAAAACATACAAAATTTAAAAATTAGCAGTAAAACAATAGCCTATATTAGCAATTTGTTGCTATTACATAAATTTCAAAAAATCGGTATGATTAATTCCGTAATTTGGAAATTTCATTAGGTACATCGGTTATAGTCTGCAAAAAAGTGCGGATTTCATGAATTAATATAGAGATAAAGCCTATTTCAGCAAACAATTAGAATTAAACTAACCTTATTAAGTAGCGGCGATTTGATTCCGTGTTTCAACAATCAGCCACAAAACATCATGAATTTCTGAAATCACCTTTGAAAAGGGTCGAACCTAATCGATTAACGCTGAAATAATATCGTATTTTAGTAATTAGTTGCATTTAAACATAACTTTTTCGCAGTTAATTGTGGAAAGATCCCATATTTCTGAATTAGGCTGCAAAATTATTGCGTATTTCGGGATTCAACTTAGAAAAAAGTGTACATTCCATCGATTAGTGGCAAAATATTTGAAGATTTGAAGATTCAACATTATAAAGAACATGATTTTCATCGATTAGGGGCTAAATAATAGCAGGTTTCAGCAATCAGCCGCAAAAATATCGTTAATTTCAGGAACAGCTTTGGGTGGTTGGAGGGGGGGGGGAAGGGGGGAATCGCGAATTTTCATCAATTAATGCCGAAATAATAGCAGAATTTCAGAATTACCTGTGATAAAATGTAAGTTTTGACTATAAGAAATGACAGCGGGGAAAAAAATCCTAGTGTTTTCAAAATCGGTTGCAAATCTATTTTGGATTTTGGATTTCTATTTCAGCTTTGAGAAAAAAAGCTCAAATTTCATCTGTTAGCAACGAAATAATTGAGTATGTGGGAATTTAATGTCAAAAACTGCAGAAATTGCATTGATTAGCGACGAAAAAAATTATGCATTTTGGAGATTGATTGTGAAAATTTCGGGAATCAGTCTTAAAGAATTTTATCGATTAGTGACAAAATTATAGCATATTTAACAATTAGTTACGACTATAAATATTGCTAATTTCACATTTATTTTGCACATGCTGCATAGTTTTTTTTTTTTTTTTTTTTTTTTTTTTTTAGGTTTCAAAAAAACTACGTGCATTTTTAAAAAAATAATAATGTAGACTTAAAAAGAACAATTTTATGACCAAGCATATATCAGAGTGAGACAAATAGATACCTACTATTCTTTATAGAATTATGTGTAATAGAATTTATGGGAAACAGTGCTTAAGGCATAACATATTAAAGCCTGCACTAACTTTTAAAATATTTGTAGATTACTATTTAAAAATTTTTAAATAAACTCATCTCAAAAATAAATATTTTGAAATTATTTAAGTAAAAATTGTTGAATTGTAAAATAGAAATATTTTACTGCAAATATTTTACCGGACCCTAATTATTTTAATTATAATTTTTATGAAATTTCAGCTCTTTTGGACAAATAGATTTTGAAATACATCTAAAAAAACTATTGCCACCAGGAGACCAGGTTTAACATTTAAAAATACCAAATTACTTCAGATTTAGTAGTCGGAGGTAACACTTTCTCTAGAACTTATAAAGTCAAAATTGTGTGTTCGTTGAAAATATAAATTTTAACATCGTTGCATGTTTACATCTGTAAATGGCTGCTAAGCTTACAATTTTAATAAATAATTAAATTAAAATAGACATGAATCCAAGAAGGATGATACCTGCTGTGTTTTTCCGTTAATTAGGTGATGAGATAGATGAGTGTTCTCCTTTTATTTGTATTTATTTTATTTTGTGGACTGTACATTTTATAAACCATTTAGTGAGTGGTGAAGAAAGTGCCCTTTCGCCTATCAATATGTGCCCTTTTACTCACAAAAAAGTGCCCTTTTTGATAAATCCGCCCTGCCCTTTTTTTGAAAAAATGTGAACACTACGTAGGAGTATCTCACATTTACATATGAAACTGCCCAGGCTGCCTGATGAATCGTACAAATACAATCTATATCCATTATTTCAAACCAGTATGGAAAATCTGTAATGGATCAAAGTGGCTTAGAAAATGTTCTTAAGTCGATGAAAACCTTAATCAATTTCCAGTTTTAATTATTTTTTAAATTGGAATTACTTCTCAGATTTCAGTCATTTTTTAAATTTTAATCACCTCGACCAACCAAATATTAATCACTTGTAAAAATTTGGCACCCATAAAAAAACAGGTGCCCCATGGAGTGGGGCTCACGGGCCTAAGCCTATATCCACCTTTGGGTACAATGAAAGAAAATTTACTTTTTATTTTTTTCTCTAGCTACAATTTTGCATGCACAAAAATACAAATGCAAACTTATAATCTTGTATTTCTCCCATCTAAATAAATTTTTAGGCGTTTCTAAACAATATCTTCATACTTGAAAAATAACAAATAAAGTAAATGTCTAGCATTGTTTCATTGTACCCTGTATACCGATAATAATAATAATTATTATAAATAAAAATTGATTAATAAATTACAAAAAAGGAACTTATAATTAAAATGAGAACTTGATAAAAAAAAAAAAAAAAAAAGATTGAAATACAAAAACAAAATTTAAAATATTGTAGTCCCAGACGAAAAGCCGGATACTTCTATTATATTAAGAAATATCATTTCTTTTTTTATTAAACTGGCTGAAGTCAGTTTAGAAAATTAACACTTCTGCTTTTCTTTCAGTTGTACCTAAAGGTATACAGGTAGTAATTTCAATATATAATTTGAGTTTTTTCAAAAATGTATTTCTTTTTGAAGAATGCATAAGTTTGAAATTAGGTTGAAGTATTTTTATAAATAGTACTTTGTATTCAGTTTCATTTAAATTTATGATTTCATCAACAAAATAAATTTCCTTACGTTCCAGTTCACCTTTCTTGATTAAAACATAACCATTTATGCAGATAGTGCTTGTGTTCGCACATATTACTATGTATTGGTGACTCAATTCTTAATACTTTGATGATCAACTTAACTTAAAAAATAATCTGGATCTGTATCATTGGCATCTTCAGAATCTGTAGATGATGGAGGTCCCTGTGCCAGAATATTTTTGTCTGTGACAAGCTTTGTTCATGCAAACCTTTTCAGCAAGACAATATCGACATAGAGGGTGATTAGAAAAAAACTACCCCGATATATGAGACCATAGCTACCGTACCGTTTCGAGAAACTGAATAAAAATTTGGTGGAAGGTATTTTGAGGTACAGTCGGTGACAAAAGTGTCCGAACACTAGCAAAAATGCCTATGTAAAAAAAGTACACTTCATACTGTTTTGTTAAATAAATCCTTATCGAATCATGTTCTTAGTCAGTCTAAGAACAGGATTCCACAAGGATTTATTTGACAAAACCGTATGAAGTGTATGTTTTTTGCATAGGGATTTTTGCTAGTGTTCGGACACTTTTGTTACCGACTGTATGTGCTCAAGAATTATATAAAAAACAACAGTTAAAGTCTAACAGTTACGGTTACAGAAACAAAATTTCAAATGGCAACACCATTTTTTTTTTTATTGGAATGGGATCTCCATAGCAAAAACCATACATAGCGTTGGAACGGTACCTCTAGCATGAAAATCACCAACACTAGGCATACTAAGAAAAAAAAGAAAACAGCTGTGATGTGCCTACCAGAGCATGACTTTCATTTTCTTGATAACGTCACATTTCACACTGAGTCTTCGGCTCTCACTAAAGTCTATTGATTCTGCTTCGAAAAGAAAAGAAGAGACGATGGTATCCTTAATTTCATGTAGGTCTACTGAATAAGGGTTTTAATTTTGTTGTTAGTCGTAAGACCGTCATGACTGACATCATCACACTACCGTATTTTATGGAAGAAACGCCGCACCCGGCGTAAACGCCGCATTCTCAAAAGTGAGCTTAATAAACCGGAAAATCATCATAAACGCCGCACCCGGCGTAAACGCCGCACGGCCGATAATGAGCTTAATCAACAAAAACAAACATTGTAAACGCCGCGATTTTAATTAAATAAGTAATCATTCATTAAAATAATAATAAATAAACCTTAATTAAATTTTAAAGTGTTTAAAAAAACTTACTTCTATTTTTTTATTTAATTGAGGAGACATCGGTTGGATTTATTTATCCATCCAGAGCGCGGGACGCGGACCCTTCTCCTCGTGGCGCTCCACGGTTTTTTAAGTGGTCGGTGCCACTGAGCACGCTTTTTTTTGTGGGTCGCATCCACATTAAAAATGAAGTTTACTCAAAACCATCGAAATCACTGGTCTCGCTGTCCGATTGAAAAAGCCGAAGCACTTCTTCGTCTAAACCAGCATCTTCATCTTCCTCCTCCTCATCTGAAACGTGTGTGGTGGTTTGTTCAGGGATGATTCCCGCCTGGGAGAAGCCCGATTTCACCGTACTTGTGGATACCTCCTTCCACGCTTGAGACACCCACTTAGCGACATCTTCATACGACGCTCTTTTCATCTTTCCACCTTTTGTGTAAGAGTGACTTTCTTTAGCCATCCAATTTTCCCATTCTTTCCTCACGTAGCCTTTAAAACTTTTATTGATGGTTAAATCAAGTGGCTGTAGAATCTTCGTCATTCCTCCTGGAATAATTGAAAGGGTGGCTGCAGCTTTTTTCGCCGCCACTTTAATGGAATCCAGTAGATGGGCTCGCATGGAATCCATGATGAGAATTCCTTTCGGCTGGAAAAAGGCTCCCTTTCTCTTACACCAGACTTCCTTTATCCAGTCCAGCATTATCTCTTCGTTCATCCACCCTTTCTCATTACATCTAATCACAACATCTGACGGGAAATTTTGCTTCGGCAAGGTTTTTCTTTTAAATATGAGCAATGGCTTCAACTTTTCTCCATTAGCCGCACAAGCGAGGACACACGTAAAATTCGTTTTCTCGTGACCGGACGTGACGATGGAAACAGTCTTGTCCCCAGTTGTGTTGACTGTTCGGCTGGGAGGGCAATCAAAAGAGAGAGGAACTTCATCCATATTTATAAGATGCGATTCCGTAAATTTCCCTTCCGCTATGGTTTTCTTCAAATAGTGGAGAAAGGCACTTTTCTTTTCTTCCCAATCTTCCGGGAGACTCTGCCCTACTGTTGTTTTCGCCCGGACGGACAATTTCTTCCGAGCCATAAATCTGAAACACCAGTTCGGATTTCCATTAAAATTGGAAATCCCCATGTTAGCTGCAATATTCTTCGCTTGAAGACGAATCTTCACGGTGGACACGGGAAGTCCCTTTTCTCGCTGCTCGATAATCCACTTGTGGAGATCATCTTCCAGCTGGGGCCAATGTGCTGTACCGCTCCTTCTAGCACGCTTTGTTTTAGGCATGCATGCCAGCACATCTTTTTCAGAGCGCCAACGACGAACGCATCTCTCATCCACACCAAACTCACGTGCTGCTGCACGATTCCCGATACTCTCGGCTTTTTCTACAACTTGAAGCTTAAAAGCAGCCGTATAACTCATATGTCGCTTGGGAGCCATCTTAGAAATACTACTTATCAAAAAAAAAAAAGTACTAAAGCAAAATTAGTAATCAAAAACGTAGAACTGAAATTCACACAAGGCAAATGGCAAAGTACGCTAAGCAGAAATACGAATATAAATGATCCGCTTGCTCAGTGACGTCAGATTGAGAGATGTTGTTGCCATTCCAAAGACTAAAAAAATATAGTTAACGCTGGTGTTAAGGTGATTCGTTCAGGAGTCCGAATCGTTCATATCATGCTATCAGCCAATCAGAGCTTTAGTTTTGTCTTATTGTAAATGCGCACGTATGCATAGACCATGGAGCACCTCCATGGCATAGATTGAGTGTTGTCATAAATATAAAAAGAAAAAAAACGGAAAGAGCTAAAAATCGTGATATGTAGTGCAATTTTTATTTTTAACAGCGCAAATATTAAAATATAGCGCAATCTTTAAAATTTTTAGTTTGGTGTGCTCAAAAAAAGCATGATTCGCTGCTTGTAGCGCAGTTTGGCAACACTGTACTGATTTTGCCAAAACGGGACCGAACCATTTTTCTGAGGAGGTGGGATGGCTTTCTCTAGAACGAGAAATGTTCAAAAGCACATTACAAAAAGTAAACATTGGCGTAATTTCACGGAATTAAAAACAAATACAATTTTCTTGAATGTTTACAGCGTATTTCTTAACGACTTCGTCTATTTAAGATAAAAAAAATATCGTAAACGCCGCACTGGCGTAAGCGCCGCACTTATTTTTTTAATACTTTTTTACTCGTAAACGCCGCGGCGTTTCTTCCATAAAATACGGTAATTGAAAAATAAGGCATTTTGAAATGTGTGATGTGTATCTTGCTTTCTTGCTTTGTGAACAATATGCCTCTAACTGGGAAACATCATTATCAAAATTAATTTTGATTGCCATGTCACAAAGCCTTGTTTTTCACGTAGTGCTATGACGTTAGCCATGATGACATCTTACAGCTAACAGAGGCGCTCCTCTGTTAAACGGAATGACGCACCCCTCCTGCCTTAAACCCGGTTAGTTCCACTACCGGGGCTCGGAATCTCCGAGTGGCATAAGTAACAACAACAACAACAACAACATCTTACAGCTAACAATGAAATTAAAGCCGTTATTCAGTAGCCTTACACGAAATTAAGGGTACCGTGATCTCTTCTTTTCGTTTCGAAGCAGAATCAGTAGACTTTAGTCTGAAGCAAAGACTCAGTGTGAAATGTGACGTCCTTAAAAAAATGAAAGTCATACTCTGGTAGGCACATAAGATGTTTTTTTTCCTTTTTTCTTAGCCTGCTAGCGCAGGCAATTTTCGTGCTACAGGTACCGTTTCAACGCTATTTATGGTTTTTTGCTGTGGAGATTTCATTTCAATAAAAAAAAGTAGGTGTTGCCATTTGAAATTTTTGAAATTTTGTCACTGTAACCGTAACTGTTAAAGTTTAACTGTTGTTTTTTATATAATTCTTGAGCGCATACCTCAAAATACTTTCCACCAAAATTTTATTCAGTTACTGTGAACGGTATGGTAGCTATAGTCTCATATATCGGGGCAGTTTTTTTCTAATCACCCTGTATTTTCTAAATTACATGTAATATGTATATATAATTATAAAGATATCAATATTATTAATAGACTGTTGAAGAATTTTTAAATATAAGACACATGTTTCAATTTTCTACTATAATTTAGGAATATCTTTAATTTTTATGAGCAAATCTTTCTTCAAGTGACAATTTATTTTGTGTGACAGTGTCACTTGTCATGTAAATTCTGCCACAGGGGTGGAGTTTAATTTGAAAACAATCCCTTCTTACCTCCCTCCTCCCCTTTTTTTTTACTTTCTAATTGCTTAAGGAGAATATTTTTTATTGGTATGGCAAAACATATTTTTTTTTTTGTCCTGTTTCACTATTCTTTCTTCTTTTCTTAGACCAGCCTTGGGGGTGGGGGTAAGGTTTTGTCTTTTGAGTACAGGGTTGGGTTTTTGACGTCAAAAAGTGGTTTTTGACATGACAGTGGTTAAAACCTGGTTTAAACCGTCAAAAACCTGTCAGAAACCTCTACTGTCAAAAACCTGTATTGTCAAAATTCAAAATCTATAAATGAGCTAGAATCTGGTTAGAAATAGGATTTAGTAATATTTGCCGTATACAAGTGAATATCTAAATATTATGCTGTTTATAAATTAACAAATCTTAAAACAATTTGTAGATAATTTATAATAATTTAGGTAAATTAACTGGTTTATAACCTAAGAAACATACAAAGTATGCATAGACATATTTTGTATGTTTATTTATATTAATATTTATGAAATTCTAAAATTCCAAAGTTACTTATGAATTTTCATATAAGCCATGAAAACACAGGAATACAGGATTTTTTCTTTTCCTTTAAGTAAAACATAATATATGTGGGCAGAAAATTAATATGAATTTGAAAATAATTATATTTATAATCTGTATTTATAATACTTTATCATTTATTAATAAACTTTTATCTATTTATTATTATTATTGATTGTATAAATATTTGTACCTGTTTATAGCTTGGACTCTTGGTGTTTTGGGAGTAAGGCTGATTGACTACTCTAGGGTCTTAGGCCTAAGGAGTGCCCTCCGTAGGGGTCTTTCTAAAGGGTCCTAGCCCGTATTTATGTAAGGTTCGGAGAAACCATGAAAAACTGAATGTCTAGGCCGACGAGCATACCCTGGGATTGAACTTGGCACCTCACGTCTACCAGCTTTGAGTGTAGAACCGCTTGATCGCTGGTGAGCCCTACAGCTCAGACTAATAAATTTCTTAAGAATCCGTACGAGTAAATATTAAATTTATTGCAATTTATACATGTCCAGAAAGCATTCACATTTTTCTTGTCTCGCGTTAATTATAAGAATTTCAGACGCAATTCAAGCTTGTTTAACATTCAGAATTATTGCTTTTTCTTATAAACTTGCAATATCAACAGTCATTAAAAAAAAAAAAAAAATGTTAGGATATTTTTCTAAAAAATATTTAAATACAAAATATTGGGCTATGTGTTTTTATTTTATGGATTAAATACATAATACTAAAAGCACAATACAAAAAAAATTGAAATATACAATGTTATATTGCAAATAAAATGATAATGATCTATCAATGTTTTATAAATCATGAATTTTTAGAAGCCTAAAGTTTTGTTTTTATATTAATTAAAATGTTATAATAATGTTTCTCCAAAAACATCAATATGTTTACCTTTTAAAACATACTTAATAATATCTTATTAAAATCAACTATATTTTTAAAGTATCACATAACTAAGTTTAACAATACTATATTAAGCATAATTATAAATAAATTTCATAATAATATATAAAAGTATCACAGCATATTTTGAATGAACATAGAAATAATTCATAATGAAACTTTAAAAGCCTAAAGTTTTGTTTTTTGTATTAATCAAAATGTTGTAACAATGTGTTTTTCAAAGAACATCAATCTATTTACTTTTCAAAAAATCTTTACAAACTATATTTTGTTAAACTAAGTTATTTTTATGACAATTAAATTATAAATATAGGTTTTTGACAGTTTGTGACATTTTTGACAAGGAGGTTTTTGACATGACGGTTTTAACCATGGTTTAAACCGTCAAAAACTGTCACGTGTCAAGAACCTGCCAACCCTGTTTGAGTAGAAATGTATTTTCTGCAGGCACAGAACTAGTAGATGAGGAATGAACGCTGGTTTAAGAGTTAAATGCACCTGTTATTTTATTTTTTAAACAAAAAAATATGCAATAGGAAATAATTTAATAACCCTCCCCCTACCACTCTTCCCAAATCCTTTGAAAAATGTCAAAAGTACCAGTAAATAACTTTTTATGAATACTTTAAATGCAAAAAGCTATTTAATCCCCTGCTTCTGTTTGCTGTATTAAAAGGGGAAGTGTAGTTAGACAGGCAAAACCTGTTAGGTAGTATTTAAAAAAATATATAAATAGTTTCTCTGCTGTATTATTATTTATGATCCTACATATTTTTATGCTGTTGAAATTTTGCTGAACTTGACTTTTCTGTGTGTTGTAATATTTTCTTTTTTGTTTGTTTATAAATATAAATACATATGTATGTTATCCAATTAATTATTCATGTTTATTTAAAATTTAGGTTGTACATGTTCTGCTCATCTGTTATGCTCTGTATGTTATTGACGGGGGACAATCAACTGAGTTCTATAGCCCCTACTTTGAGCTGAATAAGAATGGAACTGTCACTGCCGGATCTATCACTATAGTATTCAGTTTTATCTTCTTAATGGTTTGCATAATGCTTGCCTATGGGGTGAAAAAGGTAATTTATTTTTTTACTACTTCCCTTGTTTTTTGAATTATTTATAAATTCAATTTGATTGAACCATTAGGAAACTATTGTTATCTGCTTGTAATTACCTTGTCAACACTTCTGATTAATTTTTTAATCACATTATTTCTCATCCATCACCTATACTTATTAAACAAGCAGTTTGCTTATTCAAAATTGCTAAAATATAAAAAAAAATTTATACAAATCTTGAACTTCTGAAATAGTACCTAGTCCATTTCTTAAGCGTAGGAGAAAAAACAAAATTCTGCCCTTAACAGAGTTTAATTTTGGACAAAGAGGCCTTTTTATTTATTTATTAATTGTTTTTTTTTAATTGATGTTGCCATACATTCTGCTTTATTCAAAATGGTGCATCACAAAATGGTGACATCTTTTTAAAATAAATTTTTCCCCACTGCTATCCAGAATTTAAAATATATCATGAGAAAAATAATAAAATCTAATTGAAACTTAAGAGCTATTTCTCTTTTGTCTAAATGGAGTAACAGTACAAGGTTTAAATCACTTAGTTTCTAGGCAATATTATTTAGTATAAAATATTGTAAATGTTTCTGTCAACTGGTGAATACAACACTTCTCAGATTAAATATAATTTTTCCACTAACATATTAAATGAATTTCATAGCTAGGAACAATCTTGTTGGATGTCTTTATAAGCCCTCTGCATAATAAACCCTGGAGTCAATTTATTTTAATTCATCTTATTTTTCTTTCCATGCTCAACTTGACTGATTAAAGCTGTATAAAAGTCAGATTCACCCTTTTCCTTTCACCTTTCCATGTTATCCTATGGGTTTGTTGCCACATGTTTTAAGGCTATCTCCTTCAAAAATGAAGTTTTCCAAATTATAAATTACACTCTTTAAATATGTTCCCTTTTAGCTTAGTGAGCAATTAATTAATTTAAATATTTTATTTCACTAAGGAAACTTAAGACTCCAATTTTCAATTTCTAAAAGAATTATTTAAATTTATTGTTTCAAATAATTGCTCACTAAACTGAAAGACGACCTGTTCAAAGAGTAATTGTTAATAAACAAAAAAAAAAAAAAAAAATTGCTATAGGGTTACAGAGTTTTCCCCAGACAGTTTCAGGATGGTGCTGCACCCTGCCTGCCCTATGACTGAAAAGTAGCACTCTTCTTTGCCCCACATTAAAAAAATTTGCACCCTTCTTGCTCTTAATCTAAAAATGCAGGAGGGGGCTGCACCCTGCCTGCCCTATGACTGAAAAGTAGCGCCCTTCTTTGCCCCACATTAAAAACATTTGCACCCTTTTTGCTCTTAATCTAAAAATGTTGCACCCTTTACTGCCTTTTATTGAAAATAAACTGAAGATATGTTACAAATATAAATAAATGTATTTTGCATAACAATCAACATTCGTTCATACATCAGTAACAAGCAAAATTAAGGTGTAAAGAATGTTAAATTATAAAACTTTTTCTTATATTTATACCTGAAATCAAAATTTTAAAATACACTGCATAAAAAAAGTAGACGGACACTTGTAATACTTTAAAGCCGTTTATTTCTTTAATTTGAGATATGAGGTTCATTTCTCTAATATAATTACATTCTTGAGACATCATATATTATTATTTTTTGGATATAGATACAATCCTTTTGAATTATGTAGTGGAAAAATTCAGGAAACAAAAATGGTGCATATTTTTACTGTAATTTTTCTTTTAAAAAGTAGACGGACACATCTTGTAACTCTAAAATAAAACGTTTTTAGTAAGGGGTTCGTCTCCCATTTGCATTAATAAGTTCGTATACTCTGTTAGGCATCGAATCAATGAGATTCTGAATCTTTTTTTGACAGAAAATTTCCCAAATGTTTGTAAGAGCTTCTTTGAGCTGGTGAATTGATTCATACTGGCTTCCACCCTCATAAATTTTATAAACAAGTATAGCCCAAATGTTTTCTACAGGATTCATATCTGGACTCTTGGCTGGCCAGGGTAAAACATTGAAGTTGTTCTCATGAAACCATTTTTTAACGTTGTTAGCGGTGTGTATTGGCGCTCCATCTTGTTGGAAAATCCAGTTTTCTCCTCCAAGATCACATGCAAATGGCAAAAGCTCACTGCTTAATGTTTCAATATAATCTTTGTGAGTCTGCTTCTTACTTAGGAACACTAAATTTGTCCTTCCACCATAGCGAACAGCTAGCCACACCATCACGCCGCCGCCACCATCTTGCCGAGTAGAGTACACTTAGTCTTCTTTCTCCAAACTGTGCCAATAGTATTGATATCCATCTGGGCTGTCTAAATTAAATTTTTTCTCATCTGAAAAAACTACAGATATCCATTCTGTATCCAAGACATATGGTTTTGAACCCACTGTAGGCGTTCTGTCACGTGGTGATCCTTCCAGCATGGATGATGTTTTCTCTTCTTATATTGAAAGAGCTTTGAGTGCTTAATGTAGTTATAAATTGTCTGAGAAGTTACTTTAGTAATTCCTGTGTTTATTTGAACTCTAGAAATTGATGCTCCCATTTTTTTCAGCTCAGTAAAAATTTTTCTTTGGTCTCTACGCGAAAGTTTCTTTGGCTGGCCACACTTTTTCTTTACGCCATGGGCTTCAGAAGCACATAGAAAATCACTAATGCTACTTTTTCTTATTAGAAGTAGCCTACTAATTTCTCTGACACCTTTATTAATATTTTTCAACGCTATAATCTGTTTTTTCTGGTAATCAGTTAGAGGAATTCCTCGTGGCATGGCGCATTCATCTCCAAGAAATTTAACTATGTAAAACCATCTTGTCAAGCACGTTAGCAATTGGCAAAATGCCAAATGTACATGTACATGCAAAACTGGTATTCCGCAAGAAACACCCACTTAGATAATTGCAGTTTTTGACCAGTGTCCGTCTACTTAAAAAAAAAAAAAGAAATATTGTGCAAACGTATATATTTTCTCTTTTCTGCATTTCCCTACCTTAAAATTATAAATAATTAAATATTTTTATTTGTCTGTCAAAAATATGAAGATTGATAAGTATAAACATGTTAAAGAATTTTAATTGACATTTCCTATTAAACAAAGATGGGGTTTTAAAAAATTGTAAAGAAGTGTCCGTCTACTTCTTTTATGCAGTGTAAGTGTCTTAATTTTAAATGTTAAATGTGCCCTTAAGAATCCAAAACTGCCCTTATGAATCTAGAAAGTGCCTTTTTTTTTTAATTAGCAGCACCCTGCCCTTTTCAGAGATGCCAACTACTACGGTTTGTCCGTAGTTTTTATGGAAATACAGCAGTAATTACGGCCTTACGGACAACATATAAAAATTATGGATTATACATTTAAAAAAAATTGTGGATGTCGTTCATTAAAAAAAAATGAAACCCTGTTTACGATCGACGATCAAACGTACGACGGAAGCCTTCTGATTTCCCATCTTTCTGCATCCACAACATAAATGTCAATATTCACTTTAAATTTGCTTTATAAGATTCTAGGAACTATGAAGAAATACAATTGTTTGATATTTCTTGCTCAAGTAATTTTTTTCACCCCCCGCCCCCTTCTTTTCTTTTATCCGACTACTAGCAATAGTCGATTAAAAGCTCTACAGAAGCCTTTTGTTTTCCAGTCTTTCTCCATCAGCAATATGAATGTCAATATTCATTAAAATTCTTTTATTAGGCTCTAGAACCTATAAAGGAGTAGAATGGTTTCATTTCTCAAACATCTATTTATTTTTTTACTCCCCCCCCCCCCATCCCATCTGCAGCTAGTGATCAAGAAATGTCCATTTACAGTAAACAAATATTGCATGTATAAGACAACCAAATTTGTTTAGAGTATATCAATAAATTATTTTGAGTTTATATTTTCTTTTTTTTTTTTAAAAAAAAAGGTCAAATTTTATTTATAATTTTAAAAAGTAAATCAAATGACAAAAAGAACTTATTAGTTTAATGTATAAAAATAAATGATTTTTGAGTGTATAACACTTAATTTTTTTTTTTATTTTTTTTTTTAACTTAAATTTTCATCAGACCGACTTACCAGACTACTGACAAGTACCCAAAACTATTGAAAATTTACTTGTCCACTACTGAAAATTGTCCTACAAGGTTGGCATCTCTGCCTTTTTTAAACCTTGGGAAAACTCTGGGGTTATATCGAGAAGAAAAAAGAATTAATCTAAATGATATGCAGCCCTGTTTTAACTTCTTAGTTATTTTGTTCTTGAATTCCATACCTTCTTCTTTTTAATGAAATTTTCTTTCTTTTTTTGTTTTCAATATAGATAATTTCTTCTTTCTATTAACTGTGACAACATATATCCTGTCAATTTATCATTTTTATTTCTGTTTTCAAAGATATTGCAGGGGTAATACATGTCCTGATATTCCTGAAAAATTAAAAAATATCTTGAAATATCCTTAAATTTTATAAGCTGTCCTAAATTTCCTTAAAACTTTGAGCTGTTTTGCTTTTATAATTGACATTTAAACTACTCAGATTATTCAATCAAATCATAAACTTGTCACAGAAATGTTTTATCACAATCTTTAAGTGATGAATAAATACATAAATAAATAAAGTTACAAAAAGTGTTTGGGGTCAGAATAATAGTACAAAACCTCATCCTGCAGAAAAAAAATTATGCACACGTGTATAATCAAAGCGGCAAAATCCTTTAATGCTCCTTTCTCGAGGAAAATGTCCTTTTTGATTTGGAGATGATTAAAGAAACACAAGTCTAAGAAAATTTTCAAAATGACCATCATATATGAAAATTTATTTTAGCAGAGTTTGTCTGATTAAAGTTACACTCCTTCTCATAATTATAAGGACACCCGTTTTTCTATATTAACTAAATGCTGAACACTATTATTTAAACAAATATATTTTTAATTAATTTGAATTTCATTAATAGACTATATTTAAAAAGTTTTATCGTTTTTCTATCTTAAAAAACTTTAAATATGGTAAAAAGATGATTTTTCAGGTGTTCACAGTTATAAAGACAGCTCGAACTTTAGTAATTTTTTTCAGTTATTCTTTAAATTAATATTTTACGGGGTCTCTTTTTAGGGTTAAACAGTCAGACATTCTCTCTGGTATATATATATTCATTTTTTTTAAATATTCAGTTTCAATACCGTTTCATATAGCATATACGATATTCTTAATACATTTAAACTATTTAAAATTGCTTTCCACTTGCATGCACTTTCTAATATCATAAGTTAAGGTTTTTTCAACTTTTAGGCCACGGGATAGGCAATAATACAGAAGTTTTTTTCTTTAAACAATTTTCTATTGCTCTAGAAGTAGAACAAAACTGTAAGTCTTGTTGAAAAAAATACTATTACCCCCCAAAATCTAACAAAAATCTGAGAATTCCAAGTTTAAAATTTGCGGATATTCTCTTGATGTTCATAATAATAGAAAAAATTACTAAATTCATTCTGCCTGTAGTAGAAACAGCTCTCCAGAGCACCATAGATCCACCTTTAAAATGCCCGATTCATATCAGCCTTTAAAAAATCTGCTCTGTCTTTCGCTATCTTCAGATCGTGGCAGTAACTGTTAAAACCATTTGATTAATCTAGAATAAAATGTTTTTCATCTGAAAATGCAACATTTTACCATTTAATATTGTCTTTATTCAACTTTAACACAGACGTTCTTTCCCCCATTAAATGCTGATTGATTATTACAGGTTTTTTATTCATTTTAACATATTATTAATTATTTTAAACATGCATAAACGTAGACCCTAACCTTTCGTTAAAAATTACGAGCAAATTCAGCAGCAGTCATTATGAGTAGAACAGTAAGAGGAATTATGAGTCTTCGATCTCTGTAAAACAATTATGATTTTGCATCAGATCTCTCTCCTATCGAACCAGCAGTTCAACGTTTGATCACATTTCCTTCAGCAATTTTAGATCTTCGAATTTCATTAGAAATTCGGCGGATTGAAATTATCCTTCCACTTAAAAACACATTTATCATACTTCACTACTTGAACGTTCTTTTTTTCGAGGAATTATCAGTAATGTCCGTCCAAGACACATTGAAGGCTTATATATGAATTAATCTAGCCCAGTAGTTAACAAATTCGCGTGTCACCTGTAATTTATCCGCTAGTAAGTTAAATAAAATGAAAAAAATCTGGATTGTCCCTATAATTATGACCATCTAAAAACATGGAGAAAAACACATTTTGCATTATTTTTTATTAATTTTGTTTTATATTAAAAAAATTATAACTGTTTTGGTTTTTAGAATACTAGATATATTAATTGCACTTAGTATAATCTTGTTTACAATTATTTTTACGTTAATTATTTCCAGTGTTGTGCAAGTTCACGAAAAAAACGAGCTAGTTCAAACTCAAGTTCATCGTCTAAAAAACGAGTTAGTTCGCGTTCAAACTCATTTCTGAAAAAATGAATGCGCTCAGTTCAAGTTCTTTTTTAAAAAAGAGCGAAACTCATTCAAAGTTCATTTTTACGTAATTTTTTTTTTTTCTCTACGACGATTTTCTACTCTGTGAACACTTTCATAGATAATTTATTTATTTATTTTATAAATTACCATGAAGATTATTCTTATCTTAATTCTTAATTATACTTACAACTTTTAATTATAATTTATTAACTTAATTGCAGTAAAAATTTATTTAGCGGCCATTTCTGAATAGCGGACTCGCTGTTTTTGTGTGGTTTTTCATTCTCAAATTCCCAATACGTTTGTTTTTGCGTATGAAAAAATTGTTAATAGAAGACAAATTCCATCATTTAGAGTTTCCGTTGTTTTGAAGTATACTATTTTTAAAATAGCATCATGGTTTGATTTAATTAATTTTTACTTGATTGCGTCATGTCCAATGTCGGCTTTAGGCTTTCAAATAAATCACTATAAAATTTTGCTTGCTATTTAGTGTATCTACATAAAAGCTAAAATCAGCTAAAAAGATGAATAAGTCTCTCTCAGAAATAATGATAACATAACTATTTTGATAACTTTAAAGTAGAAGGTATTCGATACTTCTATACATATAAAAAGAAAGTACTAAATTAGTGAAAATTTTCAAACTCCAGTTTTTGATGGAGTTCTACATTTTGAGATATCCTGGATACGATTTGACTGCTTTTAGGAAATATCTGTCTGTGTGCGTATCACACATTTTGTGGACGCTGTATCTCACGAACCAATGAACGAAATTTAACCAAACTTTCAATTTAGTTGCACCTTGACCTAAACTGGTTCTGATTAGATTTGGAGATCAATCGCTCAACAGGTGGTGCTGTGATCTTGTTATTATTAGAAACCCTGGATAATCTCAGTGCTACGACAGGTACTTAGTACGCATGCTCAGTGAGCAAACACTTGTCCAGATTCCCTCTTGCTACGGTAACCCGTTTTACAATGCTTGGCGCTGATCGCGCATTTTGGTAATTTGTCGGTGTAAGTTTTTAAAGATATTCTCTAAAGTAAAGCAAAAAATTTTTTCTTTTACAATCAAACTAAGATACATTATGCATTACGTTACATTCGTTTTATTATTATTATAATTATTTAAATTTAAATTACATTTCTATATTCATAGAAATAATTCACACCATCTTATGTATCATATTGCATATCAAAAATTCTGAATTTTAATACTCTTTAGTTTTTAATAATATACTATGGAACTGCAGTCTAAAAAAATATATTTATACAAACTGATAATAATAATAATAAAACTATTTTTATTTATTTTATCAAATTTGTCCTTGTAGTTACTGGTAAGAAAGTTCATTGATATTAAGATTAATTAGTAAAAATTTGACGATTTAACAGTTAATTTGATTTGATATATTCATTTGAAAGATGAACGTTTAGCTTTATGATTAATTTTATTTATTGTAATAACTTACAAATATATGCATTCACAGCGCATTAAATGCTTAAAAATTGTTTTAGTTGGATTATAAAAGGTTTTTCAGGGGGTCAAATGTTTTTGAGATTGTAACATTAACTTTGCTCTCAAGGCTGGTAGACGGGAGATATCAGGTTCGATACCAGGTAGCGCTCATTGGGCTAACTTTTCGAAATTATCTGTAGTTTTCTGGTTTTCTCCGACACAAGCGTAAATATGGGCTAGAACCCCTTAAAAAGACCACCCCTTACTAAGGTTATTCAACCCATACCTCGGCCTTTCTTTTGTGGTCAACTGGCACATTAACACCAACATATTTTTCTTAAAATAATTCAGTTTAGGAAAATTGAATTAGTTTAATACTCAAAAACATACCAATATTTTATAGTTAAATGCATAATCATTAATAATCTGAATATTTGTAAAAATATTTATTAACTTTAAAAGTTTTATACATCCTTATTGTTCATGTCAAAAATTTATTTTTCTTCAAATGTAATACAAATATATATATATTTTTTTCCTTTTTTTTCCCTTTTTTTTTTTGAATAAAGTATGAAAAAAAATAAAAATAAAGATAAAAAATAAAAAATAACGTGTATGATAAAAAGAAATATGACACCTAATAAATAAATAAATAAATTAATTAATTAATTAATTAATAAACAAGTAAATAAAAATAAAGAAAATAAAGAAATAAGCACTTATAATTTTACAACATAAAATTCTAACATATGTTAATCTCATAAAGAATGGTTGATTGGTTGTATGGCTTAAGACTGATTGACTACACTAGAGGCCTAGGCCTACAGGAGAAATGCCCTCCATGGGGGTCTTTCTAAGTGGATCTAGTTCGTATTTACACGAGTTTTAGAGAGAACTACGGAAAAAAAACCGAACGGCTAGATCGATAAGCGCGTTTTTTGATCGAACCCGGCATTTCCCATCTACCAACTTTGACCGTAGAACCGCTTGGCCACTATAGAGGGATTTACTTCTATTAATGCCTTGATCTCTCCATAAAAAAATAAAATAAAATAGCGAAACAAATAAAATAATTTTATGTTTTTAAATTAATAAATAAGAGAAAATTAAGCATTTTAATATTTTTAACCTTATTCTTTTCGCCCTCGTATTCTGTATTTTTGAATAAATATAAAAAAAATATAAGGCAACTATTGAGTTTAAGCTTTATGCATTAAATAAATGTACTAGCCTTTATTTATATACTCCTGAAGAAAAAAAAAAAAAAAAAAAAACTAAATAATTAAAAGGCCTTTTTATTTATTAGTTACGTATTTTTAACACTAAAATTTCCAAAAATATGCTTTACTCTATCCATTGTATTTATATCTGAATGTTTGTTATATTAATCAAAATAATTTTTAATAAGATCAGGTAACACAAAAATAAACAAATAAATAAATAAAATAATAATAAGTGTATATTAGTTAATGTTAACTTACATAATTTATTTTCAAAATTGTTCTAAAAAGGAGGGGAAAAAACCGAACTCCGCACGTTAAAAGTGCGATTTTTTTCTGAAAGAGGTTGGCTGTGTAATTATTGAAGTTATCGCCAAATCTAACATTAGAAAATAATTAAAAAAAGAAATATTACGATATTTTTTAGTCAAATGATGAAAGATAAACATAGATATTATGCATAGAAATAAAAAATTTTCAGTTTTTTTTCTTATATATATTAAAAAATGAGATAAAATAATAATATTGCTTCTTTTGATTGATCGAAAACGAAACTGTTTTTAGAAAAGTACTTATTTAGAAAAGAATTGACAAAAATCAATGGAAATTTTTATTTCTATTAATAGAAAAAACATTTAGGAACATGAAAATTTGCTTCAAAAATTTTTAATTACATTTAATTAATATGAATATATGCATTTTTGAAAGTCACAATTTCTTCCTGCCTTATGCCTATGGTAGCGGTTATTTTTTATTTTTATTTTATATTTTATTTTTTAATTTTTAACGAAAAAAAAAAGACTTATTTAAAAAAATAATAATAAATTCTTTTGATGTTGGCACAAAATTGACTTTCTTTCGACATAATTCTCTGAGATAAAAACCGTTTGCATTCATCATGGAAAACATTTTTAATAAATAATAATTTAATAAGTAATTCATACTGCATGAATTTGAGTAAAATTATATCGAAGAAAGTCTTGTGGTGACCGCAACATACAAGTTTTGAATAACAATTAATTGACAATTTTCCTTTCCTTTTTCCTTAGAGAAAGACTGGTCGATCGAAGATAAGAAAGGAGGGACATAAAGATAATTATTATGGGAACAAAATCTGATCGTGTGCCCAGCAAAAGAATGTACACAACAACACCGTATTTGGAAGGGGGGGAGGAAGAAAGAAAATCAGAGAGAGAGAATCCATTGTCGTATACTTGACTGATATAAATCAATACTTTGATGGAAGGCGACTTCCTGCATAGGTCTAGGTCCCTATCCCAGCTGCAGTACGCTGTGAGTCGGGCACCGGAGACCCATAGGTGCCTTGTTATCAGGAGGCCTGAAGGCAGGTTGTATGGGCGACAAATTACCGGACTCTCATACAAATAACATTTGGACATTTCATTGTCCACTGTCCACGGGGGAAAACATTCCCTGAAGGAGGTCCATTTCCAGAACAGTATAATCTGTTGTCCTGTGAGACTTCCGCTATTTCTTTATACATGTGAATAGTCGTAATAAAAGTCTTGAGTTGAGAGACAGTTTCTTTAAAACATAAAAGATTGAAACTAGTATTCCTTACCGATTTATTATCATGTTGGATTTGACGTTTTAAACTAAATTTATACATGCTACAGATAGGCTATATAAATTATTAGTATATTTTCTAATGTCTATTCATATTTTTAACCATAAAACTATAAATATATTCATATTATTGAATTGTTTCCAGATATTAGTTTTAAATTAAGTTTTTTTTTTTTTTTTTTTTTTTCCAACACTTTAGGAAAAATGCGAAAAAATAAATAAGTTAATTAACAAAACTAGTATCGCGCAGTGGTCGAAATTATAAAATACATGCTAAACACTAACGAGAGCGTAAGTGTTTATGTTTCTACGTCAGGAGGGCGGGGGGGGCAGGGGTAGTACTTGTCCTGATTTTCCTGAAATTCCTGAAAATTTAAAAAACGTCCTGAAATGTCCTTAAATTTGATAAGTTGTCCTAAAATTCCTGAAATTTTCAGCTATTACGCTATATGTTTAAATTCAAACCACTCAAATTAAGTGATCATAGCTCAAACTCACTCTGTATTGCCACGCTTTACTGTGATCACGAGATTAATAATTGATTAAAAACTTTGTAAGCAGCTTTGTTTTGCACATCTGCCTTCATGCTTACTTTTTATTTTCAATACCCAAATAGGAAAGATAATGGGAGTATTGTATTTGAAAGTAAATTTTTTATACCAAATTTTCACCTGATTTTGCATCTTTTAAGGTCTCCTAATCCCCCCCCCCCAAAAAAAAAAAAAAAAAAAAAAAAATGGTTTTCAGCAATTGTTCAGTATGTGTATGAGAAATCTGATTATCATATCTTCTAAACTAATAAAGATAGAATGACAAAACTTAAGAATTGAGACTGGTCTGGTGTACAGATGATTTTTCCAACTCTTGGTGGAAATTGCAAAATTGGAAGTAGAACATTGAAAACCAGTAGTAAGACACCTCAAAACAGCTATAACAATTTTCTTCAAAGTTGCCTTTTGAACAACTTTTAGTTCCCCATCATACTATAGGTATGGGGAACTTAGGTAATCGTGAAAATTTTTGACCTCGTTTTTTTTTTATTTTTTTACACGTTTTCAGGTGTGAGGAATCCGAAAATGACAAAATTTCTATGGTGTCTGTCTGTAGGGTGTCTGTTAGTCTGTTAGTGTGTAAGTCCGTTAGTTTGTTAGTCTGTGTACACGATATCTCAAGAACAAATTGTCGCAGAGAGGTCAGATCAGTTTTAAAATATTACTTTCGACACTGGCAAGAACCCTATTAATTTGCAACATTCGAATTTAAAAACTTCGTAAGTTATTAGAAATTTACGATTTTCTTAACATGGGAGAATAGGACAAAAATTCACTTAAACGTGCATTAAATGGAAACTTTTTACTGTAAAAATGTCAGACCAGTTTTAAAATATCAGTTTTGATACCGGAAGGAACATCAGTAACTATAAATATGCTACTTTGAAAATTTCGCAAGTTATTGGAAATTTACGAACTTCTTAACATGGCAGTATAGGGCAAAATTTCACATAAACGTCAATTTTGAAAGATATTTTCATCGTAAAGATGTCAGACTACTTTTGAAATATTATTTAGGACACTGGTATGAATATTAATGACTATGAATTTTCCAATATAAAAATTTCGTAAGTTATTGGAAATTTACGAATTTCTTAACATGGCAGCATAGAGCAAAATTTCACATAAACGTCAATCTTGAGGGATATTTTCATCGTAAAGATGTCAAACCACTTTCGAAATATTATTTAGGATACTGGCATGAATATCATAGACTATGATTTTTCCAATTAAAAAAAATTCGTAAGTTATTTGGAATTTACGATTTACTTAACATGCCAGAATAAGGTAAAATTGAGCATAAACTTTCATTTTGAGGCTCATAAATACATTAGACAACTTCAAAATTACATTTATGATATTTGTTTGAACATGATTGAATACAAATATTCTAATAGGAAAATTTCGTAAATTATTCGTAATTTACGATTTTACCAACATAGCGAAATTGTAAATTTTTCATATAAATATGAATTTTGAGGATTATTGCATTGGAAATAGTAGCATGAAAACTAAACAACGGAATTGACCCTGATAAAATAAATTAATAGATTAGAATAAGATAAATATATCGAAGTGAACGGTGGATAGCCTATTAGGTGGGGTCTTCATTCTGTCACTGTATCAAGCTTTTGTCAAATTCATTTCTTTTAACATGATTATATCTCTCAAACTAGAAATTTATGAGAACATAAATATGATGGGGAACTGAGCAGAGTCCACCTATGCCAACTAGTTTAGATGATGTTCTTTTGTATGTATTAGTTGGTTAATTCAGGAAGATTGACAGATGTCATGTCCTATATAAATATGTCAATTTTAGGTCTTGCAAGTGCGTTTCTTTAAAAAATGCTCAATGGATTTTCTTTAAACTCACCTTATTAACTCCCTTTTATATGTATTTTCGTATGTAATTGTTTGATAGTTTCTGGTGAGTACATGAGTTTGCTAGGTCTTTGTCAAAATTGGGAGTGGGACCAAAAGTTGGTATCTCAAAATGGCTTTAATGATTTTCTTCAAATTTGCTATAGAAACCCTTTAGATGTTCTTTCATGTGTATTACTTGGTTACTACAGGAAAATTGACAAATGTCCTCATTAGGTAGGTCAATTTTAGATCTTAAAAATTGCTGTTTCAAAAAACTACTCTACCGATTTTTTTAAAACTCTGTTTTACGATAAATCTCTGCATAAATATTAGCTCCAATATGAATATTGTTTTGGTATCTAATTTGTTTAGTCAATTTTATGTCTTCTAACTGTACTATATCTAAAAAATAGTACATATAATATGCATAGTTGTAGTAGTGGGCAGAAGTTTTGTAGTTATTGTGCACCAGATATTTTTTGCCCAATGAAGGTTTTAGGCTTTTTTTTTTTTTTTTTTTTTTTTTTTTTTTTTATGTGAAACAATTGATACGATGAATATTTTTAAAATTGGTCTCTAAGTTGAAATTGCATGGAAAATGCCCTTTTTGATGTAGAAATGATAGAAAAATAAAAAAAAACGTGAGTCTAAGAAAGTTTCTGAAATGATTACTATAAATGAATGCATGTTTTAGTGGTGCTTCAGTTGCTCTAATTAAAGTTAGATTTTTTTTTTTTTAACTTTAAAATAGTTAGCCAAATGTTTCATTTTTATGCCATTTTAAATTTTCTTGTATGAATTAAAGTGTACTCTAATTAATTTACATCTATGCTTGCCATTTTGTTTTATATTTTAATCATAAGTAAAATTTTGAGTTCTCATCAAGGGGCAATATGACATAAACTCTTTCAAAAATTGGATGTTTTTCTCTATTTAAATAACACTAACTCTTTTTAGCCTTCCACAATAGGTTTAAAGCATCTTGCTTGTGTAGGTCGACTAGTAATCTTGTCCTGAAAATGTCCTGAAATTTTCAAAAATATATGTCCTGAAATTTCAACTTTGCTAGTACTACCCCTGGGGGGGGGGGGGAATTAAAGGGACAAATTCAGCCCCCGAAGTACGTGTGACACTGTATTTTTGTCATGAACAGCAAGTGACTATTAGAGAAAGTTTCATTAAAATCAGTAAGAAGGTGATATAGACAATTATTCGCTTTCAATCTGCTCCTAGACCCCCCCCCTCCCCCAATCCTTCAGATATATACTAAGTGAAAGTGGTACCAATTTAATTGATTGAAATTTCTAAAAACGTATTATGAAAATATTTAAGTTCATTCTTTGGTGTTTATTGTTTTTGTGATTTCCAAATTTTAAAAATGACCTTTTTTCCTGTGCTCTTTTTTCCGGGTGCCCTTTTTACCAGTGACTTTTTTTTCCCAGTGACCTGTTTTCCGGGATCCATTTTACACAATCCATTTTGCACAATTTTTCCTCTTTTCTGACCTTTTCTTCTTCTACTTTCCTTTTTATATTTCAGACAGAAATATTTAATATGAGTTTGAGTTTGAATTGCTTTTTCACGCTGAAGTTCGTGAATAAAACGAACTTCGCTCAACTCAAGTTCATAATTTTAAAAACGAGCGAAGTTCAACTCAAAACTCAAAATTTTTGAGCTACGCTCACGAACGCGTTCAAATGAACGCATTCGTACACAACACTGATTATTTCAAAATATAAAGTGTCCTTATAAATATGAGAAGGAGTGTAGATTTTTTTTCTAATTTTGAAATAGTTAGTCAAAAGTTTTATTTTTATATCACTTTAAATTTTCTAGTATTTATAAAATATTTTTATCATAAGAAAAAAGTTAACATTAGAAGCAGTCTAAAATAAATGTTCTCTTGTATTACATAAACATATTCAAATATTGGATTCTTAACTCTATTTTCTAAGTAATTAGCTCTTTTTACCCATTCACAATACATTTTTGTTGACAGACTAATAATTTTATCTTGAAAATTTCCAAAATTTGTTTTTCCTGAAATTTTGTTTTGTGCTTATATTATTCCTGATATTATTGTATTTATGACATCATAATTTATTTTATTTTTTAAAAGGCTTTTGCTTATTATTTATGAATTCTTATATCTAAAGATGTTAAAACCAAAACCTTACCTATATATATTTTAAAGAGGTCCTGAGTGGCTTGTTTAAATTTGGCGATTTTTTTCATACACTCCAACAGACCATGATATAAATTTACTACATAACAACTTAAAAAAAAAAAAAAAATGCTTGGTTAAGAGGGCTTTACATCACTAGTACTGTGCTCTAGGCAATTGGTAGGGTGGTCATATTAGAATATTTTTATAATAATAATATAGCGTTAAAAACTACCATATTTTCCTGTGTATAGTCTGCGGTGGCATATAATACACGGTGTGCTATTTCCAGCCTCGATGAAAAATTTCCACAAGATAATTCGTAAATACAAATCGTAATCAACATGCAAATTATTGATAAACCACCATGCTTTTTATTCATCATAGCTATTTCTTTAAAAGATAATTATACTGAAAATATAAAATATTACATCTTATAATAGTGAAAATAATTATCATTCTTCAGTTAAAAAAAAAAACTCCATGCAAAAATAATGCTGTTTTAATAACAAACGTAAACAAAAGCATGTTGCCATTAGGTTAAAAAAGTATATCTTGAAAACGGAAGCCACTTCTACTAGCACAAATATGTCATACATAAAACAATCACTATCGGCTCTGTGATCAGCCAAGTAGATACACAATCTGAAGTTATTTGTTTACATCTTGTTGACATTGATATCTGCCATCAGACAGTCGCTTTAAAAAAACATTTCGGGAGATAATTTGCATTTAAATATTTCCAACTTTAACAGATAATCCGTGGATTATATGCAAGAAAATACGATATTATATAATTGCTCATTTAAGGAGGTATTTTTTATTCTGAATAAACGAGGAGCAAACTGGTAGTAATTATAAGTAACTTTCTTTACTACAGTTTTTCAAAATTTAGGAAAACAATTTTGAAAACACTGTCCTTGAATTTCGAAGATGTTTGGTCACCCTAACAATCAGTGATGGTCTGGGTCTCACCCCTAATGGTGGTCTAGGACATGAAATTGCAGTTTTGATTCTCCATGTAGAAGATGGCTGCCTCACTTTGGTGTGACTCCCAGAGGTATTAATTTGGATGGGAACATGGAGGACATTGCAGCCATGACTGATTTTACCAGCCACTATTATTAATGTATGCAATGGTCTTTGGCAGTCTCAAGGATCAAAGGTTTATGAAATGGGGGAAAAAAGAATCTGCACAGTTTACTTCAAAAAGACACCTATCAAATTGCTTGAAAAACAAACATTTTTATGAAATCTATCATTAAAAACAAAGGGTTGAATCCCAATTACTTTTTGCCATGGGCCTAGTTTGGCGTAAAAGTAAAACTCACTCCACTTCAACCTCATTCAGAACAAAATTTGTTCTCTTGGAAACCAAATGATCACAGAAACTCAAATAAACCAATCAGATCTCTTCCTGTTACTATGATGTGTCATCATAGACTGATAGAGCATGTAAAATGTATAGTTTAAGAATTTGCTTGGAAATTTCGCCAAATATGTTTGGTACCTCTGTTTTAGAAATTAAGACTATGTAAACAAAATGTGCCAGTATGAATGTGTTTTTCTATTAGTATTTTTATTAAAAATGAATAATATTTTTCAATGTAATGTTTTTCATTGACTTTTTAAAATGAAGTATTTTTATAGTTTAATGTATGAAATAATCAAATTATATTCATTTCATTTTAGGATAACAGATGTCTTTTGTTTCCATGGATGCTGGGCATGTCATTTGAAATACTTCTAATGATTTTAATTGGGATTTGGTTAATTTTTCGTTACTATCACAATGTAAGTGAATTAAATTTGTTTTAAATAGAGATGTTTATATTCTGAATATTTCTGAATTTCTGTTATGAATTATGGGTTTTATTTCCTTATGTCATATGATTTGCAGAGGGTGAGGGAAAGTCATATTTCAGCATAGACCATAAAACTGAATTTTTAATTTATTGATTATTATTAAATTTCTATTATAAATTTTAAGATATTTGTCATTACTTATTACTTTTAAACAAGTTTAATATTTCTTAAATCTGCGTTAAACAAAATGTACCTCTTAAAATAATTTAGAGTTATAATTAAATAAATCAAAATATTAAAATGTTTGTACTTCATATAGTCAAGAAAACAGAATTTGAGGAAAGTAAATTAAAGCAATAAGGCTTTTTTTTTTTTCTATAAACAATGTTAATTGCAAGCGTATTATAAACCAATGCTTTTTTTTTTTTTTTTTTAAAGTTCAGGTGTCCAAATGCTTGCTTTTTATCACTAGTAACAGGGATTAATCCAGAACGAATTTAGTGCCGCTTTGCGGCACTTTCACAAATTCAATTTTCGGCCATGCGGTACCTTCACAAAGTCAATTTTCGCCGATGCGGTACCTTCACAAAATGAATTTTCAGCGATGCGGTACCTTCACAAAATAAATTTTCGGCAAAACGGCACTTTCAAAAAGTCCATTCTTAGTGATAAAAAAAAAAAAAAAAAAAAAAAAAAAAAAAATCTCACTTGAAACTTACATTTTCTTTATATTTTTGGAACATCTCGCTCTCAAGAAGAAACAACAAAAATCCTTTGTAACCCTTTTCTGCTGTAAAGAAAAAGAATCAATCCTGTACGAAAAACACACTCGAACACGATCGGTCGGCTCGAAAACAAAAACAGTTCCGAGACGCAAAAGCGTAGTTCCGATTCATATACAAAAAGATTACTAGTAAAAAGTGCCGCATAACCGAATCTCATCATTGAATTACATCACTACAAAAGGAATCGCCAATGCGTGCCCTGTATCGAAGCTCAGCGCTCAGCCGAAATTTGGAAAATGGTCGAAAAACCACATTCTTTCAAAAAATAAAAAAGTATTTCTCTGCAATATGATAAACATACACAGGCAACTAGTGCCCCCCCCCCCCCCAAAAAAAAAAAAAAAAAAAAAAAAAAAGAAAAGAAACTGTGTTTCTAGACGAGAAAAGAAAGTTCCGATTCAAAAAGGTTATAGTAAAAAGTGCCGATACTCCGAATCGCATCCTCACGTAATGAATCGCCAACAGAAGCTCTGTTTCAAAGCTTAGCCTCTGTCTTTTCTGCTGCGTTCTAAGTTCATTGGAAGAAATAAAATGGTTGAGCAAATGTGATTACAGTAGTCTGTATATGCAATTCAAGAATTTTTATAAAGGGTCTAACTCCATAAAGAATTTCAGTAAGATTTTACTGTTCTATTGCTTTGCGAAAACATAAAATTTAAAATAAATTATCACATTTTCTTTTGGTTAAATAAATATAATTTTACAGATGATTAAAAAAAGTTGGAAAACTGTCTATAATACAATTTTGACCAGTCCTATCTTGTGTGTGTTTAAGTTTTTACTTTTTTTTTTTAAATGCAATTTATTTATACATTTATTCTATCTTTTAACAATTTGACTTGACATTTTTTGGTGTTAACCTGTCAACATATATGCAATTTCTCAATTTTCTACTGCAATGAAGTTTTACAAATGAGAAATGAGGTATAAAAGAAGTTAGTAAATGGAGTAAATTAATGCCACAGATACGCTATAGCGCGTAAATTACGCAAAAAATATCAAAGGTGGGAAGCTAAATATACTAATATGGTGCCTAGGGGATGCGCAATAAAATTCATCCTCAAACGAAAGAAAGATTTTTTTTGTGTGTGTGTGGGATGAGCGTTCTGTAAAATCGTTCACATGCGTTTAAAAATAGCTTTTGATTTTTTTTTTGATGTTGTTTCGATTTTGCGATAACAATTACTTAGATTATAAATGATTTCTGCAAGACAGTTGGACATGGACATTCCACGGTGACTTCCTGAAACGCGTGCTCATTTGTCCAATATTTAATCATAGTAAAAGTATCTATTATATTTAATAATAAAATCACTGAATAAAATAAATAAATAACGCTCAATATTCCGTTATCTCTTGACTTGGCTAAATGATAATAAACACACTCCTTCAAGATCCTAACAGAATCGCTGACCTACTTCTACATAACACGTTGCTCTTGATGAGAAAATCCTTAGTTTATTTTATTCTCATCGCCTCCTAACTTTCCCTCATGCCTATAGACATAGCTATTTAATCATATTATATCATCTATTTTGAAAGTTTATGCTATGTTTAGTCATTTTATCATTTTTATAAAATAACTTATTTAATTTATTTAATAGATTATAAATTAAGACTTACTTACTTCAGTTCTTTATTTTTCAGTTGTTTAAACTTTATTTTTATACTGTTAATTATCAATTACCATTTTGTTTACATTAAAAACGATCTTTTCCATGCAACACCTTTCATTATCAATTTTGGACTGTTTTAATTTTTCTAACGATGTTTTTCCCGCTAGATGGCGACATCGTAGCTAAAGATCGATCGTCATTATGCAAATCTTAATTGTTTCTTTTTACACCTGCCAGGTGTTCGTTTGTGATTCGTCCGTTTGATCGATGACGATCTAAACGTCCTTATTTCAGATATATAAATATCAGATCTGTTTAGTTCTGAGGTGTATTGTGTTGGTAATTGGCATGGATCTTGTTATCTGATACAGTAATGTAAAGTTTGACCGGCTGGTCCGGATCAAATTGATAATTTGTTGAGTTTATTTTTTAATTGTTAAGTTTCTAAATATATTTATTAAGTTTTATTAATGATTTAAAGTTGTATGAATTAACTGCTTTTAGTGGAAATGCTGAAAGTGATTGAATGTCTCTATATTAAAGAAATAAAAGCGATTTTAGTATCATATGAGACTTTCCTTTTTTCAAGTAGCTATTAAACAAAACAATTGTTCTAGTATGGTTTTTTCTCAGTCACTCTTCTTCTGCATTACACTTCTGCTGATATATCTAAATAAAATACTCACTACAAGAGGTTATGGGCTATATTTTCCATAACTAGAAGATGATTTTCAGTATGTATTTATGAAGTAAACTATATATAATTTCAAGTTACAGAACTTTTATTTCAAGAGATTAAGTTACAGCTTTAGTAAGAGTTTGTTTACAGTTGAAAATGTGCAGTTATGCATCTACTTTATTGAAATTAAGATTTATTTTGTCAAGTTTCATTGATTTGTCAAGTTTTCTTCATTTAAATTTTAGTTTATGTAGTTGAACTTTATTGTTTTAACAAGTTTTCTTCATTTAAATTTGAATTTTTACAATTGAACTGAATTATAATATGTACTCAGTTAAATTCTTCATAATTTTTTCTGCAATTGAACTCAATTGATTTACAGAATTGATTTTTCCAACTGTTTTTTTTTGTTAAAATAGACTTGAAGTATGGCAATATTTAATCTTCTAAAGTAAATTACAGCAATAACTGATGGGATCAAGTTTTTTTTTCATGAAAGATACTTGTTAATTTAAATGAGTAAAAAGGTTGAAACGGATGAAAATTTAGAAGAGTCGGGGGGGCAAACAGAAAAGGAATTAAAAAATAGCTTTCAAGGTGTTTCTTTGTCAGTTCAAAGTGTTTTATTTTCCAACATGGCTACCAACCAGATTGAGAAGCTCAATTCAAGAAACTTTTCAACATGGATCTCTGATATGCGTTACTTGTTAATGGAAAAGGGTCTATGGGAGATAATTGATGAAGATCAGAAAATTCCAGAGGTGTCTTCAACTGTTACAGCTGAGAATGTTAAATTATTCACTTTACGTGCTAATCAAGTACTTTCTCTGATTTATCTCAATGTGGAGCCAGAATTTAAAAGAATCATTGATGACTGTAAGGAACCTACAGATGCTTGGAACAGACTTCGGAAAAATTTTCATCCTGATACTAGAGCTCACCATTTAACTTTGTTTACAGAATTAATGGAAGCCAGGATTAGACATGGAGAGTCTATAAATTTATTTGCCTCCCGACTTAAGAAAATTTATCTTGATTTAAAACAAATTGATGACAATTTTTCACAGAATTATTTATGCTATCAGTTTTTGAGATACTTGCCATCAGTTTATGATAATATTGTCCAGTTGTTGTTGAGTAAATCTGATGAAGATTTTCAATTTGAAAAAATTGTGGATAGTGTTATTGCTGAAGAAACTAGAATGAGGCTTCGGGATAAGGACAGTGTTAAAAGTGTAAATGTATCAAGTTTTTCTAAGTCTAATATAAGACAGCCTACTAAAAACAGATTCAAGGATAGAAGATGTTGGTCATGTGGAAAACTGGGTCACTTGAGGTCGAGATGTTATTCTAAGAAGAACTCTGTGTCTCCTCAACGTTTTTCTCCCTCACGAAGAAATGATCGTCGCTCTAGATTTGACAGTCCATCTTCAGTTTCAAGTGAATGTAGTACTGGTGCCACTTCTTCTAGTTCAGATGCTTCTCCTTTGCCATCTTATAGAGAGTCCAGATCAGTTGGAAGGAATCCCCATGGTCGAGGACATTTCTCGAGTTCCAAAAAGGCTGCCAGATCACCGTCGGATAGTTCACGTAAGTTGAATTTATTTGTTTCCCATTCAAGTGTAAGCAATGTTGTAAAATCAAGCGATTGGCTATTTGACAGTGGGGCGAGCCATCATTTTTGTAACAATAGGACTTTATTTTCTAAATTTGAGACTTTAAATGACGAAATGTCCGTGGCTGTGAAGGATGTTTTATTCCCTATTCAGGGTAAGGGAGAAGTCAAGCTAAGATTTGGTCAAAGAGTCTTTACTTTATGTAATGTAATGTATTCAGATCAATTAAGTAGAAATCTTGTGTCTGGACCACAATTAGATTTGAAGGGTTTATCTTTTTGTGGTAGTCAAGGCGAGGTGAAAATATACCGGGGGGATGAGTACCTGTTTAGTGCTTATCTTAAAGATAGAACCTATAAACTTTATCCTAAAATCCCTGATTCCCGTAAAAAGTCTGTTAAATTTGAAGTATTGTCCGCTAATGCTAGAAGTCGAATGATGCATTGGCATCGCAGATTTGGTCATATTAGTCAATCTTTAGTAGCTCATACTAGTCGCAGACAAGGTGTACGGGGATTACCAGGCTTAAGGGAATCTGATTTCATTTGTGAATTTTGTAAGTTAGGAAAGTTTAGAAGTGTATCTCATAAACCTAGTAAAAATATCAGGTCAAATCATCCACTAGAGCTCCTGTATGCTGATGTTTGGGGACCCTGTAGAAATGAGGGACAAAATGGCGAAAAATACTTTCTCTCAATCATTGATGATTTCTCTCGCCGGGTTTCTGTATATCCTTTAAGTATGAAGTCTGAAGTTTTTGATGTGGTGAAAAACCATATTATTAAGGCTGAGACTTTCTTGGGAAGAAAGGTTAAATCCTTTAGGTCAGACAATGGTGGAGAATTTGTTAATCAATCTTTTGATAATTTTTTTAGTGAGAAAGGTATTCGTCATGAGTTTACAAACGTCTATACTCCCCAACAAAACGGCGTTGCAGAACGGTTCATGTCTACCGCAGCTGATGGTATTCGTACATTGTTAATTGAAAGTAACTTGGATCCTAGTTTTTGGCCTGAAGCTCTTAAATATTTTGTTTATACTTGGAATCGTGTTTGTCCCAAACTTTTGAAGAAAACCCCTTTTGAGTTATATGGTGGAAGAAAACCTTCTGTTCGACACTTAAGGCCTTTTGGTACGGTTACTTATGTTGGTGTGCCAAAGCAAAGGCGATTTAAACTTGAAGCAAAGGCCCGTAAGGGTTATTTAGTAGGTTACGCTTTCAAAACAAAGGGGTATAGAATTTGGATTCCAGAGACTAATGAAATTATTGAATCTGGTAATGTCAATTTTGATGAATCGTGTTGTGGTTTAGGTCGCAGTGGAGCTGCACTGGGCACCGATGATTATGCCCTTTTCTCTCCTAGTGTTGAGCAAAGTCTGGAGGACGTTGTTGAAGTTGTACCTGTGGCCATCCCAGGCCCTTCCAACAGTACCCCGGATTCTCAACCTAGTGGAGTGGGGAGTAAAGATTCAGTGTCTAGCAATAATCAGTCTACTATTACCCATCTTAAGGAAGTTAGTTGGACTAGGAAGCCTGTTGTTCGTCGTACTGGTAATCGTACTGACATTTATTTTTATGAATTAGGCAAAACCAAACGTCTTAGATCACTTCATGATGTTGAAAATTATTGTAGAGAAAATAAATTGATGTTTAATCCTGATTTATTTGATTTTAGTGGTTCAAATCCGTATTCTGGCATTATTCCGATTCCAAGTAATTCATCAGATTTTTCCGATAGTGACAATAGTGACAGTGAGAGTGATTCAGTTGTTTCGAGTTTAGTTCACCCTTCAGCATGACTAGATCGGGAAGAGACTCCCAGGACTTTTAAACAGGCATGTAATTCCAGGCAGAGTCAGGTTTGGTGGTGTGCAATGAAACAGGAAATGAAGGTTATGCAAGAACGTGGAGTTTGGCATTTGTCTGAACTACCTAATCACGTCACTCCTGTTGGTTGCCGGTGGGTTTACACAATAAAAAGGGATGAGTTTGGACAGATAGTTAGACATAAGGCTCGCCTTGTGGCCCAGGGATTTAAACAGGTTAAAGGTGAATCCTATGAAGAAACATTTAGTCCTGTTGTAAATTTTGGTGTTATCCGGTTCTTTTTCTCCCTTCTTGTTTCATGTTGTGGGTGGTCGCATATTCAGTGTGACGTCACCTGTGCTTACCTGTATGCACCACTAAGTGAGGACGTGTATATGCTACAACCTCCTGGATTTGTTGAACCTGGTAAAGAGACTTTGTACTGCAAACTGGACCGGGCTCTGTATGGATTACATCAAAGTGGGAGAGAATGGTTTTATGAAATACATCATGTTTTAATTAAGATTGGATTTAGAAAGTTATCATCTTGTAATTGTGTTTATCTTTATGGGACAGATGTTGTACTTCTTCTTTATGTTGATGATATCGTAATTTTTGGAAAACATAAGAAATTTATTGATAAAGTTTTAGTTTTATTAAAGTCAAATTTTGATATAAAAGAATTGGGGAGAACGAGAAAATTATTAGGGGTTGAGTTTGAGGATACTCCATCTGGAGTAGTAATTCACCAATCCAATTACATTAATGATGTTTGTGAAAGATTTTCTAAGTTTAAAATTCCTCATTCCTCTTTACCTATCAGTAAAGGTACTGTGTTTTCCAAATCTCATTGTCCTACATCTAGTCAAGATATAACTGAAATGTCTCATTTACCGTATCGTAGTGTTTTGGGATGTCTTTCTTTTTTAGCTGGTCGTACTCGTCCTGATATAGCCTACTCTGTTAATGTCCTGAGTCAATTTCAATCAAATCCTGGTTTGTTCCATTGGGATGGTTTATTGAGATTATTGGGCTATGTAAAATCAACTTCTCATTACAAACTTAAACTTTCTTGTAAATCTAATGATTTAGTAATTTTCTCCGATGCAGATTTCGCAGCTAACCGTGACGATCGGACCTCAATTGGCGGTCAGATAGTTTTGCTTGATAAGTCTCCGGTCGACTGGCATACTTTTAAAGAAAAATGTGTTAGTTTGTCGACCATGGAATCTGAATTTATCGCAATGACTGAGGCTGTAAAGAATTTAGTTTGGTTTGATCGGATACGTCGTGAATGTGCTGAGGAATGTATTTTTTCTAATTTAGATAATGATGCTGTAATGAGAGTTGATAATCAAGCTGCTATAGATTTCATAAAATCACCAGTGGAAAATTATAAAACTAAGCATATAGACGTTAAATTATTTTTTATTAGAGATCTTTTAAATAATGGTGAATTTTCTGTTTCTTATGTACGTAGTAAATCAAACCTTGCGGATATTTTCACCAAACCTTTGACAAAAAATGAACTTTTGAATTTTGTAAATTTAATATTTATAACATAATTTTTCTCTTGTACATATATGAATTTTGTATGTCATATTTTTCTTATAGATAATTTGAGTACATTTAAATATATATTTTTTGTCCAGTACATTGTTTTAAAATAGAAATTGTTTAAATATTTACATTGTTTTAAAATTTGGATTGCACATTGTTCTAATCTAGTGTTTCAACTTCATGGACTTTTTGATTAGTTAAAATTGCTGATTTGTACATATTTATTATAACAGTTTGTCCCAGCATTTTTTTTTTTTACTTATGTAATTATTTTAGTACTTTTGATTTAAGCAAGTTTTTTTTAGTACTTTAAATTTATTTTACCTCATTTAGTATTCTTTTAAAAATTAATTTGGTAGACAATTTAATTCCCGTCTATGTATGGAAATAGTGCTTTTGGTGGCTATTTACGATGATTCGAACAGCCTATAGTACCGTTTCGGATAGGTGACCCTTGACCGGTAAATTGTCAGAGAATCATTTAGGAATAGTTTTTCTGGGAGTTACCACCATATGTAGGCCCTTGCGCGGGCATGTTACTTTTATTTTTGTAAGTCCCAATTTTTTTTTTTTTGAATTTTGGCAATGTCACTAGGCCCCGTCTACCATAATTAAAATTTGTTCTGTTTATATCTTTTATGTGTATTATAATTTCTTTTCTTTTCTAGGCATCTAGAAACCTCATTTCATGTGGAATGTATGCTTTCCGTGCTAGCCGGAATTTGTTTTAAAAGAAGTGAATAGTTGTGCCTATATTCATTCTTGAATATGTTTGAAAGACGAATAAGTGAATGCGAAAGGCCGATGTTTTGTCCTCTTTACCAAGTTCTGGATGGCTAGAAATTGAAATTTTTTTGTTAAATAAAGATTATTTTGTATTTGTAATTTGCTTTTGATATAGGTTTAAATATTTGATTTGGAGTTTAATGTTGGATTTGAAATTAATAAGTAATTTTTTTTTTGGTAAATATATTTTTCCATGTTTGTTAATGAAATTTTAAAATGAAACAAATTTTTCTTGGACTTGTTTTCTGAAATGGAAGGAATTGTGTTTTTTTTTTTTTTTGTTAGCCTCTTATCTAGGATATTCTAGACTCTGTTCTAGATTGGAGTAGTTAAAATTTTCTTTTTAATTGATGGAGTTTTAAGACTTAAGATGAAAAAAAAATTGAAATTTTCTTTGGAGAAAGATGCTTTAAGATTTTTTTTAAGTTGGATTTGTTACAACTTAATTGTTGTCTTCGTGTTAAATTTAGCTATTAACTTTTGTGTTATTGGGGTGTTTGACTGCATTGGTTTGAAATTTAATTAAATTTTTTTTTTATCTTGTTTAAGATGTTTGGTAATGGGTCCATGCTGATTTTTCCTTCTTAAGGAGTCATGCATTTTGTTTTTATGAGGCAATGAGAGGGGGGGCATTTGATGAGAAAATCCTTAGTTTATTTTATTCTCATCGCCTCCTAACTTTCCCTCATGCCTATAGACATAGCTATTTAATCATATTATATCATCTATTTTGAAAGTTTATGCTATGTTTAGTCATTTTATCATTTTTATAAAATAACTTATTTAATTTATTTAATAGATTATAAATTAAGACTTACTTACTTCAGTTCTTTATTTTTCAGTTGTTTAAACTTTATTTTTATACTGTTAATTATCAATTACCATTTTGTTTACATTAAAAACGATCTTTTCCATGCAACACCTTTCATTATCAATTTTGGACTGTTTTAATTTTTCTAACGATGTTTTTCCCGCTAGATGGCGACATCGTAGCTAAAGATCGATCGTCATTATGCAAATCTTAATTGTTTCTTTTTACACCTGCCAGGTGTTCGTTTGTGATTCGTCCGTTTGATCGATGACGATCTAAACGTCCTTATTTCAGATATATAAATATCAGATCTGTTTAGTTCTGAGGTGTATTGTGTTGGTAATTGGCATGGATCTTGTTATCTGATACAGTAATGTAAAGTTTGACCGGCTGGTCCGGATCAAATTGATAATTTGTTGAGTTTATTTTTTAATTGTTAAGTTTCTAAATATATTTATTAAGTTTTATTAATGATTTAAAGTTGTATGAATTAACTGCTTTTAGTGGAAATGCTGAAAGTGATTGAATGTCTCTATATTAAAGAAATAAAAGCGATTTTAGTATCATATGAGACTTTCCTTTTTTCAAGTAGCTATTAAACAAAACAATTGTTCTAGTATGGTTTTTTCTCAGTCACTCTTCTTCTGCATTACACTTCTGCTGATATATCTAAATAAAATACTCACTACAGCTCTTTGACCTTGAAGCAGGCCGCATGCAGACTAGCGTAACTCTCATCTGTACATCTTTATTTCTTTTGAGAGCTAAGAACTAACTATAAAAGGGATAATATTAAAATTTATTGACATTATACAAAATCATAGAATATTTATCTTTATACTTTTAATAATTCCCCCCACCCCCCAAGAAACTGAAAAATACGGGTTTTTATAAAATTCCGGAGTGCATGTCTCCTATTTTATTATTTAATTCGCCAAATTAAGTATAATTTGCTTTTAAGGAGTAAAAATAGCATGTGGCATGTTTCTTTTATTATCAAAAATCAGTTTTCACAAATCTGTAAAATTCAAAATTGCCGCGATCCTTGCAATTCCGGATTTAAGAGGACCATGATAAATTATTACTTCAATAATTATTTCGGTAATTATAATCTAATAAGTTTTTACAAAAGGACGAAAATAATATACATTTTTTCATATTAATCGCGCAGGTCGCTGTTAACGTCTGGTTGTTCCAGTGAAATGAAAGGCATGAACATAGCTACCAACTTTCCCGTTTTTTCCGGAAACGCCATACTTCAAATTTACTTTATTTTATATTCAATAGAAAAACAAATTGGTTTCATAAATATTTTTTTTACTTGCGGTTTTCGATGGTTTTATACGTTTTGATAGGTCCTGAACAAGATTTGATAATTTTTAGAAAATTCTATTTGTGTGGGACAAGAATTTGTGGCGATTATATTTCAAGAACTAGAGAACACAATTTCATATGAATTTATATGTAGTTGCACTTTGACATAAATTAGTGTCTATCAAATTTTGGTGCAAATCACTCAACAGGTGACGATACGATTTTTTCCATTTAAGGGAAGACTATATCTAAGGTTGTATCATATATACTCGATCAAAACTTGATAAGTGAGAAGGCCATTATGAAAAATTATGCTCATTCAATTTTGGTGCATACTGACCGATAGGGGGCGCTGTTATACTGCAGTTTTTCCCTTGAATGGGAAGACTATATTTCATATTCTATTACCATTTATTGCACAAAACTTGGTATATGAAAGGACTACTGTGAAATACTATGCTGATTCAATTTGGGTTCATATCGGCCGACAGGTGGCGCCGCTGCGCGCGTAAATAGAAAGACTAATTTTCAACTTCTATGGCATATAAATGCGCCAAAACAGTTATTGACTTAATTTGATGTATATTGGCCTACAGGTGGCGCTGCTATTACTCACCTTTTGTTATTTTCCACGTGGCTACATTTCAGCATCTGTTGATGAAATCTGCATCAAATTCCACAGATAAATAAAAATATTTACTGTTAGAAGCTATGTTTGAATTTTTGTGCATGTTAAACAGTAAGTGGCCCTGTAATATAGAATGATACAGAAGAAAGTATTGTGAAGGCCATAACAGACTATTTTTTTAAATAATTTTTAATTAATTTAATCGTCAAATAATAATAATAAAAATAATTTCAGTTTTATTTTAGAAAAGTGGTGAAAAATGTTATTTAAAAATTCAAAATATTGAATCTTTGTAATCAAACATTAGTTTATTTCAAAATTTTCTTTTCCTTCCTTCCCCTTTTTTTTTTTTTTTTTTTTTGTTATCCTAATGCTGATAATTTCAAGGACTTTTTTTTTTTTTTTTTTTTTTTTTTTTTTTAAATGGCATTTTATATCACTGAAAATAAAATGTATTTAGTAAATATATACATGTATAGCTATTATACTGTACTTTCTTTTGTTAATTTTTCCTTTCTGGTTCCAGAACACACTGGGCTAAATATTTCCAGTTGTTTTTAAACAGCAAAAACCTCCTACATAATAGTTTTAAGGAAATCTCAAAAAGAGCTGATGAAAAATTCATAAAAAAATATCTTTTAACTACAATAAGATAATTTTAATTTATATCTTTATAGTATATACGGCCCATTTTTTTGAAAGAAGGACCCAGATCTTCGGAACTCATGGGTCCTGAGGACCCAGGATTTTCCCAAATACCCTGAAATTGGACGTTTAGCTTTTCCTTCATTACTGTTTAAAAATTGTCAAAGTGACACAAAATGAGAGGAGGGAGAACGTATATATAATAGCTTTATATTATAGCATTTGGTATGATGAATATTATTTGCTTATTAGAGAATAAAGCATTTATCCATTGCTAGTTGAGATCTTTAAAATTTGTGACTTTTGAAACGAGTCTGTTATATGTGATGTCTTAGATGGTTTGAAATGTCACGTAATATGCATACTCAAATATTTTACAAAAAAATTATAAACAGCTTCAATTTAGGTATTTACCCAATCAACATAAATATAACTCTATTTTACAACTTTTATATTTTTATTGGTATTTTAAAACTGTATAAATTACTTTGTGCACTTCGGTTAATTTGTTCACTAGGCATTTTTAATTTTCACAAATTAATAAAAAAAAAAATTCACAAATTATTTACAAAATTCACAAATGGGGTACCATTTTCAAAAACCTGGATTAACCCCTGAGTAATTGATAAAATGTTAATTTAAGAAATTGACATTTTATGTGGCCAATTGAAAAATTCTACACTTGCTAATTTGCTATTGATAAAATGCAGTGATCATTTTAATACTGATTAATATAATTTCTATTTAATTGCACCTAACTGAGAAAACATGTGATTTTTTTCATCACAGTTAATTGCTGAAATAAAAAGTTATTTTGCCACTAATCTATAAAATTCACGGTTTCAAAAAGCTGATTTCTGATATACATAATTATTTTGCTACAAATCATCAATATATACTTTTTTTTTTTTTTTTTAAATTTAGTATCAAAATTTGGAATTTTTAGCTGCTATTTGATATAATTTACATTTAATCATAGCTAGGGCAGGGCCCCTTAAATGTGAAACAAGTCCTTCTGGCTCATTTGGAAGCAGGGTTGGCAAAAAACCAGGTTTTTTTTCAAAAAAACCAAAAAACCTGGTTTTTTTTGGTTTAAACCGGGTTTTTTTGGTTTAAACCAGGTTTTTATTAGTATATGTTTCTCAGTCATATTATACATATTTGTAAATTAAATTACCACTTTTAGAAGTAGTTAATACGCTAATATTAATTATTACTTCATTTAAAAATAATTTAAATTACTAACAATAAACAGGTATGAGATTTTTTAAGCCTTTTTTGTAGGTTGTGATTGTCTTTCTGTAACAATGTACAAGAAAAAAGCCTTGTACTTTGTAAATCAAAGCTTGTACTTTCAGACAAGAAATTCTGTTATATCTCATCTAATTAAATAAGTTTTCACATAGCCATATTAATAAAACATTTATTTATTTTTATGTTTAAAGATAAAACAATCAAATAATTTATTTCTGTAATTCAGGCTTTTGCCACCTGAATTCTTATATTTTGCTTTTTTCATAAAGTTATTTATTTTTACACTTTTGACGATCTCATTCTTGAATAAGAACAGTTGTTTTATTAAAGTGCATTAAATTTTATTATAGCTAAAATCTTTTATATTCAAAATTTCTATAAATATTCCATAATTACAGTATTGACTTTTCATTAAAATGACGTAAATGGAAATAACAGAATTACTGTGAGTTGACAAAAATTTGTTTTTTCAGAATTAATGTTAAATCTAACATACCTTTTCCTACAATTTAATAATAACAAATTAACTTAATAACACTAAAATTCTTAATTTAATGAACTAGGGGAAAAAAAAACTCCAATACATTTAAAAAGAGTTATAGGAAGAGACTTAAGAAAAAAAATTATAATTTTGGATTATGTAATGGAATATTGTGATCCATTTGAAAGTTAATTATTGAATAGAATTTACATTTAATATTTCAAATAAAATTACAAGTTTTATAGCTTTTTTCAAATTAAATTTTCTATTTTATGAAAACACACTACACCGGTTGTAGAATCTTTTGCGATTAGAATTATTTCAACATTTTCCTATACTTAGATATTAAAATTTTTATTGTCATTTTCTTAATTCTACTACTGTCACATTTTAATAAAATAATTCACAAAATGTCCTTGAATGGAGAACTCTTTGTTTGAAATTTTAAAATCAGTGTTTATTTTTATTTATTTATTTATTTATTTTAACTGCCTCGACATATTCTAATGCAACTTTTTTTTTTTTTTTTTATTTGATAGTTCAAAATCAGCATATGTTGCTTTTAGATTTACTATATAGATAAGAAAATGGGCTGCTATTGATTACCGTATTATAACAAATACCCAGTTAAAGACAACTTTGTTCAGTTTTGAATAAAACAAAGATAGAGCAGTTTTTTTAATTATACAATTTTCACCTTATGTCTTGTATAAAATAAGTGTGCTTTCCACTGTTATTTATTTTACTTTACTGCATTTAGCCTTAGACAATTTCATTCATATTTTTTTAAGATAATTAATATAAACAGTTTTCTTTTACAATTTGTAGATCTTTTGTTGTTATTGTTGTACATTACATACATAACTTTTAATACATCCAGCCAGTCACACTTAAAACACATAACTAAAACCTTCTCTGAAGCAGTATTACACGTGAAATAAATTGAATTAAAAGTAAACATCATTTACATAAAAATAATTTTCAATTTCATTTAAAAAAAGGGACAACAGAATAAAAATTTTGAATTTTTTGAAAAGGGAAAAAATCAAAAAAACCAATTGGTTTTTATGGTAAAAAAACCAGTTGGTTTAAACCGTGGTTTAAATCATGGTTTAAACCAATTGGTTTAAACCGTGCCAACCCTGTTTGGAAGGGTAGGTTGATTTCTTTTTCCTTATGAAGTAGCCGTCATTTTGTTTCAAAATGGTGGCTACAAATTATTAATGAACTTAGAAATATTGATGTAGGCTATGTGCATATGGAGTTTTAAGCAAATCTGTTCATAAATACCTTTTTATGTGAATTTAAAATTTTCAAGTGGCGAGCATTTGGAAACAAGATGGTGGATCAAGTTGGCAAACAAATATATTAAATGCATTTGTGAGATAAGTCTACTGTACAAATTCTGTTCGAATGAATTCAGAATCTCAAAAAGTATAGTGTTGAAAAATTAAGTGGCTGCCACTTGGATCAAAATGGTGAAGCAAGTTGCTCAGAGAACTAATCAAAGATTTTTGTAAGATAAGTCCACTGTTCAACTTTGGTTAGAATAAATTCAGTATTTCAAAAGTTATCACAATAACAAAATCTCAAGTGGCAGCATTCAAGTGGATACAACTTGGAAACAAAATTGCTGACCAAAATCATAGTTGTTTGAATGATAAATCCATTTTTCAACTTTGGTTTGAATTGATTAAATATTTCAAAAGTTACCATGATGACAAATTTTCAAGTGGCCCCCACTTGGAAACAATATAATGGAGCATGTTGTCCAGCAAACTCATTCAAGATATTTGAAGCATAGGTTCACTGTCCAACTATGGTCCGAATCAGTGCAGTGTTTCAAAAGTTATTGTTATGACAAATTTTCAAGTGGCAGTCTAAGTGGCTGCAACTTGGAAACAAAATGCCGAAAGAACTTGCCCAGTGAAATCCTCCAATATGATTTGTTCATTGTCCAACTTTAGTTCAAAATAAATCACTATTTAAAAAATTATCATTATAAGAAATTTTCAAGTGGCCACCACTTGGAAAGAAAGCGGTGTGAGATGCCCAGCAAAGTTATCTGAGGTATTTGAATGATAAATCCACTACCCAAATTTGATGCGAATTGATTCAGTATTACAAAAGTTAACGTAATGACAAATTTTCAAGTGGCCACCACTTGGAAATAAAATTGCGAATCAAGTTACCAAGTGAACTTATCCAAGATATTTGAACTATAAGTTCACTATCCAATTTTTATTTGAATCAGTTTAGTATTTCAAAAGTTATTATGGCAGCATGTTTTCAAGTGGCAGTGTGATTTCAAGTGGCCACAACTTGGAAACAAGATGTTGGAACAAGTTGCCCAGTGAATACATCCAAGATTATTATATGATAAGATTACTGTCCAACTTTGGTTCAAATTGAATCAGAATTTAAAAAGTTATATTTATAAATTTTCAAGTGGTAGCCTAATTTCAAGTTGTCTCGCATAGTTTATAACATCCACACTTTGTTAAAAATGATGGATAAAGTTTATGAATAAACTTGGTTATGACCCTTATATAGTCTATGCATACATCAAAATTCAAGCAAATCTGGTCTTAAATATGCTTTTTACAGTATTAAATTTTCAAGTGGCCTCTGCCTGAAAACCAAATAGCAGAGCCATGTGGGTAACAAACTCATCCAATATATTTAAATCAAATTGGAGTGTAAAGGTTGATATCAACCTTTACACTCCAATTTGATTTAAATAAATATTCACGGTTGATGAATTCATGAATAAAAATCATCCAAGATATTTATATGATAAGTTCACTGTCCAAATTTGGTTCGATTTGGAGTATTACTTTGGAAGTTATCGTGATTTTTTAAATTTTCAAGTGGCCCCACTTAGTATAAGATATCCACCACTAAAAAAAGCAGATAAAGTTCATTATTAAACTCGGTTGAGACCCTTATATGGTCTATGTATACATCAAAATTCAAACAAATTCAGAATATGCTTTTTACAATTTAAATTTGAAATTTTCAAGTGGTCTCGTCCACTTGAAAACAAAATGGCTGAGCAACTTGGTTAACAAACTCATCCAAGATAATTATAAGATAAGTTCCCTGTTCAAATTTGGTTCGATTTAGAGTACCGTAATTTCGGGGAGATAAGCCGCCCCCACATATATGCCGCATCGGCAAAAGTTTATTGGGAAAAAAAAAAAAAATTCATTGGATACGCCGCACCATCAGATACGCCACACATATTCACCAACGTAATATGTTTCTAATCATTTTAATTTGAAATAATTTTAAGCATGCAAAAATTAAATGATAAAAAAATAATAAATATAATAAATATAATGATAAAAAAAGCAATGAAAGTCAAAATGATTATTAAGTAAATAATTATTTAAGTTATTCAATAAAGATAATACAAAAACGATCTTACTTTAAATTCACAATCATAAACTTCCATAACCCTCTTCATAAAATTATAAAATAATACCTTTTATTATTGTTAAAGAATTATTTATTCAATGTTATCATTTTTTTTTTTTTTTTTTTTTCAAAATTTAAGGATATCTTAACTTAAGACTTAAGAATTGAATAGCATTTAGTATACACATTTTATCTTTGTTCTCATTTGAATTAGTTTCTCTACAATTCTTTTGGACTTAAATTTTTTGAAAATATATGCTGATCATTTATCCACTAAAACAAAATAAACACATCTAATGTGAAACAAACTTGATTATTTCATACCTGCAGATTGTTGATCAACTTTCACCCTTGACCTTGAGAAACACATGAACTGATGGATAACTTCGTTATTCGTTAGAATAAATTAAAAAGAGAGTTTAAAAAGCTAAACATTCCTTCCAGTTTCTGGCCTTCTCTCTTTTATTTTTCACAAAAGGAATTTTTTTTTTCTACCCTCTCTTTCCTTGCATTTTTTTTTTTTTTTTTAGTGGAGGTAGGGGTGGGGGGTTAATATGTGGAACTGACAGCAGATTTTTTTTAATTTTTCGGAATAATTTAACATAAATTTCCATGATTTTCGAAGAGAATCAACCTTAGAAGGGATTCCATTTCGAATAGAACCATCCTTCTAGGGTGCCTAGAATGGTATAGGGTGCCTGGTACTACTTTAGTTACCCTAGGTTGATAGTTATCACTTTCACTCTGTTTCTCATTCACATAGCCCTAATGAAGCTGTGAAAATTAAGAATAGCATTATTCTTTATTTTAATATACTCAGAAGAATTTTCAACAAGTGTTTATGATATGAAATACGAAGCGACTTTGTTTATACGACACTGAAGATGTTTCTGGACCTGGATTTTTTGTCCTTATAATTAACTAGATCCGACGGTTTGCATGTGTGTTACGGATTGTTATAGCCTGAGAACAATTTCCACGGAGTTTGCTCAATAACAGACTCCTCAGCGTGCATATGCACTTGGCCTCGTATAGCCTGGGCTCCATGCGCTTTTATTAGTTTTATTTTTATAAGCCATCTGTACTGACATTGTTTCAAGAAATAAATTGTCCAAAGTGAAATTTTAAGTCAGTGGTTATTCAAGCGCTACTAAAAGAAAAAAAAAAGTCAGATACGCTACCCTGTTAGTTATGCCGCATGTACCAAAATTAGACGTTTAAAATCGTATAAGCCAGGTCTTATCTCCCCGAAGTTATGGTATTATTTCGGAAGTTATCATGATTTAAAATTTTCAAGTTGTAGGCTGATTTCAAGTGGCCCCGCTTAACTTAAGATATCTGCAACTTTGTTAAAAATGGCAGATAAAGTTCATTGAGACCCTTATGTGGTCTATATTTATATATAAATTCAAGCAAATCCGGCCTTAAATATCCTTTTTACAATGTGGATTTGAAGTTTTCAAGTAGCCGCCACTTGAAAGCAAAATGTTGAAGCAACTTGATTAACAAACTCATCCAAGATATTTATAAGATAAATTAGCTGTCCAAATTTCGTTTGATTTGGAATATTATTTCGGGAGTTATCGTGATGACAAAATTTCATTATATATATTATATATACAGTATAACACCTTTAATTCGGACTTCTATAATTCGGAAATATCCATAATCCGGACTTTAAAAATCAAAAATTTTTTTTGTTGTTTGTTTGTTTTTAGTTTTGATGAATGACTGCAGATGGTGCCACTAAAAAAAATCTGTTTTAGAAAATTTGATTGTTCTCACAAATCAAAAATGAAACTATTGTCTTTTTTAGACATGCTAAAGTATTTTTCATTTACATTTGAAAATTATTTCAATATATTTTTTAATCAATTAATTTAATTTTAATAATTTTCTGTATTTTCTTATTTTTTATACAAATTTTGATTTGAATATTTGGTAATATATATATATATATTTATTTATTTTTACTTATTTATTTTTTTGCATTATTAATTTATAATTTTTTTAACATTAAATCTTTTACACTGCCATTAATTTGTATGATAATAATAATAATGAAATTAATTTACTTGTCATAAACTGTTTAAATTATTTAAAATTTTTCAGTAATATAGCTTTGATCCTCGGGATTTATATTATTTATTTTTTATTATATATATAGTTATAATTTAAAATCACCAAAATTATATAATTTATTTATTAGAAAAGTTATTTCTCCAAAGTAACACAAGATGGCGCCACCGCTCAAAAGGAAACTATTTTTTGTAGTATTTTTTACTTTTCATATTTGAAATAAATAAAATTGTTAATATTATTTGACTAAAAAAAATCGATAATTTATTAAACAATAATCGATGCTTATCTTTTTTTTTTTTTTTTTTTCTTTTTTTAAACATTCATTCATATATTATATTTTAGTAACTTAAATACATTCAAGATCCAAGTTCTGAAAAAAAGATCTATAATTCGGAAATTTCCGTAATTTGGAATTGGCATGGTCCTGACGATTCCGGATTAAAGGTGTTATACTGTATATATATATATAAACAAAGTGATTGCAATAGGTCGATTTCTAAGGGAATCAATCTAAAAAACTGGTAGCCATAAAAAAATTTATGGTAGCCAGTAAAAAATAATTGCCCTCCCCTTTCTGTTTTTTTTTTCCCCCTCAATTTTGAAATTTACTTGAATATAGATATTTAAATTATATGCATAAGAACTAGATACTTACTAGGATGGGATGATACACCAATGCCTCAAGGAACATAATTTTAAATCTAAGATCATTAAAATTATTATTTTCAACTTAGACATTTTACTCATTAATTCATCAACCATGAATATATTTAGATAGATTGGAGTGCAAGATTGATTTTTATACCAACTATGTGAAAAATGCCAAAGCCTATAATCGAATTATATGAGAAATGCTGAGTTGTTTATCAACCAGGATTGCTCAGTGATGGAGCATCTGCAAGTTAAGCAGAGTACCCAGATTCAATTCCAGATTCTGGCATTTTTCACACAGTTGGTATAAAAATAAACCTTATGCTATAGTTTATCAAAATGTTTATTATTTTCTCTAAACCAACACACTGCTGGCATCAATACATCACTAAACCAGCACAACAATTTAGCACTGGGTTGCAAAGCACACACGAACAAGAGTAGTGTCACGGACCTACTAAATCACACTGTGCACCTTCATGAAAGTGGCCATAACAAAACTACAAAGATAACAAAGGAAGCTGTTGAAGTGTCGCTAGTTATGGTCTGATTATGCAGCACAAACTTAGTTTTGTTTCTGGAGAAATCATTCAATGTTATGGCCATGGGCGTCGGCACATAGGGGCAAGGGGGGGCACTTGCCCCCTCCTGGAAAATTCTAATAAATAAATAAATATTAAAAAAATTACAATTAAAGCTTTAAAGCTGTGTCATTAGAATTCAAATAAAAAAATAAAATTTATGTCACAGAGCCAATTAGAGTCCCCTTTTCCCTGCAAACAGATTTTAAATCGACTCGACAGTACGTTTTCCGAATTAGTGTTGTGGTTTAGAATAAGTTGTATAATTTCTATATGTAAAATGTTGTAGCTTAAATTGCATGTATAAAAGTTTGTTGTAGTAAATGCTTACACACTGGCTTACTTAATCACCTCAATCAACTAACTAATCATTTGAATCTAATTGAATTTGTAAAAACATGCTGAAATTTTACAATTTGAAGTTTGCCTCCTCCTGAAAAATTTTCTGGCGACGCCACTGGTTATGGCAAAGTGACCATAACATTGCATCTGCTAGTTATGGATGAATGTGTGATGAATTAACAATGGTCTGCTAGTTATGTTTGGATTGCAGGGTCACAACAGCTACTTTCATTTCAGAAGATATCGTTTATTTGTTTTGCCTACTTTCAAGACACTGGTGTGGAGGAGTGATCTAGTAGGGCTGTGTGACAGTATAAACTGTCCTAATACTGCATTTATTCAATATCAGGTTGTAAAACATGCACAAAGCAACATGGTGTAAATTCCCTAATAGTGTAATGATTCAACCCAGTGGCTCGAAACATGGTTTGATAAGCATGGTGAGAAGAGTCACTGTTTTCTTTCTTCCTATCTCTATGTGTACGAATCAATATGAATTATGCTGCAGCATAGGTTTTACCGCCCGATTCTAGAGCCAGTTTTGTCACCGAAATATTAAAATAATTTAAAAAAATGTTGAATTTCCGTTGAAAATTTGAAAACACAGTCACCAGCCAAAATATATTGCTCAGAATGGTGACTAGGCAACCATATTTCACAAGCCCTGATCATTGCTAATTATTGCTAAAATGATTGAATTTTTTTGTTTTTTTGTAGATAATTTTGTTACTTATTGACAAAATCTACTTTTTTGAAGCTGATTCTCAAAATAACTGTCTATTTCACTGCAAATCAATAAAATGCCTGTTTATATGTCTGCATATCAAAATATTGTGCATACTCAGGGGTTTGTGACAAGTCTTGCAGAGGTTTAAAAGTTTATTTACAGAATATTTAGGAAGATGATTACTGTAAAGCAAGTATCAACTTCAGTTTCACCAGAAAACACAGCTTAAATAACAGCTGACAACATAAAAACCACAGCAAAAATTTTACCATAGCATCATCACACTGCAATAGGTTGACTAGGTCCAGCAATAGCTGAGACCTAGTCAGGGAGCTATTAACATCAAGCCACTTGGCATGGAAACAGACTAATTGGTGGGAACAGGATCCCTTTTATAGCCTTCTATAAATCAAGAATTTTCCAGTAACTTCCGAAATAATAGAGTTAGAGCTTAGATAATTGATATTGATAATAAGGCTTTTCTCACCAAAAAGTTGCCAAGGATCGATAAAGTTACCAAATTTGCTGCCAAGGCCATTACCTGCCCTGGTGAAGCTTTTTAATGGGTTTTTAAAGGAAAATGAGTTATTTTAATGCCACAACAAGCTAAAAATACAGAAAATTAACATTTTATAATCTGACTATAAGCCTCTTTGAATGAAGTTATAGAAAAATAACTACTATTATTTACAAATTCACAATAATATACAGTTGAACCTCGAAAATCTGGAATCAGTGGGACCATGGCAATTCCGGATTTTAGAGATTTATTAACAATTTTATTATATTATAATAACATACAAAATGCAATTTTTATGCTAGCAAAAATGAACGGTGATCAAATTGACAAATTAAATTATAAAATAGAAATATAATTGATTTAATTTAAAATTAAAGTAAGGAATAATTTAGAATTAAAATATAAACGGTGTTATAGACAACTGATAATATCTGCTAAATAACTGCTAATAAACTATCTATTCATTAAAAAACTCAAATAAAACTGTAGAAGCAAAGTAATTTTTATGTTGATTTTTTAAAAATATTTCAACAATTTAAAGCTGTTTTACTCTAAGATTTTTCTTTCTTTCTTTTTTTTTTTTTCTTTTTTTCTAATTCTGTTTTTTTTTTAACTTATCTGTTTTTTTAACAAATAAATTATTTAATTAACACAATAAAGTAGTATAAAAAATATGTAAGATTATGACTATATTTATGTATTCAGTGTTCAATTAAAAGGGTTTTAAACTTCATTCTGCAAGAAATATGGAAACGGCTTCATCAAAATCTTATAAAAGTAAAACTGAGATTGGAAAAATGTCTGGATTTTAGAGATTTCTGGATTTTGGATATCCGGATTTTCGAGGTTCAACTGTATTACATTCTTGCATCAGATTGCAGAAAAATGCAATCTTCTTGTGGCAAATACTGTGATAAAATCTCACTACTTAGGTAACATTTTTCATTAACATGTGTAATGTATTTTCATTTTTCTATGTTTAAAAATTGTAATTTAAATAATAAAAAAAAAAAAAAAAAAAAAACTTAAGTTCCTTGTAAATAATTTCTTAGGGGTTTTCTTAATTATAAAATGATATTGTAATTTTATTTATATTTTAGTCATATTCCTTCTTGGCTACATTCATTCTGTGGTGTTTTGATGGCTTGCATGTAAGTATTACCTTTGAAAAGTTATGATAAATTACAACTTTTTTGAAATTTCTTTCATATATATTAAGTTTAAGCATTATTTATTTATTTTTTAATTCTTAATCTTCACCTTAAATAAATCTTCACCCGTGAAATGAATGTGGAACTTAGGAACACGTCTCTTAATCCATATATTACTTCATATGTCTTTGTAGTAAAATATAATATCTTTATATAGTCTGCTGAATTATTTTTTATTATTGTATAATATTTCTTGTATAACTTTGGAAATAACATAATATGTAACAAATATTAAGGTTTTGCCAAAAATAAATTAAAAAACTGGCGTACAGACAATAGCAAGAAATTAAAACTTCTTCACACACCATAAATTTTAAATCAGCACAACCGGTTTCGAAAGGACATAGCCTTTCTTCATCAGGTGCAAACACGTGCAACTGCCTTGGAGGCAAAAGCAAGACTGAAAGCAGGACAAAATCCAGAGGGGGAGGAGCAACACAAACAACCAATAGGAAGCAACATGCAGGGCAGGTTTGCCTCCAAGGCAGTTGCACGTGTTTGCACCTGATGAAGAAAGGCTATGTCCTTACTAGCGTCTCGCCACAGCGCCGGCTCCCTACGAAAATGTTGAATAAATTGCCTTGGCAGGTTTGGCATGCTGTAATTTGGCGATGCACTGCTACATTTCTGAAGGGTTGTAAGATTGTTTACCATATGCGTTAGATGTGTATAGTAGTTTATATTGAATTGAATTACTAATTTTTTTTTTTTTTTTTTTTTTTTGTAACAGTAACTTTATTTTTAGGAAAATTAAAAGATAATTAAAAACATTAACTAAAAACTTTTTCAAAAAACAAAACCGCCATTTCCTTGAAATATCTTCAATACAGATTTAAATTTATTGCATTTTTTTTTTTTTTTCTAATACAGTTTATTATTATTTTTATTTAGCTTTTTTTAATTAAAAAAAAAAAAAAACTTGAATTACGATACAAATTTAAAATATGTAAAATATTTATTTTTATGTTTAAATAGTAAACAAAAATTATTTTATTTAAATTTAAATTATTATTTATACTTGTTTAAATTTGTTAAATATGTTATTTAAATTACTTCTTTTTCAAATGACACCCCCTCCCCCCTAAATATTTCTGTCCATGTTTTATTACAAAATTGCAATTTATGAATTTATAGACTACAAAGAGAATTTAAAAAATAGACCAGGTAAAATGTTTTATTAAAAAATAACAACTTTTTTTTTTTTTTTTTTTTTTTTTAAAGGAAAATTAATAGATAGTTAAAAAACTTCTTTAGAAATGAAACTGCAATTTTCTTAAAATATCGTCAATACAAATTTAAATTTATTGCATTTCTTTTTCTTTTTTTCTTTTCTTTTTTTTTTTTTTTTATCTATTAAACAGTTTGTTTTATTTTACTTAACTTAAAAAAAAAAAAAAAAAAAAAAAACGTGGATCACATTGAAAATTTATAATAGAATTTTTAAATATGTAAAATATTTATTCTTATTTTTATGTTTAAATAGTAAACAAAAATTATTTTATTTAAATTTTAATTATTATTTAAACTTATTTAAATTTATTAAATTACTTCTTTTTAAAATTTCTTTAATGCAAAGATGTTTCAAATGATAAAAACACTCCCCCCTCCCTAAATATTTCTTTCCATATTTTATTACAATAACTGCAATTTATGAATTTATAGACTACAAAGAGAATTTAAAAAACTGACCAGATAAAAAGTTTTAATAAAAAAAAGCAACTTTTTTTTTTTTAAGGAAAATTAATAGATAATTAAAAATAAATTAATAAATAAAATAGGTAAAAAGCGAAACTGCCTTTTAAATATTTTATTTAAATTAGTTCTTTAAAGAAGAAAAAAAAATTGTCTCAACAAACATTTATGAATGCATTTTTAAGGAGTTTAGTGCTTTTTCTTGGTGCTCAGGGCAGGGGCCCCAGGTTTCCGTGCTATAGTCAGGCTTTGACTACAGACGGAAACTTGTTGTCAAAACCTTTTTAATATTTTTTAATTAGATGGAAAAATAAAAAAATAAAAAAATAAATAAAAATACTACCAAAATATCAGTTTAAAAAAAATTTCTTTTAGAATTTGAAATCTGTATTTCAAACAAATTTCTTATTCTAAATGTATTGCACAGGCAAAGAGATTCTATCATCCAAGGTGATAGATGGTAGGCGCTAGTTTTGAATCAGGTACACACTTGTTAACCTACTTGTGCGACTTTTCCATGGTCTTCTTAGGAACTCGCATTAGAATGTGCTAGGTCACCTTAAAAAGACTGCCCAGAGAATATCTCATTCAGGCCTAATCCCACATTCAGAAACACACTTTTGAAGATTCTGTAGAAAAATTGCTGCCTTGTGCTGATGCATTCACGTTGCACATTTGCCTGTTTTTTTTTTTTTTTTTTTTTTTTTTGTCTGATGGCGAGTCCTGCTTTATTAAATTGAAATAATTGTTGAATGCTTTTACAATTTGAGGAGTTTTTTAATTTTCTTCACATTAATTAAATTAAATAACTCCCATAAAAATATTTTTCTTAAATCTTCGCAGGAATTAGTATTAAATAAAAAAGCAATTCTCTATGTAGTTTATTAATTCATAAATTGCAGTTATTTTAATAAAATATGGAAAGAAATATTTAGGAGGGGGGGGGGGGGTTGTCATTTGAAACATCTTTACATTAAAGGAATTTTAAAAAGAAATATATTTGACAAATTTAAACAAGTTTAAATAATAATTAAAACTTAAATGAAATAAATTTTGTTTACTATTTAATCATAAAAATAAATATTTTACATATTTAAAAATTCTATTATAAATTTTTATCGTAATCCATGTTTTTTTTTTTTTTTTTTTTTTGTTAAAGCTAAATAAAATAAAATAAACTGTTTAATAGATAAAAAAGAAAAGAAATGCAATAAATTTAAATTTGTATTGAAGATATTTTAAGAAAATGGCTGTTTCGTTTCGTTTTTAAAGATTTTTTTCCTTTTAATTATTTATTAGCTTTCCCCCCCCCCCCCAAAAAAAAAAAAGGTTGTTATTTTTTTAATAAAACATTTTATCTGGTCTATTTTTTAAATTCTCTTTGTAGTCTATTAGTTCATAAATTGCAGTTATTATAATAAAATATGGAAAGAAATATTTAGGGGAGGGGGAGTGTTTCTGTCATTTGAAACATTTTTGCATTAAAGGAATTTTAAAAAGAAGTAATTTAAATAACATATCTAACACATTGAAACAAGTTTATATAATAATTAAAATTTAAATTAAATAATTTTTGTTTATTATTTAAACATAAAAATAAATATTTTACATATTTTAAATTTGTAATGAAATCCAAGGTTTTTTTTTTTTTTTTTTTAAGCTAAGCAAATAAATAAATAAACTAAATAAGCGATTTAAAAAAAAAAAAAAAAAATGCAATACATTTAAATCTGTATTGAAGATATTTAAAAAAAAATGGCAGTTTCGTTTTTTTTTTTTTTTTTTTTTTTTTTTTAGTTAATTTTTTAGAATTATCTATTTATTTTCCAAAAAATAAAGTTAATGCTAAAAAAAAATTAGGAGTGGGGATGTTTTTGTCATTTGAAACATTTTTGTATTAAAGGAATACACATAAATTAAGAAAATGTGCTAAAAGGGTGATGCCTCGCCAATCTCTGTTCACCTTGCTCGAATCCAACAACTTTCAAAAATCCAAGTCTGTACGCATGCTCAGTTAGCATTTTTGGAGGGAGCCGGCGCTGCGGCGAGACGCTAGTCTATGTCCTTTCGAAACCGGTTGTGCTGATTTAAAATTTATGGTGTGTGAAGAAGTTTTAATTTCTTGCTATTAAGGTTTTGTTTAAAATTTAAGTTTGATCATATTTTTTCTAGATAAAAGTCTATATTTTAAATGTCAGTATTCTTTATCTATAAATGACTTTTTATTGTTTGATAACATTCCAGAATTTTTTTTTATATGTATTTCTTTTTGTCTAGTAGAAAAACTGGGTTTTCTGAAAGGATCCAGTGTAACTTTAATTTGAAGCTTAGTTTATCTGGTGTTGTAAATAAGATAATTATTAAGTTGACTTTTTCAAGAAGTTTGAGATCATAATTAAAAAAATCTATTTCACAGCTGTAATTCTTAATCCTGTAGCATTAAAAATTTATAAAGATTTTTTTTTTTTTTTTTTTCCATAAAGTTTTAATTTATTGTCTAGTTTAGTTTCCTTTAATTTCCATTAAATAAAAGGAAATTTAATTTTAATATTTATTTTTATCTGTTAAATGTTTCAAATTATGTTACAGTTTACTATATATATATATATACACACCGTAAAATCCCAATTCGAAGCCCCCCCCCCCCCCCCCCCGTTTTTCATATGCAAAACCAGTAAAAAGTAGGGAGGGGCTTATAATCAGGATTATTAGAAATTTCTTTTTTTAAAAGTTGGTGGCGCCATCTAACACCAGAGAATAAAACAAATATTTAATTTATTAGCTAATCCAGAATTAAATGCAACTTACAGAAATAAATCTTAAATTATTAATTTAAAATTATTTTATTATTAATTTAAATTGATAATCATAAGTTAAATTAATTTTTTCATGTGGTTAATATGAGAGACTAATAAAAAAATTAGACTGATTTTAGTAAAATAAAGGCAAGGCAAATCTTGAAAAGTTATCAAACATTAATTAATTTAGTGTTTATAAATTAATAAGAGAAAAATGTAGGTGAATATTAAATGCATAAAACTCATTTTATATATTATTGTTAAACATAACATTTTACAAAAATATGACATCAATCTTTTTAATTGAAATAATTAAATTAAAAGAAAAGCTAATATATATTTTTTAAATGTAACTTTTATTAAATAAGTAAATAAAAGAAATCTCTATTTATTCTTTAGTATATGAAAGATAAATAAAGAAAAGTTTACTTATAGATTCAATTATTATTATTTATGAATATTGAGGAAGCCTGTAAGAACATTTTCTGGAATTGATTGGTGCTGCCATCTATCTGCAAATAAGTTTACAATTTCTATATAGATCTATACTTATTTCATAGTTCTCATTCTCACCTCATTGTTATTTTGTTAAAATAGAAGAAGAAGGGAGTTAATAAATTTTGCTGTAAAAAATATTTTAAAAGAATATATTTATTTAAAATCGTTAACTATACATAAGATTTCAGAAAATAATTTTTTACTCAAAATGAAAAAAATGGAAAGGGTTACTTATTTTTAGGATTATGCAAAAAATCCAAAATTGCCTAAAAGTTGGGAGGGGGCTTATAATCGGGATTTTACGGTATATATATATATATATATTAAAGCAGTTTGGTAAGTAAGAAAGAGAGAAAGTTCTAATTTTTCTTTCTTTCTTTCTTTTTTTTTTTTTTATTCCACAGTTTTAAACTTCAACTATTTTTGCAAACTGTGACAAAAAAATCTAAAGAATTTCCTTAATACTTGATTGAAAGTTTAAAATTATTAGTTATTTATGGTGGGATAAGTTCTTCCTGCATTTGTATTCTGATTATTTAGATGAGATACCTAATTTATAAATAATTACAAGATAAAAAGAACTTTTTATATACCATGCTTTTAAATTTTCTTTTGAATCATATAATACTACCTAAGGCAGTTGGTACCCGAAACAATTGGCTAAAAATATTTTAAAAATGCACTGTCACAGTGTTCTGAGCTATTCCAAAAGTTTCAAATGTCTAGCTAGTCAGCAACTTAGTTAAATAAATTTTCTGTTGAATCATATAAACGCTATCGAAGGCAGCAGGGACCCAAAACAATTGGCTAAAAGTATTAAAAAAATGCATTGTCATCATGTTTTGAGCTATTCTGAAAGTTTCAAATGTCTAGCTAGTTGGAAAGTTAGTTAAAAATCGATTGCAAGATTTGTACTGGACAAACAAACAAACAAGAAACAGAGTTAATAAAAACATGGTATAAGATTAAAGATTTTGAAGAAAGATATCATTTGTCAAGTTTTCATTTTTTTTCTTCATAATACTTCTTGATAAGATTCAAACTATAAACTACTCAATAATTTTGAAAGTGTTGAAATTTTTCTACAATAACAAATTCAGAATATATTTTTTATATTTTCTAAGATGAAGAAAGAAAAAAAAAAAAAAGATTTATTTTTTAACATGTTTTGCAAAACGTTTTCTGTGACAAGTTTTTTGCAAATGATTAAAAATACTTCATCTTATTTATTATCAAAGACATAAATTATTAAAGTTTTGATTTGGTATTTAATTTTGTTAGGACAAAACTTATGATAAAAATAAGTAGTTTCTGGAAAAAAACCCTACTTTTGTGCTCATTAAATGTAACTATATTGCCCACAGCTTTGGAAACATTACATATCATGCATGTAAGAGATAAGTTATTTAAGCTTAGATTTCATTTAAGAAATTATACATTTAACCTATCTGAAATCAAAAATTTACAAGAACAAATTTTCTAAAATATTCTGAAATTGCCTATAAAGAGAAAAAAGAGAGAATCATTCCTTCTCCCACCCCTACATTATAGTTTAACATATTCAAGATTGTGTGTATCACTGGTGGCGTGTTGTATAAAAACACATAGGTATATTAGTAAAAATTCTGAACATGTTAAATAAAATATGAATAGATTTCATGCCAGCAATGAAAATTTAGTGGCCCAGAAAGATCTGCTGAGTTATAGTTTAGTGGTCCAAATATATAGGAAATTGTCTTCAAGCGTATTTAGATAAGCAGTTTCAATATCTTAGTTATTTAAAATACTATCACCCAAATTCATGCACAAATTGTACTGGTGTGTCTATTGTGTCTATATTAACATATCCTAAAGTTACAGATCATTTTATCTGACAATACAAAGGGATCACAAACATTATTGATTTTACTCAATTTTTTAAACATGAGAAAGACCCAGTTTTTTAAATACCCAATGTTTGAAAACATTTCACCAAGAGATTCATTTTTAAATTGAAAAAACTGATCATTTGCAAATCTTGCTAAACTTTTGAGCAGAAGTGTATAAAGTGCTCAATTCATTATTTAAAAGTTAAATTTTTAGTTTATGGAACAGAAATCAAAAACTAATTAGGAAAAATAGCAACAAAGAAACTTAAATTAAGTTTCTCTTTTATAATATTTCATTTTTTTTCCCCTCCAGAGAATAGGGCACTTGTACTTTCTGGCAATGAGAATCTTAATTTCTTTTCACACGGCTCACTCTCTTGGAGTTCATTGAGCTATCAATTTTATAATAATAATAATGAACATATGCAAGTCAGATTGCTTAAAAATTTTAAACCATGCAGTCCGAAATTGATTCTTAATCATATGTATTTATAAGTGTTTCGTCTTTGTCTTTGAAATTTGTTAATTTAACTTACAAATTAAATCATATAACATGAACAAATAAAAAAAAAAATAAAAGGCTGAATTGGGGGAAAAGAAAAAAAAAAAAAAAAAAAATGTGGAGGAGGAAATTATAAAATATTTCAGGCTCAATGTGAATAAGTTTTTCTCAAGGTAATAAACATTTTTATGTCTGTGAAAGTTTATTTTTTTTAGTCTTTCAGTAAAAAAGAAAAAGCGCTAAGGGACTACACTTTGTTTGAGAAGTCCTTGTCAATTTTTTTTTTCTTGTTATAGCAAACTTTGTCTCTGCTGGGGATAGTTCTTTCAATTTTACCAAGCTTTCACAAAAGTTTATTTTGACATCACTTTCAGTGAGCACTGTTGTCTGCTTTCAGTTCAGTTTTGGGGTTGGGATTTTTAAAGACATGAGCAATTTTAAGATCCATTAGATAATATTCTTTCTACCTTTTTCATAGTTGTTTTAGAAGTAAGAACTGGTATTTTTTTTTCTCGTTAAATGGGCAATATGTCTGATTCTGTTTAAAAAAGTCTCAGCAAAGAAAATTGGATATCATCTTTTGGGGGGTTATTTTCCAAATATTAAAAGTAATGAAGAAGCATTGAGAAAAAATATATTCTTTGATTGAATTTTCAAGAACATAAAATTTATTGAATTTAAAGATTCATGTATTTTAAAAAGATCTTTATTTCTGACAAACCAAAAGTGGTTTTATCTCAGTAATGAATCTCTCACTTTGCAAACTAATTCTTTTATCTAAATTGAAAAAAATATTGTTTTAATTTAGCAGTTACTAGTAAAGAAGGATTAACTAAGATTTAATAATTTTATGGTTTTATTTTTATATTGGAGAGCACTTTCGCTTTAGTCCTGGAGCATCTTCAGTTCTACTATCACTCTTGAAATTTCCATTTTCTTGCTTCAGATTCAATGTGTAGTAAAACAACATGAAAAGAATTGCTAACTACAAAAACCATAATTAAGGTCTCAATCATGAAGCCTTGGAAATTTTAGCCTATTGGCGGTCCTGCAAGGACATAGAACCATCTCTTATAGATGCTAGATGCACTGTATATTGAACCCAAACCAAGAAGGAAATCTCAAGGGCAGTGGTAAAATTGAAGATGCTCCAGTCCTGGAGCAAAAGTTCTCTGAAATGTAGAGGTATTAAAACTAAATTAATATTGTATGCTATAGTTAAATGTTCTATGCTTCCATGTTTTATCCTTTCAGTTTTTTCAATAAATATATTTTACATGTCTTGCACAAAGGGCACCACACTAATTTATAATGTGGGCCAAAATTTAATTTTTTTATCACTGAAACAATTTTGAAATTGATAATAATCATGCTTCGAATATGCATTTCAATCTTCTTTTAATGGAATTTTCATTGTTATTATAAATAACTAAATAATTTAAGGGAAATGTTCCCCTTTAATGCTACATTTTTAGTGTCTTATTGAAAATATGCTGTGATATTAATTGGTCAATCTTTCTGTTTCAGCTTTACTGTTTGTTGTGTGTGATTTCACAGTACCAAGTTCTGAAAGAACTGCAAGAACCTAGATTTATTATTCTACATCCTTGATGGGATCATATTCATCTTTTATCATTCTATTTTTAATTTTTTCCCCTTTTACTTTGAAAGTAAGGAAAACTTATTCCATGTATGTGTGAATTTTATACTTCTTATAGAGACATCTATAGGTGTTATTTATATACTTGATTTTTAGTATGCATTTATTTACATATCTTATTTAATGTTGTACACCAGTATTTGTGTAAATTGTAATTACACTTATTTTTATGTTTTCTTTTATGTTCTACTTTGAAAATCAGATGTATTTTTTATATATTGCCAAGCATTAGCTTGCTATTTTTTTTATTTTTTTATTTACTTTTTTTAAAAATTTAAACATTCCTTGAAAAATATTTTTTTGTTAAATATTCTATGATATATATATATATATTTTTTAATATGAACAGGGCTTAATATGCATGGGAGCTCCAAGAAGCTGAGCTACCATATTTATAATGAATTTTTACATATTAGACAGAATATATGAGAGTGTATTAATATTGAGCTCATTAATATTGCCCACCGAGACACTCTTTCTAAAAAAAAATCAGTCTTTAAATCATAATTTTTCTTCATTTACAATCCTAAACATTCTTTTCTTATAAAAAATCCTACATCTGTAATATAATTTAACACACAATCTTCTATTGATTTCCTGCAGCTTGTGATTTTCATTCTCGGAACACAGTGGCCAGGAATATGTAAATGCAGTAACCATAAGTGAATGCAGTTTGTGTTTTTACCTTTTACTGAACAACAAATGGTATAGTAAACACTAGAACACAAATTCGTTTGCAGAGAAGAAAATGATTAGTTTTATAGAATTTTTTAAATAAATAAATAATAATAATAATCATAAAAAGAGAGTGACTGTTTTGCTGATTTTTATAAGATTTGATTTACTTTAAAAATTGGCACTGGGAGTCAAACTTAAAAAAAATTATTGATAGACTGGTAAAGTAAGAGATGTGTAGGAATGTAAATTATGAAAAACTTTAGGCTCCCGTGTATATTTTGTTAAATTTAAGCCCTGTGAAACACTTTTTCCCATTTTAATTTTTTTCTTTCTTTTACTTTCTTTAACCACTATTATATAATATTTTAATGCCTAGTTTAAATACATTTCCTTGTGAGGGGAAAATCATTTAAGTGTTCAGATAAATTTTATAGTTTGTAACTCGAAATTTTTATAAAGAACAAAAGCATTTTCTTAGAATATAAATTATAACAGGTATATACCAAAACAGCTTTCTGAATTTGATTCCTGTAGGGAATTTAAACTTCCCTATATCTTATTATGCTGTTATTGGCATTCTGTACTTTTAAATTATATTTTCCAAATGTGTGCCAAGAAAAAAAAAAAAAAAAAAACTGCTAGATGGCAATCCACTTATAACTCAGAATCATATTTAAAATGTTGACTGCTAAAATACTTTGTGGTGCTTAATTAAATGATTTTATATTTAATCTCCATTAATCTTATTTAATCTTTATTTTTTTAAAGCTCATATCAATCTGAAATTTTTAGTAGACTTCTTATATCTCGATGTAATGTACTTACCTTTTTATAACTAGAGAATATACATTGCATCTTGATTTGCTCTAATATTGCTATATAGCATTTATTTACTGAGACATTTTGTATCAGATTTGTTTTGTTTAAAAAAAATTTTTGGGCTTTTCATTCCATTATTTTATTATTGCTCAACATGCTTTTTTTTTCTTTAATTTTTACTTATTGCTTTATTTTCTTTAAAACAAAATGCCCTTATCCTGGACTTCATTTTAAATTTATCTTAAAACAAAAGTAGCCTTTTTCCCCAAATGAAGATGTGTGTATATTTTTTAATTTTTTGACTTATATTAGCTTTATAAATATTTTTGTTAATATTCCTACATCTGTGTTGTTTTGATTCTTGTCATTCATAACTATGATGTTTTTATTATTTAAACTTTATACAAAACACAAGTATGTATAGTAGTTGGAATTTGTTGGAGGTATGGCATAAACATGTTCAAATGTTATGTTCCCTCTCAATTAATAGTGAAGGATAATTTGGTATTTATTTGAAAGCTCTGAGACTTATAGTTATGACATTTGTTGTGAATGATTTGTGTTCGTAATAACAATGCACAATTTATTATATTTTATACACATATAAGGACACCAGAAATATTTATGCCGAAACTGGGATTTGAACCAAAGACTTGATGTTACAGAAGGCAAATCGTTACCTACCAGGCTGGCAGAGAGGGAGAAAATGTTAACAATTTTATCTGTATGTTGTAGTTAAAACTAATTTTAACATAAACTGTTGTAAATGTTCTGCGTTTTATGTTTAGAACTGCTTTGTCATGTACCTGGAAATCTTTTCGTCAGATGTATATTTCTTATTAGTTTGTATGAAATGTGATTTTTTTTCTTTTTTTTATATATATATATAGATAGATAAGACTTCTCTTTCCCCTTTGTCATTACAGATTGTACATAAGGAAAGAAATAATACTCTATTCTGTAATTACCTCATATTCTCATTTTTATTAATAAGTATTGTCAGTTTAAATGTTAAAAAATTTTTAATTTTATCAAATGTCCAGATTATTATTTTTTTAATCATCATAAATTTAATTTGTTGGATGCTTCTTTATTTCACACACTAAGAAATGATGAAAGAATTTTGTTTTTAAGGAGGCAAAAGTAATAAATTGTATAATTATCTAAGTAAGTAATTTTCTTGAAAATATTATACTTAATTAAATATATCTTTTAAATTTTGTTTTTAAATCATTGGTCTGCTTTACAATCATCATGAATACTTATATTTAATTCAGTTATCTCTACTTTAAATGCAATAATTATAACTTAAAATTTATAAATCCTTTAAATTATCCCCCCCCCCCCCAAAAAAAAAAAAAAAAATAAATAAATAAATAAAAATAAATAAATAAAAATAAATGTTAACTTTTGCATAAGTTTTTGAATTGTTATCAGTGATAACATTTCAAGGGGCCATCGCCAGCAGCCAAACTCCATTATATTTTAATGGATATTTTGTCATCAGACATTCCTACCTAATACATCTTTTGAAATTCTGTTTTCACATTCAGAAAATTCACAGCTATTAATCTTTATTTTGCAAAAAAAAATTAAAAAAAAAAAATAATATTTTATGTTGTAATATTTCCTATGTTGAAAATGAAGAATCAGAAATCTTACTTAAGTCTCTTAGCCATTAGCCACTGTGCTTGACAGACTTGCTGCACATGGCACAGCTTGCAAATTGGTGGTGGTTAGTGAACAGTATACTTTTGAGTATCATGTTCCACTCTCCACTTTAATACATTTTTTTGTAGATTTTAAATTTAAACTGTAATTGTATTGTGTGTAACATAGAATAAATAGTAAATAAAATCTGTCACACAAATAATGCATAAATCTGTTCTGAATATCCTTATAACTGTCACCCAACCTTCTTTTTTTTCTTTATATATATTCTTCAGTAATTATAAAAATAACCCCAATTGCACAGAAATATACCTCTCTGAAGAAATTTACTACAGTAATTTAAGGCTTTGAATAAGGAATAAGCGATGACCTACCTAAAATAAATTTTGACTTCTGCAAGACATATACAGGTAAAAGAAATTGTATTTTGAAATAATATCTTTATAATAGTATTCTACGCTAAAAGTGCAATATTTTTTTTTCTACAGATATGCACTTTAAGTAATTTTATTATTATTATTATTATTATTATTGTTCAAAAAAAAATTTTTTTTTTTTAAATTATTTGTGATATAGTGTTTTTGGGGATACAACAAACAAAAATGCATCTGAAACACTGAAAAATTGCTTCATCACTCCTCCTGTTTTGAAACAAGCTGATGGCACAAAACAATATACTATTCACACAGATGTGAAATGATATGCTATTGGATCAAATAAATATTTTATAGAATATGCCAGCCAATTACTTACCCAAGTTCAGCACAATTATTTTACAACTGAAAAAGAAACTGTGCTGTGGGCTCTGAAGAAATTCCGTGGCTAGAGAGTTACAAGATAACTGTAGACCACTAACCTTTTATGATGGCTTCTCACACTCAAGTCTCTAACAGGTTGACTTGCTCGATGGCTATTAGAAATTCAGTCTTATAACCTGAATATACAATACATTCCTGGAAAAGCAAATGCCAGCCAGACTCTGATTTAGAAGAATCCCAGCTGGTAATTCTGGCTAATGAATGTGAAATCTCATGCTAGAGCATCATAATGATCCAATGGCTGTATATTATGTTGAGAAAGATACATTCCAAAGAATTGCTTAATGCAAGTTTAGGAGTGGTATAAAAAATATATACAGGGTTCATACTCATCAGGGAAAACCTGGAATACTCAGGGAATTTGGATTTTGTTGTAAAAAGTCAGGGAAAAATCAGTTATAAAACCTGGAAAAACAAATATTTCCTTTCTATCAAATTATATTTTTCTTGTTTAGCTTCATATAAAAATTCGAATGATTAAGTATTGTGAAAATACACGTGTAAACAATAATTTCTACATGAATTTCTATCATGATCAGCAGTAACATGATATCTTACAGTGGAAGTAGATGTATTTTCTCCCCTCTAGAAGAGCATTGTAATATATCACTAATATTTTCTTGAAAATTGTCTGGAAAACTTGGGGAATTTTTTTTTCTTACATTTGAGTATGAAACCTGACATATTCAAACAATGTCAACAACTGACAATGTCAAACAATGTTCTAACTGAAATACATATAAGTTTACTAATTAAACACCTGCTGGTTTGTTTACAATCTGTGTATTTGCAATATTTTAAGATATTTGCTATAGATTTATTTAGACCATTACCAGAAACTGAAACTAGTAAACAATAGATTTTGATAGCTGACAATTGTGCAACAAAATAAATTGAGCTGTTTGTTCTTACTGAAGCCACTACTCGAGAACGTGCTACAACATTAATAAGTTTAGTAGTTCTGTACTTCAAAAAATTTTCTATGCTCTGAACATCAGTCAAAATTTCATTCCAGTTTATTTGCAACAGTCTAATCCTATATGTAGAAATATTTATGTATACGCCACCATTATGCAAGACTTCCAAAACAAAATTAATTAATTAATTAAAAAATAAATAAAACAAGATTAATGAAAAAAATATGATTACAAATAGAGACAATTCTTTTACCCTCCTTGTGACAAAGTTTCAGTGAAATTACACCCCCTTGGTAAAGCCAAAAACAAAAAGACTGCCAAATTCATACAAGAAAGAAATGGTTCTTATCTTATTGTGACTTAGCATTCTCCTACCATATATTGCTGACCCAACCACTTCTGATAAATTTTTTTGGTAATAACCATATATCTGCTCTACAAACATTGAACCCCAGAAAGACCAACTTGTAGCTTCAATTTTCCAAAGAACACTTGCCTTATCTTTCGTCGACTAGCCATTGGAGCCAGAGGGGGAGTTTGTAACTGCTCCAGTTCTACTGAAGAAACTCCCTTCATGGCCAACACCAAGAAAGAAGAATCAGTGAACTTAATCTCTTAACCGTTAGCCACAGTGCTCAACAAACTTGCTGCTCATGGCCCTGCTTGAAAATTGTGGGTTGTTAATGGACAATATACTTTTGAGCACATGCTCCACTTACCACTTTATTTTAATATCCTTTCCTCTAAATATTAATTTTAAGTGTAATTGTAACATAGAATTAAAAAAAAAAAAAATGTGCTGCACAAATAATGTATATAATCTGTTGTAAAACTCTCCAGAATATCCATACAATATGCCATTAATAGGTTTATCTAACACTATTAAATAATAGCTTTCAGGAATTTTGCATGTGGGGTTATTTCACCTCTACATAAGTTTAGTTGCTGGTGAGAATAGAAGATGTGTCCCCTTTAGAAAACTAAACAGTCAGTATATATTTAGATACTGCCACATGAATGTTAAAGATTTCAAAGTGTACTTAAGGTTACAGTTGTTAATATCGAAGCGTCCAAATATGTAGCCAATTTAAAATAAATTAGGCTGAATTTATACTGTATTTTACTCTTAGAATTTAATGAATATTTAGCCCTCTTGCTGAATAAATGAAGTTTTTGGTCTGCCTGGGTATTGTATTATATTTCACAAATTACATTTGAGTTAAAAAATTGAAAAATATGTGTTTTGTAAGGTTTAGGTCTTTTTTTTTTTTTCAATTACAGGTAAGATTACAAAAAAGCCTTTCTTACTCATAAAAGAATCATAATACCGTATACAGTTGACTCGCTTTACAATGATCTCATCCAGATATCCTTATTTGAGTTGTTATATCAAATTGATCAAAAGCAACATGTTGAATGATGTTGTTTTCTTTAAAATTGATTTGATAATGGTTTCGGATGACATACTACATGCAAAATATGAATTTTTAAGTGAAAGTAAAGTTTGAAATTAAAATAAGTTAAGACTGTTAACTAATGAGAAACAGTGTAATTTTCTTAAATTTGATGAAAATGAAACTAATGATTTTAGATGACCATTTGAATTAATTATGCAAATTATATGTATTATAAAGTACAATTGTGCCAAAAGAAATTTTAAATGAAGAATAATTACTTTTAATAAAATTTACATAATAAAATAGAAAAAAAAAAAAAAAAACTTATCAGTGTTTATACTGTAAAAAAATTAAGTTTATCCTAAATTTAATTTTATACACAAATAATTACATATTTAATATTTTGCAAAGATACCAGTTATCAAGTTGTGATGTAATTTTGATTACTGGAAAAAAGCATTTTTTAAATGATTGATTTTTCAAATTATTCTTTTTCATTTTTTTTTATTTTCAAATGCATCTTGAATTTTGTTTACACGCTTCCCCCCCACCACACCCACACCCTGTAAGTTTACTAATTTTTGGAATATCATTGATATCTTCATTATTCTCTGCAGTTAATCGTTATTTTTATAGTGCTACTTTTACTGTCACTATCTTCAGAAAGAAAATCTCCAACAAATCTCCTTCATACTCACTAAATTAAAATAAAATGATAGTTTGAAATTATTTCTGATGGTTTCTTTGGATATTTCTTACCAAAGAGTTTGTGGTTCAGACTGCAATTAAAAGGCTAACATCAAAATGCATTTAATTTTTCTGATGAAGTAAAATTTGTCAAATTTTTCTCCGATTTATTTTATTTTTTTAAACTAATGATCACATAAGTTGAAATACAGTTTTTCCTATCATTATATTAACCCACCAGTACACGAGTGGGGAAAAGACACAATTTTCTTTCAATATTTGAATGGTTATATATATATATATATTCACAGAATATATAAAATATTTCTTACATTGCATTCTAGTAAATAAAATGGGTTTCGCAGAAACCAACACTTGAACTGGCAGGTTAAGAGCGTTGACCTTTTCCTGGTCTTTATATCAAATGTGAAATAACATTATCTTAAATGGAAGTCAATTGAGACTTTTTTAAAGATCGTTATATTATGTTGGACCATTATAGCATAGGGTCGTTATAAAGCGAATCAACTGTACTATTAAAAATATATATGAAATATTTATTCTTGAAATAAGATTGTTTTATATGTTGGTAAGAATGGATATCCCTTTACTCTCAGTTTTTTGGGGGGAGGGGGGAGAAGAGAGGCATTAGTTTGTAGATTTGTGTTATACTTCATTTGGCATAACACTCCATTTTCTCAAAATTTAATCTTTTAAAATTGCAAAAACAATATTTAAAAACTTGGAAAACCTGAAAACTTATAAATTTTTTAAAAATGATTTTATTTAAATAGATAAAAAATTTAAATTTTAAATTTCATTAAAAAATACCTTCTTAAAATATAAAATTTTAGATAATTTAATGAGTTAAAAATAATTAATTAAATTATATTTTTTCAATAAATTCTGTTTAATAAATAAATTATTCAAGTAGTTAATCATGTAGTTCAAAATTTAACATTCAAACGTAAAAAAAAAATGGATTATGAATCAGTTTCTTTTTGCACTAGCCAATTCTATTTTGAAGAAGTGTGCAAAATTTTAATAAGATTAGTGCATTAGTTTTTGAGAAATAGTATCTACTACTTTTCTGAAGAATCTATGAAACCAGGACCTACTGGCTGAATTTTCTAAATTTTTAAATGGAAACTTTATAAAATATTGTTTTAATGTTGCTCTTTTATATGCTCAAAGTTTTTAATAAAATTTTTCATTTATTATATTAACACTAGAATTACGGAAGGTGTCATTTTGACCCCAAGCAAACTTTTTTCTACAATGTTTATTCTATTTTTTTCACAAATATCTTAATCCTTTCTTGACTTTTCCTAAATCATTGTGCTTTTCAAAAAAATAAAGTTTCGAAGAAAACCTTTTAACTTTTAGTCTTAACAAAGGTTTATACCTAGAAATACGGGCAGGTGTCATTTTGACCCCTGTGAGAAAGAAAGGTATCTGAATATTTTTTCTGCGGTAAACTATTTTTTTTTTCACCTGCTAAACAAAAAATAAATAAAAGAAAAGAAAATGATGTGTTTGTGCAATCTCTCACCTGCCTGTCACGCGATTTGAATTTTCGGAATGCATTCACTTGTGAAATGAGAACAGATAAAAGAGCTTATGTTCGAGAAAACGTTGTAGATTTTGTTAGGCATTTTGTTTGTTACATACAATAACAATTGTTGATAAATTATTTTGTTATATTTATGTGAGTTTATTATATACTAATGGTTCGTAGAAGAGGACTAATGCAAGAAGAAACAGTTAAATTGATGCAAGAACTATCTGATGGCGATTCTGATTCTAAAATGGATAACAATTCTTCAAATAGAGATGAAAATGGAACCTCTAGTGATTCAGAATTTGTTATAATGAGAGATCATGTGATATCATCTTCTGGCTTATGTGAAAGTGAAAAAGTTCCCAGTAATTCAAATTCTGACATAACTAAGAATGCCAAAGCAGGAACAAGTACTATATGCTCAAAAGGGAATAATAAGAAATTCAACGATATTCAGCCAGCTATTTGTCCGTACCCTTCAAAATATACTTTAATCATTGTAATTTAGTTTATTTTTATTAGATTTTCAAAAATATATAATGTTATATAGGGAAATATACATATTTTATTTATAGGGGTCAAAATGACCCCTGCCGTATTTCTAGGTATACGAAGATCGCCGTAATTCTAGTGTTAAAAAGGAGAGAAAATATGTATTTTTTTTAGCAACCAAAACCTATGTAACCTCTTAATGGATCTTCCTTTTCTTTATCTAAAACAAAAATTTATTTCATAACACAAATGAGAATATTGTAATATTCTTTTCAACAGAGTTTGTGTAAAATATATGAAAAATACTGAAATTGGCCATATTAATTTTGCCAAGACTGAATTAGATCGCTGATTCATTTTAGGATATTTTGGCACCACATATATCACTGATTAGATATAATTTTATACTTTCTGAACTTTGTGATATATTATTGCATTTCATACAAAGCTCTATAAATGTGAACTTTTACGATTTTTTTACTTTTGTTATAGTTTTGAACAAAAAACCTTAATTCACTTTGGGAGGAAACATATTTCTAAATGAATATGTGCATTTTCTCCCCCTTTCTTTATGAAATATATTTTTCTAATATTGTCTAGCATGTCATATTTTTTCTTTTCTTTCCTTCTTTTCTTTTTTTAACTATGAATTCAAACTAGTGTAAAATCTGTCCATCATTTGTTGCGAATTTGTTGCCATATTCTTTATAAGGATTTTCTTATTCATTTAGCATATGTACTTTTATTTTCTAATTTAGGAATTTATTCTGCTGACATTATTAATTGAATGTATAAACTACATAATTTTTCTTATTTAGATATTTTGATGCAGAAGCAATTTCATCATAACATAATTGTTGAAAACCATGCCTTAAATATGCTCAGTAACATTGAGATAATTGTCATTAAAAAAAAAAAAAAAAAAAGGAAGAAAAATGTATAATGTCCATTATGCTTTCGAAAAATGATTTGAATTATAATAAATTGGATACATGAAGACTGTTTTCTTGTTTCAAATTTACTTGCATTAGGAAATCCTATATATATCAGTGAAGCACCATTTATATACATCTTTTACATTTATACATCCTTTTAGTGAAGTCCCGATTCATTCCTATTCATTTTAATACAAAAATTCTTTGTTTATATGCCACTAATATCGGTTATACGTCTTTTCCACTTTACTAAAATTCACAAAATTTCTTGACTTGTCATTACTTTCCATTCTAAATAAGAATGATTTTTCCTAGAAAGCATCTTAAATGGAGGAACACAGGAGAGATCGAAGAAAACTGATCAAAGAATCAATTGAATTCACAGTAGAATTTTTAATATTCATAGACAAGTAGTAAATCAGACGAATATTAAAGATTTTTAATGTTATTAAACTTTTCATTTATACGTTCTTTTACGCCAGTCCCGTGGAAGATGTATAAATGATGTTTTACTGTATATATATATATTTAAAGAAATCACTTTTATAAATATAAGAGTATTGGACAATGAAATAATGAAATATTAAAAAAAAAAAAAAAGAGTTCAGTAATAAATATATAAAAAGGATATTTTATCAACTTTGTGATTCTAGAATTTCTGTAAACTATATTTTGACAACTGAAGATATTTCCATAAAATGTAACAGTCCTCAGTTTTTTTTAATTAGAAACTTAAGATTTTTTATGTTATTTGATTTGTGTATTGAAATTGTAATATAGTTCTATGTATCCCTTAAACTAATATTGGTGTTTTATGATTAATAAATATTACATTGTGTATCCTATTCTTAGGTATGACTGTTAGAATATTCCAGACATCTTATTTAACGTATGTTACTGAACCAGTGTTTTACTACTAAGCTAGTGCTCTTTTCTTTAAAAGATTCGTCATTTATAATTGCTTAATGTATTTAACAGATTTCAATAGCATTTGTATTGGATTACCAAATGTTGTCTTTACAAATATGTGCTCAAAACCATTAGTATGTCAAACCCACTGAGTGTATCTGTGAATTTTGCATTTCCTAGGAACATATTAAAAGTGTTACTTGGTAAAGTTTAAAAGATAATTTTATATTTGAAAGTGTCTGAGACCTAACTGATAAGATTTTCAAATAACCAATCACACAATATATATATTGTTGTTAAATATTTTATATTTTTTTGTTCGGTTTTATGCCATTTAAAAATTTCTGGAAATCAAAAGCATTTGTAAATTTTTAGACTTTTTAATTTTTATCATGTTGGATATTGATGTAATGTATATTTGTAATAAAAGTAATTTGTTATGGATGTTACCTTGCTGTTTATTGTGTACTTGTCAGTAAAAATTCTTTTTATCTCTCTCTCTCTCTTTTTTTTTTTTTTTTTTTTTATAAAAAATCTCCTTTTTAACATCTGTAAATGGAAGAAGTAAATAAATTTAGAAAGATAATCTTTAAGTTAATCTTTTCTCTATTAAATTATTTGCTATTTGGAATAAAGATAAGTATCAGCATATGATAAAAACCATTAAATTTCTGTTAATTCAGAATAAAAATGTTAATGCACTTAATTATGCGATAAAACTATGAAGTTTTTATTGAATTTTTTGTTATGCTGAGTTTTAGCCCCTTGAACGAAGTCACTTATGATTCTGTGGAGATTTTCATTTGCAAGGTAGTTTGAATAAAAAAATTACAAAATAAACTAATGAATCAAATCTATGATTCTTTAAACTGAAAAAAAAAAAAAAAAAAAAAAGTAAATTATAATAAGTTTGGAATAGTAATGTAATTTGATAGTTTAATTGATTGCTGGAATTACAATAATAAACATTTGTCAATTCATGATGAAAAAAAAAAAAGGATTATATTGATAACTTGAAAAACAAATGAAATACCTTACAGCAATATCCTTTTATATTTGTGCAGATATATTTCGGCATGCTGTCGCGGCCATCCTTAGTGCACACTGTGATTTCTGTTTACTCTGGTTGTTTTTATTCATCTCTCACTCTCATTCTTCTCTTCCCTTCATTTCCATTAGGATGTGTTGCCACTCAGATGGAATTACGCTGTGCTCCCGGTCATTAACTGCAGAGTTAGTGGTTAATATTTCGATGGCTTTCCATTGAATTAAATTCATCAAAGAAATTGCTCAGAAAGTCAACAAGAGTAAATCACTCATTCAAAAACTCTAAAAAAAAAAAAAAAAAAAATGCTTAAAAAACATTAACTCCATAAGTATGCCGAAAGAAATAAACCCATTTTCACACCTGCTATTCTATACTGTAAGGAGGCCGCTAAAAATGAAGCCACTAAACACAATATAAATATCAAACCTAACAAAAACATATTCCAACGCATAAAAAATGAAAAGTATCCCATTAATTTAAAAAACACCTCTGGTGTCTATAGAATAAATTTTACTTTTGAAAATAACACTAATGCATGTTACATAGGTATGACTAAACGCCAAATTTAAGAACGTGAAGCCAAACATCTCTCTGACTTAAAATATAATAAACAATCCACCGCTTTATCTAGAACACCACATTACTAACCCTATCAAATTTAACACTCTTAACATCCAAAAAAATAGCCCCTTACAATTCACATCAATATACTCTGAAATGGGAAGCCATTGAAATATTAACCACTAACTCTGCAGTTAATGACCGGGAGCACAGTGTAATTCCATCTGAGTGGCAACACGTCCTAATGGGAATGAAGGGAAGAGAAGAACGAGAGAGAGAGAAGGATTAAAACAACCAGGGTAAACAGAGATCACAGTGTGCACTGAGGATATCCATGACAGTATGCCAAAATATATCTATATAAAAGGATATTGCTGTAAGATATTTTATTTGTTTTTCAAGTTAACATCTGTCAGTTTCATAACTATGCTTATGAGGCCTATAATTCTAATCCTGGTGCTCCTATAAATATACTTATAACTATTATATGCAAACTATATATAAACACAAAACTTTGTTCCCTTAATCATTGGGGCAGATGTCTTTATCAAAATCGAGCATTATATATTTATGCCAATGAACATCTGTCCAATTTTTTTATTAAATATAAAAATAACCTTACTGCTTCAAATTTCATTCGTAGTGGCTTTTAACAGGGATCCCTGGCATCCTCAGCGACTTGTAGCATGTTGAAGACTGCTGACTCTATACTTATTAGCTGGAATGCCTTTATCCATTAGATGGTGCCAGGTTTTATCAATGCCTGCTGCTGATTCATTCCCGTTACATGCCTGATCGTCATTCAAAATTTCTAAAGTTTCTCTTAAGATTGCATAGTTATGATTATTGAAATTTGCGATTTTTTTTTTTTTTTTTTGGTATTATCAAAGTCAATTTTAATGTTATAGTTATAATTAGCTTTAGTTAATGCTGTAGTAATTTTTTCCGAACTTAGTGTCATTATTGTACTCTTTTATACACATGTTAATTTTTCTTTTTGACATTCCTATATAAAATTTTTGTTGACCGGTACTATTATCATAGGTGCCAAGTCTCCCGTTTTTCAAAGGAGACTTCAAACTGGAAAATTTTTATAGCTAAACTAAATACATGAAAAAACCTTTACTGACTTCGTTGCTTGCCGTTAAACTTTTCCACCGGATTCCCGGTTCTCATCAGACGGCCTCCTCTGTGCATGACTTGGACTGTTGTGATGGTCTTTACTTTTCCAAACGTGGCACCACATTCTGTCCGGAGCTACTGTGCTGCTGTCATTGCAGGTGTTCCTATTGGTTGCTATCTCAATGGATTCGCGGTACATTGCGTAGTTATAATCCTCATAATTGGCTATTTTAGCTGTTTGTTCAACTGTCACAACAGTCCAAGTCACGCACAGAGGAGGCCGTCTGATAAGAACTGGGAATCCGGTGGAAAAGTTTAACGGCAAGCAACGAAGTCAGTAAAGGTTTTTTCATGTATTTAGTTTAGTAATTCAACACTTCATTTTTAATTAATATAGTTTAAATTTTTATAGCTGTTTTCGGTAATATTAATCATCAAAACTATAACATATTCCATTTAAAAATAATGGTGTCGATTCTGATTTAAAAGTTAAAAAGGTTAGCAGCTATGTATTAGTAAATGAGATTGTATAGATGCCTGCGGTTTCTAATGGAAGAATAAAGTCTTTATAATTTCTAATCAGTTGGAGTATGTTTGGATTAGGTTTGATTGCAATATTAATATTGTACTTAGTGGTGAAATTCTGAATCCTAATAGAGGCACCTCAGTCATAAGGGATAAAAAAAGTGAAATTAAGGGAAGTTTTTCGGTAGCTGGGGATGTGATTTAGAACTTAAAATTTTTTTTCTATAGTTTATCAACCAGGTTTGGCAGTGGGGGTATCCTGCATCTTTTACAATTAATTTAAAGTAATTTAATTCATCTCTTAGATCTTTAAACTCGTTAAAAATCAAAATTGCTCGGTTAATATAGGTACAAATAGTGTTTATCTTATATTGGTATGATGTTTTACTATGATAATGAATGATTACTACAAAGTGATTTGTGGTAAACTGTTGTTTTAATTTTGTTTTCAAAACATGTAATTTTTATATCTAAAATTTTTTTGTTGATTTTCTTCATTTTCAAAAGTGAACTTGATATTAGAATCTAGACAATTTAGGATTTTTAAAATGTCTTTGGGGCTACTGTTTTTTTTGCATAATGATGAAAACGTCACCTATGTATCTAAACCAAAAAATTATTTTATCCTTTAAAATATTCAAAAGGAGAAAAAAAAATCTAGATGTCGTAATTTAAATTCAGCCATAAAACTGGAGATTGGGGATCCCTTTGCATTGTTGATAAATTTTATTAAATCTAAAGTAATTTTCCTGCTAAATAAAATTAGTGGTAGCGATAAGGGTTTGAACTATTTCTGGATATTGAAATTCTTTTTTAATGGTATTATTAACAATGGATGTGCTTTCTTCGGTGTTGACTGAGGGGTATAGATTGATAATATCAAAGCTGACAAATCTGTAATTTTTTTTTTTTTGTTAAATGAGGATTTGAGCTGTTTTTGGATCTTGAAATTCACTTTTAATGGTATTATTATTGTTAATACCATTAAACACCACTTAATGGAGGAAGGTGTTCCAGCTCATAAGTACAGAGTCGGTTGTCTTCACCATACGACAAGTCGTCGAGGATGGTGGAGATCTCTATCGAAAGCTGCTATGAATGAAATCTGAAGCAGTAAGGTTATTTTTATATTTAATAAAATATTGCGCTTCGATTAATCTTAAACTAATCTGTCCATATATTGCTGTCTTGAAAAACTATATATGGAAAGATAAAAATTATTTAATATTTTAATTGAAAATTTTGTTCAAAATTTATTGATCATAAATTGTTTTATAGCCAATAAAAAATATATATATAATTTTTAAAAGTAATTTTGCAGCATAAGCACTTTTTGCAACTTTTTATGGTCTAAAGATACATAAAATTAAGACTTGGAGAAATTCTTTAACTTACAAGGGAAGTATGAATCAGTAAAATTCCTATTGAACCCAAACCAAGCCTAAACTGAAGAGCATGGTCTAAAACATAGGCAGCATGCAAATTTGCTGCAACCCCCCCCCCCCCCCCAATGGATTGAGAAAACAAACCTTAAAGTTTTAGCTATTTCCATCAAAACCAACGAAAGAGAATCCATTAACAAGGCAGCATGGCATAGTGGTCAGAGCGCTCAGCTTGAGTGACGAAGGTCCTGAGATCAAATCCCGGTGACTGCTCGCAGTTTTTTTTTTTTTTTATATAAATGAAATACAATATGAAAGATATATGAATAATTTCAGGGAGGAGAACATGTATTAAATTCAATTAAAAAATATATAATGATATATTTCTAATTATTAAAATATTTTATTTCAACTACATTTATTTATTTATTTATGTTTTTTAATATTATTAATTTTAATAAATGAATAATTTAAGGAAGAATATTTTTCTTCATTGCACATCCCCCCCCCCCCCCCCCTTAATTTTTGTTTTTATTAATATTTCACACCAAAGCCGCTAGTAGGAAATGTTTATTGTCTGTTTTTAATTTTGTTATTTTTTATACATAAAAATAAATAGTCTGTTAAATTATTAAAACATTTTATTTCAAGTGAAAAAATGTTTTTCAAATGAATAGTGCAACGGAAAATATTTATATTGCGTTTTTTTGTCTGCTTTTAATTGCGCTGTTATTCATACCTAAAAAAAACTTTTACTTATTGTTATTATTCTGTTGGCCCTTGCATATGTTTACAGCTTGGTTTACATACATTTCCAAAATTTAAAAATCTAGTTATATATGCATTTTGTAAAGCTGGTCATCTCTAAGAAAAACCGAATCATTTCCAAAATCTTCGCTTCAATGTTGAAAAAGATTGTAATGAAATATCGTGATAAATTTTCTTTTATATGTTGTTCTCATTGTGAAAAGTGCTTATGATTTGATAATTTTCTTACTTCTAATCACAGTCATTATTAACTTGAAAATAAATTCGTAAATTTCAATGTGATTTTTTTCTTCACAAAGAGGTCATTTTATCCTAAATATTTCTTAACAGTACCTTTATATAGAGTATATTTATTTATTTATTAATTCTTAATTAAGTTTAATTATTTTCTCTGAAGTTATTCATTTATTTTAATGTTTTGTTTTATTTCATTAATATTTAAAAAAAAATGTATAATAAAGAAATTTTTGAAATTATAATATATATTTAAATAAATTAAAAAATCTTTTACTACCTCGTTGTTGGCCGTTAAATCTTTCGGTCGGGATCCCGACTCTCATCAGACGGTTTCTCTGTGAGTGATTCTGATTCTTCTGTCGGTTTCTGCCTCTTCAAAATATGGTGCCACCTTCCATTTGGAGTTACTGCGCTGCTGTCATTACAAACGTTTTTATTGGTTGTTATTTCGATCGACTCCCGGAACATGGCGTAATTGTATTCTTCGTAATTAGCTATTTTAGTGGCTTGTTCGAAATTTATATCTATGTTTTCCTGATAAAAAGTTTTGGCTAAGCAAAAAGGTTTGTAATGACAGCAGCGCAGTAACTCCAAATGGAAGGTGGCGCCATATTTTGAAGAGGCAGAAACCGCGAGAAGAATCAGAATCACTCACAGAGAAACCATCTGATGAGTCGGGATCCCGACCGAAAGATTTAACGGCCAACAACGAGGTGGTTTTTTAATTTATTTAAGTAGTAAATTCACTTTGTTTTTTAATTAATATAATTTAAGTATAATATATATATTGAAATAAAATATTTTAATAATTTAAAAATATATCATAAATTTTTTATTTGAATTTAATACATGTCCCCCCCCCCCCCCCCCCCCGAAATTATTCATATATTTTTATATTGTATTTCATTTATATTTATTACAAAAAAAAAAAAAAAAACTGCGAGCAGTCACCGGGATTTGATTTCAGGACTTTTGTCACTCAAGCTGAGTGCTCTGACCACTACGCCACACCGTCTTGTTAATGCATTCTCGTTTGTTGGTGTTAATGGAAACAGCTAAAACTTTTAGGATCGTTTTCTCGCTCCATAGGGGTTTGTTGCAGCAAATTTGCACGCTGCCCTACGTTTTAGACCATGCTCTCTAATTTAAGCTTGGTTTGAATTCAGTAGGAATTTTACTGATTCATACTTCCCTTGTTAGCCCAGATATCAATCAAAAGTTATTAGCCAATGATAAATACTAATTGTTAGTGAGGTAGTATTTGTTCCAAGAAGTATGTAGTGCCAATATCCATACAAAATGGGTGAACATTCTTAGCAGATTTTTACCACTTTGATTAAGTGCTGATATAATCACAGATGAACTTCAGTTCTACTGTACAACTACCATGACGCATAACTGTCTTCTAGAATGTTTTTTGCCGTAAGCATTTGGGTCTTTTAGATAATTTTGAGTCCTTTAGATAGGCTCTTTATTGAAACATTTCTGCATACCGCTTCAATTTTACCAATTTCTTTTTCTGTAAGCCTTTTACAACTCTTGGCATTTTCTAAAAAGTACAACAAAACTGTAAAATTAATTAATTATTAATATTAATTGCTCTATAATTTTGGAACACTAAATATTTCAATTTTCTTTATTTTCTTTTTTAAATTTTGCAAATTTATTTAAACTTGCAATGTTTAATATTCAAAATACTTTATTAAAGGTATAAATTTACGTTTTAATAGATTTAATTCCTAGCACGTTATAAATATTTAAAAACTATGAAAAATCATAGGTGTCCTATAATTTTGCTATGCACTGTATTAATACTGTACTGCTTTACTTCTAAATGCTACTAGGTGATCTTTCAAATTTTGGATCTGAAGTAGACTGGACATTATCTGCCAAAGAATGGTGAGAGCCATTTTAAGCTAAGTAGCACATAAAAAATATAAATGAATTATAAAATATTGTAAAAAATTAATGAAGCAGGGACATAAATTATCTATTTTTGGCTGACCAGATCATTTTATAGAAAAAAAATGCACTTTAAAAAATAAAAAAAAAATTATTTCTACAAGCACTATTTTAAACCTTGCTGTGCATTAAAAATATAAACAGAATATTGGGTATTCTTTTAAATTAACAAAAAGTTACAATCGGACACTCAAAATACCTTTCTAAATACCCAAAGTGAGTTTTCAAGAAATTTCAGTAGATTTTCATTTTCGCTTTTATTTATAAAGCAATATAAAAATTCCTTTTTTTATTATTCATTTAAATATAGTGACTAGTAAAGCCTGCTACTGTATACAGGGATGAGACTTTTCAGCTATTTTGTACATTCAGCTTTTTAACTTTTTTTAAAATTTTGCAGCTTTTTACTTTCTCTTACCCATAAGGTAGAGAAAGTATTGTTTTTGGGTCAAATTTTCGAACGCGAGATTTTGTTATATTTACACATTTTGAGGTCCCCTGAATACGAAAATCATGTTTTTAGCAAATGGTCTGTGTCTGTGTGTGTGTCTGTCTGTTATCAGCATATCTCAAAAACAAATTATGGCAGAAAGTTCAAACTTAGTATTCTAAATGTGTATCATATAGGGATGCTACAGTAAGCTTTTCGTTAAGATCAAGCAAATGGTTCGTGTACAGGGACAATCAAGAGAATTCTAATACATTACGTCTATGGGGGAAATTGCAAGTAAGTAGAGTTTAATGTCAATAGACTGCACTAAACCAAATGAAACGAACATATATTTTTTGTAATAGAGATAGTTAACTGGGAAAAAATTTTTGTGTATGTAGGAGCCTCGCCTCCTCCCCTGGGGGGGGGGGAAGTCCCCCCTCGAGGGGAGTAAATGTTCATGATGGGTATCATTCAAAAGAGCTTGTGAATACCTTTAAAACGAATGGTTGAACTATAAATCTGTGTTAATTTAAAACAAAGTTATATGTTTTTTTAAATTTTAACGAAAAAAAAACTTAGAAAAAAATCGTTTTTTTTTTTTTTTTTTTTTTTTTTTTTTTTTTTTTTTTTAAATATTGAGAGTAAAATGACTTTTTTTGGATATTTAGTGTTACACTACCTCTCTAATATGGAAATCGTCTGCATTATCATAAAAAATAATTTTTTTAAATAATAATTTTAATAAATTTTTTTTTAAAAAACAGAATTATTTTTTAATAACCGAATTAAATTCTATATAAATGTAGGTGCATTAATGAAACGGGGGGTTGAGGGGGGCGGCAGCCCCCCCTCACACAGAACTAATTATCGTATAAAACTCTTCCGAAGCCTAATTTGAATTGTTTAGCATAGGTTTACATGACAGTTCTCGTTATTTTACCTCTTAATCTGCAACCTGTATTTATAGTATTAAATTTCAGGGTAAGAGATAGGTAAATTTCAGGGTCCATTTTATTGGGATGAAAAAAGAAATTCCATTAATTCTTTTTCAAAGGGAAATTCCCCTTTGTGGAGAAGGAAAGGGAAATCCTATAGTTATGCGAAAGAATATTTCAGTTTTACTAGCCGTGGAGGGCATTCGATTATCAGATTTTGTGATGAAAGGTGTTGAATGTGTTTTGGTCAGTAAAATATCATAATATGAAGAAAACTTTTAAGATTTTAGATGTAGCAGTTGATTATTTGATGACTGTTAGAGATTCCGACATATCAGATTTTTCTGAGGAAGAAATTGATATTTAATTTCAGTGGCGCACCCACGGAGGGGGCTTAGGGGGCTGAAGCCCCCACCAGATCCAGCTGACATGGTAAAAAATTTTAGATATGCATGAAAAAATATTATTGGAGTATCTAAAAAATCAGGCAGAAGAAGCAAACTGATGTGGAAGTAAGCATGGATGTATTTGTCAGAAAATTGGGATACCAGGTTCATACAATTTTTTATTTTAATTCATAAGTATTTATAGCATTTTTGTGAATGTTTGTTTTGTCCTTGGGCAAAATTAACACATTCACATCTGCAAGTGAAAATTCTCGTTTGATATAAAATAAAAATTAGCCCTGCTTTTAGTCGTTCCTCTAAAACAATATTTTAAATTAAAAATGAACTTTGCATATTCGTGTTAAACTCTTTAAATGCCGCTATCGCAAATACATGCTAGTGAAATTTCACATCAATTGCTGGAGATAAAATTCAATTGATTTAATCACAAATACGTAAAATTATTTTTCTAAAAATATACCGATTTAGAGGAATTCCAAAAGGCGTAGTTTACTGATCAAAATAGGAAAATATCTCAATAACAATATGTTAAGATATTTTACAGATGCTTAGGAGGGTGGGGTCACTTATTATTATTATTTTTTTTTTTTTATCACTGCACGTAGAACATACAGTAGGGTCCATGCATAGTTTTCCTTTTTGCCTCTGATATCACTGAGATCTAAGCTCCATTTTTGGATAATGCAATTTTTTCCTGTTATAAAAATTCAAATTTCATAATATATATATTATACTGGATGGAATATAATATCCTGTTAGAAACTCAGAGAGGTAATGCTTGAAATATTTGCTAACTGAACAAATTAAAATTCTAAGTAATATATTATATATTAGAAATAATGTTTTAGGATATTAAGAGGTTCTGCCCCCTGCTTGCTGTGTTAACTAACACCCACGAAGACTACGCGTCCGACTTGTTTCTGTTAACCGAACCTAGAAGAAATATTGCCCCCATTCTCCAGATAATTAAATAAAAATAGCTATGTAAAAATTTACACTGAAACTCTGTTACAATTCTTACATATCACAACTGTAGCTTTTATTTGGCCATAATTATTATAATTTCTTAATTACTTACGTGTTACTGCATATGCATGTAAAGCATCGGAAAAGAGTATTGAATTTGATTAAATTTTATTTTCAATGGAAATATGGGGGAGGGCATTTCATTTCGGGCAAATTTTTGTTTCACTAGCTTGTCATATTGTACACGACATTTTTTTTTTTTTTGTTTAAATCATAGATGAACCTACAACTTTATGTTTGCAACCTCAACTGACCGAACTACTGTAACTTAGCATGTTATGTACTGATATAAATTCCTCGATTGCGCTATTCAACTTAAATTAAATTTCATTGATTCGTTTATTTATTTCAAAAGAAATATTTAAAGAAGATTCTTTACTATATATATGTGTGTGCGTATATGCCCATAAACTTATTATTATACTACAGGACCCAATTATTCTTCAGCCCCCTCCAGACAGAAATTCTGGGTGCGCCACTGTTTAATTTACAATCATTTTCAGCTTCCTCCTGGTGAAAATGATTGTATCTCAGAAGAAGAGGATATTGATGACAATATTCTTAGTTCTCTTGTGGCTGCGGATGTATGTGGACACCTTAGTATTTTGACTGATAAAGATCCAATTTAAAAGCTTATTTAAAAGGTAAACTGTAAAAATATACATAAAACATTAAAACCTTTAAAAGTCACCTTACACTAGCGCTTTCAGCCGCTATCTGCAGCCTTCATCAGGTACGCTTTCTTCATGAACTGTTATATCCGGCGGTTCTGCTACCTGTCTTTTCTTCTATTCCTCATCTAGCATAGCATGCCACCTTGCGTCTATTTCAATTGGTTCTGTATTGCATGAATCATTGTTCGCTAAAATGTCAATGGAGTTGAGTTTTATTGTGTAAAAATAATTATTAAAGTGGGCTATTTTATTAAAGTTTTTGAAATCAATTTTAATATTTTCATTCTGATTTGCTTTGATTAGGGCTGTTGTTACATTATTATATTTTATATCATTTTCATGTTCTTTTATGTGTGTTTTTATTTTCCGTTTTGTCATACCTATATAGCATCTGGTTTTTTCATTTTCGTTAGTGAAATTTATTTTGTAAACACCTGCCGTTTTGGAGAAATGGATTTTGTCTTTATCATTTCTTATTCTTTTGAAAATATTACTATTAGGTTTTATTGAAATATTTATGTTTAATTTAGCTGCTTCAGTTTTTATTTTATTGCTTGTACCTTTGTTATATGGGATTGGGGAAGGGGTATATTTTTGTTTTGGTTCTTGTGTGTTATTTATCTTGTTAAGTTTTTTCAATCTGTTATTATAGAGTTTATTTATTAAGTTCATTTTATATCCTGCATTTTGGCATATTTTGTTGATTTTTGAAGCTCTTGTTTTAGTAAGGTTTTGTTAGAACATATGTTTATTACGCAAATGCTAAATGTAAAACTCCATATAGGTATAAACTAGCTGCTATACAATATTATATAAATTGTGCAATAAATATATGTTCTAACAAAACCTTATAAAGCTATATATGAAGATAACATGTCTATGACTAAGGTGATAAACAGCAATTAAAAAGCAAGCATATCGACTTGCGTTACCATTGTATTGAGCACATCAGAGGTGAAGGATTTATAGCTATAGAGTACTGTCCTTCAAAAGCGATGACTGCCAATGTCTTGACCAAGGCACTTCTGAAACCAGATTTTTGCTGACACAGAGAAGATCTTCAACTGAAATTGATACGAGAAACAACAGATTGAGAGGGCATGTTTAAAAACATATGAACTGAAATCATTCAATCCGTTATCTTTCTCGCCCACTCCAGATTAAAAACTTCGTTAAACATCTGTCATCAGATAAATTCTCTTAATCATTTTTTGTGCAATTCAAATAATATATAAATCGTTGTTCAAGGCCATATACTAAATGATCACAGGATTCATAATTATATCTCAAATAAAACTTTTGACAGTAATTATTCTAAATCTATTTTAAAGACTGAAAAACAAACCAGTAAACTGTCAAACTGTTTTTCTTTAGACATTTATTACATTTGATTAGATTGATTATTATTATGTTTCCAGCTATAATTACATAGATAAGTATCCTATATTAATTACTCTTTTTTTTTTTTTTTTTTTCTTCCTAGTGTTTCTGTAATTCAAGTTTTAATGTCAGTTTCAATGTAAAATTCAATAGATAAGAACGCGTCCTTTTTCAACGCAGTAAATAAAATCTTTGTACTCCTAAATAGAGTACTTTCTTTCTTATAAAGTTAGATTACCCAATCTAAATGTGATTCAAATATCATGAAGTTAGTATCTTGACTAAATAATAATACTTGAATGGCGAATTATCAAGTGTTTTGCACCACCTGGATACAAAAAGTGAAGGAGAAATAATGACAACTTTAAACTATTGGAGTGCAGTAGCAAGGCAAATGATAATTCTTTTTTCACTTACCTGATTGATCTTTTACAATTGCATGTCAATAAATAACAGCACGTATAAGCAGTGTATAATATTTATATATGTATTGGGTGAGTGTGAAAGTTCTACCCATTTTTTGGATTTGAAAATTTGCAATGGAATTGACACCACACATGACATTATGACACAAATCTTTGGCCAATCAAACGTGTGCATGCCTCACATATAAATGCATCATTTCTCACAAAGTTAATTACCTCAAAAAAAAAAAAAAAAAAAAAAAAAAAAAAATCAGAGGGTGTAACATGGAAAGCGAGAAGGAGCATATAAGACATTGGATGTTATACGAGTTCGATAAAAAGAGTACGGCAGCTGCAGCATGTCGCAATGTTTGTCAAGTTTATGGGGAGGATGCAATAGATGAAAGCACCTGTCGTTGATGGTTTCGTAAATTTAGGGAAGGAGGCAAAAGCTGCCAAGATTAGGCTAAGAGTGGACGGTGACCACACGTTGGAGATGACGATATTGACCAAACCATAAGGAATAAACTGAACCCAACATGCAAGAATTAATGGAGACCTTCAATGTACACCAGACAATGGTTGAGAGACGGCTGGTTAAGTTGGGTTTTACAAGAAAGTTGAATCGTTGGGTTCCACATAACTTGACAGCTAATCAACGGGATGATCGAATCGCCACCTGTGTTTCCTTGCTTTCACGGTACAAAAATGACCCATTCTTGACACAAATTGTGACATGACATGAGAAGTGGGTTGTGTACCGTAATGTAAAGTGTCGTAGGACTGTTTATCACCCTTCTGATCCACCTGCATTGACTTCAAAAGCTGAACTTTATCCCAAGTATTGAGTGTTATTGAGTGTGGTAGAATGTGCAGGGAATAATTCACTGGGAGGTCCTGCCACTTAACCAGACCTTCAATGTTGTCTTCTACAGTCTACAGTTATACAGCCTGCATTCAAATGTGGTAGCAAAGCGGCCAGGTCTCATCAATTGTTGCGGTGTTATCCTTCACCACGATAATGCCAGGCCACATGCTGCTGTCATCACTCGCCAAAAGTTACTGAGCTTTGGTTGGGAGGTTCTACCCCACCCTCCTTATCCTCCTGACTTAGCACCAACTGACTATCACCTATTTCGTGCATTGAACAATTCCTTAAGTTAGAAAGTCTTTGATGATCTTGATGCTGTGAAAACTGCCACCCAAGACTTTTTTGACTCGAAACCACAGCAATTTTACCGCTGTGAGATTCATTTCCTACCAGAAAGGTGGCAAGAGCTCATAGATAGCAATGGGGATTATGCACAATAATATGTACTGTTCATTTTGCGTTTATTTGCTCTTCTTTATGGGTAATAAAAACGGGTAGAACTTTTGCATTCACCTAATAAGTTTCAATGTTGTACGGAGTGCACAAATTTAAAAGTGAAATAAATTCTCGCTGCATTTATATTTAATTATATCATAATGGTGAAAATTTCTTTTAATAGCTAAAATGCAATTTATTGCCAATCAGCAGACATGAGGCATTAGAGCTTCAATATTATTCTAATAATATGTTAAAGGTTAATACCCTTTTTTTTAATGAAATATTTTACAAAAGATCAGTATTTGTTTTTTAGATTAGAAAGAAATTCGTAATATCTAGACCATTTTGTGTTACAGCTTTAGAATATGACCCCTTTGGTGACTGTTAAATTTTTTACACTATTTGGCAATGGATTTTTTGGTATAATTGTATGTTAATTAAAAAAAAAAAAAAAAAAAAAAAAAAAACTAGTACTTATTTTTTCTAATGCTTATACTTTTTACTATTGAATTTTATAGTTAATTTAGGGCAGTATATAATAGTTTATTTCTAATGTACAGCTAGGTAATAATTTTACACATTCAAAAATATCTGAAAAGAAAAAAAGTTTATTATTATTATAACTTTTTGTATTTAAAAAATCTCCTGCATTTTCAATTTTTAATTCTTTCCTATCTACTTCTTAAAATAATGAAAATAAAATGTACTCGATTCTCTATAAGAATTTTAGATGATTAATTTTTTTCTTGCTATAATTAGAAATATAAAATCTGCCATAGAAATGTCTAATTCTGTAATGTTTAAAAAAACAAAAAGTGTGAAATTAATGAGTTATTTGAGTATATATCAGTTATATGAGTCATTTATAAGTGAGTTTGAATTTGACTCTTTTTTTATGCCAAAACATATCCAAAATATTTTTAAATATTTATAAATAAGAGATAAATACACTTTAAAGATGAAAAGAAGTACAGTCAAGTGTACAGACACAACATTATTTTATTATTCACACACACACAAAAAGAACTTTTATCTAAGACAATGCTTTTGATTTATTTGAAGGCAAAAAATTTCTTTGTTATTAATAACCACATTTATTTTATTTTGTACTTTTTATTCTATGAGTCACATTTTAATTTTCCGTGGAAAATGACGTAATGACCGAAAAAGTCGTAAGAGAAACTTTTTTCGAGGTGGCAAATAGAGTACCTTTATTAACCCAATGTTTTAATTAATAACTTCATTAATTAAGAAGATAGAAATTTTTAAGCAACTGAAATGTCTTCCTTGAAATATTCGGCAAACACTGATACCTCTCATGACGCAAAGGACGCTGTCCTCTGCAAGAAGATGCAGTCGCAGACAAAAAAAATTTGATGCTAGAAACAATAACTTTTTTTTTTTAATATATAGTGAAAATTCTAGCCACATGTATGTAGGAATTCATTTCACGTTAAGAGGTGGCTTGTTTTCAGCAGTTCCATTGATTAGATGAAAATTAAAAATAATCAAGGAAATCACATAAATAATTTCACTTACTATAAAATGTAGATAAACCTAATTACAGTGCTTTATAAAATTAAAAAAATATCTTTAAAAATATTAAAAGTATTTTTCTTTTTCTCATTTTGAACAGTTAGATGTATGGTGAAATCTTAAAATTGGTAGAAACAAAAAAAAAAAAAAAAAAAATTGTAATTCTGGAATGCTGTCACCAATTTTTGAGTAAAATTATATTATCTGATTATTTATAGTATATTTTCATGCCATAATAAGGAAATGAAACTAATTTTGATTAGATTTTTTATTTAGCTATTAAAAGTGGGCAATTATGTATGGAATTTTATGATATAGTTTGCTAAATAAACAAACTTATCATTAAATTGAATTTTTTAACACATTATGATATGAAGCATAATATGCAATAGCCATGATGGTAATTTTACACGAGGATCAATAATTCTTTTATAATTTTGATATATATATATATTTTTTTTTTTTTTGAGATGTGACTATATAAAGTATATAGATTAACTAGAAAAATAAAATTGAGCATAATTAATATTATTAAATAACAATAAATTGAAATTATATATACTAAATTATAACCTATAACCATAGACAACATATATATATATATATATATAATTAATTACAGAGACAGTATAATATTTAATTGTATTAAATGCAAGAAATCTAATATGATTTGTTTTTTAATTATCAACATACAACATCCCACCCAAACAACCTACCAACTACCCAACCTCCTTATTCAAACATCTGCTCATGCTATATAATTATATATTATATAGCAATAATAAGAAGCAAATAATTATATATTATATAAATATATAATTATTTAACATCCTACTTGCAAGATAGTTTAAAATTATCGTATATAATTTAAAGAATGTGTAATGAAAGGTAGGTCATTGATGTTTTGCTATTGTTTCTTACAATTGCCTTTAACAGAATAAACCTTTTGTTTTTTGCATGTTTGTTATAAATATTCAAAGGTTACTGATAAATATTCAATATTTTTTGTGGTAAATTCTTCATATTTTCATTTTTCATTCTCATTCTTTTCATTATTCTCATAATATATATATATATATATAATAATGATCTATTAAGCATATTAGAAGCTAAGCAACAGATACAAGATCACTGAAACACCAATGATCAATGAGATTAAAAATTTCTTTGAGAAGTTCAGAAAAATGAAAAAAAAAAAAATATATATATATCAGGGGATGAAATACACAAATTTATTTTTCCAGATTTATTAATTAACAGCTTGCAAAACAAATGAATCAATAAAGTAACACAACAAATCTTAACTTAAAACCATAAACTATATCAAAATTTATGAATTTTTTTTAAAAGAAACTTAAGATAGGAAGGAAGGAGGCAAGCGGCAAGACTTGTGACTTGCTTGTGGGGTTAAACTAGTTTATATATATATATACAGGTAACTATTATAACGAATTTATGAGTTTAAGTATAAGAAAAACAAAAAAGAAGAATTGCAAACCAATGCACAGAAGGAAATGCAAAACTTAAATATAGGAATAGATTATCTATTCAAATACCTATACCTAAAAAAAAAAAAAAAAAAAAAAAAAACGTTTGGCTTAGCTGCTTTTAGCGCTAGCTTTGTCTGTGTTAAGTTTAATTATCATAATTTTATTCATTGATAATCTGTTCCCCTATATATATACATATATATATATGTGTGTGTGTGTGAGAGTGAGTGTGTTATTGCAATTTATATGTTTTTATTGGTAAAGAAAGAGAGATTCTGATGAAATGAAAGTATAAAAAGAACAGATTGAATATAAAATCAAAATGTTCTACAGTAAACGTAATTTTTGTTTTTTTGTTGGCAAAAGCTGCTCTATATATATTGGGGGGGGGGGGGGGGGGTGTAAGTTTATTCTGGAATGCTTTATTTTAAAGAAATGTGTTTAACTGTATTCAAAATGTATTCATAGAAATAATATAGTTCTAAATTTTTATTAAAAAAAATTCATAAAACAATTTTTTTTTAAATAGTTTATTTATTAACATAATGTTACAAAAACATATTTCAGAAAGTAAATACTACTTAAAAGGCATATAAGTGTCAAGAGAAAAAAAATTCAAAAATCTTGTAAATTTTGGTTCTTGAAATCACAATATAAACTTTAAAATATCAGTATTGTTAATTTGATTTCTTTCATCTATCTTGTTATTTTGTGTATGAGTTTCTTTTACTCTTTAAGAAATTTTTTTTTTTAAATGACTTTCGGTGGGGTATTATTCAAAGTACTCGTCATATATTAATAAACAGCAGATAAATTTTGATTAAAAATTAAATATTGAAATTTTTCTTCTTGATCAGGCAAGTAATTAGCCTGCTGCTCCTAAACCTTTTTGATGAAGAGCAGCATGGTTATGATGGCCATATCCTCCAGCTCCAAGACCTGATGCTGTAAATAAGCCCTGACCACCATGTCCAGCATGACCTGTGGAACCTAATCCACCATAACCTCCAAAAGCACCTTGATTATGATTGCTTCCATGTATTCCATATCCTGCCCCAAATCCTCCTTTTAAACCACTTCCAAAATTTTTGTTTTGAGAGAAGACTTTCTCTTTGGCAAATGTGTTACTATTGCCTCCTATAAATTGGTCTCCATAACCTCCTTTAGTTCCGAATAATCCACCAAATCCATTGTGTACACCATAGGAACCTCCTCCTGCTCCCTTAGCAAAACCATGTTTGTCAAATGCATTATTGCCATGAAAACCAAGGGTGCCTAAACCATTAAAACCTCCAAGTGTGTTACTGGCCGAATGTAATCCATTTAAGCCTTGCAATCCAAATCCTAATAAGCCATGCACATTTCCATAAGGTATACCGTAGCCAAAGCCTGGATGAATGTAAGGAAGAATTTTCGTTGATGACTGGTATAGACTAGTTGAGTCTTGAGCAATAATTTCTCCAGACATCATCACAGAAATAATCAACAGTAGCATGATCTGAAATAAATAAATATATATATGTTTATTCTAAATATTATTGTAAACTTTGTATAAGATATAAGTAGTTTACAAAAAGAGAGAAGTAGTAACAATAATTTTATATGATTTTATATTTAAATGTTCGAGGATTCATCAAATAGCATATTGGTAACTCGAACCTAATTATTCTTGTCTTAATTTACACTTGAAATGTTTTAAATATAATTTCAAATATTTAAAATAATTATTCAGCTGGATTTTGAATGGTATTCTGCATCGTGTTTTTACTAAAAGTTGCATATTTAAATTTTTGTTATTTAAAATATATAGCAATATTTCTTTTTTGCTTCATTATGAGCAGATATTTATGAGCTGAAACCTGAATGCTCTTGAATTTCAGAAACTAAATTAATGTTGTAAATTAAGTAAGTAAAGTAGATCAAATTAGAAATTTAAAGCTGCAAAGCTTATTGAAATTACTTTCAATTTTATCACAAAAGTGAATTTAAAAAAAAAAAAAAAAAAAAAAAAAAAGAAACCATTTTTCTTAAATTCATTAATTAGTTTAATTAGTTTGATCACAATGCATACATATATATGTACTATATATATATTATTTTTTCTGGTACACAGTTGTGAAAGAAATGTGTTCTTAATTATGTTTTCATCAAGCTTATATGTATGTACGTGTGTGCTAACAATGTTATGTACAAGATATCTCCTAATCACCGTAACTTATTGTAAAAACTCATCGCACATATCCAAAAATGCATATTTATTAACTTAAATTGAATATTATCTATTTAGTTTGCATCAGTATAATACCATAATAAAATTAAATATTTAAAATATTACCCACAATTTATGTATATTAAATAAAATTACATACAAAGCAATAATTTGGCATTATTTAAATTTAACTTAAAAGGGTGACTAGTGCTCAACTGTTTTGTTTTTATCTATTGAAGGTACTTAAAGTACTGTCAGATGAAAAAGTATATAAAATCAAATTTATGGTAAGAATATCAAAGGTACTTAAGGACTGAACGTATCTATTTCACTTTAATTTCATTCTATGGCACTAGAAGCTATATTAAAACATTATTGTTCAACAAAGCTTTTATAGCGTGCTGCTGCGGTTTTTGTCTGCCATTTTCGATGATTGTTGCCTGTATTATAATTTACATATTACTTCAAGAATCTACAATCAATGATAAAATAAAGATAAAAAAATATGAATACTTAAAAAAATCTGATATTTCATGGACCTCTATGTACCATTGTTAATTGTTATCATGAGGTGATTTACATAATTTTTACTGCTCAGATTTTTAAAAATTCCTCTTATCTAGCTAAAAAAATGTATTTCTAGCATATATTTTTTTGTTTAGTTCATAATGTAGTTAATAAAGAGTTAAATAAGTAATGGAATGCTTTTCTTCCATGGCATTAATAACAAATTTCGGAGAAAATGGTTAACATTTTCATTGAGTGTAAAAATTATTCAAAACTACAACCAAGAATCAAAGCTAGAACTTCTAGTTTGATTGCCTAAATATAAAAATTATTTAACCTCTCTTTTTAAAATTTCTCTTCCTAATACCATTGAAGAAAAACACATTTTATTACTTATAATATTCCATGGTGTTTGGAATTTCTGTGATTTCTTTTTTTAATCTTTGATGTTGGCAAAATTGGAAGACCTTGTGAATTATCCTTGTTAGAAATTGTCCAGGATAGCTCATTGGATAAGAACCAAAGCTTCATGGTTCACTGACCTGGGTATAGTAAAATTATTTAACATGTTAAATTGTTTCAACAAAAATATTATAATAATGAAAACTTTCTATGCAATGTTATGTAACATTTTTACACTTGCCCTCTGTGATTAAAATTGTTCTATATTTTTCTTCAGAATATTTTTTAGAAGTTTGATAGTTTAAATGCACTTTGTAAATAAAGTATTAGACAATATGTGAAATTCATTGTATATAAATAAATATATTTATATATATAGTATTCCATGCTGTATATTATAGTATTACAGTATATTATACTGTTATGTATTTATAAGTAATAGTTGTTTTTTTATGCAATTTAAACTAAAGATGCTTAGTCAGGTTATAAAATGATAATATTTTATGTTTCTGCCATGATTTAGCATTAAAATGGCTCATTTTTCCTTTAAAAGCTTCTCCAAGGCAGAAATGATCTTGGTGACAAATTTGGCACCATTTTGGTAAATTTATCATCCTTTGGTGACTTTTTGGCTACCTTGGTAAGAAAATCCTTATTATCGATACATTGATTATAGATGCTGTGAATCGAATATTTCGTGAAATATCTGGAACATTCTGGAAACATACAAGACTATAAAAAGTGATTGCATTCTAGCTGTTGAGTTCAGTTGAAACCAAATTTTTGTGGTGTTAAGAGCTCTGCTTCATTGAGCTTCTGCTATTGAATACAGCCTATCTTGTGTGTGTGTTGCTTATGGTACAATTTATACTGTGTTTTTTATATTGTCAGCTAGTATTTAAGGTGTGTTTTCTGGTGCAGTTGAAGTTGATACTGGGTTGACAGAGTTGTGATATTCTGGAATACACTGTAAATAAATTTTAAGCCTCTGCAAGATCTGTCATTCATTCACGGACAATTCATGAACCCCGAGTATGCTACAATTCTGATGTCAGCAGTGGGATTGCCTGCTGAATGGTCATAATTAGAGGTATGGAGGAACAAATGAAGAAACTTCTGGAAGGTTTGGCTGCCAAGATGCGTGATTTAAAAGCAGGACAGGCAAAAATGAAAATGCGGGTTGACTGAAGAAATTAAATCCACCCAAGAAAAGTTGAATCTAATCAATACAAATTGAAGAACTTTCAGCATTGAAGGTTGACTTGGTAATCATGAAAGAAGTAATAGAGAATCAATTATCAGTTAGGGAAAACAGAATGATTGGAATGGAAGCTAAAGTTATGAGCTTGAGAAAATAGAAGAAAAAATAAAAGAAAATTTCAATCGAGAGCTGAAAGGAAGATTTTCTGAATTAGGAAGTAAATTTAAGAAAGTAAAGGAAGAATTTTAGAGAAAAATGAAAGGGTGCAACAGGGAATTGATAGAAAAATTTGAAAAGAAGTTTGAAGAAAGACTTGGAAATGAATTGCTAAAGAAGATTGAGAGTCTGGAAGAAAAGTTAGCACCAGTGCCTCAGGAAGATGAAAGAAAAGATAAAGAGTACAGAATCAAGAATCAATAAGGATTTCTGTTTATGATGGCAGATCATCTTGGCAAGCATGTAAGATACAGTTTTTCATCGTAGCTGAAGCTAATGGATGGGACCCTACTACCAAGTCAGTTCACTTAGCAGCATCATTACAGGAAGCGCAGCTGTCATTCTGGAAACTCTTTCGAAGGAAAAACAGCATGAATTCAAGACTTTGACAATGACACTAGAGCTGCGTTTTGAAGAGAAATGCTCAAAAAAATATAGTCATCTTCAGTTAAAGTCCTATTATCAGGAAGCGGGTCAAAATTACAAGAGCTAGCATGAGATATTCAGAGACTATAACATTTACCTTTCTCAGATTACCACGCTGAAACTCGTGATGATTTGGCCCTCCAATATTTCATCGATGCCGTGCGACATCCAGAAACACAACACACCCTTAGACTCACTAATGTTAAGAATATTAGATCAGCTTTGATGTATGCCTTGAAAATTGAGGCAGCCCAACAAGCCTCCTTTTAAGACGCTACACCATCTGAACAATCTCTGCACTGTTAAAACTTTCAACAGAAAACTCTGTGTAATCTATTATCTTAAGTCTTATGTAAAATTACAGAGAAAAATAAATGAAGATGTTAAAAAACTTATTTTATACATTCGTGTTAATGACTATTGTTAATTTAATTAATTATTGGTGAGAATATATTTTGGACCTGGAATGCTTTTTCTAAAGTAAAAACAGTCATTTTAATTTTAATTAGATAATAAAATTATGTAAAAATACAGAATAAAGATTAAGAATCTCGATTAGTCACTTTTACCTAAGAATTACTGTACATTTACCGAGACTCTGGATAAATATTTACATTAAACTTACAGAAATTTTTAACAGTGTGGATGAGTCACAGCTGATCTAACCGAAATAAAGAAAAATCTGGCAGACATCACAAGGAGATTAGGCAGTCTTGAGAGAATATTAAAGAAGCTAAGAATTTGAAGATTGAATGCTGGTTCTGTGAAAGAGATGGATATGTCAAGAGAAACTGCCCAATATACGACAACCTAATGAAAATAACCAGGTTTCACAGTCACCAGGACCAGAGGGAACCTAAGAGGAGGCCATCTCGTTGGGCAGAGGTTGGCGGAAATTAGAAAGTTCCACTTTGTAGTATTTTATGTTTCTTTGATGAGCGGTGGTGATAATGGACTTAGTGGACAAGTTAATAATACTTCCTGCTGCATGATTCTTGATACTCGAGCAAACGTGACCATTGTTAGAACAGATGTTGCTCAAGAACTTAGAGAAGGTTATCTGGACACTGCCCTGCGTTAAATTCCAGACTGTGACCAGTGACGAAATTAAAATTCATGGAAAAATGAACTTGTCTATCACATTTGGAAATGTCAATTGCCAATACGTGGTATATGATGCAGATATAAGTGATCCTTTAAATCTTGGACTTGATTTCCTATGAAAATATAATTTTAAATTGGATTTTCAAAGAAATGAACTGCATTCAAGTTCAGAAGATATAGCTATGTTTAATATTGGAAATCCGGAGATTAAATCAATACGTCAAATAACAGCGAAATCCGTAATCTCCATCCTTTTACATACTTAAACAATAGCTTCCGGGACACTCTAAAGAACAATATTTTCGTTATGGACTGATTGAATACCCGAATTCAGACAACAGTCTGAAAGGAGTTCTGGTAGCTTCATCTCTGGTTGATCATTCAAAGGACATTATTTCAATGAGAGTTGTTAACGTAAGCAATAAAGTAAGGGTAGTAAAGAAAGATTAGGTGTTAGCAACCTGCACTCCAGTGACGTATATGAGTCAACAGAGCCAACCAACTGCAACATTTGACACAGTTTAATGGCCAGAATTAATGATCTGTATGTATGAAGAGGCGAAGTAACTATAGAATGGAAAATAAATGAATTCTCTTTAATTTCTTAAGAAACAGATATACATTATAATAGGCCAAAGGCTAGATCTTCTGAGATTTTAACAACAGAATTCCTCAAGAATTAAGAGTTACAAATTGAACAGAAACGTGCTGTGGGGAAGCTAATCCATGAATTTAAGGACCTGTTTCCTCGAACACCTGAAGAACATTACCCAGTACAGAATCGGTACAGGAAATGATCCTCCCAACAAACAACATCCAAGAATTTTACCATTTGCTAAGCAGAAAAATGCGACTGAATTACTGAACGAGATGAAGTGTAAGGACATCATCGAAACATCTATGAGTCCTTGGGCCTCTTCCGTAGATTTGATGTGAAAAAAGATTGGTTCAACGAGATTTTGCATGGATTATCAACGTTTGAGGGACATCACAAAGAAAGATAGAACAATTCCCTGTTCCTGGAATTGATGACACTTTAGGCATACCTCTCTGACAAGCAGTGGTTCTCGTCATTGGATCGGAAGAGCAACTACTGGCAAACAGAGTTACATCCTGTAATAAGAAAGCACCACAGAACTGACGTTTTAAAGTAATAATTACAAAACTTTAAATAAACTAAATTACATTTTATGGTGCTTATTCAAAGTTTTGTAATTATTAGTTACATCCTGACGACCATGAGAAGGACGCATTTCCTACAGGACAAGGATTGGGGGAATTTTAGGTCATGCCATTTGGTTTGTGTAATGCACCTGCAACTTTCGAGTGCCTGATGGAGACTGTATTAAAAGGACTTTCCTATGAATCGTGTCTAGTGTACCTAGATGATATTATCTTTATGGGGTGCACTTTTGAAGAACATTTACGAAACATCAGTAAGGTGCTGGAGAAACTCAGAATGGCTAACCTCAAATTGAATCCAAACAAGTGCAGTTTGTTCCATTATGAAGTAAGTAATCTCGGCCATATATTCTTTGCTGAAGGTGTGAGAACTAATCCCAAGAAAATCTCTGCAGTCAAGAATTGGTGTTGCTCTAAAAATATACTTCAATTGCGAAGTTTCAGGGGGTTATGTATTTGACTTTTGACTTGCAATGGAGGGCAGCCATCTGTAAGACCCTGAGAACTAGGCACATCGACCAGAGGTCTATTATACCCAAACCCAAAAACATCCTTAAGAGAAAGTTTTGTAGCTGAAGTAAAGTTCAGCAGACACCTGACGGGAATAGCCTGCAGCTTCTAAGGCTCAATAAGATGCCAACCAAGATGCTCAAACCTGTGAGCAGAGAAGGCTTCACAGTCACATAAAACGATATGAGCAGACAACAACCACGACGAATGGGATCAGAACTGATATGCATAATGTTCAGATGCCTCTTAAGGGTGCAGTCACAAGTAAGAAGGCCAATAAACTTCCTCAAACCATTTCTGTTCAAAATAAATTCAAAAACTGGCGTACAGACAATAGCAAGAAATTAAAACTTCTTCACACACCATAAATTTTAAATCAGCATAACCGGTTTCGAAAGGACGTAGCCTTTCTTCATCAGGTGCAAACACGTGCAACTGCCTTGGAGGCAAAAGCAAGACAGTCTTGCTTAATAACGTCATTAAATTATAAGTTTTTATAAAATGGTGGTTGTTAAGCGCAACCAAATAATTTTCTACGTAATTATTTCATTGAAGGATATTTGACATATTTGCAAACCCATAATAGCCTAAATTATTGCTTAGCAGCATATAAAACAATGAAATATGTAAGTTTTAGAAATTAGGCAATTCACTTTACTTTTCCAAGTTTTCAAATCTTCAGAATTAAACAAGTAAGAAAATTATGCTTCTTCATAGAACACTTCCAACAACACCTTCATAAAACACTTTCCAACAGTATTTACCTGATTTACCTGTTACATCGCTTAGTGTTCGATGTATTTTACCTACACATCTTAAAATATAAAATGTGTTTATTTATGGAGGAAGAAAATTCACAAAAGTATTATATTTTTAGTTTTACTTTTTAAAAATGGAGCAAAAGTAGTTAATTTAAGTGAATGAACACTTTTTTGTAACAGTCTAAACAAATTATTGATACTAATCCTAACATATTTTATAGAATGCTTGCTTTAATTCTCATACATCACAATATATCAGACTTCTTTTGTGACTCCCTGTACATGGGTACATGACATTCTGGTCCTGAGGAAATTTTGGTTTATCCGTTTTGGTCCCTCTATTAGGGATAATCACAGTATGATAGGAAAAAAGGTGGAAAAATCATTTTTCCTGTCCTGGATTTTTATCACTTGGTTAGAGGAGATCGTGGTAGAAAAAAACAGTTATTTATTTGTTGCAATAAGTTATAGTAAGAAACAAAACTTAAAAATATTTAAAATTTACAAGTTTAAATTTTACTTTGTATGGCGGAGATAAGAGGGCAACGAATACAGTGGAAAATTTGAGTAGAAGATAATTTAGATAAATATTTACTTTTGGAAGGGAAATTATCCACAAGTTGGGAACGACGTAGCTAAAGGACACAGGGAACTGGAAATTTATTGTCTGGGTCCACCTCCACCGAATTTTGTATGATAAAAAATGTTCCTTATAGTTAAATATCTGAGAATAGTTTTATTTTACCTAAGCTCCCTAAATTTCAGTTTAAATAAAATACAGATTTTTTAAATTTTAAACACTGTAATGCAACTCTTAATTATCACAGGTTACTCAAATTTTTATTGTTCAAACACAATGTTTGCGAGAAATAGATGTTTTATCCAAGCATAGCCTAAATGGTAATGTTAAATAACATACAAAGGTCCCACAAACTAAACAGAAATCTTGAGACTTAATTTTTACCCATCCACTAAACTTGACTAGATAAATATACCATTTGCGAGGTGTTTTTATATTAGGTGTTTTTTCTAAGTCTCCTGTATTTTAGTGCAAAAAATTACAATTTCCTACAAATTAAAAGAAAAATATGTAGAGTACTAATTGTTGCAGCAGGGCTGAATTTTGTATGTCATAAAGTGTTCTTAATAAGGGAAAACTGGTTGTGATTTTACGTAAGCCTCTTTAAATTTTTCTGGAAATAAAATGGCCTTGAAATTATAATCGGTACAATTCGCTTTGTAATTCTCGCGATCCACACAAGTTTTTTCTTTTATAGCATAGAAGTCATGCTTATGGATCCCACTTTTCTGCTTTATTTTTGCTTAATACATTTTAGTGTTAGAAAAATTAAACCATCTCACTAATTTATTCGGAAATAAAGTGATTTCAAAATACTGTATTGCTAACATTTCATTGAACAAAAATGAGCTTAAATGGTTGTGATAATTAACAAGACAGAAAATTTTCTAGTTTGATTGCTTTCTGTTGTATAACGGAAAATCATTTTAATTCGTAAACGCATAAAATTTGCAGATATTCCAATTATATAATAGGATATCGATTTTTTTTTTTTTTTCATTTATTTCTAAAGAACAGAGTTCTTGAGGAAAGGGTGTCAAAATAGATGTTTTGTTTCGATTTTTGGTATATGACAACACCAATTTTGTTATTAATAGTAAAGTAAAAATCAAATCACAATCAAAGCTAATGAAATCAAAGTCGAATAAAAAAAACATACGTTTATATATATCATGTATATATTTAAATGGTCGCTAAAAATTAATGAACCAAAAAGAACTGCTTCGCCCTATATATAAATCAGTAACGCATTTTTATACCATTCTCGAAAGGAAACATTTCGAAATTATTAATACGGATGAACCAAATTCATAAAAAATTTTCAATTATGTTGCAAAATTTTAAAAAGAAAACCAAATAAATAATGCACTAAGTTAACAGAAACACAAACTTTTTATTATGGGATTTCAATTTCTCCTTGTTTTTCTAACTATTCTTATTTCGTATTGTGAGCATAATCTGGCTTATATATGTATATATCTAATTGTAGTATTTTGTAACGAATTTCATGAATCTATTTTTAAGCTTTTTTTTTTTTTTGGATGATCTGTAAATAAAAAGTAAAAAATAATCAATACTGAATTGCATTTACAAAAACGGCCGCATAGCTACTGTAATAATTAACAAAAGTACTACAGAATATAAGTGGCCTAAATGATTTAATCTTTGTATTTCTGGAGGGTGGGAAGGATTACACTCTGACTAAAACAATTTACACACTGACTAAAGCAATTTACCATTCGCAAATATTTTCTCGAAAATGAATTTCAAGAAAATCTTATCCTATTATTAATAGAATATTTTGGAATAAAAACAATTTCTATTACGATGTAATGCTATCAATAATCTCTCAAGATCTGGCTGTTTTTATCCATGATATTGGATTACTCTTAAAAACGAAGGACATTGCTCTTGTAATAATCGAACAAAAACATTTCTGAACACAAGTGATTTCTAATGGTTTAAGCCTTGTTAGAACTTAAAGAACACCTTATATATGTAGATTAGAGAGAGATAAAACTAATTTTGATATTTTTTTCGACTATTTCATGAGTTAGAATTGATTTATAAATAGATTTCGATAAAAATACAAGGTGGTTATAATTAAACTTTCGCCGTTAACAACATCCTGCAGCTAAAACAGAGGAACGGATTAACTGTCACCAAATTTGGAAGGGGGATCATTCCTGAGATGCATTCAACGTAGCAGAAAAATATTCAGATAAAAAAAAAATGTTCAAAAATGATTCATGGAAAAAACGCATTGCATGACGAAATGGCAGAATTAACAAATGAACTGATCCAATTGTTAAAAAATATGTGCCAGTAACTTCTTCTTCAAAAAAAAAAAAAAAAAAGAAAAGAAAAAAAGAATGTCGATTAGAAGTTAAAGGAGTTTCCTTGTAAGAAACTGCACAGACATACACAAAGATGCCATTTTGGGCTATCTTTATACGGGTGGCCAGAAACATTCTATTATCATGGAGAGCTCGTTCACCTGATTGACTGTTGAAATATTGTGAGATCTATATTGTTTCTCGAAATAACCAAATGAACTAACAAGATGAATAAATATTCCACTATAATGTACTGCTTCTAACCACTCCCACCTGTATGGATAGAGCCAAAATGTCATTCACGGGATGCCACTGACACCTATATACCTGTATGTCTTTCGACATTTTAATGCGTTGTAGCGGCAGCATGTGATTATTATGTCAATAGCACGGAGCTGTAAAAGTGTCTTTAACAAAATTGAAAAAATTTCGTACATTTTTTGCTAATACATGCAAGATTTTCAAATCAGAGCAATGCAATGTTTAGAAAATTTGATACACTACATTAGGCGCAACATACTGCAATTAGAACATAATTTTTGGGGTGATTTATTAACCAAGTCTAGAATGTATCAGGAAAAAAAAAAAAAAGAAAAAAAAAAAAAAAGAAAGATAAAGAAAGAAAAAGGCATAGTAAAAATTCAGATCATCCATGGAATTAGTATGTTGTTTAATACGTATTTTTAATTTGAATCAACGTACACTACATTGTCATTTATTCACTGAAAATAAAAATGCATATTATACAGATTATCATTTTACTTCTCTTTAAAAGTATTTGAAGTTCTTCTAACTCTATCGACGATATCTTTTTCGATTTTTATGATATTTGCTTTTTTTATTTTGTTTTCAGAGTAACTCTATGCAGTTCGCTAATAAATTATGCGAAACAAATTTTGTTTAAGCTTTCACATGCGCAGATAAATATTTTCTGGTAAAAAGGCTCATATTTCATCAGATATTTAATATTTTTATATTCTGACTGCAGTATGTTGTGTCTAATGCAGCATGTTAAGTTTTCTAAAAATGACATTGCATTTGTCTAAAATCTTTGCATGTTATAGACATAAAACGTACGAAAATTTTTCAGTTTTGTTTAAAAAACTATTAATTCCATTTATATACATGATTTTCACGTAAAAATAAATGCTTATAATAAGTATCCTCATAACCACATGCTACAGCTACATTTATAACGTATTTCAAGCGTTATATTTTATAGGATGACCCTTAATATTTTTTATTTGTTACCTGTCTACTTTTTTCTTTCGAGACAAAATTTTCGCTGAAATATATGTCGTATACGCTATCTTTTTATGGCCAAAATTCCAAGAAAATCTATCAAGTATTTCTCTAGGTATTTCACCAAAGCTTCTAAATTCGAAATAGTCACATTATTTTGTCCCTCATATGTAACTAATTTCAAAAGGTTAATTGAAATATAGTTAACAGTTAATTTTAAGCTAAATGTAAAGAAAATAATATTATAGTTTTAAAAAATTAAAGAACACGCTTTTATAGAAATATGGACTAAAAAGAACAAAATATCTATCTTAGTATTAAAATGCAGGGTAAGAGAAAATCGTGTGAGTGATACACCTTAATATTTACATACATTTAAATCTTTAATTAAAATAATTTAGAATTAAACAAAAACAATTTAAAAAAAAATTCCCCTGACTGGGCTTGAACGCTAGACCTTTAGCGTGGAGCTTTACCTCACAGCCACAGCGTTCACGTTGGGAAAGTTTTTTAACACGCTTTTATTAGCTTCACCTGTATGTATGTTTGTAACCGCTCTGGGAGCAAACAAAAAATCTATATTGAAATAAAATCTTTTTGCAAAAAAATAGAACCGACTCCAAAAAGCAACTACTATTTAAAAAAAAAAAAAAAAAAATGTATGAAATGAAACTAAATTGCGCCTAAAAGTATAAAATAATTTACTTCGCCAAACAACCTATAACACTACAATTAATCAAAGCTTTTGAAGTCGGCGCAAAATTAAATAAAATTAAAATAGTTTTTAAAGGTTTGTTTTTAGATCGGTAGCAACAAATGCTGTCGTCTCGAATGATCCATTTTCATGTTTCCTTTATTATTTTATCACTGTATACAATTGGTCCATTGGTAGCACCTACACAGAACAGTGAACATTCTTCACAATGCGGTATTTATGTTTCTAACAAGTTAGAGTTTCCTTTGCAAATTTGGTATAACTTTGATAACTATCATCCTTGGTGGATTTTGGATTTGGCGTTCAAAACGAAACGTATCAAAAATATTCACCGAAGATGTATATTTTCATAATATATTTTGTACGAAGTATTGTTTCATATTCTTGATTACTCTCTTATTACACCTTATCAAATTAATCATGATATCCAAAGAAATTAAATATGTTTTCCAGATAATTTTGCGATTTTTCTTTCACCAAGGACGTTAGATACCATCATCTTCGCGAACTTTTGCTGCTTACGAAATCTTACTTCTTTTCTTGAATCAAAATAGTTTTCGGCTGCGTTTTGCAGGTGACAATGTGAGCTGTGTATTTTGAATAAGATTTGATTTTTGTATTGAATAAAGGTATCAAATTATATTTAATTTTGCGCCGACTTCAAAAGTTATGATTAATTGTAGTGTTATAGGTTGTTTGGCGAAGTAAATTACTTTATACTTTTAGGCGCAATTTAGTTTCATTTCATACATTTTTTTTTTTTTTTTTGAATAGTAGTTGCTTTTTGGAGTCGGTTCTATTTTTTTACAAAAAGATTTTATTTTTCTCTTTTCAGTGAAAACTTATTCCTATAGCAGAACATCAAAAGACATTCGATGGCAGTTTCCCAATCACAACTTCCAAGAAAAGTGAGATAACTCAAAAAATGGTTTATGTCACTGAAAAATACATGAAATGCACCCAATGTGAACAAAAAATATACATCTCTATCTAAAAAGTTATCCACTCGAGAGACAGTTGTGCCAGTTTTATTCTAGTCAAGTTTTAAGTTGATTTTTCTCAAATGCTGCATTTTTAAGTTGTGTCACTTTTCTTGCCTTTATCGGATATGAGCAAAAAACTATCCATTGAACGAACATAAGTTAAATTAAAAAGTCTTTAGAAATGTAAAGAACGGATACGCTGTATTCGTAACCGAAAATTCTGTTAGGCGTATATATTGAACTTTAAAGTGAATGTGTGTCACCCGCTGCGCTGGGAATTGCGCAGCGTGAAGTTCAAACAAAGAGCAAAATATGCATCACAGCTGACGGACAGAAGTTTCAACATCGATACTTACATATTGATTTTACCAGTGCAGCTGCATGCGTTCAGCAGTTAGAGTGAGAACAGATTTTTGTGAGTATCCTGTAATTTGTTTATATTTTAATGAAATCATAATGAAACCTATTTCAGGCCAAGATCATTACAACAACAAAAAAAGTATTAAATTAAATCATCTCTTACGAAGTTATAAGCTAACAAATTTCAACAACAACAACGAGAAACATGGTTTGTATTGAGAACTTCTTCCTTTATGAAGTCGGTTTAAAATGTCTATGCGTTAATCGATGTGACCGCTTACAATAACCATACTTGGAATTTTACATAGCATAAATGTCACCCGCTACGCTACAGCATATGCAATGTCGTTCAAATGTGCACAAAATAGGAAATTGTGAACAAACAAATGCACGTTTTAAGCGTTCTGTTTTTAGCATTAATGTCTAAACTATCTTTGCCTACTACATCGATGATGCTCTGCAATTTTATAATTCACTTTTTTACCCTGTCTTGAAACGTTTCCGAGATAGGATCGCTAACTCCACTCTTTTCCACCAGGTGGCGCTTTAGGCGGTTGAATCGCGTAGCACATGTCCACTTTACTATACCTACATACCACTTTTATGACTATAACTGCAGCTGTTCAGCAGTTAAAAGAGTCGGGACTGACTTCTTTGGGCACCCTGTATTTTCTTTTGATCGTAAAGATCTTACAATGGGACCTATTTTAGACCAATACCTTTTCAACAAAACAAAAAAGATCAAAATCGGAGCATCCGTTCAGAAGTTATTAGCTAACAAACATAAAAAAAAAAAACATACGGTTTGAATTAAGAACCTTCCTTCTTTTTTGAAGTCGGTTAAAAAAAGACTTTCCCTACGTGAACGCTGTGGTTGTGAGGTAAAGCTCCGCTCTACGAACCTAAAGGTCTAGCGTTCGAGCCCAGTCAGGTTAGATTTTTTAAAAATGGTTTTTGTTTAATTCTAAATTATTTTAATTAAAGATTTAAATGTATGTAAATATTATGGTGTGTCACTCACACGATTTTCTCTTACCCTGCATTTTAATATTAAGATAGATATTTTGTGCATTTTAGTTCACATTTCTATAAAAGCGTGTTCTTTATTTTTTTAAAACTATAATATTATTTACAATATAGATTTTTTGTTTGCTCCCAGAGTGGTGACATACATACATTATACATGCAAACATACATACAGGTGAAGCTAATAAAAGCGTGTTAAAAAAGGTTTTTTTCCATGATATTTTTTAGTTATATTTATTAAAGAATAAAGTTTTAAACACATTTTTTTTTTCTTTTTCATTTGTTTTAGCTTAGAATGGTTAGATTTTCAATCCGTAAAAAAGAAACAAAAATCATCTCTGAAAGTAGTATTTGTTATTTTCATATGCAGCACAAATATTAAAAATTAATGATAAAAATAATCAAATAGTAATTTTATTAGAAAAATCCGTAATATAGAAAAAACAGCAACAGAAAATTTCCTATCACATATAAATTATGAAAATATTTCCGGCATTTTTGTTCATAATCATAGTAAAACAAAGAATCTTTCAGTGAATGTTCGATAAAACTTTATTAAAAAAAAAAAAAAAAAAAAAAAAAAATCAATAAATAGCAATATGGTAAAGTGGATGAATATAAACTTTGTAGATATCATAATAACTATTTCGGTTCAAAATTATTAAGCACGACTCTGTATCCAACGATATAAAAATAAAACAAAATAAACATAAGTGTAGCGTTGCTGCTCTTGTGCTTACTTTTATTTTGTGTGATGAAGAGTTTGGGTTGTCACTCTACGGTATTTTTTTGCACTTTAACAAGACGCTTCATCGCAATCTAATGAGCAAAAAATTAACTATAAGTGAAATTTTCGCACATTATATCTTTAAACCGAACTATTAAAATTTTAAAAAATCAGATTGTAAATTTTCTGAATGTAAAAATGTATTAAAAAGAAATAGGTAATGAGCAATTTGCATAACAAATTCCACGTAGAATAACCGCACTTTGACTGCTGGTTACGATAAGTAAAGACAGGAACTTACAATTTAAAGTGGTTTCCAAACAATAACAAACTACGAACATCTATGCTTGAATGAAGATTTGAACTCATCATCTGGCAACTTCGTTTGATGAAGGAACGTGCTCAATTATTTAGACCGGAAGCATATGTTGAGTAATTTTACAATTTACTGTGTTTGGTTACAATGTTTTTATCCATTGCTATTCAACGCCAGTACTACAGTGCATTTTACTGCAACGCGGTAAAATAGTTGCTAATGTTCAAATCTGTTACACAGATTAAAAAAAAAAAAAAAAAAAAAAAAAAATATATATATATATATATATATTTCCCAAATCTATTTTAATATTCTATAGTATAGATCACCAAGCAGTGTTGCCATATTTTGCTACCTTTTTATTCAATAATCACCAATAAATTTGAGAAGTGATATTTAATTTACATAATAGGTGATTAATCTTCGAAGTGATTAGGCAACTGTTAAATTTAAAATTTAGTAGTGGATATTGAATAAGAAATTCGCAAAATGTGGTAACACTGGCACCAAGGTGAAAGTAGAACTTGAATGTTCGCTACTCAAGAAAAAGATTTTCTTTCGTTCTCTTCCTGATCTATTTTAACATTTTCCAAGTTTAAAAAGTTTATAAATTCTGTTCATCTGTCTGTCTGCACCTACTTTTCCGCAAATATCTTTAAATTGCTTTGAAAATTTCATATCTTATTGAGATTTAATGTATATTTTCTATTACAATATATTTTCAAATATAAATATTATTATTATTTTCTAAAAATATATTTTTTCAATTAAAAAATATATATCAATATTTTAATCAATATATATTTTGTATTATAAATTTGTATTTCATGGTTTTTTTAGAGGACCTCACATTCGGGTACATTATGATTTTTGAGAGGTATTTTTAAAAAACTTATTTAAATATAAATTTATACTACACAAAACAATATCAACATAAGTTATTGAGATTCATAAAATCATGTTTCTTATACAATATAATTTGCATTAACGGCCCTCTTCACTTACCGTCGCTGGAAGCCCGAGACAATGTTATTCTATGGAGAAATTTTCTTTACAAATAACTTATTAACTAATACATATGTTTAAATTCTGTTTTCACATTCAGAAATTCCCAACTGTTAAATTGACGGACCTTTTTTTAAAAATGTATTTTTTTAATTTTTAATATTTTATTTTGAAATTGCAAAATGAAATAATTTTACATATTGAAAATTCGTATTTTGCAGATTCAAAATAATATATAAAAAATTAAAAAAAAATAATTTTTTAAAAAAGGTCCGTCAATTTAACAGCTGGGAATTTTCAGAATGTGAAAACAGAATTTAAAAATATGTATTTGTTAATGAGTTATTTGTAAAGAAAAATTTCCCATAGAATAACATTAGCTTCAGCTTTCGGCAGCGGTGAGTGAAGAGTGCCCTTAACTATTGTTTAGCAGGGCTTCAGAAAAACGTTCTGGGATATCATTTGAAATTGCTGGAAGAGCATTTTTAGCTGAGTTATGCGTTTCACTTTTCAACAAAATTGAAAAATGTTTATTCTGTTCGTTTATCTGTCTGCGCGTTCTCTCATTTCCGTAAATAGGAGTAGTTTCAAAATACCTTGAAATTGACATACGTTATTCAGGTTTTATCAAATGTTTCCTATTAAAAAACGTAGATTTAGAACAGCTGGTTTGTGTAAAAGCTTTGAATACTTTACAATCTAAGAGATGTATTTTTACTTTCTTCTATCTTCAATAGAAGAAAGTATTGGATTCGTAAAAATTTTCGATTTCGGGTTTTTGATGGATTTTCACGTTTTGAGAGCTGTAGAACACGATTTTACCATTTTTAGAAAATGTCTGTCTGTCTGTGTGTGTGTGACAAAATTTTGTGGCAACTGTATCTCTGGAACTACTGCACAGAATTTCATACAAATTGGTATGTAGTTGCACCTTGACATAAATTAGTGCCTATCAACTTTTGGTAAAAATCGTCTTACAGGTTGCGTTGCCATCCCGCTTTTTCTAAATTTTTAACAGGGTGATATAGGGCAAAAATTTTCAAGATGGGTATCTTTCGAAAGGTCTCGTCAGTACCTTTAAAACGAATGGTTGAACTATAAATCTGTGATAATTTAAAACAAAGTTATCGATTTTTTTTTTTTACTTTTTACGAAAAAAAACTTAGAAAAAAAATCTTTTATTTTTTTTTTTCTCTCCCCTTAATTTTATCAAACTCCCACGGTTTCCGTGTTCTGACAAACTTAAACTAATTTTTGCTTTTTTCCCCTAATTTTGTCAAAGTCCTACGGTTACTTGTCTTGACAAACTTTAACATATTTTTGCATTTTTCCCCTAATTTTGTCAAAGTCCCACGGTTTCCGTGTTTTGACAAACTTTAACAAATTTTCACATTTTACCCAAAATTTTGTCAAAGTCCCACTTTTTATTTTTTTATTTATTTATTTTTTTTATCTCTCCCCTTAATTCTATCAAACTCCCACCGTTTCCGTGTATTGACAAACTTAGAATAATTTTCACATTTTACCCCAAATTTTGTCAAAGTCCCACTTTTTTTTTTTTTTTAATTATTGTTACTGAGTGAATTTGTATAGGAAAATATAGAAGAAAGTCTCGTGGTGGCCACAACATACTAGTTTTTTTAAGATTTTAAATATAATGAATTTTACATTTTTTTTTTTTTTTTTTTTTTCACAAGCAAATAAAGCACACATTTCTTATAAGAAAGTAATATGATTAGAATAAATAAATAAAATAAAAAGCTAACAAGTTGCGAGTCCATTTAAACCCTTTAATTTTTGAATGTTTACCTTACATATATTATTTTACAAAATTTTCAGTTGCATGCAAATTTTAAAATATATTGAGGGAAACTACTTTATACTTGCTCTTTAAAAGTATAGCTACAAAAATGGTTTTTGCGAGATTTATTTCTCAGTAGTTAACGAAAAAATTTATTTTAAATCATAAAACCTATAATAATAATAATAAAATCATCACAGAGGTGAAATATATTGAAGTTTTAGGAGGCCCGAGGGAAAATCTGGATCCAATACTTTCAAATGGGGAAATCTAGTCGCTTCCCGTTTTCTCATAAACTAGCAGCCTGTATTTAATTAAATTTTACGATATTATTAACAAACAGTTAATATATATATTGAATGAGGGAAATTAAAATAATAATAATCTCTCTTAGAAATAATTCATTGTCGAAATTCAACCCGAAAAGTTGAAATTTTGGATTTTTATAGCATTGGTTATGGATATCAAATCCAAATTTTCTTCATTCAGTAATAGAAAACACCTCTTAAAAACTTCTGAAAAATATATTATTCTTTTATGTCCAGTAAAAGCTGAGAAAATGAGTCAAATGTGTAAAAAACTGTAATTAATAAAAATATAATAAAATAATAAACATTTTCAAGATTTTGTCCTTAAACTTTTTTTTTAAAATGTTTTTAGGTCACTTCTGGTGCTCAGAAAACTGTTTAGTTTATATCAATCGATTCAGAAAAGATTCTAGTTTAATAATAAAAACATCATATACAGGATGATCGGAAAACGTCTAACTAAAATTTAAAGGGGTTTAGAGGGGACGAATATAAAAGGATTTGCAGTGTCCGGAAATGCCGCGTTATGGTGGTAGAGGGCGTTATGTAGGGCAGTCGAAACAAGTCCGACAGTACTTTTTTTTTCCTTTAAATGATGTCAGATGGATCTCTGCTAGTTCAGCATTCATGAATCGCTGCATGCTATATGAACAACGGGTAATGCAGATTCCCTCATTGCCGGCTTGTTTCGACTGTCCTACAAAGCGCACCCTACCACATTCACGCGGCGTTTCCGGACACGCATTGTACTGCGAATTCTTTTATATTCGTCTCCTAAAACCCCCTTTAAATTTTGGCCAGACATTTTCCAATCACCTTGTATATATATAAAGGAGGGCTCTTTTAATTGTTTTACTCTTGCGTCCCCTTAAAATTACCAAAATAACAACCAATAAAATATGTTAATATTAATATATATATATATATATATATATATATATATATATATATATATATATATATATATATATATGTATATAGTAAGTTGAATTAAATAAAATGAATGGTTATGGTTTTGGAAGAAGCAGAGGAGAATCAGAAATGAAGAGAACGAAGGAAGAGGTGTTTTTGACCTAAAATCAAAACCAAACTAAGTTACGACTAATATGTTTAATTGTTCTTTTCAAAGATGCCAACTACTACCGTTTTATGTTGTAAATGGTATGAATATAATGTAAATGTACTGCTACTTTAACCAAGTTAATCATTGATAAAATTTTAGATGGCAGTTATTGGCATTCATATTTTTTAAGAACTGTTTTCATTATTCATAATTATACATTTGATTCCCATAAATACACATACCCCCCCCCCCCCACATATATATATATATATATATATCAAAGGTACCAACTCTCTCTTTTTTCCAGGTAGACGTCATACCAGAAATTTTCTATAGAAATTTTCAGTTTATATAATCATAGAAAATAAACATGAGAAAATTCTTTTTAAAAATAATGGTGCTAAATCTGATTTCAAACTCTGAAATGTTGGCCTTTATGATATATATAATTTCCTTTCAAAGGAATTAATTAAATAAATCGCAAGGAACTCAGACGATTGAAATAAAAGAATAAATTAATGAAATAGAAAAATAGGTGGATAAAATAAAAAAATAAATAAATAAAAAGAATTCAAAATAAAAAATGGAAAATATCTGGATGAGATGCACACCTGCTGGGTCCAGTCCAAGCTACCCCTGTGTCAAAATTTGTAGCTCTGTGTTCAGTAGCCTGAACTTCAGAGCGCAGACAGACACACAAACAATTTTCTTATTTATATAGGTAAAATGATTTGTCAATGGATCCACGTAGTAACATACAAGTATATTCAAAATTTATATTTGAAAAATAATAAATTGAATGAAAAAGTTACAAATTAACAAAGCTGTACCATTTAAAAGTTTTCAATATAAATAAACAATAATTAAAAAAAAAAAAAAAAAACTTGTATTTTTTAAAATTTTAATGGTTTTAAAGAAATTTTAATGTATTTAATATTGTCATATTTCAATGAACATTATGCAAAATTTTATAAGTTTAAGATACTAATTTACAAAAGAAATTTATACTATCCATTGTTCCTTTAAAGAAAGTAATGATTAAGTGCACGTGAAAAGTGCTATATAATCTACTCGAACATGAATCTTATTTCTTTATTTTTGTTATATATACAGTAACCGCCGCTTAATAAATTCACTGGTTAATAAAATCAGCCGCTTAATCTATTCAAATTGCCAAGACCGGAATCAAATCAATACAAAGTGTTTTTAAAACAGCCGCTTCATAAAATCAGCATTGCCTGTTAATACACTCAATATATATATATAATTAAATAAAATAAAAAATAAAATTAAATAAATAAAAAAATCTTCATCATCAAAAATGTCATTTATGCATGCTAAACAGATTTTTTTTTTTTTTTTTTTTTAATTTACACTATGATTTTTACTTTCTTCTATATTCAATAGAAGAAAGTATTGGATTCTTAAAAAATTTCAATTTCTGGTTTTCGATGGATTTACTCATTTGGAGAGCTCAAGAACATGATTTGATCATTTTTTTAAAATATCTATGTGACTGTGACAAAAATTTTGTTCCAACTGTATCTCAGGTTTTACTGCACAGAATTGCATATAAATATATACGTAGATACACCTTCACATAAATTAGTGCTTATCAATAATTGGTGTCAATAGCTCAACAGGTGGCGCTGCTATATAACGATTTTCGCAATTTAATGAAAGACAATATCTCCGGTTCTACAGAGTGTAATAGAAGAATAGTTGATGTGTGAGAAAGCTATTCTGAGATATTATGCTGATTCAATTTGGGTGCATATCGGCGAATAGGTAGCGCTGCTATACTGCAAATATCCCCAAGTACAGTCGGTAACAAAAGTGTCCGAACACTAGTTAAAATTCCTATGTAAAAAAAGTACACTTCATACGGTTCTGTTAAATAAATCCTTATCGAATCATGTTCTTAGATTGACTAAGAAGAGGATTCGACAAGAATTTATTTAACAAAACCGTATGAACTGTACTTTTTTTTACATAGGAATTTTTGCTAGTGTTCGGACATTTTTATTACCGACTGTACGGGAAGGATGTCCTGTACACGATAAAATTTCACTTCTGTTGTACATTTCTTGTAATACCTCTCTGATATGCAAATAGTCTGTAGTCATAATAGAAAAAATAATAATAAATAATTTGTACTGCGTGAATTTGTGTAGGCCGGTCACAACGTACTATTTTTGAAATAAAAAGTAAAATAGAATATAGCAATCCTTCTGTTTTCTCTTTTTGTCGAAAATTTTGCTTATGTAGCATAATTAACTACAAATTAAACACTACCCTTCCCTTGTCTTAGTAACAATATCAAGAAACGTACTTTTTAAAGCGCTGTAATAAATTACAAATTTGATTTGTTTCTCTCTCACAAGTGATAATTTTTTTTAAATTTTTAATTACTAAAAACGAATATTTCTACTTATTTTGAAATAACTAAGAAGTTTATCTAAGGTTTAACGAAAGATTTTTAACATAAAATAATGAACCTTTGGCAAAGCATTCATGATTTTCCTCAAAGGAAAGTGCATCAAAACTGGGGATGTGTTTAATTTACTTATTTTCAAGGAACAATTAATTATCTGCTAAGGATTAATTAATATTATTTATTAATTCTGTTATTCGTTACTTTTTGAAATTTCTTTCCAAAAGTAAATCCTTTTCCTTCAATGCAGGAACGTTCGCCGGATATAAAAATCAGCTGCTTAATAATATCACTTTGGCTTAGAACGAATGAGATTTTAATTAGCGGCGGGCACTGTATATATTTTTAACCAAACGTAGACGCATTTTAGAAAGCCTTACATTATTATTTAAACTTATTAACTCTTGCATTTCCCGTGATGCTAATTAGAAATTATAGCATTTAAGATTTGCTTCTTTAAAATCTAAAACTCCCACTGATTTAAAATGAACAATATTATAATCTATGTACATTTTTCTATCGAATATATATATATTAACACTTTCATTCCCCGTGATGCCAATTGGAATCATAACATTTCAGATCTTCTTTCTTACCATCTAACACTCCCGCTGATTCAAAATGAACAATATTAAAATCTATATACATTTTCCCACCGAAAAATATAAATTTTAGATGATTTCACTATCCTTGTTGATAAATAAAAGTATATTTTACTCTATTCTGATAATAATATCGGAAATCAGATTCCTGTTTTGGGCAATTTAAGTAAATTAACCATTTGAAATATTTTTTATTTTATTTTTTTAATGTTTATAATTTATATTTTAATTAATTTCAATATGTATTTCTTGCAAAATTTCGATATTTTTACTTATTGAACAGTTATGATTTTAAATGGCATCAGTGGTTATATTAAACACAAATAAACACCTCTCAGTTTCTCTGTTAGCTATATTAATTCGTACTCTGCTATTACACCTATTTAAAAAAATATTTATATATATTACCTTTGAAATAAATTTATGACTAAATATAAGATTTATTGTTTTATGGATGGAAAAAGTTGGGAATGAAAGGGATATATTAAAGATTTTCACTATACCTGTTGAAGAATATGAGTCGATGTTTTACTCTATTCTGATAATAATATCGGAATCAGTTTCCTTTTTAGGCAATTTAAGTGAATTAACTATTTAAAATATTTTTTTTTTTTAATGTTTACAATTTGTATTTTAAATAATTGTAACATGCATTTCTTTCAAAATTTTTATATTTTATTTATTAAAAAGTTAGGATTTTTAATGGCATCAGTGGTTATATTAAGTACAAATGACTACCTGTTAGTTGCTTTGTTAACTATATTAATTCGTACTCTGTTTTACTTCTATTATAAAAAAATATTTATATTTTTTTTAGTTTAGAAATATATTTATAACTAAAAATAAGATTTATTGTTCTATGGATGATAAAATTTAGGAATGAAAGGATTAAAACGTTTTACAAACAAAGTAATTTGTTACAACCTTTAGAATAATAAAATATTTTCTAAATAACTGATAAATAGATAGAAACCGAAAAGAAAAAATATTTTCGCTTACCATTGACGTAATCCTAATGTTTATCATTGTTTAAAGAGAATGCTGAATCAACTAAAAATATAAGAGTTGAAAGTACTTTTATATTCTTACCGAAGTTAGGAAAAAATTAAAATCTCGCGACTTTATTTGTACTTCATTCACTAAAAAGTATTCCATGCGTAAATAATAGCTACCGGAAACATTTGCTGATTTTTCAATGAAGTTATCGTAAGGCTTGTGTTTGCTCACGTATTTTTTTTGCTAGAAATTCTTCAAAGAAGTTTGCAATTTTTTTTTTCCTTTCCGAAATCGTCCGTTAAATCAGATGGTTGCTCTGTTCTTGTTTTTACGCTCACTTGGTTCTTAATAATCGAGTTCGTAAAAATATAAATGTCACTAAAAAAATGTGCAGGGGAAAGTTTTTAAAGGGTCTAATGTCATGCTCTCAAAAGCAATGTCATGAGAGAAAAAAAATAAACTGTCGTATTTCTAATTACTTGATTGAAATGAATTGTAATGAGTATTTTTTTAGTTACTATTCCATTAAAAATATAAAGAAACATTGGTGGGGAATCGCAGTCATGTGAAAGTTTAATAAAATGAAAAGGAAAGATAATTATAATCAAAGCTTTCAAAAATTATTCAAAGCAAATTCATTTTCCACATAAACTCTTTTGCTATTTTAGCAAAATTATCTTTTTATAAATTAACTAAGAAAGATAGTGTATTTATCTTATAATAATATTTTTTTCAGAGGACAGATGAAAAAATTAAATAAAAATAGTACTGCTAAGACTATGTAATGTAAGTTTATGTAAAAGATAAATATTTGATTGCATTATTACTATAAAATTTTGTGTATTAACTAAAAAGTAAAATATACTAGTACATTATTCGATTTTTTAATTTAGATTTTTCACACCCATCTTTTTCCATTTTTATTATTTCAGTTTTATGTATATATATAAATAATAGTACGTAATAAAATTTAACCTTAAAATTTAGCAATTAATAGATACAAAACAATACTAACACAACAAAAAAGAACTGATTGTAACATATAGGTAAGACTGACACAAAAATGTTGCGATAAAGATTAAGAACCAATAAGAGACAAAAACAATTTAAATTACTTACGCCGACATGAATAATAATAATAATAAAAGTGCCATTAAACTTAATGACGGAGAAAGTAAATAAAGGACCACAGAAATTATAAATATATATATATATATATATAAAAGAATTTCATCTATTTTTTGCATACATTACTCCATCGTTGCCCTGAAGAACTATTGTGTAATGGATGTTATCATTCTTGGATTTTGATTATCTCTTTTAACAAAATCTCTATTTCTTTATGTGGTATTTTCATTTTATCCAGTGAAAGGTTTGAAAAGGTTTTCACACATATATACAGTGGGGGTTAGAATTATAAGGACAACTGAAAACTGCACGGAAAAAGTTTATTTATGAAGTAAATAAAGTAAAATGTATACATAAAATATTTTTTATGCTAAAACTCATTGTAGAATGCAAAACATTTGTAAATGCAAAATATGAAAATTTTGGCGTAATTAATAAAAAATGATATTTTTAAAACTGGACAAAATTACAAAGACAATGAATGTTTTGGTCTGAAATATGCTAATAATTAATAATCTCTGCCATTCTTATCAATCATTTTTATCTGTCTTGAAGTCATGGAATTTGACAGTTCCTTCCGAACATTCTTGAAAATTTTATCCAGTCTTTTTTAATAAAGGCCATGTGTTCTTTTTTTTTTTTTTTTTTTTTTTTTAATACCATTTTTGTATACATTCTGTACCAGAATACCCCACAAATTTTGCATTGAATTTAGATCAGAGCTTTTGGCCTGCTGGTCAAGCAGCTTCAAGAAATTAACATCAACAGGCCCTGACTTACGGCAGGGCATACGGGGCAAATTATCTAAGAAACATGTAGTGAGGCATTGTCTTGCTGGAACAAATAATCTTCACTCGCAATTAATGATACTTCTGGTAAAAGATTATCTCCCAATATATCAACATAACATTCAGAATTCCTTCTACCCTGCAGAAAAGTTTTATTGGAGTAGTTCCGTCAGAGAGTCCTCTCCAAATTGATTAAATTTCTTTTTCGTTACGGAAATAATACTAGAAGTAGGGAAAATGATCTAGTACATCCAAATTAAACTTTTTCTCATTGGAAAAGATAACATCAACCCGTTTTTTCCCCATATTAACGCGTATTTAAACTAATAAAAAATGCTTCATTTATAATTCGTTTCCAGCTATAAAATTTGCATAATTCACTGGTCAACTGTAACCAAGATTTGTAGATTTTTTCTTTGTCATTATAATTTTGACCACTACTATATCTACATGCATAAACATTTTAGATCATCTATCATATAATAGGTGGTGAAACCAAATGTATATATATATATATATATATATACAAAAGAAAATAACTTGCAAACAACAGTGCATAAAAAATTGAAACATAGTGACATACTTAATGTGCAAAGAAAAGTAGCAAAAAAGAAGTGCAATCTAAAAAATAACAAATAAGTAAAAATCATACAAATGTTTATATCATTAAAGACATATAATAAACAAAACAGTCCAAAAATATTGAGGCTTTGATCAAGGGAGCCACACAGTGCTGGATTGAAGAGTAAATCGATTTAAGCTGCTGCCAGTATTATACTAAAGTGCAATGTAGCACCCTATATCGCGCTAAGAAAAAAAGAAGGCCTCCTTTGTCTCGTCTTCCTCATACTTTCTATACTTTTCTTCCTTTTTTGAGCCATTTTTTAAGTTTTCGTTAAATAAATTTGACGGTATTTTCTTTGTAAATGTTTTCTTTTGCGCTAACTCCTATTGTATGTTTTCTAAAAATGTTTTTTTACTTTCTCTTACCCACATATATGGTAGAGAAAGCATTTTTGGATCATGTTTTAGAAAATAAGTTTCTAACGTCCTTGCGGGGACACGATCCCACGACCTCCGTATCCGAAGTCAAGCTCGCTAGCACTGCACCATCCGTTCACACTACGCTGCGTGTTTTGTTGGCTTTTATAGAAATAACTAAAACTAATAGAGGGCATATCTCACCCCAATGGGAGTTGTTGCAGCAAATTTGTACGGTACCCAATGTTTTCGACCATGCTCTTTAATTTAAGCGTGGTTTGATTTCAATAGCAATTTTACTAATTCATACTTCCCTTGTTAGTGTACATCGCACATTTCAAAATTTTAATCAGATTTACAGATATGAGCAAAAAACGCTTCTGTAACCAATTAAAAATTATATTTAGGTATTTAGATATGTTAAAATAATTATATTATACAAAAATTCGAATTTTTATTTGTTTGTTGTATTGTTTTTTGATATAAACTCTCCATTCTCTTACGCAGACGATATCTTTCTTTATTTTTTGAGGTTCTTTTAAATTTTTTTATTTCTGTTTAAAAGTTAGATTGTTGTGTATATATTATGATTGTTTATGTTGCCCGTCGATTGAATTTATTTTATACATTTAAGAGCAATTTACAATTTCATTGTATGGGAATTTTCACGTCATTTTTTTAGTAATTTGGATATTAATTATTATTATTATTATTAAATATTAATTATTAATAATCGCTTTTTGGAATCGGTTATATATATATAAACTTTTATTATTAATATAGATAAAACCACAAGAACATCATTGTTAATTTCTAATTATAGATATAGTAATAAGACATAGATTGGTCAGTGAGGGCGAAAAAGTGATGTCTTTTCTACTCGGAGAAAGACGGCCATTTTACTCTCTTTTGGATGTCTTTCCCCGAGTGAATATACACGGGAATACACACAGATAATTTAGCAAATAAAATTTATGAGTAATTTATGTACTAAAGATGATTGAAAAAACTCCAGATACTCATTTTTCTTTCTCTCTTTTCTTCTTCTTCTTCTTTTTTTTTTATGTGTGTGGAATAACGACATTTAAAGAAATTTATAGTTTCCATCTACTATTTCTGTCTGTTTACGAGTTTTTGGGGTCGAAAAAAACGATTGGATTTAGCCTTATCGTTTGAGAAATTCGAGTTAACCCTTTAACTGCCAATCGCAATATAAAGTAGAAATTTGTGTTTACTCGGAAAGGGTTATAACGATATTAATAAAAGTTTGGGATAAGTGCTTTTTAGAGACCTAGAACATCCTTAGCTTCAATAAAATTAATGTTAACCCTTTAACTGCCAATCGCAACATCTAGTAGAAATTGAGTTTACTCAGAAATGGATATTGATTAAAGTTAAGTGTCTTTTTTTTTTTTTTTTTTTTTTTTTTTAACAGAACTAAAACGTTTGGACATATCCTCATCTTCAGGAAAATTTGCGTTAACCCTTTAACCCTTTCAGGTGCACTAAGTAAAAATGATTGAATTTCCTTTTAAATATATATATATCATAAAGTAAACATCCCCTACAAGTCATATTTGATGAAGAAAAAAATTCAGCATGTGTTGATTTTTTTGTGGGTGGTGGCTAGACGTTCTAGCCACTGCGCACATACGTCACGTACCTTAATTTTTGAATGGAAATAAATATTTATATATTTAAGGAATAAAAATTTAAACTATGCCTTGAAAATGTAATTATAATAATACAATGTAACAATAATTAATTATTACTTAAATTATAATGCTTCTTTATCCTTTTTTAATGATTTATTATATATATATATATACACAGATATATGGGCTGTTTAAAATTTGTTTAGAAACCTTTATGCATTAGTAATAAGAAAAAATTATTCACTATTTAAGGAATAAAAGTTATAGTAATTCAATTATATCTATAGCTGGGCAAGCGTTTTATTCCCATAAGATTTATAGCAATAAATCTTAAAACTTCTATATCTATTGGAGTAAAAGATTTTCCTAACTGGGTAGCATACAAGTTTGTTTGAAAAACTAAATCTTCCCAAAATGTCATTGCCATAAACATAAAAAATACTTCAAGTGGTGTTGGATTATCAATATCAAGGACCTCAGGTGCAGGACCACTTTCTTCCATAAATTCTGGAACAGATTGGCGAACTTGAAAATTTTTGCTTCAATTTACTCGCCCTCTTGAGCTAGAAGGACCTTCTATTTCACTGGATTGTTCATCTTCCGAACTTGAAACAATTTCTTCTTCAGGTAAATCTGGAACATATTCCTCATTATCACTTGTTCCTGATCCAGATACTGCAGAATCATCATCTGAGTGTAGCTCTTCAAACAGAGCAATAGCTTCATCCAAAGATAAGCTTTTTCTATGCATTATTGTGATAAAAATTAAGATATATAAATTGAATTTAAGATTATTTAGAGAAATTAACTAAATTTAAAAGCTATGGAAATAATTTTTTTTTTTTTTTTTTTTTTTTAATCACGATATAAGAGCAATAGAAAAAAGCAGCCTCTCTCTATACTGTAAACAGAAATACTGAATAGCTTTTTTGTAAGAACCCTCCCACGCTTATTTACATCTGTATTTACATTGTGCTATCCCTTACTGTTTATATTTATCGCAGTTCACTAACCCCAAAAGACCCTCTTTGTTTATCTCAAAGGAAAAGAAATTGAGATTCTTTCCCCCAGCACAGCCTGTCTTATGGTATCTCCCCTGACATATGTGCGCGGTGGCTAGAGGGTCTATCCACCTAAAAGATGCTCCTAAAAATCAAACTAAAATTAATGATCTAAGATAATATGTCAATCTGTTGTATTTAAAAGGTGCATTACAGTATATTTACACTACCAAATACTTTTGAATAAAAAATTATTTTTCATAAAAATATATAATAGGAACTTCAAAAATTTTTCCCGCAACTTGTCCATTTAAAAAAGTCACAGGAACATCCTGCTTAAAGTTACTGTAGAGCTGCCATCTCTATTTCAATTTTAGAAGTACATATTAACTTTTCATAAAAGTGGATAGAAAAAGTAGCCACTGCACACCTAGAGAAAAATTTCTAAAGTAGGTGGATAGACCCTCTAGCCACCGCCCCTGAAAGGGTTAACTGACAATCGAAACATATAATAGAAATTGGTTTTACTCGAAAATGGATTTAACGATTTTTCTAAAAGTTTGGGGTTAAGTGTTCTTTAGAGAGCTAAAACGATTGGACATATCCTCATCTTCAGGAAAATTCGCTTTAACCCTTTAACGGCCAGTCGCAACATATAATAGAAATTAGGTTTACCCGGAAATGGATATAACGATTTTTATAAAAGTTTGGGGTTAAGTGTTCTTTAGAGAGCTAAAACGAATGGACATATCGTCATCTTCAGGAAAAATCGCATTAACCCTTTAACGGTCAGTCGCAATTTATAGCATAAAATGGGTTTACTCGGAAGTGAATGTGACGATTTTGATTAAATTTTGGGGTTAAGTGTTTTTTTTTTTTTTTTTTTTTTTTTTCTTTAAGAGAGAGAGAGAGCTAAAACAATTTCACATATTCTCATCTTCAGGAAATTTTGCTTTAACCATTTAACTGTCAATCACAACATATAATAAAAATTAGGTTTACTCGGAAATAAATGTAATGATTTTGATTAAATTTTAGGGTTAAGTGTTTTTTTTTAGAGAGCTAAAACGATTGGACATATCTTCATCTTCAAGAAAATTTGCGTTAACCCTTTAACGGCCAGTCACAACATATAGCAAAAATTGGGTTTACTCGGAAATGGAGCGCGGACAGGTGGGCAAGCAGACAGGCAGAAAAACTAATTAATGTCACAATATCTTTGTCATAATAAACCTTGTTCGAAACTGTAAGAAACGCTTAACACAACTAAAAATGCAATTCTAGCAATTTCGAATTATAACCCCTAATATGAACGTAATTCGACCAAACTTGTATTCAGTTGGACCTTGACCTAAACTGGTGTTGATTAGATTTGGGAATCAATCGCTCAACAGGTGGTGCTGCCATCCTATTTTTTTCTAAATACTTAACATGACAGTATAGGGCAAAATTACATATAAATGTACATAATGTGAGTTATTTTTAACGCATGAATGTAAAATTTATATGAATTATTGATAATAGTAGTAATAAACTCGAAAAAAAAAGTGCGCATGTAGGAGCATTGCTTTCCTCCTGGGAGGGAAGTGCCCTTCCCCCGGGGCCTGTGTAAATTTTAAATGTGGATATTTTAAAAAGAACTCGTCAATATTTCTAAAACGAATAGTTGAACCATAGATCTGTATTAATTTAAAACGAAACTACCGATTTCTTCTATTTTTAATGTTAGATATAGATAGATAGATAGATATACAATCGAACCTCGTTAACGTGAATTACTTTTAACATGAACTGTAACCACAATCCCCTTAAAAATGAAGATTACTTTAGTTATATGATGATCAGTTACTGATAGCATGAACTACTGATAACATGAACAGATTTTTGATCTCCCTTGAGATTCACGTTAACGAGGTTCGACTGTATGTCTTTTCATGTCTGCACAAAAATGATTTTTTCCAGCATTTATTATTATACTAATTTAAGAAAAAAAATCGTCTGCATTCATCCTGAAAAATATCTTTAATAAATTATAACTTAATAAGTAATTTGTATTGCATAAATTTGTATAAGATTATATATAGAAGAAAGTCTTGTGGTAATACTAGTTGTAATATATTAAAACAAGCGGGTTTTACCTCTGCCGCTGCTAACTACATTTAAAAGAATTTTGAAAATTCGATAGTACTTACTTATATAAAAAAAAAAAAAAAAAAAAAAAAAAAAGTATTCCATTAAAAATCAAAACAGTATTTAAACCATAATAATAACAAAGCAACTGATTATAAAGAATCATATTTTTCATAAATTAGTTAAATTTAACTTACTTATGAAAACTTATTCCACTTCCTTTCATAAATGTATTTGTACAATTGAAAGACGCCCAGTATTTCTGCATTTTCAATATATATCAACATTCTATTCCATTATCGTTTCCGAGTTTTATACTCTCTCATGGCTGATGCCAAAAAACTTTTTCGGCATCAAAAATCTTTGCACGTTAACATGGGGATGATAGATCTATATATATATTACTATATCTATGTTTCTAATCCAATTCTCCAATTTCAAGTATAAGAAAAAATAAAAATCTTGATGGAAGCAGACGATTTACTCAAATAATATGAGCAGAATTGTATTGAAAATTAATAATGATGTTCACGAGAATTTATGTTTAAAAAATGAAGTTTTACATTTAGAAAGTGAAACAAACGAAACCTGCAAATTAAATATATTTAATAAGGTGATGTTAAAGAGTTTTTACGCATACATTAGAGATGCGATGCGGGTTATACAAAAAGCAAATGTGCATTTTTAAAAATTCAACACCATGATATTGTCTCTTAATCATGATGACGTCATATTCCCCAGGTTGTAGAAAACATAAAATAGCTCAAAAGTAAAAATGGAAAACCAGAAATTAGGCTTCGTGTAAGATGATATCTTCAAGGTACACCTGTGTACAAATTTTGGTGGATGTAGGTCACACCTTTTGATGTGAAAACGTGATGACAAACATACAGACCGACTCATTTATTATTAAGTAGCAGGTTTGGCTGCTTCGCTAGTCACTATATTTAAAATAAATAAAAAATATAGATTATATTTTAAATCACTTTATAAATACAAACTAAACAAAGAAAAATTCATTGACATGTCTTAAAATTTCACTTTCTTTCCCTGCCTACGCTATATCGGTTCTGGGTCCCCACACTGCGCGCATTTGCGCCCTAATAGGATATTTTAATTTAGGTGCTAACTGGATGATAAGTGGTGCTGCTTTTATTCAAGAACTACGTTTTTCGGACGGACATATCTCGTACAGATTACCATCTTCACTCGATCGTAACAGATGGCAGCACCAGACAGTCTCCCTAGCTGCAAAATTTTTAATAAAATAAATCAAAAATTCGAAAATCGGTCTTCGAGGTTCATCAGTAGAAGTCAAAACGGATCTCTATGAAAAATTCTGTAGCTCTGCGATCAGTCTTTTGTCTATAAAGCGATCAACACGCCAATGCGTTTAACTTGGTTTTTGGTCACTTTCTCATCATCCATATTCGGTTTAGGATACTGTGAAGACACTGAAAGACATATATTTAATCAGTTAACACCTTTTATAATAATTATCTGCAAAAATTAACGCATCGGCCGTTGGAGGATCGAAACTACGACCTTCGTGTTATTAGAAGGACGCTCTAACCAACTGAGATAATGCTCTATGGAAAGACCTTTTACATTTACATTTCTATCAAAGAGTCCACCATTTCAGAATTCGAGATGCATCAGAAGAGGTCAAAACGTACTTCTATGCGAAATTCTGTGGCTCTGCGATCAGTCGTTTGCCTACAAAACGATGGACATACACGCACACGCACACACATATACATATTATTTAATTAAATGTAGAGATAGCGATACAAAATCTAAGAATTTTGATTACCATACATTTTACATACAGAAAGGAAATATTTAACAAAAATACATTTAAATTTGTGTCTAATTCCTTAACAACTTTGTTTAAGCATATCTCGAGGAATGTTTATGATACAATGCTACATTTTTGTACATCGCTTTTTGAAGGTATGGAGCACATTTTACTTATTCGAAATTTTTTGTATGAGGTAGGTATAAAAATTTTTAATTCTTTAATTTTTGAGATTGAATTCACTGCAATTTGAATCAAATTCATTAAATTCTATATCTTCTTATAAGCAATTTTGTATATATAAGATCATTATTTAAGAAATTATAGTGAATTCGAGACTTTTCGAGCAACATGTACGTGGTGGATATAATAAATTTGCGCTGTAAACGACAATCTGCAACGAAAACGGCCGATGGAAGGCCCTCAAATTTGTCGTGAAATTTGGTATGTGGACGATAAATACAACTCATAAAATGTGCCCAAAAAATTATATATATATATATATATATATTAATTGAAAATCTGTCCGCAAGTTTGTGCTTAGCATGGTAAAAGGGAAAATTTAATAAATGAAATGGCCTATCTGATTTAAAAATCAATAAATAAATGTCGAATTTTTATATATTTCGCATGAGTCATTTCCAATGTTATATTTTCCATTATACCACGCAAAGTACAACTAGTAGACATTTTTGCGAGTTTTTTTTTTCCCTTGAAACTTCTTGAGCCCATCTCATGAATCATCCTCATGCCAAATTTAATTGTAATTTGCTCTCCCGGTCAAGCATCAGAATATTAGTTCAGCGGAACTTTAACTATAACCACCCTGTATATTTCTTGATGCAGGGTGATATTAAGAAATTTTTAAAATAAAAGTGACCCAACATTTTTGTAAGATGTTTGAAACAAATAATAGACCTAATTTTATACTCCCGCCAGTAACTGAGAAGTTCTGCTTCTAAAGCTGATTGATGGTCCTGATTGAAAGTCCTGAGTTCGAACTTAGGTTGCGAATTTGTCGATCTAGCCGTTTCGAGTTTGCTCTGAAACTTATGTGAATATGGGATAGGAGGTGGTAGAATGGTATGAGTGAGGTTTAAAGTTATTTGTCTGGATGAGGGAACCAGGCCCGAGTGGGATGACCTCCATGGGGTCTGCCTAAAGCTTTCTAGCCCGCATTCTTGCAAGATTTCGAGAAAAACATTTAAATTTCAAATGGCTGAACCGGCAAGCGCACTCTGCATTCGAACTCGGCACATCTCATCTTTTAAGGAATAAATTTTGTTGTTTCAATCAATAATGAAGAAAACATTTCTGAATAATTTATATTCAACATCACAACATCATTTCACAACATCATCAGGAGGTACCTGATGATGTCGGGCTTTCCTGGAATAAAGTTTCGCACTTTTAATATTTCAGTATAAAGTTTTTAAAATGCCTACGTATGTCAAAGTGTCCTTCATCTTAATTTTTAACTTTTTAAAATGTGTTTTTAGAATTTTTCTGTTGATAAATAAAATTGTTCACATTAATAGTAATTGCTATTGAAATCAGTTTGTAAACTCAGTTTTGTGTTTTGAGTTGAATTATTCTGTGAAAATGTGTGGCATTGACACAAAACTAATACTACCAAATAAAACCTCCCACGTTTTGATCGGCTATAATATACTGTTAGTGCGTATGTGTGCACGCATACCCACGCAGCGGGACAACACTTACCTGATGTTTTTTTTTCAAACCTTAGTCATTACAAACCAGACCTGAAATGATAAACTCGTCACTTGCCACATGTGGTGACTAAATAAAATATAGTGGTGATTTAAAAGAATTAAACAACTCGTCACTCACCACATGTGGTGACTAAATAAAATACAGTGGTGATTTAAAAGAATTAAACAACTCGTCACTCACCACATGTGGTGACTAAATAAAATGCAGTGGTGATTTAAAACAATTAAACAACTTGTCATTTCCTTTCCTTTCTCGTCACCTTCATATGCATGAAACAGGGTTCCCATGATCCTTAAATTTGCATACGAGTAAATTTATATAGGAATTTTTGTTATAAAATAAGCTTATACATTTAAGTAGAAACATATTTTTAGAGAAAAGTGGTGGCAGAGTCATTAAAAAAAAAAGACCGTGGGAGCCTTGTGAAATTCAATAATAGAGACATTGAAAATTTCATTTTTAAGGAATTAAAACATAAATTAGGGGAAATATTGATAACGGATTTCAAAGTTCGTCCACAAAAATGTAGTATATTTTGAAAATTAGATAAACACAAGCATAGCAAAATTTTGTTGATTTGCGATGAATTAATCATTTATTTAGGAAATCAGCTTAGAAAATGCAAGAATTCTATTTAATAGCAGAAAATCGATATTCTGCAAAATATTTACGAAAAGTTGCTAGTAAGCTAAAAGTGTCAATTGGTCACTGGCAAAAAACTTAAAATTTAAATTTTCAAGACTGTACCCACCGTTATATTTTTGAACAAACAAGTTTCTCACTGCAATTCTTTCTTGTTCTAACAACGTTTCAAGTGTGGGGAATTGTTTTGGGTTATCATGTACATAAAAAATATATATATATATATATATATATCGCACAAGTTTCCCTGACAGAATTCGGGCTAGGACCCCTTAGAAAGGTCCTCACGGAGAGCACTGCCTCTCAGTCCTAGGACCCTAATGCAGTGAATCGGCCTTATTCCCCACAACTCAACAACTGACAGAATTACAAAGTCTTTTTTTATTTCGACATACGAAATAGTTTCAGGTATGCATTTTTTTTTTTTTCAGGTTCTATTGAATCGAATATGTTCCTCTTATAAATGTGATACAGTATTATTAAAAGATTATATTTCTCTGATAATCTCTTCATGACATTCATATCTCGAAAAACCAATTTTAAACATATATTTAGCATTATTTATTATAAGATGCTTTAAATTTGTGGGATAATGAATATTACTATTTAGTTCTTCCGAAAATCCAGATTTTCTAAAAAGCGTAAATTAAAAGCACTTATATATGCGTTAAAATATAAATTAAGTAATTATGTGAAGAAATAATTCAAATAAACGAAGTCATTCGCAAGCAAAATGTGCATTCATTTATAGGAAAAGGAAGTAAAGAAAAAGTTATTATAAGAGGTTCGATTTTAAGCAGAAAGATGGCAGCACAATGCATTATTCTAACCGAAATATTAATTGAAAGTAGTTAAGTTTTGAATGATCGAATGTGCTATAATTGATCATATGTAACAGGAAATTTAGAAAAAAAATCAAAGTTTATACTCTCCGCGTGCCAAATATGTACTAATATTCATATAAATGAACAGAATATTGGATTATTGTTAGATAATGTATAAATAAAAAGTTAAAACCTATTATTTAATTTTAGAATTGTGAGAAAGTTCACACACTTCTCCCATAGTTTATATTAGTTTTTATTGATAACACATATACATCGGATTTGTATGCTTGACTCGGAGTCCGATTGTAAATCTTTGTCAGGTAAAGACAGATAGCACATAACAGAATTACAATACGAAGAATCAGTGGCGGATTTAAGGGGTGGGCTAGGGGGCTGAAGCCCCCCAAAAGTACTGACATTCACAATTGGCTATTATAATTGTAAACTTTTCTTTGATCTGGAATAACATCTTGAAAAATCTTAGCCCCCCCCCCCCCAAAAAAAAAAAAAAAAAAAAAAAAAAGGGGTAAGTTCTGGATCCGCCACTGCGAAGAATTGGAAAAGCACCCAGGGCCACCGTGGGAATCGAACCCGCTCTCCTGCACTCGAAGACGAAACAGCAGCGTGGTGTAATAACAACTCGGCCACGAAGGGCCCTGTATATTAGTTCGCCTACAGTTTATGTTACTGTTTACGTAAATTTCAAATAATAAACAATTTAATATAAAGCTACATTCATTTCGAAATCGCTGATTTACCTTGATCATACATACAACGAAATTTTGGAATATCATAAAACATTATAGGGGAGAGTCGGGAGGGATGTGACATCTAAAATTATTCTTAAAATAAATATTGTTTTTAATTTTTGACACTTCCACCAGGTGAAATAACTACAGCCCCATATTTGTTGCTATGTATCATTTTAGTTGGAGAACTCTGTAAGTTTATGTAACAACAACAAAAAAAAAAAAAACTATTTTATAACACCAAATGTAAACAACTGCTTAATTTAAAGGCAAATTTTCAACGTCACTCACTGATGTTAGCATAATTACTTTTTATATTTTATATACCTAATAATGTAACTTTTATGAATTAGTAGCTAAATTAAGCCTAAAAGTAGCATGTGTCTAATAATAAATTATTTTTTGAAAAATAATGAAAAGGGAGGGATGGGACATGCAATAAACGGAAGAAGAATGAAGATTCTGATACTCCTTAAACAGAAAATATCAAGAGGCAAATGAATGAATAGATGGAAGAAAAAAATGCACGAAACAAATTCAAAATCATGAAAAATAATTGGTGTGGCACTCACACGACTTTTGTTTACACTTTTAACTTATAAAAATACTTTGTTTACCGTATATGTGTGAGGAATTAATTTTCATTCCTGAGCAGTTTCCTGCACGTGGTAAAATATACAAAAGAAATTACATTCACCAATTACATCTAGGATTTTTTGATAATATATGTTCTTAAGATATACTGATAACACACACAGACAAGCCACTAAAAACCTTATTAATATTCAGGGAACGACAAAACATGTAAATATAACAAAAACTTAATTTTGAATATTTGAACTAAAAAACAGTACTTTCTCTGCTAGAAGTAAAATAAATAAATAAATAAATAAATAATAAATAAATAAATAAAAAGATGAACTGATTGAGCATTTGAAATTTTTTTTTTAAGTGGTACATTATACTCTAATATTGGATAAAATAGATGCTATTAGTAATTAATTAACCTTACATACATCGTGTCCTACTGTTTTTGTCATTTTTCATATTATGTCTGTATATTACGTATTTATTTTAACTTTATAAACATGTCCCATCCCTCCCTCATATAAGGGTGGGATGGGACATTTTTATGACTATGTTAATTGGCTTATAAAATTAATATTTCAATAATTGCCATCAAATTTATCTTTTTAAAAGATCTTAAAATGTTTCAATTTGTTTCTCTGAAACTTACAGTGTTGTACCAGTGAAAGTAAATTTGTAAAAAATATTTTTGTCAAAACTGTCCCATCCCTCCCGACTCTCCCCTATATATATACATATATATTTTTTTCAAAATATTTTAGAATGTCATTTTCTAATGTAATTATATATTTATTAATACACGTAATATAGCTACTACTTTAGAAAAAGATCGAAGATATACATTTTAGGGAGTAGAGGTACAGGCAAAAAGGCAGTTGAATGAACTGCCATATTAATCTAATAAATCTTCCTTTAACTGAATCTATTGTGTTGTCCGGAAAGTTCCGGCCGATTTTGAAGGAAAATTGAAACGCAATACATTTATTTTTTAGTATACATTTATTAAATTATATATGTACCATTCGGTTCTACAACCTTTCTCCATCGTTCAGGTAACTTAAATTCCGTCCTTACGGAATCTCTCAAGTTTTTCAGCGAAAAACTTTTCCATTAAGAATTTTCCATTAAGGGAATTTTGTAATAATCGAAATAAATGAAAATTTGAGGGTGCGAGGTCTTATGAATATGGTGGATGCGGTAAAACATTCCAACCGAGCTTCAGAATCTTTGTCGAGTTGTCAAAAACATATGAAGCCGCGCATTGCCCTTATGGATCTGATCATCATTAGGGGTGGAGGGCCTACCAGGCGTTCTTGATCTTGAAGGTTGAAATCACCAGCTTTAAACCTAATAAACCACTTCCGCACAGTTCTTTCAGCTACAGCACCTTCGCCGTAAACAGTGCATATTTTGTTTGCCGCTTGTCCTTTTGCCATTTCAGTAAAAGAAAAACATTAAATGCCTAGAATGCACTTTGTTTACTTCAATATTTAAAGGCGTATAAAACTGACAACAATTAACGTATCGAAACAAAATTTTTTACCAACTTGTAGAATATGTACGCATGCCATTTGTTTTCAATCATTCTGATATATTCAGACCTGTTTTTACGCCACCTAATGAAAATCGACACGAACTTTCCGGACGAAAAAATATTAAACTTCTTTTTTGCAGCAGTATGTGAGGTGAACCCATTAGTCCACAGTAGTGCCCGTGTACCGGCCTTTTAGTTTTTAACTGTAAGATTATTTTCTCTTTACCAAATTTTCACATAACATCCTCACTAAATTCTTCAGTTATTTAAGCAGTAATCTCATCAAAAAAATTTCCTTTCTGATTAATAAAATGTTATTATCTAAGTTGCTACCCGATCCGATATATACGCATTTCAATGCAAAGGGTACTGTAAGCACTACAGTAATACATTGATAGATATTAAAGAACAATTCATTACATAATTATTAATCTGTAACTTAATAGCTGTAACTATTATAAACAAGAACGAAAAATCATGCGTTACTCATTGATTATTAACACATTCCAATTGTACGTACTTGTTGCATCGTTATAACTTTCAATGTTGTTTGCCTACGTTGTCACGCAACGGACAGACAGAAGGACTGAAAGGTATAAAAATAGACCAATTGTATTCATAAGCACTTTTAAACGTTGTTGGAAAGTGTTAAAAATGGTAAACGCAAAAGAAAATTCAGCCTTGAGATATAATTTCAGCCCTTTATGTATCTGAATATTTTAGTGCAGCCCTGCAAATCTGAAGGTTAACCATATCATATTCTACACAAAACATTATTTTCGCATATTAACAATAAATGTCACTTTATTTATCATTTTCACAGTAGAAAGTTATTTAAATATTATTTTTAAAAATGCCTGTCCTAAAACACAATACATTGGAACTTTTTTGGGTGTTCCTGTACACAAACCAGTTGTACAGGACACGTTAATAACATATTAAACTTGAATAACATATTTTAATTTCATTAAGATTTGTATAAAGTAAATATATTAAAATATGGTTTACAGAAATACCTCTCATAGAACACAATGCTTTGGAATATTTTCTAGTGTCCCTGTAGATAAGCTTGTGATGGTATTTACTCCATTTTCAATGGGAAACATCCGATAGTGAACTGTAATAGCATATTTCAATTCTATTAAGATTTTTGTCAAGTAAAGGTATTAAGATATAGCTTATAGAAATACCTCTCATAGAACAGAATGCTTTGGAATACTTTTGGATGTCCCTGTACACACACTAGTAGAGGTAGTCACTCCATTTTCAATAGGAAACATCTGATAGTGAACTTGAATAACAAGAATTTCTAAGAAATTCTTCAAGAAATTCCATGAATATTTACGGGAGTTAAAGCGCGGATAGAGAGACAGACAGACGGACGGACAAACCGAAGTCATTAGCATTTTTCAAACTTGTTGGAAAGTGATAAAAATATTTATGCATAGAGATTCATCTGTTTTTTTTTTTTTTTTTTTTTTTAAGTTATGGCAGTATAATCTAGAATAGAAACGCACAAACTTGTTAAAATTTAAACATTTATGCATTAGTAACGCTTTATTTTAGAACCATCTAAAATTTTAAAATCATAATTCATTTAAAATTATTATGTGTAATTAAGTAAAAGAGAGAATACATTAACACGTTCACGCCGGGGCATTTTGTTTACATAGTCTTCTCAAAAGTATCCGAGCACTAGCCAATAATTCCGATATCAAAAAAGTACACTTAAAACTGTTTTGTTCAATAAATCCTTGTCGAATCATATTCTTAGACTAAGAACATGACTCGACAAGGATTTTTTTAACAAAGCAGTATTAAGTGTACTTTTTTGGACAGGGATTATTGCTACTGCTTGGATACTTTTGCTGCCGACTGTAGCTGTGACCCACCGGGGGATCCGGACATGATATCGCGGGACAAAATCTCGCCGAACAAAATATCGCGTTGATTAAATTAAAATAATGGGATCTACCTCACGTGAGATCTCTTGTGTGGTCCATAGGACCTAATAAATATATAAGTATATCATAGAGTGGAATTTCATTATTTTATCTATATTTAATTTCGAGTTATTTTATCATTTGCTTTTCATCATTCAAAATGCATTTAAAAAATATTGTACATCACTGCTGACAACGCTTAACCCTGTTCACTAACCTGAATTAAAATTTATAAAAATAATAAGTACTATTGAATTCATTATGACCAATCTTGATAAAAGTTAATAAACATAGTTTTTAAACTCTTTTAAGCAAAATTTATAACAATTTTTGTGGTAAATATGAATGTGTTGCCATGAAATTTTATATTACATTATTAATAATTACCAATACATTCATGCAAAATAATGTAAAAGTGTTATTTTATTTATATAAACACCAATCACATTATTTTTGTTTTCCATTTATTTATATTGGCGATATTTTGTCCTCAACCCCCCACCTGTGGGTCACGCCGACGTAAACGTGTAAAATAATTATAAAATATATATTTTAATATGATTTCACAGTAAGGAAAATTACTACTTAAATTATTTCATAAATATGATTGCTTGCAATGTGGCTAAAACACTTGTATCTCCAAAGTAAATTCGTGACATGTGGAATAACCCTTGTATGCTGGTAATTCATAGAAAATACCTAAATGTTAGCTCATTTTTTTAATGATTATTTTCTTAATTTTTATTTTATTCAACTAAACTTTACATAAGCTGCTCTTACACATCAGCTTTCAACCTATATAATAAAAAAAGTGCTAAATTTCGAGCATGCACAACCAAAAATTCGTTGCTCATATCGAACAAAAATAAAATGTGTATTTTATATTTTAGAATAATTGTGTCTGTATCATTTTGTCAATTTTTCTGAAAGTTCTATAAAATTTGGCTAAAATCCTTTCTCCTTATAATCAAAATCTTGCATATAAACTAATAATTTTAGAAAAGAATTATACATCTCTCTCTCTTTGTCTAAAGATTCATTCTATTCCTACTAAATGAATACAAATATTATAAATAGTAAGGGAAATCATGTGTTCAAGTTACAAGTCAATTATTGCTTTTTATGATACAGGGTAATCCAAAATGTTTTCTTTCTTCTTCAACTTATTGTTGAAATAACGATAAATAAACTGATTTCTGTATTCCTAACTGCTTTCCCAATAAAGAATACTTGAACGTGTGAGTCCAAGAAAGTTCTTTCCATGTCTGAAGTTCATGGCCATTTCATTTCGTCCAGTATTTCCTTAAAAATAGAAAAAATGTCAAAATCCAAGTAAAATATAAAATGGTCACCCACTGTGTTGGCACTGAAATCAACTACGTAATCGTGAATTTGCCTTTTCTAGTTTTTCCTGCCTGTCATGCAAATTTCCAGCTGCATAGAGTATTGTAGCGCCAAACCTTACCGTATCGGTGACAGTAGAAACAATTTTTTTTTACTTTCACGGAACAATCCTTTTTGTCATGTTGTCATTAATTCTCCTACAATTCTGGTGGCATTCCGCTTGATGCATCAAACTATATGCGTGACTCTGGCTATTGTCAGTTGTATACAGGTGTCTCATAAGTCTGTAGATATTTAAAAAAATAATAAAAATTGAAGGAATTATTAAAATAGGATGGGGTTTGCGAAAAATTTATTCTTGTGCAATGAGATATTTTTAGGTAAAGGTATATATATATATAAAAAGTTAAAATATTCGTCGAAAGAGGACGCTGTGTGGGAGCAAATCACGAATTTCCGTGAAAAATTATATTTATTTAGATGGAGGCAATTGTTTACAGGAATATTACTCTTATTCTATGTATCCGAAATCACCACAAATTATAGTTTGCAAGCGAATTACAACACTGATAACTCCAGCATGTAGCATAGCTAATTGGATGTAGATTTCATAGCAATTGGCATCATTTAACTGCACCGATAAAGGTGGGTTAAATTAACCCATTAACCCCTGAATTATTTCTGCTCAAAATATTTTCTTGATTAGCTCAATCTATGTAATTTCTGAAACATCAGTTGAGGCCTCCATGTGGAGACTCAAAATGCTTTCGTCTGTTTGTCTGCCTGTGTGTATGTATGTCTTGCGATAGCGTCCGCAAAAATCACCCTATTGATTTGCAAATTGGCACACATGCTCATGAGCCCTGCAGAGTTAGCTGTATAGTTTTGGATGTGTACTCTATTTGTAGTTCGTGTTCACACCAAATTTTTTCTAATCATTACGGCCTATGGGAATTTCGTTTAAATACATTTTAACATGGTTACATTGCATTCGATAAAATGAAATCAACATGTCTTATCCAGATATTTAAACGCATATTTTCTGTAGAAAAATATGTGCTTAGACTTGATAATTAATGTGCAGGACCTTACAATAGGATTTCGAAAATGTTACGTAATCATTCAAATTATGTCAAATTTCGAACAATTTTTCATAATCTACATAGGATAAGTTGTATAGTTTTTACTGGAGTATATCATGTTTATGGCTCATTTACAGAAACACGCAAAAGAATTTCGTGACATTAGAGCCTATGGACAGATTTCTGTTAAAGCGCCAGAATTTTACGTACGAGTAAATAGGAGGAAAAATCAGAAATGACCTGCATTTTTGATATCTATAGGACTCTGATTTGCATTTTTTTTTATTACTTCTTGGAACCCTAGATATAGAGAGACTGGACATTGAACAAACATGGCGGACATTCACTCAAGAGTAGGGTTATCCCTTCTAAGGTGATTCGAGAGCAGACGACGTATTTATCGAAGGTTGCTACGTTTTGGCGAGGAATCGCTTCATTGAAGTTAAATTTTAAACAAGCAAAAATCTTATCGCGCTTTGAATAGAATTCAAAATTTCAATTGTAGTATACATTTTTTTGTTTTGTCTTAACAGGTTCGTGAAAGTTATAAATAGTTTTTGGAAATTACTTTCTTAGATTGGTGGAAATTGGCGTATACGAGGTCTATCCAATAAATACGCGAACTAGGGCCATATAAAGTTTATTTTGCAAAATTTAGTCTACATCGATTTTGTCCCCTTCAAAGTACTCTCCATTCGTTGCTATGCACTTATTCCATCTTCTTTTCCACTGTTCAAAGAACCCTTGGAAGTCCTCGGCAGTCAGGCCTTTTAGTTTTCTCATCGTTTCTTGCTTTATTGTGTCCACATTTTCCCAGTGATGTCCCCTCATCACATTTTTGCATTTTGGGAAAAAAAAGTCGCATGGGGCGAGATCTGGTGAATAAGGAGGATGGTCAAGGATGGTGATTGAATTTTTTTGCCAGAAACTGGCGAACAATCAATGCTGAATGTGCAGGTGCATTGTCATGGTGAAGGATCCATCTATCGCCTTGAGTCAAATTACGTCGCACTCGACGCACGCGATATCTCAAACGCTTGAGAACTGTAAGAAAAATAATTTATTATTTTCGTCAATTTCCATTTTCGACACACAGTAAAAACAAGGAAAACAGAAGCTAACACAACTGGCACAATACGCACAGCTCGACGATCCGCCATGCACTGATGGTTCATTGGGTCTCAGGCAACTAGCGCCGCTAGTGAGCGAGGCTATAGTCCGCGTCATGGCCGACAGATGGCACCAGTTCACGTATTTATTGGACATTCCTCGTATATGCATCGAAATACAACAATATAACGATTTAGATTTAATAAAATAAAAATTAATGAAAATTAATGCAAATTGTCAGCATTTAAGCATTCTTTTTCATTAACTTACGAATTGTTCTAAAATTAAAACCCAAACATGTTTAGAATACATAATTAAATATGGAATTTGAAAACATTAATAACGAAAAATAGAGGGGATAGGACATCAAAAGTCAGTCAGCAGAGAGCATTAAAGATTAATAATAATAATAATAATAAAAAACTCTGAATCATATACATAAATATATATATATATATATTTCATAGTTTTTCAGAAATTTTATTATACTTATAGACAGTAATTTAGAAAAAAAGATTTTTAACTTTCACTATCTTCTTAACAAGAAAATTTTAGTTAATAATCTAATTTTGGTTGACTTGTGAAATTTCTGTATTTTTCTTCTTTTTTTTGTTCCTACTTTTATTTTAACGTATCTGAACCTCAATATTTTAAGCAACACCATTCATTCTAATACTATGTATTAAACTGGATGTCAAAATTTACACCTTTGTAAGAATATAATAATAATATATTTAAACTGAAAATCGTATTTAGGAAAGCATAAAATTTTGTTTTTTAAATTTTTATTTTCTTAGAAATGTTTATTGCAATAACTGTGAATATTTTAATAATAAGAGATTAAAAAAAAAGTAACATTTTAGCAATTTCCTTTTCAGATATATAAATTAAGGATAGTCAGAAACATTTAATTTCATTTTTTTTTTTGATAATCGTTTTGCATGAAGACAAATAAAAAATAATTTTAGTTTCTCAAAATACTGTAAAACTAAAAAAAGTTCAAAATATTCTGAAATTATTCCTGTTCACTGCTTTAATGATGCTGTAAGTGTTAGAGCCAAGGCCAGTTGACTAGGCTTGGCCTGTGTGGCGTATCTTCCATGAAGGTTTTAGCCCATATTTAAGCAAGTTTCGAAGAGAAAAAAAAAAAAAAAAAAAAAAAAAAAAAAGGAAAATCTCGAGCAGCTAGGTCAAAGTGCGGCCTGGGATCGTACCCGGCGCTTCCTGTCTACAAGTTTCTCCAGCAATACCTCTCTGCCAGCTTTAATGATAAAAGAAAAGATGAATTGTATTTCTACTGGAATTGAAATTAACTAAATGTACTTATAACAGAATTACATATAAGACATAATTTTAATGTTTTGAAAGAACCTTAAAGCAATAATAATAATAGCGTATATAGGAATTATTTTTATTATTATTATTTATATCTTCTTCAGATTTTTCGAAAAGCAATTTTTGGATGTCAGATATAAAATTTTCTTAACCATTCGCTTTACTATCAATATTTTACTATAACTTATTTTTTAGTACAATTATGTCTCATCACATTTTGAGTAACTCTTAGAAGGTGGATAGACTAACTTTACTTAATCTTAAGTAATATCACTTTATATACTGTCATCTAAATTTTATTTTCTGTGTAAAATTATAAGCTACCACTTTTTTAGGTTCACGTAATGTGTATGAAAAAAATTCGATAAAGTATTAAAAAAAAAAAGCAAATTCTTACTTGCGGTTCATTGGAGGTCATAGAATAAAAGAAACTACAAAACATTTTTCAAGCAGTAAAAAGCATCTCTAAGCAAAAATAACTTACCTATTGACAATGTAACATAACTTGAAATGATAAATAACTCTAAATAAGTAAAAGTTTTTTTTTTTTTTTTTTTTTTTTTTTTTTTAATATTAGCAAAGTTTAACATTGTCTTATACGACCAGGTGAACAAACGTGGCGAATTTCCGGTTTAAACTGTCGGGTCAACGTCCAGTCTCTCTCTATCTAGGGTATCTAGTTACTGCGTCTGCTCAGCGCCCTCTATCGACGGAAATTTTAACTAATTTTTTCTTTAAAAAAAAAAAAAAAAAATAACCCTCATCACAAGAATAATATTTTCGCAAACTGAGTTCAATTATACCAAATCCTTTAATTTTTATAGATTTTTAAAATACCTGCAAATTTATGAGACATCCAGTGTGTATATATATATATATATATATATATATAATTTTTTTTTTTTTAATTTACTGCCAGTCGATTGTTTCCAGTTCCCATCCACTGAATTCTCCAAAAGACTATGATTCCCTTTCACTGCAAATTCTCTACAAGTTTTTTCCCACAGCTGTTACCACCAGGCCAGCTTTTCCTTTAACCATCCAACTGACTTTTTCTACGCAAGTTCCTGTTATCAAATGTTGCTTCATTGTGAACGCAGAGCGGCTTCAACAAACGGACTCCGAAAATTTTTGAACTGAAGTAGCGTTTTAACTGTAATTTTCACCTGATATTATAATATATATATACTTGAACACATAACTGCACATTTTGTAAAAACAAATCATGTAGATTTCCTGATGATGCCCTGTTGATCAGGGCGAACAGCTTAAAAATATATGTCTCTTTTTTAATTGAATGTGTTTTTAAAGTGCTCTTTATATATATATATAAATTTAGAACGATACACGTGTTTTTTAAAAAGTATCTCTATGTGAGATATGCTATTTTTGTCGATAATGATACTATTTCTTGTTTCACATCTTTGTTATTATATCTATAGGGAAGCTAAAATATATTGGTTTCTGATTTCCATACCAGCAATTCGAAAATTGTGTAATAAGTGTCGGGGAAAAAAAAGAAAAGAAAAAAAGGTAGTTGCTTTTTAAAATAATTAGATGCAACACTTTATTATTATTATTATTATTTCTACAAAGGGTTATTCGTAAGTTACTTCATTTTTTTTTTTTTCTTTTTTGTTCTTTTTAACGAGTATGATTGAACGTTTCATTCAAATGAAAATGATAATTTGGATGTGGTTTCGATTTTGTACCGTCAGAGAGAATTAATGCTTGGTGATAAATGATGTATTTTATAGATATTGGTGTGTTGCGTTGTGGGTCAATGCTAATTGTCTACTAGAGGGACCTATAAACATGGATAGAATGTCCTCTGTGGGGGTCCTTCTAAGGAATCCTAGCCCATATTCACGCTAGTTTTGGAGAAAATCAATGTTGTTATAAGTGACAGGAAAAACGATTCTTCCCATATTTCACTTTAAGACCAAGAGACTTTAAGAGAAATATTTATAAAAAATTAAAAACAAAAACTATTTTATTTACGAGATAAAACTTAAGTTAAAATACATTTAAAAACAAAATATACATATAAAAATAATTAAAATCTAGACGTTTCGAAACCTGTCCGGGTTTCCTCATCAGTATCAATTATAACATAATATGCAAGCATTACATGAATACCCAAGGAATTTATATAAGTACAGAATATTGAGGTGCCAGTGTGCATGCTTCATTCATAGTGTGGAGCTGCCTGACAGTGTTCCAGCTCTCAAGGAAAATACGTGATTTATAATTATCAAAACCAGAATTTAGAATTTTTATATTATCGAAGTCAGGAATAGGATCGGTTCCTATTGAATGGATTACAATTTTAGAATTTTAGTTGTGTATAAAAAACATATAAAAAATGTCTGTTTGCAAATTATTTTCTTTTATTTATTGTGTTACTGTTAAAAGAATGGAAAAGTATTCAAACACACACTCATGTATATTTATATTGAAATACTGACATCAGCTATTAAACACGAATATTGCGTTAAACCTTTTGTAAAAAGGAAAAAGGAAAAAAATTGCTGTATTCAATTTCAAGAAATATCTCTGGTTTTCAAAACTTGGACAAAAAATATATTTTACGTTTTGAATTGTTGCCATGGAAACCAATTTCTTTCGTGGATATCGAAATAATGACAATGGTCAGAAACAAGAAAATTGATTATTGTATTAGAAACCACTCTCTTTCTTTGATGCTAAATACGTTGGCGATTTAATTGTTAAATCTGAAGAAGTATCGTTTCTCATTTTTGGTATATAAAAGTAATATAAAGTTTTCCGAATAATATCTTCTCTTCAATATCTGTAAAAGTGTAGTTTTTAAAAATATCGCTCTCTATGTTTAGCCACAGTTGAGCGATAGCAATTCTCCATAATTCTCAAAAAGTTTTACAAAAGTTTATTTTAAATTACAATTTATTTGTTTGAGAATATGGAAATAGCAGCAGTTTGAGGAGAAACATTTAGATGCTGATTATCAGAGTATTGTTTTCATATAATTGAAATTAGTTCAGAAAATAATCAATGAAAAAAACAAAGTTTTTAACTTTTAAAACTCTTTACGCTGGTGGGAAATGGTGATTAGGGTTAAATTAGGGGAGAGGGTCAAAATTTTGGCTAAGTTTATATTTTCAGAAATTTATTGTTTATTTTATAATACTACAGTGAGCCAATAAAAGCAGATACCTTTAAAATATAAAGGATTTAAAGATATTATTTCATATAATAAAGTGAGAAAGGTAAAAATTAAAGGAATGGAAATTTTGGCCAGAGTATAGAAAAAGATATGAAAAATTAAGATGATTATTCAATACTCATACTCTAAGTTAAACTAGATAGCGTAAAAAAATATTAGGATTTTCAGTATATTTAACTTTGTGCTTTGAGAGAGTCAAAGAGAAAAATTGAAGATTAAACAAAATCTTTATAATTTATTTTTAAAGTAATTGAAATTAAAAATACAAACCTACTTATCTGCGTTTCGACTTCTTTTAGTAGTATAGCATCAAAAGTTGTCAAAGTGTTGTAAAAAAATTTTAATTGCTTGTTTTTTGGGTTGCTCTACATAGTATATGCGGCTTACTTGTAGGTAAGTTAATTTAATTTACATTTATATATTCGATGTCGAAAAACTTGCGCATATATGTCTTGTGCATGAAATAAATTTCCTAAATGCATAAAGTAGAATAAAAATAATTTGCACTATAACATTGACTTTGAATTGGTTTGAGTATAACAATTAGTTTTTTTATATATTAGCTAAACAAAAACATTTAGCCAACTACAAAGAATTCAAGGGATTATAATTTACTAAATATCACGTTCTTGATTATCATAGAATTTTTAAATTATACCTCTGGGGATCACCGAAGTCGGGGAGCCAGCCCCTCCATGGAGGACCAAAATTGTGATGGCATATCTCTGGACCATCCTTACGGGTGCGTTCCAGACCGTCACTAATTTCTCATAACGCAGTACTAGTGCGACATTAATCCCAACCAACCAACCATTCTTAATATCGTATTTCATTTTGTAAGAATATGAACATCACTTTCTTCTATATTCAAAAGAAGAAAGTATTGATTTTGTGAAAAATTTCAACGAGTTTTCGATGGATTTGCACGTTTTGAGAGTTCTAGAGCTCTATTTGACCATTTTTAGAAAATGTCTGTCTGTGTATGTGACAAAAACTTTATGGCAACTACATCTTAGGAACTACTGCACGGAATTTCATAGAAATTGATATGTAGTTGCACCTTGACATAAATTAATACCTATCAACTTTTGGTTAAAATCGTCGAACTAGTAGTGTTGCCATGCCGCTTTTTCTAAATATTTAACATGGTGGTATAGGATAAAAATTTCTACGAATGTTAACAGAGACAAATTTTTTTAATGAAAGAATTATTTATAATAGTAATAGTCAACTAAGAAAAACTTTTGGATACGTGGGAGAAACGATTGGCACATTTTTAATATGGATATATTTCAAATGAACTCGCCAATACTTTTAAAACGAATGTTTGTACCATTGATCTGTGATAATTTAAATAAATGTTAACGATTTTTTTTTCAATTTTAACGAAAACAAAATATAAATAATAAATAAATAAGCAGAATAAAAGCGCTTTTCTTAAAATATCGTTAGTAGAGAACATAAAGTCGACTTTTTTTGGACATTTAGTGTTTTACTTCTATGAGAAAAAAAATCATCTGCTTTTTTCAAGGAAAATAATTTTAATAGATTATTTGTACTGAGTGAATTTGTGTAGGTAAATACAGAAGAAAGTTTTGTCATGGCCACAAAATAGGAGAGCTAGGGGCTAGTTTTAACAGGGGTAAGAAGTAACACGTGTTTAAACAATAGTTTTAACATTTTTGTTCAGATATTCCGATAAACATAATTCTTATGACGCGCCTTATTATGCAAGCACACTCAGTGTTCCACTGAAAATATTAATTAGAGCTGTACGGTTCTGTACATGTGCTACGTTTTAGCTAGTTAATGGAAGAAAAAAAAAATGTCGTAAATTTTAATTAAAGGTATGTTAATTAATCTTTTAAAGATTAGTTTAAAGCTATTTATTTTTTCTATGTGTTAAGTTATAAAACGCATGTTTAGTTTTTTGTATAAATCATTATATTTTTTAATAATAAACAAAATGTCGAAAATCATACGACAGGGGCAAGCTGAAACAAAATATCGGGCAAGTTGTAACATGTTAGAACTTGCTCCTTCTTTTTCGATCTATGTGATCAGACATTCCACTTTATATGTTAATAAGAAAATTATTTATTCTTTGCATTATTCTATGAATTTGTTTTTCTTGTTTTATTATTAGGAATTATAAAAAGAAGTCTGAAAAAGCTTCAAAGAGTGAAGACATATACAAGTTGGCTACAGCTGAAGTCTTCGAGAAAGATACAAATCTTGATTAGTGTTCTTCCTAAGACTTCATCTTGGAAACAGTCTAACAGTAACCAACGCAAAAGAAAATCTGCGATCTTAATTGACACATCCGAAAAAAAAAATAATTGGAAAACTATTTTGAAGAGATAGATAAAAAGTAACACAAACATAAAGAGAAAGAACAAAGAAAAGAAAAGTTAAAGGGAAAAAAAAAAAAAAAAGGAAAGGTTAAAAATATAAAGAAAATAATTTTGACTCCAGATCAAGGATCGTAGACTTCGCTTTTTTTGCAGTACACTTTGAGAAATAAGAAATTTATTCCTTTTTTTGCTACCTCTATTTTTATACAATAACTTATATACTGTTTAGTCACGACATAGTACTTTTAAAATACAACAGGAATCTCTTTAAGTAAAATATTGGTGGCAAATAAGGGGAAAATTAAAATCAAAGTAACATTTAAAATAAGATAAAGAATAAAAAATAAAAATTTTTAAGCTTTAAAAATACATTTTAATTAAAAACATTAAAATACACGACAGACGTTTCGGCTAGAACTCTAGCCCTCCTCAGTGTCAAACATACAAAGCACAACATTTACAAAAAATTTATAGCACATCAGAACAAGATTATATATTCAGGAGGAATAGCTTTAGCCTCGTTCAAGGCAGAACGTTGCAATTTAGTAAAAGCGCCCTCTAGAAAAATACGAGATTCATATATATTAACATTAGAAGCTAAAATTTTAAAGTTATCAAAATCAGGAATATGATCACTACTGAGAGAATGGATTACAAGTTTCGATCTTAAATCACCTGTTTTGTATGAGCGTTTATGTTTCTTTAACCTAATTTCACCTGTTCTGCCAGTTTCACTGATATATTTAGAATCACTGTTTTTACAGAGGATACTATAGATTACACCTAAACGTTTAATTGGGGGGATCTATAGTATAATGTAATATAATGTAATATAATGTAATATAATATATAGTATAATGTAACTAGCGCTTCGCTACGCTACTAGTTTTTTTTTTTTTTTTTTTTTTTTTAAATGTAGTATAGTGTAAGACCTGTTAATTTTTATTTTTTCTTTAAATATAAGCTTTATTTTTAAAAGTTCTGTCTCCAGTTGGCCGTTATCTATTAATATATATATATATATAACATTTTTTAACCCTAAAACACTAGTGTACGTTTACGTGCGGTCTTTCTTTATTGGTATACATTTTTATTGTTTTCACATATATTTTTAAAAACAAATAATTATTCAGTTAATGATTAGTAGTAATATTGGGTAAAACAACAAATAATTAAACATATTTATATTAAACATATAACAACATTAATGTAACATAAGCAAATAAAACGAATGTTACATGATCACGTAAATTTTACGTATCTCTAGTGATAGCAGCAGAACACGCTAGTGTTTTAGGGTTAAAGCAATTCAGCTACTAATTATTATTTTAGATGTAATTTTGCACGATCTCCAATTTTCAAGTATATGTAAGACTAATGGTTTAAAAAATCACATATTGGTTATTTCTAATAGTGGATACCAGCTGGATAGGCATATGTATGTACAAAATGTAACAATATTAATAAAATAACTTAAGAGGTGATTGAACGCGCCAAAGAAAAAAAATTCAGCAAATTCTTTTGAATTTGTTTTATACAGACTTTTATTTTGAATCAATGTACCGTTCTTTCTTACGTATAATTCCACGGTCAAATACGTCAACTTTACAGCAGAAATTTTATTTAAAAAACATAATGTTACAGCACCAACTTCAAATGTCTCCTAATTTAAATTCCTTTTGGAAAAATAATTTATCTGACCTACGGGTTATGCGTCGAAAAATTCTATAAACTATATTGGCGTTAATTCATAGTTAAAATTTGGGTTTTACCTAGTGCTTTTTTTTTTTTTTTAAATCAATAAATGATACTATAGTGTAAGTTGATTGAAGATAAATATGAAAAAAAAAAAAAAAAAACTTTCCTATATATATATATATATATATATATATATATATACTAGCTGACCCGACAAACGTTGTTTTGTCATATAAATTATTTCTAGAGAATATTTTGCTAGAAAAAAATAACTAACTTATTGTAAGTGTGTTAGGATGTGGTATATAAGTGGAAGATGTATGGAGCGCTGTAAACGGTGAAAGAATATAAAAATAACAATACACCAATCATTTATTTTTTTAATTTATTAAAATTGATTCTTTAAAATATATACATATCGCTACTTATAACAATATTACTAAAAAACAATATCATTCCCTTAATGCAACAGAGTGTACAATATTTTTTGTTATCCCATCTTTCGCCAATACAAACAAACTGGATGGTTTGCCCACTCGAGAGCCACGTATAATTGTCCGTGTGAAAAACATGATGTGCTCAAATCTAAGCCACAGACAGACATCGTTTGGCCCTGAGACTTATTGATAGTCATTGCAAATGCCAATATAATTGGAAATTGAGGGCGATTAAATTGAATTGGCACATCTGTGGGTATAATAGGAATTCGCAGTAGTAATATATTTTCACCTCGGAATTTGTCATTTAAAATGATGGCTTCGATAACATTTTTCATTAATTTTTTTATGACTAATCGTGTGCCGTTGCACAACCGTGGTGGGTTCAAATTTCGAAGCAAAATAACTGGAGATCCAACATTCAGTTGTAAAATATGCGGTGGCATGCCTGGTAAATCCAATGAGTTTAAAAACTTTGTTGGATAATTTACAGGTTCGGTGGCATCGCAAACTGTATCATTAGATTTGTATGACACCAAGTCTCCTGGAAACAAATGTTGTATCTTGAGATTCAATTCGTTGACGTCCACATTTTTTGCTGCTAAAATTGCTCTTTCTGCCAGGTACTCATGATTTGTGTATCGTCTGTGTATATCGGGAAATATCTGGTCAATAAGAGCATCTTGAGAATCAATGATTGTGCAGAAATCGGTCGGTAATTTTATGCATCCAGTTTCATCTGTAGTAACTTTTCCATCGCCGATATCTAACAAATGTTTTGAGAATGTTTCAGCGGATGGATCTTGAAGCTTTTGAACGCACAAATTTATTTCAGTTGTACTTTTTCAACATTAAGCCACAATGACGATGATTTTAAGCGCGCGTTGATCTCATCAGCGTATGTTGAACGCGGAATAACGGGAAGTGCTTGTCTGAAATCACCTGAAAAGAGTAACAGAGTGCCGCCAAATAGTTTGTTGTTGTTTTTTATATCTTTCAATGTCCTGTTCGACGCCTCAATCGAATGTTTGTGTTCCATAGTGCATTCATCCCAGATAAGAATTTTACACTATTTCAGCACTGTGGCCATGGACGATTGTTTTTTTATGTTGCACACTGCGTTTGGGTTATTTTGAATATTTAGTGGCAGTTTAAATAATGAATGAGCTGTTCTGCATCCATCCGAAAAAGTTGCCGCAATGCCAGATGATGCAACAGCCAATGCAATGCCATTATTTGATCGTATTTCGGCGAGAATTAGCGAAATAAGGAATGTTTTGACAGTTCCACCTGGTGCACCCCCTCCCCCCCCCCCCCAAAAAAAAAGAATCCACCTTGTCCTGCCAAAACTGCGAGCATGATGCGGTCGTAAATGGTTCTTTGTTCTTCATTCATTAGTGGGACATTGCGAGCAACAATCGCTGCCATTTCTACAGTATTGTATTGTAGTTCACGATTCAATTCAGTGCTTATTAAATCAGATGCATTTCGATTTGTTGAATGCATACCGAAATGACTGAGTGGTAAGTTGGCAATGATAATGCAAAGATCTTCAATAGCAATCAATGCTTCATTGTACATAGCGTCACTGAATATTATCGTTAGATCGTTGCACCGTGAACAATGTTGATGCAATATATCATTAGTCATTGAATCTTTGTGATTATCCCATAATGTCTCTGCTCGGGCCGAGAAACATGTAGTCAACACTATAGCGAATAGTAGACGAATTTGTTTTGCTGTACAGTTCAGTCCTACTTCAGCAAGCATACACTCCCACTGGTTGTCGTCTTCCAGCAAGCCGAGTGCAAGGCATGCATCTTTATACGTTGGATACTGTTGTCCATTCACTTTACGTAAATCTTGAAATGACAAAGGGCCGATGACATTAACCAATAACAGTCGAAGATAAAAGCACTCAGTCTGCCTTGGATTGACCGTAAATACTTGTTCCAAGGTGTTTGATTTGAATAAACCGGGACATGCATCAATCGGCGTGCCTTGCTTGCGGGGCATCCATTTTTTTGTTGGAGCCCATGTGAAATAGCGTGGTACTTCTGAATAGAGTAATGTCCGTGCAAAAGCACCAAAAGCATCCGCACGATTACACAATTCAAAAAATTCGGTGAGTGTAGTTTTTGGTGGATTTATAGCACGATCAATCGCTGTCTCGCTCGTGAAATATACGCGCTGGCCATTTTCAAGATGGACGGCTAAATGAAGAACTGCTGGATCCCGTTCATGAATTGGGAAACCAAAGATACGCAAAACAGCTTCATTGGAGCTCACGTACCGGCCAATTTGGTAAAGTGTTATTTCATCGTTGTTATTCACCGGAGGAGCATTCACATTGGTATTTTTAACTCGAAATACAGCCATATCACTGCCTTTATTCACATACTTGCAAATGTATTTGATGCTCTTCACTGAACTGCAGAACTGAACATTAATATGAGCATTGAATGTTTTGCTCAGCAGAGGCGAATATGGGACCACCCATCGGTTATCAATGTCAATATCTATGTTGTTGACATAGATGACCGCCATAGATGATAAGATTGTCCGCCATTATCGGAAATTCGTCGACGATATATTGGATATCCGTCAACATTTGTGATCGTGAAATTTTTCGGAAAACTTTTAGTAAATTTTCCATCTGCACAAATAATAATGGCCTAAAAATTCATTTTTTAGTTTAACATAAAATAACTCCGTCGGATATTGACGAATTTTTTAAAAGAATATACCATTTTAACTAATTTTAACATTTTAACAATATTAACGTTGAAAAAATATTTTAAACACTTACGGTTAAAAATTCATTTTTCATTTCAACATTAAATAAATTCTGACATCGTGTTTACGATTCTAAAATATTAGCTTTGAAAAAATATTTTAAACACTTCGTAAGATATGGTTACGATTCTAAAAATATTAATTTTGAAAAAATATTTTAAACACTTCGTAAAATACGGTTAAAAATTCATTTTTAACACGCTTTTATTAGCTTCACCTGTATGTATGTATGTATGTTTGTTTGTAACTTCTCTGGGAGCAAACAAAAAATTTATATTGTAAAAAAAATACTTTCCCTACGTGAACGATGCGGCGTCGAGGTAAGGCGCCGCGCTACGAATCTAAAGGTCTAGCGTTCGATCCCCGTCAGGGGAGATTTTTTTAAAATGGTTTTTGTTAATTCTAAGTTATTTTAATTAAAGATTTGAATGTATGTAAATATTACGGCGTGTCACTCACACGATTTTCTCTTACCCTGAATTTTAATACTAAGATAGATATTTCGTGCTTTTTAGTTCACATTTCTATAAAAGCGTGTTCTTTAATTTTTTAAAACTATAATATTATTCATTTCAACATTAAATAAATTCTGACATCGTGTTTACGACAACTCACGCCATCTAGGTGGAAAAGTTGTTGAAAGAGTTGGTTAAAAATTAATTAAGAAAGAACTAATTAAGTTACAACTTTCATTTGTAAATCTAAACCATTCTCGAATCCACCTGAAGACGCACAAAAAATTTCATTAAACTCAGTCCAGCCGTTTAGGAGGAGTTCAGTGACATACACACGCACAAAAGAAATATATATATAAAGATATATATATATATATATATATATATATTTTGAGATAAACTGAAATTCAGTTCATTCAATAATGAAATAATTTTCTGAATTTTCGTAACATTGTTTTGGGATTTTTATATAAAAAGATATATTACGCTAATAAATTATGCAAAAGACATTTAATTAACGTTTGGGCAAGCGCAGTATAAGCATTATTTACTAAACGCGTTCATATTTCCACGGGTATTTAACATTTTTCTATTGTGATTACTGTATAATGTCTCTATTATAGTATGCCAAGTTTTCTAAAAATGACATTGCATTGATTCAAAAATCCTGTGTATTATATTAAATTAAAAAAAAAAAAAAAAAAAAAAAAAAAAAAAAAAAAGCGAAAAATTACTAAAAATTACCGATGTTGTTCAAGAAACCTTTATATCTCCATGAATATGCGTGTTATTCTCATACATAGGAAAACAGCTAATTAAAAAAAAGCGTCAAACAGTATGCTACAGCTACAATGTATTTCAAGCACTATTTTTTTACAGGATAATTCTAAAGGTGATTTTTTCTATAATTTGTTACTGGTTCCCTTATTGTCTTCAGAATATAACATTCACTGAAATACATGACAACATACATATGTTCTTTACATCCCTGAAGTTCTCAAAGAATCCAACAAGTACTTTTTACTTTCCGAACACTATAGTGAGGAAAGTATTGTAATCATGTCAAAAATCCGAATTCGAGATTTTGATGTTTCTATACGTTTTGAGGTCCCCTGAGTCCGTTTTCACTATTTTTACGATGATGTATGTATGTGTGTGTGTATGTGTGTATGTCTGTGAGTGAACACGCTAGCGTCTAAACGCTTTGTTCGATTAACCTGAAAGTTGGTACGCATATTGTAAGTCACCATAGTACGAGCCCTATAGATTTTGGTGAATCTAGCACTTATAGTTTTTTTACAGGGACACAAAGAAAAATTCTTTATCATTATGGCCTATGGGAGCAAAATCTTAAAAGTGCGATAGCATCTAAACGCCTTATTCAATTGAGCAAAAATTTTATACACATATTATAGATCACAAATACTCAATCTGTATAGATTTTGGAGAATCTAGCACTTATAGTTTTTTTACAGGGACACAAAGAAAAATTCTTTATGATTATGCCTATGGGGCCAAATTTTTAAAAATGTGATAGCGTCTAAACGCCTTATTAATCTGAGAAAAAAATTTGTACACATGTTATAGATCACAGTTGAACTAACTGTATAGATTTTGGTGAATCTAGCACTTACAGTTTTTTTACAGGGACACAAAGAAAAATTCTTTATCATTATGGCCTATGGGACTAAATTTTAAAAAGTACGATAGCATTTAAACGCCTTATTGAATTCAGCTGAAAATTTATATGAGTATTATAAATCACTGTTGCACTAAGTATAAGCATTTTGGTGAATCTAGCATTTATAGGTTTTTACAGGGACACAACGAAAATTTCTTTATCATTATGATCTATGGGCTCAAAGTTCAGTAGCGTTAAATAAAACAACGTGTAATAGATGGAGAAAAATACTCAAACACTCTATTATGGTTTTCTCTCTTTTGTTTGTTTAACAACTAATCTTTCTTTACTTTATCTACAAAACTGTTAATTACTCAATGTTCGGAAAGTCGAGTGGAGTCACTCCAGATTTTTTAGATTTTCAACAAAACGTCTAAATTCGAAAGTGCCCCAATACTTTTGTGTATACTATTTACTAATAGTGTATACTATTAATAAATAGTATATACTATTTACTTAATATCGTTTTCTTAGTTTAATTGAGATTTATAATCATCTTTTACTTATATAACACGGATTAATATTAGTTTTAATAAACTTATTATCTATTTTCCTTACTAAAACCAAACCAAACTTCTTCTTTTTTAATATTATGGATTAAGAATAAAAAAAATGAATTTGATGCCCTTTTTCTTATTCAACTTCTTTTTTACTAACATCTATTTAGAATAAAATTTATTCATTCATATTTAACCATTTAGAAATCCATGCTATCCTGTTTTCGATCGCTACAACATGTTTCTACCTTAATTCCTAGTTATATAGTATCAACCATTCAATAAGAATTCCTTACGAATGTGTACGTAAGTTTAAACTGATAATATATTTATTGAGATCCCTTCATGAATGAACTCCAAGTTATACAATAATAGAAACAAAGTATTCACAAAATCAATTTAAACACAGGCGAGTTCTTAGTGTTCGAGATTGAGTGAAGTAAAGCCGTAGGCAACATCTGTATTCGGAAAGTGGCTTTGTTAATTATTACAAGAGCAATGCCATCTGTTATGAAAGCGTAATTTAATAAAGAACACAACAACAGCGCAATCTTCACAGAGGTTTGATAGCTTTGTATCTTGAACGAGAAATCTCTTTGAAGTGTTTCATATTTAATCTTTTAGACTCCTAAATATCATTTCAATGATAGTATTAGGCATTGTGCACATATTATACATGTCTGTTAAAATATTTAACAGGTTTAGTTTAGACTTTCTTATGAATAAAATACTTAAATACATCTCAGAAAATGTTTCGATAAATGTTTCATGTTGAGTTTTGTTTCTGAAATTGTATAAAAGATTATTTAAATTTGTTTACAAACTACTTCAAGGAATATGATTTGTTGAGTAAATAGAAAAAAAGTTTAGTTATAAGTATAAAGCAATTATAAACAAATATACAGTTTTGAGTAAAATATATTTCTAATTAAGCGAATAACATACCTATATATCTGTTTGTTTTAGATTATTGATTCATTTCTTTAACGTCAATATAGAATTTTCACATTAAATGATACAAAAGCAGATGTACAGTCGGCAGCAAAAGTATCCGAGCACTAGCAAAAATTCCTATATAAAAAAAGTACACTTAATACTGTTTTGTTAAATAAATCCTTGTCGAATTCTGTTCTTAGTCAGTCTAAGAACGCGATTCGACAAGGATTTATTTAACAAAACAGTATTAAGTGTACTGTTTTTATATAGGAATTTTTGTTAGTGCTCGGATACTTTTGCTGCTGACTGTATATGTGTAATGAATTATATTGTAATAAATTATTGTATACTATATGCATAATAAATGGAAGAGCTACTAACTCCGCAAACCTTCATTCGCGGAAGAAAAAATAATGGATAGTAGACACACAAAGGAAAATTTGAATACCACTATTTTCATATAATAATATTATCCTTGACTAATCGTTGGTATTTATTTATTAAATTACTATATAAAAATTCTGGTATCCAAATTTCTCTTTGTGAGAACTCTGATTAGAACGCCTGTTTTTCTTTTCTTTTCCTTTTTCTTTTGCTGCATACCGTGAAAATTTCTGCATTATATATCTTTAGAACTGTCTTCTAGTTTTTTAAATCTGTAAACCTTTTGATTTGTTTATTTAATTGAGTTATGTTTTTTTTAAGCAGTCCTGCCAGTGTTTCACTAATTACAATTGTAAAAGTCTCTAAGCGAAGGAAACCCTCGGCTAAGGGGAATGTTTATGAATGTCTAGATTTTTCTGTGCTTAAAATTGGAGTTTTACGTCTCTGTAAGCTCTATCTCTCTTCACTTCTAAATGTTTTTTTTGGTAGGTAGACTCTTTCTATATCATTATGGTCATTGTTAAAACTTCTATTTGTTGTGTCGTCCTTTACTGATAATGAAGTAAAATATGTAAAATCAGCATGTTAATAAATCACAATAAAGAAACTGTCGTTTAGAAACGTATTGTAATTCAAATACTTCGCCCACTCTTTTCTAAGAATCTTTATTTTTGTAGATGAAAAGATCTGACACCTTAGTGATTCAAAATACTTAGCTTTGTAGCTAGGATAGATTGAGGGAAAAGAACGTAGTTTTTGTTTAATATTTCTGTAAAATCCTTTGTTGTGGTTATATTTGTTATTCATTGATCTCTTGTCAAATTTATACTTTTGAGTACATATTAAAACTGTATTTAACTTAAAAAATATTATAAAATTTTGAAATAAAAGTTTTCCTTAACGCTTTCATTTCGGCATCTTTCCCCAATCTTGGGGTAAGGCAGCTTATGGAATTTCAATGTAAAATATACTTTTTTATAAAACATTATACATTTATTTTAAAACACATGGTGAACACAGGCAAAACTAAAAACAAAATACTATCTATTGTCTTTTTAAGTATTTTGATAAAATTAATGCCCAGATGTAACTTCAAGAACAAAGAAGATAACCAGCCATTTTTCATTGATGCAAAACTTCCGGAATATTACCCCAAAACGCTAAACAAAACGTAAGTCCGCTTATTAACTTACAAAGGGGAAACTCGGCTATCTTTATAGATTTGGCGAAAGAGCAGACTATGTACTTAAAATTATTCGAATTATTTTTTTTTCTGTTTAAACACGGTTTATATAACTAACTAAACAAGGTACATGTCCAATTTCTTAACACTTACCTGGCGAAGAGAGATGGATTATGGAGAGAGATGGATTACTTTCATCAAAATCGATACATCCGTTTCCGAGTAACCCGAATTTGGGCGATATGTTGCAATTTGTCGATAAAGGTTTAACTGATCACTCCATTTTTTTCAAAAGATGAGAATGAGTCCAAACGTTTTTGCATCCCTAAAAACACTAACCACAAACTTTATTTGAAATCACTATACCCATTTCCGATTAAGCCTATTTCTAAAACTTGATGCAACTGGTCGATATATGGTAAACTGCGAACAGTTTTTTCTGAAGATGAGGATATGTCCACTTTAACGTACACAAACATCAAACCGTCTCAATTATATATATTAAAAGCAAACACGTTTTATTTATGAGACAAAAAATTTTTAAGTTAAAATACATTTAAAAAACAAAAATTACGTATAAAAACAATTAAAATCAGACGTTTCGCAACCCGTCCGGGTTTCCTCATCAGTAATTACAACACAATATGCAAACAGGACATGAACACTCAAGGAATTTAAAGGAATACAGCAGTAATATTTATACTGCTTTCCGGCCAATTAAACAATTAAAAAAACGTCCTTTTCAACTTTAAACCCATAACCCCTTCTCTGGATTTAACTGGTGTAATATATTTAATTCCTTGTAAAAATTGCAAATCTGTTTATATAGGTGAAACTGGCCGTACAGCAAAAATTAGACTACAAGAACACAGACGATCTTTTAAAAATTGCAACCAAAATTCTAAAATTGTAATCCATTCAATAGAAACCGATAATATTCCTGACTTCGATAATATAAAAATTTTAAATTCTGGTGTTCATAATTATAAATCGCGTATTTTCCTTGAGAGCTGGCACACTGCCAAGCATCTCCACACTATCAATGAAGCATGCGCACTGGCTCCTCAATATTCTGTACTCCTTTAAATTCCTTGAGTGTTCATGTCCTGTTTGCATATTGTGTTGTAATTACTGATGAGGAAACCCGGACGGGTTTCGAAACGTCTGATTTTAATTGTTTTTATACGTAATTTTTGTTTTTTAAATGTATTTTAACTTAAAAAATTTTTGTCTCATAAATAAAACGTGTTTGCTTTTAATATGTCCACTTGTTTAAGCACCCAGAAAGTTTTTAACCCCAAACTATCATCAAAATCCCTATATAAATTTCTAAATAAACCCAACTTCTGCTATAATTTGCAACTGGCCGATAAAATGTAAATTGAGAACGCGATTTTTTCTGAAGATAAGGATAAGTCCGATCATTTTTTCTCATCAAAAAGCCGTAACTCCAAACTTTCATAAAAATCGCTTTGCTCATTTCCGAATAAACTCAATTTCTACCGTATGTTGTAATGTGTCGATAAAGAGTTAACAACGAATGTGATTGTTTCTAAAGATGAGGATATTTCCAAAAGCCTTTTCTCATCAAAAAGTCCTAACTCCAAGCTTTTATGAAATTCGCTATGTCTGTTTCTGTGTAAACCGTATTTTTGGCAAACGTCGCAATGGTCCTTTAAAGGTTTAACAAAGAACAAGAAATTTTCTGAAGAATAAAATAATTCTAATCAATTATGCAACCTCAAATTTTCATCATAATCCTTATACCTATTTACAAGTAGACCCAATTTTTGTCATATGTTGCAATTGGCCGATAGAGGGTTAATTGAGAACGTTAATTTTTTTTTCTGTAGATGAGGGAATACCATTCGTTTTAGCAGTCCCCGAACAAACTTAGTCCGAAATATTCAGCAAAATCGCTATATCCATTTCCAGCTAAACTCAATTTCTGCTATGTGTTGCAGTTGGTCAGTAAAGGGTTAACTGTGAACGCTAATTTGTCTGAAGAAGAGATCAAATCGTCTTTTCTCATCAAAATGCCCTAACTGCAACCTTTCAGAAAAAACGTTTTCTCCATTTCCGTATAAAGACAATTTCTGACATACGTTGCATTTGGCCTTTAAAGGATTAACAACGACAAGAAATATTTATGACAATGAGGATAATTTCTTCACCTAAGCAACCCCGTAAGCACTTAATGCAAAACTTTTCATCAAAATCCTTATATCAGTTTCCAAATAAACCAAATTTATTTCATTTGTTGCCATTGGTCGATAAGGGGTTAACAGCCAACGCAAATTTTTCTGAAGATGGTGGTAAGTCTAATATTCCGGAAAAACTTAACCCCAAACTTTCATCAAAATCCCTAGAATCCTTTTCGAGTACACCCAACTTCTGCTATGTATTGCAATTGGCCGGTAAAGGGTTAACTATAAACGCTAATTTATCTGAAGATGAAATCCAATTGTTTTTTCTCATGAAAAAGCCCTGACTTCAAATTTTCATAAAAATCGTTTAGTCCATATCCGTGTAAAGCCGATTTTTGACATACGTTGCAATGGCCTTTAAAGGGTTAACATAGACAGCAAATTTTTTTCACGATGGGGATAATTCCATTCGTTTAAGCATCCTCAAAATCACTTAACGCAAAACTTTCATGATATCCTTACATCAGTTTCCGAATAAACCCAATTTATTTTATTTGTTGCCATTGGCCGATAAGGGGTTAACAGCCAACGCAAATAATTCTGTAGATTGTGGTAAGTCTAATATTTCGAAAACACTTAATCCCAAACTTTCATCAAAATCTCTAGAATCATTTTTGAATAAACCCAACTTTTGTCATGTATTGCAATTGGCCGGTAAAGGGTTAACTGTAAACGCTAATTTATCTGAAGATGAAATTCAATTGTTTTTTCTCATGAAAAAGCCCTGACTTCAGACTTTCATAAAAATCGCTTAGTCCATATCCGTGTAAAGCCGATTTCTTACATACGTTGCAACTGTCCTTTAAAGGGTTAACATCGACAACGAATTTTTATGACGATGGGGATAATTCCATTTGTTTAAGCATACTCAAAAGCACTTAACGCAAAACTTTCATCAAAATCCTTATATCAGTTTCTGAATAAACCCAATTTATTTCATTTGTTGCCATTGGTCGATAAGGGGTTAACAGCCAACGCAAATTTTTCTGAAGATGGTGGTAAGTCTAATATTCCGAAAACACTTAACCCCAAACTTTCATCAAAATCTCTAGAATCATTTTTGAATAAACCCAACTTTTGCTATGTATTGCAATTGGCCGGTAAAGGGTTAACTGTAAACGCTAATTTATCTGAAGATGAAATCCAATTGTTTTTTTCTCATGAAAAAGCCCTAACTTCAAACTTTCGTAAAAATCGCTTAGTCCATATCCGTGTAAAGCCGATTTCTGACATACGTTGCAATTGTCCTTTAAAGGGTTAACAGCGACAACGAATTTTTATGACGATGGAGATAATTCCATTTGTTTAAGCATACTCAAAGGCACTTAACGCAAAACTTTCATCAAAATCCTTATATCAGTTTCCGAATAAACTCAATTTATTTCATTTGTTGCCATTGGCCGATAAGGGGTTAACAGCCAACGCAAATTTTTCTGAAGATGGTGGTAAGTCTAATATCCCGAAAACATTTAACCCCAAACTTGCATCAAAATCCCTATTATCATTTTCGAGTAAACCCAACTTCTGTACACAGACACACTTCAGTAAACTAGATACGCGTTGGTTTATAGTCTGATACCTAGGGGAAAAAAAGCATAACAGAAATCCAATTTCAATAAAAATTTTCTGAAAATGCGATAATAAAACATCAATTTTGAATTCCGGTGCCCCTCCCCTCCTTCTTCACACACACAGGTGTTATCAGACCCTCCTGTGTTAACCTTTTTGGACAGAATATTTTTTATAGTTCGAAATTTCCACATTTATATGCTCATTGAAATTATATTCCTTTTGATGTATTTAGAGATTTGTAGATGAATGAAACGCGTTGAATAATAGAAGAGAGCTCTAATAAATTCGTTGAATCTCACCTAAATGAAAAAAAAAAAAATAAACTTGGAGATAACCCCCTAAAGAAAAACCTTAAATATCTCAGGAACTAATGTTGATATCTTCGTGCAAATTTATATCTAGGCTATTTTGATGCTCTAGAATCGATTTCTGTCGTCAAATTAGTGGGTTAACATTCAAATTTTCAAAGTTGGACCCATTTTTAATATGTAGACGACCCCCACATTTTTTCCTACATACAATAAAAGTAGACATAAATTCCTGACGATTGGTGCCTACTGCATGTTTCTGCGATAATTAGGTAATGAAATAGGTGGGGGTGTTTCGTTTTTTTTTTGACCGACTGTACATAGTTGTTAGGAACCCATTTTAAGTCATAGGTACAGGTCTAATGAGCCCGAATGTGGGGAAAAACAAAAAGATCGTAGAGTGAAAACACAAATCCATAACAACCTGAAATATATTTTCCGTGAATATTGCGAAGTATCTACATCATAACTTTATTTTGCAAAAGCATTGCTTTATGTAATACAATAACTAATAATGCAGTTGTATGGATATAAATTAGTGTGGTGCATTAAAAAAAAGACTTTATTGAATCTACTTTGTCAAGCAAACAATGTATTAAAAATTATTCCAAACTTATATTTCCTTTTGACTCTAATAAAAGTTTAGCAGAATAAAAGGAAGGATAAATTTAGTATTTGATTTGGAATTGCGACACAATAGCGAACTGACTGTTATTTGCGCTTAATATCCATCTAACCAAAAAGGATTGCATTATACTTAGAATCAGTAATTCAGTTTTGTTAGATAAAATATAAATTTCCCCCTCTCTTAGATTTGAAAAATACAAGAGAAGTTTTTGTTGACTTTTATGTTATTTGGTTTGCTGATTTCGAAAATGACCTCCTCCCCCCTCCATCACGTCAGGATCTTTTCAGAGATCAAATCGATAATTTTGCTAAAATCCTATTTGAAAAGGAATTCTCTCGAACAATTTTGCATGTACTATTTGGCAACAGTATTTTTTGTCCATTCTTGGTAAGGCAAATTGATTTTTCAGCAATCGATTTATTTTTTATAGGTTTAAATGGATGAAAACCACTGTTGCCAGATCGCATAATCTGCTTCTGGTCGAGAGAAAAACAAAAAGTTCCCTGATTTTAAGCCTTTTACATCAAACTATGATGTAGTTTCTAGAAGAAAATCATCAACATACTATTTTATTTGTTTTTATTAAGGTAACTTACTTAAAATAAACGATTGACCAAGAGGAACAAATATTATGTATGTGTTAAAATCGAAAGTGACGTGACAGAAATTTTTCACGATATTTTTTGAAATCAGCACTACATAAAGTTCTGCTATCAATTCCCTTGTAGTTTTTTCATCGCAGGTCTGTGTTATTAAAAATATTCCATTAATGTTTCTTAGAATTCTAGTAAATAAAAAAAAATAATAAACAAAAATATTACGAAAACGTGTTACCGATCAGATGAAGAATGTTTAAATCTCTTAAAGAAAAGTACTTGCTACAGAGGATCATTTATATTTTTAGGAAACGATTTTGAAGATAAACGTTTATGTATAAAGGCATATTTTTTGCGGCTATTGGAAATTATCTGAAAGCTTTGTTGCATAACTGAAGCACTCGTTCAAATCTTCCTAAAAAGCAAACTTTTTCGGAACAAATATTTATACATCCCATGCTTTTTATTTCGTTTTCCAAAGATTGTTCAATATCTATGGTGTTAGTCTTTTATTTATTTTTTACTCACTTGTGATTGCGCGTTTTTTCTTTTTCATCCAATGCTATTTTCTATGGATTCCTGACTTTTTTGTAGTTCAATGTTTCACACACACACACACACACAATAAATAAATAAATAAATAAATAAATAAATAAACGCCATTTTACTACCGATTGTCCGCAGATATGCTAACATTTCTAATATATTCTGAAGAATTGTTAGTACTTGCCTGTTTTTTTTTTTTTTTTCAAACTACTTTTTTTAAGAGTATTTTTCTTCTCATTTAATCGCAATTATATACAATTAACTACTCTACAAATAAAATGATATAAAAAGAGACGGGTAGTAACAGTGCCCTGGAATAAATTAAAAATGTTGATATGTTTGATTGTTCTTAATCTTTATTTTCCTATTTTTAATAATGTTATTTTATAATAATTATCTACAGTTAAATAAGACGAAGATTACTGTTTGAAAACAGTGGTATGAAAATTATTTACATTTCATAATAAATCAGCACTTATGCTCTTGTTATAATAGTATAAGTAATTGTAATTAAAAATTTTAAGATGTTACTAATTTCTGCTTATTGTTAGTGTTTTTCATGAAAACGCTTAAATTTTCACACACACACACACACACACACAAAAAAAAGTGAAATCATAAAAAAAAAAGTTTTATTATTTAATGCATTTAATTGTAAATTAAACGTGTTTTTTTGAAACATTATATCAAGGATTATAAAACGGAATTCTTTATATAATATATTATCAATTAAAAAATTCATTGTATAGACGAATTTTATTAGTTAAATTCCTCAAATGAGTAGAAATCGAAAAAGAAACATTTTGGAAAGTGTGTGTAAAAAAAAAAAAAAAAAAAAAAAAAAATCTAATTAAATACAAATATTCTTGAAAGATAAATATGAATTCAAAATCTTGAAATCTCTTCGCGTCGAAAGAAACTTAATAAAACAAATCTTTTCTCTAAAGCATTCCAGACTCTCAAAGGAATTGCTTCTTCTTTTTTTTTCAAAGTTAAAAATATTCATGTTTCATAATATAAAATGATGTCACGGACTAAGAATACCAATCCTATTTCACCAAGCTGCTGTAATAAGGAGATAGGAGATATTATATTTGAAAACAGTGTGTATTTGCATGAACGATATGTTCCTAAGGTAAAGGAAAAAAAATTCGTAAAATAGTTAAAACGAAGAATATTCTCACTTTCCCCCCACTTTGAGATAAATATGTTATCTTTTATTTCATTTTAGTGCGTGTTTTTCTTTTTTCATACGTTTACAGAAGTAAAACTTATTTTTGTATTTATTATACTTCACATAAAAAAAAGTGATTTAAACTAGTCATTCAAAAATATTTAAATATTTTCCAACGTAAAAAATTTCGAATTTTGCCGATTTTATTTCCCTTTAACATATGCGATCTTCAATATTTTATCTTTTACGTTATATGCAAAGAGATATTTGTTGTATATTCATTGATCATAAATATATCGATCATCGAGCTACTAAATTCATTAAATAAAACTACAATAAAATGAAAAGAAAGATAATCTGAAAATTGATAAACTATATGAAGTTTTTCTAAAGTAAGATTAAATCCTTTAGATTATCTCTTATCAGGCATTTCAAAGATACGCCATAATGAATGATTGTTTTAAAATATCTCGAAGAATGGCATTAGGTTTTTAATAAGACTTTGAACTCGAGAAAATTTTTGTCTGTAAGGCACGTTTATGAATATATGTATTAAAGTTCTAAAAATGATTGTATTTAATTAAAATTTTTTCTGGTAATTCAGACAACACGATTTCTGAGTTTCATTATTTTGCAATCGATAATTCCTAAAATTAATGATAATGAGTCAAAAGGTATTAATTAGTTTTTTTTTTTTAGAATTGTAAGGAAGGGGAATTTTATTTTATTACATACTTTTTAAGAGAATATTGAAATATTGAAGTTCATATAAATGACAAGTAAATAGATTTCAAAATGTATTTGTAGAAAAAAAAAAAAAAAAAAAACTCTTTGGTAGGGGATAAGTTACAATGAAATAAACTATCAATTATTCTTTAACCATATTTCTTGCGACCATGGGAGCCTCTGCGCAAGTGCGGACTGAATGAGTCCAGTGTCAAAATAGGGATGATAACCCTTGTCGGAGAAAAATTAAGCGATAAGGGAACACCGAATGACTGGATATTTACCAAATCCCAATCTGTTGGTAAATTTGGCACCCCTCCAAGCCTTTGGACCAGTCCTCACTGCTAGTCTTTGGAAACGTGGTTACACTATAGAGCAATACACACATACAAAAATAAAATAAATGAAAAAGAACGCAGTTTAACTCTTGAACATAGCGCGCAATTCGCTCTCGTAATCTGAAACAGAAACAAGCGAAAAGAATTCTGGGTAATTTGCGGGTCAACCCCGCATTAGCCCTAGTATAATACGGGGTTGATTCCGGAGGAAAAATGACCCACGTCTAACCCTCCTTTTACGCGGGAAGGAAGAATGTGAGCAGCTTCGCGAAGACTGACTGTGAACGGGGCTTATAGAATAATATTGGTTACATTGTAAATGACAGAGAAGTCATTTATTGACGTCTTCGGTATTTTGCATTATTTAAGATACACGACAAACAATATTTTTGTTTAAGCAATAAATGTACTGTGCATAAATAATTAGAGTTATTACCGTTATTTTATGCTATCGATTCTAACGGATTGAATAGGTAAAACAATTTTTTAATAATTAAAGGGTTAATATTAACGCTAACATGGATGCTGCTTGCGGTTAACGCTTACCTGAATAACGCTTATGGTTACATATTTTTTAATTTGATTGTATGAGTGTTTTTCTCTTGTGTCATAGTAATAATAAAAGAAATATGATCGCACTCAATACAGCTAATAAAATATTTCCGTAAATTATCTTTATATATTATTGGAAGAAAATATGTTTTTGACATCAATGCAATAATATGTATAAAGTATCTATAAAGTAACATTAACTGAGTCATTTTTAACATATTGAAATGAAGCTTGATAATGCAAAGTTGTATCATTAGATTTTAAAGAATTTATAATAATCAAAATGCATTATAATCAATATAGCCCACAAAAGGCAATGCATCAGTATTTTTTGTATATTTTCTAAAAGAAATACTATTTTTAGTATAACATTTTCAACAAAAAGTACCTTGCTGTATGTGTATATATATATATATATATATATATTCGTGTGAGAAAACTTGCTGCAAGGATAACTGATAATGCATTAGGTTTCGTTTCAATCTAAGAATATTAAAAAATGCTGGGTAAAAGCAGAGAAATAGACGAATTGAAGTAAAACTATCTTAATAAGTTTGAAAATAATAACAATAAGAAGAAAAAGAAATAAATATGGAAAACTCTCCTGATGTTTGTTAATTTGTGTTTAGAGGAGTTCGGTAGCCAGATTCTCTATCCCCCTTCCCATATAATCATATGTGATTTTTGTTGCTTCGTATTATAAAGATATCTTGTTCAAAACTAAAGTTTTTCCAATTCAGTTTTGAATTCTTTTCTTTGAACATGTCACCTTTTATCTTAGAGAGCATAATAATAATAATAATAATAATAATAATAATAATAATAAAAGTTTAAATGTTTTATTTCATCAAGCAAACTTAAGGCTCTAATTTTCAATCTCGAAAAAAATTAAACTTTTTTTTTTTTTTTTTAATTGCTTCGTAAGATAATATGTGACATGTTTAAAGAGTGGACACTTCCCTTATGAGTAGAGGTTTGGTAGCTCCAAGTTTTGGTGCAATTGAAATTCAATTGCAAGAAGTAGGAAACTAAAAAGGGAGTTTGAACCATATTATGGTATTGATTATAACTTTACTCCATATAGTGGTTTGCGTTTGAACTGAAATTTTTAAGTATACCAACTTTTAGAGCATTGATAGCTATTAAATGTTTTGATGAATCTTTAATCCATGAAATTCTTTGAATACATCTAGAACATCCTTTTAAAAGTTTAGGCGTTAGAGAGAAAGCAAAATGAATTTTATTTAGATTAATTTTATTTTATCGCGTTTCTATTTTTGCTATTTTAGTTAGTATTTTTTCAGATCCTAGTTTTGATCTAAATTTATTTACATTTGAACTAACAGTATATGTTGTAGGGTTTTTAAAACATTTTCAGAATATATTTACTTATTTACTCATTTACTTACTCTTTTTCGTTTTTTCGTTTTTTAATTTAATTTTAGTTAATTTTTTACAAACTGTAATATTTCTTCTTTTGCTATTTTTTTTCCATTGCAATATTATGAAATAATGGGAAAATAAAGAACTCATGAAATATAAACATATAAAATTATGGATATTATCACTTATCGAAAATAAGAATACTTTTCTTTGTTAAATATTACGAACTGCCACCAACATGTGTTTATTTAGATTAAGTGAACTGTTCGTATAAATATGGGAAAAAAATAAGATTTAAAATGAAAATAGTTTATTTAGTTTTAAGAAATAGCAAACGAGAAGCATAAAATCTCCGTATAAAAGCAACTTTAATTATGCTAACATTTTTATGGTACCATAAAAGTGTTTGCAACTAAATAACTGATTTTAAATATGTGCAAAATGGTTAAACTTGTCAAGTAAAATATATTAAAAAGAATTAATGGTTGTTTTTTCACAGTTCGTTTATTCAATAATAAATAAATTTTTAAAAGTTACTTTTATTTGTTTATTTATTATTATTATTATTATTTTTTTTTTTTTTACAAAATTATCTGTTAGATAAATAATGTTATAAAAAAATTAGTAAGTGTGATACTGATTTTCAGCATTCATGAGTAGTACAGACCATAATATTTCTTCTTCTTATGCTATTTGTTATGGCAACAATAATAATAATAATAAAAAAAACTATTAAAAATAATGGGTAAATAAAACCCCATAAATTAACCAATTAACAAATGTTATCCCCTTTCGGATGTATATCTATATAAAAACTATTAAATATTTGATACCATTAACTTCTATTTATTTAGAATAACTGAACTGTTCGGATAAATATGGAAGAGAAATTAAGAGTTAAAGTGAAATTAGTTTATTTTGTATAAAAAATGCAGAAAAAGAAATCACAAATCAATAAAAGGATAAATATTTATCTTTCTAATTACGTCCCATAAAATGTTTAAGTGGAATTGAATACTGCTTTTAAGAATAAATAAAATGATTAAACTTGCCAGATAAGTAATTAAAATAACCATCTTTTTCTATTTTATATTATCATAGTAAAATTTCTGAAGTATGTTTATTAATTTATTCAGGAGGATTTTTTTTTTTTAAGATCAAAGCATTATGATGATATTCAGCGTAAATGAATTAAAAGAAAACATTAGTAGTTGGTTTCTAAAATTTTATTTACTGAAAAATAAATTTGTATTAGTTATATAAACGTTATCAACAATTTTAATGATTATGATATTGATTTTCAACATTAATAGGTAGTACCATTTTGAATTCATTTTTTTTCCCTTTTTTAAAATCTTTGATAAATCTTAAAAGAAATAAAGTATAGAAAAAACGAGTTTGCATTTGTGAATCCTGTTTTATTTCCCATAATATATTTTTTCTCATAAATTTGTAGTATAGGTCACAATATCTTATACTATTAAGTGAGCAATATTTGTATATATATATATGTATATTTCACTGTTCTCTTAAACGGTAGCTCGGATAATTTACGTGATTTAACACAAAGGTGCCCTCCGAAGGGTCATTGTGCATATCGAAGTTAGATTTTCGAATTTTTGATTAGTTTTCTTCTAATTAATAAAAATATGAAAATAAAACTTCCCATTCTATAATGACGCAGAATGGAGAATCTTAGGAGAGATTTGATTGGTTTATTTGATTTTCATTGATTTGAGTGTATTTTACATTGAACTACAGCTACGTTATGAGGAATTACAAGAGATTTGATTGGTTTATTTGATTTTCTTTGATTTTAGTGTATTTTACATTGAACTACAGCTACGTTATGAGGAATTACAAGAGATTTGATTGGTTTATTTGATTTTCATTGATTTGAGTGTATTTTACGTTGAACTAGAGCTACGTTATAAGAATTACGAGAGATTTGATAGGTTTATTTGATTTTCATTGATTTGAATGTAATTTACGTTGAACTAGAGCTACGTTATGAGGAATTACGAGAGGTTTGATTGGTTTATTTGATTTTCATTGATCTGAGTGTATTCTACGTTGAACTAGAGCTACGTTATAAGGAATTACGAGAGATTTGATAGGTTTATTTGATTTTCATTGATTTGAATGTATTTTACGTTGAACTAGAGCTACGAGAGGTTTGATTGGTTTATTTGATTTTCGTTTATTTGAGTGTATTTTACGTCGAACTAGAGCTACGTTTTGAGAAATTACGAGAGAGTTGATTGGTTTATTTGATTTTCATTGATTTGAGTGTATTTTACGTTGAACTAGAGCTACGTTATGAGGAATTACGAGCGATTTGATTGGTTTATTTAATTGTCATTGATTTGAGGAAGGGTGTCCAGTGATGTTTTTTGGTTTTAACATGCTTGACATTGATTGCTGCTAAAACGAGTTTCGTGGGTTTTCAGATTCATGCACAGCAAGGTAGGGGTGTCCAGTGATGTTTTTTTTTTTGTTTTAACATGCGTGATAGGGATTGCCGCGGAACCGAGTTTCGTGCATTTTCAGATTCATGCACAGCGAGCTAGGGGCGTCCAGTGATTTTTTTTTGGTTTTAACATGCGTGATAGCGATTGCCGCGGAACCGAGTTTCGTGTGTTCTGAGATTCATGCGCAGCGACTTAAGTGCGTTCTTTGATTCGACCATTCATCAAATATTGACTTTTACTGAACGAGTAACAGCTTCAACTGTTTCCAGAATATTCGAAGAATTAACATTTCTATTTGACTGTTTTCGAGAATATTCATTTTAATAATAGTTTTGTTGCCCAGATTCGAGAAGTTCAAAAAATGTTTGATATTGTCAAGGAGATCCCATACTAAAATTGTGAAGTAAATAGTCGCTAATCGAAATATATTTATTTAAATGTTTCAATTATTCAATTAAAAAGAAATCCTTTAAATATAGCGCCCAGCGAAGCGTGCGAAGCCTACTAGTAGTCATGAAAGGAGCAACTATCTTGAATGATGGCCACTCTCAAACAAAGACTAAAATGCCCCATCTACCAGACTGCCTTATCCCCTCTTCTATTTTACCTCATCTTAAATTAATGCATAGTTTTTTGTGTCAGTTTTGTATTTTAGTTTTCGTCTAATTCCATGTTTTTTCCTATGCAATAAAATTTCTGTCTTCTGTAAATGTATCTTCATAACGCAAAATTACGCGAAATATTGCCTTGTTAGAACAACATTTAATTTCAAGAAATATACGAAGTTTTTTAAGTACAATGTTAATATTCAATATTAGTTTTGCAACTGAAATTCAATAAGTTTCTGGCCAGTATTATGTGTGATATTTTAAAACTAGTCCAACTTTTTTACGATTATTAATTTTTGAGATAATGTTTTCACGGACTAACAAATTAACTAATAGGATCTACAAGAGGACACATCGATTTTCAGCGAACCGAAATCTCAAATTGTTTAAAAACTTTAAAAAACCGAAGTCAAAAAATTGTCATAAATATCGAAGTACCTATAGCATGATGCGGAAATGTCTACTAAGGGATTATGATTTTACTTTGATACGACATTTTCAGAACTTAATTTTTAAGGAAAAATTTACATAAGAACAGCCCTTTAGTAGACAGATTTCAAAGATTTGAATGCAGTTTTAATGCACTAAACCTAATTTTTTGATAGTTGAAAAATATCATGATTAAGTTTTTACTAAAGGTATGGCAATTTCTCTCACAGGAAATATAAATAATATTTCGATACTATTTGTACATTATTATAAAACTTTTATAATAGGTTGAACCAAAACATGGCACGCAGTAGCTGCAACCATAAGATGGGGAAATCTTTAAGCTGATTTGGTACTTTTTTTTTAACAAGAAGCAACAAATCATGGTAGAAGGTTTCACTTGCATGGTTGCAGCTACTGCAGTAGAAAGTTTTGGTTCAACCTAGCACGTTGCAGCTTCTCTTGTACCAAATTTTGGTTCAACCTAGATCAAACATTTTTAATAGTGAAAATTATATTTTCAAATTGATAAAAATTTAGTGAAATGAATCTATAAATTTGCACATCTTTATTTTTAAAGTTTTTATTTTGTCAGGGTATTCACGATAATTTCCCCTGAGGTTAACTTTGCTGTACTTTACATGTCTTAACAAATTTCGTCTGAATATACTATATATTTTTAGGTATATATAAAATATTGTTGAATAAGTACACTGCTAAAATTTTCAGTTCAAAGTTGAACCAAAATTTGGTAGTATGGTAGCTGTAATATGCTACATTGAAACAAAACTTGGTACTACACTAGATGCAACCATGCGATGGTAAAACATTCTACCACGATTTGGTACTTCTTGTTGAAAAAAACACACCAAATTATGGTAAAAGATCACCCCATCTTATGATTACAACAACTAGAGTACCAAACTTTGGTAGAACCAAGCACCAAATCACGGTAAAAGATTTCACCATTTCGTTGTTGCGGCTGCTGTAGTACCATGTCTTGGTTCAACCTAGGAAATTATTTTTAACAGTGTATGGCGTATGCTAAGTTTTACTGCCAACCTTTTTATTAATTTTTATTGAACAATGAATAAGAAGATTTGAATTGATCAACTTTTCAAAATTTTAGGCAGATTAAAAGTCTAAGAATTCAAACTATAACAGAATATTGTTAGTATTAATTAATTTATATTTTGAAAGAACAATGCAATTTTCTATCAAAATGAGACATTCATATTGCCGAACAATATAGGTCAGGGAAATAATTGTTAAAAAAATATATTTCATCTCATTTATTTGATTATTTTTACATTATAAACAAAACAAAATTAGTTTTAAAAGATATTATTTGACAGTATATGTTTCCTCTTTAAGCTGTTCTTTAATTTACAGAAAGAAAAAAATATGCCATAATTAGATGTTGAAAAGCTTAATCAAAATTTTGCAATATACAAAACACTAAGTTATAAACATGATAAACGCTAGAAAAATTAACGCTTTAACACAATGCATTTCGATCCGGCATCTATGGTATCTAAATAAATTTATAAAATACGGCTGATATTGATATATAAGATTTTTTGTAAAGCAAAGTTTTATTATTCTAACAATAATGCTTGTTTAAAATTTTAAAAGCTTATGTTTAATACTAAATTAGATTTAATCCTGATCAAGCAATTCTATAACATGCCCTAGTCTATTTTTATGAATGTGGTATTACAGTTAGAAAGGTTTTGTTATATGAAGCAAAATTGCCAGTGACTTAGATTGGCGACTTAGATATATTGGGGAATTTGCATATTCATGCAAATTGTTCTTAAACAAAAGGTGACAACCATTTATTTTAAAAAATATGTTAAACAATTTAAAAGATCTTGGCATGTAGAGAAAAAAAATGCCATTTCACATATCCGTCTGAAACAAATTTCAAATAAAATAGTTAAAATATACTTTTGTGGTGAGTTTCTTTTGGAATTTGTTTTTTTCTTGTTTTCACTCCAAAGAATATTTCGGGCCCGGATCAAAGATATTCTTAGCTATTGCTATCTTTGAGACAAAAAAAAAAAAAAAAAAAAAAAAAAAAAACATTCTTTTTGCATATTTGTGTTCTACCTGGCCCTTGATCACGTTAGAATGCAAATATGTATTTACCTATTTCCAATTTATTCCATTTTTGTTTGATTTGGTGGTCTTTGTTTTTGATCAAATTAATTGTTTGAATTCTAAAAATATTTAATAATCCTTAAATTTCACTGTCTGATTTTCTATAATTATATATATGTATGTATATATACAATGAGAATTTAATGTATCAACTGCCAGTTTAAAAACTGAATTCTTGAAGAATTAGGTGAAATTGCCTAATATGGTAAGAAAAGAAAAAAGTAAAAAGGGCAAATACAGATAGTGATTTTCAAATACTGGCTTATGTATTTAATATAATGTTGTATTCTGCTAAATATTTTCAGGACTTTCGGACATTGCAAATTTATTTAGAAATTTCAGCCACAAACTTTAAACATTTTTCAAAATTAAATTTCCTTATTTCTATCTTTATCACACACACATACAAATAAATAAATAAATAAATAAATTAAATAAATAAATAAAAATAAACAAAAGTAATAAAATAAAATGAAATAAAATAAAACTGAACTCTATTTTAATTTCGTTTTAAAATATCGAAATTATATTTAAAGTAATAAAAATTAAAAGTATTAAAAATGTTTTGTTTCTTTCAAATACTACATTCATTCATAAAATTAAAAAAATCATCATTTCTGAAGAGCAGCTTTAAATTGCGTGAAAACAAATGCATTTACAGAAAAAAGTGTACATCAAACATTGTAAAATTGATTGTTAACCTAGAGGTAAATTACATCTGCTCGAAAAACTTATATAAACGAATTGGTATTTTCGTTATTTTTCCGGACACGGCTCGCCTTTCGTAACATCTTCTGTAATATATGTACATGAAAGTGTCCAGAGAGAAAGAAATCAATCATTTAAGGAACCGGAATAAAGCTACTCGAAGAAAATAAATCATGTTATCATCCACTTTTTCAGTATGAGATGGATGTAAAATAGTGATTCGGAATTTAAGTAAACGATACTTTTTGCAAAGAGAAAAAGTAGTTTTAAGGTAATAAATAAAACTGAGCAAAATGTGGTGTCGCATTTCCTTGTGTTAAAGATATTAGAAACATATTTTGATAAATATAAATTCTCTCGTAAACAATGAAAATTTTTTTTCAGTTTTGCAGAACAAAGAAGCACATTTTGTAGGAAACAATAAAACCTGGATATAAACCAAAAGTATCAAAAGAAATTATTATGATTCTCACACGAAGACAAGCTATTATGAAAATAAAATACAATAAAAATGATATCTAATCAACACACCTATACATATATTTATATATAAAGATTATTTACTAAACATTCTTTTTAAAGCATTGACTTTAATGTTATCTACCTGAGAACTACAAATGATGATTATATGATTGTTTTAATCTTCGAATTTCCGATAATTGATTAAAACTGATTGTTATACAGATGTTATTGCTTATGTAATGGGAGGACAAGTGATGCATTTGTCCCCCTTTGCACTTTAATCATGGGAAAAAAGTTATGTTTTAACTGTAAATAATTAACATGAAAAACTACAGAATCCATTCTATAAAATCGTCTCCTATTTCAAGCAAGCAGTGCTTAATTGCTTACGATTTAAAAGCATATTATATATTCAATCTATGTACATATTCAAAATATACAACGTATTCAAAAGCAAATTATAATTGGTTAAAACTGATTGTTATACAGATGTTATTGCTTATGTAATGGGAGGACAAGTGATGCATTTGTCCCCCTTTGCACTTTAATCATGGGCAAAAAAGTTATGTTTTAACTGTAAATAATTAACATGAAAAACTACAGAATCCATTCTATAAAATCGTCTCCTATTTCAAGCAAGCAGTGCTTAATTGCTTACGATTTAAAAGCATATTATATATTCAATCTATGTACATATTCAAAATATACAACGTATTCAAAAGCAAATTATAATTGTACTTTAAATAGTTTTCCCCTCCACTCTAAATAAATAAATAAAATAAAATATGAAATCTAACAGTTATTAACAGAGCATAAAAAATTGTTTTTTAGAGGGAGACAGTAGACAAAAATAAGTCTTCTATAGATTAATAAATAAGGACACTTAACATTTACGGTTATACAGCCATCTATTTTCTCCAGCATTTCCATATCGGTGATTGCACTTCACCCTAGCCATTTTTCTTTTGTCTCATTCTTCAGAATCCACTTATAAAAGAAATACAGATCCATTGAGTCCATGAATTTTTTCGTAAGAATAAAATTGTAAAACTTTATTATGCAGTTTGAATTTTTCAAATACCTCAGTTTGTTCAAAAGTTATGAGCGTTTTAGTTAATGCCTGCATTTCTGAGGAAAAATAAGATATTTGTTTAAACGTTTTTGCAATATTCATTGTCTGCCTTTAAAGCACTAATATTCAAGAGTGTTCATAAATTTTATCAGTTTTTTAAGTAAAAATTAATTATTCTAACATGCTTCGGGACTTCAGTGACCCATGATAATCTGACAAGGTGCCGAAATAAGCGATAAACTGATCGTGTTAAGAATGAATCCGTAATATTTGAAGCGCAACAAATTTCTGATTTCAAAATGTTTTTTCATTAAATCTATCTATCTGTCTATCTGTATATATGTATATATATATATATATATATATATACACACATATAGATACGTTATATATAAGGTTTCTTTCAGGTAAGAGTCAACAGATAATCCCAGGTTTCAATTAACCTGTCCCAATATGGAACAAATTTTTATACAACATCTGCAATGATGAAATCGTTCTTAGAAACGTAATATTGAACTTGGAATACTTATGTTTCATAGTGTTTAACAAAAACTTGCAGTGTTGTTGCAAGTCTACACCCGTGATTCAATATTTGTAAGCCGAAAAGCGTTGATTGTTTTAGGCATCGCGCGGCTTTATTTTATCATGAAAGATCCATCATTACAATTCGCCAGCCGCTTGCTTTTGATGAATCATTAAATATTCCGTATATTGTTGATATAAAGTTTATTTCTATTTGTGGTACCAAAAACTGGCTACTACATCCTCAATAGTTCATAAACATAAAAGAAAATATCAAATTGACATCGTTTCTTCGAAAGAGCTGGGATTTAAACTGAGCCATCTGTCCTGATGAGTAAGGGTGCCTTTTTCATTATTTATCATTTTCTTAATGAACCGAATAGATCGTTCTATGTTACATTCTTAGATACTTCACATTGGGGAGGGGAGGGGGGTGCGAGATCGAACCTATATCACTTTCCGGTGTAACCATTCGTAGTTTTAAATGTATTAGCTCTCGAAACTCGCGAGAATGTGATCTAGGCTGCCTTATAAAATCTCCATGGAGGGCACTTCACATAGGCCTTGAACCCTCACGTAATCATTCTGCCTTAACCCTAACACTAACACTATCTTAGCTGAGTTGTTCAATAAGAATGATATTTTGTCCTCGTGATATATCGTCAAATGTTCCAGAGAGATCGTTATTCCAGACTTTGTAATAGCATGGAGATATCAACTGAGTATACAATTTCCGATTCCAGTGTTCTTTATTCAGGATGGGAGGGATTGATACACTGATGATGTTAACAACAGTTGATAGTACCGTAGCTTCCAAGTGCTTCGGTTTTACCGGAATTTTCGCAGAATTATTACACTGTAAAAAATTTTGTGTAAGAATACACAGCATTATTGAGGGAACTTATTTTCCTCAACTATGTTGAGAAATGTTATCAGCTATAGTTGTGTAACAGAGGCATATAGTGGAACGTTATGCGATTACATCTGGTAACATTTCTCTACATGGCTGCGGCAAGTAAGTTGCCTCAATATTGAGGCAGCGATAATCGATTCCCCACCCTTGTCTGCTCATAATGCAAATAACTGTGAAAACTCTAACTGTAGGGAGGTCCTGCTCGGTGGCGCCCGCAGCGCCCTTTCCTCTTTTTATGATATGAAACAGCCTGTTCGGTCACCGTGGAAACGATCTTTGAAAATTTTGACAGTAACAAACCCAGGTTCGGCGGCGCCTGCATTTCCATAATCCTTCCTATCAATAATGCCAATTTTCAAAGCCCTATCTCTATTTAAAAATTTTGCTCCTCCCACCTATCCCCAAGTAATCCCCTAATAATTTTATACATTCGAAAGCATCTGCAATCAGTTCATCGCCCCAAAACCTTATAATACCGAATTTAAAAGCTATATCTCTATTTTTAAAGTCCCCCATCTGCCTTCTCAAAGTAATGCCCCCCTAATAATTTTACACATTCGAAAATATTTGGCTTCGATTCCTCGCCCTCAAATCTAAATAGTATCAAATTGTAAGACTCCATCTTTATACATTTTGCTCCTTTAATCCCCTTTTGCCCCTAATGATTTTACACATTCAAAAAGATATGAAATCGATTCCTTGCCCTCCAAAACCTAATACTACCAATTTTCATCTCTCTAACTCTATTTCTATATTTTTGTATCTTTGCCCACTTACGTTCTTCCCCAATAATTTAACACCTTTGAAAGTATTCGTAATCGATTCCCCACCCCCGAAAACATCATTTTCAACGGTGAATCATTTTAAACGGGAAATTTCAACGGTGTATCGGAATTTTAAACTTTGCAAAATAAAAAATAAAAATTTATCTTATTCTCTGCCGGTCACGTGAAACCACGAAGTCGAAATGAGTTTAAATTCATAATAAAATTGTTCGTTCGTTTATTGATCAATTTTCATAAAAATTGAACTGTAGGTTTGTTATGTGTCATCCTGGCTAATTATTAATTTTTGTCTGAATTGGTAAAATTTGAAAACTTTTGAAAATATCAATTTTTATTCTTAGTTCAAAGTCACGTGTTTTTTAATGAGGGAAGCATTTCCTTTCCCATCACCGGCAAATGTCTATGATACCGATTGGAGTAAAATGAAGTGTTGTCTTTAAAATTTCCTACTTTAGTTAATTAAAGAAATTGTGATTGTGATATCGATAAGGGTTTGCACTCCTGGCTTCAGAAAAATTGCTACTTTCTTTTGATACCTAATTTGAAAAAATCGGAGCAATATTTTAAATATATTCGACGATTTAACGATTCTTAAGTGCTTTTTAAACTCAGAAATGACTCGTTTATTATTTGACATAGGTTGACGTTTTACGTAATACGTTCACAACTAATCAAAAATTTTCAATTTTTTCTTTATCTTCTCCGGAAGGCAGAAGGTAGAAGATGCGCCCATATGTCAGTTTTCGTATTTCTATATTCCGTAGGGGCTGAATGTATACACTATCTACCAATAAGTGTTTGGACACATTCGAATTTAGACGTTTTGTCAAATATCTAGAAAAGTTATTTAGGAATCATCTTGAAACTTTAGTAGTGCAAAGAACATGTTATACCTCATATAATTTAGCAAAAGTCGTGTCCTGAAGAGGAAAGGGGACTAGTAAAAAATTAAACAAATGTTTTTTTTTTTTTTTTCTTTTTCAAATTATTGAGGTTTCAAATTTAAGAGCTTATATATAAAAAGAATGTTTATACAACAGGCTAATTTTGTTTAAATTTTTTGTTAATGTATATATATATATATATATACATATATTTAAGTTTTATCATTTTAACCTGTTTGAAGAGAATCATCCATATACTATATGTAATATAGATTTTCATATATAATTTATAATATATTTTTGACACGGTAGAAGTTATTTCAATATATTTTTCAGCTTAAACGAACTGGAATTTTCGTTCATTTAAATCGAAATCTATTTGTTTAAAAAAGTTATAGTTCCTAGTATATTTTACTAAAATTTTTTCATATTAGAAACAGAAAATATCAGAAATGTATATTTCTATAAAGAAAGTAAGAAACTGAGAATCTCATTTCCGTTTCTTTCTCTGCATAAAAGAGGAAGTATATTCTCCGTTCCTTCTATTATCAAGGGAGAATTGAAGAAATTGAGAAAACAGTTAAATTTAATTTTTAGTTAGAATTATTTTTCGTAATGAATACTTTTTTATTCAGTTAGAACTTTCATTTAATATGCACGGAACAAAGACACTTGAAATATTATTTTCATGCAGCTAAATGTAACAAAAATGCCCAGTAGCGTAAAATATTTTACTTTCGCTTATTTTCAGATTTTAAAAACATTTCGATATTTTTTGCACAATTTACGGTCATAAAATATTCTATGCAGGTTAAACAAAACATAATTCTTTACCGAATATATTTATAAATTGGAAATATTCTGCAACATAATATTATAAATGCGTAAGCAAATTATCAGTTGATGTTAAAATTGAGTGAGTTTTACGTCACCCTAGAGTTAAGCAATGGGCAAACGACAATGGTCTAGGATTCACTAGGGGCGGTCTGGAGACATGCCACCACAATTTTAATCCTCTGCGGAGGGGATGGTTTCCCTGATTCTGTAACTCTTATATGTATTAACTATACGTAACATAGAGGAAATTTCAGCTACAATGGATTGATTTTACGTGCTCCAGCGACCATTAATGTAGGGGTCGTACTCTCCGCCTTTTTTTCAGGACACACTCAAGGATGAAAAAATTCCTCTCTTTAGCCACCACTAATTTCAAGTATAAACCTTTATGGTACTTTTTATAATAATGTACCCAGAATAAATACGATGGAGAATGTTGTATAAAAATAGTAGTAGCACTAAAGGCAAAAACTTCTCGTCTATTAGAGTATCCTGAAAAAAGGGCGGAGAGTACGGCCCCTGTTCATGTAGATGATACAGTCTTTGTTCGGCTCGAGTATCTAACATACAATCCTGTGATTATGAGCTCGACGCTCTGGCAAATTCTCAGAAATTCCTTCTACTTTAAAAGAAAAGTTTATTAGCAAATCAAAATTGGCATTCGTCAATATATCTGAAATTGACGTTAAATTTGGTTGAAAATCCCATGAGTTATAAACAAAAATATGCAGATTTTTTATTAAATGTTTAAATAAACCTTAATATTTCCATGAATGTAAGTGATAACTTTTCATGAATGAAGACAAACATTGTAAGTGACCGAATGAAGAATGTTCTGTGGGTACAAGTCATTTAGAGCATTTCCATATACAGGGTAATCGCAAATATTATTTTTGTTCTTACATTTGCAGTGGATTTCCTGACTTTCCGCGTACCCAAAATGTTATTGGAAATTATGTGGTCAAATATCTACTTCCCATTCCAAAATTTATAAAATAATTTGTCAAATATGTCTTATGATATTTGACGAAACGCATTAAACCCAAAGTTGTCACATTATTTGGTAACTTGTATATACTATATATACTAAACATTTATGCAAAAGTATTCATTTATTAGAAAAATATTACCTTAAACTATGAAGGAGTAATGGAGAGTTAGTCAATTATTCTGTAAGAGACCAACAGCTTATTATTACTAAAATCAACACATTTTTCTTTTAAAAAATTAGGACAAAAAAGGCAAGAAATCATGCCAGACAACCATAGATGAGTATTACTATGTATAGTGCAATTATATTAAAATGCAATCCAAAAATAATATACAAAAGCATTAGCAAACATAATGGAAAGGATGCCCTTTTCATATTACAGAAATACGTTGCTATGACAGCATGTCGTTAACTTGTAAGGTGACAAATTGTTTAACTTCTGTGTTGTGATTGTTAGCAGCAGAATGTGTAGGGGATAACATATTTTGCCCTAAGTTTTTTAATTTTACAACCAATGCATATGCAATGTTAAAATAAATTTCTGAAAGCGCTTAAATCATTAAAATGATACTAAAAGATGTTACTTTGAAAAATATGAATATATGGATCCATTCGATTTGTTGAAACCTTCAGTAATTTAATATTTCATATCTTTAATAATGTATCTTTTTCACGATTTGTAAAGAATGAATTCTCGTAAATATCATTCATATAAATTAAAATATTTTTTCACGAATATTATTGTATTTCAGATGATGATAGAGGAAGATTTTCTCTGTTAAACATTAAATATTTCCATACATTCGAAAATTCCTTAATCACATTTCCTTCAACTTTCGAAATAATTTAATTTTAAATTTTCAAAATAAATACAAATATAAAATTATATATGTCTTCTAATTTATGTAACACTTCTCTAACATACTAAGGTTAAATAGCAGTTACAGCAGCTTCATTTTATATTCGTATTAGTATTTTTTAAAAACTATTGTAGTATTTTTATTACTTTGCATTATATTTATACCCATTGGCTAAACACTTCTATGATTTGCTCTGTCTTTCATGTAGTTATATGTCTTTTTACACGTTTTTATTTAACTCGGTATGTTTTTCATTTATGCGTGGAATGTTGTTTATATATGCATGGGGGTCATATCAAAGAATTAAATTTCCATCCACTTTATGATCCGATTGAGCTAGAATTTTTCATGCATATATAATTCCGATGACAATACAGTCGGTAACAAAACTGAACACTAGCAAAAATTCCTATGTAAAAAAATAGAGTTAATACTGTTTTGTTAAATAAATCCTTGTTGAATCATGTTCTTAGACTGAAACTATCCATACATATAAATTCCAACGATAATACATACTCAAACAGTAATGGACTTTGGTAGGGGAAGATGACTGAGGGTTTTAATCCCCAACTTCAGTTTAAAAAAAAATTGTTTTAAATTTTAACTCACTTCCAATTATCCGATTCAGGTGAAGTATTGCATGCCTGTATGTTATCCACATCGCCGAAATGAAGTTTTTTAGGGCATTTTGAAATAAAAGCGTGTTTTTAATTTTTTCTTTAAATTTACATATTACTTTGACAACCTATTTGTTCGAGTTATCACCATTCGAGTTATTCCATTTCCAGTTAAATGGGAAAACCTAACAAGCGCCAAGAGACAGGGTCCCAGACGCTTGTCAGGTTTCTGCATTCAATCAGCAGTCGGTGTTAATGTTAAATACGACCGTTAGATTCATTACATATTAGAAAATTTTTACATTTTATGTATTTAATTCGTTACTAATAGCATATCTTTTGTTATCATTGAAATTAAATTATATATCCATATCATATTTTTTTTCTTTGATATAATCTGATAAAATACTTAAACTTTCGGCAAGGTTCTTTAGTTAAGCATGAAAAGCATCTTTGTGTAACTGCCTGTATTCTTTTTATATATGATGTCTTTTGCACCTACAGATATTAGAATAGGAAATACTGAAACAAAGATGAAAAATATCTTATAATTGATTTTGTTTTAAGGTCCTGATTGCTTGGATAACAAACATCTAAACTTACAAAATTAACTGGATTTTATATTATATTTTCAAATGTTTGTTAATTTGTATATTCTGCCATAAGTGTTTCATTCTTTAACATAATTATGGATCTGGTACTCAAAAGAAGGAAATGTGAAGCGCATTTCACCTAAAAAGCTACGAAAGTGGTTTAGGCAAAAAGGTGCATAATAGATTGTCTAATGCTTATGACATATACAAGAAGGTAGTAAAAGAAAAATAAAACAATTAAAAATCTGTTTTATCAAATTTGTTATAATTATCGCTTATTTAAAGGTAACAGTCAGTATTTGTTGCATTTGTAACGTTTTCTCTACATAACTTTGTGGTTACTATTTTATATTTATACTATTATAAGATTTTTTTTCTATGAGTAGAGTATATTATTTTATATATTTCAATTTTAGTTTTAGTATTTTCAATAAATTTCTAATGGAAGTTTAGTGTACATATAATATTCTTATAATAAATACAGCAATATGCAAATTTAATTCAAATTAATGAAATATATTCTAATTTAGGAACGTAAAATTTAGTTTAGAATCTTAAACGCTAAAAATCATGATTATTCTTTCTATAATTTTAGAATTTCAGATACGCAACAATTATACAGAAATTATTATAAAAAATATTATTCCCAAGCGCTCGCAAAATTATACAAATTATTACATTTCTAAATCAGTTAAATCATTTGGAACCACTATAATAACGCAACACTACATTTTTTTCTGCTTTCAAGAATTTATGTTTTAATTCAACTGAATTTAAAAAGGAATGAGCAAATTTATCAAAATGATAGTTCATTTTTCCGAAATGTTATGCTCATCAGTAAACTTTAAATAAAAAAGAATGACGCAATAAAATAATATAAAATAAATTAAACATACACTACTTTTAAAAATTTATTTTTCGCTTAAATATTACGCTCGGTTACTTTTTAGATTTTCAGTGATGCAATTTCCCAAAGATGATTATTAACTTCATTTATGAAAGAGACTAATAAAAGAAACGCAATATAAATGAAGTCATCTTAAATAAAGAGCTAATAAATCCCATCCTATTATAAAAGTTGTAGTTTTTTCGAGTGAAGTGGAATATAACTTCTAAAAAGGGTATTATATGCTCCATGATTTATTTTTAAAATGTATATTAACTCATTATGTGCACGTTAGTTATCAACTTCATTCCTGACAATAATTCAAAAAGAAATTTTGTATTTCTTCAATTCAAGCAAGTGAAATTATATAATCTAGCAATCATAAAAAACGTATTTAAGCAAAAGATAGCTATAAATCTTTGAATATACATTTTCTTAATACTGGAGAAGATACTGCACACACAGAAAATACATACATATATATATATACGTACATACATGTTTATTCAAAATATAACTACCAAGTGATATTTTTTAGATTTTAGTGTTCTAATTTGAACACTCATGGTTAACTAAAAAGTCTTTTATGACAGGAATATAATTCGTCAAATTTGTTTCTCTATCAAGGAATAACATCATGATATTTTCTGATGACATTATTATCAATTAAAGTTACATTTAATCTGATTACGTAAACTATTAGGTCTACCGGAAATTTCTGTCCTTTTGAATTAATAAAATGACACCAGAAATTTTTGTTTAACAATATTTATATAGTACTTCACCAATATCCTCTTAAATGTTACCCAAGAATATCTTAAATATTATCCAATTTAAATTTCCTGTGTCATTTTATTAATTCAAATGGACAGAACTGTCCGGTAGACTTAATATTTTTCCTCATGTGCCGCGCTTTCAATAGATCGTTCGTTTCTAGCTTAAGAATTACTTGAACAACAACTAGTTTTCAAAACTACTATGTACAATGTGCCGTTTGGATTTTCGTAGGGAAAGAAAATTGTTTACTCATATTATTGACGATAAGCAAGAAAACAACACTATCAAGAATGCATTTTATATGCCATTAAACAATGATGACATCTTTGGGTCTATATAAAAAGTGAAGAAGTAGATTTTTCTGTCAACGACTTATTTAGCTATAAAAATTAATTTTTCATCTCGTGCATTACTGTACATTCCTCAACAAAATAAACTTTTTGTACTTCTTAAATTTCTCACATGGGATGGAACTTGCGAGGAAATTCTCTATCAGACACCAATTTTTGACAAAAGATCTTAAAGACATAAGCCTTTTAAATATAAATGTCACTACAAGAGAACTGTGATGCAAAAAGTGAAGTTTTTTTTTTTTTTTTTTTTTTTGCAATGATGTTTTTAACAATTAAAATACTTTTTCAGCTCTCGTTACTTATTTTTAATCAACCAAAGAAAGCTCCTGCTGCCCTTAATGCTTGAATACAAGCTTTAGAAATTCTCTACCGGCTACAAATTTCCGAAAAAATATCTTACGCTTCGAAAAAACGGAATATATTTTTTTAAACGAACATTTACTACAACCGAACTGGGATTCAAAGAATGCAAAAGATGTTTTAGGGTGATTCTTTTAGATGATAAAAATTACCCTTTTAGCACGCGTTACTCAGATTTAATAAACTAAACAAAGTTTTTTCAGCATTTGAGGCTTTCATAGAGCTAAAGCTTTAGGCAGAGATCCGCTAAATACTATTCGATAAAGTATTTTTTATTTTGTAAAGATACAAATATTTGCCTTCAAATTTGGATCATATCTTAAAGCAGATAACAGAAGATATAAGACATTGCTCCTAAAAAAGTTGAACAGGCAAAAACAAACGCACGGGGAATCAATTTTTACCAAGGCAGATATGCATTATTTTGCTCACAAGTGCTAGATTTTCTTTTGTGTAAATATTAATCCGTTATTTCTTTCTTTCTATTAACGGTAAAAGAACTGCTAATTTCTTTTTTGAATCAGAGTTTAGATAAAATTATATGACACTTGAATTATAAACTGTATATTTTAAATAAATTTAATTTCCACCATATAATCGGCTGAATGACAGAATTAATGATTTTATTCAAAAGTTACTGGATCAAATAGGAAAAAAAAATGATGACCCGATAAATATTATTAGATTTATTCAAAGTTATACAGTTTAAAGTTGTTTCGTAAATATATAATAATAATAATAATAATAATAATAATAATAAAGAGTAAAAGGGTAACCACTACAGTTATTTTGTAACAAATTTTTTGCTGAGGCATTTTCAGCAATAAATAACTACATATAATAATTTTTCGAATTCCTTTGGGAGGATATGAATGAGAATTATTAATTAAATGTGCATAAAATAATTCTAAAAGAAAATACTCAAATTGAAAGCGCACTTTAAGAAACAATGACTCATAAACAATAACTAGACTGGCTTCACACGTCTAACCAGTCAGCTCCTTTTAGTACATCAAACAGAAAAGTAGTCTCCGTTGTCTTCGAGAACCACCCCAAAAGGTGAATCACAGATTGCCGCCAATTGTCTATTGGGTTACTGTAAAGCGTCTGTTGCCTTCGATATCGGTTTCCAAAGCGACGATCGCAAAGTTTCTGAAGTAAATACATTTTGTAGGGCTTCGATAGACGTGTGTGTACGTCTATAATTTTGTTTAAAGGTGTGGAAAATCTTGGAGGCGATGAAATGTTCATAAAAATATGAAGCTAAAATCGTAACCATAGAAGCTATTAAGTAATATAGCACTAACTAAGGTTTTGGTAGGCTCAACATGGCTCCTGTGGTAGCGCTGCTATTGCGGCAGCCATCTTAATTAGACAACACTTAACTTCAGTTAATCTCCATGCTGATACTCCGTATGCTATCTCCTCTTATATAATTCCTCCAAGGGGAAACAGACCCATTTCAGAATAATACCCTGCAGATGTTTTAGTTCATTTATTTGCTAATTAATCTCTTTTGTATATATTTTTTGTAGTTGTAGATTTAAACTGTAAATCAACCAGTTAAAATATCGTATTTCAACAAGAAAGATGTAACATCATAGCTTATAATTCCATATTTATTTGGGTTATTAAAATTTGTAAAATCAAGAAAATGGATACCTCGTTGTAACACGTCTGTTGTTTTAGAACCAGAACCGCACATCCCACAATGAACCCAGGTAATCCTTTTTTGAACTATTATAATTTTATAAAATGGTAACTTATACAATATATACCTCTAGACCATAATATATCAAGTTTCTTTTTTATATTATCTGTAAACAAATTATTAATTCTATACATAGTTTTTCTAATAAGAATATATTATAGTCAATATTAATATTATCTATTATTTTTACGACAATACAAAACTTTTAGGAGGATTAAATTGCAGACAAACAGACGGCAAAAACACAGTCAAATTAAAATAAAAAAACACTTTTTTAACTTTATTGGAATGAACTAATAAAAGAGAATTTTGATAAAGTTTCACGAAGAATTTTTATTGGAAACAAAAATCAAGTAAAATCATTTTTATGCATGGTCTTTATAATATCCGGGCAGGATGAAATCGATAATTTTATGAACTAAAACAGCAAATGTAATCGTATAAAATAAATCAAATTTAGATAAGTCTTTGATCGAGAAACGAACTAGAAGTAACTGCATAATATTTAAATAAAGATACTCCTAAGGCAGATTATTATTATTATTTTTTTAATGAGTATTAAAAAATAATAAGTTGCGTCATCATATTTATTTCCAATTAAAGCTATTCCCCGAGAGATTTAACGATAATCAATAATTCATTCAAACGATGAAAACAAAGAGAAGCACTTTTGGAAGAAAAAGAAAATATTTCTGAGAAAGAAATATATTCGAAACAAAAAAAAAACAAGTATCAAAAGATTAAAAGGAAAAATTCTGAAATTATCTCATAACATATCGTTTACTTTTTATGGATAGTACATTTTTATGCTGTGTGTAGAATGTTATTTCATTTTATTTATTTTTAAAATATAATGTTATTGTGTATTTATTGTATGATGCAAAAACAGCCGATTTTTTAAAATTATACTCATTGCTATAAAATTTTGCGCACCAAGTTTGTCAGAATGAAACGAAATTTTACATACGTAAGTGCAACGTTGATATAAGTAAGTGATTACAAAATCAAAGCGAAATAATCTTTTATTACAGGAAAAATTACAAAAGAATGGAGGTTTTAGTACCCTGTAAGGCCACTTCCAGCGTGAATGCACGGTGCGATATGGGCGGACATTAAGGCATACAAGCCCCGTATGATGTTTTACGGCATCTCGTTCCACATTTGCTATAAGGGTGCCTCTAATTCGCCCAAACTCGTAAGCTGCCCAACTTGGCGTCCCAAGTGATCCCAGATATGCTCGATTGGTGACAAATCTGGTGATGAAGCCGGCGTAGGAAGGGTGGTAATGTGGCGGAGGCAGCCCTGTGACACCCTTACTGTGTGTAGCTGAACATTGTACTCTTGAAAAATGGCTCCTGGGAGCCCTACCATGAGTGACAACACCTGTGGCTGAAGGAAATCACGAACGTACCGCTGAGCTCTCATGGTGCCGTGGATCAATATAAGGGATGACCGTGTGTCGTGTGCGATGTCATCCCATACCATCAGATCAGATATGAGTGTGGTGTGCATATGTAAAGCAAGGGCAGGATTGAGGAGTTCAACACGTTGCCTCCATACACGTACGCTATTGTCATCACTGCTAAATTGAATGTGGATTCGTCTCTGAAGACGATCGGGTTCCATTCGGTTGCAGTCCAATCCCGTCGAGCGCGACACCACTCTAAAGGGAGGACATGGTAGGTGGAGTAGATTACATAGAGGCTTTGACCTCTATGTAATTACAATTACATAGAAGCTTTGACCAGAGCACTGGAGCTGCGTTTTGGAGGAAAATGGTCTAAGGAATACAGTCGACTCCATTTAAAGTCACGTCATCAGTAACCAGGGAAAAGTTTACAAGAGCTGGTATCAAATATTCAGAGGCTATCAGACTTATTTTTCTCAGACTGTCATCCTGAAACTCGCAATGATTTGGCCCTAGAATACTTCATCTATACTGTGCGAGATCCAGAGATTCAAAAAGCATTTAGACTCTCAACCGTCAAGGGTATTGAATCAGCATTAGTGTATGTCCTGAATATTGAGGCATCCCAACAAGCCTCCCGTAAAGACCTCCATAGAAGCATAGCAGTCACTTTGGATGACTCTCGAGATGACGCACAAGGAGATGAAGAAAAATCTGGCAGATTTTTACCAGGAGATTACGAGTCTTAAGAGTAAGAAAGAAATGAAGAATTCAACAACTAAATACTGGGGCTGAGAGAGATGGGCATATCAAACGAAGCTGCCCTTTAAGACAATCTAAAGAAACTATCCAGAAGTCCTTTGAAATTCGTCATTGGGAAGAAGCTCTATGTGAAAATCCAGATGCCTTGTTGCAGAAGCCTCCCTCTGAAGATCGCAAGTACTGCTCTAAGACCGAAAAGAATTACCAGCTGATAAAGCCAGTTGCTCGCCAAGCTATAGTCTCAGTGTCATCTAAAGAAGATACATGGGGTGCTGAGGAAATTAGACAAGCCCAGTCGGAAGATCCTGGGATAAAGCCAATACTTCAATTCAAGTAGAGAACCAGCAACAGACCTATCTGGCAGAACATCTGCCCATTTAGCCCCATCACGAAATGTTACTGGGCACTTTGGAACTCTCTGTATATGAGAAACGGCGTATTATACAGAAAATGGGAATCTGACGATGGACGGAACTTCAGATGGCAGATCTTGCTATCAAGATCGAAGATTCCGGACGCTCAGGAGCAGCTACACAGTAGCTCTACCTGAGGCCATTTTGGAGTGACCAAAAATCTACAGAGCGGTCAGGAACGCTTATACTGGTGCAAGGCAAGAGAAGACGTGGAGAAATGGTGCAAATCTTGTGATGCTTGTGCGGCAGGTAAAGGCCCGAAGATAGGAAGCCGAGGAAGAGTACACCGGTATAACGTGTTAGCACCATTTGAGCGGATCACTCTTGACATCTTGGGTCCTTTGCCACGTACCTCCAGAGGCAATAAGTACATCCTCGTTGTGATGGACTATTGACCAAGTGTCCTGAAGTGTATTCCATTCCCGATTAAGAGGCATGCACTGTTGCAGAGGTTCTAGAGCAGCAATGGGTGTCAAGGTATGGCACATCCTTACAGCTTCATACCGATGAAGGTACGAAATTCATCTCTGCGGTATTCAAAGGACTCTGTCAGCTACACGGCATAGACAAAACCCGGACATGAACCCTACATCTCCAGTCGAACGGCATAGTCGAGAGGTTTAACCGCACCCTTCTGAATAACCTCTCTTTTCTAGTATCAAGGAACCAGCAAGATTGGGACTTGGAGTTGTCGTTGTTCTTGCTGGATTATCAAAGTGCTGTTCACGAAACTACCGGCTATACTCCCGCTCAGATGCTGTTTGGACGGGAATTTTGTCTCCCATGGGATCTGCTGTTTAGTTGTCCGCCAGATTCGCCTTCATTGCTAGAGGAGTACATCCAAGAACTGCAGGCCCGTTTTAAAGACGTACAAAACATCGCTCGGGAGCGGATTCACATGGCAACGGAGAGAATGAAGACAAGATATGACTTAAAGGCTACACAACATGAATTCAAGGAAGGAGACAAAGTTTGGTTGTGGAACCTTGTTCGATACAAAGGACATTCTCCCAAGCTACAGTGCAACTGGGACGCTCCCTATACAGTCCTCAAAAGACTGAACGACGTCGTGGTGAGTATTACTACAACCTCTTCATCAAAAACCGAAGGTAGAACATTATGACCTCTTAGCCGCATAACACGGGTAACGTTAGTTTTAAATTTGTTTACTGTAACGTAAATATTTGTATATAAATATTTGTACTTATTTGTAAATTTTGTAAAGATTTCAATCTTTTAATTTTGCATTCTGTATTGTTATTTTATTGTAATATCCAACTTAGTTTTTGTATTCTAGTTTGTGTAGTTTGTTTAGTTTTCGCCACCTGACCAAGGGTTGTACTACCTGGGACGTTCAGTCCTTCAGAGGGGGGCGATGTCACGAATTTGTAAATAATTGTAGTTATTTTTATGTAATTTCATTCATAGAGGCTTGGTTATGTTACACAAGGTTAATTTTCTGCATTTCTTGCTCATTTTCGCATTAAGATAGCTAATTTTCATTTAAAAAGCGCCATTAAGGCAGGTAATGTCCTTGGCGCAAAATTTGCTCCAGGCCAGGAATTCCAAGCTAGGAAAATATCATCCACATATCGTAGATAAACTGTTGGTGGATATGTGAATGATATGTGGATGATATTTTCCTGGCTTGGCCCTATTCTAAAACCTCCCTGCTTGACTTTATTGATTCCTGTAATAAACAATTCCCTTCAATTAATTTTATTTATGAATGTGAAATTAATCAAACTCTACCTTTTTTAGATCTTTCTATTCATCGCAGCAAAGGTAATTCAGTAATATGGTTTGATGGGTATTATAAAAATTCTTTTGTATCCCTCCCAATTCCTGCTACTTCTGCCCATCCAACTAATTATAAATTTTCGTTTTTCAACTCTTACATTACTCGGGCTCTTAAATACACCTAATTCCAATTTAGCGAAAATAAACAATTAAACAAAATTACACAAATCGGCATTGATGCAGGCTATAAAAAAACTACTATAATCAATATTATCAATAAAATAAAAAATAACCTTAATTCTTCTACAATAAATTATTCTACCTTAACCCCTAAGATTAAATTTAGTAATAGTCTGCCTTTCTGTAACGAATTTATTGATTTTAAAAATTATATTTTTCGTAAATTAAATATACTAATTCCTTTTAGTTCTTCTTTAACTATTAAACATCTAAGCTTAAATGATCGTGATTTAACTAGACCCACGGGGGAGAGGGGGTTAAATTCCACTAAAACGTAATCAGAATGTTTTCTTCTATATCGGACAAACCAAAAGAACTTTAAACAAAAGAATTCAAGAGCATATTCGCAACGTCAAAGAAGGAAAGAGGAGTCAATTTTATTATGGGAATCTTATCAATGGAAGTATTGTATTCGGTCTGAAAATTCGATATCGGGTTTTCACCTGATTTACACGTTTTAAGGTCCCCTGAGTCCAAAAAAGTGGTTTTTGGCAATTGGTCAGTGTGTATGTATGTGTGTGTGTGTATGTATGTGGAGAATCTTCTGGCTATTATAGCTCAGAAACTAATAAAGATAGAGCTACGAAACTTTAGAATTGAAATACGTCTGGTGTACAGATGAAATTTCCAAATTTTGGTGAAAATTGAAAAACCGGAAGTGGGACATCGGAAACCGGAAGTGGGACCGTAAGTCCGTATCTCAAAAACGGCTCTAACGATTTTCTTCAAACTTGCTATATAAACACTCTATTAGATGTCCTTTCGAATGATATAGTTGGTTAGTTCAGGAAAATTGATAGGCGCTCTGTATAAATAGCTCAATTTCAGGCCTCGCAAAGGCGTTCCTTTAAAAACGGTTGTACGAATTTTTTTTTCAAACTCGCCATTTTAACTCACTTTTAAATATGCTTTTGTATGTAATTATTGTTTTCCTGTCAACAATTGAGTTTAACCGGAAGTGGGACATCGGAAACCGGAAGTGGGACCGTAAGTCCGTATCTCAAAAACGGCTCTAACGATTTTCTTCAAATTTGCTATATCAACACTCTATTAGATGTCCTTTCGAATGATATTGATGGTTAGTTCAGGAAAATTGATAGGCGTCCTGTATAAATAGCTCAATTTCAGGTCCGCCCATTATTATTTTTCTAATTATTATTTTAAATAACTTATTTGACGGATAGAGCAATTTTGTTACTTATTTAAATCAAAAATGTTTATAATGTGTGTAGTACTGGGTAATGGAAGTCGGGTGGCTGTTACACACCAGATTTTTTATGAATCCTCAGCTTCACCTCTTTGGGACCAAGCAGAAATCATCTCCTCTCCACCATTTAGTTCAGAATTAACAGTTTCGGAAGCTGTGAATATAATTAAATATAATTCAATCAATTTTAAAGATGCTGTGTTTCTTCCTAAAATATGGTATTTTCTAATACAACCACATATCTAATATAATTTAGTTCAACAGTTTCTTGGTCTTAATGACTGTTAACAGAGAAAGCTTTTTTAATCTGCATTTTTTAATCTAAATGCTAGTCCAGCCTCTCCTTAAGGAAAATAGTCCAAAAGATCCTACATTTATTGCAAGTTTTCCTGTACTATTCTACCCAAAGAATTCTCCATTAAAGTGACTTAACGATTGCGGCTTTTAAAACAAGTCTTTTTCCTTTTTCTTGTAAAGATCTAAATTAATGCAAGTTCCTTCTACTACATACTATAAGCTGCTCCATAAAAGCAAAATAGAATTCAACTATATTAAAGAAGGCCTCAACTGTTGCACAAAAAAAGTGTCTCCATAGTAAACCAAGTGAAGCTCGACTGTACGCTTTCAGACTGTTTTATTTGTGATTGATCTGTGTTCAACTGTTTCATTTGTTTCATGTATAATAACTGTAACCGTAATATGGTTCTTTTGTATATATAAATCAAATGTTACTGTATTTCTAGTTAAAAGGGATCTGTCCTGATGTTGTCCTGATGTTCAGGACGAAAGGGCTTGACACGATGTAATTTTAATGATTTTAATTAAATGTATCGTTTTATACGTGTTTTACAGTGAATTTATTTTTAAATAAAAATTGTGGTTTTCTACAAAGACGCGTGTGGTTATGATATCTCTATATGAGATGTAATTTTATATGAAACCCTTTAATCCTTGTTTGTATGCCAAATTTTGCACCAATAAGGCGCACAATAACTAGTTTCCTTTACAGATATAGAAATATGAATTCCCGATCATTAAGTACTTGCAGCTTTCTCAAAAAAGACTTATATAATTGAAGAAAATTCTCTTGGATAGCTATTGCTGTACTTAGCACTGAATTTAAATTTGAAGACCCCGTGGAAGTTATTCTCACGTTAATGACTCTTTTGATAATATACCCAAGCACTGTTGCAATTCGAAAGTGACTGTGAGTCATATGTTAAATATTGCATTCAGTGCTTTGTTTTTATTTAACAAAATAATAAAGAAATAAATAAAAAGGAAATAAAGAAATAGCCGGGAAATTATTTGCGTTTTGCTGACAGAGAAAAATTTTATTCTAATATGAATAAATTTTAATGTTATAACAAGTATTTGAGTTTAGATCTTTGTATATTACTTGTATCGCTCAGTGACCGAAAAATGTACCATTTTTAAGTAAGTATTTAAATAATAATTACAGAAATTCAAAATTTACTTATAAACAATGATCTCAGTAATTATTCTGTCCTTAAAAAAAAACAAAAAAAAAAAAACACTATCAGTATTTTTTTTTATTTACATGACGATGCATATCCCTATGAGCTTTTCTACTTTATTGCCTATCAATCCGACGTATCAATGTTTTTTTTCTGGACATTTTAATACCAAGAACTGTCTATATCAAAGCAACATGCCAACCGTTTTAAGAAAGTAACATTATGCTAACTTCTATTGCCAGATAAATAGATAAAAAATAATAATTAAAATAAATAAATAAATAAATAAATAAATAAACATAGTCACTTCTGTTGCCCCCTCCCCCTCAAATAATGAAGAAAGTTAGAATAAAGCGTGTTTTTCCAATATGTGGCGTTATGTTTGAAGTTTTAAAAAATAAGTGAGGAAAAATAAATCTGTAAAATAAGCTAAATCACTAGTCGTTGTATTGAATTTTAAACAATTGCACGTGCAGTCTTAACATCCTTCTGTTATAGGAATTTCTAATACAAAAGATTATGTTTATAAAATGAAAAAGTGTATAAAAATAAAGATACTGTGTCTGGATTTTTGGCCTCATATGAGAATAATTTTTTTATTCTGTAACATACATTAATCATACCTCTCGAACGATACTACTTTCAAGCCCCTCCTCCTATTAAAAATAAGGCTTTCGACAAATTTCATGTTTGAGCATTAATATATAGAAGTTTTTAAATTTTAAAATAAAACTATGAAACTGAAAACAAGTCATTAAATATTTTAATAGTAGGAAAACAAATAAAATATCATTAAAAAAATAGTAAAAATGATTAAAATTTAAACTATAGTCTAATTAGGGTGTGCATTTATAATTAATGCATTTAATTTTGCCTCAGACTAAACTAAAACACTCCATCAAAATGAACAATCTTACACTTCACAATAAAGCTAAAAGAGAATTTACACCATGATTTTGACATGATTTTCTCTATTTATTGTTCAACTGGATGAAAATTTTAATATCAGAATTCATATCAATCTCGTTTAATTAGATATCCTAAGGCTGAATCTTAACTTCAAGACATATTTATAATTTTGATCTAGCTGTGATTTTTCAAACTTTGCTTAAAATTTTGTCGTTAACAGGAACAGAATAGGGAATTCTCCTCATACATCAATTAGTTAAAGAGAGTTTACTTAATTCTTTTCTTATTAGGAAATGATAATTCCTGTCTTATTATTCCGCTTCTAAGCACATTTGTTCACTTTTGAACCTCAAGGTGATTATTACTTGAAGTTTTACAGAACGAGCCAATCAGGGAGTTAATTGTTATGTGTGACTGAAATATAATGAAAGAGTAATTAATTACTAAAATATGAATATTAAAATTGTATTATATGAAACCATTTAAGAGTAATTTTTCACTACAAATTTAGATGAATAATATTGTTTAAATGAGCAATGGAATTTTAACTCGCATAATCATATCTTGATAAACGCATGCATACTTTTAGAAACGTTTTTGTAATCGTTTTGTGAAAGAGAATTTTATGCTTACATAACTGTATGTTTACATAACTGTAAAATTACTGCTTTTTAATTTGTTTTATATTTATTTATGAGGTCTGTTTTTCATTATGATTACCATGTATTTCTCCTGCACTATAAGAATACACGTTTATGTTTATGATTGATAGTTCCACTAAATATAGATATTTTAAATAACCACAAATTGCATGGCTTCAGGTTCATAAGTTGTTTTTCTCTTTTTCATTTATTTTCATTGGGAAATATTTTCTTTACTTTTTTACTTTTTATTTTTCTCTTTTTCTTTATGTATGTGTCATGCAGTTTACTCTGTACAGTTGAGCGTGCTTTCTATATGCAAATATTGCTTTGTTTACAGATTTTCAAGAAATTTAAATTGCAAATTAGTTTGATGTTTCGAGTGGACTATGACCCTTGTAAATGGTATGTTGCAAACCAGGAAAACAAATGCATTATTAATACAATTGTTTCCTTTTTGGAAACTAGAGTAAATATAAGCAATCGACTAGTTAGCCTATGTCTCTTGCTACTGCCCGGTGATCAAGCAAGTAGTTATTTTATGGGTACTGAATTAAAAGAAGATTTCAGGAAAGACTCTTGAGCATTTGGTCTATTGCTAGTATTGCTGTGCAACGGTAAATCTTCATATTCTAATCGGTAATAAATATTGTAAATGAGATTTGAATTTATTTTCTGTTTTAAATGAATAGAAAAAATTCACTAGAAACCTCATTATTATTATCCAACAGTCAAATCAGTTGTTTATAGAACAACACCGAGATTCTATCATTATTATTATTTATTTTAATCATTAAGCATCTATTTATATCTTTTACTAAAACTTCACCTTTGACTGTTTATCTCGGACATATCTACCAACGCAAAGCACTAAGTTATTTGCTTATAAAGATTTCCTCAGCCAGAAAATCGTATTTACTCCCGAATCGTTCAGCGATGGCATGTCTCCGGACCACTCTTAGAGGTGAGTCCCAGACCGTCGCCAATTGCCCACCTGCGCAGCACTAGTGCGACGTAAAATCCAACCATGCAACCATCCATCCATCCCGTATCGTTCAGTTAAATGTTAATTTTCTGCTTCTGTTTGATTGCGTTATAATCTTAATCCAATCCTATAACCTAATATTGCAAGCTCAATTTCTAAATGTAACAGAAGAAAAAAGTATCAGTTTCAAGAAAAAATTTCAATGCAAATTTTTACTAATGCCAGCAGATATGTACAGCCATCTATTGACATTATAAGCTACAAAGTACTGAAAACTTTGTCTTTTAATAAGCGAAACGCATTAAAGAAGAGATTTAAGATATGAATCAATGTGAATTGTATTCATGCAGCGTACTTGTGTTTAGTTATTTATACAGTAAAATAACTTTTGTGATTTTCAGTACTACAAATCCTTCGTTTTGCTGTTTGTAATTTTTGTATGTTTCTCAGAGATTATCTATAACAATATAACTTATAAAACAGAGATAAATACGCTAGTTGCAAAGGTTATTATTTGATTCTACACTAATTAATAATTCGCATTATTACACTCTACGAAGTACATTTTAAAAATCTACATAAAACTTTCCTTTTTGAACATAATGCAGTAACCATACACTTTGTATTCTATTATGATTTATTATATGAAATAAACAAGTTATATTTTAATATATGAAATAAAACTATTTATTTGTTAGATCTAAGCAATTTTTTATTAAAAATATGTATTCTGCTTTGGGTTAATTCCGCCTTTATATGGAATTATTGCTTTAATGCGCAATGGCATAGTTTTATACAGAGTTTTAATATAAATCTCAGAAATTTCAATGTGCCAAATATCACAAATAATTTTTTCTAGTTCTGGCAGAGATATAGGCTGCAAATTTCGAATCCTCTCCCCTCTCCCCCGACTTTTTATAGACGAAACATTTTCGAACGGATCGCGATTAGGACTATTTCCATGTCTCGTAAAGAAGAAATTCTACTATATCCTTTGTGGGATTTAACTTAAAGTTAAAAAAGATATGATTACTTACAGAATTATAGATTCTCATTTGAATGGATAGGAAATTTTGATGATTTGGAATGAATAAACTTACCACAGACGCTGTGTAGTAAAGTGCATTATCATCTTGAAATGCTGTTTGTGGATATGTCCAAGATATGTCCAAAATAGTAGGTCAGGCACCACTTTTATGAAGATTGTGTTTTATTTCGAGTTAATTGACCCCTTGAGCATAAAAATTCGCCCGACTATTTGAAAAGTTATGCACCTCCGTACCATAATGTACGGAGAATGTGTCGCTGTTTTAAAAGTGCGATTTTCATTAAGTCGGTCATATTTTCGTTGTCAGATCTGCTTGTTTTATTTAGTTCGAAATAAGTTAAACTTGACTCATCAAAGGGAATCAGTTCAGCCCAATAATTAACTAATCATTTTTTAATTTTTTTAGCCTACTGAGGTCTTGCTTTCCCATTTCTCTTCACTAAGAATGTCATTTTTTCAAATTTTCTACCATTTAAATCTGCTTTGTTTAATAGTTGCTGTACTGTAGTTAAAGAAACTATGCTGCTAAACACTTTTTCTGAATCTCTTTCATGTTCTAAATGTAATACAAACCGATTTTGTAAGCAATGGCTTTTTAACTTACGGTCATCTCGCTTGGATGAGCAACATGGCCGCCTAAAATCAAATTTCCAGTTTAGACGGCCAAAAAATTTTATATCTTGCTAAAATCCTTTTTACCAATATTTCGCTAACATTTAATTATTTTGCCATCTCATATATTAAAATATTTTTTGATTTTCATTCAAAAATTTATACTTTTTTTGGCATCGTTAACTGCCTTGTTCTTACCATTTTTGAAATAATTTCTAAAAATACAATTTTACTGACAGTTGCATTTTGTTTTTAACACTGGAATCAAAGCTAAAATGTATGTGGAGGACAACATAATACAATCTGTTCGAAAATTTGCTTTTTAAACGATAAAATTAGTGGTTGTAGAAGGCGAAAAGGAAAATATCCAAATGCGGCTTTTTTTTTCTCGCTTAGTGTATTTGTTTCAGTTGAATCTTTGAAAAAGCGATCCAGTCTAGGCTTAATAGTGCATTTCTTGTGAATAAACATGCAATAGTCATGCGTTTAATTCTTTAACTAACGCTTTATTTTATTTTCAGTTTCTGTGCAAAAATTATTATTATTTTTTTTTTCTATAAGGTACTTTTAAACAATGCAACAAGCATAGGCGAAAATACATTTTGACTTTAACCGGAGTAAGTAAAAATGTTTTGTCTATGAACGTGATAGAATCTGCAATGAATCATTAATCACAATTAATTCTTGATAATTCTGTACTGATAAGTATAAAGGATTTAAGTCCAAAAATGCCGATTTTGAGTTAAGTACATAGTCAGACTCAGAAAAAAATTCTCTATCGATTGGTATAAAGGATTTAAGTCTATGTCATCTAGTCTTTGAGGAAATCTATTGGTAAAAAAAGGGTTCAAGTCAGAAATTTACTATTCATGTATGGTATAAAATATTTAATTCAACTTTTCCCGTTATTAAATGAAGGTTGACAACCACTGAATGGTATAAAGGGTATAAATCAACGAAATACCTTTTTCCTAATCGATTCTTCTGATTTGTTTTTAGCTAGTTTAATTTTATTTTTCATCTCCTGAAAAATCAAGAATATGGACTTAAATCCTTTATACTTATCAGTACAGAATTACTTTCGTTAAATTTTTGACAACTGAGTTTACGCGAGATAATTAGGTAAGTGGTTAAAATAACTTCCGTGGGTATATTAAGTTCCAATAAACTCTAAAAAAATTAAAACCCTATGAGTATTCAAATTACTGTATTAAAAGTTAATGTTCTGATATAAAATACAACAATGTCTAAATGTACAGTGATATTGTTGTTTATTTGAAAATTGGAAGAAATCTACATCGAAAAGAGAAAGAACATGCTAAATGCGCATGTAATATGGAAATAAAAAAAATATATAAAAAACAAAGATAATATTGATTTTTTATATTCAAAGGACAGAGTTAAAGAAAAATGATCGCCGTATAATTTTGAAACTCACTGAACAAGGATGATTCAAACAAATAGAAACTACAGTTTATTGTAGCTTGTGAAAACTTCAGATTACCTCTATGCTGCACAAAAACTTTCCATATATTGATTAGGGTCTGAATGACTTGTGTAATTCTCAAAGAATTCCAAGCCTTACATAGAACATTATATTTTGCAATGGAACTTTGCATCATTATTTTCCCGTAAGCGTATACGGGTTTGTGAAAAAGGTACAGTGGTCTAACATAGAGTCTAACATGTTGGGGGTCATAAAAGCAGTTTGTCTAGAAACAGCGAGCCTTGAGGTACCTGTCAGCTGTCAGAGCAAATCATTATTGCCTCGCAGAATGGTTTGTCTGACAACACACATCTCTGAGCATGTGGATGTCGATTTAACTGTTTTGTTTGTCCCATGGGTTTGATCAACGATTTTTATTTACGAATAATTGTATTACAGACTATAAAGTGTACCTAAACTGTCACTCTTACCATCATCGCAGCTTGAATCTATTGAATATTTTATTGCACAGGAATGTGAATATGATCAGCATATTATTTTATCTACAAGCCAGCTGGAAGTTCCTGCATTATTTTTACAGCTAGTCATTCTAAATAAAATGACCAATGACTGAACACGAAACCAACATTTACAAGTTCATTTTCCTGATAGTCTATGAAACAATGAAGATGAAGTCTTAGCCTTAAAGGTTAACAAAGTTTAAGGGGTTTATTGAGTTTTAATTGTCATTTTTTGATGTAAATACAACATATGGTTTAGAGAGCTTTCACTTAATATATACTAAAAGTAGAGATATGAGACTTGGTATACTCAGTACCACATTATTTGTAAGCAAATTAAAATCTATAAAACTTTTGCACATTTAATAGTTTTTAATATACAGGGTGATCCAAAAGTCAGGAAAAACTTTAAAAATGAATAATTCTGAAACGAATCAAGATACAAAGATACGGTTTGCACCAAACGGATGGAAAAGAAGCCGGGTTTTCTGTGGCAAAGAAATAAAAAATAGTTCTGTTGGCGACCAACAGATGGCGCTGTCGTATTTCTGATGTAGGATTATGCAAAGCAACAAACGATATAAAAAGGAACAACTTCAGCAAGTAATGGTAGTCGAAGCTCATATGCATCGAAATATCGCATTCTCAGTCGCTACTTTATTCACGCATGGCCTCCAAGATCTCCCGATCTGACACCCTGTGACTTTTGGCTGTGGGGATTTTTGGAAGTCAAAAGTGTACTGCGACCAACTGGCATCAGTAGCAGCACTGAAAGATGCCATCCGCCAAAATTTGTCTGCCATAACGCATGAAATGCTACTAAATGCTGTGAACGATGTGGTGAATCATCTCACAGCTGTACTTCTGAATGATGGATATTGAACAGTTACTGTAGTAGTACTAATTAACTGTAATTAAGCTGATTTGTAAGTTGTCAACATTTTTTTTCATTTGTAAATCATCTTTTGGAGAAATAAAACACTATAGCGCCATCTGTTGGTCGCCAACATATTCTTTCTTTCCTTTGCCACACAAAACCCGGTTTCGTTTTCATCCGTTTGGTGCAAACCGTATCTTTGTATCTTGATTCGTTTTCGAATTATTCATTTTTAAAGTTTGTCCTGACTTTTGGATCACCCGGTATATAGAATCGCTTTTGACGTATTATTTAAAAGAAATATATATAAATAAATTCGCCTGTTAAAATTGAAAGCAAAAGGTAAAAATGTTTTTATCAAAATCTTATTTATAAAGAAGAAAGAACGCTTTTGAAAAAATAAATTAGGTGTTATTGCTTCAAATGCGGTACAATGTCAAGAAAAAGTCGATTTCGACCTCTAAGACTATTTCAACTCTGCGCTGTATTATATGTGTGTAAATAAAATATACATTAACTAAATCAAAATTTTCATTTTTACTTTCTATAACTAAGTCCTTTAATATAGGAAAGTGCTTCATAATGTATCATGGAGGCAAGATTTTGCAGTTGGTCGATACATTTTTGGTAACAATCTGTCTTCAAGTAAAATGATAAAAAAAAAAAAAAAAGGTTTAAAAAGTTAAAGTAAAAAGAGGTTAAATCAATGATTTTTAAGCTACTGACTATCAAATTTTATTTGCTGATAATTAGTTTCGGCTTAAAATTCGTAATTTTAGTCTCGGCATCATTTGCATTTTTGCTTATTGCTTTTGAACCAAAGTGTGTGTAGAAGAATACAGCCGGCAGCAAATTTATTAAAACACACATCCACACATTTCATACATGTAATTTTTAATTTGAGCACTAATTTTTATCATCAACTTAATTTTTTATAAGCAGCATAAAACTAAGATCATGACTTGACAAATATTTACTTAACAAAAGAGTATTATGTGTCCATCTTTTAAGTAAGAATTATTGCTAGGGCTTCAAGAATTTTGCTACCGACTGTAAATTATCGTTAAAATGTTCAGAATTATTCATATATTAATACTTTTTTTTTTTCTTAATGTTATAACCTCCTAAACCTCTTTAAAACACTGAGTAGTTTTGCCCCAATGCAGTCCAGTTTTACTGTGATATCAGTAACAATAAATATTATATTTATAGAGTAGCTCTTAAATGAAATGTCAATTTTAATTTTAAAATATTATTTTTTTTATTAAGTAATTGGACGATGTCACTAAAAATATCTGTGTTAGTTTTACATTTTTGTTTTTATGATCGATTTATCTATTTATATATTTTTGCATACTTGCTTTCTTGATTATTTAGTCATATATATATTTTTATAACTAGCTTTTGTGTGAACATATTTCTTATATATTTATACCAGTTCTTGTTCACATCTTATGTTCCAGCATGCACATGCTATGATGCTTTATTTTCTTTGGAAGCGAAAAAGAAGATTATGCGAGAATTCTTTATCTTTCCTTTCTCCAGGTAAATGGAGCCATTGTCTGCCATACATAAGATATAACTTCTCCAAAAACTATTGCTATTCATAATAAAGCTTTCACACATAGCATTTTAAAAGTGAAGTTGTGATTTCTGAATATTGAGAGCGTTATTTGCTGATTTTAATTTTTTTTTTTTTTTTTTTTTTTTAAATTTTTATTCATTTATTTATTTTACCATGTTTTTATTAACTTCGGTCCTTGTTTGTTTGTTTGTTTGTCCAATACAAATCTTGCAATCGATTTTTAACTAACTTCCCGACTAGCTAGACATTTGAAACTTTCAGGACAGCTCAGAACATGGTAACAATACATTTTTTAAATACTTTTAGTCAACTGTTTCAGGTTCTTACTGCCTTCAGCAGCGTTTATATGATTCGACAGAAAATTTATTTAACTAACTCCCGAATAGTTAGACATTTGAAACTTTCAGAATAGTTCAGAACACGGTGAAAATACATTTTTTAATAATTTTAGTCAACTGTTCCGGGTTCCTGCTGCCTTCGGCAGCGTTACCAGTACAAAGCTTGCAATAGATTTTTAACTGACTTCCTGACTAGCTAGACATTTAAAACTTTCAGGATAGCTCAGAACACGGTGACAATACATATTTTTAATACTTTTAGTCAACTGTTTCAGGTCCCTACTGCCTTCGGCAGCGTTTATATGATTCAACAGAAAATTTATTTAACTAACTTCACGACTAGCTAGACATTTGAAACTTTCAGAATAGTTCAAAACACAGTGAAAATGCATTTTTTAATACTTTTAGTCAACTGTTTCGAGTTCCTGCTGCCTTAAGCCGCGTTACCAGTAGATACCGCTTTACCAACAATCGATTTTTAACTAACTTCCCGACTAGCTAACTAGTCGTTTGAAACTTTTATAATAGCTCAAAACACGATAACAATGAATTTGTTTTAATAGTTTTAGCCAAATGTTGCGTGTTCCCGCTGCCTTCGGTAACGTTTATATGATTCAACAGAAAATTTAAGAACATGGTATATAAAAAGTTTTTTTTATCTTCTAATTATTTTAAATAGATATTAGGAAACAAACCTATGCATTGTTCAGTAAGAAGTTTGATGCGATGGAGCTACTTCTCTTGTGGGATTTAAACAAAAAATATACTTGCATGTTTTTTCATGGCTGCATTAAATTACCATTTAAAAAAAAAAAAAAAAAAAAAAACCAAGTATCATTCATATTAAATTAATCTAAACTTTCATGAGCTCAAAACCTTTTAATCATTTTATTAAATAAAATGAAAACGGAAATTACTTTAATTTTTTTTTTTTTTTTTTTTTTTTTTTTTTTTTAAATCAGATGAAAAATGACATAATCTTCAAAAATTATTTTTAATTTAGCGGAACAAAATCCTGAAGTTGCTGGTTCTCTTATGATTTTCCAATATTTTTGAGATCATATTATGAAGAGAAATATCGAAAATATCTTGTAAAATAAATCATTTTTCCCTACGTATAAAAATAGTTTGAAATACTAATCTGTTACTGAAGAACATTTATAAACTTTTCACAGTTTAATGATAGCTTATTCTATGAATTTATATATATATATATATATATATATTTAGAAAGTATCAGAATTTAGATATTTATCTCAAATTATTGGCATTAAAACGTATTTAGTTTTTCTTGCGTGAATTATGAAGAAATTGAAAATATGAAACAGATTATAAAAGCCTAATAGATTAATTATTATTTCTTTTATTTATAATTTATAATAAAATGACAATTTTTTACTTAAGCTTTAAAATTTTTTTTTTAGAATTTTATAAAATTTAAATAAATTATGCTTTTAATTTTGTACTATTTAAAGAAACTGATTAAAAGCACGAAATTAACACTAATTTTAATTGCAAAACTTTACAATAAATTTTCAATAATTCTTGAAAGCATAAATCTATAAGGAAAAAAAGTCTTCCTATATTAATAATAAATAATCATTTATTTTTAAATAGGTCTAAAAATTGCATTTAATTGCGAATAAGCAATTTAAACCTTCTATTTTGTATTCTTTTCTCTAGGATTAGATCAAGTTTTGTTTCAAATTCAGTTCGAGTAGTAAACGCACAATTATTAATTTCCCCGAAGACTAATTATGTTATTTCTACTTTAGTAAGAGAGTTAAGCGTGGTAAAGAAAGTTTACTATAAGATTTCATTTTTATTTTTTGAGCTGAGTACTTATTATATATTATCATCCCGAAAGAGTGCTGAAAGAAAGTAAATTGCTTAATATAATTTTATTTATTAATGTACCATAAATTAAATTTATAATAGTAGATGGATTTGTGTTCCTAACTACGTTTAAAAAAAAAAAAAAAAAAAAAACTAATAACTTGTATGTTTGCAGGGTATGAATCTTTGAGGAATAGAAAAAAGATTATTATATATATATACGTATATATATAAAATGAAATATCATATAATGATATTTCTGAATTCGCATTAGGTTTTAAACTGATATAATGGCATTTGCATTTAATTGAGTTTTCATGAAATGATATAATACACAATAATTTAATCATACCTGAAAAAGATACCTAAAAATGTTAAAGTTTATGATAAAAAATAACTGTAAAAAATGGTTAAAAAACGGTGTTAAAAATAGAAAAAGTGCGATTTTTACTTCTTAGTGTAAATATGAGAAAATAACTTTCAATTATTTATTTATTTTATACGTTTTTGAAAGCCTTCAGTTGGATTTGACTGAACGAAAAAAAAAAAAAAAAAAAAAAAAAAAACTTAATAAATATTGAAATTAATGAACATTAATGAACATTAATGAACAGTATTGTAGTTAGAACCAAATAATGGAATCCCATGAAACTTGTATGTGCCCCAGTAGCACAACAAAATTGACCAATATTGGCCCACCATTAGCCAACATTTGCCAATGATGGGCCAATGTTGGCCAAATATGGCCCGTTGTCGGCCAATGATGGGTCAACATTGGCCAGTACTGTTGTGATACTGGGGTGATTGAAGCTTAACATAAATTTATGGTAAAAAAAAAAAAAAATCAGGTGCGTATCGTCCTCTTTTTCACATGCAATCTTTTTCACAAACACCGTTGTAACTATATTTTAGCTTTTATGCCACTGGATTATATAATTTTAATGTTTAATATGATTATAATAAATAACAAACCATTGCCATTTAAATATATTTGTACAATGTGCTAGAAAGTCTGGTGAAGCCACACAATTTAAAAGTTATATGAAAATTAAATTATTCAGTTCCGATAAAAACACGTTAAACAAACTGTTTAAAACATGGCTGGATTGATCTTTAATTATGTATTTAGTGAAACCATCAAACAATCCGTTGGTAAGTTCATTTATTAATAACCAATGATATCTGTCAATCAACTATTAATCCATAAATTTTGGTGTGAATTTGTACTATTTTCATTCCTCGGAATATGAGTTATATAGTGTGGATTCTGTATTAAATTAATTTATTAATTTATTCATACATATTTACAATACATTCGTAGAATGTGTACAATAGCGCTTTGAGATGTAGCACACTGTCGCTAATAAATGTGTTTTTAGTTTTTAAAATTATTCAAAAACAAGCGTTTAAAACAAAAATTAGTTGAGTTTGACAGTTATTTTCATGATGTATATATTCAAAAGAATGTAATATCATTCGGGTTCATGATAGCAATGAAAATTTAGTGGTCTAAAAAGAACACCTAGATTATGTAGTAGTGGTCCAAAAATATAGAATGGCACACAAACATATAGAAGTGCACAATTTTTAATGCGAAAACAGCACAAACACTTATTTTAAGCTCGTCTACACACATACTGTATATGTGTTTCTGTTTTATTAATACGAATTATCATAAAGGAAGAAATATTTAGTTTCAGTAATTAATTTTGATGTACAAATTACACAACTCGAATTTTACATAACTTGCACTGAAATGCAACAAATAATTGGTATTTGAAAGATGAAGAAAGAACGCGAATACCACAAAGTTCAAATACTGCTTTAGATTCAGGTAATTAAGCACGATTCTTCCGCAACCAATAGAAAGTTAGGCCCGAGTGCAGTGTAAAAGAAACATCACAATATAGCCGAATCAAAGTAACACTAATACACATTTTTGAAAATAGAAAAATCAACTGTTAAGCTATTGATGATGTTTAATAAAAAAAGAACAAACATTGATATTAGAAGCTTGTTTTAAACCAATTTTGATTTATATATCTATGTCTATCTGTATCTATCTATCTATCTATCTATATATATATATATATGCGCATATATTTACATTTACTATGTTTACTTCAATGTTTTTAAAAATATAAATAAAATAAAAAAGTTTTTTTTTTTTTTTATATATATAAAATACTTTGGGGGAAATTTTGTGCCCATGTCGTGATTTTGACGACATTTTTGATGGCTTGGTGAAATTCGTTGCATATCGTCATGCTGACGTGAGCCCTAGCTACAACTGATACACTGCAAAAAATATGTTCTATTTGCAGCCAAAAAGTGTCTGTAATTTGAGAAAATACGTTCTGACAACATAATTGTTTCGTAAATTACACGTATTTTCTCAAATTACAGCGAATTTCTTAAAGATACATTAAAAATAGTACTTTTTCAGCCTGATGAAAAAGAATAGGAAAAATTGATTTGTTTTAAGAGCTACTTTTATAAATACTCAGATTTTAGTCAGTAACTTTTTTTTTTTAACCAAAAATAATTCACAAATGCCAGCGAAAAAAGCAGACAAGTAAAGAAAATTAATAACTTTCTTTCAATTATAAAGAAATAATAACAAAAATATTGTATGTATGAATTTCTTGTCAACCACTTATCACTTTCTTTAGTAAAAATTCTCTTTTGTTTAGAAAATATATGAATTTAATTTAATATTATTATCATTTTTAATTAAAAGTAGGTTAAAAAAAAAAAATACTCTTTCAGCAATTTGTCGATAAAATCCTTTTACTATCACTTTGTTAAATATTTTTTTACAAGAATATTTTTTTTTTTTTTTGCATGGTAATTTTTGGTGACTGTAAATAGTAGTCACACGAAAGCAAATAAAACTTTTTTCATTTATGTAGTTAGGAAACAAACTAAGAGATGGCGCCAGCTATCATATGTTTTGTCGAGACTATAGTTTTTAAATTGTCTTTACAAAGCTGAAATTTTAATTTTAATTTTACAGTAAAAATAAATACAAATGCAATTGTTTTTTCTATGTAATATAAATATTTCGGGTTATGGATAACAAAATAAGCGAAATTAGTCAAAAAAATAAAAATAAATAAATAAATAAATAAATAAAAATAAAATAAAATAAAATAAAATAAATAAATAAATAAATTGAAGAAAGATATATGAATTTTTGAATTTTAAAAATTGCTTGTGGTGAAAGTGGGAATTCACGCCCCCCCCCCAACCCCGGGAAAAAAGCTTAAGCTTGTTTTAATGTTACGTGGGATATTATTTTAAATGTCACTTTTAAAAATGTAGTGAAGAGAAAAACGTTAAAAAATAGATGAAATTCTACATGTATTCTATTCTAACCTTAAGGTTTGTTTTCATGGAAACATTATGGATTTATGCAAACTTGAGTTTACAATGCATGCAGCATTAGTAAATCTCTAAAAACTTTGTAATCAAGCACTATATATTGCAAAAACCCATAACAATCTTTAGATTCGAAATAATAAGTCACATCAGGCGAAAATAAGCAGGTACACAAGGCAGCGTGAAAGCAGCAATATATCTTTTCATATTGCATATTTGTGCTTGTTTTTGTTATCTTGTTAAGTGGCGTGCTTAATAAATTACATGTTGCGTGATTTTGCAGTTTAGGTTTTTTTAAAGGACATTCCACTTTAGAATTGTATATAACGGATCAATGCAAAAGGAAAGAAACTTACTTTATAATTCTTAGACAAAAAGTGTACAATTTTTTATACAGAATTTAACTACATATATAATTGCTTTATTGCGAAAACAGCACGAAAAATTCATTTTCAAGCTATTCTAAACACACATTGAATGCGTTTCTGTTTTATTAATACTTATTGGCAGCGCTGGACGCTATATTTAAATGAGTTCTCAAAATTTCATACCATTATAAATAAAATCTTAAAAAAAAAAAAAAAAAAAAAAATCACTCACTGAAAGTCAAAGTTTTCGCTGCGTTCGGTAGAGAATTTTTCGCTTACAACATGAGGAGTGCGGGTCCCATTGCCTCTGGCAGCGCCTTACCTGATTTTTACTTCCCCTCACCCGAAGTTAAGTTAGAAGTTTCGCGAAATTCCACTAAAGTACACATTGCGTACATTTAATCAGCACTTACACACCAAAAGTCGCCTTTCTACGGTAATTTAAAGCAGATTTAAGTTTGAAAACTTTTTTTTTTTTTTTTTTTTTTTTTTTTTTTTTTTGCGTTTTTGTAAATTTGCGAAATTTCTTTAGAGTGCGTGTTCCATATACATAACCAACCGACAAAACAAAAAATCGCTTTCTTGAGATTTCAGAGATTGATTATTTTGGAGCAGAATTATGTTTGAAGACTCCCCCCCCCATTCCCCTCGCACTTAAAGGATTGGAAGGGGGGAAATTTCGCAAAATCTCTCTTTGCAGTGCGTGTATTGGATTCAAAAACCAATCGACTCATCAATAAGTCGCTTTCCTGAGATAATTTTGAGCAGAGTTGCTCTTGAAAACATATTTCTTGCCTCCCCCCCCCCCACGCCCAAACTCCAAGAGTGCAAGGGAGGGGGGGGGAATTTCATAAATTCCTGTTACAATAGGTGTCGGGGATACATGTAAGCACAGCACATGCACCAAAATTCGTGACCGCTGCTCCCATAGATTTTTCAGGACAAATTTAGAGTTAAAACGGGGTCTTGAATTTGCCTCCTCGTACGACCCCCCCCCCTCCGCAAAAAAAAAAAAAAAAAAAAAAAAAAAAATCGAAAATCACTGAAAACGAAAAATGAGTTTTTGGAAATATCCTAAAGAATATGCATGGCTCTTTTCAACATATTTGCACCATTTTTGTTACAGTTCTACTCAAAAATCCGGAATCTGCACAAAAATCGATTTTCAGTTTTCCCCCTTCAAAAATCGCAGAAAATTATTTTTTGTACTCATGTTTCGTCTCTTCATGTGCAATTTCTTCACCGTGAAGTAATTTTTAGACGAATTATGCTGATAAACGTGTTTTTACCTTCTGTCCCCCAGGTGCGGGGGGGGGGGACGAGAGAATTTCGCAAAAGTTGATAGATATAATTTTAAGCTGGGTACAGACCTAAATTCCTGATAAGTGACGTTGAATTTTGTCTAGCTGTTCTCACGTGATACCCGGACAAAAATAGCGTTACAGATATACAGACACAACGACACGTACACACCACACACACTCTCTCACACACACACAAATTTCGGAAATTATTTTTGGCTTTCAGGATGTATTAAACGTAAAGATATCGCAAAATTTTTTGATCCTGACAAATTTACAGTCAAAAGTCTGATTTTATTGATATAAATTCCACAAAGGTAGAACAGTTCAATAAGTAATAATTTAAATGCATAAATTATGCAAGACAGATTGTTAATATCTTAATTGCAGTAAAATGCAGTGAAAAATAGGTGCTGCAAGATGTGTAATGTGTGAAACTACTATAATTGCAATAATACACAACAATTGTTTGGAGCAGAAATAATTAAGCATGACCCCTTCATCAGGCAAAAAATGTAGGCGCGAAAGCAAACGCGAAAATTTGAAACGCTATATAATTGACCCAAAGCCATGTAGTAGACTCAAAGTAGCACTAGTACCAGAACTTTGAAAATAGAATGATTGCCTATTGAGATGATTAAACGATGATTATTTAACGATGTTTACCAAACATCGAGAGAAAGTTGAAGTTGAAAGCTTATTTGAAACATGTGGATTTCGATTTTTAAAAGGATATTTTACCAACATTTTGTAAATATAAAAATATATTTATTACTTAAAATATGTAAATACTAAACAGAAAAATAAAAAGTTTACAAAATATTTCAGGCGACAAATATATCGCGAATGTGTGAGATTTTGCCACGGTTATTGCTATATCGCCAAGTTAGAGTGAATCCTATATATTTTTATAAGGTAAACTCAGAAGAACGATTAGCATTCCTTTAAAGAATCTCATCATAAATATCTTATATTTAATGGGGATTTTAAAAGAATTCTTACTATACAGTTTAAGGAATTAAAAAATTTTTCACTCAAACATGCATTTCTTTTAAAAAGAAATACATGTTTGAGCGAATGCATGATCAAGCGAAATGTGTTTGTGAAATTAATTCGTAAGAAATTCGTATCCTTTCGATGATATCAAAATATGTACATGAAATGGTTGTAAGTTGTAAATTAGAACTTACAGAAACTTTGGAGAAAAAGAAATCTTCTAAATAAAACAAGCACTACAAGTATTAAAAAAAAAAAAAAAAAAAAAAAAACCCTTTTTATTTATATATATATATAAAAAAAATTGAAAATAAAGGGAAACTACAAATATAGAATACAAAATTTATTTTATCATGCAGGGGAAATAAGAAGTTAGCGCAATTTATATTAAAAAGAAAAAAAAAAAAATGAAAAAAGAAAGAAATTGCACCAAGCAAGTATTCGTAATATAAAGGGAAATTCTAAAAATAACTTGAATGAAGAACATTCTCCTCTTTCGAAATAAATATACTTATCTCTTATTTTCTTTCAATCCGATAAGAAATCTTCTTTTCACACTTTTTTCTAAAGTTGAATTTATTTTGAAGTCTTTTGCATTTCACTAGAAGCGTAATTGTGCACCTAACCGGTAATACGGGAATTTCTGAATACCTGAATACTTCTTCGACATTTTCGTTTACTCTGAGCGCAACACCGTACTCGATGTTTTTTTTTAATTTCTTCCTCACATATATATATATATATATATATATATACATGAATTATTCGTATTGAACAGTTGAATGTGAGGAAATTTGAAATCAATCGTAAAAATCTCAATAAATTAATAAATTAATAAATTAATAAATCAATAAATTATGCATTTATTGAATTAATAGAAGCTTTCTTAGTATGTCACACTTTATCTAATGTAAATAAAAAGAAGTGTCTGTCTGTGTGCTCTCTGGAGCTCAAGGTACTAATTACAGAGCTTTAAAATTTGGAAGAGGGTATTTTTTCAGGGGTGCACATCATCAAGATCTTTTTATTTTCAAATTTGAATTCCTTAATTAATTTTTTTCGATTTTATCCACTGATTTTTTTTTTCATCTTCTTAAATTTATTCTTACATTTCAATTGTCTATGTTCCTAAACAACGGCTATTATACTGTTTGTTTTCCATTTATTTAAAAAATTCCTTTGAAAAAAGAAATATTTATTATATGATATATTGTACTTATCGGAATCAACTGATAATGTAGTACAAAAGATTAAATTTATTAAATTTTAATGTAATTTAAATATATAACAGTTAAATTTATGTTTATTTTTTTTAACTAATAATAATATAATTACAAATTTATTGTACTTTTATTTCTATTAATACAGAGCGAAGTCTAGAAAAATTTAATGACTTGATCTCGCTATACTTAGTGCCAAGAATAAAATGTTTAATAGATAATGAGATATAGCCACCTATAAAATCATAGTTCTTAAATAATAGCGGCTTCCCCTGTTTTCTGATAAATGCCCATATTGAAGGGCCCAGGCATTGGCATTGTCGCAGGTAGTGGGAATTTGGACTTAACGTAGCGCGTGAGGGGAAGATGTTAAACGTACACAAGAAGATCAGAGCGATTTTAATGGATTTTTTTCAAACTATTTTTGTAAAGTGATCTAAAACATAGTGATTCAACGTTTTTGAAAATACATATAAATATACTGACTAGCGAAGCGAGCAAAGCCTGCTAACCACTGAGCAAAATCTTTCTTTTCTATGTGATCTCCGAAGTTATCAAAAATCACATTTTTCACAAAATTATACTATGAACAATTAAAGCAATAATTAATAATTGTTTTTTAACGCAAATTAATTCATGAAAGCATAAAAAGAAAATCCCGTTCTTAAACCTAGTTTTATTTGCATTATTAATGAAGCTAGTTTCTTTATAAAAACAAGAAGATTCCCAATTTTAACCTTCAGTTAATGATTGAAAGTATTTTTTAAAAATAAAATCATTCAGTAACCTCGGAAAAAAAAATCACGCATACAAATTGTTAAAACAAAACGAAAAAACTTTTCAAACTTCATTTGATTAGTACACTAATATTCAACTTGGCGTTAGAAAAAAAAGCAATTTTATTAATTATAGTTTTTGGCACAAATTTTACTGGCTTTAGATGGCAATGTTTCTATTATTATAAAAAAAATTTCGAGAACGATGAAAAAATTAGTTCTTCTTAATTTATAAAGTAAATAGAAATATTCTATCATAAAACAATCCGCGTTTTATCAATCAAGTTTCTATAAAATAGATATCTAAACGCATGATTTTATGATTAAGCATTTAATAATTTATTTCAGCGTTTGTTAAAATATATACTTTCCACATATTGTAACATATATTCGTAATTTAATTGTATTATTTTGTAAAGTTTTGTTGACTGCTAAATTAATTGATGGATTAATTAAAGAACTGATTGACGTGTTAAATGTGGGATAAAAAGTAGATCGATTGGGGGATTAAGTATATTCATGGAGAAATAACTTGATTGAAGGAATCATTGATCATTAGATTTAGGAAATAATTGTTTGGTGCTTTATTCCATAAAAGTTATTTTTAACCATAATCCTTTTTTTAAACAAATATTCATAATAGTTGACAATGTAAATTTAAACATAAGACAGAAAGTTTTCAATAAGAATTTTCTACTCTTTGTGCTTTACATCTACAATTCAAAAACTGTCACTAGTATGTAATTTTATCAATTAAATATTTCTTTAATCAAATCACCATGATATTATTTCTTTTCTAATTAAATATCTACTTTTTTTGTTTTTGTTTTTGTTTTAAAGTAAACCTTTTTGGTAAGTTTTTAAGATTTTGCCATAAGTATATATGTATAAATATATATTTGAAATCCTGCTTTTCAATTCAATATAGCTTTTATAAAAAATTGAATTCGCCCGAAGCTCAGATATGTCCTAAAACAATGCCAAATTCTCTGTATCGAGAAAACAAAAACAAAAATATAATAATAATAATAATAATAATAATAATAATAGCTAACAGCTTTATAACACTTTAAAAAAGCGTTACAGAACAGGCGTTTATAAGTAATAAGTAAAAAAAATTCAATAAACACCACCAAATTCAAGAACTCGCAACAATAGTTTCGGGTCGAAAGATAACACGAGACTCTTCGTCAGGCGAACAAAGTAGGCCGAGTGCTTCAAACCAAAGTGGCACTCGTGCCTACTTTTTTCACCTGACGAAAGGTCGTGTTTTCTTTCGACCCGAAACAATTATTGAGAGTTCTTGAATTTTATGGTATTTATTCAAAGTTTTTTACTTATTATTAGCTTTAACACTGCTTTATAATTTCCTTTTTGTTATATAGCAGATATTAACATTTAAGTGATTTTAATGTTTATGCTTTCACAATGAAAAGATATTTTATCTTAGATGTTACCTATTAATTTTCTAAAAAAAACTCGCCTTTTTATAAATATATATATATATATATATATTGAAAATATAATCCTTCTTTTGATTTTGATTTGATATACATATGTATATGCATATGTATATATATATATATATATATATTTTTTCTGCACCAACACCAATTTTTTTCAATTGCATTATCCTGAGAATTTTTTAAAGAAACTGTATAACTTGCTTTTTATTTATTTATTTATTTATTTTTTTTTTTGAGCTTAGCTGAAAGGAAGAAAGACATGAATAAAAATAATGAAAAATTTCGATTTATCAGAAGCACACACATTTACCATTCTGTTGCGTCTAATTAAATGACACTAGTTTGATATAGAGTTGTAAACGTTGTAAAGAAGTCTATATTTTCTAAAAATATATATTTTACTATTGTGCAACTGAAATAAACTTTTAAGAAAATGGAACACGTATTTTAAATCGGATTATCTTACATATAAAAAAAAAACTCAACAAAGAATTGTAGTTGCAACTTTTGTTTGATTTTAGAGGTATTTTATAAACCTCTAGGCATTTTCTTTCTCCACTCTCTAAAAATATTTACTATTTTAGCTTCATCTATGTTACATTAAAAGCAATAATCATATTGAAATACTAACATGTATGTCATCTAGATCAAATATTATTTAAAAAGGAAATAAAAACAAAAAAGAAAAGTTTAGTGATAGAACGATAAAAGCAAATCCAATTTAACAAATTTTATCAAATATTCGTGAAACAGTTTTGACATTTTAGAAGTAAAAAATATTAAATTGAAACACGAAAGCTAAAATTATGTAATTATTAAATTTATGACTTTTTTTTTTTTTTACAGATACTGGATTAAGTTTAATTTATTTATACTTTGCAAAAAATATTCCTTAATTTTGGAAATTAATTTCTATATCAGAAAAGTGTACCAATTGTGGACACTTTTAAATTCTAAAAATAAGCTTTTTAAGTCGTGCATAAGTTCACCTGCACATTCAAAATTGGTGTTATCATTTTCTATTGTCAACCTCTAGAATTAGGAAGGGTTAAAGATATCAGTTCTAAAAAGAGCGTTGCTTAAATAAAATACTGCGAAGTTTTTATTTCTTTTTATGTTACTTGCTTTTTCTTTATTTCAATTTGTTTTGAATATAGTAAGTAATTTTGTATGCTTTGCATGAACTTATTTCAAATGGATTTCTTGCATACCTTTGCTTTATTATAATTAAAATAAATATGAAGAATTCATCTATTGCATTATTATTATTATTTTTTAATTTTTTATTTGCATATAACACTTTTATGAGTGTCCACTACTGGTCCAAAATGTGCCACCACTGCCAACAGCGGGCAGCCCTGTCCACTAATGTTTCCTTCGATTTTGAGGTAGAGAACAATTAGTGGACATATTGCCGTCGCCTTCCATATTCAAAACAAAACGTGAATTCATTTCTTTCAAAATTAAATAGGAATATCTCGAAATATTCTTATATACTTTTATGCAATATAACAAACGTATGATAAAAATATTCTTTTATTGGAAGATTCTTATGGAAAATAGATAGTTTTTGTATAGTTACATTTTTTATATATTGACAAACGCAGTATAATTTTACATTTTGCATGATAATACATTTGCTGACACGCTGCTACTACACTCCTGTTCAAAAGTTTAGCAAGATTTGCGAACGATCAGTTTTTTTCAGTTTAAAAACGTATCTCTCGATGAAATGTTTTTAAACATTGAATATTTAAAGAACTGGGTCTTCCTCATGTTTTTCAGTGAAGATTGGTTTAAGACAGAATTTAGGGGGCCGGTAACAAATTGAGCAAAATCAATAATCTTTATGATAACCTTGTATCATTAAATGAATGAAATGATCTGTAACTTTAGGATATGTTAATATAGATCCAGTGTAATTTGTAGACGAGTTTTTGTGACGATAGCATGCTAAATAACGGGAATATAAGCATTTATTAAAAAAAAAAAAAGCATGTAGTTTATTTATAATATATAGAGTTTTAAATAAAAATTATTTCCACTTTCAGATAAATTGAAAAAACACTTTTGGAACAATATACTGCAATCGGAATACAAATATATTGAATATATCATGAAATGTGGGCATCTTTATGAAAAATGTTTTCACTGCGCGTGCACGAAGGATAGAAAAAAAAAAAAATTATTACATAGGTTCTAAGCTAGATATATTGGGTAGCTTTAGTCAAAAGTAAATAACTATTTTCCAGAGTTGAAATTTCACAAGGTGTTTTTCACATTTCGCGTAATTAATTTGAAGATCCAGTTATTTCAACCACTTTGCAAAAATTCTTTTTTGTGGACCCTTTATGATCTCACAAATCTCAGTAAATAATCAAAAATATGTTAGAGTTACAAGCTTATAAGGATTTTCTACCAAAAAAAAAAAAAAAAAAAAAAAAAAAAAAAAGTACTTTTGAAGCATAGCTGAAATAAATAGATCTTTAAATTAATTTCGCGGTATGTGAAAAACCTCTTATGAAATTTCAACTCTGGAAAATAACCCAAAATCTAGCTCATTCTTTTGCCGACAATTTCCTTAATTGTTATTCTATTCAAATGAACTTTTGATAAAAGTTGCCCAACATATCTAGCATTCAACCTATGTAATAAAAATTTTCCTGTTTTTCGCGCATGCGCAGTGAAAACGTTTTTCATAAAAATCCTCATATTTCATGAGATATTTAAGATATTTGTATTCCAAATGCAGTACATTGTTTGAAAAGTGTTTTTCCAATTTACATGAAAGTGGGAATAACTTTCGTCTAAAACTCTGTATATTATAAATAAAAAACATGCTGATTTTTTTTTTTTTTTGGAATTTTAAAACAAATGCTTATATCACCGATATTTAACATGATATCGTCGCACAATTTCATACACAAATTGTACTGGGTCTATATTAATATATCCTAAAGTTGCAGATAATTTTGTTTAATGATACAGGGTGATCACAAACATCATTGATTTTTCTCAATTTCTTACCAGCCTCCCAAATATTGTCTTAAGCCTGTCTTCACTGAAAAATATGAGGAATACCCAGTTCTTTAAATATCCAATGTTTGAAAACATTGCATCGAGAGATAAGTTTTTAAACTGAGAAAAACAGGTTGTTTACAAACCTTGCTAAACTTTTAAGCAGGAGTGTATATACTGATGAAATCTGTATGAAATCTGAAATAAAGAAATCTTTTTTAAAGCTTTATAAAAAACTATTTCATCTACCATATAGTGACCTGTGAAATAAATCTAGGCCTAGCCCCTGCAGGCTGAAGACTCCGAATGGTTTCTTGCAAGTTGTCTTGCAAAGAAAAAAACATTGAGAGAGATGTCTATACTTGATATTTTATCTCGGATTGAGCCATTGACACCTCCTATTAACTCTTTGGAAGTTGGAAAAATTTTATTTCATCTGATGTTTTGGAGTCCTCTGTCAAAGATCCAGGGCTGTGCAGCAGCTTTATTCAGTGCGGGAATAGAAGCTATCTACAACCATTTTCCATTCTAAGGCTTAGTTATACCTCTAACCAATGGCTCAAAACTTGAGAAGACTGGTGAGGCAGGAGCCAGCATTTATTGTGAAAACTTATCCCATTACATTTCGTTTAGAACAGCCAAGGTCGCGTTTGATGGTGAAGTTGAGACGATTAATGTTACATTGTCCCATCTAAATGCTCGTCCTTGTCTTCTTGAACAGGCTGTTATTTTCTCAGACTGTCGCAGCGATTTTGGCTATTACTAATTGGTATCAAGCTTCTAGTTCTATATCCATAATTCAATGTAAATATCTCCTTTGAGAAAATGTATGAAAATTTTAAAGTACCCACTTTGCAGTGGATTCCATCTCGCTGCGGTATCCCTGGTAAGGAAAAGGCGGGTGATCTAGTTATAAAAGAACGTCATGTCAATCGGGCTGCATATAACCTTGTTAGATATAAGTCCGTCTCATCAAAAACCAATGTAGCATTTAAAGGCATGCATTTGGTACAGCTAAACGAACAAACAAAAGAAAAGCCATAGAGAAACACCATCTACCATCTTCCTGATTGCTCCAGAAGCAGAGCTGTGTTTGCTTTTCGTTTGACTACTATGCATGATTATCTTTACACCCATTTTTACCGTTTTAGAATAGTGAAAAGTCCTGTCTACTCACTATGAGGCATTCGTGCGAGGATGAATACTGAATACTTCCCTGCCAGTCTAGCTTTTATGAAGATCTGTATCATTTCTCGATGTTAGGTAGCCAAAAAGCTTTTGAACAGTTTGATTCCTTCATTTCTGTTTTATTCTGCTTTCTTGTTTCAAATTTTTGTTCTTTTGTATATAGAATCTCCGTATGGCTTTTATAAAATGTCCAAATCACCTACTATCTTGGAAATGAGAAAAATTATAATACAGCAGAAATTTAAAAGTTAAGTTGGATTAGATATTTTTGAATCAGATTTTTGGATAATATTTTTATTTTGCAATTCATGAATATTTTGCTCAAATCGAATAATTAATTATTGATCTAAAAAGACGTAATGATGAAATTATTGAATTTTGCAACATAAATTCCGTTACTGATATTGTTATTTATAAATAATACACATAACATTACGTATTTAAATCTTGGTTTTATTAGTATTGGATTAGCAAAATATAGTAATATATAAAGTAATAATAAATATATTATTGGATTAGCAAAATATAGTTTTCGAGCTTAACCATGGTTTATTTTCGTAGTTACATTTTAGGGAAAATATGAGTATTTTCTAACCGGCAAAGTTTGATCTGTTAAACGAATTTTAAAACTAATTGTGAAACATCAGGTTTGAGGATGATAATTTAACTATTTTTTTTTCTATAATGCATCATATGTACATTACTTTGTGAAATAGAAAGATAAGTAAAATATAAAAGAAAATGTATTAAAGGATATACATAAATATTTATTTATTTATAATGAAAAAAAGATTATGTTTCTCAATATGTTTTTTTAATAGTTCCAGAAATTTATAATATACCTTAATAATGCTGCACTAGCGAGATCGAGACGACATCTTTTAAAAATTGAAAGATGGAGTAAAACAAATTAGCAGTAAAATAGCAGCATTAAGGTTTTTTTTTTTTTTTTTTTTTTTTTTTTTTTTCTAAATGCATGGATAGAAATAAAGTTTGGACTCAAAAATGTTAATGTATTAGGCAAATAGTTTATGAAAAACAAAATATTCCGACATAATTATAGTATAGTTTAAAGTAATTATGTTTTATATAAATGATAACCATTAGAGCTACTGCTTCAGCAATTTACCTTTCAGATATATATATATATATATATATTCTATAAATTATATAAAATGTAATGTACTTTTAATCAAATATTAGCTTACTGTTGAAAAAGAACAAGATATTTAAATAGTAAAATTTTATCACTGATGTATAATAATTTGGAAGTGGCGGGAATTCAATAATTTATCTTTGGATTAATATTGTCTTAAAATAAAATGAATATTACCATTTATTATAATTGCTTGTTCGCTAAATTCTTTTTCTCACATTTTTAAGCCTTATTTTCATGCCTTCATTTTATTCATATACGCAAAATAATCATGATTAAAATAAGTAATCCTATATTCATAAAATAATATATATATATATTACCGAATAACATGCAAATTGGGACAAACAAGTTAAACTCTGAAACTCTTTTATTAAAAAAAAAAAAAAAAAAAAAAAGAGCAATTTTGGTCTTTAAAATAATAAAGCTGTTGGAAAAAGTCCTGCTGCAAAGAAAGCAATTTATAGCTCATTAGTATAGGTCATTTTCAAAATCAATATTCAACATATCAGCGATCCAATATGTTCTACTAATATTAAGAACGGGGAAAAGAAAAAAAAAAAAAAAAAAAACCTGAAAATGTACTTACGGAATTTTTTCTTTCTTTCTTTTTTTTTCTTTTTTCTTTTTTTTTTTTTTTTTTAATTAAATTGTTTGACAGCGATGCAATTCAAATTTAGGTTTGATTTTGCTTTTGCAAAAATTAAATGTTGCTAAAACAGGGTTTTAATCTTTTGTAATGGCAACATTGTAAATAGGATATTCATGGGAAAATGTTAATTATTAATGAAATGTCTTTTTAAGAAATATTTCGCTTCTCGATTTAAAATAATAAATTAAAATATATAAATATTATACTTCCCATGTAGAAAAAAAAAAGATCACTTGATACTAATTACAAAATAGAAGATTATTTGGTTAGATATAATATACACATTTCATCATATAGCATGTTATATAATACAAATTTAAAAGGCTATTTAAGTATTAGGAATATAATTTATAAAATATTGTTTGACTATTTTACCAATAAATGAAAAGACGAACTACATTTTAATTGCGAATATATGAATATATATAAATAGATATTTTAGGTTATGAATATTTCTACGAAAATACTTGTATTAAAAAAAAAAAATCACAAAATTTATTTATTTTAATACTACAGATACTAAAGGATTAAATTTCTAAATCTACCAAATTTTATAATTTATCTATAACATAAAAAATGCACGTATCAAACGTTTTTTAATTTTAGTATTACATTTATAAATAGTAATATGTTCTATAAACTTTATATGGTTAAATTAGGATAGTGATATTCCGAAAATATGACGCTGAGAAATAAATAGGGTCAAGCGAGTGGTGTGTTTTGAAGTACTATGAATAATCTGTAAAAGTTGACAGCGCTAAATTTCAGTAAATGACTAAATTTTAAATTAATTTGATAAAATATAGATACTTTTTTATATATTTAACTTTACCTTAATATTATAAAATGCTCCACATGAAAAAACTTAGCGATGAAATTTATTATCCTTCTTATTGAGAAAGCATCACCATAAGTAAAAGAAAAAGAGAAGAAAGGTATGAACAAATACCGGAATGCATGAAATATTTACTGAAGAGAGGAAATCAGTCATGAAGAGTGATAAAAGAATCAAATAATCAGAACATTACGCTCTTTGTCATATTAGGATATATTGTAAGTGTCGGTTACTTAAAGACAGAAGTTAGAAGAATATTAGATTTGTGATTTAGATACACAGCAATATGCAGATATGTTTAGATTTCTTTCAATTTTTTCATTATGCACGATCTAAAATGCATCTGAAATATGGAATTTATGAAAAAATTATATGTTTTATATAACTGTCGACTTTTCATGAAATATTTTAATTATTTAAATATAGAAACTAAAAAAAAAAAAAAAAAATTCATTATTATGTTGATTTCTTTAGAGTGGACTAAGCAAAGTTGAACTTGGATGAGGTTGCTGGGCAACTTGCTTCACCATTTTGTTTCCAAGCTGCGACCACTTAATATTAGACTGCGACTTGAAAATTTGTCGTGGTTATAACTTTTGAAATACTGAACTAATTCGAATGAGATTTGGGCAGTGGACTTATTTTATGAATATCTTCAATGAGTTCTCTGAGCATTTTGCTTCGCCATCTTTTCCAAGTTTCGGCCACTTGAAAATATGTCATGACGATAACTTTTGAAATAATGAACTAATTCGAACCAGATTTGGGCAGTGGACTTACGTTACGGATAGCTTGGATAATTTCGCTGGGCAAGTAACTCCGCCATTTCGTTTCAAAATAACGATAACTTGAATTTTGTAATTATGATAGCTTTTGAAATACTAAACTAATTCGAGCCAAGGTTGTACAGTGGCCTTATCTATTATCGTGGGTAAGTTCACGGGGTTCCACCCTTTTGTTTCAGAGTAGAGTCCACTTGAAATCCGGCTACCATTGGATACTACCATCCGGCTAACTTTTGACATACTGAAATAATTTGAACCTATTTGATCCGCTACCAAGTGTCGGCCACATGGAAATTTCAAATTCGCATGAAAAGGTATTCACGAATCGATTTGCTTAAAATTCCATATATACATAACTTACAACAATGTCTCCAAGTGCATTAATAAACTTTATCTGCCATCTTGTTCTAAAATGCCGTTCCCATATTGAGAAAATGAAATCAACCTGCTCTTCTGACTGAGTCGGAAGGGCTTGTTTCTTTTCAACTGATTAATTTCAAAAGGAAATTAGCTGTTTTTTGATACTTTCGTCACTGAGAAAAAAAAAAAAAAAAAAATACTGCTTTCATCTAGAACGAATAGGTGGTCCTTTGGTCCCTAAACTAGAAATATAGATTTCCGAGCTATGAGTGTAAGGCACGCCAATACACCGAGAAAAAATTCTATAATAACTTCTAGAATCTAAATTGTGACTCTAAAAAAAATAGTTCCATGACATCCTTATAAATTTCTTATAAAATTGTTTCTAGCCCCTTCGAAAGCGAATTCTAGAGACCTCTATTAGAATTCTCGAGCGTTTGCCTATACTATTGAGGACAAACCTATTTGAAAATATCTCCAAATAAATGTGAATACAAGAGTCGGGTTTCAGCAGCTATAATCTTGGTTTATAACGCAATTCTAGAAAATCAAGCGAGAATTTCTTGCAATACAAAAGATTCAGAATATTCAGAATATTGTTTCACCATCTAAAAATGTGTAGATTAGAAATTTTAGACCATTTCGTCTATTCAGTTTACTGGCGTGCCTTATGTGCATAGTTCGGAAATCTATATTTCTAGTTTAAGGATTTAAAAAATGACCATTTATTTATTCATTCTAGATGAAGGCGGTATATATATATTTTTTTCTTAGTGATGGACTCATTTTCATTCTTAAACGCATTATATTTCCGGACACTTTGGTTAGGACAAGAAAGTTTTTTTTTTGTTTTTTTTTTGTTTTTTTTGTTTTTTTCAATAAATGTGACTAGTGTTTAAAAAAAAAAAAGCAAAGTTCAGCGTTTTGGGCCTATTTTCAGTGCGTAACACCCCCGAAAATATTTTTATCAAAGAAACAATATTTCGAAATGACAATTACTTTTTTATATTTATATACTTATTGCTTACTTACTTATTTGCTCAGTACTTTTTTTTTTTTTTTTTTTTTAATACAAAATTTGAACATTTGGTAGTTTTAGAAATATTTTGCTAATTTTCAACAACATGAAGCCCCACCAGGGATATAGAGTTTCTGCTCTCCAATCTGGAAACCGGGAGGGGCCGTGTTCAACAAAGATCGCGCTCGTCGGCTTAACCGCTCGGAGATTCCCGTGGTTTCTTCCAAAACTCCCGCAATTCCGAGATAGGATCTTTTAGAACGACTCCCCACGGAGGGCGTTTCAACTATACTCGGGGAAAGCAAAACTTGAGAGCATTGCAAAGGCTACACAGACCTTTTTACGCACTTGGCGTTAATTGGGTTGCGATATCGGGCGATTTAGCGATGATTTCTGATTTTTTTTTTTTTTTTTTTCGATTAAAGTAAAAATATTTTTTCAGTGCATATTTTTTAGTATCTTTAGAAATGAATTTACACTAAATTCATTACTTACAATTTATTGTAAATCCATATTATTGCAAATTGAGTGTACTAAATTTTACCTGGAGAGAGAGAGAAAAAAAAAGATTAATACTTAAATATTTTGAAAAAGGAAAAAAAATATAAATAAATAATTAAATTAAATATTATCTGTATGTATATTTTTTGTCTTTGATTTCTTTAAAAAGAAACTGATTTTTTTTTTTTTTTTTTTTTTTTTAATATATTTTAAAAATATACTTTTAAAATATTTCGAATATATTTTGGCAGAAAAATTATTTTATCGTAAGATTTAAACTGTGATTTATAAGTGGCAGTATCTTCTGAGGAGAAAATGAACAAAAAGTTCTAAATGAACAAAACGTAATAGATTTTCAATTTGCATTATTATTTATCGGTTAATCAGTAAATTTTAAAAGCAGTAAAAAAAAAAAAAATGAGAAAGTGGAAATAGTTTAATGCTTTAAAAAAAAAAATAATATTAATTTAAGATAAATAAATAAATATAGTGAATTTCCATATGCAGAGGCAATCTCTGTTTACTATTTGTTTATAGATTCATTTTGTCTGTATCCCGATTTTTTATGCTAAATGTGAATATGAGAATTTTTATATTCATTTCTGAATAAAGTTAAGAAACTCACAATTTATGTGAAAGGGAAGCGAATTTTAATTTACTTGTAAATATGATTTTACTTGATGTCTTTATTTAATACTGATAAACACACACCTATGCGATTGCTATTTTTAAAAAATGAGTTGAAACATTTATTTTCATTGCATTTTTAGGAGGTTGGGTTGGGATTTTTATAGATGAGAACGAGGGAAATGTTACGTTATTCGATTCTTTGGAATATGAATGAAAGCATGGCATTTCACACATTTTTCAATTTATTTTGATATATTGAATGTATAAGAATGCTTTGATATTAATGTGATATTAAATTTAAAAGCAATCTTAAAATTTTCAGAAACAATGTTTCCAAACTTTTTTTGAGGACTATTTCTTTCCGACAGCGTAGACTAAATAAAAACGATTTATCTTTTTATTTTGTGATTTTGTTTTCCCTTTGGTACCGTTTAAAAAATATTAAAGGTAAAATTGAGAGATAATGTTTGACAGAAATTTTCAGAAATTTATATAGTAACCGTTTCAAAGGGCTACAATTTATAAACAAAGTTAAGAACCCCCTCCCATTTTTTTTAAGGATATTTGTATATTTAAATCGAAAAGTAACTATTGTAGTAAATTATGTAGAGAAATTGCAGAAAATGAGTCAAAATTCCGTCATATTTGATACTGAAAAACTTAGCAATTGAATGAATATAAATTTTGTAGCCATTTGGAATTATTTTAGATATCTGAAAATAAAAGTTTTTGACTTTTGTGTAGCTTTTGGAAGAACTTCGAGGCATTTTTATGATTATAGGAGGCTTTTGGCTCTAAATTCAAATCTCTAAAAGATAGATTTATAAGGACGAGAGAACTATTTCTTTCAAAGAGCCAATAATAATAATAATTGTGTCGTTAAAATTTTGCGGTAGACTACCTTGATTAAAGCAGGCAGTGTCAGGAGTACAGTTTCATGCATACACAATAAATAAATAGGCCTCTTTCACAAAATTATACTATGTGTAGGACATAATTTAAATTTCATTTCAATTCACTTGACCACTATCAGCCTTTATTTATTTATTTATTTTTAATTTAATTTAAACATAATGGTTGTTAAATAATATAGTTTTTATTCACTTAATGAAATTATTTTACCAACTAAATCCACAGAATTATAAGTAATAATTCTATTCAATGTAAGCTTTTTCTAATCAAAATTTTTTATAATGATATCTTTAAAAGTAAATATTTTAAACTGCAATATAGAAAATCCTACATAATTGCTTTTATATCTTTAAAATTTTGTAATTCCTCTCCAAGGTATCGACCAATTTGTTATAAAGTCTCAAACAGTATTTATTTCCCAATTAAATTTCTTTAAGTAACTATCCATTAAAATTTGTTTTACAATGTAATGCTTGCTAATTATGTAATTTCGGCTTTAAATAATTGATCTGTCTCCCATTTATATATAAATTTTACATATATAAGTCTGATATATATATGATAATTATTATTATTACTGTTATTAAAGATAATTATGTTTTTCTTTTATTGTTTTGTTCCAGAAAAAAAAAAAAAAAAAAAAAAAAAAAGTAAAATCCCTAGTATATAGTGCATAGTATAAATTAACGTAAACACTATTAAATGTTTGTATTGGAAATAAAAATATTTTATATAACAATGCGTAAACGAATTGAAATTATATTATCAATGTAATAATAATAACGAAAAAGAAAAAGTATTTGTCGAAAAATATTTTTCCTTATTCCTGTTAGTGTGAATATTTCATTGGCGTATTTGGTATGAATCTGGTGTAAAAATTTCCCAAAAGTTCAGATCCGTCAAAATTTTTACTCTATTTTTAATAGTTGTGAAATTAAAGAAACGGACTGTGCATTAATTATCTTCAAATTTTCGAAAATAAAGTAATCTATTAGCCCCACCAAACTGTTTCGCACTCACAATAGGGATTAAAAGGTTGCTTCCGGTATTCCCTCTTTCGCCAATATTTCGCCAACAGACTTTCTTCGCGAAACAATACATTGATATAAAATTCATGCTTATCTATTACAAAAAATTCCATGTGTTAACATAAATATGTTTAGTTTAAATAGTTAATCATTTTTCAGTTTACCAGAATAAAAAAAAAATCGAGAAAAAGTTTATTACCCTTAAATATAGTAAAGAACCATTTTCTTGCGCGGATGTGCAATTTCTACAGGCTTATACACACTATCAAGCTATCCTTTCCCCGAGTATAGAGCCCTCGATCTGCCCTATAGAGCCCTGTAAATCGAGGGCTCTAGTTTCAACCACACCTAGGACCGTGTAACAGTCAATTGGCCGTAAACCCCACAACCAGAATGATATCCATTAACTGCATCATTTTACTGGCATATACATTTTTTTTAAATCTACACATAAACAGTAAAATGAATTTTTAATTATTTTAATAATAACCATTGAATAATTTTTAAGGCTTATTTTATCACCAATGCAATGTCTTTTTTTTTTTTTTTTTTTTGACATGGAAATGTTTTCCAGAAAATTATGTCAAAACAACGCAGTTTATGCATAAATCGCGATAATTTAATAACTGAAATAATTTATTTAGAACTTGAACTATATAATTTTTACGAACAAGGATTTATGAAATGCTGGTACTTTAATTATAAGTTTTCGTAAAGCACAAATTGTCAATAGGTGATTCAGATTGACTAAAATTAATGAGGTAGTTGGAATGTGGTGATTAAAATTCGAAGAAAACGACACGAATGCAGAAGTAATTGGCATAAGAATTTTGAAGATGTGAAATATAATTCTGGATACGAGATATTTCAAATAGTTTCTTTTTCCTATATTACTGTAGTATGTGACTATTTGATATATACAGATCATTAATATTTATTTTCGAATAAAATATGTCACACTCTTAATATATTTAACAGCGTATATTTAAAATATCTACTATTTATTCATAATCGAGATCTAAATTTATGTGTATTATACTGTCTAAAATAATTTTTTTTAGAGAGGGTTGGGGTAAAAATTAATACTTCCTATCTGCGCTCATTAATAAAATAAAGATATATTGACATTTTATCTTCGTCAGCATTTCTTTCCTTTTATTTTTTTTTTTTAATTCTTAATAATGAGCATATTTTAAATAATTAAAAATTAAGCAGTTAATATTTCAACATTTTGCTTCTAGACATATAATTACATAAGTTGCATCATTATGATTGAATTTTAATAAACGGGTATAACACTTAAATGATAGAAAATTGTTAAACTGTTTGTTAGTTATAAACTTATCACTGTCCCGTTAAATATTATTTATTATAAATTATAAAAATCAGCTTCAAAATAAATTCTGGTCTAAATTATTATTTATGCAGCAAATTATCGAATACTTTTGGATAACTGGAAAATGACTTGTTCCGGATAACTGAAAATTTTGCATAAGAGATTTATGATTTTTTTTTTTTTTTGAAGAAATTATGCAAAATGTAAGATTAATGTAAGTTTAATTATTACAAAAAGAAGAGAATAAGCATCAATTTTAATACTGTTTCAGACTTACAGTAATTATAACATAGTTGCCAACTTTTACGATTTTTGATTACCAGAAAGATTTAATAGAAGTATTTTATATATTTATTTAGCAATTATATATATATATATTTATATATTTATTTAGCAAAATAAATTCATAATTTTCATTAAATTTTTCCGGCTGCTAAAAAGCGTAAAATTTGGTAACTATGTTAAAAATACAATGTTTAAATAATAGTTTAAATTTTCACTAAAAAAATAGCGACAATTAGGCAAATTTAGCTGCAACCAATATTTTGGTGCCGTATTGCACCAACTTAGTGATGCTTATTAGTTAAATGACACTATTAAATTAGAAAAACATAGCGTATGAAATTTCTTAAAATATTGGTTGCAAATAAATTGAAACCATTTTTATGGTAAAATGTTGAATTTTATTTTTAACACTATACAGTGAAAAATAAACAAATAACTATATTAAAGAAAAAAAAATCAATATTATCAAAATTTATTTCACTATTTGTGAAAAATAAAATGATAGAAATATGTTTTTATTTAGTCTGACTAATTGTGCTGCTCAGATTTATTTTCATCATTTTTTCTGAAAGCGTGTTGTTATTTTCTTACTCCAAGTAAATAGTTATTGTCTCAACATATACCAATGCATCACCGTATCTTAATATTTGGTGGGGTCTGGTTATTTTCAGGTTACAGAACACTCTTTGGTTTTTAAACTTCAAGTAACATGCCAAATTACTTAGCCGTCATTCAAAATTCATGTGATTTACATCACTTACATCATTCGTAATATTCTAGTTATGATTCTACCTTTATATATTTCTTCATTTCTTTTTTCATCGATATTTCCAGTCTAATTCTTGTAAATTTCAGCAAATCCTTAATGCTGTTTTCGCCGTGTTTTGTAACAACGTAATATTCTACATCTAGTATAATTGACCTCCATTATTTTCTAACTGTGTTGTTTTTACCATGCAGCATCTCCACAATAAATTAACTCTAAAACTGTATTCCTTTTATTTCCTTTTTGCCGTGTTGGATAACACTGCAGTGCAAAAAAAAAAAAAAAAAAAAAAAAAAAAAAAAAATGTTTTTTTCGAGCCCTGATACAATTCTTGCTGATTCTTATGTAAAATAACCTCCTGAATCCCATTTTGCCCAATCACCCACCGTGTTCTCGGGACGCCACCCTCTTCCTCAATTTTTATCACTGTTCGGTAATTTTATGGCCATAAATTTGATTTGGAGAATCGAAAAGAATTATTTTAACACCTAAAAACAAAATAATATAATGTTTAATAAATAATAATAATAATTGATTAATAAAATATAGTAAATAATATAATTTCGGTGGCAAATCCCTCCTCCCTAAAATTTCCCCTTGCTCCAAATGTTCATATTTTAGAAATTTCCAACTCTGTAGTCCCTCAGAAGATATTCAACAGTTAAAATTTCCTTTTCATCTCTCCAAATCAAATTTATAGCCATAAAATTACCGAAAAGTGATAAAAATAGGGGGGCGTCCCTAAAAAACGGTGGGTGATAGCGTCATATTCGGATTCAGGAGGTCATTTTACATTAGAATTTGTAAAAATGGTATTGGGGTCGATTTTCATGCAGAGCAGTGTAATCAGATCACGGCTAATTAAGAATATACTGTGTGTATAATATGTATGATACTCGATGTTACTGAAATGTGATCAGAAATAAAGTTTGAGACCCTGAAAAATGAATGGGTGAATTAATTTTCCTTATAAAAGACAAAGAAAATTTGACAATATTTGTCAGATTATTAGCAGATTTTAAAACCTTTTTTTCTTTATAATTTTATGTACATCTTATAGACGAATACTTAGAGCTCTCTCCCATACTTGCCAGATGACGGGTTCGAATTTCGGCTAAGGCATGGATAATTGTATTGGTTTGGTATCCATCTGACGTCGTAGCAGGGTCGTACTGGCATGACAAAGAGGGCGCTGGCAATTTGAATAAAAAGGGCGCCAACAATCTAGATAAAAAGGGCGCCAGTTTACTACTAAACATTATTCAAGGTTATTATATGTAGTGGCCGAGAAGTTCTGCTCTCTAAATTGGTATAAATAGTGTCGGTTTCGATCTCAGGTCTAAACGCTTGACCTAATCATACGAAGTTTTCCATAATTTTCTCCGAAACTTGTGTAAATATGGGAATAGGAGCTAAGACTCCTTAAAAAGACCTAATGGAAGACATTCCAAGGAGAACTGGGATCCAAGTGCAATCAATCTTGCACCAATACCAAGGTGATTACAAAAAATTTTCTTCATACACGACCAGAGTTCTCAAAGGCTTTTAATATATTCCTTTTCCACCTTAGACAGCTTTCTTTTCTTTTTAACGCCTCACCAATGGAATATATTGTATTAAAAAGTCACTACATAAAATTTCTGATACATAAAAAACAAAAACTTTCCTTTGTGAGAAGAGAACACTGTACACGACACCTCTAGCTAACATCCCATTAAAGAAAAATGCCATGTCCACTTGAATTTGAATATTTTAAAATATGCGCTCGAGCATGAAATTAAACACATTACTCCAGCTCTCACAGTTAAGTTTACAGTGATAAATTTTTTATATAACAAAACCGATAATTTTTAAATTGCGTCATAATTTTTTAGAGTAAAAACCATAAATAATGTTGTTTCGATGACTGTATCTATAGAAATTGTGGTTTAAAACATATTCAAAAAATGGACAATGAGCAAAGAAAGGGTTGCTGGAATTAAAGCCGATTGACTGCACTAGGATCCTAGGCCTGAGGGAGAGTGTCCTCCATTGGGGGATTTCTAAGGGTGAAATACGTATTTAAGCAATTTTTAGAGAAAACCACGGAAAATTCGAAAGACTAGACCGACAAGCGCATCCTGGGATCGAACCTGGCACCTCACACCTACCAGCTTTAAGCGCAAAACCACTGGTAGGCCGCAAGGAAAGGAAGATTGAAGTCACAGAAAAATTAAAAAAAAAAAAAATTAAGCATTTTTCACGTAAGCTATTTCACAAGGAACAAATATTGCTCACAGATTTAACATTTGATGTAAACAACAGAATGTCATAAGAAATTATTAGAATGTGTTTTATATTATTTATTTCATTATAATAAAGAAATTATGATTCAGAAGTATACAGGAGTGTTGTGAGTCTAACTTAAAAGAAAATAAATTAATAAGTTAAATGCATCAAAGAATTATATAATGGCATTTGTATGAAAGATAAACTTGATAATGATATGAGATATAGATATGACCATATTATAATTTAAAAAAATGAGAGAGGGGAAAAAAATAAAAAATAAACGAACACCGCACAAACTAAGCGCCCGATATGCCAATAACACAAGTTCAAGTAGGCCACGATCTAGAACAGCAAATTGTATCAGATCAGTTGTCCAAATTAAAAAGAAAAAAATGTTAACAAATGTATAGACAATTAACATATCATATGAGCTGTAGAGTGTAAGCGAAATATATATATTATTTTATTTTATTTCAAAGCATATGTCAAGTTTTTATTAAAGCTTCATAAAAAGTTAATGTCGGGAGCATATAAGTCCAATCTACAAGACTACAAGTGTGAAGTAAAAAAAATTATCACAATTTTGGAAGAATTCAAATATATAATCTCTATCTCTCCACATTCCTGCACTTCAACAAGTAATAATAAAATTATAAAAATAATAATGAATAATCATACCTTGGATTATTTTTCCCAAAATGAAAATTCTTGTATTTCACATGGCTTGGCTGATACCATTCATATAATTCCACCTTCACTTTTTCACGTTACATTATATAGAATTAAAGATGTGCAGGTTTCACAGTGAATGTCCCTCCCCCATCTTCAGCTATTCGTTAAAAAAAATTTTGAAGCACGTGTCTTCCCAGTAGTAGAAAAAAGATTATTAGCATTTCTGTTCTGGATTTCTTTGAAATGCGTAAACGTGTGGGAACAAATAATATCTATCACCATAATACTTGTTGAAAAAGACTTCGTATGTAAATGTACTATAATCATTTAGGTGACAAAAAGAGGAACACATCAACTGCGCTCACATTAATCCCCCTATTGTTGAAAAAGCCTCAACTGTGCCCACATCGAAAATTACTGATAACGTTCATTGTCATCCTCTCAGCCCAAAGTGTATACTAATCTGTAGGTTAGATATGCTTTGTCTCAGCCCCAGCTGTACATCGAGAAGTAACTAAGAATAATTTCTAGAAAGGAAAGGCTTTTTTATGTACTCGTTTTGTTTACTTTGAAGGATAAGGCGAGGTACAGTTCGTTCAAAGATGGAATTTACATTCACGGAGAAAAAAAAAAAATATATATATATATATATAAGGCACTTTTTTTTATATTGTATTCAGTATTAATTTTCAGTTTATTTTTATAAAGACGCTATATTTTTAAAAATGTTGCATGCATCTTTATTAGAGATGTACCGTATGTGTTTCACTAAACATGCAAATCGCCCTGTTTAGTGGAACATGCATGATACCCTGTTAACCCTTTAACGATCATTGGTTTCGCAGCGAAACCAAACATTTGGCATAATTTAAGAATTTTTATGCAGCAGTTTTTTTTAACTTTTCCCTCTTGTTTTAATTAGGTTTTAAACTTTTGCTCCTTTTCTGTCTGTAGATATCAACACTATTCCAAAATTTAACAAATAATGCTTCACTAGAAGCTAATTGCATAAGTGACTTGAAGTTTCTTTGTGTGCGCGAGTGCGAATTGCTGGTTTGATGATGCACTAATGTCTTTATGATCAGCTACGTGTCTAAAAGCCATTTTTAAAATTAGTTTAGTATTTTTTTAAATAAATTAAGTAGTGAACGTTAAAGGGTTAAGCATTCTATATTAATTGTTATTCTTGATAGGGTTTGAGGGGGATTAGGATACATGTTTTTTCATCCATTTTTAGAGAAAATTTAAGAACATGTGCACCCCACTAAGGCTAAAAGGCGTGCTGGTTAGTATTTCATGAGCATTTAATATTAGTTTGTAAAGCAATTTTTGTCGCTTAGAAAAACATTAAAGAGAGGGCTCCTTTTATGCCTGATCGGGCGCATATGGTGTTAATTCTACATTATTGTTAGGGGCGCAGTTTTTATATATTGATTTTATTTCATTTATATAAATAATTTTAGTGGAGAAATAAATACATGTACCATCCGGTAGATGTAAAAGGCGCCCTGTTTTGTATTATTTATTTATTTATTATTTTTTTCAAAAGTAGTCTTTTAGTTCCTTTTTATAAGGAGGCTACATATAAAATTGTTGAAAACAGGGCGCCTTTTATGCCTAGCGGGGCGCATGTAATGTTATTACTAACGTTACGATATACTTTATATTAAGCACTATTTTTTTTTTTTACATATTTGTAGTATTTAAATTATATATGCGTACTCACTGAATATAAAAGGCGCCCTGTTTCGTATTTATTTAAAAAATAGTGCTTCAGTTCATTTTTATAAGATGTTACATATAAAACTGTTGAAAACAGGGCGCCTTTTATGCCTAGCGGGGCGCATATAGTGTTATCGCTAAAGTTAAGATATATTTAATTTACGATATATATATATAGCACTTAAAATTTCTTTTGCATATTTGAAGTGTTTAAAATATATATGTAGGCCAAATGCACCTCACTAAAGCGAAAAGGCGTCCCGTTTAAAACAGGACAGGGTGCCTTAAAAACAGGACGCTTTTTTATCTAGAGGGGCGCATATGGTGTCATTTCGACTTTACTATATTATTTACAGGCGCTTTTTTTTTTTTTTTTTTTTTTTTTTTGTATTTAGTATTAGTTTTTAGCTTATTTTTATAAAGACGCTATATTTTTATTTATTTTTACATACATTTTGATTAGAGAGGCACACGTATGTGTTTCGCTAAACATGCAAGTCGCCCTGTTTTGTGGAACATGCAAGATACCCTGTTTTCTGTATTATTTGTTATTCTTGATATTGCCAGAACATGTTTTTTTTTTTTTTTTTTTTTTTTTTTTAAATCCATGTTTTGATAAAATTTAAGAATATGTGCACCTCACTAAAAGGCGTGTTGTTTAGTATTTCATGAGTATTTCATGAGATATTTGTTTGTAAGCAATTTTTGTTGTTTATAAAAACATTAAAAAGAGAGCTCCTTTTATGCCAGATCGGTCGCATATGGTGTTATTTCTACGTCATTCATAGGGGCACAGTTTTTATTTATTGATTTTATTTCATTTATATAAATAATTTTAGTGATGAAATAAATACATGTACCATCCCGTAAATGTAAAAGGCGCTCTGTTTTATATTTTTTTTTCAAAAATAGTTTTTTAGTTCATTTTTATAAGGAGGCTACATATAAAATTCTTAAAAATTGCCTTTTATGCCTAGCGGGGCGCATATAGTGTTATCACTAAAGTTACTATACATTTTATTGGGCGATATGCGCTAAAATTTGTTTTGCATATTTGTAGTGTTTAAAATATATGTACTCACTGAATATAAAAGGCATCATGTTTCGTATTTGTATTTAGTAATAGTTTTTAGTTGATTTTGATAATAACGCTACGTGTTTTAAAACTATAATTTGATTAATGGTGCTCACATATGTGTTCCACTGAACATGCAAGGCGCTTAATTTGTTGAAACATACAAGTTCGCTCTTTAGTGGAGAATGCAAGGCGCCCTCTTTAGTGGAACTTACAAAACGCCTTTTACTTAGTCTTCTGTGTGCCTAGTGTAATGGGGCGCACATGAACATATTCAAGAACTCGCATTCTTCCTTTATAATACGTACATGTAGGCATTCAGATAAAGAAGTTTCAGGATTGCTTTTGAGAATAAATTCTACCGAAATATTTCCTTCAATTTTAAACCAAAACCATTATAATTTTACAGTGTTCTAGGGAAAAAAAATCAATTTTTACATAAAAAAAAAAAAAAAAGTTCCTCGGCGAAGGGCGCACCGGGCATTTGCCTCGTTGCCCGGTGGGCCAGTACGAGCCTGCGTCGTAGGTCCTGGTTTAATGCGACTTAAAGTGCAAAAAAAATATCCCAAACCATCAAAATATCTGAAACACGGTATACTTCTAACCTTTTCCATGATCGTCTTGTGAATTAATCTATCAAACAATTTTTAAAGTATTCTTTATAATCAACAAATAATAATAATTTTGAAATTAAAGTTTTATATTTAAAGCATTTAGGTATTTTGTTCCACTAATGACTTCTTCATTTTTTTCAGTAATTTTCTTTCGTTGTTTATAACATGCCCCGCATGAATTATATCCCTTTTTAAAAAAATGCTTAACGATGAAAGGATTAAAAATAAATTCTGAGATGATGATAATACGAATATAATTTAGAATTTTTAATATCGTAACTGACCTTTTTTAGCTGAGAGCTGCAATAATATATTAGTAAAATGCGGATGTTACATTTTATATCGTATCTGTGTGATGTTTAAATGTTAATTTTGCTAAAACCTTTTCCGTCCATGCCTACAAGAAGAAAATTATTTTACGAATTTTTTTTTTCCCGAAGTATTTTCCCCAGATCATCCATAGGGGTTGCCAGTTGTCCATAGTGTAGCACTAGCAAAATGTTTATTTATTTATTTATTTTTCATTTTTTGAAACTGACATTTATTTATTTTTATTTTCTTTTAACTTAAGTAAATATGTTTTACATTGTAAAGCAATAATTATTCTTTATAACATCATAACGCGTCTAAGGAGAATGAAGGGCAAAGAAAATTCCTCAAAATTTAAAAAATAAATTATATATATCTATATTATACCAGGAAAAAATTATTTTCCGTGCTCAGTCATCTATTTAGTAATTTATGCTATAGTGCGTTCAGTTTTACACAAATGAAGGCAAGATTTCGGTTGTAATACAGCATGTTTGATCAGCAAACAATGAAAAAGACAGCTTCTGTGGTTTACATATTAAATATTTACCTGGGATCTAAGGTTTTCCGAGGTATTTATCTAAAAAAGGAGCTACAAAATCCAAAAATTTATTATTATTTTTTTTTAGAAGTGACATACATGCAGTTTAATACCACAGAAAAACCTATGTTGAAAGATGAAGAAAAAACTTTTTAATGAAACACACAAAAAAAAAAAAAAAAAAAAACACTCTAACGAATTGTTTCGGAACAAAAAATAAATTACGACCCTTCATTAGGAAAGTGAAATAGTAAGCACGAGAATTAAGGACTAAATATTAAGCAGATAAAGCAGCTTTGCTTTTCAATTGCTATTTTCACTCTGCATTCGTGTCAACTTTTCTCGCCTGATTAAAGGAAGCCTAATTATTAAGACCAAAAACAATTCCCGTGTATTTTTTAATTTTATTATATTTATTTACAAAGATCTTTTTATTTAAATAACTTTCATATTTTTACGTTGCAATTATTTAATTTAATGCGATTTTCATGTCAGAATATTTATAATACACAATTCCATTTCGATTGGTTTGAATCCAAAAGTTGAACTTTTTTACTATCTAGTTATTTGTTTTACTTTTGTGATAAATTGTCCTTCGAAAAGAAAATCTGAATTTACAAAAAATGTTTGGTCGACTTTTACAAGAAAAAAACACCTTTCTTTTAGTAAAGGGCAAGATTTTTTTTCTGACACTTGTTTGAATATAACCTTGTGTTTGCATCCCTGAAGTCTAATATTGTAAGTATATATAACTATTTTTCCCCAATTTTTGTTTAAGATCATTTAACTAAATATCATGGAACGTAATTTACCTATTGTTAGGATTTGCTATTTGACTATTATTTTGTTGCTGATAATGCATTTAAAAAGAAAACTAACAACGGAAAATATTATGGAATATCTATGGATAATTATTAGGAGTATGACTTTCAATTAGGGTAATTTATTTAAAGTCAGTATCACAAGAAAAAATAATCAACGTAAAATATATTCGCAAGAGTCAAATTTATGACTATTTTTTATACTTTCTGTATAAACATTCTATTGGTTTATGGGTTCTGCATCGAAATTTAACAAATCTCAGTTATGGAATGAAAGAATTACTGATCCTAAAATGATTATGAGTAAATTAACTGAATTTACGATGTACTCTCAGTTATTTAAATTGAATCTTCTCATGAATTACTTTCGTTTCTAAACGATAGACTACACTATAACAGTATAAACAAGTTAAAGTTTATTAAAAGTACAGTCGGTAACAAATGTCTCCGAACACTACCAAAAATTCTTATATAAAAAAAGTACATTTAATACAGATTTTTTAAATAAATCCTTGTCGAATCCTGTTTTTAGACGGACTAAGAACAGGATTCTACAAGGATTTATTTAACAAAACTGTATTAAGTGCACTTTTTTAACATAGGAATTTTTGCTAGTGTTCGGAGACATTTGTTACCGACTGTATATTTGAGTAAAACTTGTTCCTGAAAGAAAACTGTGTAACTTATTTATAATTAGAACAAAATAGATATTAATCCAAAAATTAAATTAAAATTAATTATGCATTGTTAAAAAATTAATTAATTAATGCAATTGAAAACGAGAACTGAAATCTTTCTCCTACAGATTTTAATACATAGTTTTTCATACAATGGCTATTTCTTTTTTACAGTGGGAATGTGTTTCGTAATTCATATGTGATGGAGGATTTTAATTTCTTGTCTTTTACTGTAATATGGATTTGTATCATACACGCGTAACCATACATAATTAAATTAAATTATTCATTTTCACTTCACAAGTGTTGAAACTATATCTCGTATTATGAAAATAATAATAATATTTTATTCTAGATGGCTCACTGAAAAAGTGACAAAGATTTTATCACAGATAAAAAATAATAGCTTTTGTGGGTTAATAAGTATTGAAAGCCAAATTTTTAAGCCATTAGTATCGGTATAAAATTTCAATACAAACACTCTCGCTTCTAACGGTCTTTCAGACTGTGACTTTAATGCTTCGGAAAATTTTAAATAGATATTTTCCAGACTAGATATATTATGCGACAGATCAATGAATAAAACATTTTAAAACATCTTAACAAATCGTGTAATGATTAGCAATATTGTTATTATAATTATCTAACGATCAGAAAATAAGTTTGAATGCATTATACATACATTTTAGTGCTGTTGTTTATATTAAATTTATATACCCAAGAAATTCCATATAAAGTATATGATCATTCAGTAATAAGAAATATATATAATATCTTTTAAGAAAACGACGATTAAATTTACGTTAAAAGATTCTTTTTGTAGATAAAATTCAAAGCAAAGATAGAATTAAAAGAAAATATAAACACTAAATAAGTTAAGCAATTTAATGAAAAAAGAAGAAGAAGAAGAAAAAAAAAAAAACGATTTCAATTCATCAATAATTGAGAATAAAGAATTGTTGAAGATAAGTGCATAACAAATTGAATTAGAGGACGGTAATTTATCTTCCTAATTATTTGATTTAACTGTACTTAACAGAAATCTTAAACAAACAAACAAAGAAAAAAAAAAGAAAGAAAGAATGAATGAAAAAAAAAAAAAAAGGCATTACGTATGAAGTAGATAATTCAATTTATTTAAGCAACAGCATTGCTTTATTTTGAATAAAAAATTGTGATGCATTTTTAAATATGTATTCCTGCGAGCACATTAAGTAATAATGCTTCAATTAAAAAACAGATGAACATTATCATGGCAACTGCATTGAAAAAATATTACATTTGTTTAGTAAGGTTTATTTCAAAGAAAATATAAGACAATGTCTGATTAAATCTACAAAGTCACTTTAAAAGAAAATGTTATTATTAAAATTCTCAAGGATCTTAGAATTTATTGGATTTAAATATTCAAATTTGCTTAAATGCATTAAAAAAATATTGTAAGAATAAATAGTTTTAATATATTTAATGCTACTAAACTTTCGGAAAGTTTGACTTAGGCTAGATTATGCATTTTTATTTAAATGAAAATTAAATAAAGATAAACGGTTTTTATCATCATTTCAGTACATGAATTTTATGATGCATCATTTTTCATCTACAAAGGTACTAAGTGTGTTTAAAAAGTTCAGTGAATGCATCAAAGGAAAAAAAAAGGTAAGTTGAAGGGCATGGTATAGCATGTTAGAGGTCTGCAAGGTCCTGAACTTTCAGACCTAGGCCCGTCCCGACATAAAAATCTTGGTCTAGGTCCGGTACTCACGTTTGCTATCTGGATCAGTCTGGTATGATGTAAAAATAAAATTAAAGCAACTCTCTAAAATTTCTGGAGTGGGAATTTCACTCCTTAAAAAAGTGACCATTATTTTGACACCAATTAAAGTAAAAAAAAATACTATTGTCACTCTTGAAAATGTGACATTTCTCACTTTTCTTGAGAGACTTGTAGTCACTCTGTCACAAACAGTGAAGTCATCATCTATTGTAAGATAAACTTTCTGAAGAGCAAATGGCGTCATCTATTTACCGTATTTCGGATGAAATATGAAAGACAATTTCTGGGTGATGTCATGCACGTGATTTGTTTAACAGAACTTATTGAAGATATTTGAGCATAAAAGAAGAAAATAATTATGTTAAAAGGTATTTTGGTACATATACATTTTTTATACGATTGATAAAATCGAAATGTTATTAGTAAATAATCGAAAATCATAAGAAAGTTATGGAAATTCGTAACAGAAAGCAAGTAGTTTTATTGAGAAATATATAAGGTATAAAAAAAAAAAAAAAAAATACAAATGCAAATACTTAATGCATAACGTCTTAAAATCTATAGGAATTTATATTTTTATTATATTCATTGATGCTTAACACATGTGCAATATTCAGAAAGCTGGCTATAATTTTACTAAAAATTAAAATCATCGGCAAGATTTATACTCCTGAACAGACGAGTTTTTCAAGAAACTCTGTAGGATTTGTGTGTAAATATTTAACGATTTTTTTTAAACATGCACACTCAAGAATTTTTCTTTTCCCCTAACCTTCTTTAAAAACAACCATTTGACTTAGGGAATTTCTTTTCAAGTATACATTTTGGTTTAAAAAATAGTTCTAATTTTAGTAATTTAAAAATAATTCTAATTTTTGTAATTTAAAATTATTCTAATTTTAATTTTAAAATGTACATTAGAATTCTGTAATTTTATATGTTTGATAAATGAAGTAAAAGTTTATAAATGCGATTATCTCCTATGTGAATGATTTACCACTGTAAATTAGGCGATTTCTATGTGCTCCCAGTGGTTCAGTGGTAAGACGCTCGCGTGCAACGCATTCGGCTTCGGTTAGATTCCTCTCAGATCCAATCTGCATCATTTCTATCGTTGAACTAGAGCCAATGCGACAAAAAAAAAAAAAAAAAAGGATAATTGAAAAAGATATTGTCTAGTGTATCCAATTTTTTTTTAGGATAAATAAACAGTCATATTCTTTAAATTACTCGGAATAATCTCACTCTTTCGAAAAGAGACTTTTCACTCTTTAGAGGTTGGCTCCATTTTTGCATGTTCAAAGAGTGATATGCCACTCTTTTAGAGTCAGATCTCACTCTTCATATTTTAGAGAGAATTGACTTTTAGAAGTACCGCGAACAATCTCTGTTTTCCCCAACGAATATCGGCCTAGGACACAACAGGAGTCAATCGGCCTTAAAACCTACAACCAACCAACCCAACGAATATCGGAAGTAATTGTTAATTTATGAGTTAAGCAAAATTTTAATACGCGCGTGTATGTGTGTGTACGGTGGTCATGCATGTACAGTCGGTAATAAAAGTGTCCGAACACTAGCAAAAATTCCTATGTAAAAAAAGTGCACTTCATACGGTTTTGTTAAATAAATCCTTGTCGAATCTTGTTCTTAGTCAGTATAAGAACATGATTCGAAAAGGATTTATTTCACAAAACCGTATGAAGTGTACTTTTTTACATAGGAATGTTTGCTAGTGTTCGGACACTTTTGTTACCGACTGTACGTGAATGTCTGTGCTTTGCCCATATCTGTCCGTGTTTCAGTGCAAAATATATCATGTTCTATAAGGAAGTATTTTATCTTACTTAATTTAGGTTACGCATGGCAATGCATTTGTAGAAATTTGAAAGAGTAAAAGCCTCCGTGGAGTAAAATGTATGCTCAGGTTATTCTGACTCGAAATAATTTATAAAAAGTTTTATTGGTGTTGGTGTTTGGGGTTAGCATTGATTTCCCTCACAAGTGCCCTAGGCCTGGGTGGAGTACTCTACGTGGGAGTCTTCGTAACAGGTCTTAGTCCGTATTTAAATTAGTCGAGGGCCTGTACTCGCTCAGGTTTAAGTGATTTCAAGATATGCATTACGCATCCGTCCAGACGTTTGAACATCACAAACATATAAACATTAAAGAATTTCACAATTATTTCAACATTAATTTACAGTTAAAAAAAATGAATATTTTTTTGATTTGGGAAAACTATATCAATATAAAGTAATATGAGGGACACTAATTGCAAGAAATATTTTTAATTTTGCAATTTATGAAAATTTTACATTATACAAAAAAATTTAATATTTTATTTTTGAAAAAATCCCGATTTCTATTTTACAGATTTCGAAATAAAAAGGTTGTTTGGGCTTTGCCGGCCTGGTTCGCACGATGGAAACTTCGTTTTACCGTCCCATTTAAATATTTCTATTTGTTCTATCGGCCTTGCCCGTTTGAAAATTTACACCAGTTTTGCCAGTCTGCGGGCGTGACCGGATAAGGGTCTCAGGCCAATACCACGTCCGTGCAGACCTCTGATACAAGTGCAAACAGAGACATGTCAGTAAATTCTATCTAACTTTAAAATACAGTTTCTTGCCGAGATTTTTGGAACTGAAAGTGCATGAAATTTCATGTATTTGCGCAAATGAGCAACGTGTAACCATCAAACGTTGTTATAAATTCGGAAAAACAGTGACGGAAGCCTATGAGGTGCTACATTTGTATGGCGATTAAAAATTATGTACTATAATCCAATTTCTGCTCGTCTTTGATCGCCCCGAACGCATCTCAAAATTAGTAATTTTCTTTCTGGTACAAAAGCGTTTAAACCATTCGTAAATATATTTCTTACTCAGTGCTTCTGTTTCATACGCATGTACTAATACCGCATAGGCTTCCGTCATCTTTTTTCAATTTGTTGCAAACCTTGATATGTTTACACGTTGCTTATTTGCGCTATGACAGAAGATTTCAAATGCTTTCCATTCGAAAGCTCGCATCAGGAAAGTGTGATTTAAAGTTGCAATTTCATCGATCGGCAATGCTTGCTGTCAAGTCTGACACACACACTCACACACACATATATATATATATGCGTTATCACCATCCAAGGATATCTTTAAATACATTTATGTTTTAACTGTAAGTATTTTTTTTTTTATCAAACAAATGTTATTTTTTTGTAATTTTCCACTTTGAAGATTTAGGTATTTCTTTGAAAAATGAAATTAGATGAAGGTCTACATTGTGATGAATAATAATAATAATTATCGTTTTATTGTTATTACCTTTATTTTACTTTGTATTGATAAAAGCTTCTTGTATAAATTAACAAAATTAAGTAAATTGCAGACATATAGCAGCTATAGAGTGAAGTTAGATTGGAATCAAAGGGAGGAGGGGTTATAGAGAATCGTTAAGATGGCTTAGAGCTTTTAAATATTCTTTATTACTATTAATTAATTCATATACTATTGAATATCATTAATTAATTATTAAATAGATATTAATTTATATAATAATTATTTAATTAAAGTAAAACTGTAAAATTTTACGAAACAATGATGTTACACATATTTGAAGCTGAATTTTAATTATGATCATAATTTAATGCTTTCCTAATTTAATCAGTTAATTTTAGCTAATGGAAAATGGGCAAAATGGAAGTATTCATGTTTTGATTGCATAAGTTTTCCTTTTCATTACCAGGATTCAGGAATAAACTAGTGGATCTACAGATCAAATCTTATTTGTTTTACTCCTTACTAAGCAGTTTATTTTTATTTATTAATATTTTGATTATACAAATAATTGAATTATAAGCATCATGAAATATATTTGAAATTATAGAAATACGCCTATTCAGTTAGATATGTGTGTGACCATTGCATTTTCATAAATAATTTCTTTTGTAACTTTAAATTTTTCTTAACTAGAGTCAAGTTCCATAACAAAAACTTCCTTTTATACTCATGTTTCAGTTATATAGACACAAATTTTCACGATTTTTTTTTCACATGAAAATATATATTGACTCTTAGCCATGATATTTTCCACAGCAAAAATCTCTTTTGAAATATCAACAAAAATTTATTTCAAATTTAATGAGATTTATTAAATACATTACTTCTTATTTTACTCATGCAATTAATTCTCTAGAATGAAAAAAAAAAAAAAAAAAAAAAAACATAAAAAAATTGTTATGCTCCTGCTGGAATTAAACTGGGGAATTCGCGGTAAAAGTTTTGCGACTGAGCTACATAATAGCTTAGCTGCAGTTTGCTAAATTATTAAAATATGCTGTCTTTAAAATAACGTTGTTACAAATTTTACGTTATGAATAATGAATTCACACGCACTAGTTAAAAATTTAATGATCTTAGGACTTCAAAACTGATTATTTTTAGAAATGTATTTATTATTCTCTAATATGTTTGTTTTTTGCGTAATATTAGATTTGTTCTTTGAGTCTTGGAATGGGAAATTTTCTAAGGTAACAACCTTTAAAACTAAAAACTTATTGTATAACTGAAAATTTGATGTATATTGTGTTTACACAAAAATGCATCATAATACATCAGAATAAAAATACACAAATCCTTACTTTTATTTAAATCAAAATTCTGAAAAAAGACGAGCTTTTCCAGAAAAAAAAAATTCCTTTTTAGGAAAGATATAGTAGTTTGAAGTGCATTTTGGACAAAAATATAGTGTCTAAAATGTAATTTTAAGTTATGGATTTTAGAGCTTAAATTTTACTGAGAAAAGAATATATTTGGAATTTTTCTTAGAATTTGAAAACTCCACTAAGATTATAGATTTATTTTTATTTTTATTTTTATATAGTGATAAACGAAAAGTGAAGGGAAATAAGACGAATCTATGTATTTAAAATTATTTCTTTTTATTAAAATATTGCCGTGAAAAGTAAGCCTTTTTACATTTATAAACTGATTTCTTTTTTTTTTTTTTATTATTACAGTACCTGTGTTAAACCTTTATTAATCACAGAAAACAAATAGGGATAATTTATTTGATAATTTATTTAACGCATGTACGTCTAAGATTTAAAGAAAAAAGATGTTTACTTCTTACATGTAGGTACAGTGAAATTTTATCATTGTTAATCATTGTTAAATATTAATAGTCATTGTTATTAATAGTCATTGTTAATTATTAATAATTTTTGTTAAATATTAAAGTGCAGTGCAAAATGGCACCTGTCCTCATCTGCAGACCTAGCCTTGCACTAACAATTTTGGCCTGGTTTCAACCTCTTGTGTGGAGGGAATAATTTTAAGGGGTCCTAGCTACATGAGTTTCGATGAAAACCAAGAAAACGTTTGAACGGCTAGATCATCGAAAAAGACTAGTGCTCAAACTTTGCTTCTCCTGTCAACAAACGTTGAAAGCAGATTACACTGTGCAATAAATTTGAACTATTTTCTGTCTTTTATATGAAACTATGTGATTCTGTATATAAAAATAGGTGCTTGATTTATATTCCAAAACCAAAATGGTCCATCATGGACAGTTTTTGTAAGGGACACAGTTCTTATATGTATAAAAATTGGTGGAAAAAAAAAATATGACAGAGACTTGATTATAGAAAACTCAAACATTGATTTTTTTTTTTTTTTTTTTTTTTTTGCCGCTTCACTTTGTAGGCATGTATTGGTGTGTCCCTGATATTGACCAGCAAAATTCAGCTATAGCATACTTCCATTACCTCATCCACTGGAACGTTTTTCAAACATAGAGATATCCTTGTGAAACCTTTTCCATGCTCATCACGAATTGCGCCATGGTTTTGAGGAAAGAACTCCAGATGTGAGTTTAAAAAGTGAAGTTTTAATGACATATAGCAGCTTATAACATGAAAGTATTTCACCATGTCACCAATATGATTTTTGTAATTTAGATCTTCTAAAATGTGATTTTTTGAGAAAATGGTGCGGGGTAAACAAAAAATAATTACAGATTCTTTATTTTTAGTCAATAATATACAAGAAACACATATTCTCATCTAAAAGATAGTTTTCCTGTTGTACAGTTTTTGCCACTAGGGGAACTCCTCGTATACAAAAAGTGAATGTGTAATATTGTTCGGCTGAGTTTATTTTTCCAGCTATCTCAGTAACAGATTTAAAGAATTTTACCCGAAACATATTAGGTTACAATGAAATTGAATCAATGTTTAAAAAATCTAAAATAATTATTTATCTGTAAAGATTTCAACAAATACTGCAGAACGAAGTATTCAGGAATATTAAAGTCTTGAAAACACATTAAAAGTATTAAATTAAGTACACCCTGTGAAAGACAAATGAAATGAAAGAGAAAGAAAGACTGACCCAGTAAAAACAAAATTGTACATACGCATATTTTTTAAGGGTTTATGTTTAAGTTATATGAATTTTTGAATTCGAGCTTATAAGTTAGTGGCGAAGCATATTAATTTCATTATTTTATGTAGCTTGTGTTAGTTAATTTTCATATCTAGTTTATCAATATTTGAAAAATTTATACCTAGTTTACAAAAGTTTGAAAAAATATAAAAACATGGAAACATGTTGATGAAATTTTAGCACTATTGTTGCTTCCTTTAAAAGGAAAAGCTCACCTAATTAAATGATAAAATGTTTGACAGATATATTAAATTAAATTCTATATTTATTTTCAGGGTCAATCTAACTTCTTTCTTTTTCGAATATTAATTAAATAGCAAAAAAGTGAAAGTTAAATTATTTGAAATAGTAATGAAATTAATTGCTAAGAATTTATAAAATTGTCTAAACTTTTCAAGGATGTTCTATTTTCTTCTTGCGACACATCATTAGCTTAACCTCAGAATTTCTATAATTATTTCCAAACCTTGGAATTTGTAGCTTATCACGTAATGCAATTTAACGTTTGAGTGTTTACTTAATTCAATTAACTTAAACATGCTAATAATAATTAGGAAACTTAATTGGTTTTGCGTATATTGATTAGTTTTTTTTTTTCCTTTTTTGATAAAAAGTGTTAAAAGAGAAATAATTTTTAATGAAAGTAATTTATTTTTAGGAATTAACATTTTTCTTATATGTTGCACTTTTATATATCTATATAATTTTTTGTGCACTGTTAAAATTAAAGTACTCAGCGAAATCAAAATTAAGTATTGCGAAAAATACAAAATATCTTATACAATCCGTATTAAACATGTATTTACTAATAAATTTTGTGCCATATATAAATAAATAAATAAATAAATAAAAATAAAAATAAAAATAAACTTATATATATATATATATATATATATATATATATATATATATATATATACATATGTATAACACTACTTTTAAAAGAGGCACTTTTGGAAATTATGTGTTTCAATTATTCCGTACAGGCTAAATGAATATAAATCATGCTTTAATAAGACCATAATATATTAGAAAGAAGAAGAGGAAAGAAAAAAAAAAAACATGAAAAAAGACAAAAATGAAACAAATCATGGAGGGAAAAACAAAAAAACAAAAACAATTACATTTGTGAAAAAAAAAAAAAAAAAAAAAAAAAAAAAACGAGAATAATTTTATAGTTTTAAAAAATTAAAGAACACGCTTTTACAGAAATGTGAACTAAAAAGCACAAAATATCTAAGTATTAAAATGCACGGTAAGAGAAAATCGTGTGAGTGACACACCATAATATTTACATACATTTAAATCTTTAATTAAAATAATTTAGGATTAAACAAAAACATTTTTTTTAAAATCGCCACTGACTGGGCTCGAACGCTAGACCTTTAGGTTCGTAGCGCGCAGCTTTACCTCACAGCCACAGCGTTCACGTAGGGAAAGTCTTTTTTTACAATATAGATTTTTTGTTTGCTCCCAGAGCGATTACAAACATACAAACATACATATAGGTGAAGCTAATAAAAGCGTGTTAAAAATGACTAACGCCAATGAAATGGCGCAACAAATTAGTATAAGGTGTACACATAGAGAATCCGTAGCTTCTGACTGCCCCACAGAAATCACCGGACAGGGCTTAGAGCTTACGTTTTTTAAAAATACCTTTATCAAAAAAACTTTACAGATTTTCACTGTTCTGAAGAATCATTAACTTTTTTGTACAACAATGCTACACTGTTCAAAAAACCTAAAAAACATTCATTTTAAGATATATATATATATATATATATATATATATATATATATATAAATATTTCAGTAATATTATTTTAAAGATAGATAATAGATGTATTTATGTTTGACATGTATGGCAACAGAAATTTAACGCAATAAAAAATTAGTCATGAAATTAATTTTCAATTTAATAGTTACAAAGATTATATCAAGAGGTGCTGACTTTTCAGAAATTTCTGTATTTTAATATGAAATTTTAACAAATTTATTTTCTAGGAATTTAATTAGGTGTTAATAGGACGCGTAGACTACCCGTACAGTCAAAAGGATTTAACATAAGATGGTGTTGGCATATTTTTTTAATTCTAAAATTTGAGAAATTATTAAAACAAATTTGATAAAAGATATTATTATTTATAATGCCTATATGGAATACTGCACGGATATTGAGTAGATTTTATTTAGAGTTTGCTGGATATGTAAAAATGGTGGGTAAATATTTTTTCGAATGATGTATTTTTAAACAGATTTTTAATTATCTGCATCTGTTTCGTTACACTAATCATCACTGATCAGTTGTAATCTTTTGTCAAATGTAGAACTCTCCTTAGATTTTTCCTTAGTTCTCTGTCTATTACTTTAGTTTCCTAATTAACACTACTTTTCTGATTTTGTAGAAATATTTTACCACCAAGTCATTACATTAGTCATTTGAAATATCTTGTACGCCACTGTAAAGCATTTTAGGTATTTTAATTTGTATACAGTTTTCTTTTCTAGTATAATGTTCTTCAAATTTCAAAATTTCCAATCATTCAATTATTGTAGAATATTATTATTATATTACTTGAAAAAATTCCAAAAGCGATATAATCAACTGAATAATATTTCAAAATATCGGATAAATGGGATTTAGCGAATAATTTCATCGGAAAACAGCCTAATTGGAAAACGTATTTAGTTAAAACTCCCATTTATGAAGATTTACAAATGTAAATAAACGAATGTGTTATCAGGAATCAACCATTTTAGAAATGTTACCTGTAGAAAGAGTGACTTTTTATAAAGTATTTTAATGTGTTTTTTAAAATTCGAATTTTCCGTTTTAGTGTTAGAAAACTCTCGTAAAACTTTTATAACTTCGCAGCATGAGTCATGCAGAATACACGAAATTGGGTTACAGCTTCTTTTATTTATGGCCATGGATGATAAAAATTGTTAAAAAGCATTAAAAAATACCTATAGTATGAACCATGAATAAATAGATAAAAAGATAATTGAAGACATGCAAAATATTCAAATTTGTTAGGGAAGATTAATTAATTATATTAACGAATAATTTCATCATATAAATAAAGCTAGAAAGTGCTCAACCGAAAGCATTTTACAAAGGAAAAGATGTCATTATTTATTCTGGATTTTTTTCTTCTTATTATTTTACGTAATAAAACCTACATGTTTTGTAAGAATTAGAATTTTTTTTAAATTCGATTCATAAAATATAGAAATATAATAAAAATGTTAATTCTTTTGTTATAAATTATTATATAATTCACAGATTATATTACTTAATCTTCAACCTATTTTTATAACATTTTATGCTGAGAATTCATAACAATAAAATTTATGTATTTTTTCACCTCTAGAAATAAACTTATTCTACCGAAACTTAGCAACTTTTATTTAATCTTTATACTATTTTGATGAAGTGATTTTCTTATGAGAGTTGTCTACCACAGATTATAAAATTTTTACTTGCCATGGATAAAATTATCTTCTATAAATAACTCAAATTCAATAGTGTTCTTTTGTTCTTTTCTATATTTACAACGTTGTTTAAAAAATTAAATTATTCTGTGATTCACCCAGATTCCATTTGTCATATAGGAATAATAAACCACGAACTGATTCGTCAAATATATAGAAAACGAGTACCATGACAGCTAATTTGAAAAAGTTTTCAAGTGTAATTTATATTCTAAACCTATGGAAAAATATTTATTTCTCTAAAATAGTACAAATGCTTAAATAATCTTCTGATTTCTTAAATTTGTAACATTTCTTTAAAAATTAAATCTTTCTTTGACAAAGTTACTCGTACATTCCCATTATTGCCAATACCGCACACATTCAGAATAAAAACTAGTATGTTGTGGCCACCACAATACTTTCTTCTATATTTTCCTATACAAATTCACTCAGTAACAATATTTAAAATAAATAAATAAATAAATAAATACGATTTTTTTTTCTAAGGTTTTTTTTTTTTTTTTTTGATTAAAGTAAAAAAAATCGACAACTTTGTTTTAAATTATCCTAGATTTATAGTTCAACCATTCGTTTTAAAGGTATTGACGAGACCTTTCGAAAGATACCCATCTTGAAATTACTTCCTACTTGAACCTTACTTCCCTCCCAGGGAGGGAACCGATGCCCCCACATGCACAAAATTTTTTTTCTAGTTAGCTACTACTATTATCACGATTTTAAAATAACTCTCATTATGCACATTTATACGAAATTTTGTCCTATACTGCCATGTTAAAAGTTTACAAAAAATGCGATCACAGCGTCACCTGTTGAGCGAATAATCCCCAAATCTAATCAGCACCAGTTTATGTCAGGGTGCAACTAAATACCAAGTTTGGTTAAATTTCATTCATTGGTTCGTGAGTTACAGTACCCACAAAAAACGTGATACACACAGACAGACAGACATTTTCTAAAAACTATCAATTCGTGTTCAGGACATCCCAAAACGTGTAAATCCATCAAAAAACGGAGGTCGAAAGTTTTCGCGAATCCAATACTTTCTCTATATTACATATAGAAGAATGTAATATTTAAGAAATTTAATGCAAACATTCGATTTTGTTTTAAAATGTATCGGATATAAACTAATTCGCATTTCAATGCAATATAACAGTTAAACAGATCAATTTCACTTAAAAAATATGGAAAAAATATTTTCTAGATTTCTGTTTATAGTTATAGGTATTATTTATAAAGTAATACTTAGCTCTTCGTATTTATTTTCTTGCTACTTCGAAACAAAATTGAAAAATGAAGAAATCTGACAATAATATAAAGAATTAGAAAATTATCTTATTTTCAATCCAAATAGAATGAGAATACAAGAAATACAGAATAATAAAATATATTATTTCACATTATAAGTCTTTGAAAAATTACAATATAGATTATTTACTTTATTTTTTCTGGTTAGTTCTGACATACCAGAAACAAATGTTCATTAACCTATTTTTCTGTACATTTGGAATTGTTAACAAGATAACAATCTTTGATTAGGTAAGAAAGAAAAAGAAAGCGAAATGTTTCTGTTTATGTCATTAGAAATTTAGAAATAAGCACGATATATATCCTATATATATATATTGAGTTTTGCAACGTTCAATAAAAGAGAAAATAAATTTATCTTATATAAAGTTACTGCAAATGTTGTATTATAATAGTGAATATAATTTGAGTTATCTAAATATTTATATTTATTTCATCTATGCTATATATTTTAAATGATATTGGATAAATCCCTGATTAATTTAGATTAAAATGGTATTATCGATAAAGCAATTAAAAAACCCCTTTAAAAATTCACCGTTAATACAAAAACCTACGTTTCACCAGAAAAAAAATGTTCCAATGAAGCTACCAGTATTTTTAAAAATTTTGTGCGCTACGTTTCAAAATTTTAGCAGTGCACTGAAAAAAAATATGTACCGCCATCATATAGAATGAATAAGTTGTCATTTTCTAAATCCCTTAACTAGAAATATAGATTTCCGAGCTATGCGCTTAAGACACGCCAATAAACTGAATAGACGAAATGATCGAGAATTTCTAGTCAGCACATTTCTAGATCGTGAAACAATATTTTGAATTTCCTGAATCTTTTGTATTGCGAGAAATTCACACTTGATTTTCTAGAATTGGGTAATAAACCAAGATTATAGTTGCTGAAACCCGCCTCTTGCATTCGCATTTATTTGCAGAGATTTTTAAATAACTTTGTCCTCGAGAATATAGGTAAACGCTCTAGAATTCTAATAGGGGTTTCTAGAACTAGCTTTGAAAGGGGACTAGAATTCACAAGGATTACATGGAACTATTTTTTTCTAGAGCCACAATTTAGATTTTAGATGTCAGTTATAGAATTTTTTCTCAGTGTGGCTACTTAGAAGTAAGCACCATTGAAACGGATAATTTAGCACTAAAATATTGATTGCAGCTAAATTTCCCTAACTGACACCATTTGGTGCTTAGTGAAATGTAGAACTATTATTTGCATTGTGTATGTAGTACATCTACATTTGAAATCGCTTTGAAAAAATATTAAATATTCTCATAAACTTATTTACGTTTCTGTATCTCGCAAATTTTCCATTTAATTTCTTTTCTTTTCTCAGCACTGACTTTCAACCTACTCTAATTATTATTTTTAATTATTATATATTACAACACTTGGAATTAAATTAGTATGTAAAATAAGTGGAACGATACATATACTAATACATACTGATACATATTCGTAAAAACTGTGTCATTTTTAAAATTCTTGGCAAAATATTTTTTATCCAGATCTGCGATTTATTCGTTTTTGACAAATAAAAGCATACTAAAATGTTTGATGCACTAAGTTATTCAAGTTTACAGTCGGCTGTTTGGATTGGAGTAAATGACTGCTAAAGAACAAATTAAGAGGAAAAGTTAAGATAAAATATAGCGATATATAAGTTAAGAAGAAAAATGCAAAGTAAAATGCGACAAGCCGATAGATATATTTTTTAAGTTATTTCTACCATCTGGATGCATTTTAAAGAAAATTGAAGTAAATTATTTCTGGAAAAAATGTTTTACTGTTGCAAAATATTATAATAATGCTCTTATGTAAAAGTTTCTGTGAATTTTTATTTAAAATTAATGTTTGATTTCAATAAAAATACTCATCATTAAAAGGTTTGTTCTCAAACATGTAATATATATATATATTCTCAGTAATGTTAAGTTTAATGATGTGTAATTTTTCAAACCAATTCTTATTTGATATGAGTATTATAAAACACATGTAAGTGACAAAAAGTTGAAGTATATTTTTCTCATTTTTTAAATAATTCTATAAGTTTAAAATTTTTAGAATTTATACATGTAATGTTACCTTCTAAACCAATTGAAGATAAATTATAATTATGTACATTTCTTTTAATTTCGTGACTTCATAAAATATTTAGTAAAATGAAAATTTTGCAAACTTGTCCATTATGTTTTAATATACAGTGTGTGTACTCTCTAAAAATGAAAAAGGAAAATTATCTCAAATTGAACCATTTTTCACTCAATCGACGTGTCGAAAGGCAACTTCTCACGTTGAGGGAATTCCCCCCCAAATCATTGAGCTGCTATGAGCGGCTCAGATTTGATCCAATTGAAACAATTTATTTTTGAGAGAAATTGGACCAGATTTGAATGAATCTGTTTCATGCTGGAAAAAAAAAAAAATGTCACATTCCCTCCGCCGGTATCGAAATCAGATCCTCTTCCACTGCACACGAATGCGCTACCACTACACTACGTTTTCACGCTAAAAGTAGTTGTATAGCCGTTCTGAATCATTCTCAAGCGGAAAAAATATTATTTATCAACTTTTACTTGTTTTATACATAATACAAAGCTATGTGAAATCCAATAAACTTTCTTAAAATAACAATATTGATTTAAAATTGAGGAAAAATTCTTGAAAACAGAACCTTTATGTAGGCTGACCAGATCGAAGTACCTTTATAATAGAGAAGCATTAAAAATTGCTACAATTATCAAATTTTGGTTGTATTTTTTCATTCCTAATAAATAAGGACTAAAAATAAAGTGTTATTGATTAATAATTTAGTTTCTACAATTTTTTAAAACTTAGAAAGATGCCTTCAAAAAAAAAAGGGCGTCCCCATTTGTCCCCATTTGTCCCCAGAAAATGGGGACGTTTGGTCAGTATACTTTATGACAAGAAGAGATTTTGAAAGCTTGGAAATTAATTCTATATAATTTAACACGTTTAGAAAGATAAATTCTTCCACGCTACGTTGCAGAATTACTTGAATAACTATGAATTGAGAAAAGAGTATGTACTTTTTAAAAACATTATAACACAATTTTTGAACTTTTTACATGCGTTTTAATAAGTTAGTTTCAAGGAATATAATAAAAATATTAAACAACTTTAGACATAAATAAATTTCTACATTATATACATCGTTTTTTTTTCTTTATATTTCACATATTGATTTAAGAAATTGTTTTCAAAAAGATATTCACTGTTTTTTCAGTTTTTTTTTTGTTTAAATTAACACCCGTTTTTTTGAGAACTCTGCTATTTGTTATCAGTTTTATATAAAACATTTGTTGTATTCATAAAAAAAAAAAAAAAAAAAAAAAAAAAAAAACTTTGGTATTTTACGGTAAGGGGGGCTATGGCGCAAAAACAAATAGTAATACAGTTAGGCCGTTCAAAATTGGTACAGATAGGTTTTAGAGGTCTGCAAGTCGAATGGGGATATTTTCGAACGTGTAAAGTTATTAGGATTGCCAGGAAGGGGTGGGGGGGGGGTGGAGTGGCAAAAAAATAGAGTTAGATCGTTCGAAATTGTTACATAAAAGTTTTCGATACCTACAAATCGATTGCGGATATTTTCGAATTTGTAAAATTATTAGAAGGGACGGGAAGGACGGTGGGGTGGTAAGGGGGGCCTATGGTGCAAAAACAAATAGAAATACAGTTAGGCCGTTCAAAATTGGTACATATAGGTTTTAGAGGCCTGCAAATCGAATGGGGATATTTTCGAAAGTGTAAAGTTATTAGGTGGGAGGGGAAGGGGGGGAGAGGCAAAAAAATAAAATAAGAGTTAGATCTTTCAAAATTGGTACTTAGAGGTTTTCGATACCTACAAATCGACTGCGGATATTTCCGAATTTGTTAAATTAAAATCGATTGCGGATATTTTCGAATTTGTAAAATTGTTAAGATAGAAGGGAGGGGGGCGAAGAGGCAAAATAATAGAAGTAAGAGTTAGAGCGTTGAAAATTAGTATTATTAAGTTTTAAGGCCCGATAAATAGATGGAGGATATTTTCGAAAGCATAGAATTATTAAGAGGGGTGGGAACGGTGCGCGCAGGAAAAATCGCGCCGTGCGCGCAAGTATACACTGCCGCAGGCAATGGGGTTCCGGACCGATTATCCCACCGACGAGAGAAGAATTTTTTTTATATTTCATATTTTTTCCCTTTCGATAATATAGTGATTCATTAAGAGTGTCGAATATAAATGAGCGCTCGCAGTGCACAAATGGCCTGCGCCGCCAAAGGCAGTGGGAACCCGATGCAACATTTTTCTTGATCAGATTTTTTTTTTTTTTTTTTTTTTTTTTTTTTCACATGATAAAAATTAATGCAATTTTGAGAATTCATTAATTATAGTGATTCATTTAAAAATAGGGACCAACGAAGCGGCTAGTTATTAATAATTTGCTGAGCCCCATTATTTTTAATCAGTTCGAATATCTTAATTTTTATGGATATAATAAGTCTCTGGAACAATAAATCTCGAATAATAAGTCTTCAAGAACTTCTTTATGTGTCTCTGAATATATTTTTGTTGAAATGAAAGCCAGAAAACCAACTTTAATAAAAGGAAAACTTCCCGCAAGTCATAACAAATACCTCCTCTGGCTTGACGTCTGAAAAAAAAAAATCTTCTTCTTTACTCAAATCGTTCCAATAATATCTTCAATAGTCAGGCCCATCTAAGTTCCACTTTTTTTTTTCAGGGAAGTCCACCGACAGTCATTGGTCGTCGTAAGTCATTACGTTATGAACGAATGATAAACGTTGCATTTTATGTACAGGTAATAATAGCTATTTACCAAATTTCACTGCATACTGCGAATTTCCAGACCTTTTTATAGTATTCAAAATAGTTTTTCTACAAAAATTTAATCCTATTTTCTTAATAATGTCCGTTCTTAAACATTTCCCTGTGGAAGCAAGTCGCAAAACTAATCTTTCATCTCAAGATGATAAAGCTTTTGGTCTACCTCCGATGTTTCTTTTACCATAATTATCATTAAATTTTAAGAAATTATTTACAACATTCGTGACTGCAATGTCCTCCATATTCCGCAAAATTGCTACCTCTAAGGATTACCAAAGCGGAAGAATATCACCATCGGCGGAGTATCAAAATTTTTATGGCATGTCTTCCCCAAATTGCCCACTGCGTTCTAGTGCTATGTTAAACCCAGAACCACAACCTTTACCGAGCTGCATGCGAGACATTTTATATTTACACTTTTACATCTCTTTAGTTGGCGTTCGCAAGAAAAAATATTAGACTTCGAAATTTGACGCGATTTTTCGCCCTTTGCAGCCCTTTTTGGCGAAATTTGCGCCTTCTGCGAAAATACAAAATGATATATATTTCTTAGTTTCTTTAAATTAAGGTGGAAATCAAACCTCGCATTGTTATATTTTTCAAACGCTCAAAAATAAAGAATCGAAATTATAAAGGCTCCGTTAGTACGAAAAAGGAAATCTAAATGGTAGTGTAATTATTCACAACACTTAAAATGCAACAATACGTAAAACGAGAAAAAAAAAACCCTTTAATTTTTTTCTTTTTTCAAGCACCTCCATTGAGAATAAATATTGTGATGGCTTGTCTCCGGAACACCACCAGGTGTGAATCCCAAGCTGTTGTCTATTAAAAACTGCATATCTGTATCGATAGATTAAACCCACTGAACTTAAACCTTCCTTTTATCGTTTCCTATGCAGTAGTTGGTTCGTCGATGGCTTGTATTTCCCGACATCTAATAAAAGAATGTGATCGTTTCGGATTGGCCAAAAGATTTTTGCGCATTCTCAAATGCTCTAATTTTGTTTTTAACAAACAGCTTTGTGTCTTAGTTTATAAGATTGCAATTTTTAATACATAGAATTCATTTTAAAAATCTATGTGTATACATTTTTTTTTTTTTTTTAATTATGTACCCCAACTGTAAGATCGTATACAATGAAATCAATGCCTGCTTGCATCCCGCGACTCACATAGACGGACCACTATTTATCTCTCCCCAAGCAGCACAGAAACGTTCTCTGAACGTTCAAAAATTGTTCTGCAAACACGTTCTAAGAACGTTCACTTTGAACGTGTTATAGACGTCTATTTGTCCATCTTGAAGACGTACAATAGTACGGTTCAGAGAACGTTCAATGAACGTGTAGCAATCACCATCGGTGTTATAGAAACGTTCTGAGAACGTTCTACGTATACGGTCTCAGAACGTTCTAAACGTTTTTAGAACGTTTTCAGAACGTTCTAGAAAACGTACTGTAAACGTTCTAAAATAGTGTAGTCAAAAAAAAAAATGTGACGTCATTATAAAAAAATCACCTCAGTACGGGCATTTAGAAGTAAAATGTACATAGCTGATGACGAATAATGATACAACACATGAACAGGGATATGAATTACTTTTTTTTTTCAATTCAAATAATGTTTGAGAAATTTTAACATACTTGCTATTCCTTTAATTTTAACGTATATGCATGAAAAATTCTATATTCTATGACAGTTTTCCCCAAAAAGTGTCATAACGTCTTTTTATCCCTTAAAAAATTTCTTAAATCTTTGCATTTTTAAAAAATTTCTTTTTTCCCCCGAATCTGAAGATAATGAAGTTATAGTATTAATTAAAAAACTTTGAATAAACACAATGAAATGCAAGAACTCGCACCAACTGTTTTGCGTCAAAAGAAGACACAACCCTTCATCAGGCGAACAATGTAGGCGCGAGAACTGCAAACAAGCACGTTGAGTGTGTTGAATGCGTTGCCGCTTTGTTTATAGCAGCCGTGCTTTGTTTGTAGCAGTCGCGAGTTCTTGCATTTTATGGTGTTTATTCAAAGTTTCGTAATTAATACTATAACGTCATTATCTTCAGATTAGGGGAAAAAAGAAATTTTTAAAAAATGCAAAAATTTAAGGAATTTTTTAAGGGATATAGAGCCGTTATGACGCTTTTTGGGAATTACTGTCATAAAATATGGAATTTTTCATACATATACGTTGAAATTAAAGAAATAGTAAGTATGTTAAATTTTCTCAAACATTATTTGAATTAAAAAAAAAAAAAAGTAATTTATATCCCCGTTGCTGTGTTGTATCATTATTCTTCATCTGCTATGTACAACTAAACTCTTGAATTATTTTGCTTGTTTTAATCCTTGTGATTCCGAATGCGTCATCCTATAATTAATGTTTGTTTTTCATGGTTGTTTTCTGTTTGATTCTCTGATTTCTTGAACTAAATAATTTATTCCAATTTATTCTTCATTTTTAACTTCAATTAATTTCTTGTACGATAGGGTGCCCGCTAGCAATTTGCTATTATAGCTGCTAACGAACGAAATCGTACATTAAAGCTCAACGACGAGTCACCCCTGGCGAATTTTTTTTTCTACCGTTCTAAGCTTTTCCTTAAAAAAAAAAAAAAAAAAAAATGTTCAAAATGATGTCTTAATTTTTTATTTTCTCGTTGCTTGTTTGTATCTTTTGATTTGAGTTTCATGTGGTTTTTACGCACCGGTAAAATTATTAAAATTGCAACTTACAATATAGGTATAAATTTATGATTAGACTGAAGTTAAATAAAATAAAAATCAATAAATAAAAATTAAATGCTTTAATAAATCACAATCAGTCTCCCCATGTTATTTAAATTTCTTGTAATTTCCTTCTCATTGTTCTATGTAGTTTCAGTGATCTTATATCGGCTGCTTGGCTTTAACTAAGATTAAAAATTCATTTATACTATTTTTTTTTTTTTTTTAAATACAGGGTGCAAAGCATAGTCACGAGAATACCTTTATCTCCGCAACTCTTGGTCGCAAATATATAGTTTCAGTTACAAAATGTTTTAAAAAATATGAGCACTTACTTTTTGCTTACTTTTTTTTTTTTTTTTTTTTTTTTTTTTTTTTTTTGTAAATACATTTTCTTATTGGAGGACATCTGAGACCAATTGTTGCGCAAATAAAGGCCTGCTCTCGACTTTGCACCCTGTATATTCTAAACATTTCTGGGTACTACTTTGTAAGTCCATGGATAGTTTATAAATATATTTGAATGCTTAAGTTCATAGAAAGTTTTAATATTTCAACATAAAAAATAATTTCGAAAATGAATGTACCAATACACCGCTAAAATAATATATAATTGAGTTTAGAATATATTGTTAATTTATAATAATAAGAAATTGAAACGAAAAATTAAAATATAGTTAGAAGGAAGAAATTTAAAAAATTTCCAAGTACTTAAATATATAAATATTTTTTTAATCAAAATATTTTTCTAAAATATTTAACATACTTCATATTTTTAAATTTCAGTGCAAGTGTGTATACATATTTTCAGTTTACAGCAGCAGTTTACAAAAATGATGTTTGCAGGTATTTAAATTTATTCCACATGGCAATGTAATTGGTATTCTTTAAATGTTTAAATTTCTTTAAATTGAATCAACACAATTTTTACTCATTTGATGTAATTATGCTATCATGGCATATTAAATAATTAATAAATGTAAATATTATTATTATTAATAAATAATATTGTAAATACATTATTTATAATTAATATATTATTTCTTAGTATATCATTTATTTACTTATTAATATCGTCTTTTTTTTTTTGTTTGTTTTAAAAGCAGAATATGTTTTTTTTATAAAGATGTGGAATAAAATTGAATTGAATTGAATCTTTGTTTTATTATGCAGTTAAACAAGTTGATATATTTTATTTAATAAATTACAGTAAAGAGATATTTAAAATTATAAGTCAGTGAAACTTAGGATATTATTTTAAAAATATGCAATTTGCATAACCTAGATTATATATATGATCATATAAACATTAAATAAATACTTCAGAATTTAAAAAGAAAAAAAAGAATTACAAACCTTAATTTTCTTCATAATCCTTACAAACCTTTCTTCAAACTTTCTTAATTTTCTTTCAAGAAAACACCCTTGCAACTAGCATTTTAAAATACACAATGACCAGTCTGCAAGGGCATTCACTTAAAATTTACTCTCATCTTTTAAACTCTTTATGTTACTTCATTCAGAAACATAATAAACAAAAATAGTCATTTTAAACATTTCCATTTGAGAAGACTAAATTAATAAAATGTATCCATAATTTCTAAGCGGTTTTCTGTAACTGGAGCAGTTTTTTCTGCGATAAAACGTTGCTTTCAAGTATCAAGAACTTACGCAGATATGAAAATGATTGTTTAATTGATATTAAAATAAGACTTTAATAAATAGAACATAGAGAATATTACAGGTTAAAAATATTACATGTTTACCTTTTCTAAAGCTTATCCAAGTCATTATAACGCGAAAACTGAACAAAACAGATTACATGTTTTAAAATTACCGCTTCACATAACGACACGACATTCGACATTCCCAAGACCTGGCGCTTTCGTTTGTTTGACTTTGCACAGTCAGCGAGAATTAAATAAATGCAATCCACAGATGTCAATTTCATCTGCTCTTCCCTTCTTACATCCGGAATAATCATGTTTAAAGTTCAACATTTCAAACAGAAGAATTTATTAAGCATTTATAGCTGTAGAAAACATAGGTTTTTTTTTTTTTTTTTTTTTTTTTTTTGGAAAAATGGAGCTGAGTTATACAATTATTTAAATTTTTATAAAGTATTTGAAAAACTTATGAGATCACTTTATTTTTCCATTTTAAAATCTCGAATTAAACGGAAAAGCATATTTTGTTTTAGTGTATATTTCAGTATTGAACAAAATATTCAGTGAAAGGATCAGAAATGGCATACACTTTATTTTTTCTGTATACATAAAAAGAACGCAATGGATGCATGGAAATTTTCGGGGTTTTAACACTCCATGAAACGTCCTCGATAGGATTCGACAATTTTTAGAACTTGTTTGCGCATCTTAATAAAATTTTGTGGAAATTGCATCTGAAGAATCAGTGGACAGAATTTAACCTAACTTGATATTTAGTCGAACTTTTATTTAAACTAGCCCTGATTAATTTTTGGAATATATGACCTAATAGGTGCTCAGCTATTATGTAATGCCTCCCCCCCTCCATGTAACGGAGGGCAGTATCTCAGTTTCTATTGAATAAAACTGCACCAAACTTGATATGTGAGATAGATATTATGTTAAACTATGGTGATCTAATTTGAGCATATATTGATTGAGAGGTGGCACTAATGTGCTGCAACTCAATCCCGTTTAAAGGAAAGCAATATCTCAGATTATTATTATTATTATTATTATTATTAAAAATTCACTAACATGAGTATGTGAAATATATATTATGAAAAACTATGATAATTCAGTTTGGGTATATATCGGCCGATATAGTACTCTTTATTATGCAATTTTTCTAGATAGCTATACCTCAGCATGTGTTACTGAAATCTGCAACAAATTTAATATGTAAAATTTTAATTTTGAGATACAGTGTTTATTAAATTTTTGTTCATGTTAACTGGTTAAGTGGCGCTGTTATATAGAATGTTACAGAATAAAGTAGTGCGATGGGTAGAAGATTTCTTTTAAACAGTTTAATTAAAAGAGAATGGCTACGTAAAATGTTCATCTATTAAGAAAATAATTTTTGAAATATATATTAAATAATTTTCTTTTATTAAAATTTATTAAATAAAATTTGGATTAAAAAAATAAATAAATAAAATAAGAACAATCAAAGAGAGAAATGATTTAAAAACATTATCAATATTGATAATTTACCAGTAACATTCAAACTTAAATAGAATCATAAATAAAATATAATAAAAGTTTAAAATTATGCTTAAAGAAAGAAAAAAAAACTCATTTCTGTAACTTCCCGATGAGTATTAGTGACCGCGAGGTTCTACTCTCGAACCTTACAGACGGGAAGTGCTGGTTTCGATTCCTGGTCGCGCTCGTCGACTTGGGTTTTCGGAGTTTTCCGTGATTTTCTTTGAAACTCGCATAAATAAGGGTTATTCATTCTTAGAATGATTTCCACGGAGGACACACCATCCAGACCTAGGACCCTCCAGTGGCAGATCCAAAACTTGACTTTTGGGGGGGGGCTAAGATTTTTCAAAGTGTTATTCTAGACCAATAAAAAACTTACAATTGCAATATTCAATTGTGAATGTTTTTTTTTTTTTTTTTTTTTTTTTTGGGGGGGGGGGCTTCAGACCCCCTAGCCCCCCCCTTAAATCCGCCACTGGGACCCTCGTGTAGTTAGTTTGTTTTAATCCTAACACCAACATTCAATGAATATTACGAAATCAAAACTGAATCTGGGCATTTTGTCCTATTCGTAATAATCTCACTGAGACAGAACGTTTTATGACGGTGTTACATTTAAACGTTTTGTATAGAACTGAAATTGTACGTTTTATGGAAGGTACAATGCACACTTTTTTTGAACGTTCTAAATAATACCATTTTTGAACGTCTAATGGAACGTTCTTTTGACACGAAACACGGTGTTTGAACTATTGTAACCGTTATTAGACGTACAAAGAACGTTCCGGGGCTACTTGGGTCTCTATTGAGTCTCTATTTAAGAACATTTGAATTTTTTTTGGTCACCTTTTATCACATTTTTGATCTAAAAATTTTTATTATTTATTTGCTTATGTTCCCTGTTTTCACTGAAGAAACAGCCTTTTAAGTGATATGGACAAGAGGCATGTCTTTTTTTTTTTTTTTTTCTGCATCATAATTCAGTTGCTTTTAAAGATAAGTTATGCGGTTTCTTTTAATGGTCATGCTGAATGGAAAATAAAATATCTCTAATTAACTAAATTGGTCTAGAGGAGGTCGTATAAAAATTTTAAAATGTAACTTTTTGAAAATTAACGAATGATTATTTTCTTACGTATAGTTTTATTTTTTACCTTATTGTGAGTATATTTTCAATTTACATTGCCCACTTGTCTGTAATAGGTAAATAATTAAAACCCGTTTCAATCTTTTTGGGACGCTATCAATATTTATATTGTTAAGACTTTTTGCTATTCTTAAGACTAATATTTATATTGTTCATTTTAATATATTAGCATAAATATTAAAATGAAATGTAAATTCTTTTTATTGTATTTTTTTTTTTTTTACTTCGTCGGATCTTAGAAGAATAGACTTTTATTTAGCAATATTTTTTTTTTTCGATTAATACCAAAAGAATTCGATTAATGCCTAGCAAAAATGTACAAAATTGTAGGTTTTGCTTAGATAAATTATCGGAAACTTTGTACAGCTTCGTCCTGGCTTCACGTAATCATATATACGAACTTCAGTTCCATTCTTTTCATGTTTTACATAGAGTGATTATGTTAGTGTTTGCAACTCAGTTTTTATCTTGGTCCATCTTTTATTATTACATATATTTTTTCTTATTTTCTAAGTCAGAGATTGAGAATGTCGCTGTTTATGTTTAAATAATATATATATATATATTTCATGAATGTAGCAGTTGAAAAGAAAATCATCACAAACACGAAGCAACCTTAGTAAAATGCTAAAAGATATAGAAAAGTTTAAAGTTATACAGAAAGTATTAAGAAACAAATCATTTTGAAAAAAAAAAAATGAAAAAAATATATATATATATATTACATTCTTTTACTAAAATATACTAAACTAACGGAAAAAAAAGAAAAGAAAAAGCATTATTGATTATATTTTAAAGAAATGAAACTTTAATTTAAAAAATTAACGTTAATAAAAAAAAAAAAAATAACTCTAATTATTCCTGATATGACAAAAAAATTTTTCGGGCTGATAAGTAAGTCTGGAAACCGAAGGATGCCGGAAAAGCTGATTGAAGTTAGGTGTGCTAATAAAAAAAAATTTCTCTTAGGAAAAAAAAAAAAAAAAAAAAAAAAAAGTCGCTACAAATTTTAAGCTTTTACTTAGACTTTTTATCATTTTATTAATATTTACTCCTTTTTAATGTTCTTTCGTATGCATTAGTTAATAAGCTCTCTCATTATATAGGTTAGTTTTTGACCTCGGAAATGGGTGTCTCAAAATGCAGCTTTACCGATATTATTTAAACTTGTTAGATAAACTCTTTTTAGATTTATTTACGCCGTACGTATTCGTTGGTTACTGCAGGAATATCGGTAGACATTTGATTTGTTAAATACATTTTATGCCTTCTGACCACACTACCTACAAAAAGAGTTTATAACATGTGTGGTAGTGGGCAACGTAAGTCGTATGGTTGTTACTCATAATTTTTTTTTTTCATATTTTTTTTCTGTACTGATAAGTATAAAGGATTTAAGTCCAAAAATGTCGATTTTGAAATAAGTACATAGTCAGACTCAGAAAAAAATTCTCTATCGATTGGTATAAAAGATTTAAATCCATGTCATTTAGTCTTTGAGAAAATCCATTGGTAAAAAAAGATTCAAATCAGAAATTTAGCATTAATCTTTGGTATAAATATTCAATTCAATTTTTTCCCTTTATTAAATGAAGATTGACAATCACTGAATGGTATAAAACATATAAACCAACATAATCCCGTTTTCCTAATCGATTCTGCTGATTAGTTTTTAGTTAGTTTAACTTTATTTTTCGTCTCCTGAAAAACCAAGAATATGGACTTAAATCCTTTATACTTATCAGTACAGATTTATTTATTCGTACAAAGTTATACAACTATCACAGGAAAGAAAACTTGCAGGAAGTGGATAAAAACGTTTAGCACGATTTACACGATGAACCTAAAAAAGAAAAAAAAAAAAAAAAAAAAAAAAAAAAAACCCTCTGGAACCTAAAAAAAAAAAATCATGCGTTTATAATAGTTCTAACATTATGAATTTCTTAAGAATAACTTCAGAAAGTGTCATGATTTTACATTTATTTTTTTAAAGCTTTGTCTCAGATGAGGTATAACATAATTTTTAAAAATGAAACGACATACGTTTTAGAAATAATAACAAGTTCTTTTACATGGTATATATTGTAAGAAAATACGTCCGTAAAGAGTTAGAATAATAAGATAATAAGATGATTGGTGTCGTGAAAAATGTTCGTGTGTAATAGATCGTTTTACTCAATTTAGTACAATGTTTCATATAGAAAAAGAAAAAAAGCCCCTTCCCCTCCTTAAAAAAAAAAAAAAAAAAAAAAAAAAAAAAAAAAAACAGGAAATTATCTTATATACTGTGCTTGCTAAATATCCCATAAAATTCTCTAGCAATTTCATCAGAACTATAGAGATGTGATGCGAAACTTAACTATACGACATGGGAAATCTTCTATGCCCAAATAGTTCTAAAATTGTTATTCGAAAAATATATTTAGTTCGGTATGGTATTATAGATCTCTAAACAATTTTTGTTAATATAAAACTTAACTATCCAAAAAGTTCAGCATTTAACATTCTTCTTCTTCTAGTCTTTTATTTCAAATACTTTGATTTAAAATCTCTAGTGTATTAACTAATTGTTATTCAATTTTCGCAGTGGTTTATACCTACGGAGATCAGGGGAATTCTTTCATTCAGGGAAGCTCTTCTAAAGAAAGGAACGTAAACATTCGATTTTTTGATTATTCTATTGACGCTTAACATCCCTCAACTATTGTTTATAAAGCAATAAAAAATCGATTTTTGAAATCAGTTTTGTATTGAAGAAAAGCAATATTAAATTTATTGTCACACAATTTTCATAAGATATTGTATTTTTGATAAAGACTGAAATGTGAAAATGAAGCATTTCACCAATATTTTCCTAAAGTAAATATTTTATTCAATGTATGGCAGATGCTATTGACATCTTCAGTTTAATTTAACTATCATCAACCAACTAACAATTATTGATAACGAATTATAAATTTCTCTCTCTGTTAAAGTTAGGAGCCGCGGTAGACTGATCGGTAGAGCACTGAGCTCGTAATTGGTAGATTGTGGGCTCGATACTCAAGACGGCCGAACTTAAGGTGGATGGTGCACGTAAAATTCGTCATGATTCTAATGTCTTCTATGCTCCCATCCAATCTCTGGGTTCAAAGAAGCGAGGGAGTCATCCCCTCCATGGAGGGTCAAAATTGTAATGGGATGTCTCCGGGTGACTATTGGGGGTAACTCCCAGTTCGTCACCAATTACCCATAGTGTAGCATTTGTGCAAAACAAAATCCACTCAACCTCAACCTTTTAATGTTATCTTTCTATTATCGGTAACATTTGATTTATTTTTTTACCAGCAAGATTAAAAGAGGGTGCTATACAAATATAAATAAATATGTGATAGTTAAATGAATACTTGAAAATATTATGTTCATTTTAATAAATTTAAAATTCCTTCCGTTTTTGCATATTTGAATCTGTTCACAGAAAAAGAAGTCAGTAGTTTTCGAGTAAAAAATCATATAGTTTAGCAGATGAACATAAATTTATAATACTTTTTTTTAATAAAGAAAGATAATTGCTCCGAATTAAAATGAAAGATGTGTTTTAATTATAACAAAATTGTTTTAAATTATAAATACAATTAAGAACTTTATCGCTTTTCTTTTGAATGAAAAGTGATTTAAAACAAATATATCTGTAAGCACAAACTTATAACTAAAAGTAAAACTAAAATAAAGTGTTTTTCAAAGCGACATTATTTGTCCTTTAAAAAATCTGAAAAATATACAGAATATGAAATAAAGATATTTATATCGAGTATGTTATGACAAAAAATTGTCCTATATAATATTGTCTTATAGATGTTGAAGTACGATAATAGAGCAAGGGAAATAAACGATACAGTATCGTCAATATTTGGACTATGCGCTCAAAAGTGGAAGGCGGAGTGTTTTTTACATTAAGCATCCTACATGTCAAATTCAGAGCAATTCCATGTCTTAAGTTTGCAACAGGGCTATTAAGCAATTTCTGAGGGGAAAAAAAAAAGGACAGATCTTTTTTTCAAGAATATTTACTGAGTCCGTTTAGCATCAATTTATTTAAAGGTCAAACGTAATATAATGTTTCAGGGAGTTTATTTTCATAAAACTTGTGTAAATCACACATAGACGCAGGTGTGCACGCACATGCAGAAAGAACTAATTCGCAGAATTTTATGAAATTTTACATTTAGTAGCACCGTAACATGAATTGGTATACTTCAGCTTTTAAAGCGTATTGCTCAACACGTTGCATGCCGTACTGATTTACTTCATGGGGCAGTGCAGGATCAAATTTAACATAAAAGTACAGAGTGAGAATTATTTTTAACTAATCATTGTTAAATTAAAAAAAAAAAAATGTCATAGTGACATTCAACCAGGAACAAATTTTGTATACGTAGAAAAGTGATCATTCTACATATATTATCATATTGTGTTTTGGTCTAAATTACGTTAATTTGTATAAGAAAATAATGAAGAAAGTTTCAAAACATACTAGTTTTATTAATGTGTTTTGACTAGGAACGAGCCGTTTAGTATGGCTACAAGTAAAGATATGTCATACCATCGGATGGATTTATTTTATTTGGTACCTTTTATCTTCCCACTTTTACGTACAGTGGGTACGTAAAGTACAGTACAGTGGGTACAGTATTACGTACAGTTAAACAATTAAATTTAATTTGATTTTAGAAAAGAGTTTGAATTTGTATCACACTGGACTTATATTGATATCTGAATAAGGAAACCCTTTTAACATCATGTTATATTTCAATCAGAGGATTCTAACCTTGAAATATCTGTAAACACAATGTTCTTTAAAATGAAAATTTATATTAAATACCAAAGGATTGTTTCAAGAAAATATTCAGTTTTTGGTATTTAATATTTTACTAGAAATACTCATCATTACAGCAACAATTTAGGTCGATGCTATGAAGCCGATAATTGTTTTTTCTGATTTTTATCTCATTACTGGCTTTTGAAGTTTACAAAATCATTTTTCCCATACATAATTTTGTGGTTTCTAATGGCGGAATAAATTTGATAAATCGGCATCATATTTTTTTTTTTCAATGACAGTTTTTGTTTATTTGTGCACTTAGTATTTATAACTATTATTTGTAAATTTATTCTATTGAAAAATCATTTTTGATTTTGCTTCAAATTTATATCGTCAGTTTTTTACTTTCTCTTACCCATAAGGTAGAGAAAGTATTGTTTTTGGGTCAAATTTTCGAACGCGAGATTTTGTTATATTTCCACGTTTTGAGGTCCCCTGAATACGAAAATCATGTTTTTAGCAAATGGTCTGTGTGCATGTCTGAATGTCTGTGTGTCTGTCTGTATGTCTGTGTGTCTGTCTGTTATCAGCATATCTCAAAAACAAATTATGGCATAAAGTTCAAACTTGGTATTCTAAATGTGTATCATATAGGGTTGCTACAGTAAGCTTTTCTTTAAGATCAAGCTAATGGTTTGTGTACAGGGACAATCAAGAGAATTCTAATACATTACGTCTATGGGGGAAATTGCAGGAAAGTAGAGTTTAACGTCTATAGACTGCACTAAACCAAATGAAACGTATATATATATTTTGTAATAGAGATAGTTAACTAGGAAAATTTTTTTGTGTATGTAGGAGCCTCGCCTACCATCGATGTGCGATAATTTAAAACAAAGTTTTCGATTTTTTTTACTTTTAACGAAAAAAAAAAAAAAAAAAAAAAAAAAAAAAAGAAAAAAAAAATCGTATTTTTTTTTTTAATTTTGAGAATAAAATGGACTTTTTTTTGGATATTTGGTGTTATACTACTTCTCTAATATGGAAATCGTCTGCATTGTCAAGAAAGATAATTTTTTTAAATAATAATTTTAATAATTTAAAAAAAAAAAAAAACAGACTTATTTTTTAATAACCGAATTAAATTCTATATAAATGTAGGTGCATTAATGAAACGGGGGATTGAGGGGGGCGGTAGCCCCCCTCACACAGAACTAATTATCATATAAAACTCTTCAGAAGCCTAATATGAATTGTTTAACATAGGTTTCCATAACAGTACTCGTTATCTTACCTATTAATCTGCAACCTGTATTTATTGTATTAAATTTCAGGGTAAGAAAAAGTCGTGTGAGTGACACACCAGATTATTTTTATTATATATCTTTAAATTTATTTTTTATTTACATGCTACACATTAGCACCAAAACAGTCTATTGTATTCTTCGTCTTCTTAATGTTTGCTAAATATTAATTTAATTTAAATTATTAATTTAAATTATAAAAGAGAGAGAGAGAGAGAGATTTTTTAAAGTGGATAAAAATTTACTTAACTGTGTATCTATATGAAAGAATAATAAAAACACATTAGTTGGGGACATACTCGTGGGAAATCGAAGATGAAAAATAAAAAATGAATGCAGTGAGCATCAGTAAATAAAATAATATTGATAATTTTATTTCATTAAAACCCTCTCAAGAACAGCAGCTTAACATTAAAGATAAAATAATAGTAATGTTAACTAATGATAAATATATACATACAGTATTATTAAAATATGCAAAATTCTAAATTTTCGTTTAAAAACATTCCTTAAATTTTAATACTTCCATGATAATTAATATATATATATATATATACATCTAAAAAATGAATTTATATATAGAAAGAAATTCTGATGGTGAAATTTTATCAAACATAATTATGAAAAACTTGAAAGAATCTTGAAAGCATAATAAATCAAATTATATATATACATATATATTAATTTCAAATCTTTAGAATTTAATTTTAATCTCCCAAATGCAGAAAAAGCGTAGAAAGAAAAGAAAAATCGTTAAGCTAAATAAGTATAGACAGCATATATGTATATATATATATATATTTAAGAAATTAATTTCAAATGATTTAATTTTGGAAAGAAATTAAATGCGAAATCAATTTAGCGCCGTTCTTTTTCAGCTATTACAGTATGCTAAAGCCTATTTTCTTTTTTCATAAATCTGAATAGCAAAAATATAAGCTCTATTTCACTGGTTAATAGTTCCATTTAAAACCACGCTTCTTGATCTTTTGAGTTCATAATATAAAGGAATTCTTTCAAGAAAATGGCGTTAGATATAATTTTTTCCTTCTTTATTTCATGTCTGAATGAACTGAAACCAAGAAATAAGATTGATGAAGAATTTCGTACAGATGAGTTATTTGGGTGGGTTAATGGTCGACTGATTCCCTTAGTTTACTTTCTAAATGTTTAGAAGGGATAATATTTACCGTATGGAATTAAATTTTTCTGTAATACGTAGGATAAAGTTAGGTTAAAGTTATTTTAGTAATATTGATTTTTATTAATCACATGGCTCACAATTTTCTATTTTTTAAGCAGGCCTGTTTTCAAATAATAAATAAACAAATAAATACGTAGATATTTATAAATTTTATAGATTAAAGAAAATAAAGACTACTGATTGGAAATATTGGTACACTAAAATGAGAATATTAGCTCGTCAAATACTAGAAAATAAATTTCAATTTTTCAATTTTAAATATTTAAAGGGAAAAAAATGTTCTTATTTTGTATTAAAAAAGGCTTATAATTATTGATATAAAAGATGATTTTTCTTTTAAACTTGTATGAAATTATTGTAAATTTAAAAGAAGTGTTGCAGCTGATAGTAAAAACGTAGAATAAATTTAGCCCTTAAATACATAGCGATGTAGATCTGCATCGCATGTTTAAATCTCATATCTCTTTATGTAGTAGCCTTTGCATAGTGTTTTTTTTTTTTTTATTTAAATTTTTCGAAAACTATTTTATCGTTTCCAAACGCAGCTAGAATCTTTGAAAGTTTATTTCTTTATTTGTGACAATTTTCGTTTGTTGGCGACAATTTCGGAGTACAATTTCATTTCAGCAGGTGTTACGAATTACGATTATTTATATAAAAAGTATTAAAAGCATACAGGAAAAATTGTTTTCGGACGGAAACAAGGTAAGAGTAATGGATAATATTTATATTTTTGCATATACTGATAAATTTATTCAAGAAAAATACGGTTTTTTTATGATGTCGAAATGCATCAATATATATATATATATATTGAATAATAATTAAAAAATGTTATATGATTTCCCCCCCCCCCCCCAATTAACTACACCTATTTCCCGGTTGGTTTGAAATGTTATTTATTAAAAATAAAAATTCATGCATTTAAGGATTAACATAATGTATTTTCAGAGGAATTAAAAAAAAAAAAAAAAAAAAAAAAGGTAATTTTATTACAACGATCAATCAGAGATGGCAGCTTGACGGTCAAAGTCACGCAGAAAAAGTCAACTTTTTTTTTTTTTTTTCCTTTTTAACTGACTTTATAACTACTTTTAGAACATATTTGCTGAGTCATTCTTCATAGGCCTGCGTTAAGTGAAAGAAAGTTCAGTTCTCCGATTGCATGTCTATACATTAATGCGCCTCAATGTATGTGAATTCTACAATAAAAATTTCACTACATCAAATAATCGTAGAAGAATGAAATTTATTAAGGAAATAGCATAACGAGAAAAGTGAGAAAGTGCAAGCATATTTTTCTCTAAATTTAACTTCCATTAGAGAATTAAAGTGTGAATAAGGTACTAATCGTGTTACTTGACTGTATTACTTGGCTTTGTGCGCTAACAAGAGAAGTATGAATCAATGAAATTTCTGTTGTAACCAAACCTAGTTTCAGTTAAAGAGTATGATCGAAAATATAGGGTATAGTGCAAATTTTGTGTAACATCCCTCCATCGGTAATATATGACCCTTGAAGTTCTATCTGTGCAATGAAACAAAAGCAAAGAACGAGATAGCATGGCGCAATGGTAGAGTGGTTGGCTTAAAAAAGAAAGATTTTGCGTTCGAGTCCCGTCAATGCCTTTTATTTTAATTTTTTACTGCAAGTGAAAAAAAAAATACATTTTAATTAAATTAAATTATTAGTTTAACAAAAGATATTTATTATATTAAGATTCGTTTTTTCTTTTTCTTTTCTTTTAGGTTGATTGCTTTAGAAATCGACCAGTTGCAATTGCTTCGTTTATACAGGGTTACCATAATTAAACTTGGCCTATTCAGAGCACTCTATAGCTCTAACTAAAATGATTATTGAGTCGAAAATTTGTATATAGACATTTGAAAGGATGCGCTCTAGGGATCTGCAAATAAATAAATAAATAAATAAATAAAATAAATAAATAAATAAAATAAATAAAATTTTAAAATTTCCCCTCCGAGGGGACATACATAAAAAAATCAAACAAGAATTACAGTCAAAATGCCTGAAAGTTATGTAATACAGTCAGCAGCAAAAGTATCCGAGCAGTAACAAAAATTCCTATTTAAAAAAAGTACACTTAATACAGTTTTGTTAAATAAATCCTTGTCGAATCAACTTCTTAGACTCACTAAGGATCAGGATTCAACAAGGATTTATTTAACAAAACTGCATTAAGCGTACATTTTTTATATAGGAATTTTTGCTAGTGCTCGGATACTTTTGTTGCCGACTGTAAATAAATGTGGTATATTTCAAGCCATATCGACATTTAAAACTGTTATTGTTACATTTTGCATAGGTTTTTGTTGCAAAATTTTACAGATGACAGAGAATTTACCCATTCATTTTCTACTCCTTCACCGGCCCGTTCCCCCAGTCTTAATCTGTGGACTTTTTGGTTATGGGATCATTTAAAGAGTTTAGTTTTTTTAAAAAAATTGGAACTTTGGCTGACTTGAAGGACTGTATAACGAAGCATGTGCGGACGATCACTGGCGACCAGCTCTTGAACATTCTATTCGTCTGCTGTAAATTTTACAGATGAATGATGGGGCCCACATTGAACAAAATTATCTCCATCCATAAACAATCTGCAACTTGTAACAAATAACAATAAAATTTGTAATAAATATAAATGTTTGAGTTAAAATTTGTAGCTTGTTCGTATTTTGGTGCAAGTTCCGTCGCAGGGAAAATTAAAAAAAAAAAAAAAATTATTTAAAATTTTTTTTTGCAGATCCCAAGAGCGCATCTTTTGAAATGTGTATATACAAATTTTCGACTCAATATTCATTTTAGTTAGAGCTACATAGTGCTCTAAATAGGTCAAGTTTAATTATGGTCACCCTGTATAATGAAAATATTGTCATCACGATAACTCCCAAAATAATACTCCAAATCGAACCAAATTTGTACACCGAACTTATCTTGTAAATATCTTGGATAAGTTCGTTAACCAAGTTGCTTCGCTTTTTTGTTTTCAAGTGGTGGTCACTTGCAAATTTCAAATCCACATTATAAAAAGCGTATTTAAGGCCGGATTTGCTTGAATTTTGAAGTAAATATAGACCACACGAGGGTCTCAATCAAGTTTATCAATGAACTTTATTCGCCATTTTTTAACAAAGTGGCGCCATTTGAAATCAGGCTACCACTTCAAAATTTAAAATCAAGATAACATCCGAAATAATATTGGAAATCGAATCAAATTTGGACAATGAACATAGCTTATAAATATCTTGTATGAGTTTGTTAACTAAATTGCTCCGCCATTTGTTTTTTAAGTGGAGGCCTCTTGAAAATTTCAAAATCACACTGTAAAAAGCGTACACTGTCAAAAAAAAAAAAAAAAAAAAAAGTCCTGTTTGCTGCCAGAAATGTTCTGTAATTCAGAAAAATACGCTTTATCAACGGAAAAATTGCGTTGATAGAACGTATTTTTCTGAATTACAGAAAATTTCTGGCATCAAACAGGACTTTTTTTTAACAGTGTATGTAAGACCAGATTTGCTTGAATTTTGATGTATATACATAGACTATATAAAGAGCCTCAACCAAGTTTATTAATGAACTTTACCAGCCATTTTTAATAAAGTGTGGATATTACAAACTAAGCGAGACAATTTGAAATTATGCTACCACTTGGTAATTTATGAACACGATAACTTTTTAAATTCTGATTCAGTTCGAACCAAAGTTGGACAGTGATCTTATCATATAATTATCTTGGATGAGTTCACTGGTCAACTTGTCACGACATCTTGTTTCCAAGTTGCGGCCACTTGAAATCACACTGCCATTTGAAAATGTGCCATCACGATAACTTTTAAAATACTAAATTGATTCAAGCAAAAATTGGATAGTGAACTTATGGTTCAAATATCTTGGATAAATTTGCTTGGTAACTTGATCCGCAATTTTATTTCCAAGTGGCGGCCACTTGAAAATTTGTCATTATGATAACTTTTGTAATACTAAATTAATTCGCATAAAATTTGGGTAGTGGATTTATTATTCAAATATTTCAGATAATCTCGCCTGGGCGTATCACTCAACTTTTTTTTTTTTTGTTTTTTTTTGTTTCCAAGTGGTAGCCACTTGAAATTCAGGTGCACTAGAAAATTTTTTATCACGATAATTTTTGAAATACTAAATTAGTTTGAACTAAAGTTGGACAGTGAACTTTTGATACAAATATATTGGATGATTTCACTGGGCAAGTTGCTTCGCTATTTTGTTTACAAGTTGCAGCCGCTTAGACTGCCACTTGAAAAATTTGTCATAACAATAACTTTTTTAACACTGCACTGATTCGTACCAAAGTTGAACAGTGAACTTATGTTTTAAATATCTTGGAGGAGTTTGCTGGGCAGCTTGCTCCGTTATATTGTTTCCAAATGGCGGCCACTTGAAAATTTGTTATCACGATAACTTTTGAAATACTTAATCAATTCGAACCAAAGTTGAAAAATAGATTTATGATTCAAATATCTATTATTTAGGTGGGCAAGTTTATCAGCAATTTTGTTTCAGAATTGCGTCCATTTGAATGCTGCCACTTGGGACTTTGTTATCGCGATAACTTTTGAAATACTGATTTTATTCGAACCAAAGTTGGGCAGTGGACTCATCTTGCGAAATGTGTTGGATTAGTTCACTGAGCAACTTGCTTCGCGATTTTGATCCAAGTGGCGTCCACTTAATTTTTCAACACGATGACTTTTGAGATTCTGAATTACTTCGAACCAAATTTATACAGTAGACTTATCTCACAAATGCATTTGATATGTTTGTTTTCCAACTTGGCCCGCCATCTTGTTTTCAAGTGCTGGCCACTTGAAAATTTTAAATTCGCATAAAAAGGGTATTTATGGACCGACTTGCTTTACACTCCATACGTACATAGCCTACATCAATATTTCTATAAAGTCCATTAATAACTCTTATCCGCCATTTTCTTTGAAAATGGCGGCAACTTGCCAAGGAAAAAAAAATCAACCTACTCTTCGAAATGAACCAGAAGGACTTTTTTTTTTAAGTGTACTAATGAATAAAATATTACCAGGAATTTAAAAATATACTAGTTAATACACATCAGAATTTGACGGATCATGTTCAACTGAAATCTTTTCACAGTATAAAGTTTTAAACATCCCCGTGTTAATGTTTCGCATTGCTCTTAACCAGTTTAAAACCCAATGTTGTAATCAATTATTTTTTGGTTGGAGGGGAAAGGGGAATAAATTTCATGAAATTTCAATATACAAAATTCAAGCGTACTCTATATAATAGAAGTAAAATCCCAAGATTTTTCCTAATTTTACTCTAAATATGACCAAAAGAATATTTTGAGTAATTAAAAGAAAGACAGAATTTACAAATTATGGTAAGAATTGAGAAAGAAAGCACACATCAGTATTTTTCAACAATATTTTTTTAATTTGATCGCTAATTTTTATCTTCAGCATACTTGTCTACAAACAGCATAAGACTAAGATCATGACTCGACAAATATTTACTTAAGAAAACTTTATTAAGCGCAAATTTTTTAAATAGTAATTATTGCTGGTGCTTCAGTATTTTTGCTGCCGACTGTACATAGCATGAAAATAAAATCTATCGAGCATCGATGGTATTCCATTTCAATTACAATATAACAGGGGCGCCATCTATAACCTATCGATGTAAATATATATATATAATATGTAGAAATAGATAAACAAATGAATGAAATTAAACCCCAAAAAACACTGAGATCTTCATCAGGGAGGCCCCTCAGTGTAGGGGTAAACGAGAAGTTTCTGAAAGGACAGTAGCTATAAGCTAATAACTATCCTTAGCCCTCAATTTCTCACCAAACAGAAAACCACCAATAACTGAAGAGAAATCAAAGATACATATAATATATAAAACTACTAAAAAAAACTTCATAAAATTATCAAATTGTAAAAGTTACAAAATTACATCAATTCATTAAAAAAAATATTCAATAAAGAATTACTGAATGTAAACAAGAAAGTATAAAATGAAATAAGAATACAACCCTTCATCTGGAAAACAAATTAACTTCGGCCGACGGGGCTACTCGTCGGTACTTCAATATCGCCTTTGAATGACGATTTGAACAAACCGGGATAGGAAAACTCTGGAAACTCACAGTTAAAAATTGGGACGGGTAACAGTTAATTTGCAAGGTACATTTTAAATCTTCAAGAGCATATTTTAAATCTTCTTCATTATTGCAAATAGTAAGAATTCTTTTACGCTGTGCGAACATAATATTTTTTGAAACCTTTCTACTGATATTTGAAAACCAATTAGTAAGAATATTAACTTTAAAATTAAGATCTTTTCTTTTATCATATAATCCAATGAGCCATTTATCTTCATTTCTCTTTATATTTAAATCTAGGAAAGAAATTTTATCAGTATCTGTACGGTTTAAAATTAATTCTTTAGGATATATTATCCCAGAAATATTTTCGAAACAATTACAGTTAAAAACAATTAAATCATCAATGTATCTGAAGAAAGTAATATTTATAATTTTTTTTTTTCGAAAAAATATAAAAATAAATTTGCGAAAGCACTCGAAAAACTCGTTCCCATTGGGATCCCCCTCCGCTGTAAAAAGTAATCTTTTCTGTTAAACAAAACGTTTTCAAAAATACAAAACCTGATAAGATTAATCCAGTAATTTTTATCAAATTTAAGTAGCTGCCAAATTCATCATAAATGCTTTCAAAAACTTCTATTACCAAGTTGTGCGGAATACTGCCATGCAAATTTTCAAAATCATAGGTATTTACGGAAGCAATGCTTTCTGAATTAATCTTGAAATATTCTAAAACTTTCTGGTTATTGTTTCTAATGTTACAATCATTAGCAGAATTTATTACTTTTAAAACTGAATTTAAATATTTAAACAAGATTTTACCGGCTTTATCATTATAGCTATTAGTACCACAGGTAACAAAACGAAATTTAACAGGATTTTTATGAAATTTTACAGTAATAAATAGATATGGAAAATTAAAACAATTTTTGTAATTCTCCTTTTGGTTTTTCTAATCTGTAAAACTTATATATTTATAAATTTTATAAATTCATGTCAATAGTTTTCTATATATATGTATATATCTTTATATATATATATTTCTTTTGTGCGTGTGTATGTCACTGAACTCCTCCTAAACGGCTGGACTGAGTTTAATGAAATTTTTTGTGTGTCTTCAGGTGGATTCGAGAATGGTTTAGATTTACAAATGAAAGTTGTAACTTAATTAGTTCTTTCTTAATTAATTTTTTACCAACTCTTTCAACAACTTTTCCACCTAGATGGCGTGAGTTGTCGTAAACACGATGTCAGAATTTATTTAATGTTGAAATGAAAAATGAATTTTTAACCGTAAGTGTTTAAAATATTTTTTCAACGTTAATATTGTTAAAATGTTAAAATTAGTTAAAATGGTATATTCTTTTAAAAAATTCGTCAATATCCGACGGAGTTATTTTATGTTAAAATGAAAAATGAATTTTTAGGCCATTATTATTTGTGCAGATGGAAAATGTACTAAAAGTTTTCCGAAAAATTTCACGATCACAAATGTTGACGGATATCCAATATATCGTCGAAGAAATCCCGATAATGGCGGACAATCTTATCATCTATGGCGGTCATCTATGTCAACAACATAGATATTGACATTGATAACCGTTGGGTGGTCCCATATTCGCCTCTGCTGAGCAAAACATTCAATGCTCATATTAATAGCAAGAAATTCAAACTTCTTCACACACCATAAATTTTAAATCATCACAACCGGTTTCGAAAGGACGTAGCCTTTCTTCATCAGGTGCAAACACGTGCAACTGCCTTGGAGGCAAAAGCAAGACTGAAAGCAGGACAAAATCCAGAGGGGGGGGGGAGCAACACAAACAACCAATAGGAAGCAACATGCAGGACAGGACCAATCAGAGAGGAACACACGTACACACACACCACAAAATGAGGAGGGAGGAAAGGAGTAAACAATTATTATTTTTTTTTTCAATGATATTAAACTAATAAGTAAATTTAATAAAATTTATCCATTAATTATTATTATTTTTATTTAAATTAGAATTATTTTATTATAAATAATATGATGTTATAAACATAATGAAGGAAATTATTTAATTGAATTAAACAAATTTTTCCAGGCTGTAGACAGCAAAGTGGAATCTGGATTTTGTCCTGCTTTCAGTCTTGCTTTTGCCTCCAAGGCAGTTGCACGTGTTTGCACCTGATGAAGAAAGGCTACGTCCTTTCGAAGCCGGTTGTGCTGATTTAAAATTTATGGTGTGTGAAGAAGTTTGAATTTCTTGCTATTGTCTGTACGCCAGTTTTTTTAATTTATTTTTGGTGCTCATATTAATGTTCAGTTCTGCAGTTCAGTGAAGAGCATCAAATACATTTGCAAGTATGTGAATAAAGGCAGGGATATGGCTGTATTTCGAGTTGAAAATACCAATGTGAATGCTCCTCCGGTGAATAACAACGATGAAATAATACTTAACCAAATTGGCCGGTACGTCAGGTCCAATGAAGCTGTTTGGCGTATCTTCGGTTTCCCAATTCATGAACGGGATCCAGCAGTTCTTCATTTAGCCGTCCATCTTGAAAATGGCCAGCGCGTATATTTCACGAGCGAGACAGCGATTGATCGTGCTATAAATCCACCAAAAACTACACTCACCGAATTTTTTGAATTGTGTAATCGTGCGGATGCTTTTGGTGCTTTTGCACGGACATTACTCTATTCAGAAGTACCACGCTATTTCACATTGACTCCAACAAAAAAATGGATGCCCCGCAAGCAAGGCACGCCGATTGATGCATGTCCCGGTTTATTCAAATCAAACACCTTGGGACGAGTATTTACAGTCAATCCAGGGCAGACTGACTGCTTTTATCTTCGACTGTTATTGGTTAATGTCATCGGCCCTTTGTCATTTCAAGATTTACGTAAAGTGAATGGACAACAGTATCCAACGTATAAAGATGCATGCCTTGCACTCGGCTTGCTGGAAGACGACAATCAGTGGGAGTGTATGCTTGCTGAAGTAGGACTGAACTGTACAGCAAAACAAATTCGTCTACTATTCGCTATAGTGTTGACTACATGTTTCCCGGCCCGAGCAGAGACATTACGGGATAATCACAAAGATTCAATGACTGATGATATATTGCATCAACATCGTTCACGGTGCAACGATCTAACGATAGTATTCAGTGACGCTATGTACAATGAAGCATTGATTGCTATTGAAGATCTTTGCATTATCATTGCCAACTTACCACTCAGTCATTTCGGTATGCATTCAACAAATCGAAATGCATCTGATTTAATAAGCACTGAATTGAATCGTGAACTACAATACAATACTGTAGAAATGGCAGCGATTGTTGCTCGCAATGTCCCACTAATGAATGAAGAACAAAGAACCATTTACGACCGCATCATGCTCGCAGTTTTGGCAGGACAAGGTAGATTCTTTTTTTTTTGGGGTGCACCAGGTGGAACTGGCAAAACATTCCTTATTTCGCTAATTTTCGCCGAAATACGATCAAATAATGGCATCGCATTGGCTGTTGTATCATCTGGCATTGCGGCAACTTTTTTGGATGGAGGCAGAACAGCTAATTCATTATTTAAACTGCCACTAAATATTCAAAATAACCCAGACGCAGTGTGCAACATAAAAAAACAATCGTCCATGGCCACAGTGCTGAAATAGTGTAAAATTCTTATCTGGGATGAATGCACTATGGCACACAAACATTCGATTGAGGCGTCGAACAGGACATTGAAAGATATAAAAAACAACGACAAACTATTTGGGGGCACTCTGTTACTCTTTTCAGGTGATTTCAGACAACCACTTCCCGTTATTCCGCGTTCAACATACGCTGATGAGATCAACGCGTGCTTAAAATCATCGTCATTGTGGCGTAATGTTGAAAAAGTACAACTGAAAGTAAATTTGTGCGTTCAAAAGCTTCAAGATCCATCCGCTGAAACATTCTCAAAACAATTGTTAGATATCGGCGATGGAAAAGTTACTACAGATGAAACTGGATGCATAAAATTACCGACCGATTTCTGCACAATCATTGATTCTCAAGATGCTCTTATTGACCAGATATTTCCCGATATACACAGACGATACACAAATCATGAGTGGCTGGCAGAAAGAGCAATTTTAGCAGCAAAAAATGTGGACGTCAACGAATTGAATCTCAAGATACAACATTTGTTACCAGGAGACTTGGGGTCATACAAATCTAATGATACAGTTTGTGATGCCACCGAAGCTGTAAATTATCCAACAAAGTTTTTAAACTCATTGGATTTACCAGGCATGCCACCGCATATTTTACAACTGAAGGTTGGATCTCCGGTTATTTTGCTTCGTAATTTGAACCCACAACGGTTGTGCAACGGCACGCGATTAGTCATAAAAAATTAATGAAAAATGTTATCGAAGTCATCATTTTAAATGACAAATTCCGAGGTGAAAATATATTACTACTGCGAATCCCTATTATACCCACAGATGTGCCAATTCAATTTAAACGCTCTCAATTTCCAATTAGATTGGCATTTGCAATGACTATCAATAAGTCTCAGAGCCAAACGATGTCTGTCTGTGGCTTAGATTTGAGCACATCATGTTTTTCACACGGACAATTATACGTGGCTCTCGAGTGGGCAAACCATCCAGTTTGTTTGTATTGGCGAAAGATGGGATAACAAAAAATATTGTACACTCTGTTGCATTAAGGGATTGATATTGTTTTTTAGCAATATTGTTATAAGTAGCGATATGTATATAATTTTAAAGAATCAATTTTAATAAATTAAAAAGATAAATGGTTGGTGTTTTGTTATTTTTATATTCTTTCACCGTTCACAGCGCTCCATACATCTTCCACTTATATACCACATCCTTACACACTTACAATAAGTTAGTTATTTTTTTCTAGCAAAATATTCTCTTGAAATAATTTATATGACAAAACAACGTTTGTCGGGTCAGCTAGTATATATATATATATATATATATATATATATATATAAATATATATATATATCAGAGTTTATTTATTTATTTTTTTAATTTATAAAAATATTTTTTAAATCACATAAATTTATTACGCAAAATAACTTATTTTAAAATAAATTTTGATGGTGTTTTGTGTTTTCTTTTTACTGTATAATTATAATTTATTTGCACATATAAATAGGCTATGCTACTTAAAAATATATAAATAAGATCTTATTCTATCAAAATAGTATATTTCAACAAAAGTATAATAGTAAAAAAATAAAAATAAAATTAATAAATAAATAAAAAATAACAATAAATCTGATATTTTAGCAAATTAATTTGCTCAGTAAATTTCTTATAATAAATTGTACTACGTATATTTTTATTCGTATAAAATATCAATATTTCAAGGTTATTCTTTCTAAATTATTCCTACTATAATATATTATGGAAATGACAGATCAGAAATCATAATAATTAGAGAAAAAAAAAGAAAGAAAAAAAAAGAAAAAACTCTTTTGATTTTAAATATCTATCTTTATCTTTTCTAAACAAAGTGTGATTAAAGTTAATTTTTAAAGAACAATAAACTCTGAGAATTTGTTAATTTTAAAAGATTTTTTTTTTTCTTTTAAGAAATGGAAAATAATAATTTTAAGAATATATATCTTTTATATGGTAACAGATGGCGCGACAATAAAAATCCTGAAATACTCTCCTGTGTAAGGAAATTTTGGAGGAAATGCACATGACAGTAACCGATAAGAATTCGCGAATTGCTTTGTTTTAAAAAAAATTTCTTGAAAAGTATATCAATTAATTAACCCTGAAAATTATTTTTACCATTGAGCTTTAATATGGCGTCTGCTCAATCTCCATCATCGATGTTCGCAATGCACTGTATAAAGAGAAAGGAATATTCCCGTTCCAAATTGGTTCAAATTTTCTCGCGCATGTCCAGATCGTAAGATTTTGGTCTTAAAGAAACTGCTTTGTATTTTAATTTAATAGATGTTTATTTAATAGATGATAATTTAATTATAAAGAAGAAAATGATGTTTAAATTTAGAAATTTATTTTCTAATTTATAGTGACTGATTAGGAATAGAAAATTAATGAAAGCATAAGCATTTTTCACAAGGAGCGCAAAATATAAAAGAAAATTGATCACAAATTAATTGCATTACAATCTTGTTCACCGTCAAACATTGTTATCACGAACCTTTTGGAAAATATTTTGTTTTTTCGTTGAGATAAATAGATTTGTAAAATTTATTGCCTAGATATTGAAATATTCGAGATGTAAACTAATTATGATTTAGATAAACCCTTTTGAGAAAATTTGTCATTGTGCTCAATCTTATTGTCAGTTCCTCCAAAAACACGAATTTTGAAAGTTGTTTAATAAAATATTTGAAGTAGAAGTGAAATGCGACGTCAAATGGTTGAGCAACAGTTATTGTCCATTCAGGATTTTTCATGCAAAAAAATTGCATGAATAATAAATAACATAATTAAGAGCAGACGATTAACACTTGCTATTTGTGGCGTCGATAAAAAATGCTAATTAAAAATTTACATAAAATACTAGCACAAATCATTAACGAAATTTTATCTAAATGTAATATGAAATTACTTCCCCCTGAGTTATTCATTTATTTTAATTTAAGAAAAAAAAAATCAAAAATCGACTGAGGCGGAGTCCGAACTCAGAAATTTCCGTACTCAAGTAAAACACTCTACCACTACGCCACACCTTTTTGCTTTCTGCATCTGTTTGGTTGGTTTTGATAGAAACAGCTAAAACTTGTAGGGTCATATCTGGCCCAAGGGGGTTGTTACACAAAAATTTGCACTCTACCCAATGTTTTCTACGATGCTCTCTAATTTAAATGTGGTTTGATTACAGTAGAAATTTTACTGATTCATACTTCCCTTGTAAGTATAAACACAAATAATACACTCCTTCTCATATTTATAAGGACACTTTATGTTTTGAAATAACTAATGTAAAAATAATTGTGAACAAGATTATACTAAGTGCACTTAATATATCAAGTATTCTAAAAACCAAAACTGCTATTATTTTTTTAAATATGAAACAAAATTAATAAAAAATAATGGAAAATATTTTTTTCTCCACGTTTTTAGATGTTCATAATTTTAGGGACAATCAAGATTATTTCATTTTATTTAACTTACTAGCGGATAAATTACAGTTGACATGCGAATTTGTTAACAACTGGGCTAGATTAATTCATATATAAGCCTTCAATTTTTCTTGGACGAACATTACTGATAATTCCTCGAAAAGAAGAACGTTCATGTATTGAAGTATGGTAAGTGTGTTTTTTAAGTGGAAGGATAATTTAAGTTCGCCGCATTTCTAATGAAATTCGAAGATATAAAATTGCTGAAGAAAATGTGATCAAACGTTGAACTGCTGGTTCGATAGGAGAGACAGCTGATGCAAAATCAGAGTTGTTTTACAGAGATCGAAGACCATAATTCCTCTTACTGTTCTACTCATAATGACTGCTGCTGAATTTGCTCGTAATTTTTAACGAAAGGTTGGGGTTTACATTTATGCATGTTTAAAATAATCAACAATATGTTAAAATGAATAAAAAACCTGTAATAATCAATAAACATTTAATGGGGGAAAGAACGTCTGTGTTAAAGTTGAATAAAGACAATATTAAATGGTAAAATGTTGCACTTTCGGATGAAAAACATTTTATTCTTGATTAACCAAATGGTTTTAACAGTATTTTAAAGGTGGATCTATGTTACTCTGGCGAGCTGTTTCTTCTGAAGGCAGAATGAATTTAATAATTTTTTCTATTATTATGAACATCAAGAGAATGTCCGCAAATTTTAAACGTGGAATTCTCAGATTTTTGTTAGATTTGGAGGGGGGGGGGGTAATAATATTTTTTTCAACAAGACTTACATTTTTGCTCTACTTCTGAAGCAACAGAAAATAGTTTGAAGAAAGAAACTTCTGTATTATTGCCTTATAAGTTGAAAAAACATAACTTATCATATTAGAAAAGTGCATGCTGGTGGAAAGCAATTTTAAATAGTTTAAATGTATTCAGAATATCATCTATGCTCTATGAAATGGTATTGAAACTGAAAAAAAAATGTATATATATACCAGAGAGAATGTCTGACTGCTTCACCCTAAAAAGAGACCCCCCTAAAATATTAATTTGAAGAATAACTGAAAAAATTATTACGATTCGAGCTGTCCTTATCATTGTGAACACCTGAAAAATCATGTTTTTGATAGAAAGTTTTTAGATAGAAATGCTTTAAGATAGAAAAACGATAAAACTTTTTAAATATAGTCTATTAATGAAATTCAAATTAATAAAAAATATATTTGTTTAAATAATAGTGTTCAGTGTTTAGTTAATATAGAAAAACGGGTGTCCTTAAAATTATGAGAACCTGTGTATAGTCATAGTTCAGTTAAATCTGTATATAATACTGTTTAACGTACAGTCGGTAACAAAAGTGTCCGAACATTAGCGAGAATTCCTATATAAAAAATTTACACTTCATACTGTTTTGTTAAATAAATCCTTATCGAATCATGTTCTTACACTGACTAAGAACAGGATTCGACAAGGATTTATTTAACAAAACTGTATTAAGTGTACTTTTTTTATATAGGAATTTTCGCTAATGTTCGGAGACTTTTGTTACCGACTGTATAAGCAATTTGCTATGAAAAGGGGTTAGCCATGAATGAAAACTTGGAATTTTGAAAATTCGTATTTTCCTATCCTTCTGAAAAGAGAATAGCGTAAGTTGCCTGAAAAAAAAAAATAATTATAATGAAAATGTTCTAGTTTATTACGTAATGTAAGTAACGTTCATACAGTCTTAAATAAAAGACCTAAAATTACCTTTATTTTTGAAGTGTTGTTCTTGAAATGTATTTTAATGTTTCTTTCTGAGAAAAAGGGTTATGCATGAATAGAAAATTCTAAGATCTTCAAGTGTTTATTTGACTGTCATCTAAAAAACAAAGTAGCGTAAGAGAGTGATGAATAATTTTAGACTGAAGAGTATTTTAATGTTTTTCATATTTAATATGAAAGTTTGTTATGTTATGTAGTCTAGATAGCGTTGATAAATTTTCATCAAGTATTTAAAAGTGTTACTGTTTTCGAATTCTTGTTGTAGTGTGTTATAATTTTTTTTTTAATATAATTTATGTGTAATGCATACAGAAAGTAGCACAGCAGAGTTAATACACAACCATTCGTATAACATTTCCCTTTCTTTATGCATTACCGGTGTTGCATATTTTTAATTTTAACAAAAAAATTGATATGCATCTCAAAAAATGTTCATAAGATAAATATTTCATTTTCTCTATCCCTTACCTATCTGTGTAATTATCCCTGCAAATTAAATCCTGTGTAAGAATACTATTCTAACTCTAATCGTCCTAAATTTCAGTTGTAGAAGAATCATGACCTATTAATAAGAGAAAAATATTTTCATTTTATGTATATGTATATAGATAGATAGCTATGTTGAAAGTATGTATAAAAATGCCTGTAGGAAAAAAAAAAAAAATGCTACATTTTAGATTACACGGCGAATAATCCGTAATCAATTCTCACTCTAAATAATCAGTAACTGTAAGCAGTTCAAATAATAAAATATTACAAGATTACCTTAAAAAAAAAAAAAAAATACACAAAATAACGCGTATTTTTTTTTTTTTTTTTTTTTTTTTTTTTTTTTCCATGAAAAAAATATGTTAAAATGATTCAATTTGGCAAAGGCTGTGAATATGGAAGATTTGTTGTTTATATTTATGGTTCCAAAAGGGAACAAGCAATTGATTTTATTTTTTTCCAAAGCATGGAGAAAAAAAGCTTAGAAAAGCGTCTATGTGGATTTTGATATAAAAGCAAAGTATAATGATTAGATGGCTTTTATTTTCTCAAATATTCAACAAAACGAAACATACTTCTAATTCTAAAAATGTCTTAAATATCATGACGTGTAAAAATTTAGAAAATCAATTCTGTAAGAATTACAACATCTAAATTGTTATATAACTTCCAGGTCCCTATAATTGCATTCATTAAAATAACTTTGATGTACAAGCACGAAAAACAGAAAAAAAAAAAAAAAAAAAAAAAAAAAAAAGGAAGCATTCATCTTCTGTTAAAAGTGACCGATTTATTAAATTTCAAATTATCTAAATTTTATACATGATTTTGTTTTAAATAAGGGGTAATTAAAAATATTTTTAAATCAGTTATTTTTTGGTTTTTCAATATTCCATTCAGAATTCAATATTTTATTCTTCGATTTGTATAAGATATCAAAAAGTCAACTAAATTTTAAGATGAAATATCCTGATTAAATTTAATGATAAAAGGATTTCTTTTTCGTGTTAAATTATATCAAAATGTTTAACTAAATCTATCGGTAGGGGCCTCGACATTTTACGAAAATTCAAACCTTCAAATTTTTATCAAACTGATTTTGTGAATTTCTTGGGGCATGACATTGTTACTTACTCCATAATATTTTTGCATCTGGAAGTATGTTCTTTTAAGTAATGGTTTCTGAAATAATGGCCGTCTAATGATAACACTTTGTACTACGTATATTGAATTTCAAAACTGATTTACGTAAAAATATTAATGATATCTTATCAAAAAATAATTAGTAAAAAATGACAAATTTCTTTTTATTTCTCTGCCGTAAATAGAACTGGGATCAGAAGTTTACCCACACGAAAACCCAAACCTGTGGAATTTTTTGATAAAACTGCATTAATTTATTTTATCTGTCACCTTATACCGATTAACAAGGACCTATCCAAAACATGAATCAATAGATAATAGCATACTTTATTCTGTATCAAGGATACTTTCACAAAACTGTACATTTTCTGAATAAAATGTCTGAGTGTAAAAAAAAAAAAAAAAAAAAAAAAAAAAAAAAATCTATATATCTAAAAAGAAGTGTTTATTGTTCCCAAGTTATTGTCGATAATGTAATGGTTCAAAAAGCAGCATATAAAGTGTCACGTACAATTTATAACAGTATGTGTTCAATGTGCGATTCCTAACAACGAAACAAGTGACTGAAATAAATGTCTTAATAGAGATTTTTTACAGATTTGAGCACACACTGTTAAAAATTTCTGTAAATTTAATGTAAATATTTATCCAGAGTCTCTGTAAATTTACAGTAATTCTTAGTTAAAAGTGAATAATCGAGATTCTCAATCTTCATTCTGTATTTTTATCTAATTTTATTATTTAATTATTTAATTAAAATTAAAAATGACTGTTTCTACTTTAGGAAAAGCATTCCAAGTCCGAAATATATACTCAATAATAATTAATTAAATTAATATTAGTTATTAAAATGAATGTATAAAATAAGTTTTTTAACCTCTCCGTTTATTTTTCTATGTAATTTTACGTAAGACTTAAGATAATAGATTACACCGAGTTTTCTGTTGAAATTTTTAATAGTGCATGTATGAATATAAACTCTGTTTCAGTTTCGATAACCATAATAAGCTCAGCGAGCGAGTATACTCTGTCCTTGGCATAACCCAATCGGAAAAAATTACAAAGATTAAGATCTAGCGAGTAAGGAGAGTATTTACACGGTAAACTTTTCTGTAATAAAGTGCAATAGTGAGGCCATATTATACATATATAAAATGAGTATTAATTTCGCTTGCAGGTACAATATTCCGACAAATTTTGAGTCTGTTGTTAAAGTTTGTTGAACTCATCCGCAAAGAACAAATGAAAAGAAGATTTTCTTTCTGGTTAGCTTTTTTTTATGTACCTTATATTAATATTCACAAAATATTCCTCTAATTTATATGATTCTCTCAACAGGAAGAAATTTTACTCTCCAGTAACCAACCTTTCATTTAATATAATGTAATTTAAATATCTGCAAAAGTTATGATACATCTTATTTTGTGAAGCTAACCATTACAAAAGGGAAAATGAATGTTTGTACTAGAATTTGTTTGTACTAGAGATCATAAGCAAACATCAGTAGAATGTCACAAAAGGATTGCATTGTACTCTTTTACTTTAAAGAAGGAACACCCCAAAAGAACTTAGAGGAAATTGCGAATACTCTGCTATTGAAATTCATATATAACTTTTATTAATGTTTTCAATCTTTAGTTGTTAACACGAACAAATTATAGATAATGTTTAATAAATGTCACTTACCGGATGCTCATTTATTTTCCCAATAACGCCGATCAGAGATAATAAGATAAAGAAATACTGCATATAAATCAATATTGTTATAATAAAGAAAATATGTAGAATTTATTACTGATGAAAATTTATTATGGCGAATTCCTTATTACAATACAGAATAACACTTTTATATGCTGTTTGATAAACCGGAAATCTGTGAAAAAGTTTCACAGAAACTTTCTCTGAAGAAAATTATGTAGGAAAAGAATTAAATGTTTTATTATTCCGCACCGTCAAGATAATTTTCATGATTTTTTTTTTTTTTTTTTTAATTTATTTATTTATTTATTTTTATCTTTTATATAATAATCTAAAAATATGATTTAAAATGTCCGAACAGTTAAGAGTATTTGGTGCATGGAAATTATTTTGATTGTTGCTTGATTTGTTTTGTTAAGTTATAAATTCTTTTAATAGACACTAGATTTTTTTAAAACCAAGTAATTAAGAAAAAAAAAATTACACTAGATTGTTAACAGGCTTTGATGGAAGTAAATTTCTCTGATAGAAAGGTTCATTTGAAAAACCTGAAAATGAGAGTTCGGAATAATAAATCTAAAAACACCAAATATATTACACAAAAATTAATATCACATTTGGTATGAAAATACAAAAATATGAATGAAAAAAAATGTCAATAGAAAATGACTTGATTGAATCATTTAATTATTATTTTATTAATTTTATTTTGCTTATATTTAAATAGCTGCAATAATGATACTGAAATATTTTGTACCGAAGAAATTCAAAATTATTTTTTTTTTCAAACTAAACCTAACTAGTTAAATAGACTGATTTTAAGTCTATCCTTCTATTTAGCTGGTGTAAAAACTAATTTTATTTTTGTATATATATATAAAAAAAAAAAAAATCAAATTTTTTTTTTCGACTTTATTTCATTTATAAAAGAATGCTTATGGAATTTATTCGATGATTTTAAAACAAACTGATGGTTTCTAAATTATAATTAAGGAATATTGTAGTTAGTTACAAAATATTTAAACTAGCTTATTCCTTAAAAATAACTCAGTTAACACTAAAAGTACGAATAGAGAATGGTTTGAAGATATATGTTAATTCGCTGTATATTAATCCCTTTTTTTTTTATTAAATGCAGTGTTTGAATATCAGCTAAGCTGAGCTATTTTTCTATTATTTAAGGAATGATAATAAAAGCAATACTTATATTTTCTAAAATTATAAATCCAACGTTTATTACTAATCTTTTTTTACACATTTCATTTTTTAAAATCACACTTTTGAATATGGGGAAAAAAAAATTACAATCTTTAATAATTAATACTTAAACTTCTGAACATAACAGTACTAGATAAATTTTCGGAAATTTTTCTTGAATACGCTGATGGCCGTCGATAATAACCTAATTTTGATAAGGATGTAATTTTGAAATTTTCAGTTAGAAAATAATGGAAAATGTTATGCTTATTGTTTTATCTTATTTTAATGTAAAGAAGATCCGGTGTCCAAGTCCAACATAAACTAATAAAAATTATATATATATAAACTTTATTATTATTATTTTTTTCTTTTATCATTCTTTTGATGTTAAATGTATACTTTTTTTTTTTTTTTTTTTTTAATGTTCAAGAATAAGATTTTTTTGTTATGTGAATGTATTTTTTGAACATAATTAATCCAGGATTTCCTTAAAAAAGAAAAAAAAAAAAAGAAAAAGAAAAAAAAAAAATGTAAATAAACTTTCAGTGTTTTTGATAGTCTAACCTTGAGTGAAATTGTAAGGTTAGACTCGAGGATTTTCTTTCTTTTTTTCTTTTTTTTTTTTTTTTATTCATGGGAATAAATAAGGGAATAAAAAGATTAATAAGTAAAGGAATAATTTAAATATAATCTAGTGAAAGAATATAAAAAAGTTAAGGCGTTAAAGTTTTATCATTTCATTTCATTCAACTTGCATGTGGATGGAGTTTGTTTATTTTTAATTAAGGTGTATTAATAAATCAAATATTTGAAATATTTAAGTTTCTTTCAATGTGATTAGAGTATAATTTCTATGCTTCCATTTACATGAACAAAAAGTTCAATAAATGCAAATATATTGAAATTAACATATTGAGCAATAACATAAAATGAATTTATTTATATACAACCATTTATTGTGAACAGAGATTGTTTACAGCCAGACATTTATGGCACAATAATATACATGCATGTAAAAAACCTTAGAATATGTTAACAATACTGCACATAAATATAACTGAATATGCACTTATGTAAGAAAATATTTATACACAAGCACTGAATGCTACATGAAAAAATGCATAATAAATTAATCTTCGTCAGGTCTTTTCTTCTCAAAAGAAAAGCGAGAAAAGTCCTTGATACTTTATCCTATGTTGATGAGTAGACTTTCTAAAATAATAATAGAAAAGAAAGCTTTATAAATAAAGGCTAGTATGTTTTTGCAATGGTTATATACATATATAAAGAAAAAATCGAAAAAAGAATTTTTTCCAGCAAAGATTTAATGTATTTGCACTTTACAAATCTTTTGGGAGCAGTTAGTTAGAGAATTTCTGTAATTTTTCTATTTAATTTATTTTTATTTGTTTTAATATACTAGAAGTAAACATTTTTATTGCAGGCAAGTATTCCTGATTTAGTGACTGAAAAACAAATTAAGATTGAATTTTTTTTTTTTTTTTTTTTTTTTATATATATATAATATTAGATGGAAAAATATAGCATTAATTTTATACAATTTTTTAAAAGTAAGAAATAAAGGATAACTGCAGAATAATAATATAAGAAAATAACAGAAATAAAATATTTTAAGATTTTTCGATTAACACGTCAAAAAAAAAAAAAAAAAAAAAGAAAAGGAATATTTTGGGCATATGTAAAAATATTCCAATAAATGAATGAATATCAGAGTTTTATTTAATAATATGTTTTTAGAAGTGCATAATTTCTGTAGTATGCAATATGCTGCATTTAATCGTTAATTAAATAACCTGTCGGTGCAGCTTTTTTTTTATATTTGTATATATTGTTTAAGTTTAGTTAATTAATCTGTGCACTTAAAGCATAAAATGTTATGAAAGGTATGTTTTTTAATTTAATTGAAATAAAATGAATTAGTTTTATATATGGAAATGTACGTAATATTCTGGATATGGTCTCATTGTTTCATGTATTCAAATTAAATTCAATGATTATAGCTCCTTAATAGTATATATTCGGATTTCCGAATATTTTTAGAGTTTAGTACATACGAACTTTTAATAATTTCTTTAGATAAGTATAAAATAAAATAAAACTACCATTTATTATACTAAAATTTATAGCACAAGTACATTATTGGAAAAACTGAACAAAGCTATAAATTATTTGAACTAATTCCTTGTGTTTTTCGAAGCTGTATGAATCTGCTTTCACTAATCTGGCCTAAGAGCTAAATTAAGTTGACTTTTATAATGAAACTTTCTAGAAAACTAAGTTTACATAATTCTCACATTACCTATGAAAAAGTAAAGAGGAATAATATATTATTTGAAATATTATAGGATACATTGGAAAATTCAATTTCAATTAATTTATATTTAAAGATTACAGAAAACTGAAGTATAAACACATTTAAAATTTTGTACGTATATTAATAATATCTAGTAACTAAAAAAAAAAAAAAAAAAATGAATTTTAAAACTGCAGATTAATACGATTAATAGATGAATCAGTAATTTTTTATAATAAATTTATGAAAAAATTGCAAATAAACATATAATTTAAAAATTCATAATTTTGTTTAAAAAGCACTTAAAAAAGGTGAACATTAAGTACAACTCATAAAAATATACTTACAGTTCAGTGATATCCATAACCATAAACTGGGGAGTAACTGAAACCTTGTTGCTTTCCGCTGTGCGTGTAGCCGTATTTTTTAAAAGCAGATGAATTATGATGGGAACTACCATGTTCAGCACTTCCAGATTTACTATGGGCTCCTTTTTTTTCTTGTTCATGGGCACTGTGAGCTCCAGTGTTATGATGTGCTTCCTTTGACTGAGATCCGAAACTTTTAGAATTTCCGCCTTCTTCGGACTCTATGTCATGGTATCCAGTTGCGCGGTCATATGAAAATGATTTTTCAAAACCACTACCTTTGTCTTCCGAATAAGAACCCGTATTATGGTAAGTACCATGGTGTTCGTGATCAGCTCCATGTGTGCCATGGGCTTTATGTCCTCCAGTGTTGTGATTGCTATGTGTACTTAATGCAGATTCTTTATGAGATCCTTCTTCTCCATGGTTGGAATGTTCTGATGCTTTATGACCTGACGATTCTTGACCATAAATTCCATGAGTATGTGCTGCTGATTCCTCATGAGAAACTGGGTCTACCCTGGCGTACGCTACAGGAATATTTTCATACTGCGGTTGATGCGCATACTGGTAGTGTGCTGGTGAAGCCGCATACTGGTACTGTACTGGTGATGGAGCATGTTGGTATTGGACTGGTGAAGCAGCATGTTGATATTGTGTTGGAGAAGGAGCATACTGATACTGTGCAGGTGAAGATGCATACCCATGATGACCTGGGTTACTCGTATGGTGTGATGCAGGATAATGCTGTCTGTATACAGGGCGGCTATATTGCACTGGATATGCAACTACTGCTCCAATCACAAATGCCACCAACAACTGTAAGTATACCTAGAAAAAGAATAAAGTAATCGTATCAAAGTGGTGACAAAACGTAAAAAAAATTGAGATTTCTTAATATATTTTTTAAGACTTTAGAATGTTGCACATTATTTTATTCGAAGAGTCTTATGAAGATGCAAAATTTATATGGACTTAAAAAATAGTTAAATAATCCTGAAATTTATAAACAGTAGGGTGATTATAATTAATATTTAGCTAATAACGATTTGTAGGTGAGCGAATTGCCATCAAATTTGACATGTGGGAGATATATGAGATGCGCTCATGGAAATAATTAATAAATATCTCCTAGGTGACACTTTGCATAGAAAAACGAAAATTATAACGAAGGAAATGACTTGTGCGGAATGCACAAAAAATTTGAACCTTTATTGGATAGTTTTTGATCCCATGTACTTCATTGTGTTTGTTAAATTTGCAATTTTTCAAAACAAAATGGTACCTAGTGGTCATTTTTTCAACTACTTATATACATACGTATGTACTTTTTATAATTTTTGTTGAAAAGGTAAAATGATTTATCGTATATAAGTATATAAAATATAATTTCAAACGTTTCAGAGCAGAGAAACTGAAGAAAGTTTAAATTTTTTGAAAGTTTGAATATACCCCAGATCATGAAAAAATAAATAACAATTCCAAAACAACACAGCGTAAACTTGTCAGGGTTTAAAAGTTTTTTTAAGGCTAAAAGTAATTTCATTCTTTATATATATATATATAAGACCTCTTTATATTAAACTTTCTAGAAAAATTCCTAAATATTCACTATTTTTAAATAATAATTAATATAATTCGATTTTCAAATCATGAATAAATGAAATTTTTTTAAATTGTTGATGCACTAAGTGTGCAGAGAAACACTTGCTTAAGGGAACTGGGACGTTTTAACCTTCAAAAAATCGATTTTTCAATTTTAGCCTCAAAAAATAGGGGACATTTCACTGATTCCGAAAATATATAACATGTATAGGTTTGAACTGCAGGAAAGCTTAACTATTAACGTTTAAAAACGTAAACAAAGTTTTTTGCATTTTTCTCAAAACATGTTTTTTCCATATTTAGGTACGCTCGTATAAAATTCTATGCATCACACAAATCTGCAATTTTGTGATATAATATTTTTAAGCATTTTTCATCTATTAAACATATTTTTATTTATTTGTGGGCACCAGTTTTTTTAGGGGGGTGCTGTTTATGTTAAAAGAAATCATAATTTATAGAATTTCAAGTTATATAGCATTTAATTTTTTTTTATTATTTCTATTTTGTTTATATTAAAAAAAAAATATGTTCACTATAATTATTGAACCTTTACTCATGTATTTTGATAATTTTTATGTGATTTTATGCAAAACTTTTTTTTCTGAGCGTACCGATTTGTGGTTATGTATTTACAGACAATTGCTCAGAGCTCATATTCGATTTGCTATTAAAAAATAAATACTTGAAATTAAAAGGATTTCTTTAGTGTTTTATAATGAAAATATTATGTTCTGTTTATATGTATAATATTTTAATTCAAATATAACTTTTACTTGGGGAAAACCCTTTATTTGAAACTGCAATTTTAACTACTTTTTCGTTGTCCCAGTTCCCTTAATACATGTATATAAATGATTTATTTTAAGGTTCTGTATACACTCTGAGAAACGTTAATAAAATTTGGAGAGTTCACCCTTAAATTGTACGGACAGCTCTTTTCTTCGGGAAAAAAAGTCCAGTACTCGTATTTGTTACAAACTGCTGTAAAATTCACCGTGTTTCCCATTTATTAAAAGTCGCCTTCTTCTTCGAGAAAAAAATCTTGACAGTTTTAAGGACATTGACTGGAACACTTTTTGCCGGTCATTGACTGTAATGTAGTGTGCAAATGTTTTACAGTGTTACACTATCTGTAAATAAAATTATCTACTATAAAAATTGTATATTTCAATAATAAAATATGTCATAAAGGGCGAAAGTCTTGAAAGTTTGAATAAAAAATAACTCAAGAATATTTCTTGAATAAACTTCCTGCAAAATATAAATTGTGTTCTTAGTTAAATAAAGATGTTGGTAACAACAGTTCATGTTTATGATATTTTTATTAAACATTTGTTGTTATGAGGGATCGTCTGCATATTTATTTTCGATCTAATTTTAAGCTTCTCAATACAACCTCCTTATATATTATATTAATTTAATTTATAATTTTTTAATGTAATTGTGTAATTCTTTACTATACTATTTTTAAAAACGTGTCAAATTCTAGTTAGAATGTGTTTGTCTACCATATGATTATTTAAAAAATAGAATTTTAAAATTTAGAAGAAAACTTTATCATAATATCTGAAATAATTTGGTAAATAATTGCTACATTTTATTGAGAGAAATTTATCAAAAGGAAAATTCTCAAGAAAATTAAATAACTAAACTATACTTTTTTTTAAAGCTGGAGAAATGTTTTAAATTGAAAATTAACATTTATAAAATAAATCACTACAATATCATAGATGATACTGTATAGGAATATAAAGGCAAAAGGGAAAAAGCTATAAAATGTAAAAAATAGAGTTGGAAGAAAAAAGACATCGGATATTTAAAGTTATCGCATTGATAAATATATAGCAACAATCGTTTATTTAAATTTTTCATTTTATGCCACTTTTTGTAGCCGTTTTTTTTTTTTTTTTTATTTAAACGATAATCGTCTTTTTATGATAAAGAAGTAAAAAAAGTTATTTAAACTAAAAATATAAAGAAGTATAAAAAATGATTCAAAATAAATACGACTTTTAAATCATCGGTTGTGTGATTCGACGTGTTTGTGTATTTAATTTCCATGAATAACATGCATTTACTGTCATTAAGGTCATAAGTGCATTGTAACTTATACCGAACTGCCGTATCTGGCTTTGAAGATTTTTCTTGGAATAAATAAAAATTTTCCGTCCTAAAATTTCAAGAAAATCTTACTGATATTTATCTATAAAAATAGCCTATTTCTATTTATAAGACTATTGTTTATTTTGTTATAGCTTAGCAATTTACTGCAAAAAATTTGCTTACTATTTGCATCACCATATAGGATAAGTGCACCAGTGATTGACACTTTTAGAGCAATCTCTGATGTTTTAAATGTTCTAGTCATCAGAAAATATTTTTAGAAATTTTAAGTTAGTACATATGGTATGAAAGACATTCAGAACCACATATATGTTAAAATATATACATTTGATAACAATTATATATTTTTTATGAATTTTTATTTGACACCCGCTCAATGTTCCAGTACTTGACACTGCCAGTTTTTTTTTATTTTATCAGTAATTGGCATCCTATGTTCCAGCGTTTGACACTGCTAGTTATTCATTTTACCAGTTATTAACACCTTATGCTCCAGTGTTTGACATAAAATGTTAAAATTCTTATATGTAAAATATATGATTTTATTATTTATTAATTATATCGGGATAGATGCCAGTTACTGGAGTATGCCAATTACTGGAGCACCTATCCTATATATATATATATATATATATATATATATATATATACACACGCACACATATATAGAAGAACTTTAAAATTATGTATAACGAGGGCGAGATGAAAGGAATGAAACAGAAACAAAATAACAAGTGATGATTAATCCAAAGTAATTAAGAAAATAGGAGAATTACTTTGAAATATTTTCGCTCTGACAGCACCGTTCTCAAGGGCAAATTATTGCAAAATAATAATAATAATAATAATAATATGTTATACGGATTTTAGCAATGGATTAAAAAATTCAAAATATTCTTATCTATATATATACAAGCATATTAAAGTTGAAAAACGATGGATTGTTTTTTCATAGGTATCGAAAATTTTAAAATTATTGAATTAATGATTATATAGCGGCTATAATATATTTAAAATAGTAGCTGCTTCTTTCTTTTTATTTAAACGATGACCGTATTTTTATGATAAAGAAATATAAAAAATGATTTAAACTATATTAAAAGCGTTAAAAAGGTTTAAAATATGTCTACGATGCTTATATAATATAGGTTTTTTTTTTTTTTTTTCGTGGTCAATATACAAACACAGTAATATAAGAATTGAAAAAACAGTTTATGAAAAATGGTGGATTGTTTATCATAGCACGAGCATTGTTTATCATAACACAGCAGAGTTCAATGACAATAAAATTCGTTTTATTATTAGCACAAATTGAGGTAGACTATATTAGAAATTTAAAAGTTAAAACTATTTTCTGAAGATAACTTATGAATATGGGTTCTTTTAAATATTCTTTTTTTAGCGATATTTGGCAATTTTTTAACTTCAATGTATTGCGATACATAAATTCGAATACTTAACAGGTAATTTGATTAATCATGCATATTTATAAATAACTTTAAAGCGAATGAATTTGTGCATTAATCATATAACAATAAATGTTATAACACACAGATGTATTTTGGGTAATTTAATTAAATGATTTAAATGTCTTTACTAGTTATTTTTACAATTTTCTAACAGTATCTTAAAATGAACATGATTCTCTAACAGTTACCCTTAACCCTCTCTCTTCGATAGATGCTTATGTAATGTTAGTTGTTAATTCATTTCACGTACAAATGACGTCACGCATTTATCCTCTAGTGAATAATGGTATTTGATTCTGTTCAGCAAGTTTGTTGAAAGGCCTAAAGCATGCTTTAGCATATAATGTCTAACTGATGAGAAATATTTTTAATTTACGAGACTTTTATAGCTTTAATCCTTTCACTCCAAAAAAAAAAAAAAAAAAAAAAAGTTGGGAACTTACTAAAACTTTTATACATTTTTAATGGGAGTTAAGGAAGAAAAAAAAATAAAATAAAACATCAAAGCGTTTTATTGCTTTACTCAAAAATGCCTAGCTGTTATTTTTCAAATAAAGCATAATATAAACATTGAATTTCAAAACTAACAACAAATAAATTAGAAAGAAAAAGGAGAATGAATTTTAAGTTCTTATATGAATAAAATGATTCAAAATGCCATTACCGGTTGAAAAGGAATTTTCAAAATATATTTTGAAACATTAAAATTTGTGAGTCTAATGAAAAAAAAAAAAGGATGAATAAAGGGTGTTGGTTAAATTTTATCAATGGAATAAAAAAAAATATTTTAATGTGAATGTGAATACAATTTAAAGAATTAAAATTCATGTTTGAAATTACAGGAGTTGAATTTGAATATACATAATGGTGTTTATTTAAATCTTCAAAAGTTAAGTGCAATGTGTTCTTGGAATTCCACATTTTTATGATAGTAATTTTACATAAATATAAACCATGTATGTAATTTTTTGCGTTATTCACTTTAAATATAAAAACATACGAAACTTTCTTAGATTCCCTTTGTGTTTAATTCTGAAAGTAGTTTCAGTACTAAAATAAATTTTTCATATTCTACGCAAAAGTTTGAAAGACTATATGCTAGAATTAAGAAAGGAAGGCTGCATTAAAACTTTCAAAACGTATTAAATCAAAAACTATTTAGTTTTCTGTTGAAAATGTCTTAACGTATATAAGCAAAACGTTTGATGCATATTTCTAATTGGTAATAAATACGACCATGGAATGGATACTTATGTAACCACTTAGTATTTATCGAAAGTCAATTATTAGTCTCTATATATAGAATTTTATTGGTAAAGATAAAATTTTTCAATAATTTATGACAAGTAAGCCACTAAAATGCACATAAATAATTATAATTTCTTTTATTCCGAAATACAAAAAGCCCCACCAGTGGTATAAAGGTCACGTTCACGAAACTGGTAGATAAGAAATGCCGGTCGGTCTTAGATCGCATTCGTCGTCCTACCTGTTTGGAAATTTATGTTTTTTTTTTTTTTTTTTTTTTTTTTTTCCCGAATTTTTTTTTTTTTTTTTGCCCGAAATTTTTATAACTATGGTTAGGGCACCTACGGCTCTTCACTGAGAAAAAATTCTGAAACTGGCATCTAGAATCTAAATTGTGGCTCTAGAAAAAATAGTTTCATGTCATCCTTATAAATTCTAGTCCCCTTCGAAAGCGCGTTCTAGAAACCCCAATCAGAATTCTAGAGCGTTTGTCTATATTATCGAGGGCAAAGTTATTTAAAAATCTCTGCAAATAAATGCGAATACAAGAGGCGGGTTTCAGCAACTATAATCTTGGTTTATGACCCAATTCTAGAAAATCAAGCGAGAATTTCTCGCAATACAAAAGATTCATAATATTCAGAATATCCAGAATATTGTTTCACTATCTAGAAATGTGTAGACTAGAAATTCTCGACCATTTAGTCTATTCAGTTTATTGACCTGCCTTATGCGCATAGCTCGAAAATCTATATTTCTAGTTAAAGGATTTAGAAATAGTTATTCATTCTAGATGAAGGCGGTATAATTTTTTTCTCAGTGTTGCGAGGAGTATCCACTCGGCCCTACATCCCTCGTGTAGTCAATTAGTATTAACCCATGGCATCAAAATACAAAAGAGAAATGATTTGAAAACTGTAGATTGTTCATTATTACTTGCAGAAATCCATAAAGCTGTAATTTCTTTTTATAAACTATTTCTTTCTTTCAATCTTGTTAAAAAAAAAAAAAAAAAAAAAAAAAAAAATAGCAGTTTTCTGATCTGTTTTTAGTAAAAGTTAATTCTTACAAACGAAACCAAGTTCCAGAAATAAAAACTATTTTAATATATAAAAATCTCGGGTTTAATGCTCGTTTAGAAAAACATTTTTGTTTTATTACATTTTTAATAATAACAAATGATATAAAGTGCATTTAAAAAATTATTTATCAATGTTGTTCAATTTTATTTAAAATTTATGATATATTTATTTATATTAAAAAAAATAATTTGCTAAAAATATATTTTAATATTTATGAATAGCATAATTTTGAAAGTACCAAATAATTTAAATTAAAAACGTAAAACTATCAGAATATACCTCTATCAGAACCATAACATAAAAATATATTTAAAGAGTAAATAAATATCAATTCTTGAATACAAAAAAAAACAAGATTAGCCTGAGTTAATAAAAAATTAATTAAAATAAAGGAAATTAATTAAAGTCAATTAATTAGTAAACCTGGTTTAATTTCCAAAATCTTTCATTTAATGCACATCACCTACTTATTCCATATTCTGTAAAATTCTGATATTGATATCTTACTACTTAAAAATAATTCAAAAATACAATTCATAATACTCAAACAGAAATTGTCGGTATCGTTTTATATACTCTGTTAAGACTGAATGAAAGGGATTTTCTGAAATATGCTAAACTATTGAACTATGCTAAATTAAAATAAAAAAATTACCTGTGTTACCATGGTTCGGCGACGAGAGAATAATAACGATTGATTTGAATTGCAGCAGAAGTTGATATTTATACTTTCATCCTCCAATATTTCCATTCTTTGTTAAATTGAAGGTGAAATCATCTTTGATGAAAAAATAAAACCATTGAATTAATGACACTCTTACTTTCACCTTGAGCTAGCAAACTCACTACTTCTTGACCGCACGATTTAATAACCGAATTCTTTGACCCTGAGAAAAAAAGGGAAATCACTAATATAATTCTTTGAGATAGTTACTGACCTCATGATTCTGAACTAATTGCTAGGTTTAGAGGTCAGATAATCATGTTTGTTTGACTTGACTTGTTTACGAAAGATTGCTGGGGAAATAATAGTGGCAGTCTCATATTATACCCAATGCTCTTTATGGAATTTTTGCAAAGTCCTTCTGATTCGTGACAGAAGAATTTTTATTTATTCTTATAAAATCTGAAGTTTTTTAAAAATCATTTTTAATGAACATAAAAAGAAAATGTGTGTTTTAATAGTTCAGTCGTATATATTTGTCTATTAGAGCAGTCGTATATCTATATATTAGTCTATATCTATATATTATCACGTTTAGTCGTACATCTATATGTCTATATGTCTATATTCATATATGAATAACTTATATTTTTATTAATTACTTTAAGTAGATTATTTTTAAGTATTTCGCATGCATATACGTTTAGTATGCATATGCAATTTAGGTTTGTTTATCAACTTACCGATTTAGTGATTATTTAAACAATGGGTAAAATTAAAATATGAATACATTTTACTTTTAAAATAAATCTTTGTCTCTCGGTTTTATTGAAACTTAGCATACGATATTAGAATCTCATATATATTATAGTATTTTTCAAAAAAATGTCTTTCTGAATATGATTCCTGAATATAGAAGAAATCTGAGACAAACTGAAATTGGCCGTGCCTCTTTTATGTTGATTTGTGAATCTATATATCTATAGGGAAAAAAAAAAAAACATAAGAATCGGAGTCTTTGCTTGCAGTCCGAATTTTTCTACGAAAAGAATATTATTTGCCCTTTTTCAGTTTAATTTTAATTTTTTTAATCTAATTTTTATACAAATAACCATTTTCTTTTCTTTCTTTCTTTCTTTTTTTAAATCCCCCCCCTTTTTTTTTATTCCTGTTTACTCAGTGTGATTGTGGTTTTTGCTCTACATTACATTTAATTAAAGATAATTTTCCCTTAAATTATTTTTAAATTTAAGTGGATGTAAGGATTTCTTTGTTCCAATTTAGAATCCTGACCTAATCACTTTTAGTTCCTGATAAAATAAATTCGGCCTTTTCAATCAAAGGTGAATAAGTTACATATGGTCGAAGTAAAAAAAAAAAAGACATCCAATATGTTATTTGGAGAATAATGGAGTTAAATAAAATAAAAATATTTTTAACCATACGAATGTGTTTGTATTTGTATAAGAGAAAAATAATTCTACTGATATTGATCGGGTAGCTCAGTTACTAGACGACTGGCACGTTATAGCGCACGTTCCACGATTTCCTCTTTCGCTCTAGCTAAAATTAATTTGGTACCTCAATAAAAAATGTAAATGATAGGAAAAAAAAATAAACGAAAAAAAATACAAAAGTAAACAGAATGAGAAATCATGCGGTATAAATTGATTATTAACACTTTCCAACTGTACGTACTTATCGTATCGTATAACTTTATATGTTCTTTGCCTACGTTATCACACAACGGAAAGACAGAAGGACTGAAAGGTGTACAAATTGACTAATTGTATTCATAATCACTTTTATTCATTGTTGGAAAGTGTTAAAAGTACTAAACACAAAAGAAAAGGCAGCCCTTAATTTATCTGAATATTTTAATGTAGCCCTGTAAATTTGAAAGTTAATCATATCATCTTTCATTAAAAACATGATTTTAGCATATTAACAATAAATGTCAATATCTTCATGATTTTTACAGTAGATAAAGTTATTTAAATGTGATTTATAAAGATATCTATCCTAAAACGCAATGCATTGGAATTTTTTTTGGGTGTCTCTGTACACAAACTTGTTGTACAGAACCTATTAATGCCATTTTAAATAGGAAACATTCCATGGGGAATTTGAGTAACATGTATAAATTCTTAAAAAAATCTGAAAATATTTATGGACGCTGGAGACTGGCAGACGGACAAATAAAAAGATGGACAGTCGGACAGACAGATACACCAATTGAAATCATATTCACAGTTAAAAAATGTTAAAAATTGTTAAATACGTTTAATATAAATGAAAATGCAATTCCAGCAAATTTCCAATAATATCCTTTAGTGTAACTGAATATTTTTGTGTGGACCTGTAAATCTAATGCTAATCATACTATACACTATGACTATGCTATAGAAACCATTCTTTTGTGCATATGAATAACATATTTCAATATCATTAAGATTTGTGCAAAGTAAATTAATTAAAATTTGGCTTACAGAAATATCTCTTATAGAACGCAATGCTTTGGAATACCTTCGAGTGTCCCTGTTCAGAAACCAGTAGAGGAATTAACTTCATTTTCAATAGGGCTTATCCGATAGTAAACTTGAATAATATATTTCAATTTCATTAAGATTTGTGTAAAGTAAAGGTATTAAAATATGGTTTATAGAAATACCTCTCATAGAACACAATGCTTTGGAAAATTTTCGGGTGCCCCTGTACACAAACCGGTAGAGGTATTCAATCCATTTTTAATAGGAAACATCTGATAGTAAAACCTGAATAACATATATCAGTTTCAAGAAATTCTATGAATATTTACGGGAGTTAGAGCGCGGACAGACAGACGGATGGAGAGACAAACCTATGTCATTGACCCTTTTTGACCCTTGTTGGGAAGTGTTAATTTAAAAAAATCAAATTTGCAAAGATTTGTGATTTTTAAACTACGTATAAATTAGGCAATATTGAATTTAAAATTTGTATTAAGATCTTTTTTTCAACTGGAAAAAATGTAATTTCGATAGTATACTGAATAGATCTTTAATTTTGGAGCGAAAACTCCTGACGCTATTTCGCGAAAAAGACTTTTTTTACTTCCATTACCCTACTTCCGTAGGTAATGGGAGTATTGTATTCGGTCCAAAAATTCGATACCAAGTTTTTACCTGATTTACACGTTTTAAGGCCTCCTGAGTCCAAATAAGTAGTTTTTGGCAATTAGTCAGTGTGTGTGTGTGTATGTCTGTGTGTCTGTATGTGTGTATGTGTGGAATCTTCTAGCTATCATATCTCCAAAACTAATAGAGATAGAACTACGAAACTTCAGAATTGATACAAGTCTGGTGCACATATGAAATTTCCAAATTTTGGTGAAAATTGGAAAACCGGAAGTGGGTTATTGGAAACCGGAAGTGGGATCGCAAGTCCGTATCTCAAAAACGGCTCTAACGATTTTCTTCAAATTTGCTATGTAAACACTCTATTAGATGTGTTTTCGAATGATATAGTTGGTTAGTTCAGGAAAACTGATAGGCGTCCTGTATAAATAGCTCAATTTCAAGTCTCGCAAGTGCGTTCCTTTAAAAACGGCAGTACGGATTTTTATCAAACTCGCCATATTAACTCCTTTTTAAATATCTTTTTGTATGTGATTATTGTTTTCCGGTCAATAATTGAGTATGTCAAGTTTTGGTAAAAGTTGGTATCTCAAAAACTGCTCTAACGATTTTCTTGAAAATTTTTACATAAATCCATTTTAGATACCCTTTCTCATCTATTGTGTCGTTATTACAGGAAAATTAACGATCATTCGGATTAGATAGTTCAGTTTTAGATCTCATAAATTGGTGTTTAAATAAATAACTATCATCCTTTTTTTCTTATTTTTTAACTTGCTGTATAAACTCTGTTTTATATGTCTTTACACATGTATCAAGTTTCTCTTACTGGAAAAAAAAAAAAATGCATATGATATATAATTGTAATGTTATTTAATGAAATAAATATAAATTATCAAGCAAGTTAAAGCGAAGTGATTTAAATAAGCATAACACTTTTTTTTTTTTTTTTTTTTTTTTAAATGCTGGAACAAGAATTTTAAAATCAAATGCTTAAGAAAGTAAACAGGTTTAAATAAATAAATAAATAAACAAAATCTTGCAAAATTTACGTAATTGTTCAAATACCACGAAAAACGGTCTCCGAATTTTCAACAAACGTATAAAAACTTTTTTGAGCTACATGGAAGATTTCTCTTTATTAAAAGTTTATTCTATATTCTCTCATGCACAAACATTCCTTAGATCAAAGAAGATAAAAAAAGAGAATGAATTTGTCTCAAACAACATTTACCAAGTTACGTTTAAGCTATTTACAAAAGAATAGTTTTGAGTTTTATTGGCTGATTTTCACTGAGGCATAAGATTCCTTTTCAATAATGTACATAGAAGATAAGTGGAATTCAACTTCTGAATAAAATGTAAACAAGCATTTTAGTAGCCTTTTATGATTACAATGTAAATAATTTATGCGCAATTGAATTAATGTTTAGAATGTTTAAAAAAGACTTTTATAATGTTCGTTATCTATTAGAGTACACGGAAACAGACCAAACTAAGGACAGTTGCTGATTTCGTGCTTCCCTAGTGCCCATTACTTTTTGTTTGACGAAGAAACTTGCTTAATTATTTAAACTCGAAACAATTGCTGTGTGTTTTTAATTTTATAATGTTTGATTACAAAGGTTTTATTCTACATATGGAGGGTGTTGGTGTTTGTGAAGGGGTTAAGCAGTCAGATTCCCCTTTCTTCCTACTCATGTTATCCTATATCGGGGTTTTTATTGCTTTATAAGGACGGGGTTTTTATTGCTTTATAAGGACATCTCAGTCAAAAATTAAGATTTCTGTTTCTTGATCATGTCGTCATTTAGATAAGTAAACAAATAAAAAAAATAAAAATAAAAAAATAAAAATTTTATTTTATTTTATTAGGTAAATTTAGAATTCTAATTTTTACTCTAAAAGAAATATTTAAATTTATGTTTTAAAACGACTGCTCACTAATCTAAAAAACGACCAGAGAATAATATTCAACAAACAGAATTTAAAGAAACTTCATTTTTGAATAAGATAGTCTTATAAAATGAAGTAACAAAATTCCCTTAGGATAACATGGAAAGAAAAAAAGGGGGAATCTGGCTGACGTGTAGCTTTAAGACCAATTAATTACAGAGAGTTTCTAGGTTTCTGTGCAGTCATGGAGGATACTCTTTATGGGAGGAAATTCTTATTCGAAAATAAAACATGTTTTTAAATTTGAAATAACATATTCTGTATTTTCAACATTTCCTCAATAAATAGTTCAGTATAAATAATTAAATCAATTAAAAAAAAACAAATAAATAAAAAACGACTTTGAATTAGAATAATAATAATAATAATAAAAATATTCAAAAAGTATTATATTTCCATTTTATAATGGTAATCATGTATAACGGTGACAAGTGTAAAACCTCTTTTCCTATCTTTTATGCATAACTTATTTTCGCGTATTTTCTTCCAGGTTTTAACGCTTTTAATTTACGCTTTTATTTTACCCTCCCATAAATATAAAATGCCTCTAATAGCAGTAGATAGTCAGATTAAACTATATATTTTATTCATTATATTGTATTAGAAGTTAATATATCTAGTGCGATTTTATTTTTAAAAGCACACGAAAATAAGAATGCCTAGAGCAAGCGTATTTTAAAGTTGTGAATATATTTATGAATGAAAAAGAATTTCTCAGAGATAGGAACCGAAGTGCATTTTGGATAATTGTTTGTTTGACGTATTAATAATCAATCAACAGAAATCGAAAAAATTTGACTGCAATATAAGGAAATACGAGTATTATTACAAGGCTGAGTCCAATGAACCTTACGGCCCATTTAACCTTCGTGGGAAGTATCTCAATGAACAAGAGTCATTTAAAAAAGGTGTAGTTTACTTGTAGGAACTCGATCAACGTGTCCTTCTGCATATCAGTTACATCTTTGAAGAAGGACATATAAATATAAAAAGTTATTTTAAATTGGCGAAAAGGCCTAAACTTGAAAAATATAATGAGCTCTTAAATTTGTTTATATTGTAGCAGCTCACATTTTACATATAGATGATGTGTATGTAAAATATCATTTGAAATGAATTAATAATATTAATAATAATATTAATAAAGAAAATTGAAAAAATGTCTTATTAAAATTATTATATATTCTAAAGGAGCTAAATTAATAAATATTTAAATACTAAAATATATTTATTAAATTTAACTTTTTAATTGCTATATAAATATTTTTTTTTATTCATTGATTTTTCTATCTGTATGTAAATTACTTAAATCCACACGCCGTTGACAATTAAAGGCTTTTTAGATACTTATTTATAAAGGTATCACTTATTATACCATAAAAAAAAATCGTATGCATGAAGAATAAAAGTCATAAAGTGGATTATCAGAGTATAAATTTATTAGTAATCATTTCTTTAATAAGTTAGACCTTTCAAGCTTTAGTAATTAAAAAAATCAATAAAAATAATTTTACTTCTTTTAAATTCATTTATTTACATTTGCAGGAAAGATAGTTCTTTAATTACTTAATTATTCATAAAAATTTGAAATTTACGGTCTATATAATCAGAATGAATGTAAAGTAGTAAATATTAGTACATAATATGGGTAAATATAAGCTTGTTTTATTATTTAAAAAATTGAAAAGATCTGGAAAAGGGCCACATCTTTTCCACATTCCATTCAAGAACATGTAAATACATGTTCAAAATTTTACGAGATGTTAGAACACATTTCAACAAGTAACTTTCATGTAGATAAAGCTTATTTATAATTTAACTTAAATTGAGATTAAGGTTTTTTTTTTAAATATATATAAATGTCTAATTACTTCCAACGAGGGTGAAAGGCTATCAGTTCTTAAACTGAAGCTGACATAGCATGAATCTATATACCAATGCTCATACCACTAAGATCTCCCTGGCGAATATAATTCACGCAACTGAATATTGTTAACTCATCTTATGGCGCCAGTTGGATACAAATTGTAATTTACTGAAGATATCACTTCAAAACTTTTAATATTAACGTAAACGACTCATTTTAAATGATTCCGCGAAGCCAGAAATGTAAAATTCAATCATAAAGAGAAGCGATAGTAAAATCTATGTCTACCCATAATGTTTAATAAAGGCTGGAAATGGGAGATAAAGTATATGAAAACTACTTACCGATGTATATGTTTTTATGATCTATATCTTCCCGCATAACTATATCTATAACTAGCAATTTTTGGTGGCTGAATGGTTAGAGCTCTGACTTAAGTTAAGAGGTGCTGCTTTGAATCCCGGTTCCGATATATATGATCGTAGTGGTTTGGAATCCACTTTAAGTCATAGTTCCTGATATAAATGAGTGCAAAAAATGGCAATAGAAAGTTTAAACAAAGCCCCCAAATTTCGTGTTTTCATCATGCAGTTTTTCAAAAAAATTTCTTGAATTGATTTTTCGTGTTTTCGTTGCTTCATTTGATTGAATTTATCTGTATTACAATATAATTTTCAAAAGAAAATTTCGTAATGTGTCAGAAAACTTCGTTCGTAAAGGGTTGGAAGTGAAAGGTCGCGAGATCAGTTTTGTACGATCGATTGAATAGCTTATGATTGAATATAATCAGTAACTTTATAAAATCCTCTTTCTGTATTCGATATTTTTTTGTTTTAGTTTTTGGTTCTAAAACAACAGGGAACGGAAAAAGGTGAAACCTTTAATTCCAAGAAATTACTCTCGTTATTACTACTGTTTCAAGCAGTCTTAAAAAACGTAAAAGGCAAATTTTTTTTCAGTAAAAAAAATCTGAATAAGTAGGGTAAGTGCACCAGTGACCAGTGACCAGTGACCAGTGATTGACACTTTTAGAGCAATATCTGATAATAGCAGGAGACTTGGCGTTGGAATATTAAAACAGGAATAAACTACTACGTCAGAAACGCCAAAGAAAAAATATTGAGGTGCATACAGCTGTTTCGGTAGCCTAAAGCATACCGTCATCAGTGCAAAAAGAATTCTTTTGCACTGAAAGAATTCTTTTGCACTGCTTTAGGCTACCGAAACAGCTGTATGCACCTCAATATTTTTTCTTTGGCGTTTCTGACGTAGTAGTTTATTCCTGTTTTAGCAATCTCTGATGTTTCTAATGTTCTAGTCATGAGAAAATATTTTTTAGAAATCTTAAGTTAGTATATATGGTATGAAAGACATTCAGAACCACATATATGTTAAAATATATACATTTGATAACAATTTTTTTTTTTTTTTTATCAATTTTTATTTGACACCCACTCAATGTTCCAGTAATTGACACTGCCAGTGTTTCATTTTATTAGTAATTGGCACCCTATTTTTCAGTGTTTGACACTGCTAGTTATTCATTTTACTAGTTATTAGCACCCTACGCTCCAGTGTTTGACATAAAATTTAAAATTCTTATATGTAAAATATAGGATTTCATTATTTTTCTTATTTATTAATTATTTCGAGATAGATGTCAATTACTGGAGCTCCTAACCTACATAACAGTGCTTCATAATTATTTATAAGAAGTATTCAATGAACTTTATTCTATTATTTTATTAATATTTTATTTATTTATTTTTGAAATCTTCTACCAAAATAAAATAGAATTTTTTGGTAGGTTTTACGCAATTTAATTGTATACAAATGTAATTTGAAAGTAATTTTTTTTACTATTATTAATAATATAAATAACCTTTACTGATTTAGCAATAAGTAATTTATTATAAAACTATATTAATTATTTTAGCACAAACTTTTACTTCATATTCATTCTTATTACCTTTATAAACATTTGAATAAGCGAACTAAGACACATTGATATAAAATAAAATTATCTTACCTTACCTTTTATGTTAAACGCTCTTGAATTTAAAATAAACTTTCAGTGATGGATTTTCCTTTTACATTTGAAATGTTCTTGGCCATTATTTATCTTAGAAAGGTAAAACATTTGAAAAGTCGGTTTCTGTCAAACTTATCTTGAACTATCTTATTCAAATTCAGTTTCCCTCTTTCAGAAGTATGCCAAAGTTTACTTGTTGTATAAAATAATTATAAATTTTGATTATTTGGCGCCTGTTTGACTGTTATAGTTTTATGTAGCAAGAGAAACTATAGGGGGAAAATATTATGGTGCGTATTGTTCTTAAATCGAAATAATGGTTTCATTGCTATTTTAATAATTAAACTTGCACTTTGATCCAATATTCTTCCACAATGGAATATTCCGAAATACAGTATGAAGGAATTTTAAAGATATAGCTATAGACATTCATAAAAATTAATATTACTTCAATGAAAGATAAAAACCGACTACGAGACATGGAGTACACCTTTATACTGAAAACTATACGGTTTAAAGGATAACATAAAAGATACACTCTTTACAGAAAAAAAAAAACCCGTAACGATGTGTAAAAAATAAGTATAATGAAGTTACTTTTCGCCTACATGCAATCTTATACTTTTTGAGCAGAAAATATGACTTATGCTAGTACTAGTTTGAGAATTGCAATTATTATATAAAATAAAATGCTTATTGTCTATCTAATATTAAAGGGTCCTCTTCACACAACGCCGCCGCCGGAAGCCGAAACTAATGTTATTCTACGGGAAATTTTTCTTTACAAATAACTTATTAACTAATACGTATTTTTAAATTCTGTTTTCACATTCTGAAAATTCCCAGCTGTTAAATTGACGGACCTTTTTCAAAAAAATATTTTTAAATTTTTTATATTTTATTTTGAAGCTGCAAAATACGAATTTTCAATATGTGAATTTGTTTCATTTTGAAATTTAAAAATAAAATATCAAAAATTAAAAATATACGTTTTTAAAAAAGATGCGTCAATTTAACAGGTGTGAATTTTCTGAATGTGATAACAGAATTTAAAAATATGTATTAGTTAATAAGTTATTTGTAAAGAAAATTTCCCCATAGAATAACATTGGCTCGGGCTTCCGGCGACTGTAAGTGAAGAGGGCCGTTAACCTTTTACAGGCCAATGTTCCCAATTGGGAACATCAAATTAAAACTTATTTAAAAAAATAAATTACACTAATATTGACTTGAAAAAATTAGCGGACATACTTGAAAGATGACTTGATTTTTTAAAACTGAAGCAACATTCCTATCATTAGTTGGTAACTGTACAAAAAATCCCCAAAATGATCATTTTCATATTGTTTCCCACAGAGTAGAAATAAAAAAAGTGCATAAAAATTTGAAAGTATCCCATGACTCTGAATATCAGTTGGTATATTTTAAACAGCTCTTATTGTCAAAAAGGACATCAAACTTGATAATATTAATCAGATTATATTAATAATCTATAATATTAATCTTAATAATTTAAGAATATTAATAATTATTATTAATGGCAATTAATATTTATGTATGCATTTTTTTCCATTTAAATTATTAACATCCCATAACTAAAGTATTATAAAGTAAAATATGCAAATAACTAATGAAAAATATACCTGGATTTAAATTCGGCCTGTAAAAGGTTAATAATGGATCCAAACTCCTTCATTTAATTCAATTTTAGATTAAAAGATATGGGCTCTGACCAATTTTTTTTTCAGATAACGTGTTTATTTGTCTTGTAAAATAATGCATTTTATATAGCAATATTGCAAATAAATGGCATTACATTTGTTTTAAAAATAGCCTTTTCCTTTAATCATATGCTGTTATGTAGTTATGTATTTATATGCTGTCAATAAGCACATACCTGATATCAGCAAGAGGATTTTATTTAAAAATACAAAACACTGTTTAGAAAAAAAAAAAAAAAAGTCATATTGTTTTGTATATTTTGCATAAGTACGGTGGCATTATGGTGTATATTTATCATAAAAGTCTTTCATATCTCAAAACAACTCGTTTTAAAACTTCATTAATCAGCTACAAAAGAGAAAAAAAAAAATACTAAGTTTAAAGATAAGTGCAAAAGCGCTATTCCAAATAAACGGTTGTTGTTTCATCTTTAAAGAGAAATTTGCGTGACATAACTGAGAATGTAAGAGGTTCATGTGAAATTTATTGAACGGAAATGTTGCCTCTCATAAATGCTTCTTAAATAGAGGAAGTTAATAAAAATTTTATTTTTTATTTTTTTAAATACAGCTCATCGAATGCTAAAAATAACCTTATATTTAACCAATGCGCAAAAAAAAATGTTATAACTTTTTTCTAATATATATATAGATATATATATATATATTCGAAATAGTGAAATACAAAGTTACTATAAACTGTTTGAGTGCATTGCAATATTTTGATGAAGATAAAACACACACAACAATTTACGCTTAAGGTAAACTAGGAGAGTTTTCCCACAATTCAACAAATTAATATAAAAAATCCAAATATTAATTTTTTGCTAAAATATTGCCGAATAATTTTGAATTCATTCGTTTTCTATGGATTTACCTTACTATTTTGTTGTTATGCTAGACCAGTTTTATTACAGCGGTTGCTTTAAATAGCAACAACTATAATAAAACCAAACGAGATATTCTGTGTAATCTCTCCTTACAGGGTAAGTTTGATTGCGCACATGAATAGGAGAGATTTCGCTTAAGTGTAACTACAATTAAGTTGTTAACAATAATGATTGTACTTAGATAACATTGTTGTAAGTTTTTTGTAAACTAACATTTTTGTATTAGGAGTGGATATTTCAATTTAACAATTAAAAAATACGAAAAATAAAAGAAATTTAAAAAGAATTAAATAATAATAATAATATTTTTTTTTTTTTTTTAAGAATTAGAGAGAAAAAACTATATAATATTACAAAATAAAATTAAGTTACTAGATAGCAAGATTAACTTAAAATTAGTACATTTTCTTTTTCATTTTGAATGGTTTCTTGTTTGCTGGCCTAATCTATCGTTGTCCACAATTGTTGCATTTAATTTTGCAAGTGGTGCAACTTTCGCGCAAAGAACTGTATATTATTTATTAAAGTTATTTTTTCAAAATCTTCCGCACAATAAAGTTCAAAACACAAAACCAAACTTTCACTTCGTTTAAAATCTTTTCATTTCAACTCTAAAAACCTTTACGTTAATTTAATTTATTTTTTTACTGAAAATTAGATGATTTCATTTCTTAAAAAAGAATGTGAGAAGGCGAATAATTTTTATCTGCGTTCAATTTTATCGCTTCTGTTTAAGCAACCGACAGCTGTGTAAAACTTGGGCATCATATTAGAAAACATTGCAAAACTAAACAGTAAACATTAAATAATTTACAATAAATTTCCCATAAGCTAACAATGACACTCAAGAGGTAAATTTTACCAGAGGTGTAGCTTTTGTGTATCCTTGGCACTAAGACTACTATATAACAGGCTGAATCATTCGCCGCCATTTGTCCGTCAAGTCCGTCATTGCTAAAACTAAGACTATTGTATATGACTATTATATGAGATTATATGAGACTCTTAGGTTTGACAGTGACGAACTACCGTATAAGATTATTATATGAGGCTATATAAGAATATTATATAGTAATCTTAAGTTTTGCAATGACGGACTTGACGTACAAATGGCGGCGAATGATTCAGCCTATTATATAGTAGTCTTACTTGGCACTTCTGAATAATGTCCAATTTCGGATTCTGGGGACAGTTTCCAAAAGAATGCGTTGTGTCTAATGGAGTAAACTAGTCTAGTCATTAGTCGAAGTTGTCTCCTGATACAGTTTCAGACATTTAACAAACTCATCCTCACTTTCTTGACACTATCAATAAGCTGCGTAATCCCTCCTAGTATAGAAATTAATGGAATCAATGCGCAATCTCTCCAAAGTAGCAAATGCGCAAACACCCCCATTTCCGTAGGGAAGATTGCGCAGCATTTTATTCAGTAATTATTCGCTTTGATACAGAATTGTTGGTGTTTGTGCTTTTAGTCTAGAATAGCAGTTTAAGAGAATTCGTGTAATTTAAAAGCGTTTTGTACCACTGCCAATCTATAGAAATTCGTAGGAAATCATATGAAAATTCAAGCATTTATTTTTGATAACGAGACTAAATAATCCTGTTTTATCTAAGATTCTTAAGCAATCAACATGCATATTCAGATCAGACTCACCTATTGATGTTGTACTGGAGCCGCAGCACGCTCACTCTACTCCTACCTACCGATTCACTATGTGCACAATCTCGCCTATCTTTACCTTATATCTATTCACAATACTTATTATCGTACCATTTAACCTATAATTTGTCTGTCTTTTTAACATTCAAATGGAAGATAAGAGAAAGTTGTGTCAGTACTACACTAAATTGTTTTTATTGCTTTGAATATGTTAAAATTTGGACACTGTGGAATGTTGTTAAAGTTTTTATAAAAAAAAAAAAAAAAAAAAAAAAAAAAAAATGATGCGCTATCTAGAAGGTAGCAACTTTATAGTGGACAACATGAAAATAAGTCTTTTGTTTTTAATTTTTAATTATTATTATACAATAATAAAAATTTCTGTTTGTAGAGTAAAAAAAAAAATTCTATGCGTCCTCTGTTATATATACACTCATGTTTGTGAAAATTGCAACACCAAGAAGGAATGCGAATATAAGAATTATATTTATTGGGCACATACATTATAGTAGGAAAAACAATTGATTAAATTTTCAGGAAGTTTTGAGTAATATATCTTGTGAAAACAGTACATAAAGCAGCGACCTGTAGGAGCAATAAATACAGTTATCTGTATCACATTTGTCTGTTATCAATACAGGCAATGAATTGAACAGCAATTGGATAACATATTCGGGTACAGTACTTTATGAGGCTTCAACAGGATTCCACAGTTCATAATCCGTAGTTGCTGGTGAGTGGTGGCGGGCCACTCTCTTTTCGCCGATTAAACAGTCATTTTCAGTGGTGCGAGATCAGGCGAATACGCTGGCGGAGCTACTGTTGAATACATTCTGTAATAAGGAAGGTCCAGGCAAAACAGACAACTTGCAGCCGTGCATTATCCTGCTTAACTATTGCGCTACGGAGGCCTTGAATATAGAGCACATGGGCGGGTCTTAACTCACCATAAATTTAATGGCCGCTATTCAGAGTGCCGGGAATGCGAACAAGAAGTAATCGAGATGTGTATTCAATGGGACTCCATACCATCCCTGCAGGTGATGGACAGTGTGAGGATGTCGAATCCCAACTAGCAATGTGCATTATTCACAATGTCGTTAAGTACTGATAAGGCAATCCTGATGCTGTAAACAGGATTGTGATTTGTGAAAGGCGACATTACGCCATTCTTGCGTCCAGTATTGTCGTTGATCACTCATTAAAGGCGCGTATACCAGTGATGCAGTTTTGAGGGTAATCAAAATTTGGGTAGCCGCATATTGGATCACCACCTGGAGTCATGGTATGCGATACCATTGGACACATGTCACGATCACATCTTGTTTTCATTCCCGCCACCCTGAATATCAGCCATTAGATTTCTGACGAGTTAAGGTCCGTCGCTGTGCCCTATATTTAAGGCCTCCGAAGCGCAATACTTAAGCAGGACAATGCACGACCGAAAGTTGTCCGTATTGTCCGGACCTTCCTTGATGCAGAATGTGTTCGACTGCTGCTCTGACAAGCGCGTTCTCCTGATCTCCCACCAATGAAAATTACTGTTTAGTCGTTGAAAAGCGAATGGCCCCCCCACCACTAACCAGTGACTACGATCGATGAATTGTGGCATCGTGTTGAAGCTTCATGAAGTGCTTTACCCATACATGTCATCCAATTGCTGTTTGATTTAATGCCTAGGCAGATAAGTGCTGCCATTGCTCACAGAGGTCGCTGCTTTATGTACTGTTTTCTCAGTACATATTACTCCAAATTTCCTGAAATTTTAATCAATTGTTCTTCTTACTACAATGTATTTGCCCAATAAATATCATTCTGATATTCCCATTCCTTCTTGGTGTTGCAATTTTCATAAACATGAGTGTTTATATTTCTTTTGTAGCAGTTGCATAACTTATTACAAGCAGTTTTCGTAGAGATTAGTATTGTGCTGCATATTATCCTGTTAGAGAAAAGCATTAAGGATATTTAAAATTTGTAGTATGGCAACAAACTGCTGCATATTGTCCTTCAATTGTTCTTCTTACTATAATGTATTTGCCCAATAAATATCATTCTGATATTCCCATTCCTTCTTGGTGTTGCAATTTTCATAAACATGAGTGTTTATATTTCTTTTGTAGCAGTTGCATAAATTATTACAAGCAGTTTTCGTAGAGACTAGTATTGTGCTGCATATTATCCTGTTAGAGAAAATCATTCAGGATATTTAAAATTTGTAGTATGGCAACAAGCTGCTGCACATTGATGTGCATGGATACAATAAATGTGAGTTTGGAGATGTGTAATACGCAAAACATTCAAATCATCTTATTAACTTACACGTCTTAAGTTTTTAAACATAAATTTGGTGTTTGAAAATGATATTTTAAAAATGAATGAAATGGTTTATTTTTATACTGACTTTTTATGACTGACTTTTTTTCTTTAACTGACAGGTGTTTTTCCTTTTTATATTCAACATCATGTCGCCTGTTTCCTTTTCCGTCTGACTTCAGCTGCATTGTGAAATGTCTCTGTCTGTCTCTTGTTCCTGATGGAAGAGTTTTAAAAATAAATCTAAGGTTGATTTAGAAATATAGTAAAATAATAATCAAATAAAATAAGGGTTTTCACTTTCTGTCTCTATATGTGTATGTAGCATTTATCGATCTCTCTGCATTATCTGTATAAAAATTTTATGGCGGTGTAGTAAGATATTGTTTAAAATATATTAATATATCATCTTATGAAATGATTAATAGAAAGGAATTTCATTAATTATTTAGAAAGAAATCATTAAAAATTAATATATTCTCTACTAATAACACTGCAAAAAAATTTTTTTTCGAGCCCTGATATCATTCCTGCTGATTCTTATGTAAAACGACCTTCTGAATCCAAATATGACCCTCATTTCGCCCAATCACCAACCATTTTCTCGGGACGCCACCCTTTCCCCCAAATTTATCAGTGTTCGGTAATTTTATGGCCATGAATTTAATTTGGAGAATGGAAAAGAATTATTTTAACACTTAAAAATAGAAAAAATACAATGTACATAAATAATAATAATAGTTGATTAATAAAATATAATAAAGGTAATTTATAATTTCAGTGGCAAATCCCCCCCCCCCCTCCCTCCTAAATTTTTTTCTTGCTGAAAATGTTCCCGTTTTAGAATTTTTCACTTCTGTAGCCCCTCAGAAGATATTTGCAGTTAGAATAATCCTTTCTTCCCCTACAAATCAAATTTATAGCCATAAAATTACCGAGAAGTGATAAAAATAGGGGGCGTCCCCAAAAAAGGTGAGTGATCGGGTAAAATGTGCGTCATATTCGGATTCAGGAGGTCTACTATGTAAGAATTTGCAAAAATGGTGTTGGGGCCGATTTTCATGCAGAGCAGGCCAAACTCTCGACGATAGCTTTAATGCCCCAGCCCACCCATTCCCGCTCTTCGATGTCTTTTTCTAGTGAATTTTGTCCTTTTTTCCTTCCGGCGTTAGCCTTTTTTTCTTTTCTTTTTTCGTTTTCGTCCCATGCTTTTCTATGGATTTTTATCTTTTTTCTCTCGTTTTCTACATTCTAAAGTGCGGAGGGTATTTTAAAGGCCAAACTTTTTCTGAAATAGAGCCAAATGAGGGCAAATACTAATTGAAAAAAACAAAGAGCCAACATTTAAAGATGCAAAATGAAATTGGGGAGACATTGTATTCTTATTTAATTTTCTTTGATTTGGCTCTAAGTACACAATCCTGATTTGTGTATGTAGTACGATTTTCGATTTAGTTTTTTAATCATTTTATGTTTTCGAAAATCTGGAAAAAATGACGTCTAAGGGATAAATTATATTTACACGTGAAAAATTAATGTGCAATATATGTTTTATTAATTTGAGGTTATATCTGGTTTTAGGTTTTTAGCAAATCTTTGAGAAATAACGTCATGGTTAAAGGGTAATTTGTGTATCACATGTGAAAAATTGAACGTTAGAAACATTTTATGAAACTGATGTAAAGTTAAATACACACAGCTATATAGCAATATTGTGCTCGGTACAAAATTATTGATACGGATATTTTTGGCCCATCATCCACTTTCCTATATTCTTCTCGTTTTAATACTGAATTTCGTAAATGTAATTCTTCTCGTTGCAAAATATGCCCTTATGCTTTTTAGTCCCAATATTTTTGATGATTTGTCTTTAATTTATTTTTCTCTGGCATTCAGTGTCATTTATAAAATTAGTTGTGGATTATGCAGTGTGAAACGTTAGGGTGACATATACACTACCCTTCATCTCAGGCTTCAGCACTCAGCAGCATTGCTCTGATTCTAAAAAATTCTCTTATTTTGCTCCTCAACGAAAATCCACGATTAAACATCAGAACTTTAATAGACACAATTTTTGTTCATGTGATATAGAGACAATTAAAATTCATAAAAATGAAACTGAGCGCCTATTTTTAGAATCACAATATATGAAGTATTTTAATACTATTTATCCATATGGGCGCAATACTAAATACTTTAATAAAATTGTCAAAACATATTCTAACATTAATCCTATACATGATTATTCGACTACTTCTGCACAGCTTTATAAGGATACTAACCACAAAACCTCTAGAAATAAACGAAGTAATAAGTCATTTGAATGAATAATTTCTAAAAGTACTATTATTACAAATTTTTTAGTGCTGTAGTCAAATTTCCATTCTAAGTATAATTGGCTTATTATACATAAATTTATTTTTGAAATTAAGAAGAAATTTTTAGTGAATTATTTAAATGTTTTTGGAAGCCTACACTTTATTTATTTATTTTTATTTATTTATTTATTTATTTTACGTTTTGTTGAATATCTCGAAAAATACTTAATGTGTAGTTTATGAATTTTGGGAAAACAAAACATGTCTTTCCTCATATTTTCCAGCAAAGATTTTGTCACGAACGCCTTTCGAGAGCGAACAACAAATCCAATAAAATTAAAAAATATTTGTGATTACCATGTATTTGGAAGTGCATCGATTCACCTGCAAATTTTAGATGTGGATAAATGTTATATTTTATGCGATTATAGTTTTGTGAGGCTAGCTCGAATATTTAAAGAGTTATAAATATTTTATTAAAAAATGCAAAAATTTTTCGGAAGTTTTTACTTTATAACTCTAAAGTTTTTTTCGAAATTTCATGAAACTTTCAGAAAACATGACAACATACGCCTAAATCCTTATATAATAGTTTAAAATAAACACATTTAATTTTCAAAGAGATATGGAGAATTGTAGTAAATAATTTATTACTGCGCATGTGCGAACTGTAGCAAAAAAAAAAAAAAAAAACTTTGATATAGTATGTATAAAGTAACTTATAAACGACAAAAAAAAATCCAGTTAAATATCAGGAAAATTCATAGAAATATCGGTGATTGAGCGAGCTGTTTGTCAGCTGTTTTCTAAAAGGGTAATTCACTAATGAAAAATTGTATCATAAAAAACGTTTCGTTTTTCTTTTCAAACAATAAATTTTTCTTTTTTACAGGCACATACCCATTAACAAAAAAAAAAAAAAAAAAAGAAAACAAAAATGAATCAGAAATATCGTATTATTTTCCTTTGGTACGTTTATGGTTCAAATTTTCATTTGTGAATGACCCCTTCTTGTAAAAACCTTTTTAGAAAACAGCTGGAAAACTGCTCATTTGATCATCGATATCGCAACGAATTTTTATGATATTCAACTGGATTTTTTTTTATAAGGTACTCTATACTGTTGAGTATTAAACTATATCAAAGTTTTTTTGTTACAGTCCGCGTATGCGCAATAATAAGCTATTTACTGCAACTGTATATATATCTCTTTGAATATTAAATGTATTTGTTTTAAACTATAGTATAATGATTTAGGCATATATTGTCATGTTTTCTGAAACTTTCATGATATTTCGAAAAAACCTAGAGTAATAAAGTAAAAACTTGCAAAATATTTTTGCAATTTTTAATAAAATATTTATAAATCTTTAAATATTCGAGCTAGCATCACAAATCTCTATCCACGTATAAAATATAATATTATAACTACATCTAAAATTTGCAGATCAACCGACGATTTTCCGTATACAGGGTAATCACAAATATTTCTGATTTTATTGGATTTGTTGTTCGCCCCTAAAGGCGTTCGTGATAAAATCTTTTCTGGAAAATGTGACATGTTTTCATTATTCCCAAATTTCAAGAACAACACATTTAAGTAATTTTCGACAAAACGTAAAAAAAATTAAAGTGTTTTCATTATTTTGCTCAACACCTGTATATAATCAGCATTTTCCCGATATATTTAACGCTGTTTTAATGTTTAAAGGAAAACATTTTTTTTTTTTTTTTTTTTTTTTTTTAAGAATTAATAAATACCAAGCAAAACTCAACAAAATATTAATTTTTTTGTAAATTTTTCAAATCATGTTTTTTTATAAAATTAATGTTATGTTATTTATAATTTATGAATAATGCACGTTTCCTTTATAAATTATTGTAATTAGGTTTATATACGTATTATAATAATCTAAATTATTTGAGTTACTTCCTCATTTTTTTTTTAACTCATCATCGTAAACTGCTGTATACAACTCATTTCTTCTACTAAATTGGAGGTGAACTCAGATGTGGCTTGTATTTTTTCGCATTGCTCAAAGTCTGGAATTTTTTAAAATATCGTTATTCTTTCAATTGGTCACTTTATCTTTCAAATTTGTTTGTTTTCCCATTCAGGATTGGTCGCATACTAGAATATATTTAGCTAAAACAGTTGCTACAGTATAAAATCTTGAATTTGAATGCTCACTGCACTGAAAAAAAAAAAAAAAAAAATATTGTGACTGACATCTAAGAAACTAAATTGTGGCTGTAGTAAAAATAGTTCCATGTCATCCTTGTAAATTTGCTTTGGTAGTGAGTTCTAAAATCCCCTATCAGAATTCTAGAGCGTTTTAGTATATTATCGTGGTCAATCCTATTTTAAAATTCCTGAAAATGTATGCGAATACAAGAGCGGGTTTTAGTAACTATAATTTTGATTGGGACACAATTCTAGGAGTTCAAGCGCGAATTTCTCGCAATACAAAGGATTCATAATATTCATAGTATTGTTTCACCATCTGGAAAAGTATAGACTCGAAATTCTCGATCATTTCGTTAATCCAGGTTATACGCATTGCCCAGAAATCTACATTTGTCGTTTAGGGATTCAGAAAATGACTATTTATTTGTTCTAGATGAAAGCGATACATGTTTTTCTCAGTGTGAAGAGATGGGTGAACCTGATGATTAATCTTTTCAGTTTTTTGAATGATTTTTCATGTGTATCAATTTTTTATATTCTTTTATTGTTTATTTTGGTTAAAACTTGATATGGATGAGCACTCTAATTTATTGTCAACCTGTAATTTTTAAACCAGATTCCTTATTTCTTTTATGGGTTTTTGAGAATTTTTTTTTTCATATCTTTTCTTCATTAAAACTATAACTGGCTATGGCTTTATTTATTTATTTATTTATTTTTTCAAATGGGGGTCATGCAAACAATAACATTTTTTTTTTCTTTAAGTAGAAATGTTTTTGCTTTTATTATTAAAAGTAACAACACTGTAAAAAATATGTCCTATTTGCTGCCAGAAATTCACTGTAATTTGAGAAAATACGTTCTGACAATGTAATTGTTTCGTAAATTACACGTATTTTCTCAAATTACAGAGAATTTCTCGTATTTTCTCAAATTACAGAGAATTTCTGGCAGCAAATAGGACATATTTTTTACAGTGTACTGTCTGAAAAAAAAAAAAAAAAACTTATTTAATAATTTTAAATTATTTAATATTGATTTTAAAATAATTTTTTTGTAAATGAGCGCTAGGTTATTGATTCTTTTTTCTTATACAGAATTTTTCTTATTACTTTTTCAACATTAACAATATCAACTCATATAAAACTTTGGAAATAAGAAAATTTTTGTTCTGAAGAAAAACGATCATTATAAATCCAGAAAATCAGTTTTGTAGTATAATATAGTTTATAGCCATTTGCATCTGATAAATAAATTATTACTATTAAAATTCTCTTGTGTACTGAAATTTTTCCTAAAAGTTCTTATATCTTTCTATAAATTGAGACGATAAGACTTAATTTATTACTACAATAATTTAACATCTAGTATGCGCTTGTGGATAAATTCTGCACCCCTCCCTCATTCATATCATAACAAATGCAAACGCAATGTTTATCTTATTAAATATAAAAAGATAAAGTAAATAAATTTAATATAATTTTCATTTCCATGAATCCTGTTCCAAATTTTTGACTTACATGGAATCTATTTCTTTGTCTTTACAATCGGTTTTATTGATTTGCTCGTATAGTTTACATTACAAAAAGTATTTTTTATCCTTTAGAATTATTGAGAATTTTTAATGTTACGAAAAATTCCCATTCTGGAGTTCTATTTTAAATTAATTTAAAAATGATTATTCATAATCATTCTTTTTTTTTTTTTTTTTTTAAGAGATATTGGGAAATTTTCCAAACTTTAAATTACATTTATGGTACAGAAAAAAAAATCAATATTGAATATTAAAATTTAAAAGCAATAACGGAAACATGAAATGTTAAATTTTCCTTTTACGTCAAAGGAATAAAAAGTATTTTTGGTGTTCTGATGTCAGGTACAATTTCAAAACCCTGAAAATATTCTATTGAAAAGATTATAAATATGATTCCATTTTTCGTTTTATTGCTTGACATACCTCTCAAATGAATATATCAAAAGATATTCTATCGAAGTCAATCATAAAAATATTTGACGGTGAAAAATAATTCACAATTTATCAGGGAGGGGGGGGGAAAAAAAGCCCGCGAGTAAGGAGAGGGAAAGAAAAAAAAAAAAAAAAAAAAAAACGTAAATTCAATAGCAAAAAGCAGTAATACTTTTATTTTTTTAACATTGAGGGTACAATGTTGTCAAATCACAATCTTTCATACTTTATAAAACCTAATTCAATAATAAAATTTTACAAACGTGATTTAAATTTTTCCTTGTTCAAATTTTCTTTGAAGATTTTTTTTTTTTTTTTTTTTTTTTTTTGTCAAAAGATTGTCAAAATTCTTTTTGAAAAATAAAATTGGTTTCGATTACGTTTTATATAAAGGAGTTTATATAAAATTTTACTTTAGTTCCTATGAGACGTATGATCTTATGAGAACTAACTGAGCAGGTGTACAGGGGTTTTATATAAAAGAGTTTACTTTCTACAGGACGTATAATCTTATACGAACTAACTGAACAGATGTACCGCTTTTAAGAGGACAGCTTTCTGTTAAATAATCACGTAATCGAATTTGAGGTTTTTACTTACATGATGGTTATAATTAAATTACCGTGATAAACAGACACTTGCAGCCAAAATAAGCGAGCGAAGTGTCACCTTATTATTCATGAGATACGCGAAAATAATTAAAATAGTTTTTAGTTCTAAATGACCAAAAGGTGGCGTCATTTTCTTTATTATATTTTGGTTTTCCCCTAGAAAGTGCCACCCAGCGGACATTTTTGAACTATTTTTTAAATTCCTACAACTTAATTAAAACCACTCTGTTGGCAAGATACATCCATTCTGAATAAATATATGACATTTTTTAAATTATGAGATAAATACATACTTAGATATCAGTGAAAATGTAAATATCACTTTTTTATTTCTGACTTAAATGTCTTGTCTCAAAATATCTTTTTCTCTTTAAATGTCTTTAAAAAGTGAAAATTTTACGTTTGCGCACAGATATCTCAAAAACCATCCGCAGTATAATTGCAAAATTTTTAATCAAATTAATTTCTAACATAATCATGAAAATGAACTAGAATCGTGCAGCCTTTTTGAATTTCAAAAGAATTATAACGTTGGATGTTTGTAAAAATTCATGGTTTTAATAGTTTTTATAAATAAAGACTAATACTTGTTCGGATAATTAAACAATTATACAGATTTTAGTTCAATTTATAGTTTACAGAATTATATTTAATTTAAGAAGCTTATGTAAATCACAGGAAATTTGCCTGAGATATCGTTCACATGGTAAATTACACAGGTCTTTGATAAAATATTTTTCTTCGAGGTGATGTGTTTTTCTGGTGTACTTTTGGATGCTGTTTAGGGAAAAAAAATTCCAAAATTCCCCTCCCCCTCCCGAACAGTTTTGACAAAAAAATGAGATTTTTCGAGCTTAAAGCTCCCCTTTTTAAATTCCCATCTAAATTATTTCCCGAAAATTCTAGGTGATGTGAGTGAAGAACAAGGAGTGTTGTTCCATCAAGAAATCAAAGAAACATAAAGGAGGTATGAGGGACGATAGAGTGCTGACATGTTAGCAAATTATTGTTGAATGCTGCATATAGACTCCCCCCCCACCCCCTTCAAGGCCTCGTGCTCAAGAGAAAAAGCTCTAGATGGAGCTTTGATGCAAAGAAACGCATTAAAAATATAATGTGTAAATAATAACCTATTGTATTCTATACATAAATAGTTTTGAATTTTTATAGCCTCTGTGTAAATTATTCCGATCTTCATCTTTACTTTATATAAAAACCTTAGTTTCCTTTATATAAAAACCTTAGGACAAGCACTTCTGAATTCAACACATCAAAACACACTAGAGACACCCAAAGCAATGAGGGAAAAAAAAATGAGAAGTATGATTTTAGACCTGTGTTATATTCAACGTTAAACTTTTCAAACATCACTTCAAAACTAGTCAATTATATCTTGAAACAACATTTTCAAATTTTACATTTTTAAACAATATTAACTATAATTTAAAAAAAAAAGCTGACATTTTAATGCCTATAGAGTTAATACATTAAAAAATAATAATTAAAATCACAACAAAATGCAGAATACTTTAATTTTTTTTTTTTTTTTTTTTTTTTTTTTAAAGGCATACTATCCGTTAAGGAAATTATATAAGAGCGAAAGCCGAAACTATAATTTATTAAAGGTATGGGATTAACTACGTTTTAAATTTTAGGGCTGTGTGTCTAGGGGTGGGTGGGGGGATAATGCAAGTCTACTGATCTCTGGTTGTTCTCCTGAGAAGATAATGTAAAATCAATATCCATTCTCTTAGTAATAATTACTCAAAGATTTTCAGTTCAAGGCACTTGCTTAATTGGGTTACTCTAATTTAATTAATAAATATTTTATATGACAATATCTAATTAATTAATAAATATTTTATGGGACAAAAAATTAATTTTTGTAAGATTTAAATAAAAAACAAACAGTATAAATTTATAAATTTCATTTATTCAATATTTTTCGATTAGTATCACCTGTTTTCAGTCTACTATTAAATATTAATTAATTTCTTTTAATTATCGAATTGAATTTAAAGGATTAAAGAATGATATTTCATTTTTTCTCTTTTTAGGCATTTTTTCTTTGTTTGGACCTCTTATATGTTGTTCATTCGTTTTGGTTTTGAAGTAGTTTACAGTAACATAGGAATTTCAATTGAAAATAAAGCAATATAATTTTTTTTTTTAAATAATAAACAGTTGGATTTCTTACTCTGAAGTATATTTCAATTAATTAATTAATTTTTTATTTATTTACTTTTTGTTTTTAAAATTCTACATCATAAAAGAAAAAAGAAAATAAGTCTGAAACAAAATATATCTACTATAAACTATCTAAAAGTTTGTGGCAATTGACCAGTAGTTCAAAAATAAACACAGTTTATTAACATTTACATTTATTTTAAAGGGTCGCCATTTTTTTACGAAGATGGAGGCGGACGAAAATTTAGCGTGACTTTGTCACAAGAATCATTAGAGACAAAAAGTCTTTGTAACTATAAGTCTCAAGTTGTAAATATGTAAGTTCATTTTAAAACATTAAAATTCGCCATCAAAATAATCACCCGCAGCTTTTATGCCCTCTTCCTATCTTTTAAGTAGATTAGAAATACAAAAACTGAATTCTTCTCAGTCGAGGTAAGAGAATTCTCAATAATATCCGCCTTATTTCTCCTACATTTTTAAATCTGCAGCCTTTCAACTTATTTTTTATCTTTGTAAAAAAAAAAAAAAAAAAAAGAATAAATTAAGTGAATGAATACCGTGAGCAAAATTCAAGAGCCTGGGAGCGATTTGTAGGATGGAGATTCAACTTGGAGTTACTTCAAAATAGAGAAGTGCACACTGTTAGTAGAGCCAGATTTAACTATTGCCAATAATCCTAGACAAATACGCCCTTCGCATATCTTTATATTTCACATAATTGTTGCCGAAACGTCAGTGGTAGCCCCCATGTGCAGAATTAAAAAGATTTTGGGTTCTGTCTGTTTGTCTCTCAAAAATCATCCTATTGACTTGTAACTTGGTACACATATTCATGAGCCACACTAAATTGTTTGTATAGTTTTGGGTGTATATTCTATTTGTAGTTCGTGTACAGGGACACACCAAAGTTTGTCTTATCATTACGGCCTATAGACAGAAAGTGCATAAACAACAATAGCGGCCGCAAAAATCCCCTGACTAACTTGCAAATTAGCACACACATTCAGGCTCTTTATAGAAATAGCTGTATAATTTTTTGTGTCTAGATTATTTATGGATCAAGTGCAGGGATACACCAAAGTTTTTCTTATCATTGCGGTCTATGGGGTGAATTTCGTTTAAACGAATTTTAACGTCGTTATTCTTCATTCAACAAAATGAAATTAGCATACATTATTGTGATGCTTAACCTCATATTGTGCTTAGGATAAATAATAAGGATAAAAAAATATGTGTGCTTAGGCTTCATAATTAATGTACAGGATCTTACAGAAGTGTTAAAACAATGTCACGTAATCATCCAAATTTTGTCAAATTTCGAACAATTATTCTTGAAGAACATAGAATAAGTTGAAAAGTTTTTACTGGGGTGTACAATGTTTATGGTTCCTTTACAGAGACACGCAAAAAAATTTCGTAACATTAGAATCCATGGACAAATTTTTATTTAAGCGCATTTTAACGCGTTTATGCTGCATTGAACATAATGAAATTAACATACATTATAAAGATGCTTAAAAGCCTATTTTCTCTCTAAAAAAAATATGTGTAAGCTACATTTATTTACAGGACCACACAAAAGAATTTCTATGACTTTCTGTAATCATTCAAATGATGTCAAAATAGGGTGAAATATAACTGAGTTATAATTAATTTGGTATATTATTTTTATTGGTGTATATAATAATTGTGGCTCCTTTTCAGGGACATACAAAATAATTTCGTACTGTTACAGTATATAGACGGTATGTATTAAATATGTATTTTAACATGGTTACACTCCGTTAAATATAATGAAATGTTATTAGAATATTTAAAATCATGTTTTTCTGTAGAAAATTGTGGGCATAGAATCCGTAATTAGTTTACAGGGTTACACATAATAATTCCGATATGCTATGTAACCTGTTTTTTGCATGGAATTTGGAACAAGTATTTATGAGTTACAAGGAATAATAGAATGCTGTTACTAGGAATATATATAAATATACACATATATAGAGATAGATATATAGAGAGAGATGCAGTGGGGGGTTGAGAGGGGCGGCAACCCTCCTGAGAAACATACCTGTTTATGTGACGAGTCAGTCATATATGTGTATGTATATATATATATACATATATATATATATATATGTATATATATATATATATATATAGAGAGAGAGAGAGAGAGAGAGAGAATTAGAAGTATGCAGAGACGCATGTTAGGATTCAACCGAAGAGACAAAAACTGAAGCACTTGGATTAGGGAGCAAGCCAAAGTTACTGATGTTATTTCTAGAATTAAATTAAAATGGAGTTAAGATGTGCACTTTGCCAGAAGAAATGATGATAAATGGACCACCAAAGTCCTGTTTTGGATACTGCGATATAACAAAAAACCGAGGAAGAGACCACTGTGTCGTTAGAGAGATAAAATTGTGAAGTTTGGAAGAGCAGAATGGAGAAGATTTGCACAAAACAGGGTTGATTGAAATCACCCAGAAAAGGCCTTCATTCTGCAGTGGATTGATAAAGGCTGAAATTGATGATGATAATAATGATATATATATATTATAATATGGAATAAATAAAAATGATCAATGATCTGTTTAATAATGAGTGATGAAAATACGACGTTGAGGCTCCTGATCTGCGGATCCACTAGTCTAATCAAGCAATTCACCTAGTGTGTAGCAAGCCCCTCTTCCTCAAACTTAAATTTAAACTGACCGTTGTATTTTAAAACATATTACATCTTCCAGCTGTATGAATGTGGATTTGCGAGTTTGCAGTAAGCAGCAAAATATCGCAATGTGTAGGTAATATTACGCCTTTCTGAGGCAGAGACATAGAGTAATATGAAAAGTTTTACTTAATGCTGGATTTAAATTGTGATTTTTGATGACAAACGTTTCGACGGTTTATTTTCCTATGATCAAAATTAAGTAAAACATAGTCAATAAAAGATGGTATAGTGCATATCTACCAGCTGTATTAGCTAATCCTGAGGTATTTTGTATGCTACAATTTTCTTTTTGTCACAAATCCAAGTTTATACAGAAAAGAATTATTATTTTTTTAACTAAAATTCCTTTATTTTTTAAAATTGCGGTATAATTTATTAATCTACATTTTTTGCATTTTTTCACATTTTTAAACGACTTATACATTTTCATCGTACCAGTTTCTGTAAAAAGTATATTTTAGTTCTTGAATCTATATTCGCTTTAATAATAGCAATGTTATTTCTTGCAAATCACTCATTTCTTATACTACACCTATGAAAAAAGAAATCAAAATCGATATTCAATCCAAGTTGAAAATGATTTCTGAAGAGTGAAAGATAAACATTTTCCTATAACACCAAATAAAGGAAAATCTTTTAACAGTACAGCTGTCGGGTTTATTTTTAAAACTTTTGTAATATTTTATTGAATTGACTTAAAAATATACTTCCTTTATCTTCATTTTATTGCTTTACTTACTTACGTAAATAACGCATTATATCAATATTTGATGATAAAAGGTAATCGACTTTTTTTTTTTTTTTTTTTTTAATCTAAGAATTAAATTGAAGTTAATATGAATGAATGTCAAATAAAAATTCAATACCACGTATAAATATATATTTATTACATCACATTTTTAAATAGAAAATTATATGTAGTATGCAGATAGTAGTATTGTTAACACTATTATATACACTTGTATTAGACTAAATTCTACATAAATGTAAATAAATATAATAGTTAAAAAAAATTATTTGAAGTAAACACGTTTCTTTTCATCTTTTTTTTTTTTTTTTTTTTTTTTTTCCATTTACTAAATGTGCATTCTTGATCAAATACAAATTCAATAAGTAAATTTTAAAAGAAATGTACAGTTCTTTACGAGGAGTACACGAACCTTTCGCTTTCTCAGATCTATCGGCAAAAATATTTATTATTTGAAAACTAAAATTTATTATTAAAGACAATTTATTTGAAGTAAATACATTTTTTAAATCTTTTATTTCATTTACTAAATGGAAAGGAAAGATTAAAAAAAGAAATGCATTTACTTCAAATGAATTGTTTAACTTTTATATTTATTTGCATTTATGTTGAATTTAGTCTAGTAATTAATTAATCGAAAGTTTTCAATGTTTTGTTTCGAACATTAGTATTATTTTCATGTTCTTCTTGACTACTGTCGTCCATGATTTTATCATTTCTGTTGGTGCGGTAAATTGAATGACAAATTACTGAATATATTTTCATGTTTTTTTTTTTTTTTTTTTTTTGGTCATTTGCTAAAAATATTAAATCGAAAATATGTTACAAATATTTTTTGAATTAATTTACACACAAATTTTGCAATAATTTAGGTTTATCGTTATATTTCTTACAATAAATTAAATAACATGATGGCTGACAATATTTAAAACAATAAATATAAACAGTTTAAAGGGTTACACTGCACATTTTAAAGCTCGGTTTACACTGTAATCAAGATTGTGTAATTCAAACATATATGAAACAGACTTACATAATTAATTGTCTACAACATATTTAGGGGCTATTTGAGTGATACGTTCAAGATAACGTCCATGATTGTTGCTCATGTTCAATTTCTATACAAAGATTGAGATATATTATAGATTTGACAATTTCTTCTTGCACAAACATCAGAAAATTTCTTGTAGTCCAAAGCAACCGTAAGTAAAAATTGAATACCAATGGAAAACTTTGAATGAATGGTGATAATCGGAACTGTACATTACTAAATTTTTATAGAAATAAGCCAAGCATTTCACAAGATTGTTGTTGGAATAAGCTACTAATTCAAAATATTTAATTGTTCGAACCATTTTTGTCTTCTTTTTTTATATTATTGTTGTTTTTTATATCCAAAGATAACTAAAGTACTTTATTTTCTGTGAGAACACAGGAAAAAGGAAACATATGAATACGTACTTTAAAGATTTCTGGAGCATATTGGCATGCGTAGTTTATGAATTTAATTGTGCCTATAATAACTTTAGATTAAATGGGATTAATGCTATACTAAAGCTACGCAATGGGCAATTGGTGACGGCCTTAGATTCACCCCTAGGGGTGGACCGCAATTATGGCATCGCAATTTTCATCCAACTGCAAGGGTATTGAGTTCTCATTTCAATAATCCTCAGATGTAGTCATTTTGCATAAATTGGAGGATATTTCAGCCATGACAAAATTTATGTGTTCCAGTCATCATTAATGTATTCGACTATCTTTATCCAGACGATAATCAAACCTGGTATCCTCCGATTACGAGCTCGACGCTCTGGCAACTAAGTGATTCACATATGATAAATACTCTAAATATGTATAGGTGATTATCTGCAATGGACATAATAATGAAACAGAAGAAATTTCAAACAGAAATTTTAAGAAATTATGGATTCAGCATATAGTATAAATGTAGTTTTACTATATTAGCTCATAAATTTGAAGCATCAATTATAATAATAATTATTATTATTATTATTATTTTGTCAATTTTTAAAGCTATAAAATACCATTTTCTCCCATACAACCACTGCTACCTACAAATAAAAAGACATTATATCCTACTGAAATATTTGTCTTTTAATTTTAAAATGAATGCATAAAGTGTTACTTTTTATACATGGGTATTTTTCTTTATGATTAACTTCTATTTGCCAAAAATGTTTGCAATTCATATTTCAAATCATTTTTTCACTCACTAAGATTAACGATTTTTCAAATACAGAGATCCACTATACCGGTAGAAAAAATGTACATGTACTAAATAAATATTCTAAATGGACTCTAAAACAATTTTCAGAAAACTTAGAACAGTTCTTCAGTGTGGAAAGAAACATTATACAAACAGTTTAGATAAGTGTTAGGATGATATTATCATCATTCCCTCATTTAAATTTATAAAATCAACGTAATTCGTAAAAATATATTAATAGATACTTTCACTTTCTCTAAAGCAATAATTTCAATCTATTATTATTATTATTATTTTCAATGCTATTTATAATACAAATTTCTGTACCTAATAATGTGAATTTCATTTTTCCTTTACTCGAGGAAATGATGATTTGGAAAGAGTTATTCTATTAATTTTATTTATGCTGACCATATGTCTTCAAAATTCGAGGGCATTCTCTATAACGTTGGCATCAAAATTATTCGAGCGCTAGCAATTATTCTTATATAAAGAATGTACACTTAATGCTGCTTTGTTAAATAAATCCTTGTCGAATCATACTCTTAGTAAGTTTAAGAACATGATTCGACAAGGATTTATTTAACAAAACAGTATTAAGTATATTTTTTTAACATAGGAATTATTGCTAGCTTTCGAATAATTTTGCTGCTGACTGTAAATCGTTTTTCTAAGTTTTGAAAAATTGTAGAGAGGAAATTATTTATCATAATTATTTCCATTTTGATCCTCATTTACTTAAAATAAGAAATCAATTCATAATTGGGTAACTATAATATATTTTAATGTTATTTTATGATAAAGCCATTATCATACTTATAATAATATTACTAATGATAATAAAGAACTTGGCAAAAGAAGAAAGGGAAAACTAAAAAAAATGTCCTATAAAAACAGCAAAAAAATAAAAATAAAAATAAAAATAAAAATAAATAAATAAAATAAAATAAAATAAAATAAAATAAATAAAAGCGATTTCCATAGATTATTAACATTTCCAAACTAATTGTACTATTTGCATCGTTTAACCTTCAATCTCCTTCGACTACGCGATCACAAAACGAACAGACAGGAAGACAGAAAGATAGACGATTACACAAATTGAATTAATCATCACTTTAAATCGTTGTTGGAAAGTCAAACTGTGCGTACTCGTTTTATTGTTTAACCTTCAATGTACTTCGTCTACGGAATCACACAACAGATAGACAGCATAACATAAAGACGGACAAACTATTGGATTCTTAATCACTCTTGTTGAAAAGTGTTAATAACTCTTAACAGAAACTGAAATGCATTTCTAGCAATTTCTAATTGTAGCCCTTAATATATCTGAATATGTTACTTTTGCCTTGTAAAGTTTATCAGTAGGCATATTACATTCTATATATATAAAAGAAATCTTTTTAGCATATGAATAATAAATTTAAATTTCATTATGATTCGTGCAGTACAAAGTTACTTAAATATGATTTGTAAAACGCCTTTTATTAAAAGCAATGCATTCTTTTGGATGTCCCTGTACACAAACCGTTGGTGCTATTTACACCATTTTAAACAGGGAACATGCAATAATGAACTTGAATAACATTTACCATTCTGAAGAAATTCTTAAAATATTTACGGACGCTAGAAACGGACAGATGAACAACGGATAGAAAGACAGAGAAATAGATCAGTTCAACTTACAATCACTTTTAAATATTGCTGAAAAGTGATGAAACTCTTAGCAGAAACAGAAATGCAATTGCAGCAATAGAGGAATTTTTAATTATAGCCCTTAATGTATCTGAATACTTTTGTGTGGCCTTGTAACTCTTAATGCTAATCGATTTTATTCTATAGAAAACATTTTTTTGTGCATATGAACAATAAATGTCAATTTTATTATGATTTGTGCAAAATAAAGGCATTAAAATTCGTTTTATATAAATACCTCTGATTGAACGCAATGCTTTGGAATTCTTTCAAGTGTCTATACAAGTACCAGTGGTAGTATATACTTTACTGTCAGTAGATAATATTCCATAGTAAACTTGAATAACATATATCACTTTTAATCAATTCTATGGATATTTAAGGGAGTTAGAGTACGGGCAGACAGATGGACGGACAAACAAAAATCATAAACACTTCTCGACTTTTTTAGAAAACGTTAAAAAGAGGGAGGATGAAAGAAATACTAATAAAAGATTTCCTAAAATATTTAAAAAAGAAAGACATAAATCCAGCTAAAATAACTCTAAGAAATAACTAGGCGGAAATTAGAACAAAAAAGACATGAATGATAGAAAAGTTAAAAAAAATGTAGGGGAAAAAAAGAAAGAGAAAAAAAAAATATTATCAAATAATTTGAAAATTAAAATTTTCAATTCTCTTTCTCTCTCTCTCTCTATATATATATATTATTAAGTATGGCTATTTTTTTTTTAAATATATATATTACCGTAAAATACCATTCAAGCGCCCCTTCAGTCTTCAAGGAAAGTCGGGTTTTATTTGGTGATGGGGTGTATAAACAGCAAAAATACGCAAAAAATATATAAACTGACATGTATTTTCTTGCTGAATTTAAGTGGCATAAAAATAGTTTTAAAACAAGCCATATATATTTAAGTTGCATAGACAAAAATAAATAAATAAATAAATAAATAGGTACAGTAAACGTTTGGTTAACCGGCATTCAACTAACCGAAAAATTTGGAAAAATCCCCCTCCCCTCCAATAATTTGTTTTAAAATATTTGATGCTATTTTAGAAAGATTAAGGCTTCTATTTTCAAATAACCAGTATACGATTTAAATTAATAGAAATCAGTGTTTATATTTACAAAGACAAATGTTAAAAGAAAAAAAAAAGCATAACAAACTGTTGCCTATTTGGATAGAATCTACCGCTGAGAGTAAAGGAGCGTTTATTTACGTTTTAAGAGCAAACGGAATTCATGTGAAAAACAGAGTGAATGTTTAGTTGATGGAAGGTGGTTTTGCAATGTTTTACAATAAGTACACTGTAAAAAAATAACTATTACCAGCTGCAATAAACTCACTGTGATTGGAGAAAATAATTATTTTCTCCAATCACAGAGAGTTTCTTGCAGCTGGTAATAGTTATTTTTTTACAGTGTAGGGAGTCATTCATATCCTATATATTCCAAATTTAATTCCTGAAAATGTTTTCAATGTTTTTAATCGTTTTTAACGGCTATACTATGTACGGAATATTTAGAGATATTGAATAGAATATTTCGAAGATTTTTAGGTAGATTCCTTATAGGAGATCTACCTATTGCAATGGTTCTCATGACACGACTTCTGGAAAATTTCTTCATATCTTCACCGATCATGACCCCTAGAGCCCCAAACCACCCTCCGTTCAAAAGTTTATATATATATATATGTATATATATATATATATATAGGTATATATATATATGTATAACGCTTTTTCCCATGTTAAGTTGTGAACACGATAACTAGAGTAATTTTTATTTAAATTTAACCAGCTCGGGATATGTTGTCAGGACAGTAAAAATCTCGGTCGAGTTCGTAGATGGGGTATCCAGCTCAAAGGGGGTGGAAATGGTGGGGGGTGGAAATTTTCATTTGCCCATAATTTCTTTAATATTGAAAATAGGAAAATACTTCAAATCAGGCGAATTACCGCCTTAACCAAATGAACAATTTTTGTATTTAAACTTTTTCGATAGCTCCAATTGCTTAGAAGTTACAAGCTAAAAAGTGATTTTTCGTCAATTGTTCTATATAGCCGACATTTTCTATATAGCTTTCATTGCAAAAATTTATAATCTAATGCATATGTCACGTGCAAACGATAATAAAAAAGATCACTGAAAATATAATAAAATTTTAATCATGTTTTTAAACAATATAATAACCTGATTAAAGAAAAAAAAATGTTAAATTTAACAGAAAATATGACGTCACAATTACAACAATGTTCTGAACTACTGAGAAAAATGAAATATAATTTTATCCGTGATTTTAAACAAATAAAATAAAAGTTAATAAATAAATAAATAAATATGTAAATAAAATCAACATATCTTAGGGCTAAGCAGATTTGGACTTAGCTTATGACATAGATGCTATAATGTAAAAGATAAATGTCATCGTAAAAAAAAAAAAAAAATCGTGTAAATCGATGCTAAACGAATTAAACTGGCATGATAGAAAAAGTAATAAATTTGGGGACATTTAGGTATTATCCCTTTGACAAATAAACTAGGGACGATTTTAATGAATTTTCCGTTGAAGTTTACTTTCATAAAAACTTAAATTTAAACTAAAGTATTTCATTACTCGAATTCCCTTATTTTGATAAATAAAATTATACCATTTTTTTTAAAAATAAAGAACACTCTTTTATTGAAAAGTGAACTAATAAAGACTTTAGAAAACTATTACATACTTTTAAATCTTTATTAAAAAATATTAACTGTTGCCACTCTACATTATATAAATACGTCCAAATCCTGTGTCACATACGATAGTTTTGTATAAGTATAGATTTTTTGTTTCACTCTGGAACTTGCCTCTGATGAGAAAAGTGCCTGGAAATACTTGTATCTAGTATTGTCATTGATTATGAAGTCGTGTGCAAAATTTCAGGTTCTTCGGACGACAAGAAGTTACCGAAAATTGAATTGCAAAATTCCGTTACATACATTAATAGTTGCATCATATGAAGATAATAAAAGTGTGTTAATTAAAAACCATGTTAAACGCTTTAATTAATCATTTAAAAATATAAAATTAAAATAATATGTCAATCTTAATACAAATATCGTTTGTGGTGAATAGTTTAGTATGTCGGTTTAGGCAAGAATTTAAAACTTACGATTGAGAGTAACACGTTACAGCTTCCTTTGACTTTTTATCTCGTCGAAACAAGATATTGGTTTGTTAAAAGATATGAGGTTTTCGCGTGGAAAGAAAATATAATGACACCAAAGCTGCCAAGCTCACCAAATTTTGTCGTCTGACAACGAATTTTGTCGCCAAGTCAAAAATTTCGTCGTTAACTATCAAATTTTGCCGCCAAATCACAAATTTCATTCATAAGTCGCAAGTTTTGCCACCAAAATCTCGCCAAATCATACAATTTACTAAATTCATAATAATTAACATTGAAATTCAGCGATGCCAAATGGTCCAATGTTAACTAATGTTAATGTTCCAGCTTATGTGAACCGAAACAGTTTCACTTTACAATTTTTACTCATCTGACAATAAGAATCATAAAAACACAATACAAAACTTTCAATAATTCAATAAAAAATGCAATGAAATAACTATCTAAAAACCGCTACCACTTAACTGTGTTTGACTTGACCATAGTAACGCCAGGCTTACCAGTGCTTGACCATAGTAAGGACACAAGTGCATTTTCACGTTTTTATTATTTTTTTCTTTAAAAGAAAGATATTGAACTTAGATCTATGGAATTTATATAAAAATTATAATTTTGCTTAAGCTTGGATGGGGAGGGGTGTGTAGCCCAATAGCCCCCTCCGGGATTCACCATTGCTGAGATTATATATCTTTAAGACTTCTATTTGTTGAATGATTATGAGCTTGAATTCTAAAAAATTGAAACATTTACAGACCAATAAATCTAGCCTAAAATTTTAAGTAGATTGAATAAAATCCTTTTTTAGCTGAAAATTAAATTTCTTGAAAACAGAATAGCAACGTAAAAAATTCAATGTATGAGAACAAAGCCATTGGCTAAGTATTAATGCATATGTAAAATTTCTTTACATTTGTAACATTAACGTAAAGGAATGTACATATGCCTTTAAGCTTGCCGAAAAGGGATTTTTTGTATTTAATTTAATTTTATTTTCATATTTTAACTTGCTTCTATCTTAAATGTGGAAGCAGAGGCAGGTTCCATGTCTTATTGCACTTGTTGATAGAAATATTTTTACTCTCGAGACGAGCAGTGCTGTAATATTTGTATTGCACAACAAGAAGCTTTTCAATAAATTTATATTTTTTATTCTTTCTGTTAATTGTAATTTAACTGGTGTTTTATGTCTCAATTTTTCCTTTACAGTTGAGGATTTCATTACAGTTGTTTCATTTACAGTTGCCAATACTAGATTGTATTATAGCTTGTTCAACTTTTGAAGAATAGTAGTAAAAAAATCTATTCAAACATTTTTTTTTCTATATTTTTAATATGATCAAAGAATATTTGAAACTAAATATATTTTAAATATTTAGAATATTATATTGTGTTTGATGGACAATATAGGATATTAGAAGAATTATAGCTCATTATTCTGTAGTTTTATTTTCAGCTTGAATGTATTTCAACATTTATGCTTTCATTAAGGTTATTTAAAAGCTTACATAAAATTCTGATTCATTAGAGTTTCAGAATGCAAAAAGCAAACTTGGCATGAAAGTAAGAAATATATAACGTTATTTGTCCAAATTCATACAAATTCCTTTTACTCTCTAATGGGACAATTTTTGGATATTTGATATTTAACTCTAATAAAACATTCAGACACCCATTGTCATTTAGACACCGTTGAAATTTGTAACAGGATCATTTGAATTTAATTTTCGAAGACAGGCAAATACATCTTTTGCCACTTATTTTCATGTGAAAAGTTTCAAATTTAAAACTGATAAAAAATGAAAATTCAAAAGAAATACAGACATCTAAAGAGAAATGTCAATTCTCATTGCTTTTTTTTTTTTTTTTTCAAAGTTTAAATTGGATTATTATTGTCTAGTTAACATGTCATTGTCAAGCAATTTTTTTTTATCAAAATATCTATTGCAATCAATTTTTATGAATCAGTAATTTTTTTTTCTTTTTTTTTTCGTAAAAAATAAAGATTAAAATAGAAAATAAAGAGGGAAAAATTTTAATCGATTATTAGGTTTTATCCTTTAAAAAGTCACACACGAAACATAAAATTTTTCTGATTTTGTAATATTTCAGTATCGAGATTGGTATTTGTCAAAATCGAAGAAAAATTTCGAGTTTTGTTATTGCGCGCTATGATTGTATAATACTATAGCAATATTAAATAATACTGCTGTGTTACTTAGACTGATAATTATTTATTTATTTTTTTGTTAATGTAATGTTTATTAATAGTACAATGGCTATTCTAAGAATATATATATATACTAGCTGACCCGACAAACGTTGTTTTGTCATATAAATTATTTCTAGAGAATATTTTGCTAGAAAAAAAAATGACTAACTTATTGTAAGTGTGTAAGGATGTGGTATATAAGTGAAACAGGTATGGAGCGCTGTGAACGGTGACTGTGAATTCCGATTATAACGTAAAAGACATAATTACCGAAATTTTCGCTACTTGCTTCTTGCTACTTGCTACTTGTTATTTAAAACCTCCGCTGAATGTCGAACAGCACAAAATTCTATTTCATACGGCAAATATTTCAATTTATGAGAGAATCTCTGATAGCAACGAATTTCACATAAAAATTCCGTCTTTTTTGAATAAGCTGTAACAATCTGGGCCGATTTGATGAAAATTTTTATCAAAAAGTTTTTACAATATCTAACATCATTACATGTACATTTATCACAATTCAATCAATCGATGCATGTGATTATGTGTATAGTATGAGCGAAGTGAAATGTAGAGTTCGTATTAAATAAAAACTTAAACTCGTTTTAATTAAAGGTGAAAAAGTTGAAACTCAATTTATTTTATAACAGGTATATCTTTTTAATCTACAAAAACTTAATTTACCGTAATGCCATTGGATGTACAATATTTTTGGTTAATCCTTGAGGAGTATACACAAACAAATTCGAAGGTTTTTCCAACCCTGGAACACGCAACATATAATTGGCCGTGAGAAAAGCACGGATTTTCTAAATCTAAGCCACAAATAAGGACCCCTTTGGTGACTTTAAATATTTTAAGCCATCTTTGCGATGAATTGAAATGGCTATCTCAATTATGGAACTAAAGATCTTGGCGAGAAGCGTCCGAGCTACTACGGTGCCAAATTTCAAATTTTGCCAAAGGGATCTGATACTAAAGGTGTTCCATACAAAAAATAAATAAATAAAATATCAGTGACATACACACCCACAAAAGTATGGGACCCTATTGGGACTTTAAATATTTTAAGCCATTTTTGCGATGAATTGAAATGGCTATCTCAATTGTGGAACTAAAGATCTTGGCGAGAAGCGTCCGAGCTACCTTGGTGCCAAATTTTCAATACAAAAAATAAATAAATAAAATATCAGTGACATACACATGCACAAAAGTATGGGACCCCTTTGGTGACTTTAAATATTTTAAGCCATTTTTGCGATGAATTGAAATGGCTATCTCAATTGTGGAACTCAAGATCTTGTCGAGAAGCGTCCGAGCTACCTCGGTGCCAAATTTTCCATACAAAAAATAAAAAAATAAAATATCAGTGACATACACACGCACAAAAGTATGGGACCCCTTTGGTGACTTTAAATATTTTAAGCCATTTTTGCGATGAATTGAAATGGCTATCTCAATTGTGGAAGAAGGCGAGAAGCGTCCGAGCTACTTCTGTGCCAAATTTTAAATTTTGCCAAAGGGATCCGATACTAAATACAAAAAATAAATAAATAAAATATAATAAATTAGCTACACAAATAAATTTGTAAGTTAGGGTGGTTGTTAATCAACGCGCGTGTAAATTTGATAGAAAATTATATAAAATACTCACTCCAATTCCGCACCAAATTTGCAAAATATATAGTTTTTTATGCACACTTCAAAACTCTTCAAACAATAATTACATCTTGATGTAATATTCAATTAGGACACAATTTTTTGTATAACAATAATAACACGAAGTTACAAAATATTTTCCTGGATTTGATCGCAGCACCAACTGTCGGGAGAAACTGGAATTACAATAGAATATACGCAAGCGAAGTGTAACGTCACTGACCGTCAGTGGATGCAAGAAAAAGATTTCCTATGTTAATCTCCCATTGGATTTTTTATAAAAAATTATTAAAAATCGAGGAAAATTATTTCTCGATTTTAATCCCCGTATTTAGGTATAGATATGTATCAGTTATCGTATGCATGTGTTAGATTGAGTTATTTTGCTCTCAAATTGACAAAATTTTAATTTTAAATTTCAAAACTCTGTCTTCCTTGGCGTTTTTTGTATTTGGCGATCAAAAACGTAATACGAAAATATACATGCCAGATGTATATTTTCGTAATATGTATTGTACGAAATTGTTTCATATTATTCATTACTCTCTTAATATAAGTTGTTGAAATAACCATTATTTTTGAAAGAAATTAAATATGTTCGCCAGATGATATGGCGATATTTTTTTTCCGCCAAGGATGACAGAGTTTTGAGATTAAAAATTCAAATTTTATCAATTTTACAGCAAAAACAACTCAATCTAACGCATGCACATGATAACTAATACATATCTATACCCAAATATGGGGATTAAAATCGGGAAATAATTTTCCTCGATATTTAGTAATTTTTTACAAAAAATCCAATGGGCGATTAATATAGGAAATATTTTTCTTGCATCCACGGACGGCCAGCGACGTCATCACTTCGCTTGCGTATTATTGAATATTCGATACCACGATCGTAGCGCAGTCTGCCGGATCCAATGTGAAACATTCCAAAATCAACAACAATTTATAAGTGATAAATTAATTAAATAAACAATTTAAATTGGACTGAATTGTAAATCTAAACCATTCTCGAATCCACCTGAAGACACACAAAAAATTTCATTAAACTCGGTCCAGCCGTTAAGTGACATACACACGCACAAAAGAAATATATATATAAAGATAAATACAAAGCCACAGCTTTAGTATAGACCTCCCCCCCCCCTTGTCGACTTTAAATATTTTTGGCCATTTTTGCGATGAATTAACATGGCTATCTCAATTGCGTAGCTGACGATCTTGGTGAGAAACGTCCGTACTACTTCGGTGCCAAATTTCAAATTTTTCCAAACTAAAGCTGTTCCATACAAAGGAAAAAAAAAAACTGTTTTATCATATATGTACAAAATAAAAATAAAATTTTTTAATAAATTCGAAATTATTACTATTTACAATTAAGGTGAAAACATAAAAGAACCTTTATAAGTTACATATAAAGTATCAATTAAAACGAAAAAATTTGTTTTACTGTAGAAAAGAAAAGTACTACTAAATTAAATAAAAATTTTAAGCTAATACCAAGTATCTCTATGAAAATATTTGTTTACACGCGAATATTTTCATAGTATATTAATTTTTTTTCTAATATTTGTTGTTTATCACGCGAAATTAAAAATATTTTATTTCCGGAAAAAAATAAATAAACGTGAATTTTGTTTATTTTGGCATCCAATATATTTTTCTTTTTAATCATTTTAAAGTTAAAAAGGAGTTTTTATTTAATATCTTTTGATCCAATTATCCGATTGAACTGAATTGTAAATCTAAACCATTCTCGAATCCACATGAAGACACACAAAAAATTTCATTAAACTCGGTCCAGCCGTTTAGGAGGAGTTCAGTGACATACACACGCACAAAAGAAATATATATATAAAGATTAAATGAGTAAAAAAAAATCGTTTAATTATTTTATCACAGAGTATTTTAAAGTTCGAAACTATTGTTTTACATCTTAGTTATATATATATATATATATATATACACATATATATTGCAAATTGTTTGTTTGCAAAAGCGAGTTTCAATAAAATGCCTTGTTCCTATGACACTTTAAATAATTTGAATTAAAAATAGCTCTCTCGTGCTCTCATTTAGTATATTTTATGAAAATTCTGGAGATTTAGCTGCAGAATTGTTATGTTTTGGTGACAATCATTCTTTTTTCAGATTGACGAAATTTAGTAGATGCCAAAAAGTTCCTTTCGAAACTTGTCAAGTAAGATTTCTGCGTAAGTTACTAAAAGAAAAGCTGAACCTTTGGATAGCTACGTAATTAGATCAAGATGCAAATACCATTACATATTTAATCTGTTATAGTCTGGGTTTGAAGTTTCTGTGATGAAGCTTCACTCAGCGTAATTAAACGCAATGTTGTTGTTTAAGAGTCCAACACGCTACGGCGTTTTCCTATGTTTCTGACTCGTAGAAGGTTGTTGCTGTATAAAGAAAAGGTTAGTTGCCATTAAAGGATACGCTAATAATGAATTGTTTCCAGCTATTTTACCATGTTTTTATTAACTTCGATTCTTGTTTGTTTGTTTGTGTGTTTGTCAGGGACAAATCTTGCAATCGATTTTTAACTAACTTCCCGACTAGCTTGATATTTGAAATTTTCAAGACAGCTCACAACACGGTGACAATACATTTTTCTAATAATTCTAGTCAACTATTTTAGGTCCCGCTGCCTTCGGCAGCGCTTATATGATTCGACGGAAAATTTATTTAACTAACTTCCCGACTAGCTAGACATTTGAAACTTTCAGAATAGTTCAGAACACGGTGAAAATGCATTTTCATAATACCTTTAGCCAACTGTTTCGGGTTCCTTCTGCCTTCGGCAGCGTTATCAGTACAAAGCTTGCAATCGATTTTTCACTAACTTTCTGACTAGCTAGACATTTGAAACTTTCAGGACAGCTCACAACACGGTGACAATACATTTTTCTAATAATTTTAGTCAACTATTTCAGGTCCCGCTGCCTTCGGCAGCGCTTATATTATTCGACAGAACATTTATTTAACTAACTTTCCGACTAGCTAGACATTTGAAATTTTCAGAATAGTTCAGAACACGGTGAAAATGCATTATTTTAATACCTTTAGCCAACTGTTTCGGGTTCCTGCTGCCTTCGGCAGCGTTATCAGTACTAAGCTTGCAATCGATTTTTCACTAACTTTCCGACTATCTAGACATTTGAAAATTTAGGACAGCTCATAACACGGTGACAATACATTTTTCTAATAATTTTAGTCAACTATTTCAGGTCCCACTGCCTTCGGCAGCGCTTATATTATTCGACAGAATATTTATTTAACTAACTTCCCGACTAGCTAGACATTTGAAACTTTCAGAATAGTTCAGAACACGGTGAAAATGCATTTTTTAAAATACCTTTAGCCAACTGTTTCGGGTTCTTGCTGCCTTCGGCAGCAAAACCAGTACAAAGCTTGCAATCAATTTTTCACTAACTTCCCGACTAGCTAGATATTTGAAACTTTCAGGATAGCTCAGAACACGGTGGCAATACATTTTTTTAATCTGCCTTCGGCAGCGTTCATATGATTCAACAGAAAATTTATTTAACTAACTTCCCGAGTAGCTAGACATTTGAAACTTTCGGAATAGTTCAGAATACGGTGAATATGCTTTTTAAAAATATTTTTATCCAATTGCTTCGGGACCCTGCTGCATTCGGCAACGTTACCAGTACAAAGCTTCAAATCGATTTTTCACTAACTTCCCGACTAGCTAGATATTTGAAACTTTCAGAATAGCTGAGAACACGGTGGCAATACATTTTTTTAATACTTTTAGTCAACTGTTTCAGGTCCCTACTGCCTTCGGCAGCGTTCATATGATTCAACAGAAAATTTATTTAACTAACTTCCCGAGTAGCTAGACATTTGAAACTTTCGGAATAGTTCAGAATACGGTGAAAATGCTTTTTAAAAATATTTTTATCCAATTGCTTCGGGACCCTGCTGCCTTCGGCAGCGTTTCCAGTACAAAGCTTGCAATCAACTTTTAACTAACCTCCCGGCTAGATAGCCATTTGAAACTTTTATAATAGCTCAAAAGACGATAGGAAGGAATTTTTTTAATACTTTTATCCAATTGCTGGGGTTCCGGCTGCCTTCAGTAGCATTTATATGATTCAACAGAAAATTTAAAAACATGGTTTATAATTTTTTTTTTTTTTTTTTTTTTTTTATCTTATAATTATTTTCATTGAAGTGTGTCGTAGTAAAGGACTTGTCAAATACCATTTTTTGCATCCTTAAAACAAATAAATCGTTTTAAAGGAGATAACCCATTTTAAATTTCAACCTCAACTGTTTTTCAACATATCTGTTTAATGATTCATAAAAATTAATACTATTCACAATATGACAATTTGATATCGTATATTACAGATATTTATTAATATTATTTTCTAAAAAAAAAGCAACGTATAATTCTAAATTTTTGTCATAAAACATTATAAAGCTCAAGAAAGGCTGTAAAATAGCATCAACAAAGCACAGTAGTGGATAAAAGTCAAAGTTATGAGTTCGAGATGGATGTCACTTGAAACATATAAGTACTCAAAAGAAATAAAAAAAAAAAAAAAAGAAAACAATGGTTGATCGCAGTAACATCTGATTTTAATAGACATCGCCTGTAACATATTTCCATAAAAAATTTGTAAAACGCTTCAAACTTATGCTTCAAGCAGTTGGGAAAGGATAGCTATTTGAAAACACTCTAACAAGCGACATCAGTGGTTCAAAAATCACCGAAATCGGACCTCTAGAGCAGTGACAGTAAGTAATCTGGTCTGATGCTCCGTATTCACCATCTTTCAAACCGTAGAAAACGCTTATGTATAGAGATCGTCCTAATTTGAGTGTAATCTTGCCAGAGGCGGCTTATGAATCACATATAAGGGGCGCTGCATCGAAACGTCTAGAAAAAGCACATAGAATGTAATCTTTATTCACAGTATCGGCTGATTCGCTTATTTCGGCAATCAGCGTAAATATGTCGACATTTCAAGAGCCAATTAGAAGAAAAAGCTTTCTATGCTAATTTACTGTTTTTAGTCACTAGCTTGCAGCCCTCCCAAAACGTCGTTCACAAGTCGCCACTGAATCCTGCCTATCTGTTGTCGACTGTAAAGCATGTAAGCAACTCTCTTATGATCTGGAATGCGATATTTTGGCGTGGTATTTTTCACTTTCCTCATGAATGGGAAGATAACAAATCAGTATCATCCAAGCATTCAAAATCAATTAACTCCATTCTTTTGCCAAACTACCTTCCTTGGAGAGGGATCGATCTTTCAAGACAAAAACACTTGAGGTATTGTGATGTCGTACAGTCGGTAACAAAAGTGTCCGAACACTAGCAAAAATTCCTATGTAAAAAAAGTACACTTCATACGGTTTTATTAAGTAAATCCTTATCGAATCATGTTCTTACACTGAATAAAAACAGGATTCGACAAGGATTTATTTAACAAAATCGTATGAAGTGTACTTTTTTTACATAGGAATTTTTGCTAGTGTTCGGACACTTTTGTTACCGACTGTAGACCGAGTGTAAGGTTGCATCAACATCAATTCACTATTTTTCCTTTTATTATTTAATTTAAATAAAGACAATTATCTTGTTAATTAACAATTTTAACAAATTTAATAGGAAAAAAAAAAGATAAAAAAAGTAATAATGCTATCCACATGGGCATTTGAAAATTTAAAGGATCACACAAGTGATTTAAAAAATGTTATGGTAACATAAAGTCAAATATGGATCTTGGCATAAATAAAACACTTCTGGCAGAAGTTCAAAACACCACTTTTTCTCATACTCGTTAAAATTCAAGTCTATAGTTCTTTTTCTATTTAACACTTTCCAACAAGGTTGAAAAGTGTTTATGACTTGGGTTTGTCTGTCTGTCTGTCTGTCCGTCTGTGTGTGTGCGCTCTAACTCCCGTAAATATTTATGGAATTTCTTGAAACTGATATATGTTATTCAAGTTTCTTATCGGATGTTCCCTATCGAAAATGGAGTTTATACCTCTACTGGTTTGTGTACAGGGACCCCCGAAAATATTTCAAAGCATTGTGTTCTATGAGAGGCATTTCTATAAACCATATTTTCATACACTTACTGTACAAAAATCTTAATGAAATTGAAATATGCTATACAAGTTCACTATCGGATGTTCCCTATTGAAAATGGAGTTTATACCTCAACTGGTTTGTGTACAGGGACCCCTGAAAATATTTCAAAGCATTGTGTTCTATGAGAGGCATTTCTATAAACCATATTTTCAAACCCTTACTGTACAAAAATCTTAACGAAATTGAAATATGTTATAGAAATTCACTATCGGATGTTCCCTGTTGAAAATGGAGTTTATACCTCTATAAGTTTGTGTACAGGGACCCCCTAAGATATTTAAAGCATTGTGTTCTATGAGAGGCAGTTCTATAAACCATATTTTTATACCCTTACTGTACACAAATCTTAATGAAATTGAAATATGTTATTCAAGTTCACTATCGGATGATTCCTGTATAAAATGGAGTAAATACCACCACTGATTTTTGTACAGGGACACACAAAAGTATTTCAAAGCATTGTGTTCTATGAGAGGCATTTCTGTAAACCATAGTTCCATACCCTTACTGTACACAAATCTTAATGAAATTGAATTCTGTTATTCTAGTTCACTATCGGACGTTTCCTGTATAAAATGGAGCAAATACTACCACTGATTAGTGTACAGGGACAAACAAAAGTATTCCAAAGCATTGCGTTTTATGAGAGATATTTCTATAAACTAAATTTTAATAACTTTACTTTGCACGAAGATTTATGAAATTGAAATGTGTTATTTATAAGCACAAGCGAAAACGCTTTGCATAGAATATAGCATGACTAGCATTAGATTTACAGGGTGACACAAAAATATTCAGTTATATAAAGAGCTATTAATAAATATTTGCTAAAAGTGTACTTTCGTATACATTAAGCGTTTTTAACACTTTCTAACATTTTTAACACTTCCCAAGAAGGTTGAGAAGTGTTAATGATTTCGGTTTGTCAGTCTGTCTGTCCGTCTGTCTGGCTCTCCGCTCTCTAATTCCCGTAAATATTTGTGGAATTTCTTGAAACTGATATATGTTATTCAAGTTCACTATCGGATGTTCCCTTTTGAAAATGGAGCTTATACCTCTACTGGTTTGTGTACAGGGGCACCCGAAAGTATTTCAAAGCATTGTGTTCTATGAGAGGTATTTCTATAAATTATATTTTCATACCTTTACTGTACACATATCTTAATGAAATTGAAATATGTTATTCAAGTTCACTATTGGAATTTTTCTGTATAAAATGGATTAAATACCAACTCTGTTTTATAGACAAGGACTCTCAAAAGTATTCTAAAGCATTGCGTTCTATGAGAGATATTTCTATAAATCAAATTTTAATAACTTTACTTTCCACGAAGTTTTAGGAAATTGAAATATGTTATTTATATGCACAAAAGAATGCTTTGCATAGAATATGGCATGGTTACCATTTTACATTAAGCGTTTTTGACACTTCCTATCATTTTTTAAGTGTGAATATAGTTTCAATTTGTGTATACGTCTGATTGTTCTTCTATCCGTCTGTCTGTCTCTCTGTCTGTTTTTTTGCGCTCTAATTACCGTAAATATTTATGGAATTTCTTTAAACCGATATATTTTATTGAAGTTCTTTATCGGATGTTCCCTATTGAAAATGGAATGGATGCCACTTCTGGTTTGTGTACAGGGACACCCAAAAGTATTCCAAAGCATTGTGTTCTACGAGAGGAATTTCTATAAATCATATTTTAATACCTTTTATGTATAGAAACTTTAATGAAATTTTAATATGTTATTCAATACCCTATCGGATGTTTCCTATGTAATGTAGAGTACATTTCTAACTGGTTTGTGTACAGGGGCACTTGAAAGTACTCCGAAGCATTGTGTTGTATGAGAGTTATTTTTATAAACCAAATTTTATTAATTTTATCTTCCACAAAGCTTAATGCATTTGAAATATATTATTCGTATGCACAAAAGAATGTGCCTTTTATGTAATATAGTATGGTTAGCATTAGATTTACAGGGCCACACAAAAATAATCAGTTACATTAAGAGGTATTAATAAAAATTTGCTGGAATTGCACTTTTGTTTACATGAGCGTTTTAACACTTTCTTATAGTTTTAGTAGGAATATGATCTCAATTTGTGCATCTGTCTGTCCGATTGTCTACCTTTCTGTTTGTCTCCGGCTCCTTTCATCCGTGAATATTTTGAGAATTTTTTATAAATGATATACTCATGTTCCCTATGGAATGTTCCCTATTTAAAATGTCATTAATAGGTCCTGTACAACTAGTTTGTTTACAGGGACAACAACATCAACAAAAAAAAAAAAAAAAAAAGCCAATGTATTACGTTTTAAGACGGAATTTTTTAAAAGTTATATTTAAAAAACTTTCTACTACAAAAATCTTAAAACATTGTCATGTATTATTAATATTCTAAAATATTGTTTTGTTTAGAATATGATATGATTAACTTTCAGATTTACAGGGCTACACTAAAATATTCAGAGAGTTTAAAAGCTGTAATTATAATCTAACGGTTGCATTTTCTTTTGCGTTAAGCCTTTTTAACACTTTCCAAAATGCCTAAGAGTAATTTTAAAATCAATTAGTCTATTTGTATGTTTTTCAGTCCTTCTGTCTGTCGTGCGATAACGTAGGCAAAGAATATTAATAGTTATTCGGTACAACAATTGCGTACAGTTGGAAAGTGTTACAAATCAATGCGTTCTGCATGATTTTTCTTTCTTGTTTTTTTTCCACTGAGGTCCTCAAACTTTCCTGGAGGATTTTGGGGAGCGTAAACATTTCTTCTTCCCAATGATACTGCGAATTCGGAACTTCATCGTCTCCTGAAAAGCTGATTTACACACCCAGCTTGATGGTTCAGTCGGTAACAAAAGTATCCGAACACTAGCAAAAATTCCTATGTAAAAAAAGTAGAGCTAATCTGTTTTGTTAAATAAATCCTTGTCGAATCATGTTCTTAGACTGACTAAGTTCGGTACATGAGCTGTCCAAAGACCATAGTGTACACTAATGGTGGCTGGTACTCGTAAAATCTGTCGTGGCCGCAATGTCCTCCATCCTCTTATCAAAATTATACCGAAGTGGGGAAGCCGTCTTCTCCGTGTAGGATCAAAATTGTGATAGAATGTCTCCGGACCATATCTAGGGGTGAGTCCCAGGCCGTCGCCAATTGTCCATTGCGCAGTACTAGTGCGATGTAAAACCCAATCAACCAATAAACCTCTCAATATATATATTTTTTCTTTCATGGAAATCGTATACAGTCGGCAGCAAAAGTATCCAAGCACTAGCAATAATCCCTGTTTTAAAAAAGTGCATTTAATACTGCTTTGTTAAATAAATCCTTGTCGAGTCATGTTTTTAGTCAGTCTAAGCACGTGATTCGACAAGGATTTATTTAACAAAACAGTTTTAAGTGTACTTTTTTAACATCGGAATTATTAGCTAGTGCTCGGATACTTTTGCTGCGGACTGTAATAGTTTCAGTTCCGCTATTTATAAAATTGAATCCTTGAAACTTTTAATTCATTTAATAAAAAATCGATCCTTTCTTTCACGCAATTTACAATTTATAATTTTTATCGAAATTCAATATTTCAGGAATTAAAGCTGGAATGAAGTATTTTTCAATACACTGCTATCTGTTATTTTTTCAGTTTTACGTCTGTCTTTTTCTGTTATGCTTCGTTGATATAAAAGGTTTTATGAATAAATTTAGAAATATACGTTGCTTTTTTTTTAGAAAATAATATTAATAAATATCTGTAACATACGGTATCAAATTGTCATATTGTGAATAGTATTAATTTTTATGAATCATTAAACAGATATGTTGAAAAACTGTTGAGGTTGAAATTTAAAATGGGGTATCTCCTTTAAAACGATTTATTTGTTTTAAGGATGCAAAAAATGGTATTTGACAAGTCCTTTACTACGACACACTTCAATGAAAAAACTGGTGGAAAGAACGACTTAATTTTCTAAGCTCATGAAAATTAACACATTAAAAAATAATCTGCAAAGATTCATTTGCTGTAGAAAACATTTGAAAACCAATGAAATTCTTGAATTTCTTTATCTAGTTATATTAACTATTAACATTTTTAGTAAACACTTTCAAAGATAAATAAAAGAAGCAAACACACACACACACAAAGAAAAAAAAAAAAAAAAAGAATACGAAAGAAGCTATTATAGCTGTTATTTTTAATTTTAAGTCCAACTCTACCTGTATAAGGATAGATTTATGGAATTTATAATAGATAATTTAATTTGAATGGAAAATGATATATATTCTATTACAAATCAATCCAACGCTGTGGATTTATTTTCACTCATGGAACATTTTTAAGAACATTTTTAAGTTTTCTATAGAAGTTACAAGGAATTTCTTATAGAACTTTGTAAAGTGTTTCTGATTGAAGCGATTTGTCCGATCTTATTTATAAAATAATCCTAATAGAATTCAACAATGCTTGATATAATGAAATATTTCAATCGAAGTACTCTCCACTGAAGAATTTTTAATTTTTTTCTTAAATCTTTTTCGGTAATTGAAGTATAAGCACTTTGAATTTTAATATAAAAAATAATGTTTCGCAAAAACGTCTTCTTTCTCCGTCAAAATATACAATATTTTTATTCTTATGGATCTATAGAAATATGTTTTGTTTATTTAAAAAAAAAAAAAAAAACTCGATGAAGTTTAAACAAACAAACCTATAATACAACCTAGTTTGTTGAAAATGTATTTAATTACATATCCTTACCAAATTTCTTTACATATACCAATGTTTTTTTAAGGTTTTTTTTTAATATATATATTTCTGTTGACATTTGATATAAAAATCTTTGAATTAAATGTTAATATGAGGTTGTGAGCGTTTTTCTGGCGGTAAAACATTCCTCATTTACCCTAGATTTAGCAAAAGCAAAAGGTTATTATTTTTTTTTTTTCAATAATTAAGTTGAAATTAATAAATGTAACATTATTTTTATTCTCACAAATTAACTTAAAAATTTTTTATATACACGTATTGCATTTTCCAGTTATTTGCACTTGCATGAGTAGTTTTAGACAGAAACGAATAGTGGTAGGTTTTAATAATAATAATAATAATAACAATAAAATATTGTGCAATTTCTTGAGTTTTTATTATATTGCTATGTAATTTAATTAAAAAATCTATGTATAATTCTTTTACAGAAATTTATGATAAATGGCTAAAGCTTTAAATTAAACGTATGATAAAGAAGAGAAAATAAATCAATATTCAATTAAAATTTTAAAGCAATAAACAGAGAATGTAACATTTCTCCAGATTCCTCAAACGAATAAAAAGTCATTTTATTGTACAGATGTTGGGTACAATTTCAAAATCCTGAAAATATTTTATTGAAAAGCTTATAAATGTTATGTTTCGTTTTATTGCTCGACATAGCTCTATAAAAATATTTTATTGAATTGAATCATACGAGCATTTGACGTTGAAAAATAATTCAGAATTTATCAGAGAGAGAAATAAAGCCCGCAAGGAAAAAAATTTGTATTCAGTAGTAACGAACAGTATTTCTATATTGCTGTTACAATTTGGTCACATAATAATCTTTACATTTATAGATTTAAGAGGACTTGGCACCTTTGACTGGGCACCACTGAAGGTTTCATATAAAAGCTTATATTTCCATCTAATATTTGTAAATTGAACTAGATTATATTTATTCAATAAAATATATATTCAGGCAACAATTCTTATGGTTTTAGATATATTTTTTACAGATTTGAAATCTTTAAATTGTGGTTTTTTATGAATTCATGATCTTCAAAATGCTAAAACTTCTACAAATAAGAAAGGACTTAATGTTTTTTCTGGATGTTTAATACAATCTACTTAAAAGAATTAGGGATGGATTTTGCAGTATTTTTAAAAGAAAAAAAAATATTGAAATAAAAATTTAACTAAAATCATGTTTTATTTTATTTTATTTTATTTTATTTTATTTATTTATTTATTTATTTATTTATTTTTTTTGCAAATTTTTACATAGACATGCACTTTTTAATTTTCTCAAAAAAAAAAAAAAAAAAAAAAAGAAAAAAAACTAATCAGTAAATTTCAAATTCCACCCTAATTCTTTTAAGTAGGCTCTATTAAACATAAAATTATATATTATTCTTTTCTTAAATACCTGTAGGACCTGTAACATTTTTATGATCATGAATTCATGAAAAAATTTAAAATGAGGAAACGTAATTTAAATATGTCAAATCGGTAAAAAATATATCAAAAGCCATAAAAATTGTTGTTTGAATATAAGTTTTATTGAACAAACTTAACAGATTTCAATTTATAAATATTAAATGGAAATATAAGCTTCTATATGAAACCTTTAGTGATGCTAAGTCAAAAGTAATGTCCCTTTAAATAAATCTTTTGTACGCATATTATTATGTAGTTTACGTACTTAAATTTAGTTAAAATATTTTTAATCAGTGCAATAATCAATCTAACGCTGACTAATAAAGATAAATATCAAATAATATTTTTTTCAAATATATTTTATTTATGTACTTGTTTATTTTAAAATTTTATATGGTATTGTAACTAACATATATCATTCTACATAAGTTTTTATCTCTTTTTCTTTTCCCAGTAGTTTTTGTTCGCGTGAATTTATATATTTTTCCAATATGAGCAAAAAATGACCCGGCCAGAAATATATTTGGCTTAACATGCCAAAATTCTCTTAAAAGCTAACTCTTTTTGAAAACTATTTTTCCTTTGTGTTTTGTGAATAAGATTACATTTCGTTATTGTTTGTTTTCTTAGCTAGGATATTTACAAATATGATATTTACAATAATATTTACAAATCAAGTTTAATAAAAGTATTTGATATATAATAATATTTTTAATACTTATTTCATATTTCATATAATAAATTATGAAAATTACCTGAAATATATTCTTGTTTGTTTTATTAAATAGTATATTTACACTTAACTTCGACATCATCTATTTATTTCTTTAGAACATATATATGTATACGTTTGTATGTGTGTAAAAGCAAATTCACTTTAAAAGAAAAAAAAAAATAATAATAACACATTTTATTCAAAAATTTTGTACCGAATGACTGTTGGAAACAGGTTCTTTCTAAAGAGATCTAGCCCATATTTATGTGGGCTTTAGAGAAAAACTATCGAAAACTCCGATCGGCTAGGCCAACGAGTACGACCTGGGATTGAACTCGGCAATTAACATCATTCAGCTTCTAGAGTAGAACCTCTTGACCATTGATGGTGCTTGTCACAGTTAAAACATTAAAATATAAACATTTTTTTAAAAATAAAAGTCAATGTTTATAGTTTATTTAAATTTTAATAAACATATGTATCTTCTTAAATATTAAACATAGAAATTTTTACTCTTATGCAGCCAAAGCACTACTACTGCAGACAAGGATTATTACTTAACTATATATCAGATAGTATAATTTATCTTATATGTAGCCCACAGTATGTAATTACCTGTATTCTCACGCTTGCATTGTGGGAATAATTTAATGCAAATGATTGAAATGTTTTTACTTAGTTCCAAATTTAAATCAAACTACATGTCTTTAATCCTCTTTTGATTTTTATTCATATATAAAATACATTTAAAAATTTAAAGACACTTAGACTTTTCGACATACATTTCTCAAATTTATTTCGTCTGTTAAATGAATATTTATGTACTATGTGTAAACAGCTTCTGTTAACCCTTTCACGCCCAAGGGAAATATTTTTCCCTTCTACAAAAATCGTTATCGATTGTTCAATTATTATTGAATCGATATTTTGTTTACTGAATGTCAAAATAAAACGTATGTCCAAGGCAGCAAATGTGTTTCTGAACGAATAAAAAAAAAACTTATAGAAAATAGGACACATAATAAATGTGTTATGTGCAATGTCCACTTGTGCTTCACAAGTAAACGAAATTGTTTCGTAAGAATACCATAGCTAGCTATTTATTTTACTTTTCTGATAATTTTTATATTACAAAGCAATAAATTTGTATTACAAAGCAATAAATAAAATACCGATATAATAAACCTAACTCTTCGTTTATTTACTTTTATGGTCCATAGGGAAAATATTTCCCATGAAATTATAGGAAATCTATGCACCCTGCTATGTTTTTCTGGTGATATTCTCTTACTTTACACCCACAATAGCTAAAATATTGTGTTGTATTGGCATATTTAGTCTTGGAAATCTTATGGTCCTGAAAGGGTTAAATAGCTTAATAATACAGGGGCGTCATAATATTTATTGTGTTAATGAAAGGATATATTTACTTTTTTAATTAACGAAACTATATAAAGTGCTAATTATATCTGTTTCATTTTGACATACACTTGTCCCTTCTTTACAGCATGTCTCCGGACAATCTGTGGGAGTGAACCACTGACCGTCACCATAATAAAGATAATTTAGGTAAATTTAACTTAAAGAAAAAAAAAGATTAAACAAGTAAACAAACTTTGATTGAAGCCTAAGTTAACGAAGCGTAAGTTAGTTAAACTGAGGATAAAAGTAAAAAAAAATCCGCTTTACTAATATATAATAGTCTTTTTCCAACAAAACTGTATTCTACTGTTGTTAAGAGTTATCAATATTTATTTCTAAACTCTCTTAAATAATTACATATATTTAAAAAAATCAAAACACGCTTTATCACATAAAAAAAAAGCAAAATCTACCCCAACTACACGAGAAACAAATTTTATACTCTGTGCTGGAGACAAAATTCGCACATCAATATCTATTATCACAAAATTAGCATCCTCCAAATTATGCCATTAACTCCATAACTTTACAATGTACTATGTACTTTTGACAACGCTAAATTTCTCGCTTTGGCAACTCTAAATTTCTCGCTTTAATAACCTTTTCTAACAACCTCTACAGTATAGACCCCAAACATGCATAAGTTTCTAATACCTTACACACTAATTACATATTTTGAATCATATATCTATTTAAAAAACATTAATACATTTTCTCATTTTGAAGTTAAGATTCCTAAATTATTTCAAATAGAAATATTTCTGTTCTTCGAAAAAGACTATTCTTAGTTTAGCAAAATTACAAAATGTAAGATATTTTTAGTTGTTTGAATCATATTAGTATATTTTAAATATAATCATTTTCAGAGGTGCTACAATTTTTGCCGAATGTTTAAAATCTCATATAGGTATTATTACAATGCATATAATCAATATTAATGATTGTTACTACACATTAGTTCTGTATTTCTATATAAAGTTACAATTTCAAAGACACACTATAAATTTTTACAATTTTCGTTTATTATTAATCCTTTATTTACATATTAATTTATTATTTTATTATTTAGGAACTTTGACTGTTGACACAGAAGAATTTTTAACATCCTTCAGATTTCTAATAACTTTTATTTTTATTTTTTTAAGTAAAAATTTATAAACAAGAGAATATATTTTATTGCTCTTACACCATCTCTCAGAAGTATTTTATTAAAATAAAAGAGATAAAGTTTGATTTATGTGTCACCAGCAAACTGGAAAAGCTAGGAAAAGCTAGGAGAGTTTGCACACAATTCAACAGAATAATATAAAAAATCCAAATATTAATTTTTGCTAATTATTGGTGAACAATTTCGAATTAATACATTTTTTATGCATTTCCATTGCCATTTTGTTGTTTTACTTTAATTTGATGCAATAGCAGAAATAAAATTAAAAGATCAAATGAAATCAAAATAAAGTAAATCTTTTCGAAAAAGAAAAAAAAAAAAAGAAAAAGAAAAATTTGTTAGATAGGGGAAGCCGGGGTAATAAGAGACAAAAAATATTAATAAAATCTATACTATTAATCTAAATAACTTGAAATAAATGTCTCGTATTAATTTCATTAAATGGACTCCTCTTGATTTTTTAGGTGATTTTTGAACTTAAATTTTTTGTTAATTTTGTTTTTTAAATTTTCATTAAATCCTTGTCTCTAATAACCCCACGTGGGGTAATAAGAGACCAGGCTTGTAACTGTCCATATATAACAATGTAAAATCATATGGGATAATAAAAGACATCTGGAAACAATTCTGAATCAGCCAATAGTTTTTAATTTTTATTATTTACATCCATCCAAAAAATATGTTTTCTCTAACTGTCGTAAATGTGTTTGTGAAATTCATTTATTTTAATATTAGATCCTAAATAATATAATATTGTACTTAATGATAGTTCTACATAATCAACATAACCTAGGGATTAACCAAAAACATCAATATAATTTTTAAAATAGGCAGAAAATATTTTACCCATTTTCTAAAGTGTAGGCAAAAAAGACGTATCTTTAAAGTGTATACAAGCGAACAAAATGTTATAAAAGATTTTTCTAGTAATTATAAATGAACTTATTTATTATGTAATGAAGTATTAATAACTAAATACTAACTTATACACATTCTAAACATAAATTTACATAATCATAACAACTAAATATGGTCTAGCCAAATCAGTAAAACTGCTTTTTGATTTAAAGTGAAAAAAAAAAATGTTCTGTTGGTAAACTTAGACTGGGCCTAACACTTGGTAAACTCTTCGTAAACTAGTCAGGCAGAATTAACAGAAACTACAATGGGGGGTGGGGGGGGCACAGTAATTAACAGTATGGGTAATAAGAGATATGAGTCTCTTATTACCCCCACAAAAAATAAAAATGGGGTAATAAGAAACATGCCTAGAACATGTAAATAAAGAATACTTTCAAGGTTTTAAAAAATTGTACATCAAAGTCATAGTCTTGGTCAAAAGGTTACACATTAATAAATCCCATACATCTTACCTACAAAAAAAACTAAAGAAAAATTTAGAAAAAGTCACGAACTTTCAGGGTAAGTTCAAAGTGAAGGTTTTTTTTCGTCGTATAAAAAGAATTCAAAATGTGTTATAAACTTCTCAGTAAGTGTATTGTAGTAAAGAATACACATGATACTTAATATTACATATTTTTAAAGTTGTCTAAGTATATTTTTTGGTGGGTGTTTTGACTGCGTCTCTTATAACCCCTGTCTCTTATTACCCCGGCTTCCCCTATCTAGAATAGAAATATTTTTGCGTGTGAATAACCATCGCAAAGTAATTTTTCTTGCTAAATTCCGCGAAAAAATAGAATAAGAAAATTTTCAAGAATACACCAATTTTATGATTTTTATTTTTTAACTTTACTTAATTTTACATTTAAAAGGGTTCAATTTTCTCACTTTTTGGTATCAATTTTTAATCAAATTTATAACTTCTTATGTTAGTCGTATTCCATGTGAAGATAATTTATCATAAATTAAATTAAAACAAAGTGCTGCTTTCTATTTCCATAAATTAAACTTTATGTGTTGTAAACTATTTAGATTACTTGTAAAAAAATACCAATGTAAAATAATACCAATTCGTTATATATATATATATATATATATATATATATATATATATATATAAGTAAATTTTGAATAATGATTGCAGTCAAAATTCTAATAATCTCTTATGGTAGTTCGTCTCCATGCGTTAAAACGAATGTATAAATTGAATAAATACTAGTAAAAGTTGATTTTAAATGACAATGAAATAAAAAGAAAATAGAAAAACTTTTATAAATATATAATAAACATGTCTAATTAAAATCTAATTTTTCAGACGAAATGATTATGTTCCAATTAGATTTTAATTATAAAATAACATAATCATGATTATGTTATAATAGAAAACTAACCATTAAAAATTGTTGAGAAAGTTACGAGTCTTTGAAGCTAAATTTTTAATAGTATATGTTACATGATCTTTGGGGATCTTATGATAATCATGTAATATATACTATAAAAACTTTAGTTTCAGTGACTCATATCTTCTGCAACAGCTTTTAATGGTTATTTAAACGAAAAAACCTCTTTTCACATCATAAAATTAAATAAAGCACTACCGGGTTCGAAAGGACGCGGCCTTTCTTCTTCTCGTGCAAAACACATGCTACTACATTGGAGGAATTGGATACAAAAGAAAGATTCAATGTTGCTACCATGGTAGTAGCACGTGTTTTGCACCTGAAGAAGAGAGGCCACGTCCTTTCGAACCTGATAGTGCTTTCTTCAATTTTATGGGGCGTAAAGACGTTTTTAAGATTAAAAATTGGTTGTACACCAGTTCTTTAATTCTGTATTTGAATAGATACTTCCCTAGTAATAATAATTTTGAGATAATTATCGTACAGGACAAAAAAAAAAAAAAAAAAAAAAAAAAAAAGGCTTTATTTTCAGAAAGTACGTAATCTTTTAACTTTGTATGTTGTTACCTTCTTTTACTTTTCAGTAAAATAAAAAAAGCAGTATTGTATAGTATTATACACATTAAGCTTATAATTTTAATAATGCTACTATTTTTTAAAAAAGAAATTAATTTCTTATATATATATATATATATATATATATTAATTTCTTGTGATTTGCTACACAAAATATACTCCGTGAATAAAATAATATTAATAATTATAAAAATAAAAACAACATTTTTTGAAATTAAAAGGACATTTCATTTAAAGAATTTCCATAGTAATTTTCTCTAATGCGTAATCACCATTAAATAAGAAGAAAATCATTCTTTTAGAAAAGTGATGTGAAAAAAGATTGGTATTAGCAATAATATGGAATAAAATAAAAATGTTGGCAGCTGCGTAAACGCTACATCACAGTTCATAAGTAAACCACACCTACAAAATTTGCCGTAATAAAACATAAAAGAAACATATAAAAAATGTATCTTTTTATATACACGCAATTTTCAGCCAACAATATTTTGTTTATATTGTTTAATAAAGATAAATCTTAGTGAGAAAAGCAAAAACTTAATAACAACCACTTATTTTAAGAAATATTTTGCTAAGTGTTAATAAATTGAAATGTTTATCGACTTCCATACTTTCAATTTCTTTCGGTCCAATGACCAAAGGGAAATGGTGATCTGCTCATCCGTGAAAAATAAATAAATAAATAAATAAAATAAAGGATAGATTAAAAGTGTTCTTCAAGTACTTCTGTATGTTTGCAAGAAAATTAAGTGCTTTGATGGTTGAAGGGAAAGAAATTCTACAAAACTTGGACTAAACTTTACAAAACTTTACTATTTGGTCGACGTAGAAAATTCAGTCTTTTTATTTCATTACTTTTTTAACTTTGAGAATTAATTGTATATATAAAAGTCGTTTTTTTAATATGACTCAGAGGGTTGACGTTAAACACATACATAAACACACACACATATATATATATAATTTAACATAGTAAAATAAAGAATAATAGAAAATTAAATGCCACCGAAATCCACACTAATAAAAAAGAATTAACTTTTAACTAAATTAACTAACATTATTAACATTAAGACTATAGTACAGATATAAAAAACAGTTAATAATTAATAGCTTTATAAATAGAAAATAAAATAATTAAAAACACAGTAAACTTACCATAGTATTATTTCTTGAATGTTACCTTAAATGATTATGGGAAATATGATAATAATAATAATAATAAAAGCGAAACCACATAAAAACGCAAAAACAAGCAGCAAAAAATTATTATCGAAAAGGCTAGTTTAAACAATTTTAGACCAAAAAATTCATAGAAATAAGCTCAAATTGTAGAGATTTACCATCAAGGAGATCCATTCCTACAGCGATCACGTGAAAATTTTAAGATATCAAACAATGGGCGCTATTAACCCATTGCCGGTCATATTTAATTTCCCTCCTTTGGTCAGTGTTGCCAAATTTAAGGACTTTATTATTCAATATCCACCACTAAATTTTAACTGTAACGGTTGACTAATAACTTGGAAGGTTATTCGTCCAATATGTATATCGAATATCGCTTCTCAAAAATATTTGTGACAGTTGAATAAAAGTGTTATTAAGTCTGGCAACATTATTTAGAGCGCTTTAGAGCGTTGGGGTAGTCAAAAGGTTAAAGCAAAATAACTAGCGGGTTCCCCTATCTTGCATTTAAAACAATAAAACGATTGAAAAATTAAAAATTAAGTGTGAGATCACCGTAAAAAAAAAAGAACTAAATGAACAGTAGTAATCACAAAAATAATCTAGGCGCCTGGAGAAGAGGAAAAAATTGTAAAACAACAGCTTAGTTGTTAGCAGCGTAACGAAGATAAAAGAGCACCTGCTGTATCCACGGAATCAGCAAAAATAGTCTAACCAACCAAAAGACACAGATAAATCTATTTTACATTTGATTAAGAATTGTAATATCTGAAATATTTTGGTGATAATAATAATAATAATAATAATAATAATAAAACAATTTCACATTTAATATGAAATTCAGTATGATTACAAAAATATTAGTTTAAGGATACTTAAATACATTGAGAAGATTACCGGTATCTGGCGAGAAATAATATTAATAGCATTTGTAGTGAGCTTCAATAATTTAAAAGAACATTTTCTTTAGTTAAAAAACAAAACAAAGCAAAATGATGAACAATTTACTAAAATTATTAATTAAATTATTAAAGTGGGTAATTATGAATGAAATTTTATGATTGTTAACTAACTGAATAAACTTTAAATATTAAATTTACTTAAGATTGTTAAATTTATCATATTCCATAAATGAGCTAACAATGTTTTCACTTGTGGAATGACATTTTTCTTTTTAAATAGATTGCGAAATTCAGAATGAAACTACATCATTTACATACAGTAGCAAGAAATATACGTATTTTTAAACATAATTAAACAGTTTATAATTATTATTATTAAATAACTATAAATAAATTTATTTCTTCAAAATCATTTACAGATGCATAATTTACATTTAGTATTATTAATGAATTAAAATATTACTATTATTAAATACCAATTTATTGTAATTACGATTTCTAAATTTAGCATAATAGCATAGTTACTACACAATTAATGAAAGATTAAAGATAAATAAATTAAGGAAAATATAAAATGTAAAAATAGTTAAAGTCGTGTATTTTTATTAAATTTATAATCTCAACATCCCACCCAACCAGTTAGCCAAACAAAACCCTCAAACCTCCTTAATCAAACATCTGCCCACCCATCCTTCAACATTCTTATTTTATTTTATTATCTTACTTATTTTTTTTTTTAAGATACAGGCAAATGCACTTTTACTTCTAAGACAGAGAAAAATTTATTGACATATTTGATGAAACAATGTTTATTGGAAATCACATTTTAACTGCACCATTAATTAATTTATTAATATTTTTGTTTTTATACTTTGGTGAGCATAAATATTTTATACAAAACAAATGGTTAGTTATGATGTTTCCATACGCCGAGTGGTATGGATATGAATTAAAATGAGTAAACAAGTTTACTTTAAAACTAAAATCTTATCGTTTATCATATATATAGCAGAATAGATTTTATTACCATTAAAATTAATTTTTAAATTAAAAAAGGTAATTGATTGATTATTAAGAGTATTTTGAGTTAACTTTAAATTATGAGAATAATTTAAAGAAAAATAATTAGATGATTTATTAATTATATAAAATATAATGAAGTCATTTATGTAACGAACACGCATAACACCATCATAACAAACATGCATAACACCATCATAACAAAATTGATTCTCATAAGAATAAAGATATAAATCAACCAGAATACTAGAGTTTCACCCCCCCCCCCTTATGGGATTCCCACTTTTTGTAAAGAGATATTATTATGGTTAGTATATTTATTAACAACAAACTTAAAAATACTGTTGAAATATTTTGCATTAAAGTTGTTAGGAAGATTAATTTAAGTTTTATATTTATTAAATAGATTATACATAATGTCAAATAGATCTGGTAAATCAATATTATTAAAAAGATATATATTAAAGTGACACCAACGTTAAAAACGCAAAAAATAAAATGTTCATTCCGCATACTGTAGTTTCTGTAATTTTAAGCATGTTACCTTCTCTGCATTAAATGCCGCCTCCAAATTATCACTAAAGAAAAAAAAAATACTTTGTTAGTTAAAAAGTTAAATATTTTGATAAAAGTGCAAATTTTTTTCTTTTAATGATTGCACTAAAATGCATAGTCATTCCTTACATCTCTATTTGTGCTCGTTTCTATAACCTAATCATGGGACAGTCGCCTGCAGTCATATTGACAGTGTATTTTGTAAGGCAAATATCCTTAGAAACGATGTTATCGAAGGAGCATTTAAGGCCATGTACAGCGATATACTGATAAACAATGACAAAACAATTTTTTGTGTTCTCATATGAAAATTACACCTAAAAAAGCATGCCGTCCACAGAAAATAAGAACCAAAACTAAGACATATAAGTATAAATTACTTTATTCCTAATGATGATACAGATGTTCCCGTATGTGCTATCACATTTCGATCCATCTTTGTGGGAGCAAAAAGAGTTGGAAATAAATAAAATTATTTCTTAAAGAGCAAAACTTGTAAAGCGGAACGTAGAGGTGGCAAACGCATCAAACGTGATGCTGAAGACACGGAAAAATTGATACGCGAGTACATACTAATTTTCGTTGTTGTTCTAGCCATGAGAGAGAAAAAAAAACTCCTAAAAAAAAAAAAAAACTTTCCTGCGTCTCTTAGCGTTAAAAATGTCGAAAATGTTAATAGAAAAATAGAAAAATATAAAAAAGAGTGTACTTCTAGCCTTTATTATAATGTGTTTGTAAAAGATTTTAATCTTGGTTTTGGAACCCCGAAAAAAGACATTTGTTACTTCTGTATTAGGAAAAATATACAAATGAATTCAGAAAAATGTACAGAAAAAAAAGACCTTATTAATTAAACTTTTGATTCATAAGCACCGAAGCAAAAAAAAAAATCGTTCACTTTTAGGAGAAAAACTTATAGAAGATGAAATTACAGTATGTTTTACAATGATGCAAAATTAGGAATTACCACGCAAATAAAAATTATACCATGTTAAAAATGCTTTCAGCAGTGGCTGCTCAAAAGGACCTCACCTTCACATACTACTTCCCAGTGCGTGGTCACTCATACTTACCAGCAGTTAGAGCATTCGGCCGAGTGGAGACTAGCTTAAAGAAAGTGGATGCAATTTTACTCCCTAATGAATATTTTGAACATTTCTCTAAAGTTAGAGACCTTTTCGAGTATAAGAAGCAATGGAATATTTTAGAATGGAAAAATTTTGCGCATAGTCGTCTGAAAAGCAAACAAGGGCATCTATTCTCCGACCATACTTATACCTCAATTCCGACTGTGGCAGTCGGTATTTTGATCACGTGACGTCACATTCCGACTTTTGATTTGACGACTGTCGTTGTTTAAGGACGGTCGTTATGGCAGTCGGATCGGAGAATAGATACCATGGTTTCTTGATTTCAGAGGCAAAAGTACTGGAAATTACGAAGCGAGATGTGGAAATCAAGACAACGTACTGTGATTCGTTTTGCCGTCGAAAGATCCTGAAACTTGGGAAAAAACTTCTCCCATGCACCCCTTCTGAAATAAAACCAAAAAACAATATGAAACAAGCAAAAAAAAAAAAAAAAAAAAAAAATCAGATGTTTTGGAAATTACATGAAGCTTTGGTAATTAACAAATTGCACGAATGTTTTTATTTTTATGAAGAATCTTGCAACGATACACCTAACGCTAACATCAGTGAAAACAATTATAGCGATGAAGAAATAGTATTTGTAAATGAAAATTTGTGGTAACTACTTACCTTCCGAAAGTGTGTATCTAAAATTTATGCCGCATTTACATGAAAAATAAAAATACTTCGATTACTTTCAAATAAAAGTAAATCATTTCATTTCGATATTTGTTTTGTGCCAAAAGGGTGTAAGTCATAGTTTTGTTCCAAAAGGGTTAAGTCATATTTTTCTTTTTTTATTTATAAATAACTACACTGTCAGGATTTTTTAACCATATAATTTAGTGTTATTATCATCCACAGATTACTGGGAAAAATTATCTTTTGCTTAAATTCAATAATAAATCCTACATAACAAAATCGCGTTTTTTCAAGAATGGAAAAAAAATGACTTAACGCCATTTGAAAACAAGTTCTTCATTTAATGTAATACCTCTCTGAGATGAAACTCGTTTGATTTCATAATGGTTGAAAAATAACAAATAATTTGTTCTGCGTTAATTTTTATAGGAACATATAGAAGAAAATTTTGTGATGGCCGTAACATACTAGTTTCTAGAGTGCATTTTGAATGGGGAAAGACAAATAATAAAATTAAACAGCGTAAAATTAAATAAAATATCTTAAATAATTATTAATTTTTTACACATTGCTGTCGCGTAAAGAATATTTAATCGAAGAATGTTTTGCGATGGTGACAACTTACTAGTTTAGAAAATGTCTATCTGTCTGTGTATAAAAACAATTTTGCAAGAGTTTTTTTAAACTCCAGAACAAATATATAGAATTTCATGTATATTTATACGTAGTTGCACCTTGGCATAAATTAGTGCCGATTAACTTTGATGAAAATTGCCCAACATGTAGCGTCACCATCTTGTGTGTGTGTGTGTGTGTGTGGGGTTATATATATACATATACATATGTATATATATATAATTTTTATATGACAGTATAGGACAAAATTTCGGTGAAATGAGCACAAGGAAAATTAGTTTAAATAATTATTGTGATAGTAAAAAAAAAATTTTTATATTAGTAATAGTTAACTATAGGATTTTTTTTTTTATGTTGGTAGGAGCATCGTTTACTCCTGGAGGTGTAAATAGTCAATATGAGTAGTTAAAAAGAAAATCGTCAATGCCCTTAAAACAAAAGTTTGAACCATAGTTGTGTGATAATTTAAAATAAATTTATCATTTTTTTTTTCATTTTTAACAAAAGAAAGCTTTTTTCTTTCTTCTTTTTAAAATATTTTCACAGATGTTGTCTATAAGTCACAAAATCGACTATATTTCGACATTTATTTTTATATTTTTGTGAGATAGAAAACGTCAGCATTCACCTTTTTTTTTTTTTTTTTTTTTTTTTACTAAATAATATTTCGTTGCTAGCATCAGGATTCATTTTAAAAAGCTACTTTTACATTTATTTATTTTTATAAACGTCACATTTTAAAAATGTTTGCTTAACCTTAGTAATTAAAATTCCATTGACACAGTAATTAATTCTTTTCATCATGGAAGATTTCTATATTTCTGATTTCCCCTAAAATACACACAATTCGTGCTACAGCGATCTATATTATAAAATACGAACCAACTTTCAGCTCATCGAACATAGCGTTTTGACGCTATCGTTTTCACTCACACAAATACATACATACATCATAGTAAAAATAGCAAAAATGACTTCAGGGAATCTCAAAACGTATAGATACTTCAAAATCTCAAAGTTGAAGTTTGTCAGGATTACAATACTTTTTTACATATGTATACTATTCTGACAGTAAAAAACATAATCTATTACAAAAATTGAATTTATGTCACGAGTGGCATCTGGTGGAGGCCACAGGGTCCGATAAATAGAGTGCAATTTCACATTATTATATTTATATCATAGAATGGAATTTCTTTATTTTGTCTGTATTGAATTTTGAGGGTTTATTATTATTATTTGCTTTTCAACATTCGAAATACACATTAAAAACACTGTACTTCACTACTGACACCAAAATTAAATATTGTTAACAAATCTGAATAAAAATTATAAAATCAGATTCCTTTTAAGCTAATACACATAATATTTATCTCTTTTTAAGAAAATTGTAGAAAATTGTCTGTGTGTCACTATTCTAACTATGGTAAATATATATGTCTTGTCAAGAAAAATTGTATTTAATGTTACTCCTAATTACTACACTATTCTAAGAAAAATGCTCTAAAATGTGTCATTTTATTTTTTTCAAACTCAATCATCACTCACATTATTTTGCTCTTTATTATTTTATTTAGGCGAGATTTTATCGACGGCGAGATCTTGTTCTCGAGAGATTTTGTCCAGTTGAGAGTCGAGATATTGTCCCTGCGAATTTTGTCCAAGTTAAATTTTGTTCCCTCGAGATTTTGTCTGCGCGATACATTGTCCGGCGAGATTTCGTCTCGCGATATTTTGTCCGCAGGATTATGTCTTCATCCCGAGAAAATGCGCTATGAAAAACGATAGTTGAAAATTAAAAGAAAGCTTTATATACTTCCAACAATCAGACAGAGGGGTACCGGAAAATAAAAATTTCTGCCAGTTTTATGATTTTCATAAATGCTGGAAGTCTCGAGAAAATCAACTTCGTGAATTTTCGATTTCATAGGAAATCTCAAGTTCACTTTTCATTTCCTATTTGTGAATCCATCTTATTGGCTTGTTAATTAGTCTCTTAAATTCGCTTTCATGATATATTCCTTATTGTTATTCTGAACTGATAACGGTATACTTAAAACTACCAAAGCTGCAGTATGCGAATTGAACATTTTATTTTTTGTGTTTTTAACGTTTATATCACTTTAATATTTTCCTCGTTCTCTTAAAAGTTACTTGTCAATGTATCTTGAAACGCCTGTTCATATGAAAAAAAATTACTGTAGAAAAATGTTCTAACTTGAAAGTAGAAAAAAGACCTATGAATAAACTTAAATATGTTTCAGCAATTTTTCGAATAACTAGCACAAAAATATTTTTGTATCTATTACATTTTTAAATCTTGAAAAAATAGTTTCAAGCAAAACAAATCTTTCAATCTAAATCAAAATAATATATATCTATTAAAAATTAATATAATACACTTTCCTGCTAAAAAGGATTATCACTTAATTTTTATAAACTGAACAAAGTGCTAAATAAAAATTACCAATTTACATTTCTGTATCACAGTAAGTCTTTCAATTTTTAAACACCACAATATCTTAATACTTTTTTTAAAAGTTTATTTAAATATTGATTGTGTGTAATTTAATAAGACTTAAATAAAAATTTTAAAAAAAGTGGTATTCCAAAAGAGAAAGACTTGGTGGTTATGCTATATTAATTGACTACAAAAATTTAAAACTATATAACCATATAAAAATTATATTATAGTATTTTCTTTTAAATTTAAGTATTATAGAAATAAAATATAACGGTAAAAAATAGGTAAATAAACAATGAAAATCTCTAGTATTCTGAAAAACATTGAGAATTGAGAATATTTTTTTTAAATTCTCTCTTATTGAGAATTTCATTAAAAACTCATTAACGAAAGCTTCGATGAGTACTAACGTCTGGACACAGTGATTACTTACATAGACAAAAAGAAAAGATAACACACAATCATTAGTTGATAGTAATAATTCATAAACAACATGCTTATTAAATATTAATGGAAAATAAATTAATAAAACGAAAGTCTTTCATAATTGATAAGAAAAGCAAAATAAATTAATAGATGGATCACTTTCATTATCACCGAGATAAAAATATTGATGTAAAATAAATTGATGATTTATGAATGTTCATCTTTTTAAATAATTTGAAAAGTCGAAAACGTATACCAAAGTGAGAAAAAGAAACATGTTTTAAGTTTATTTTTCTTACTGTTTAAAGTGATTTCTTAAGTGAAAAAACAAAAGTTATAATTAACAAAAATACTTAGATGAGTCTGTGAATTGCTAATGCAATATACAAAGTAAAAAAAAAGATAATAGTAATGAACTTCAAAATTCCATGAATTGCTGGTGATATCAGCCTCTGCTAGTTAGAAAGCTCACGATCAAACTAGAAAAAAGAAAAAAGAAAGAAAGAAAGAAAAAATGAATGCATTAAAAGTTTTATTGAAGCACTTGTTCTTGACCTGGAGTTGTGTGACTTTTGATTTACATGGAATAAAAATGACATGAAACAGCACCATGAGAGTATGGCGTTGCGAAAGTTTCAGCTGTTTCTGGTGTACTTAATACCATAAGAAACTTTGTTTTGAAATTTTTGAAAGAAAAGTACTCGAACTTATTTTTTCTTTTTAATCAAATATAGTATGCTCATTCAAGTAATATATGTCTTTTGTACATGTGAATTCCTTTTAATCCACTTTCGTTTTAATTTAAAAAAAGTTATGTTTTATAAATTATTAGCTATTTATTTTTGAAAAGAAAAAAATAAATAAAAGTAAAATAAAAGCAGAAAATACTTTAAGACAATAAGGGACGGATTCAGTTGAAATTTTATAATTTTTTAAAGGCGTTGATATGCTTCCTTCTGTTGATTTTTGAATTTCAGTTATCATTAGAAAATATATTTTTAGCTATTTATTGCATTAAATTGAGATATACCAATATCTGAAGGCAAAAACGTATATATATATATATATATACTGTCTAATTATGAGTTTAATCGAAATTTCTGTGTAAGAATAATATACATAAAATAAATCAGAATTTTTTAAAAGACGTTGATTTTACTACTTTTTGAGACGTTTAAAAGCTAAGTATCTGTTTTTTTTTTAATATCAATTAATAAATAATAATTTTATGTAAAATTGTTTACGCTTATGTACAAATTCAAATATGTATATATATTACAGTAAGAAATGAAAGATTCAATTGAGAAAGAAAACGAAGTGTGGATTCAAAATCCAAAAAATGAAACGAAGGCATATAATATTCAACACTATCAGGGATATTAATTGAATAATTGTATGCAAATATAGATGAAATTATGTATACCTGTAAGTATTAATCCAAGAAATTACAGATATCAATGCCCCATTCACCCATAAAAAAACGAAACTAATTGAATAAGAAAGCAAGATAAATGTGATCCAAAAATTAAAAAAAGAAAAAAAGAAAAAACTTTTAAGAAAAAATGCATTGTAAGGTCCATTAACAAAACTAGTTTATAATTTTTTAAATAGAAGTTACAGTATTTGGATATCGTATAATAAGCTAATTTTTATGGTAAATATTGATTTAAACTTAAAAAAAAAATAAATTGTTTTATAACTAATTAGGACAATAATAAATTAAATATTATAAAATAAAAATATTAATATTTTATGCATTTTTAAGTAACACTTAAAAATTTCAAATGTTTTGAAAAATAAAAAAAAAAAAAGAGAGAGAGAAATAAAAAAAATTAATGATGATTAATCGCATACCTGAAAATGAATATTCAGTTTAATGTTCCTATAAAATAAATAAATAAATAATCTATTAGAAAAGAAATTACACACACACACACATATATGTACAGTCGGGGGAAAAAAACGCAACACTCAACGTAACTTCGATGCTAATCGATGTAAAAAAATGTAATAGATATCATTCGACGGGGAATTGTGAATAGTTTCAGAAAATGAAATGAAATTTTGAATTGGGGTCGCCTACATATTAAAACGCGCACCAACTTTGATTTTTTCAATGGTAATGCCCCATTTTTATTTTATATTTGAATTCCTGGGATCGCGACAACGCGAAAAAGTATATTGGTTGTATATTTTACTTATTTTACCAGAGTACTGTATGGACCAATCACAAGTGTAATGTATTTAAATAGACCTAAAATTATCTAAAAAAATACTGAAGTATATACAAATCTAAAAAATTGAATTCAGGATAATTAAGGAACTGGAAAAAGCGGTAACGTTTTATTAATTTTTATAATTATTTTTTTCCTGAAAGATTTCCGGTGTGAAACATTAAAATTTTGTCTATTTCTTATAGGATAGTAATTTTATTTTACTACATTTACAGATGACCCCCTAACACATTTTTGATTATAACTCCATAAATAATAAAAATAAAGTATACAAACAGTATACTTTTCCGCACAGCCAGACTCTTAGAAATTCGAAAATGAAGTCAAAATTGGGTGTTGCTACTGAAAAAATAAAATCAAAGTTGGTGCTCATTTCAATATGTAGATGACCCCTAATTCAAAATTTGACGACATATTCAGAAAGTTCTTTTAATTTCCTGTTGAATTATGTGTATTAGATGTTCCTGCGTTAATTATTAACGAAATTACAGCGAGTGTTGCGTTTTTTCCCCGACTGTACATCTGCCAATAGCTTTAGTGAATAATCCAAATGTCTTTCATTTACTGTGTAAGAATAGAAAAGGGAAAATTGCACAAATGATAACGCTTGAAAGAGTCAAAGCTGACATTTTACAAAAAAAAAAAAAAAAAAAAAGAAGAATTTTGAGATAAAAAAAAAGCTGTCATATTTATTGAATAATTGATAATCCATTTGTGCAATACATTCAGTGCACCGTGTGCTCAACTGCAGAGTGTAAGGCGTCAATGGTTGTGCCAAATGTTCAGATATGCTACCTTTTAAAGTATTAAAGTTGGAGACGACTCAATAGTATACAAGAAATTTTAAATATCCAAGAAGTCAAATATCAAGTTATATCGGGGAATCGAGAAGTCCACACCATAGAAAGACCCCAGTTCATAATATACTCAGTGAATAACTTTTATAAGAGGTGCTGTACATGTTACTGAAATAAGGCTAGACATTCTTCCATAGAAGAATTGCTTCAGAAAGGCGCTCTCTTAGTGGAAATTTAGGAATAATGAAAGTTCCTAATACCTGTTGGTATGTTCATGTAGTAACCAAGAACTATGAAAATCATATCGGACATACCTTAAAAAAAAAAAAAAAAAAAAAAAAAAAAAAAGAGACCAACGATAAAACTTGGCGTGAAATCACTTTACACAGTGATAAAACAATAATATAAATAAAAAATGTTCTCCAATGAAATATGGATATTTTAAACAAAAATATTACATCTAAAACTCATTTTTATTTTTTAAACAAATAATATTAAATATGGAACAGATTACTAAATCATATACCGGATCGATTTAAGAGCCTACACAAGGTACTAATTAGCACTTACCCATAGTTTTAATAAAGCCTTATTCAAAGCGTTAAACAATAATTAACTTGCAAAGAAATGAGTAAAACACAGCAAAATAAGCTGATAGTGCTTATATGATGCATTTGATAACTTATACAAACCTATAGTTTTACTTTATACTTGCGGCTTTTCCTTTTTTAGCATCTAAGAAGTGATCTTTTTTCTTTTTCGATTCCATCGTACAGACAGTCGGCCACATGCTATGAGGAGGGAAGCTGCTCTTTCGTTCGTCCCAACAAGTATAGATGAAGATTTTCAGAATATGTGTCCCACTCGATATGAAAAGGGTGATGATGAGATGGTGGACAGTGATCTTTGGACGGTGAACTTGCGATGAGCCGGCTGGCATGAGAATGTCTCTCTAAAACTTGAAGCAGCAAAAGTCTTTTCTATATGGGCTGCACTAGGGGACGAGAAGCCCCTATGAATCATTTCTGACAAAGCGGTAGACTCGTTGTGTCATTTTATATTATTTTTAAGAACTATTTCTCCTGTGGCCTTTATGTTTAAATTACTTTGAAAGAGGATATCTAATGCCTTCTGTGCGACGTTTAACTTGAGATTTTCTCTCAATTTCGACTTGAGATGATGTTCAATGGGGGAAGGACGATACTTTGTAATTTCAGATACATTATATGTATCAACTGATGCAGATGAATATTTTGAGGAAACATCTTTTTTTTTTTTTTTTTTTTTTTTTTTACTAAACAACATAGTATATCTGACGAGCATTTAGAATTAATAGTCAATTTAGTTTCCCTGTGTGCTTGTGGGTTTGAACTTATAAATCCTTTTTGAGAGCAAAATTCTTTTTTAGATATATCATCAATAGCATAATCGTCATCATGAAATTGATGTACAAACGAAGCTAAAAACTCAATATGAATATCTTTGTCTGACGTATTATCATCGTTAATTTCATTTTCAAAAGGAACTGATAGATAATTTTGCTAAAAACGTTCCCCAGGGCTTATTTTATGCGAATGCTTAGGTTTAAATCACTTCAAAAACAAGGTTATTTTCTGCCAATTAACTCCTGAATCACCAATAATTAAAAAATAAATAAAGTTAATGCAGTCTTTATTATCTAAATCTAGTTCATCTTGAGACATCTCGTTTAAAGAGAATTATTTCAATGAAAATGAAATAATATTTTGGAAAATACTACACTTAACATCTGCAAATTCAGATAAAACTTCGTTAATTTCATCTTTAATGTCATTAAACTGATTAATACTGGCTGCACATTTCAATTTGCAATTTTTATTTCGGGCATTTTATAAATTTTACTTGATTCAATACTAGCATATTCTGAGAAAAGTTCTAAGAAATTTTTAATTTCATTATCACAAATAGAATTTTGAGAAATTTTCACAAAATATTTATTTTTATCTACAGGGGTATATACTATTATTATGATTTGAAATAATTTCGTTTGATTCAAAAATGATATTTATATTTGAAGTTATTGTTATAATCTGAGCATATCTAAAAAGATGATGATATTACTGGAGTGTCACTTTAAATCGCCGTTTTCATGACAAACAGGCTTAACTGAAAATTACTAAATTTCAGATATAAACCATAAATTCCTTATAATTAGGCAACCATAGGTATTGAGTTACGCCAATTGTACATGGCATAGGTACCACTTGGGCCCTTTCAAAAGATGGCTTAAGTGAAAATCGCGAATTTTTGAGTTACTCAAAATTTTACTTCAATTGCTTTACTAAAAATTTCTATTTTATGAGTTATGCCTTTTTGCCATGAGAGCAACAAAGTACCTGCTATAAGAAAATTCCTCAAAAAAAAAAAATAAATAAATAAATAAAATAAATAATAATAATAATCCTTCTTGTTCAACCATACGAAAACTTCATCGAAAGCTGGACTTTGCAACTACCACTGTAACTGCCATCGCAACCTTATCCAGAACGATCCTATTTCCACCCAATATTTTGCTTTAACCGACATAATTAAGTTGGTAAACTAGAGCTGTCGTGTTTGATTCTAGGTTGCAAAAGCCATTCAGAGTTTTCTGTGGTTTTCTCCGACACTCGCATAAATACAGGCTAGGGCCTCTTAGAAATACCTCTATGAAGGGCACAGAATTCTAGACCTGAGACCTTCATGTAGTCAAACTGTTTTACTCTCAAAACACAAATGCAAACACTCGATCGACAGAACCATTGGAGCAAAGTAAATTAGTCTCGAAACCTCGCAAATTGTTGCGAAATATTGTTAATAGTATTTAAAGAATCAATATTTTAAAAAGAAATCTGCACTTATTTATTCTATATTTATTTTCCTTGTCAATGGAAATATTTTATTTTTCGTTTGGAATTCACAAGCAAAAAAAAAATAAAATAAAATAAAATAAAATAAAATAAAATATATATATATATATATATATATATTAAACATCTTGTTTTTAAGAGATGAGATAACTATCATTCATATTAAATTAAAAGACACAATTCATTCTTTATGAATCTTTGACAATAGTGTCACAAAGATTCCAGTAATGCCTTGTTTCAGAATATTGATAACTAGCATGCTACGCCTGCTCTTCTCTCATCGGTGAAATAGTCGGTCCAGGCCTCTACTGCCTGAGGCCTCTGCTGTATATACGCGCACACGGTGTGCGTGTTATCCACAATCGTTTCTCGGGCTTTTAAACCTAATAATACTAATTTCCGAAATTCTATCTGTATTTATTTTTGTCCCCTGCGCCCGCCCCTCGTAATAATTTTACACTTTCAAAAATATCCGCACTCGATTTATCGGGCCTTAAAACCTAATAATAATAATTTTCAATGCTCTAACACTTATTTCTATATTTTTGCCCCTTCGACCCTCCCTTCCCGTCTATCCTAATAATTTTTTCCTTTTTAAAAATATCTTCATTCGATTTATAGGTCCTAAAAACCTATATGTGCCAAATTTGAACGGTCTTAATCTATTTCTATCATTTTGCTCCTTCGCCCCCCCCCCTCACCCTTTCCGGCTCTCCTAAAAACTTTACAATTTCGAAAATATCCGCAATCGATTTGTAAGTATCAAAAACCTCTATGTACCAATATTGAACGGATCTAATTCTATTTATATTCTTTTGCCCCTCCACCCTCCCTTTCCCACCCTTCCTAATAACTATACAGTTTCGAAAATATCCTCATTCATAAATTCCAAAATTTGGTTTTTATGTATTAGTATTAGCAATATTTTAGTGCACGAATTTCCTGTATATCTGTTTTTTTTTTTTCGTTTTTTGTTTGTTTGTTTGAGATATATAGGATTATGCGAAATCACGTTTTACCCCCTTTCCCCACTTGGGGACCTAATTTCTAAAATTCCAGAATTTGATTTTTAGATATGTGTGTTAGCTATATTTTAAAGCAAAAATTTTACGGATATCTGTTTTTTTTTTTTTTTTTTTTTTTTTTTTTTTGTTGTTTTAGATATGAAGGATTTTGTGAAATCACGTTTTGTCCTCCCTTCCTCCTTTGGGTGGTGAATATTGTTAAATCGCTTCTCATTGGATGTCTACTTAATAGAAAGAACCATGTCACAAAACTTTATGCTTTTAGGTCAAGGGGTTTGGGCTGAATGATGATGAATCACTCAGTGTTTCCTATAAAATAATTTTTTCATTTTGTATTTGCGCAACATATAAAATTTCGTAAAAATTTTACCATAAAATGGCTTTAATTAAGGAACCACCCATAAATTTTGAAACACAAAAATAAAATTGTAGCGTAAAAAACGACTTATATCTATATTTCATTTCTTCTACTTTTCTAAAATTATCTTTGAATGTTGTAGCAGGAGAAGGCCTCTTATAAAATCAAAAAGGTAAATTTTTGAAGCTTAAAAGTTATTTTTAGGAATATGCTTTAAATGTGCACACTTATGTTAAAACTGTAAAAAAAAAATAATAATAATATTACCCCCCCCCCCTTTTTTTTTCTTTTGCTGGCGCGAAATCTTATACTTAAAATCCATTAAAAGTTACACAGGGAAAATAAATACTTCAATTGTTTTAAATACTAAAGAAAATGTTCCTTAAAAATTGTCATTTAGAAATGTGTTTTAACTATTGCATGCCCGTTTTCACAAATGTCGCGTGCCTGATGTTTACAAAAAGGTAATAGAATATGTATTAAACGAATTCGCAAAATAAACTAAAATTTAAATACGTAAATACTTTAAGTTTGCTTTCAAAATACTGTGAAGTTAACTTTTTTATGGGATTTTTAAAAGCTATAAAGAAAAAACACACCATTTGTTTTCTATTTCAGGTTATTTTATTTAGATTTCAATTATCTAATTAGAAAAATGTTGTATATATCAGAGCATCTGTATGAAATATTTGAATATGATACAGCCTGGAGTGAACGAAACTATACATGTATTAAAATATAACATTAATAAATAATATTTTCTCAAAAGGAAAATTCAAAAGAGAAATTTATTTTTTTAAATATAATTATAACTATGTTTGTGTAAATAGTTTCACAAACATTTTAAATAGAAGTCTTTAAAATTTGCATTGACTTTTCAAAGCTACTTTTCTTCTTGAATTGACACAAAAATATCATAAAAAATGGAGTTGCCAATATTTTAATTTATTTCGTAAAATTGTCTGTTTGTCAGTACCCATCTTTTATTCATATAACTTTTTAGAAGAGTAATTTTCTTCTTACTTAACCATAATTACACGGAAAATTACGGTTAAAAAAAAATGGTGTGGAAAAAAAGTAGGTACTAACGATATTACGGAATAAATGAAAATTTTAGCAGCTGTGTAATAAGTTATAAATGCAATACACTACCTACCAATAAGTATTTGGAGACTTTCGAATTTAGACATTTTGTCAAATATCTAAAAATGTTCTTCAGAAAACATCTTGAAATTTTGGGAATATAAATACATGTTATACCTCATATATTTCAGTTCCTCTAAAAAAAAAAAAAAAAAAAAAAAAAATGATGATACGGGATTTTATCAATGTTTATTTACAATCACCGAAAACTGTATTACCATTGGACACTGATTGGATAAAAATAAAAATGTGAGTAAAGCCCCTTATACAGAGCTGCCAACCTAATCCAGCAAATTGTTAGTACCGCCCATTTTTCTACACCACTTAATTTTTAGAGTAACTCTCTTCAAATATATTTACGATGAATTAAGGAAACAAATACTCTAAAAATTAAGTGGTGTAGAAAAATGGGCGGTACTAACAGTTTGCCGGATTAGGTTGGCAGCTCTGCTTATAGTTTAGCTTTTACTTTGAGAGGAACTGAAATTCTGTTCATTCTAACTGTCATAATTTTTTTTTAAATTTACATGGTATATGTTTGGGGTTTTCATGTAAGTAGCTCAATAGTTTTGGCTATTAAATTATGCAAATGACCTTTCGCTAAATCTTGTGCATGCGTAGTTAAAAATTATTTAGTAAAATTGCTCATATTTTGTAAGATATTTAAAATTTTTGCAATCTGATTGCAGTAGGTTGTGTCTAATATAGTATAAATTTCCTAAAAATGGCTTTTTACTGGGTCTAATACCCTACGTGTTATAATTTAAAAAATGGTATTTTTTTTTCTTTTGCCATTTTTTAAAGAAATCTTTGTATCTCCATGAGTATATGTGGTAGCTTCATAACAATTTACACAAATAATTAAAAGAATCCTCATATTCACATATTACAACCAAACAGCATTTGAAGAAATACTTTTACAGGATGCTCCAAAACATTTTGATTTTGATTTAATTTTTTATTGGTCTCATTTTCCACTTCAGGGCAAAACGTTTGCCTAAATATATGAAGTATAACTTGTTCTTTATACTCCCAAAGTTTCAAGGTGATTCCTAAAGAACGTTTTTAGCCATTTGACGAAACGTCTAAATTCGAAAGTGTACAAATACTTATTAGTAGATAGTGTATTATTTGCTTTTTGAAAGTTACCATTTAATTTGATAATTTAAATACTTAATTTCTATTTCTATTCGAATAAATTATGTTCCTAACTATCAATAAAAATATATAATTTATATAACCAGCATATAAAATTTTACATAAGCGTCATCGTATTCTGAATATAGTTTGAATTGAAAAAAGGAATAGTTGTGAATTTTTATTCAAACAACGGAAATGTTAGCGAAATTTTAAATCTATCAAAAAATACTTTTATGTCAGAATCTGTTTCAAAATGTTTATTTTATCACTGGATAAACTATCTTTGAACAAAATTCTTTTATGTTTATAAAACTTATATACATTTTTTAGATTTTAAATTTGTGAAGAGAAGACAAATATTACAATTTTGTTTTATGCTAAAAGTACTTTAAAATTTCCAAAATTACTTTTTAAGAAGAAAATAAATTCATCATTCTGTGTTATATCAATCATTCAAGAAGAAGGAAAATTGTTCTATGTATTTATTTTTCCTAGAAATGTTTGATAAATCAGGAAATTGAAATACTGATCCAAATATTTTCTGATAGTTTGAAGAAACAATTGTTTCGTTCATGCTTAGAATATTTATATATAGCTTGAGGTAACTTTCACCTTTTTTGAAAATAAAAATGTTTGTCATGTAATATATTTATTGGAAATTTGTGTACTGTAGAATTTTAAACTACATTGCGTGGCTTTTAATTTGAAGATAACCTTTTTTTCTTCTTTTTATAGAAAAGGTGAGAAGTTATTGATATGATATTTCATGATGCTCTTTGTACAATCTTAAAAAATATTGTATATGCATATATTTTATATCTTTTGGACCCTGTGTGGTGTGTTGGTGTTAAGGTCGATTGGTTGCATTAAAGTCCTTGGTCTGATGAGTGTGTGCCCTCCGTGGTGTTTTTCTAAGTGGTCCTAGAATATATTGTGGGATTTGCGTGGCTGCAAACTCCATTTTAAATAATTAACTAAGTAATAAGTAGCACGAGACTCAATTTAAACACAAATAAAGCTTTTATTTAGATGTTTGAGGGATAAGTCTGGCCCTCGAACTCAATAGCAATTTTAGATAACTTAGAAAAATAACTTCAAGAAATAACTTAGAGAAATATAAAGAAATAGCCTCACCCAGGCGAAATAGTAGAAGCTTAGTGAAGACTGCTCTCCGTCGATTTGACTGACTAATGCTCACTCCAGGACTGACGACGGATCCCCCTTATCCGACAACTCTTTTTACTCAAATCTTATTCTGTTCTGCAACACCACAAAATCTCTACTATCACTTACGCTCGCATAAGAACTAATCGCATCTACACTACAAACTATAGCTAAATGCTAGCATAAACACTATTTTCTTCTGCACCACACTTCCTCGGCATACCTCACAATTATACTGTTTTATACGCACCACACTTTCTACCAAAAATACCTTCATATTTATCCTTAACTCAATCGTCTCCAAACACTTCATTTCACAAAACTTCAAAACCTCTTCTTATTCACATACACTCCTCAACTTACTTCCTCCGTTGCAGCTCTAGGCTGACGCAAAACCATTCCAACCTAATCTGAAATTTCGCCGACTGTTGGCGTCGAAGCACCTTAAACTCCCATTTATTGCGTCACCGGGAGTCGCTGGATCCAGCTAAAATTTAAAACTGTGGTGACCTTCCATGGTCTCAACCTTGCAGTATTTACACAAGTTTCGGGGAGAACCAAGGAAACTCCAAACGGCTAAGTCGTGCGACTTAAATTGAAAATGGCATCTCGCGTAGAGCTTCAAGAGCAGAACCTCTTGGCTATTGAAAGGGCTATGTTTAAAACAATATACTATATATATATACAATATTAGAGACAAAATATTAAAGAAACATTATTCTGAAACATAAAATGCGCTCTTTTAATTTTCTGAGATGTGTGTATTTAGAGAAAGTATTTTTTTAATACGCATGCTCAAAAGATAGATTTATTTATTACTACTACTATTACGTAGGCTAAAAGCTAGATATATCAGTGGCGGATTTAAGGGGGGGGGCTAGGGGGCTGAAGCCCCCCCCCCAAAACACTGACATTCACAACTGAATATTGCAATTGTAAATTTTTTATTGGTCTAGACTAACACTTTGAAAAATCTTAGCCCCCCCCCCCCCCAAAGTCAAGTTCTGGATCCGCCACTGAGATATATTGGTCAACTCGTGTCAAAAGGTCATTTAAATACAGTTAATATTAAGCAAATTATCAGAAACAAAGAATCTAGAATTAAGATATTTTTGGGAGTTGAAAATTCATAAGGGGTTTTTCTTATGCCATGTATTTAATTTGGAGATGCGATTACTTCAGACGCATTGCAAAAATTCTTTTTTGTGAAGAACCACTTATGGGCTTGTAACTCTAACTTAACTTTATTATATTTACTAAGATTTGTGAGTTTAGAAGTGATTTTCATTTATAAGAATAATTTATGGTAATGTTTCTCAAATAACTGGATCTGCAAATTAAATATGTGGCATTTGGAAAACCCCTTATAAAATTTCAACTTTGGGTATTATCTAATATCAAACATTTTGTTTTCTCTCTCTCTCTCTCTCTCTCTCTCTCTCTCTCTTTTTTCTTTAGCAGTAAGCAGTAATTTACTTAGTTTTTAATGTATTCAAATGAACTTATGGCATGAGTTGCCCAATATATCTAGCCTTCAATCTATGTAATAGAAAAGAGCTATCTTTCGAGTATGTGCAGTAAAAAGTATTGACTATAAATACTCATATGTCAACGAAAACAAAACGTGTGCATCATATGTTTCGGAATAATTTTGCGCCTTTTTTTTTTTTTTAATTTGGTGAAATTCATTCTTGGTACAAGCAAAAATCTTGACCAATTAATTAATAATTTAAGAAAAAAGAAAATTATATCTGTCCAAATAACTGTGTGATTTACATAAAGATTGTATAAATATTGTAAACTAGCACGCTACGCCCGCTTCGCTGGTCACTATATTTAAAGGAATTTTCGAAAGGATTGAATTAATATTTATTTTTTTACAACACATTATAGACAAAAACTTAAAAAAAAAAAAAAAGTAACTGAAATTGCTCTAAACCTCGCTTCGGGTACCCGCTGTCTACGGCAGCTCTTTTCCCGCGCGCACTGCACCATGCCTGCAGAAAGATCTTTCCCGGGCACTTCAGTCTGGATATTTATCGACGACAGGGGGGATCTGCTACTATTTAAGAACTACGATTTTTAAGATGACTGTATCTCAGCATCTATTAAATATTTTAGTTTTCAACCATGTATTGCCCATGCTATTTACACTATATTACGATTTGATTTCGACCAATGTAATAAAATAAAATAAAATAAAAAGTAGATTAAAAAATAAATAAATATATAGTATATATATAAACAAATAAATTTTAATCAATTTAATCCTTTTTACTATGTATATACTAGCATTTTTCCCGATAAATACCGTAAATAAAAAAAATTAATAAATAAAAGTTTTTTCTTTTAAAGGAATTAATTAAAAAATGAAAGATAACGAATTGTTCTACTATAAAAAATTAAATATAACTTTTATAAATACGTTTTTAAATTTAAAACTAATTATACTTAATTTTTTCTACTGCATTACGATTTTATTTTCAATAAATATAACAAATTAAAAAAAAAAAAAAAAAAAAAAAAAATTCGCTTTCAAATGAATGCATTAAATAAGAATAAGTTGCGTAATAGCCGTTGCTAAGATACGCAGACGATTGAAGCAAAATAATAAATCTAGGAAAAATGAAACAAAGAAGCCAATATTTAAAATCGGAAAAACATCAATTTAAAAAATTCAAATTCGAAATTCGAAAAAATCTTGATGAGGTGCACACCTGCAGTGTCCCAGGTACCTATATGCCAAATTTGGAAGCTCTGCGATCAGTAGTGTGAGCACCAGAGCGCAGACAGCCACACACAGACACACAGATACGTCTCTTTATTTATATAGATAATAAGTGAAAATATGTGTTGAATTTACAAGTAAATTGTAGCTTTTTATGATACAGGCTAATCCAAAGAATTTATGATTTCCTTCAAGTTGTGGTTAGTCCTTAAATGAACACGTAACTAAATCGAAACTAGAAAGTGTGAGTTTATGAATGTGTTTTGCACGTCTGAGGTTCAAGACCATAAAATAAAATTTAAAAAAAGGGTCAAAATAAAATAAAATTTCTAATAATTTCATCCCCAACTGTATATATAGAAAAAAATATATGATTGGAAATTTTTTGCAGTATTTTTCATTTTCATGCAAAATAATGTGCAATACATTTGAGGGGAACAAGAAAGTCATCTTTTAAAGGAAATAATGTTCAGAAACTAAACAATCGTTTATTAAATTCGTAGATTATAATATTATGCAAAACGGCCAAGATAATAGTAAATATTCTTGATTCTGTGTGACAGATAGGAAAAGAACATCTTAATGAATATTTTGCCATTCGGGGCTTCAGTTTAGCAATAAATAACTTATAATTAAACTATCTGTGGGAAAGTCATGAGATGCACTGTAAAAAAAAAAAAAAAAAAAAAAAAAATCATGAAGTTAACTTTTATTTACTCGAAATCGATCTTGTTTTCAGAAATTTTTTAGAGGGACCTGAGACTAATAAATTTTCCCAATGAAACTTTCCTGTTTTCAATGATTTAGGAGTATTTTTAATGATAAACTTGATGATTACTAGTGTGTATCCTAGGAATATTACTCGTAAATTATGAGCAACCAATTGCCCCAAATTTCGCAAGAACGTTATGAAAATTTTCCAAAGTGTGCGCCAAAGAATAGATGATTCATACTGGTTGCATAAATAATATGAACATTTATTCATTGTTTTTGATACCGTACGCACCATTGTATATGTTAAATTTGAAATTTTTTATGCAAAGTGTCACCTAGTGAGCATTTAACTAACAAATTGCCTTTTAATTTACTTTAATGCGCCTCATGATTCGTCCATTGTCAAATTTGTAGGGAATTTGCTCTTCCCATTTGGTCTGCAAGATGCTTTTTATAGCGTTTGTTGTTTAATTATAACCATCTTATATGTACTTTATTTTTGAAATACAATGTATATATATAGGGATTTCATAAGAATATTTTATAAATATAGATCTTTGTTTTGAGTATACTAAAATTTTTTCGCGAATGCATAGTTAGGAATCGATTTTATGTAAAATGGGTTATTCCCCAAGTAACACAGACTGTTGGCCCAACTGCGATTTATTGTTAGTTCGTTGGGGAATGGTTATCGTTGGGGAAAGGGCTCAAAATAACAGTGGGCCAACAGCAAATAGTATTGTTGGCCCAACAGTCCTAAAATGCTCTTTTTTCAACTGCAAAATATAACAGTTAGCCTACAATGTGTTCACCAACAATGGCCCAACAGTTTGCCAACCAGGACCCAACCGTTCCATAGTTGGGCCAACTGTCACCCAACGGTTGGCTCAACCGAAGGCCAACGGCCAAAAACAACCGTTGGCCAACGAAGAAGGAAACGTAGGGCCAACCGTTTCCCAACCATTCCGTGTTACTTGGGTCAAGACAGTCGTCATTGTATTGTTCGTTTACCGATGACCCACGGAAACAGAAACAATTCTTCTCGGGAAAGGATGACCGCTTAGGCTATGATAGTACCGAAAGAATGTTGCTAATAAAACATGAAAGTCCATTCTCTCCTTTCATCCCTATTTTGATAAAATCACACCTGATTTACATTCAATCACGCGGGTGAAACTACAATACAAAATATAACAGTAACCATATTTATCAAATAGATGAATAAATAAATGAAATTACAGCGGCTTTCATTGCTCCAGCATTTTGAAACTTTGTTTGATCACTTTTGATTATTTTAAGTCATGTATTTTTGTCATTTATAGCAAAATATAATAATTATAGCATATGTAAGTTAGAATTACAACTATTGTTTTTTTCAGCAAACTGTTAAAATTGCAGCCCACGTGAGTAAAATTTACAGCGAATTTATTTTACAGCAAATTGCAGAAATATAGTACAGTGAATAGTCATCATTTTTACTTGTACAATGTGCTGTAATCTTTCGTAGAAAACTTTTACAGTGTATCAGTTTTGTCCAATTTGAAATTATTAATATAATTTAAAAAACATTTTTAATAATATATATTTATATATCTTAATAGTCATGAATTGGCTTCTGCCTGTATTATTTTGTATCTGAATTTTCTGTTTACAAAGAAAAAGAAGTAATACATGTTTTCAGCGGGTTATATTGTTGTACTTGTAATCTGTGACATATGAATTTGTTTTATTTGAATACTTTTTAATCGAACTAAAATGCAAATTAAAAAATAGTTTTTCCTACACGTTATATATTATCCAATTTTCCCGTAAAAGAACTATTGGTTTGGTTGTGCAAAGCATTTTTGACATGGAAAATGCATGCTGTAATGATATATTGTTTAGAACATAAATAGATAGAACCTGAAAACTGTTTTTCAAGAAAATATAGCAACAGTTATACAACCAAAAACTGTCACGAGCCATTATAAAAAAACACATTTTTGGACTAAAAATGTTACAACATTAATACTTATTTGATTATTACATAGAATGTGAAGCAAGTTAATATTAATCTTTAGTCCCAATTTTAAAGTTAAAATAATTTCAGTTAGATTCTAATCAAAAGTACAATTCAGTTTTTGTATTATGCTGAATTTGTTCTCTCTCCGTTTTTTATTAAAAAAGAAATTTAATCAAATTTTAGTCATTTTTATGAATTATCATTTTTCAAAAAGTAAATGAAACATTTGAACAGCAAAATATCTAGCTGATTATCTTTCAAAAAGTATAGTCAAATCTTTGTTGACATTACTTACGCACAAAATTTAATTTTCCTCTTGGTAGTTTTATATTACAATTTAAGTTTTGTTTTCAGTGAATTTGTGTATTTCAATGATCAGCTGCGTAGGCACTGGTAAATGAATAATTAATTTTCAATTACAGAATATTGTATTTTCAAATGAAACAGAGTGAAATTTCTCAGCGATTTATATAGCTTCTAATGAAAATTTTTATAATAAATTAATTGTTTTTATTTTACAATAATTTTGTACAATTGGAAGTAGAACTTAAGGTTTAATGTTTAATGTTTTATGCTTTTATTTATTTTATTTTTTGTACTTATAATTAAGAATGAATTACATTTATATTTTAAACAAGATTAATTCTTTATTTGACAACCGATATTTTGACTGCTTACAAAGGTATCGCGCAGTAATGAAAACGTACATATAATCATATCGCTGAATTCGGAAAATTTATGCGTTGCTTATATTTCACTTTTCTAAGATCTCAAAGTTACACACTGTACATTTTGCAACCCGGCAAGAAAAGAAACACAGCTCAAAAATGCAGTATTTGAGAAAAATCAACTTAACGATTACGATAAAACATTAACTAGCCTGTAATTAAACTGCCTGTGATGTGGTAAATTCGAGAGATAAATGTATGATACCTTTCGTGCATGTTTAAGCTGTTCGTACCCATTTTTCGATAAAATAAACTCAAAATTGCCATTTTTTGACTTGTGCCACTCTTTTGTCGATGTGCGATTTCAAGATAAACAAAAAAGTGGAGTAAAGCTTTTAAAATACATCTTTAATTGACAAAGGTATGAAATGTCATTGTGATTCTTTATTGATATTTGTAAAAAATATATCATTAACACGAATTTGACGTGGCACAAATGCATTATTTACATTTTAAAACACATAATGTAATTACATTAATTAGAAAAGTAAATTATTTAGATTTTTACTTCATTTTATATCCAATAGAAAAATGTACTGGATCCATAAAAATAAATAAATAAATAAATAAAAAAAAAAAAAATTACTTCCAGTTTTGGACGTAATTCACGTTTTAGGAAGTCCAAAATACAATTTAACCACCTTTAAAATATATCTGCCAGTGTGTTTTTGAGGCAAAAAATTTGTGCAAATCTAGCTTAAGAACTAATGCACGAAATTTCGTAAAAAATATATGTAGTTTCATCTTGACATAAATTAATGCCTATCCATTTTGGTGAAAATAGCTCAAAAGGTGATGTTGCTATCCCAATTTTTCGTCATATTTAATGTGGCAATATAGGGGAAATTTTCGTATAAATATTCGCAATAAGAATTTTTTTTTTATCCAGTCATTGTGCAATTAAAAAAAAAAAAATGTAATAGCAACTATCAATTAGAAAAAAAGTTTTGTATATGTAGTGGCATCGCTACAGCCTAGAAGGGTGTACCCCCGTCATGTATACATTTTTAATATAAGCATTAAAAAAAAAAAAAAAAAAAAAAAAAAACTCGTCAATATTGTTGAAACTGTTGGTTGAACCATGTAATTGTGATAAATTATAGGATTCATAATACATACCACCAAAAATGTCTAAATCGTGACAAACGAAAGGAGGTGCATGACATAAAAACTCCTCTTTTTACTGACACAAGGTAAACTTCATATCTGAGGCCCGGTGAAGACGTTTGACGTGCTTCCTGTAGGTGGCAGCTCCCTACAAGTGAGATATAACGACGATATTACACTTTATCCGACTACATTTACATTATATATATATATATATATATATATATATATATATATATATATATATATGGATAGATAGACAGATATAGGGGAACGGAGGGGAATATGGAATAGTTGGGTAAAATGGAATAGCGTTATATCTCACTTGTTGGGAGTTGCCACCTATCGGAAACATGTCAAACGTCTTCATAAACCAAGGTCTCAATGTATCACCTTCGAACGCTATGCATATGCGTCATGTGTTACTAGTGATATTTTATGTTTGTTTTCATTGAAAATTATATGAATAAAAGCAATTAATTCTATTTATAATTGAAAATTGAAAATTGATTTTCTTTCTTTCTTTCTTTCTTTCTTTCTTTCTTTCTTTTTTTTTTAATTTAAGTGTTTTTTCCTTCTTACGCATAATTTTGCATATTTATAACTTTATGCCTTTATTAAGGAATGTTATATAAATGATTTTCTTTATGTCATATAGTGTTTTCGATTGCACAATATAAAAATTGAGATTTGATGCAAATTTTGAACATTTCCTTAACATCTGCACCATCAGAACATTAAACAGGTGATATGGGCTAACTTACTCCGATATCGCCCAAGCGACTTGGTGTAAGTTTCAGGTTCTAAACTAATACCCATAGTTAATATTTTCAAGTTTTATCGTGGTGATTTTTTGCTGAAGGTACACTGATGCTGTTAATTTAAAAATAAATTCAATATGATGAGCTGTATTTTTTTTTTTAAATTGTAGGAGAAAAAAGCTGGCCAACTAGCCCCGGTCTAATCCATCCATCATCTATATTGTTTATAATGAAAATTATTATAACTTTAGACATATTAAATGTAGATTCAAGAAAGAAATTCCTTTTAAAATTTCATTTAAAGCAGTATGTGTTTGACCTCTTCAGATAATAAATTGTAGAACAATGTTAAACTACGAAAAAGGTTTCGATATCGTTTATGATTTTGTGTAGGCAGTTATGAGAAGTTCATACAATGTTTTAAATATCATCATTATCAACTTCATTTTTTAAGTTTATGAAAGTATTTAAAATTGCGACCACTATACTTAGCTCCGAAAGAGTTTATAAATTTAAATTATTAAAATATTTTACTCTCAAAATTATTATTTATTTACAATATCAACATAATGACACAATTTTCTATTTAAAACAGAAGTCCATATCACCACACAACTCTTTTATATATTTTTTTATTTAACAGTTTTCTTACATGGATTTTTTTACGACTCACAAAACTTGAAATGTTTTGTGTTATCATTACAAAAACTACATTTTTATATTCAAATTATGTCTTCGACTGAAAACTGCGACGTTTTTATACTATATTATGAATATTATTTTCACCAAAAGCGTAAGTAGTTAATCTAGCATTACTATTACGAGTGACTTTTATATGTGACTCGAGGGTTTTAAAAAGCTTCATCCTTTTATTCTGCGAAATAAGGTTATGAGTCAGTCTTATAGGCATTCTTTTAGAAACGTGCTTTCTATGCTAATTTTTAGCACTTTGATTTTCGTTTGAGAGATATTTATTCGTATGCATTTTTGAATAATTTATTATGCACAAAAACAGATAGGTGATATAATATATATTTGTACATAAAATCAGGTAGAATAAATCAGTTAAAATGCTTCAAAAAGGGTTTACTAAAAATCTAGGGTTTCTTTATATGAAGAAACCCTAGATTTACTTTGCTAAAAATCTATTCTGGATATGTATTTAAAAAATGCGTTGTTACAATATTTTACCAATACGAAAAGAATTTCAAAAACGAGTTTGATATTGTTATAGAACAATACGTCTATATAAAAAATATGATCTGAATTTTAAAAAAGTACTTTTCCTTATCCGTTAAAAAAAGTATTTTTATCTTGAATTTCAAGTAGTCAAAATTATTTCATCATTCTTAGTGACTTTTCATGCGTGACTTTTAAAATATAAAAACACGCGTCTTTCATTTTATGTCATAAGAATATCCCCTCATAAATAATTTATTATGAATGATCCCTCCAAGACACAAATCTAAAATGTTTAATACAAAGATATAAAGTCACATGTAATAGCTCCATTTAATCTATCCTTGCTCATAATATTTTAAAGGCCTTGTTCAGTTAACTAAAGCATAGGAAAGTTGTGGAGTAGATAGCATACCATATGAATATTTATGAAAGAATCTATAAAAACCGTTATAAATAATCATTTTTATAAATAATTGGAAAAATAAATGTGTGTTATAAAAGAAAAATGTGTGCAAAACATGTACAAAATCGGACGTAAGTGTGGCAATAATTTGAAATTATGGTTACACTTTCCAGTACTCTTAATTATATAATTATCAATGACATAAATATATTCAATTGAAGGTTTCATAAATCCTATATAATCTTTTCAAACAGAACCAGTTTAACTAAATTAAAAACTAGTTAAAAACATAGTTAATTAAACATATGTACAATTTAAAATTTGTTTGTCGCCAACAGATTTGACATGTTGAAACACGTTAGCAGAGTTTTCTTTTTTTGAAACAATATAAATAGTAATAAATTTTTAAGCGAATTCGCACGTAATATTACTTCTTTTTTTACGACTGACGTTTCAAGTTTGGGGCTTTGCGAGATCATTTAAAATGAGTGGTTTTTATTGAGATATTAATTATTTTTTTCACGGTAATTCTTCGAATTTTACATTTATATTAATTCAGAAAAAGAAGAACTAAAAGTAAAAAAAAAAAAAAAAAAAAAAATGTAATAATATACATGAAAATTATAATCATGTGGTAGAATTATACATATATATCTGCTTTATGAGTGAAAGAAATTGTGTAAATTAAGGAATTTTGGAAAATTTTAAAATAAAATGATATGCGCACTTTTTTGCGAAACTTTCCATTTTTGTATGAAATGGGACAGAGAAACATTTAATCAACCCTCATAAAAGGAATAAAAGAATTGGGTATAGTAATATATTGTAAAGCGTATTTAAGAAAAATTGTTATGAAGTTGAGAGCTGAGGCCTTTATTCACCAAAATAGTCTCCATAATTATCTAACACGTTCTGTTAACGGCCAGGCAGTTGACGAAAGGCAGTAGTGTAGAATGAATTCCTCTTTTCACGCGATGAAGTCGTCAACCCAATTTTCACCTTGTCTACTGTTAGGTATTGTACAAAAGAGAAAGCATCCTTTATAGAACGAAGCAAATGATAGTCCGAAGGGAGCACGCCGGGTATTCCAAAACTTACCAGTCAAGCTTTGGCCAGTTTTCAAACATTAGGCTTTGTAATATCATAAAGCACTTTCAAGAGGCACAAACCTGTGCCCCGAAATGTACGTTTTCGACCGATTTCCAGGTTTATTTAGAAAATTGTTTGCAGTTCTTAGCAATTACACTTTAACCGGGCTCCAACAGTTCAGGCTCCAACCAGGAGCCTGAACCAGGCTCCAACCGGAGTCAGGCTTTAACCGGGCTCCAACCAGAACACCCTTCAAATCCCACCAGAGGAATAAGAGAACATTTGCAGTCAATAACTTGGATCGACATTGATGTTTTTGCTTCTCCGGAATTCCCCCTATGTGTCTTGCGTTTCGAATTTCTATGGAAAATCCATTTTTCATCACCCCTTACGATTTTGCACAAAAAAGATTTCCTGTGTTGCCTACTTAGCAAATTTATGTACTGAAGATACGCTCATCCTTGATTCTTTGGCTCAATGTATGTATCACCCATCTTCCAGCGTACTAAATCTTTCGCGTTGCATGTAAACGATTTTAAATCGTTTTTTCTCATACTCCTAATTGTTTGGCAAGTTATTTCTGCATTTTAGAAGCATCTTCATCGAGAAGAGCCTGAAATCCCCATTGTCTAACCTTCAGTAAAGCACTGCTACGTTCTTGATCGAAAACATAAACATCGCCGTCTGTAAGACTAAGAAACCAAAATTTGAATGTACTCTTCGATACAATCTCCCACTCAAACACAGAGAACAGAACGAGTTGACTGTCATGCTTTTTACAAAATGTTTTCTTCAGTGAAATTCGTACAAATGCAGTAACGAATAAATGACTTATGACATCTTTTACCTTTGGAATTCCAACTGTATTTTTTTCTTTTCTTGTAGTTTCTATGTCAATTTGATAGATGTGAGCCATTTCATATCACATGACACAAACACAGTGTAGTATATGGTATGCAATTTTGTAGTAGACTCACACAAAACTCAATTTGGAACTTCTTATTGCACCCGATAGTTAACGCTTTTAGAATTTTACCAGTTTTTACCATAGGTACTTTTACATAGCCGGGATTTTTATAGACCATTCTCAAGGTATCCATCGAGAATCACTGACAGCGATTTCCTACAATATTGTACGAAATGCAATTTCAGTGAATTGTTAGCTAACTTCTGTGCTAAAAAATCACTTAAATATTGTATTTTTTAAATACAACGCAGTAAAATAATTAGGAAGTTTTTATTTAAGTTGAAAACTGGATGGATGAATTATCACTGTATTCAACTAACAAACCGTTTTCACATTAACAGTTTCAGAAGCAGAAAAAAATCTTTATAAAGCACGAAATAATATAAAAGTTTTATATCGTTTTTATTCCATAATGAATAGTCTGTATCACATTTCATATACACTGCTCGACATTGAAAATGCAACACCAAGAAGGAATGATTATAAAGGAATGAAATTTGTTGGACACATACATTATATTAGGAAGAACAATTGATTAAAATTTCAGGAAAGTTGGAGTAATATGTACTAAGAAAACAGTACATAATGCAGCGACCTCTGAGAGCAATAACAACACATACCTGCATAAGCATTGAATCGAACAGCGATTGGATGACATTTACTGGTAGAGCACTTCATGAAATTTTAACACGATGCCACAATTCATCGATCGAAGTTACTGGTGAGTGGGGAGGGCAGTCGCTTTTCAACGATTAAACAGTCATTTTCATTGGTGCGAGATCAGGAGGACGCGCTGGCCAGAGCAACAGTCGAACACATTCGGCATCAATGAAGGTCCAGACAATATAGACAACTTGCGGTCGTGCATTGTCCTGCTTAAATGTTGCGCTTCGGAGGTCTTGAACATAGGGCAGAGCTATGGGCCTTAACTCGTCAGAAATGTAATGGCTGGTATTCAGAGTGGCGGGAATGAAAACAAGAGGTGACCGGGACGTGTATCCAATGGTACAACATACCATCAATCCAGGTGGTGACTCAGTATGCGGCTACCAAAATTCTGATTACCCTCAAAACTGCATCACTGATATGGGCGCCATTAATGTGTGATCAACGATGAACCTGGACGCAGGAATGGCGTGAAGTCACTTTTCAGACAAATCGCAATCCTGTTTACAGCATCAAGGTTGCCTTATCCGTATTTAACGGCATTATGAATAAAGCACATTGCCAGCTGGGACTCGACATCATCATACTGTCCATCATTTGCAATGATGTTATAGGTTCCCATTGGATACACGTCTCGATTACTTCATGTTCGTATTCCTGGCACTCTGAACAGCGGTCATTAAATTTCTGATGAGTTAACGCCTGCCTCTCTGCTCTGTATTCGAGGCCTCCGTAGCGCAAAATTTAAGCAAGATAATGCACGAACGCAAGTTGTTTGTATTGTCCGGACTTTCTTTGATACAGAATGTGTTCGAATGTTGCTCTGGCCAGCGCGTTCTCCTGATCTCGCACCAATGAAAATGACTGTTTAATCATTGAAAAGCGACTGGCCCCCACCACTTACCAGTAACTTCGATCGATGAATTATGGCATCGTGTTGAAGCTTTATGAAGCGTTCTACCCGTACATGTCATCCAATCACTGTTGGATTCAATGCCTAGGCAGATATGTGCTGTTACTGCTCACAGAGGTCGCTGCTTTATGTACGGTTTTCTCAGTGCATATTACTCCAAATTTCCTGAAATTTTAATCAATTGTTCTTCCTACTATAATGTATGTGTCCAACAAATTTCATTCCGTTATTATCATTCCTTCTTGGTGCTGCACTTTCAATGTCGAGCAGTGTATTTGAAGAAATCGTGTAAATGAATAGTAAATGCAATACTGCTCTTTCAGGAATGGTAGATCAGTGTTGCAGTTTACCGTAATATATTATAATCTCGTTTGTTTAAACTAATTATTATAAGTTGTAATTTATGGTTTGTTTGTTGTACGTTTATAAAAGATATATCTAAATATTAGGGCTAAATTGAAATTTAGGTACAAAATGTGCATATTTCAAGTAACATTCACTAAAAATCTATTCAGTCAATTTCAATGTAATATTCGCTTCGTCGTCAAGTTACATAGCAACGTGATACATAGCACCCCATACAAACAAGAAACTTCATTTTATTGCATAAATAACACGCACTATAGGGATTTGAAACCCCATATTTGTCCGATCGCAAAATGATAACTATATGCAATATCTTTGAAAATAAATTGCTTTATTTATATATTTGAAGTAATTTTTATTTTACTGTGTAATGCATTATTGTTTCATTTGCTTGGTAACAAATCTATAGCGTTTCTGTGATAATTTTTCTTCTAGGCAATTTCTAAAAACGTGTTTTTCTACAAAACTTTACTATTTCTATTTTCGTCTGAAAGAAAAATAATTGATTGTACATATTAGAAAACTTTTCAGGCATATCACGCATGTCTATAAATTCAAAAATATATGAGATGGCATGAATGAAATTTTATACTGCTAAAAGAACTTTATCTAAAATAAACATTTTATAGTTAAGTAAATAAACGTAAAGATAGAAATATATCTAGTGTTAGAATGTCTTTTTTGTAAAACATTGCTTTTATTAAGCAATAAAAATATAATTTAAAGACTCTGATTTATTTATGAAAAGTGTTTTTTTTTAAGTCTTTAGTAAAGGGCTGAGCCACTGATTTTTTTTTTTTTTTACTGTTGTTATATATAGAGAGAAATAATATTATCTATAAATATAGTCGGATTAATAAGCCATATTGTCTAAAATATTATTTTTGAATGCCTATCTATATATTATGAGCTTTAGCGTTTGAATTCCCCCCCCCCCCCAAAAAAAAAAAAAAAAAAAAAAAAACTGAATTTAGATTTTTTAAGCTCTAAGCCGATTTAAATAAAAAAAAAAAAAAAAATTGGTTAAAACAGGCCTTAAACAATAAAAGCAATTATTTGTTTTAGAAATCTATATATATATATATATAATATAGTTTGTTCTGAGTGACTGAATGAGCGAGTGAGTGATTCATCATCGCCCAGCCCAAACCCCTGCACCTAGAAGCATGAAATTTTGTGACAATGTTCCTTTTATGATATAAACATCCACTAAGAAGCGATTTTAGAAAATTCGCCCCCAAGGGTAACAGGCAGGGAAAAATGTGTTTTCACAAAATCCTTCATATTGAAAAAAAAAAAAAAAAAAAAAAAAAAAAAAAAAAAACAGGTATCCGAAACATTTTTGCTTTAAAATATAACTAACACAAATGGGGGGGAAGGGGCAAAACGTGATTTCACATGCGAAAAGCGTGATTTCATATAATTCTATATATCTCAAGGGAAAAAAACAAAACAAAAAAAAAAAAAATATATATATATATACGTGAAATTTTTGCTCTAAAATATAGCTAATACAAATACCTAAAAAACTATTTATGGAATTTTAGAAATTCATACACCAAGGGAGGTGGGAGAAGGGGTAAAACGTGATTTCAAATAATCCTTTATATCACAAACAAACAACAATAACAACAACAACAACAACTACAAACAAACAAACAAACAAAAAAAAGACATATGTGAGATTTTTGCTCTAAAATATAGCTCACACAAATACCTAAAAACTAATTTCTACAATTTAAAAAATTCGTCCTAGATGGAACAGGAGGAGGGGGTGGGCTATAGGGCAAAAAAAAAAAAGAAATACAGTTAGACTGTTCAAAATTGGTGCAGATAGGTTTTAGAGGTCTGCAAGTCGAATGAAGATATTTTCGAAAGTGTAATGGTATTAGGAGTGGCGGGAAGGAGGGGCGGCGGGGCAAAAAAACCAAAATAGAGTTTTATCGTTAAAAATTGGTACATAGAGGTTTTTTGATACCTACAAATTGACTGCGGATATTTTCGAATTTGTGAAGTTATTAGGAGGGGCGAGAAGGCGGGTGGCAGAGGGGCAGAAAAATAAATAAATAAAAATAGTGTTAGATCATTCAGAATTTGTACATAGAAGTTTTTGATACCTGCAAATGAAATGAGGATGTTTTCGAATTTGTAAAGTTATTAGGAGGGGCGAGAAGGGCTAAAAATAAATAATTATAAGATAAAAAAAATTTATAAACCATGTTTTTAAATTTTCTGTTGAATCATATAAACGCTACTGAAGGCAGCCGGAACCCCAGCAATTGGATAAAACTATTAAAAAATTCCTTGCTATTGTCTTTTGAGCTATTATAAAAGTTTCAAATGGCTATCTAGCCGGGAAGTTAGTTAAAAGTTGATTGCAAGCTTTGTACTATAAACGCTGCCGAAGGCAGCAGGGTCCCGAAGCAATTGGATAAAAATATTTTTTAAAGCATTTTCACCGTATTCTGAACTATTCCGAAAGTTTCAAATGTCTAGCTACTCGGGAAGTTAGTTAAATAAATTTTCTGTTGAATCATATGAACGCTGCCGAAGGCAGTAGGGACCTGAAACAGTTGACTAAAAGTATTAAAAAAATGAATTGCCACAGTGTTCTGGGATATCCTGAAAGTTTTAAATATCTAGCTAGTCGGGAAGTTAGTGAAAAATCGATTGCAAGCTTTGTACTGATAACGCTGCCGGAGGCAGCAGGAACCAGAAACAGCTGGCTGAAGGTATTAAGAAAATGCATTTTCACCGTGTTCCGAACTATTCTGAAAGTTTCAAATGTCTAGCTAGTCGGAAAGTTATTTAAATAAATTTTCTGTCGAATAATATAAGCGCTGTCGAAGGCAGTGGGACCTGAAATAGTTCACTAAAATTATTAGAAAAATGTATTGTCACCGTGTTATGAGCTGTCCCAAAAGTTTCAAATGTCCAGACAGTCGGAAAGTTAGTGAAAAATTGATTGCAAGTTTAGTACTGATAACGCTGCCGGAGGCAGCAGGAACCCGAAACAGTTGGCTAAAGGTATTAAGAAAATGCATTTTCACCGTGTTCTGAACTATTCTGAGAGTTTCAAATGTCTAGCTAGTCGGGAAGTTAGTTAAATAAATTTTCTGTCGAATCATATAAGCGCTGCCTAAGGCAGCGGGACTTGAAATTGTTCACTAAAATTATTAGAAAAATGTATTGTCACCCTGTTGTGAGCTGTCCTGAAAATTTCAAATATCTAGCTACTCGGGAAGTTAGTTAAATAAATTTTCTGTTGAATTATATGAACGCTGCCGAAGGCAGTAGGGACCTGAAACAGTTGACTAAAAGTATTTAAAAAAATATATTGCCACCGTGTTCTGAGCTATCCTGATAGTTTCAAATATCTACCTAGTCGGGAAGTTAGTGAAAAATCGATTGCAAGCTTTGTACTGGTAACGCTGCCGAAGGCAGCAGGAACCCAAAACAATTGGCTAAAGGTATTTTTAAAAATGCATTTTCTCCGTGTTCTGAACTATTCTGAAAGTTTCAAATGTCTAGCTAGTCGGGAAGTTAGTTAAATAAATTTTCTGTCGAATAATATAAGCGCTGCCGAAGGCAGTGGGACCTGAAATAGTTGACTAAAATTATTAGAAAAATGTATTGTCATCGTGCTATGAGCTGTCCTAAAAGTTTCAAATGTCCATATAGTCGGAAAGTTAGTGAAAAATCGATTGCAAGCTTAGTACTGATAACGCTGCCGAAGGCAGCAGTAACCCGAAACAGTTGGCTAAAGTATTAAAAAAATGCATTTTCACCGTGTTCTGAACTATTCTGGAAATTTCAAATGTCTAGAGAGTCGGGAAGTTTGTTAAATAAATGTTCTGTTGAACAATATAAGCGAATAGTTGACTACAATTATTAGAAAAATGTATTGTCACCGTGTTGTGAGCTGTCCTGAAAGTTTCAAATGTCTAGCTAGTCGGAAAGTTAGTGAAAAATTGATTGCAAGCTTTGTACTGATAACGCTGCCGAAGGCAGCAGGAACCCGAAACAGTAGTGTTCTGAACTATTCTGAAAGTTTCAAATGTCTAGCTAGTCGGGAAGTTAGTTAAATAAATTTTCTGTCGAATCATATAAGCGCTGCCTAAGGCAGCGGGACTTGAAATTGTTCACTAAAATTATTAGAAAAATGTATTGTCACCCTGTTGTGAGCTGTCCTGAAAATTTCAAATATCTAGCTACTCGGGAAGTTAGTTAAATAAATTTTCTGTTGAATTATATGAACGCTGCCGAAGGCAGTAGGGACCTGAAACAGTTGACTAAAAGTATTTAAAAAAATATATTGCCACCGTGTTCTGAGCTATCCTGATAGTTTCAAATATCTACCTAGTCGGGAAGTTAGTGAAAAATCGATTGCAAGCTTTGTACTGGTAACGCTGCCGAAGGCAGCAGGAACCCAAAACAATTGGCTAAAGGTATTTTTAAAAATGCATTTTCTCCGTGTTCTGAACTATTCTGAAAGTTTCAAATGTCTAGCTAGTCGGGAAGTTAGTTAAATAAATTTTCTGTCGAATAATATAAGCGCTGCCGAAGGCAGTGGGACCTGAAATAGTTGACTAAAATTATTAGAAAAATGTATTGTCGTCGTGCTATGAGCTGTCCTAAAAGTTTCAAATGTCCATATAGTCGGAAAGTTAGTGAAAAATCGATTGCAAGCTTAGTACTGATAACGCTGCCGAAGGCAGCAGTAACCCGAAACAGTTGGCTAAAGTATTAAAAAAATGCATTTTCACCGTGTTCTGAACTATTCTGGAAATTTCAAATGTCTAGAGAGTCGGGAAGTTTGTTAAATAAATGTTCTGTTGAACAATATAAGCGAATAGTTGACTACAATTATTAGAAAAATGTATTGTCACCGTGTTGTGAGCTGTCCTGAAAGTTTCAAATGTCTAGCTAGTCGGAAAGTTAGTGAAAAATTGATTGCAAGCTTTGTACTGATAACGCTGCCGAAGGCAGCAGGAACCCGAAACAGTAGTGTTCTGAACTATTCTGAAAGTTTCAAATGTCTAGCTAGTCGGGAAGTTAGTTAAATAAATTTTCTGTCGAATCATATAAGCGCTGCCTAAGGCAGCGGGACTTGAAATTGTTCACTAAAATTATTAGAAAAATGTATTGTCACCCTGTTGTGAGCTGTCCTGAAAATTTCAAATATCTAGCTAGTCGGGAAGTTAGTTAAAAATCGATTGCAAGATTTGTCCCTGACAAACACACAAACAATCAAACAAGAATCGAAGTTAATAAAAACATGGTAAAATAGAGATTAATCGTTTAGAATTGGTACATAGAGGTTTTTGATACCTACAAATCGATTGCGGATATTTTCGAATTTGTAAAACTATTAGAATAGATGGGAAGGGGGACGGGCAAAGGGGAAAAAATATAGAAATAAGAGTTAGAGCGTTGAAAATTAGTATTATTAGGTTTTAAGGCCCGATCAATCGATTGCGAATATTTTCGAAAGCGTAAAATTATTACAAGGGGTGAGAAGGGGGCGGGCGCAGGGGCAAAAGTAAAGAAATTCAGATAGAACGTTGGAAATTAGTATAATTAGGTTTAAAAGCCCGAGAAAACGATTGCGGATATTTTTGAAAGTGTAAAATAATTAAGAGTAGCGGGAACGTTGGGCGAAGGAACACGCGCGCCGCAGTCAGTGGGGACACGGACCGATTATCCCACCGATGAGAGAAGAATTTTTTTGTATTTTATATCTATGTTTTTCCCTTACGATAATGTAGTGATTCGTTAAGAGTGTCTAACATAAATGTGCGCGCCAGCGCACAATGGCCTGCGTTGCCGAAGGCAGTGGGGACCCCGTGAGACATTTTTCCCAATCAGAATTTTTTTTACTCTTTTTTTCACACGATAAAAATTATTGCAATTTTGAGAATTCATTAATTATAGTGATTCATTTAAAAATAGGGACCAGCAAAGCGGGCGTAGCTTGCTAATATTATATAAAAGTTTTTAGGTTTGAAGCAGTTTCGTGATCCGCCCTGAATGCAAAAAATTATTTATCTGTAAGGCTAACGTTACTACCCCTTCTGCAGAAATGTTACTAAGAATCACCGATAATTTTTCCTGACTTGATATTTATGCGTTTCGAATTAGATAAATTTAAAAGGAATACATTAATTGAATCGTTTAAATCTATACGCGAACATTTAACAACTATATTTCAAATAAAAATATTTTGACAAATTACTGTATTTTCTGTGATAAAAAAAAAAAGCAAAATATTGTATGTCGTGAGATTTTATGTAAACTGACTTTTTACTATTGTTAAAAGTAAATGTTGATTTTTATTTCAAATAGAAGTACAATTTTGTTCTCTGAAGCAGAATTATCAAGCAAAATAAACTAAATGACGCCAGCCAAAATGAAACATTAATTACAATATTTTTAGAAAGTATACAATTTGGTCTTCTGCTTGATGTCTGGATTTTCTAGCTAAAATACACAAAGAGAAAATATTAACAGAATGATGAATTTTCATTTTAAATGAAAATAAAACGTGTATAAAATCATATTTTGAAATTTTCAAGCAGCTCTTTTATGTAACTAGAAAATTGTAAAGAAATAAAAGTAAAACGATAATTGACAAGAATAATAAGTATGTACCGAGAACTTACAGACTTAACATTTTTCCGTGTTCTACAATTTGGCTGAATTGACACTCTGTATAATGTATTTTGACTAAAATGTTAAGTTAGCTCCCTATATTAGCTTTAAAACAATTACCATCAGTAAAATCCCTACAAATTACGGGAAATTTCAATGCGTATAAAAAAAAAAAAAAAAAAAAAAAAAAAACTATATTTTTGTATTATATATGTTATTTATCAGACTGAAATTTAGAAAAAAAAATAAGAAATAAATAATAATTTTAATAATTGAAAAATAAACTAAAGGATATTTTTTATTAATTTGTTATAAGTATTTATAGCTTATTTTGAACAAAAACTTATAAATCATATACTAAACTCTGATTACTAGCAATTATTATTATTATGACTGTAAGTAAAATGACGCTTTTGTTTATGATTACTTTAAAATCGGTATGCTACAAAAAATATTAAATATCCAAAATAATTATTGCGTTAACTCGAAAAATAGTGCTGAAGTTTTCTCTATATATTAAAAAAAATTACTGTCACTGGCGTTAATTTTTTTTGTCTGCGACAGCATCTTCTAGCGTAGGGCAGGGTCCTTCGCGTCATGAGAGGTATCAATGTGTTCCGAATACGCCAAGGAAGACATTTCAGCTGCTTAGAAATTTCTATCATTGCAACTAAAGAAGTTATTAACTAAAAACGACAAGTTTATGAAGGTACTCTATTTCAAATTTCAAAAAAAGTTTCTGCCAGTGACGTTGTTCTTCTGTCATGAAGTCATTTTACACGGGAAAATTGAAATATAATCCATGGTTGTACGTAGGTAGGTAGGAAGGTTGGATTTAACGTTGCACCAGTACTGCGCTATGGGTAAATGGCGACGGTCTGGGACACAACCTAGAGATGTTACGAAGACATGACATCACAATTTTGATCCTTCAACGAGGGGATGCCCCCCCCCCCTGCTTTGGTGATTCCCAGGGGTATAGTGTGGATGGGAACATGGAGGACATTGAAGCTATGACAAATTTTATACGCACCAGCCACCATTAGTGCACACGATGGTCTTTGGCCAACTCAAGTATCGAATTGGCAATCTTACAATAACGTGCTCGGCGCTTTAACAACTAGGGTACCGCGGCCCGAAACCATGGATGTAAAAAAAAAAGAAAATAAATATCAACTTTTTTTCTCTACTTTTAGAAAATTAATTTTCTTACACGGGAAAATTAAAATATGATCCATGGTTGTAGGTAGGCAGATAATTAGGTAGGTTGTGTTTGACGTCGCACCATTACTGCGCAATGGATAATTGGCGACGGTCGGGGACGAACCTCTACGGATGTTCCGGAGACATGCCACCACATTTTTGGTCCTACACGAAGGAGACGGTTCCCTCGTTTCGGTGGCCCCCAGAGGTATAATTTTGATGGGAACATGGAGTACATTGCAGCTACGACATATTTTACGAGAACCGAACCTGCAATCTTCCAATTACGAGTTCGGCGCTCTAAAGACTGGGGTAGCGCGGTACGGATCTAAGGTTGTAAAAAAGAAAAAAAAAAGGGTCATATACAAAATCTGTAATGCAAAATGGTCCAGATATTATTAATTTCTTTCTATTAAATATATATATATATATATATATATATATATATTATATATTGTATATTTCAATTTGACATTGAATATAGGGATTTCCATAATAATTTTCTGCTGTTGTCTTGTAATAAGCATTGTTAATATTCTTTTTTAGTGAAAGAAAGCAGCGAATAGGTGGGCAGAGCTCTGCATGTGTTAATAAGTAAAGTAAGTCGGAGGGGAGGCGAAGCCTCCCTTGGGGGTTAGTGAGCGGAGTGAGCAGGGAGCAGAGTCCGCTAGTATTAATAAATATACTTATTAATAATTATCTATGATTACACTTTAAAATCGTATATTATTCATGGAATATAATTAAAAAAAAACTTTAAATTAAGATCACAAGTTCAGAAAAGAAATTACGGAAACATGGAAAACCTATCGAAATTACAGTGCGTTCTTATTATATACAAGTCAACCGAAACATTAATATTAAGATAGGTACCTCTTATGTAAAACAATATTTATACAGAAAAATTTTGAATATCATTTATTGTAACTATATTATAAAACCTTTAATTAAACTTTTTGTGATTCCTATGTTTTAATGTTTGTTTTGAATGCCGATTTCTAGCAAAATGAACTAGAATCTACTTATCATCAATTATTAGTTAAAATAAATTAACGCAATATTCCTATAAACTGTCAAAAATACACATTTTATCAGTTTATTACAAAAAAAAAAAAAAAAAAAAAAAAAAAAAAAAGCATCCAGAAACATTCATTATTACTACTGAGAGGTAAATCTAGTTTCGATTTTAGTATTCAAAATTCATAACGCAATCTACACCATTTCCGAGCGGCTGATACTTATTTTTCCGTACAGTCGGTAACAAAAGTGTCCGAACACTAGCGAAAATTCCTGTGTAAAAAGAGTAAACTTCATACGATTATGTTAAATAAATCCTTATCGAACCATGTTCTTTTACTGATTAAGAACAGGATTCGACAAGGATTTATTTAACAAAACCGTATGAAGTGCACCTTTTTTTACATAGGAATTTTCGCTAGTGTTCGGACACTTTTGTTACCGACTGTACACTGAGAATAGTTTTTCCTCTAATATACTAATAATTAATATATATATATATATATATATTTGCAGCTTGTTTTTAAAGTATGAAAGTAACATATAGTCATGAGGTTTATCTTGATATCTTTAGAAATCGACATATTGTACTTCGTTTATCTATATCTATCTACCTCTCTCTCTCTCTCTCTCTATACATATATAATGAAAATAATGACATCACGATAACTTTCTAAATAATAATCTAAATCGAACCAAATTTGGACAGTGAACTTATCTTATAAATATCTTGGATGAGATCGTTAACCAAGTTGCTCCGAAATTTTTGTTTTTAAGTGGAGACAATTTGAAACTTTCAAATTCACATTGTAAAAAGCGTATTCCGAATTTGTTTAAATTTTTACGTATACATAGACCATATAAGGGTCTCAACACAGTTTATTAATGAACTTTATCTGCCATTTTTAACAAAGTGGCGGATATCTTAAACTAAGCGGGGTCACTTAAAAATCAAACTACCACTTGAAAATTTAAAATCACGATAACTCCCTAAATAATACTCCAAATCAAACCAAATTTGGACAGTGAACTTATCTTATAAATATCTTGGATGAATTTGTTAACCAAGTTACTCCGCCTTTTTATCTTCAAGTGTAAATTCACTTGAAAATAAAAAGGCGGTATAAAAACTCAGTGTTTCACTTGAAAATTTCAAATTCACATTGTAAATGCGTATTCCGTATTTGTTTGAGTTTTGATGTACACATAGACTACATAAAGGACACAACCAAGTTTATTAATGAACTTTATCAACCATTTTTAACAAAGTGTCTAATATCTTAAACTAAGCGGTGTCATTTGAAATCAGCCTACCACTTTAAAATTTAAAATCACGATAACTTCCGAAATAATACTCCAAATCGAACCAAGTTTGAACAGTGAACTTATCTTATAAATATCTTGAATGAGTTTGTTAACCAAATTGCTCAGCAATTCTGTTTTTAAGTGGAGACCACTTGAAAATTTCAAATTCACACTGTAAAAAGAGTATTTAAGAACGAACGTGCTTGAATTTTGATGTATACATAGACTATATAAGGGTTATAACCAAGTTTATTAATGAACTTTATCCGCCATTTTTAACAAAGAGCGGATGTTATAAACTAAGCGAGGCAACTTGAAATTAAGCTACCAGGCAACTTGTTCCGACATTTTATTTCCAAGTTGTGGCCTCTTGAAATCATGCTGCCACTTGAAAATCTGCCATCATGATAACTTTTAAATTACTAAACTGATTCAAATAAAAGTTGGATAGTGAACTTATGGTTCAAATAGCTTGGATTAGTTCGCTTGGTAACTGGATCGGCAATTTTATTTCCAAGTGACTGCCACTTGAAAATTTGTCATTATGGTAACTTTTGTAATAGTGAACGAATTCGCATCAAATTTGGGTAATGGATTTATCATTCAATAATCTCAGATAAGTTCAATGGGCATCTCACTTCGTTTTCTACTTTTTTATATAAAGTATAAGGAAGTATAATAATCCCGATTTGCAAAATGGATTTTGTATTCATCATAGCTCAAAAACGAATGCTCGTAGAATGTTGTAAGTTTTATACGTATGAATGTCATGATGTCTAGTTTACACTGGCAATTTTTTTTTTTAATACGAGCTCCCGTTGCAAAGATATCAACGACTTTACATGAATTTTTGTGACGTCTGCATGTAAGTATTTGTGTGTGTTTCGCATAACTCAAAAACGGTTGTGCGTAAAAATTGCAAATTGGTATATAGTTTTGTTATAACATCTAGTTCTGCACTTCCTTTTTGGGACTTTCTGTAATTTTCCGTTTTGGATATATTTAGGAAAATTATATTCATAATGACCAAAAATACAAAGATTTTGACCATTATATATGACCTACCATCATAGAGATTTCAAAAGAAGCTAATGATAGAGCCAGTATTGATATTGTTATGAAAATTGAAGACATATTTCTGTGTAAAAAGTGATGCATGAAGACGTAAGCAGGTTCTAGTCGACGAATGTATTTTATTTAATAAATATTCATCCCGTAGACAGAACCGTAATGATAGTGTTATGAAAGTTTTCAACATTTTTACGTATAGAACGTAATTTCTTAAAGACGAAAGCAGGTTCTAGTCTACAAATGCAATTTATTTAATGAATATTCAGCCCGTAGATAGATCCCGTAAAGTTATTGCTATGAAAGGTTTCGACATTTTCGCGTGCAGAAATTAATTCTTTAAGACTGAAGCATTTTCTTGTCGATGAATGCACTTCATTTAATGAATATTCAGCCCTAAGTAGAGTTTGTAATGGTAATAATAAAAAAAAGTTGTCGACATTTTAGCGTGTAAAACTGATTCTTTAAGACACAAGCAGGTTCTAGTCGGCGAATGCACTTCATTTAATGAATATTCAGCCCTTAGATGGAGCCTGTAATGGTATTGATATAAAATGCTGTCGACATTTTAGCGTGTAGAAAGTAATTCTTAAAGAAATGAGCAGGTTGTAGTCGATGAAGGCACTTTATTTAATTAATATTCAGTAAGGAATGAATAAATATCTTTTTTGTGCTACAAAAATTAATATTCTTGAAACAATTCAATGAAATGGTCATTTTTACTACAGAAATCAAATAAACACTGTTAAATACACTACAGAACATTAATTTCGCTAAATCAGGAATAACCGAACATTTTGAAGTCTGAATGGAATTTGAATTCATCGAGAGTATTGTCAGTGGTTTATGGAGTTTTCAAGGTAGTTCTTCACGAAAAACCAATGCATCATTACAAAATTTCATGAACTAGACTCTTATTGAGGCTAGAGTTTCCAAATTTTGAGAATCCTTTACTACCATTTTCTGCCACATTCGAATGCCTTATTTGACGCTAAGTCTAGCCCGCCTTCGTCGAAATGAAAAAAACTTTCATCTGTTTCCACTTTTACTGTAATATAGTATAAAAAGTAGCACGTAAAGTTATAGGCAAGTTCTAGTCTACAATCATAAACAATCACTCTTCTTTTTTGTATAGTCCTGTGAATCATTTATAGATCTTTCGAAGAATTTAGTTCTGCGCAAAAAACAATGAATTTTTCCGGAATATTCCAGAACTCTGTTCTTGTTGAAGTTAGAGCTTCCAAACTCTAGCAACCTTAAACTACAAATTTTCGCCAAATTCGTCACCAAGTCGCCAAACTTGACGCCGAATCGCCAAATTCAATGCCAAGACCAAAAATCTACTAATTTGCGGCTTGGGAGATTAGCGATAAAATTTTGAGGCAAATATTGTTTCAGGATAGCCAGAATCACTTTCTCAATTTTAGCTAAGTTAATTATTTTGGTAAAATTTCTTGTTTCTTGACACTAATTTTTGCCAAAGAAAACATAACTGGGCCATGTATACTCGAATGATTTTCATTGTACTCTAAGCTGTGCATTTGCCAATGAAAGATTCTGTAATAAGCCGCTGAGTTCCTGAAAAAAGTACTATATTTGTCTCGACGGTATAGATAATCTTGACTTTTTTGGTTGGAGTAGCAGTTTTTTTTTCTTGTTTTGTTTTTGTTTTAAGGAATGTTCGTGGACTGAAACCTGCCTGTTCATTTGCGATCGGTTACCTCACACATAACTATCAATGATTTCATAAGAATATGTATATGCCTATGGTTGTATAAGGAAGTCATGTGGTGTTCACATCAGATTATTTTTGTTTCCAAGTGTTGGCCACTTGAAATCACGGTGCCACTTGAAATTTTTTTATCAAGATAATATTTGAAATATTGCATTAATTTGAATTAAAGTTGGACAGTGAACTTATCATACAAATATCTTGGATGATTTCGACGGGCAAGTTGCTTCGCCATTTTGTTTCCAAGTCGCAGCTTCTTTGGCTGCCACTTGAAAATTTGTCATAAAAATAACTTTTGAAAAATTTCACTGATTTGAACCAAAGTTGGACAGTGAACATATGCTTCAAATGTCTTGGATGAGTTTGCTGGGCTTCTTACTCCGTTATATTGTGGCCAAGTGGCAGCCACTTGAAAATTTGTTATCATGATTACTTTAGAAATACTTAATCAATTCAAACCAAAGTTGTAAAACAGATTTATCATTCAAATATCTATGATGTCGGTGGGTAATTTTCTTCGAAATTTTGTTTCCAAGTTACGTTCACTTGAACGCTGCCACTTGGGACTTTGCTATCACAATAACTTTTGAAATACTGAATTTATTCGAACCAAAGTTGGACAGTGGTTTTATTTTACAACATCTTGGATTAGTTCACTGAGCAACTTTTTCCGCCATTTTGATCCAAGAGTCTTTAACGGAATCCTTAACATTTCAACATGATGACTTTTGATATTCTAAATTTGTACAGTAAACTTATCTTACTGGTGCATTTGATATAGTTGTTTGCCAACTTGGCCTTCCATTTTGTTTCCAACTGCCGGTCACTTGAAATTTTTAAATTTACATAAAAAGGTATTTATGAAATGATTTGCTTAATGTTTATTTGCTTAAATCTTATTTGCTTATTTGCTCCATACGTACATATCCTACATCAATATTTCTACCAAGTCGATTAATAATTTGCCACGTAGCCGTGTAATTTGTCAAGTTCCATTTTGGAACAAAATGGCGGTTATTTGATAGAGAAACCAACCTACCCTTCCGAATGAGCGGGAAGAACTTGTTTTAATTTCAAACTGAAATAGCTGTTGTTTAGGGACATTTTAAAAACCATGCAGTGAAAGCAACATTAAAATTTTGGACGTTAAGAAGAAGCACAGTGAGTTAAAAAAAAGCTTGCTTCTGAAACGAAATTAATAACCTCTGGAAAACGTTCCCTATTCCGCTGAGATTTTCAAAAGTCTTAGTTTAGGTAGGCTTTTCATTGAAATTTTGCATTTGAGTCCAAGTTTTTTGAATCCTAGATTAATCAGTCAACCGTTTAAGAATAGACAATATCTATTTTCACCGACGAAATTTCAAAAAATCAGGCAAGAGGAAACGGATGCCCTGGATATTGTCGTCGCAGCAGGTAATTTACTTTATGGTGCTGTAATCAATGATTATATGTAAGTAGAGAAAAAAAAATTCTGCATTATTTCAATTGAAAACTTCAATGCGGTTTTTCTTGAAACTCTATTTTTGGAGTCGGTTGTCAGGATTTCTCAAAAAGTTATAAACCTATCTTGTTCAAATTTTGCATACTTCTTCAAGATAACATTATACAGTGCTTGAACGAAGGATTATTATTATTATTATTATTATTTTTTTTTTATCACAACTAATTTTACAAGGCAATACGTGGTTCAAATTTTCCCCAAAAATGGGACATTTTGTTCACGACTCTGCCAAAAATTCAAATTTTAATTTTTTTCCCTACGTCCGGACACGAGCTATACACATCTATTAACAAAAAATATTTGATTTTTTAATTTCAGATGAATCTGTCATGAGTTATCCTGACAACGCCGAGAGAACTTTTTCTGATGGGTCAAGGGAAATGAGGTCCCAATGGCTGAGTTTTCAAAATTTTTAAATGAAAATTTCACAAAGTACTTGTCAAATGTGTATCTTTGATATGTTAAATTGTTTGAATAAATTATTTCATTTGAAAAAAAAAAAAAAAAAAATGTAAAATTATGCTTTTTTTTGAGCCGTCGAAATCCACCTAATCCTTAAACAAAGTTGAATATACACAAAAAGGTACTGATGTTGCTAAAACAAAAAGTTTCTCAGCAAATACAAATTTTGTTTAAGTTTTATGCATATATTCAATTAATTATTTTATTTTCACCATGAAGAGTTTGCAAAATGAGTTATAATAATAGTATAAATTTAAATATAAAAGTGTAGTTTTTGCATAGGAAAGTCTTTGAGTCTTATTATCTTCGCAATTGTGGATTGCAAAAATATACTTTCAATTACAAAATATCTTAAATATTTTTCATATATTTTCAGCTTTAATTGATGATTGGTTGAAAACTTAATTTAAATAGTTCGAGATTGGAATCAGAATGCAATTCCGTTTTGTAAACAAAAAGGGTATTTCCCAACCATATTCGGTGAAGCATTTATAGTAAAGTGGATATGTGCAATGTACTAAAAGCAATCGTAATGATCCCCTACTGGCAAAATCTGAAAGTTGGAAAAACTAATTAAGGTATTTAGGTGGAACGCATCAAGTAGAAATTTGCAGAATTTTCGTTAATTAATACGAATCCATATTTACTTCATCCAAAGGCAATAAATTTCTGCTTGTGAAAATTTATTGCATTTTATTTCTGCTTGTAAAAATTTATTGCAAAGTACTGTATTTGCCTAAAAGGCCAAAAATTAAATCGTATCAGTTTGAAAGAGAATAGAACAGAGCATAATCATATTAGTATGTGCGAAACAGAATTAATTTTAAGATTAAACATGTAAACATGTGCATACAATTTGATGAAATTAAACAGTAAAAGGAACGATAATGAATCCGGCCAGTCCACTTTACTCTGAAAATAGACGTTGTATGTGGTTGACGATCTCCAGTTTCGTCGTGTAAGACAGTAATTTCATTATCGAAGAAAATATTTCTGTAGTTGGAAGCAGGGCCCGACTTAGACTACCTGAAGCCCCGGGGCAAGCCTATTCTGGAGGGCCCCCTTGCAGTGGCATAAGAGCTCTTTAGGTTACAGAATTTCTGCACACACCTGTAGGGGGGCCCCTTCCAGAAGGGGGGCCCAGGGCATTTGCCCCGTATGCCCTGCCGTTAGTCAGGGCCTGGTTGGAAGTAATATTTGCTATCACAAGTTACTAAGATTAATGATCTCTTAAAGACTTTTGTATGCATACTGCATATTTATAAAATGAGTGTTTAAGGTAATCAACAAGGTTTTCAACGAGATTTCAAAAAGATTTTCAACAAGATTTCAACAAGATTTTCAAAATATTTCTTTGCAATGGTACATTTTAGACTTCCCTTTTTGAGAATCTTACAATTTTTGTTGTATCTCAGCGTAAATATTTTAAAATATTTCTCTAAGTGCAGTAGTTGGAAATAATTATTACGATAAAAATTGCGGTACATTTTATAACATTTGGTAAGAAAGGACATTAAAAAACTAGAAAAGTAAATATTTAGTATATTTTTAAGGAGTTTATAAAATAATGTTTTCCAAAATAAAAAAAATTCAGAAATCGCATTTTTTTTTTTTTTTTTTTTTTTTTTTAAAGAATTCCGATTGAAAGAGAAGCGTTTGAAACATGTAGAATCAAATTGTACTGATGCACTTGTAATTTAGTTGGATGATTACAGGTCACCTCGTTCTTTTTTTTCTTTTTAAAATTTAATTTAAAAATTGGAAAAACTGCGTTAATGCACAAAAATGGTTTGACATAAGAATTTAGAAACCTTTTTATTAAAATTTAAAAAGAAATAACCCTTTTTTGCCTATAAAATTTTTGTGCTTTGATTTTGTAAACAAATTACTTACTACACTGTTAAAAAGTGTTTCTGAAAAATGAGCTAAATTGTCGCAAAATAGCTCCGAAACAATATATACTTAAATTTGAAAACTCATGTACTCATTTTTGAGTATACTGACATGCTCAAAAATGGGGTTGACCAATAAGAAACCCAATATCCCCATGTTTGACATGTCAATGTACTCAAAAAGGAGTACATGGGTTTTCAAATTTAAGTATGTATTGTTTCGGAGCTATTTTGAGACAATTTAGCTCATTTTTTAGAAACCATTTGTAACAGTGTAAAAGTTTGAAAAAGTAAATCGCTCCAAAAATGCTAAAATAAAAAACTTTCATTACCATTTCATATATTTGATTAAAAATATGTTCTTTACTAATGTAAAAAAAATAAATAAATAAATAAATAAATAATTTTTTTTACATTCACCATAAATATTGCAAATATGAAGAAAAATATTTATTAAATACTTTTAAAACGTACAATAAAATATACTACGCATTTTTAATTTATAGTTTGCGATAACGGTTTTTCTGTCCATTTTTAAAGCATCTTGTAAAATAAAGAACAATATTTACCAATTTCGGATATATTTTTTTTAACAGTTAAGCGACTGTAAATATTAAAAAATAATAATAATAATAATAATAACAACAGATTTAATGGAAAACGAAATTATGCAAAACCTTTCTGCTTCTTAAAAGTAAACAGCTACTAAATAAAATCATTATTCAATCTTCACCACCTACACTGCTAACGAATTGTCTTCCCCTGGAGCATCTTTCTTTCTTTTTTTCTTAAAATTGATTGCACATTATTTAATAATATTTCTTGAATTCTGATTCCATTGTATACCCGTGTGCTTGCCCAGCAGTTTACATTTTGCCAATAATTCTCAGAATCATAGATTCAGACAAATTATGTCTGGTGATATTTTTAAAATATCCTCCTTTTTAACACTTTCCAACAAGGTTGAAAAGTGTTAATGACTTCGGTTTGTTTGCCCGTCTGTCTGTCCGCACTCTAACTCCCATAAATATTCATGGAATATCTCGAAACTGATATATGTTGTTCAAGTTTACTATCGGATGTTACCTATTGAAAATGAAGTGAATATGTTTACTGGTTTGTGTACAGGGACACCCGAAACTATTCCAAAGCATTGTTTTATATGAGAAGTATTTCTATAAACCATATTTGGATACCGTTACTTTACACAAACCTTAATGTAATTGAAATATGTTATTCTAGACCATAATTGGATGTTTCCCATTGAAAATGGATTAAATACCATCATTGGTTAGTATATAGGGACTCCTGAAAGTATTCCAAAGCATCGCGTTCTATGAGAATTATTTCTATAATCCAAATTTTAAGAACTTTACATTGCACAAATCTTAATAAAATGAAAATATATTATTCATATGCACAAAAGAATGCTTTCCTTAAAATACAGTATGATTAGCATTAGATTTACAGGGCCACACAAAAATAAGTGGTTTCATTAATGGATAGAGGAAAAGGTGTAAATATGGGCACCTTCTTTTGTTTTCGTCTAAATGTTACTTTAATGCTAAAAAATTCTGCGTTTTTGACTGTCATTAGCATTTATAACAACTAAAAAATAGGATGCAAAATAATGATTAATATAAATTATTTTAATTCGAAAATAAAGATTTACAAAAAGCTTTTAAAGATGCACTGGAAAAAATGGGGTGCAAATATGGGCCCTTTCCAAAAAAGTTACAAAAAATAGTTTTAAATGTTTTAAGACATGATAAAACAATACAAAAAAGTTAGAGAATTTATTTTTTACGGGACAAATTATTTACAGAAATTGCTGACTTAACTAGTTCTTTCAAAACCGACACAATCTAAGTGTGCCCACATTTGGTACATAACACATTATACCCCTCTTCTCTGCGAGTGTGTTCAGCGAACATTCCATCACAAAAGATGCAAGTTGCATCGCTCGAATTTAGTCTATCCCAGTTTTTGATATCCAGATTGATATTATCATCGCTATTGATGAAACGAGGGTCACAGCAGTTTTGTGTGTGGAATTTTCGTTCTTTGAAGGCCATTGGCCGGTCTTTTACTTTACCGGACCCTGGCTGGTATCTTACTCTATGAAAACTCAAGGATGTTTTTTTGAGGACTTTTCTGAATCGACTTAGTCAATTAATCCTTGTATGTTCATCAAATATAGAGGCTGGACCTTGCTGCTTTTCGTCCACGAGTAGTGCTTCTCTTTCCAATGGTGGGGATAGGAGATATATCGAACGGAGAATACGCATTTGAAGTTCCTGGGGCCTATATTTACACCAACCTGACCTAAAAAAGATGGCCTCTATCACATGTAACCTAAAAGTATGCGTCATTAAAGGTGTGCTTCTAAAATATGGTGGTGTAAATTTTTGGATAATCACTGATTAATCCTTTGATTGCTGTTCATTTTAATTACAGAATTTAAATATCTATAATAACGATGTCAGTGCCCTAACCTCTGAACCACATGAATTAAGAAAGCACAACTCTTAATACAAATAAACAACAATAAATGATTGAACAATTCAAATTTTCAAACGATCGTATAGTGTGTAATTTTAAAGTACATTTTAGTGCAAACCACCAGCAAAACAGGTCAATTATCAAACCTTGAACTCTTCTTTATTCCCATGTTTATTATTATTATTATTATTATTAAACACTAGTTAGTGAATAGTCTAAAATTAACATGAACAAAACTCCTTAATCCAATTTAAATTGATATTTCAAAACCTCAGGTCTACAGCTCTTTAATTACAATTTCTGAAACTAAACAAATAAAGTAAATCATCTCCCTATCCATAACCTCCATCCATCTCCAAATGATTCAGAATAAACAAATAGTAAATATTTACAATTAATAATATTAAGTGGGGACAATATAGGTTATAGATGAGAATTACTTTCGATTAAATGAGAAATACCATATTTAAAATCATCATTATTTATTATTTTTTATCGTATGGGCGTGGCTTGGCTATATATATAAGCATTAGCTTGGCTGGCTGTTATAAATTTTTTCCAAGTCCAGGCCCTACCTTTATAAAGTAAACAATTATTACATAAATAAAAATTAACACAAACATACATGCACACCCTGGAAATACTATTAAACAGATTTCAAAACACACCTACAACTAGAATTAGTGTACTAGTACAAACACAAAATTTACATTAAAAAAAAAAAAAAAAAATCATATCAAATCTTCATTTAAATAAACTTTGAATTTTTTTTTTTTTTTTTTTTACAATTCGATGTTATAGATTTTTACCTGTTAAGAAAACCGTTTTAAATTATTCCAGAACGAGCACCCATTAACCAACTATAAAATTAAACTCCTGAAAATTTACGTTATCAAACTAATTAAATGTAAAACTAAAAGACCTGTAAACTTTATCTGCTGGTGTTCTAAAAGCAATAACCCTATTGAGAAATTCCAACTGATTTAAAATTTTAATTAGCCCCATTAAAATTGAAGATCCCTTTGCCATAAATTTTAAAAGACAGGAATTACACTTTAAATTTAAAGTAAGAAAATGCAATTACACAATTATTAAGTTTTAAATCAAAATTTATTAAAAGATAAATCATATATAATTCAAAGAGCAACCTTACAGTTTAAGCAATATTTACTTTTAGGTGCCTGACCTCTTAAAACAGACCACTTATAAACAGCACCCCCTTTTTTTTATATTAGGTATAAATTAAACTGAAGTTACTTTTACAACAATTAAGGCAAGTAAAAATAAATATACAAATTCTACTTAATACAGTTATATTTTCCTTTCTACTAAATAAAAGTTATTACAAATTTTTACCTTTTAGACAGTCTTAAGAAGTGGAATCAATACATACAAAATTGTTGTTTGCTGACGTACAGCTTGTGAGTGATAAGAAGCCAGGAGATCTCCCTATTAGATCCACACTCTTAGGAAAAATAACACAACAAAAAAATGTTGCAGCCGCACAAATGATGTTAGATATCACAACACGTTCCGTGCACGACACTTGGGCTGAGACCAAACAATGGACTGGAACAAAACCTAAGGGCATCTTCGACACGAGAGAGTTAGTAAAGTAAGTTCAGCCAGTACAACTTCGAGAAGGAGAATCTCCACTCCTAGACGAAAAACCAAGAATCGCCACAGGCATCAAATTGAAGTTTTAGCTTAATAAATCTTTGCTTAGAGCCGACCATTCTATGCAGGGAGTACTAGCGGTAAACAACAGGCCTTTAACAAAAAAAAAAAAAAAAAAAAAAAAAAAGCCAAGAACCAGCAAATAAGTAACTGAAAGCTTCTATACAGACTTTCTTTCGCTAGTGCGCTATCAGTCGTGTTCGCCATCGTTTCCATACGGCATGGATTAACTCACATATTTTTCTTAGACAAATGCTCATAGATATGTTTTTCCACTTCTCTCGAACGATGGTTGAGTTGCTAATAAAAAAACGCATCTGGGAGAGGTATAGGGCCTATGCCCCTAAAGCCTCCCCTCAAAACAAGCTAAAGAGCAGATTAAAAAAAGTCTCACATTACAAAACGAATCCCAAGCATACATTTTTGACGAAAACAACGCCCTGCCAGCAGGTTAACAAATCAGCATGTTGCCATCTCATACAGATTAAAATGCTGCACTCTCCTTCGGTACTCCGTGTACAACGCCTTTTTTAAAAGAACACCCTACCAACAAATTAAAGATACTATTCCTTGATGCACATCAGACCAATTTTCTCACGCCTGGAAAATTCCAATAAAACCTATTAACCCTTAGCAAACATTTATTTCTCATAAATTTCTACACCTGACAAAACATCTCATTTAACCAATTTACTCACAGTTAAAAACTCAATTTAGGAGAATTGCTATTTTAATCATAACCGCAATAAACATATGTTTCGAATACCATACGTCTGCCGAAAAGAGAAACGATGAGTTGAAATGAAAACCAGATGTTTTTCATCTGGGCGCTTGATCGAAAGGGAATGACCCTGAGAGAAACCTCGCTACTTATTCTAATGTTCCTATTACGCGAGCGTCAACAGTTGCTTGAATCTACTGGCGATACAGTACTACGCTATGGTTTCCCAATGTGTTGCTCAAAACAAGCAACTGTTTTCTGTTGCAGCAATTTTATCGCCCGAAAGCAAGCGATGTCGCTTCTAGCAGCCAATGAAGTGATCTCAAAATGACGTCACGGTTTGATTGACATTTACGTCTCTTCTCCTCTTTCCTCTTCATTTGTAGACACACGAGACTATAGCAAACATAGCATTACGTCGTGAAGGAGGAAGGCGCGATGACCCTTTGTTGCGGCGATTTTTGTCGCTTTAAGGAATACCGTGTAATAACAGCATAAGAAAGAAAGAAAGCTTTATCGCAGACACAAACCTATATTGAGAAAGACTAATGATGCAAAACACCTATATAAAAACATTTTAACACATATTCGTATCAGCAAAAGCTATTTAATGATGAGAGCAAAACTTTTACTACTAATAATTAAACTTACATATTTTAATCCCCCATTTATTTTTATGTTATTTAATCATTTTTTGAATTAAATATTTTAAAATAAATATGACTGTCACAAAGCTTTGTGACAAAAATTAGCGTAGGATCTCCGCTTTCTGGATATCACTCTGAACTTATTTTAAACTAACCACAAGAACATGAAAAGTAAACGATTTGAGATACCTGTCAAAAGTTTGCAGTCCAGAACAAACACCAATTCACATAATAACTCACACTGCATCCACACTACTTGAAAGAATGGTTCCAACTGCTCTTTACTTTGTTATATCAGCAAATGGCACCATCTACAGTCCTTGCCACCACACTTCAACACCTCCCATACCCACTTGTGGAAGAGTGACCATATTTACACCTATGCCCATTTTTACAACTTCTCCTCTATTATTGGAAATTTGCTGGCATTGCGTTTTCGTTTACGTTACTCGTTTTGATCATTTTCTAAATTTTTTAGCACTTTCCAATAAGGTTGAAAAGTGTTAATGATTTCGTTTTCTCTGTCTGACTATACGCGCTCTAACTCTTGTAAATATTCATGGAATTTCTTGAAACTGATATATGATATTCAAGTTCCCGAATGTCAAAGTTCCTGAATCGACTGTTCCCGATTAAAAATGGAAAGAATACCTCTACTGACCTTTGTACAGTACACGGACACCCAAAAGTATTCCATAGCATTGTGTACTATGAGAGGTAATTTTATGAACTATATTTTAATAACTTTACTTTGTACAAATCTGAATGAAACTGAAATATGGTATTTATATGCACAGAAAATGCTTTCTACAGAATGTAGTTTGATTAGCAAAATATTCTGTTACATTGAAGGCTTTTATTGGAAATTTGCTGGAATTGCATTTTAGTTTACATTAAGCGATTTAACACTTTTCAAGTGTGAATAGGAGTTCAATTTTTGTATCTATCTGTCCGCCCACCCCCAGCGTCCTTAAATATTTTTGGAATTTTTAAAAATTTACACATGCTATTCAAATTCATTATGGAATGTTCCCTATTTTAAATGGCATTAATAGGTCTTGTGCAACTGGTTTGTGTCAAGGACACTAAAAAAAATTCCAATGCATTACATTTTAGGGCAGACATTTTTATAAATTACGTTTAAAAATTTTCTATTGTAAAAATCATAGAGAAATTGACATTTATATTTAATAAGCGAAAAAAATATTTTGTATAGTATATGATTTTCTCAATCTTTATATTTACATGGCTACACTGAAATATTCAGATACATTAAGGGCTGCAATTAGATAAAAAGTTTTACGTTTTCTTTTGTCTTAAGCATTTTTAACACTTTCTAACAATGTTTAAGAATGATTTGAAATTCAATTAGTCTATCTGTATGCCTTTTAGAACTACAGTCTGTCCGTTGTGTGATTACGTAGGCAAAGAGCACTGAAAGTTATACGATAAAACAATTACATGCATTTGAAAAGTGTTAATAATGAATGGGTACCGCATGATTTTTTGTTCTTGATTTTCTTTATTCATAATAATTATTGGTATATACGTTGTTTAGTTAATATGATCTACCCTAATTTGCTTCAGTTTTACATTAAACTATAATGAAAGAAACTTTAACAATGTAACTTTACCTTCATTGCTGAACTTAAATCATTGTAGAAAACTAATAAGAGACTTTACGTAGATTTATTATGCGGTTTTTGGATTAAATAAATAAACTGATATTTTACTTTAATAAATATTGATTTTAGTAAGAATTTCAACTTCGATACTGCATATTTAAATTCGTGTTTTCAATTTAGTCTTTTTTCCAATAGTTTTATCATTTTAAAAATCTATAAAAGTTAGTTTTCACACGAATTATGCAATATATATGCTATATATATATATATATATATATATATATATATATTTAAATCAATGTATCAACAATTATGAAATTTTACGCACTTTATTCATAATTGTTTGCATTTACTTGTTATATTGAAAGGACAAATTAAAATACAAATTGACTTGAGAGTTGTAAGGATTGTATACATACACATAAAACAAACAGTTTATGATTTTATTTAGCACATAGTATTTTATTTATCCTCTTACTTTCATGTTTTACATATCGAACTGCGTCTGTGCCTGGTAGTGTTTAAAGGGCACGTCTTGATAGATCTAGAATTGTTCATCAAACATAAAAGAATTAAGTTATGTACTTAAAAATACGAAGAAATATTTCTATCTCCGGCGTTCGGAACTGTTAGCCACAGGAAAGCGTTGTTGTTTTTAATATTGCTGCTCGGAAATTCCGAGCCCCGGTAGTAAACCTACCTGGATTTAATAAGGCAAGGGAGCACCTCCTATTTTTTTAAGAGGAGCACTACGAGTGGTGAACGTACGACTTAGTTCTAGAATCTGGCGAAAGATGTCAGCACCAGCAAACAACAAGATCTCGAATTTTGATCTAGATTATGGCCGAGAATGAATCCCACGATCTGGTATCCCAAGAAGTATAATTTTAAAAGGAACTTGGAGGACACTGAGACCATGGCAGATTTACCATGCACTAGTCGCCATTAGCGTACACGACAGTCTTCGGTCGTCTCGAGGATCGAACTGGCAATCTTTCGATCAAGAGCTCGCTGCTCTTGCCGACTAGGCTACCGCGGCCTTAAAAGTACCCCGAGCACTAATGTTACCTTCCCTGGAATTCTCCAGTCGTAGACTCGTAGAAGAAACTTCTCATCGCGTGACTGAAAACGCCGGGGTTGCAAGTGAATCTCAAACGATCAGATCAGAGAGTGAATTTCCTGCCAAGGATTTACCAGTGGCGAAAAGGGGCGGACAGAAAGGAAATGTGGAATTAACCAAGATATTTTCCCCTTGCTAGACAAGGGACATTTAATGAAGACGCGAAGAGCACAGGTAGTTTTCATGGGAGCAATGAACGTCTTCCTTGCAACGGAACTTACTTGCTCGACTCAAGAGGAAAAAATTAAACGTGAGAAGTAGCAGAACAAAGGAAAAGATCGTAGATTCCCAAACACAAGCTGATGCTGGGAAAAAATTCACACGCGAGCTATGAACAGCCCGCTACGCCACGAAATAACAAAAACAAAAAACAGTCTCGAGCTATGGACAGCCCGCTATGCCACGAAATAATAATAATAATAATAATAATAATAATAATAATAATAATAAAAGAGCCACGGATATCTGATTATTTATTTATTTCTTTATTTGGCTGAGCATTCATGGCATAGGCCTTCGTTTTAGTTTAGAGTTGTGGAACAGCCAATTTTTATGTCAACTGAACACGGGAAACAGTCCTAGGAATAAAAAATCTTGGTATAGAACCATAACTAGGAAGGTAGTTGGTGCAATCCAGGTCGGTTATATTTCTATGTTATTAATTTTGAATAAGCTGGCAGTGCAGTGCTAGGATTCTAAGAAGTGTGCAAATTGCAATAGTAGTAATGTGCAGTTGCTATTTCACCGCTCTTACATAAATCTATGCTTGAGCGTCAAAATTTGAACAGATAAGCTCCAAGCATTATCTGTGTTTAAATTCATGAATTGCAACGAGACTCGAGGGATAATATCATAGGTACATTTATCTTTAAGGGATATATTCCAGTAGGTTTGCTGTATCTCCCATTAGTTTAAGCTTCAAGGTCTTTTAATGCATCAAGGTGGAACTGAAAGACAATGATCATAGATGACATATGGTATCCTTTCACGAGCATCGGCTAATTCATTACCAAGTGTGCCAACATGAGCTTTAACATGTGCATGGCATTTGTTGGGCAATGGGTTCGCAAGTTATTTTTGATATGAGGAGATTATTCGTTTTAACTACGCATATTAACTGAAGTCTCGATAAGCTATTGCTAAAGGCCCTTCCAAATTAGAATGCTATGTTAAGTGCTATTCACTCCAAAATATTGCTGATGGCAGGGAGCCTATAGGACCAAGTGTTTAACATTGAGGTGAATTCCAAGACAAAAAAGCGGCTGCAACACCTGAATATTTTTTAAAACCATCTGTAAAAATTGTTTCAGAAGTGCAAAATAAAAATCTGCCTACAATGCTTACTTGTAAATGTGAGGTCTCCTCAGTAGAATGTAGTTCTTTGGTCCTGGAGGGAGTCTAAATATTGCAACTCTGAAATAAATCGTCTTTTAGACCATAATTATTTAAGTGGAGTACGTTTTTTTTTTTTTTTTTTTTTTTTTTTTTTTTTCAATTTTTTATTCATTTGGATCGGATGATCACAGTGGTCACAGTTAGAGCATGTGTGGAAATTGTTTTCTATCCTTATACGATTTGAGGAAGAAATTATCTTTGTATTAAATAGGCTTTACATTTGTGTGTTGAGTTAGTTTCCTTGTTTAAATCTCAACCCCATAGATTATGATTTTTTCTACTATTGTTTTGAATTAAGCAGTGCGTCTAGGTCAGGTATTACCGCAAGTAGTGGCTTCCATTACGCACTATGTCATGGACGGTGATGATGATGCCGAAGACAGTCGGATCCTGTATCGATGTTTTAACCAGTTTCAATGGAATTCAGAGTTTAATGTTTTTGAGATTTTATATTTTTAATAGGTTCAAATAAATATAGTGATTAGCGAATCTGGGAAAACTCACCAGTTATGTGTATATTATAAATAGATTAGTATCTGCGTTAATAAGATAATGTGTGTATTTGTGGCCACTCTGTGTCTCTGATTCACTGATGGTACTGTGATTCTTAATAGTGAATTTTTAACTTCCATGCAATGCCTGGCGATGCACTAAAAAAGTACTTCGATGAATTTAATATCAATAACTTTTTGAGCCATAATTTTAAAATGGGAAAAAATTTCCGAATACTGTTGCTACATAACCTCTTTTATAATACTCTCTCTTACAAAACAATACATTTATGATAAGATATATTACCTTTATTCATTTATTTATTTTTATACATTTTTAATTTTATGATGTTGCTTAATTAATATTTTTATTTCAGTAAACTTCATATAGTTTAACTTTAAAGAAATTTCTGAAAGCTTAATTTCAAACTTAAAAATATTTAAAAGAAAAAGGAACCTAATTATTAATATGAGTTTTATCCATTTTTATTACTTTTTCAGTTTAAAATTTTGAATTCTTTGTCTTTACAATGAATCAATGAAATATTTTAATATATTTTTTAGTGTCTAGTAATATGTTTTTATTTTTATTTTATACACTTTTTTTCTAGTGAAAATTATGCTATTGTTTCAAATGTCATACTTTATTTAAGTAAATAAATAAATAAATAAATATAAATAAAAATTTGAAAGTTTTAGAAGCATGTAATCTTCGATAATCCTTCATATAAAGTTAAGAGAAACTTTCATATTTTAAGGATTATAAAAATATTTTTTAACTATATAAAAACAAAATATCGAATTATCGATGAGACTTTTAAGCTTGCTTTTCTAAACATATGCAGGATCAATGCAGCATATATTTTGCATAAAACTGAATGAAAGCTTTCCGTCTGCTAAATATTTTTATCTGGAACTGCAAGTGAATTTTAAAACAAGGTTTAAAAATTGAATTTTGTTTATTTAAATAACATATATGTATGATTTATTTTCTGTATTTAACTACTCATTGAAAATTCAGTTTATTGATAATATTTTAAAAATAATTTAATAACAATTTAATTCTAAATCCTCTCATGTTGTACAGTATGAGCTATACCGAAGTAGCATTATAAGTTTGCATAGCTGCCAAATTATACGATATTTAAATACCCCTTTTATTGAATAAACATTTTCACCTTATTTAATAATAAAAGCTACTCATAAACTTATAAAATAATTCTATTAAAAAATCCTGGTATCTGGAAATAGTAGAAGTTAAAACTTATGCATTGGAGGATTTATCTTATATATATATAAGTAGTAAATCCAACTATGTTCAATTGAAAATTATATAATAAAAATAAGTTTGAAATTTCGAAAGACGCTTTTTATTAAAAAATACATAAAAATATTTATTATTAAGATTTTAATACATACAGAAAATATATCTTGAATAGATATTTTATTCAGCGTTATTTTAACAATGATAATTGTACGGAGACGGCGGACATTATAAATCTATTTTTAAATTAAGAAAATTTTCACACCTGTACCTTAAAATATTACAAAATGAAGAGTATTAAAATTTTATCTATTTTCAAACTGTTTAATTAAAAATAATTATTTTTTTGAAAACCTTTGAAATTTTCCAGCTATTCGAAATTTCCACTAAATCTCGTAAAAGTTACAGTGAAGTCACCTTATCCATTTCTTTAAATATATCCATGTACCATTTTAGTTTCCATTCCAATTAATACTTTAAGATATCATTTTAAGTTTTAAAAATCTTGTAATTCGTACAAAATTTCTCCATTAAAACGTAAAAATACTTCTTATAAATCAATTTGACAAGGGATACAAATCAATATTCATATATTTATATTTTATAATATATATTAGAACAACAATAGTGTAAAATTGAGAGAAAAAAATAAAGGAATAGTGCAGCTGTGGCATTCTAAAATTTTTTCAAACATTTTGAAATTCTTAATAATACTTTTTAAATTTAAATACTTTTTACGAAACTTTAAAATATTTATTTATTTATTTATTTATCTTTAACCCACTCGTATGCAAAATTTGTTAATTTCAAGATGGTAATTTGCAAAAAGTTTTTCTAATGTCAACTGTCTCCTTGAAAAATAATAGATTGTGCGTTTTGCCTAATATAGAAAAGAAAAATCATGTGTTACAGAAAAAATTATTATGGAAAATATTATATCTATTTTTTTTGCTTACAAAATTGAGTTACATAATTTATTTTATGGAAAAGTTTATATGTTTAAAACATTCATGTCTTTTGTTTACCAATGTGTATGAGAAAAACTGTTTTGGGCTATACAGGCATAATAAATATTGAAAATTACTTGCATTCCTGCAGAAAATTTCTGTTATCTAAATCTACAATATATATATATATATATATATATGTGTGTGTGTGTGTGTGTGTGTATATATAAAATTACATCTTAATCTATCAAAACTAACTTTTTTTTCTGTAACTGAACAAAATATGCATGAATGCTCACAGATTTTATCTGGTGGGTACGCATTTTTTCTTTTTTGCATACGGAAAGCATGGTATCAAAGAAGGATTGGGAAGTGTTAAGTAATAGGGTGACATGTGACTCTATGGCTGAGAGGTAAAATCGTCGCCTACTAATCGGTGTATGTTGGTTCTATCCTGGTTAGTAGATTCCGATGGCTTTAATTAGTGCAAGTTTCTTTCTTCCTTTTTTATATATAGTATGACCTACCAAAAAAAAAAAAAAAAATCTGTAACGTACAAATATTTTCTGTGATGTCGTGTTTCTGAAAATTTCAATGTATTTTTTCCAAAGTATACGGATTTTCTAAAGTTTTCTTGTGCAAAACAGAAAACAGTATGTACCACCAGATAAAATTTTTATCAATGGTTACATATTAAATCAACACACAGAAATAAATGTGTCTTTTAATAGACTAAGGATGTAATTTTGAAAAAAGAAAAAGAATCTGTAGTTTTAGAAAACTGAAATTTTCTGTAGAAATGTACAGAAAGTTTCTGTTTTTTAAAAGAATATTTTTACAGTGTATTTTTTTTTCCTTTTCCCTTCCTCTTATTTATTTATTTATTTATTTATTTATTTATTTTTTTTTTGACTAGACAAGCACTTAAATGATTGAGATGCTTGCTTTTGGTAATAATATAATGCATTGAATATAATATCCATTTTAGATGTTTGTATAGAAAATCAAAATATCTTTTGGTTTCCAATAGCAGACGAATGTCAGTTTTTAACAGACATGAATTCGAAAAAGGAAAGATAAAAAGTGTCATATTTTGTGAAAGATATTATTTTATATCGTAAAAAATGAAAGTTGAGGTAAAAGTTGTAGGTTAATTAATGATAAATTTGCGTGAATTTGTTTGTCAAGTATTATGTCTACTGAGAAGAGAAAGTAGCCGTTTAATTTAAAAGAGCTATTTTTTCAAAAAGGAATAATTATTGAAAGAGTTATAAGTAATAGTTGCTTTTTTTGTCTAGGAAGACAACACATTAAATATCGAAAGATTATGATTTTTTTAATGCACATTTGTTATTAAACAGGAACTTAACAAGTGAAGGTGATCTAGATCAATATTGTATATTACAAGATAATTAATTCTGAATAAGCATGAACGATATTTATTAGTTAATTTTAGCATAGTAAAATTTTTAATATTTTTATTATTAAATTTATTTAATTAAGGAAATTGAAGGTAATGTACTTTTTAAAGAATAATAATATGATTGTGACATCCCATATAAATTATTAATAAGCATATTTTAAAAATCTTGAGTTGTAGTAGCCTTGTTAAGTGAATTCGCAAATTAATTAGCGCTAATCTTTTTAACTAATAAGTGTAATTATATTATTTAGATCTATCTTTGGAATTGAAAATAATCTGGTTTGTTACTCACACGACTTTCTCTTAACCTGCATTTCAGTACTATAAAGATAGATTGTGCATATTAAGTCTTAAGATCAATAACGTAAGATAATAAAGTTCAATGTACTTTAAAAAATAATCCAAAGTAAGTTTAACAATAGTTTTATTCCCCCCCCCTCAACTCCCCCCCCCCTACTCCCCGTTAATTTTAGTGCCTACAATTGTTGAAAAAAAATCAAGGCTGATGTTAATTTGTTTCCAATCTTGCCAATCTTGATCAAATTTTTAAGTGGCAGTTTAATACGAAATTCAAAACACAAAATTTGAATTTCCATCAGCTATTTTGTTTAAGTTATGCTCATAACAGATACGCACACAGATCAACCGTTAAAAGTTGGACTTTAGAAATCAGGGCACCTCAAAGCGTAATATTATACCAAAAACCACAGTTGAAAACTGAACTTATATATAAAAAAAAAAGTTGCACTCCGGGAGTGTCGACAGAAGTGAAAACTTGAACAATTACGTGTGTATTTATTGAATCGTCAGGAAATATTTTATTGTGCAGGAAATACTTTTAAATGAAGTGTTTTTTTATTCATTAATATAAACTAATACTACAAAAATTATATTAAAATTTTATTTAATGCGCTAACTGCAATAGAGACAGTGTCCGGTGATGAGACAAGTCGTATAGAGCCGCACCAGATTGTAAAAACGGGATAAAAATGGCGGCTTTGGCCTTTCTCACAGTTTTGTGAGGTCTAATTGCAACGTTTCCGGCTGCAATCTTTATGAGACAGTGGCCGGAGATGAGAGAAGCCGTGTAAAGCCGCAACAGATTGTAAAAACGTGAGAAAAATGGCGGCTTTGGGCTTTCTCACGGTTTTGTGAGGTCTAACTGCAATAGAGACAGTGTCCGGAGATGAGAGAAGTCGTGTAGAGCCGCACCAGATTGCAAAAACATGAGAAAAATAGCGGCTTTGACTGTTCTCACGGTTTGGTGAGGTCTAACTAGAAGAGAGACAGTGTCCAGAGATGAGAGAAGTTGTGTAGAACCGCACCAGATTGTAAACATGTGAGAAAAATGGCGGCTTTGGCCTTTCTCACGGTTTTGTGAGGTCTAACTGCAATAGAGACAGTGTCCGGAGTGAGAGAAGTCGTGTAGAGCCACACCAGATTGTAAAAACGTGAGAAAAATGGCGGTTTTGGCCTTTCTCATGGTTTTGTGAGGTCTAACTGCAACGTTTCCGGCTGCAATCTTTAAGAGACAGTGTCCGGAGATAGGAGAAGTCGTGCAGAGCCGCACCAGATTGTAAACACGTGAGAAAAATGGCGGCTTTGGCCTTTCTCACGGTTTTGTGAGGTCTAACTGCAATAGAGACAGTGTCCGGAGTGAGAGAAGTCGTGTAGAGCCGCACCAGATTGTAAAAACGGGAGAAAAATGGCGGTTTTTGCCTTTCTCACGGTTTTCTAAGGTCTAACTGCAACGTTTCCGGCTGCAATCTTTAAGAGATAGTGTCCGGAGATGAGAGAAGTCGTGTAGAGCCGCACCAGAATGTAAAAACGTGAGAAAAATGGCGGCTTTGGCTTTTATCACGGTTTTGTGAGGTCTAACTGCAGTAGAGGCAGTGCCCGGAGATGAGAGAAGTTGTGCAGAGCCGCACCAGATTGTAAAACAATATACAGTATATAATTATTAACACTTCACATTAGCAAGTTAATTCTATGATACATTATTTGTGTCATACAAGGATGGAAAGCGTCAGCTGACGATGACGGGAGTTCAGTGACTTTTGTTCACCCAAAAGTTTTCACTTCAAATGGAAAGCGTCAGCTGACGATGACGCGAGTTCAAAGATTTTTGTTCACCCAGAAGTGCTCAACGCGCCTAAAGAAGTTTTCACTTCAAAAATGCTTTGTTTACAGTATGGGTATGAAAAATTAATTTTCTTTCCTGAGCAGTGTTCGTCGACATTGAAAAATGTAGCAAAGCATTTCCATCAATTACATTCAACAGAAAAGAACATTTAGCATAAATTGGATAACTCTGTATTTTGTGTGTAAATTATATGTACATCCCACTACGTCCTTACATTTATAACTTTATATGAAAAACATCTAACGCAAAATGAAATACACTTCCGGCAGTTTCCACGAAGAGTCCTAATGTATCTGAATACATTGTGCGGCCCTGTAAACAAAGGATGAACGATTTCCGTACCACAATCTACACAAAATATGCTTTTATGCATATAAAGAAATATGTTAATTCCTTTTATTTAGGAAAGTCTATGGATGTTACATTGTACTTATCAGAAATTTCCCCATAGACATAATGTATTTGAAATTTGTTGGATGTCCCTGTACACGAACCATTTGCTTGATCTCAACAAAAGTGTAGCGTAGCCTCATTATATCGTTCAGACTTAGAATGCCGAGTTTGGAATTTCTACAACAATTTGTTCTTGAGTTATGCTGATAGCATACACACAAACAGACCAACCGCTAAGAACGTGTTTTTCGGATTCAGGGGACCATAGAACGCATAAATATAACAACTCAATTTCGAAAATTTGACCCCAAAACAATACTTTCTCTACCATATATATAGTTAAGAGAAATCAAAAATGTTTTGTTCTTTTGGTCTGTATATAAGTAAGCAAATAATTATGATCATTATTTCTACCCCTACCTACCATTCGGAAACTTGTTTGTTTATACAGCTAACGCATAACTAAAATTGTTTTAAATGCATTATATAAAAGTTGCAATACATAAATAAACAAAAAAATCATTTACTACAATTATTTGAGACATTATGCAAATGTGAAAACATAATTAAAAGAATAAATTGATCAGGATAATTTAACCTGAAAATTTTTATTATTATTATTATTATTATTATATTTTTCATTTCAATTTTTTTTTATGGGCGGGGCAGGGGGGGGGAGCAGTTTTAATTTCAGAACTTCTAACGCAGTTGAAGGGAAAGAAAACTAGTGTGTTGTTGCCATCACAAAATTTTCTTCTGTATCATTCTATATTCTATATAACAGCGACATTCCTTGTTTAACAAGCCAAAAGTTTAATTATAATAGCTCCTCTCAATCATACGGAGTTTGATGCAGTTTTAATCAACATATGCTGAGATGTAGCCATTTGGAAAATCACAGATAATAGCAGCGCTAGCTGTCAGCCGATATACATTCAAATTAAGTCAGCGGTCGTTTTCATAATTCTTATATCTCATATCAAGATTGGTGCATTTATATGTCATAAAATTTGGGATTCAGCCTTCGTATTAAAGAGGACAAATTTCAGAAATAGCGCCACCTTTCGGTCGATGCACACTCTGAATAGCGGCCATTACATTTCCGACGAGTTAAGGCCCGTCGCTCTGCCCGATATTCGAAGCCTCCGTAGCACAACATTTAAGCATGACAATGCACAACCGCAAGTTTTCCATATTGTCCAGACTTTCCTTGATACAGAATGTGTTCGACTGTTGCCCTGACCAGCGCGTTCGCCTGATCTCGCACCAAGGGAAATGACTGTTTGATCGTTGAAAAGCGACTGGCGCGCCACCACTCACCAGTAACTGCGGTCGATGAACTGGGGCATCGGGTTGAAGCTTCATGAAGTACTGTACCCGAATATGCCATCCAATTGCTGTTCGATTCAATTCCTAGGCAGGTAAGTACAGTTATTGCTGCTAGAGTTCGCTGTTTTATTTACTGATTTCTCAGAATATATTACTCCAAATTTCCTGAAAATTTGATCAAGTATTCTTCCTGCTCTAGTATATGTGCCCAATAAATATCATTTTGATATTTGCATTTCTTCTTGGTGCTACATTTTGGATGTCACGTAGTATATAACACTTCTAAAATATCGATAAAAAAAGAGTTAGCATGGTAAATAAAACTTCACAATTTTTATATTTTTATATTTGTAATGAAGTAGAATCTTCTTTACATTATTTTGTATACAACCACAAAAGATTCTAATTCTTAAACACTAGAAATTTTATTCTGAAATATTAGGAAATAATACATAAATCTCATTTATGGTACGTCTAATTCACACGGAAACAGAAACAAAGATAAATATCGGAAGTACAAATGAGTTTTTCTGAAAATAAATCTACTATACGTATCATTTAATTTACTTTGTGGGTAATTTATATCTCCAACTAAAGTGTTGCAGCTATGTAAATCGATACCGTAATGTTATTTTTAGATCGATTATTTTTAATGATTAGTTTTTCGTGTTTCATTTCGATTTCAAGCAACGAGGGAAAACAAATATTCTTATTCCACACGTCGTTTAGCCTGTAAGGGTTGTCATTCATTGAATAGAGATGTTTAAATAGTATTATTTTGAGTAAAAATTTTGTAAAGGATTAATATATTTCACGCTTTGAATATTTACATGTATTTGTAAAATAAAGAGTATTTTTTCGCTATTTTTAAAAATATTTTACAACCATTTTTTAAACTAATCCAATTGAGAAAAAAAAAACTGTAAAAATTAGGTATATTGTTAAAAAACATGAGCCTAAAAAATGAGAAGAAAAATCTGCCCTTTTTTTCGAAGTATAACTTTAACTTGAAACGAGTATACGCAATTCTCAGTTATAAATACTAATACATTCTTAAAATTACATAGTTATAGAAATGATAAACATTGTTTTACTTAAAATACAGTAAAATTAACATTGCTGTAATAATATTTCAATCATTACTAACGTAAGTTTTTTTTTTCATTATTTTTCTTAATAACATTGATACTTCCATCAAAATTAAGAAACTATTTATTACGGCCTATGTCAAAAAGATTTTAAAATTTAAAAGTCTGTTCCGGTACTAATTTCACGGACACAGACTGCAGTGAGTTCACGTCTTTGCGCGGTTCTGTTGGCATTACATTGAGTGAGCAAGTCAGTGTCGGGGACAACTTCGGGGAGGCTTAAAATAGCTCTAAATAAACTGCTTCATGGCGGTGAGCTGCCTGCTTCCGATAGCCAAAGATTGAGCAAGAGATTCACCCTCATAGCAGAACAGATGGATATGAAACAGACGAACATTCAAATGAAAGAATAGCGCATGTGACATGCCGACCGAGTTAGCTTTAAAGGTAAATTACCGTACTACGCACAAAGTTCCAGTTTGATTTAAAATCTTACTACTTTTTGCTCTTCTTAATATTTCAACATTTTCTTCCAAAAATATTTTTCACGTTTATTCGAAATTATACATTCCAAATAGAAAATCATCCACAAAAAAGTTTTGTTGTCGCGCCCCATAAATTTAAAAATGTTATATTCTCTTAGAAAATGAAAACTTTAGCATTATAAATGATTTCTACATACTTGCTTTAGACACATGAAAACAATGGGTACAAAAAATTAGCTCAAAATAAGTAAATGCAAAGCAATTAAAATTTGACTTAACTTATTAAAAAAAAATGTTACGACAGGTTCAAAAAACGTTCGCCCTTTTATTATTTAAATAGATCTTATTATAGAGTTCACGACTTCAAATCACAGTTGTTCAAGAGATTAATCGTAGAGGGTTTTAATGCTAACCATTAATGAAAAGTGAAGCTATGCATGAGTTTGACAGCTTATTTTTAGAGTTTAAATTTAGATTTTCCTGCTTCTAGTGCAATGTCATTGACCTAAATGTGTATCGAAAAGTCTAATAAAATATGCGCACCAGCTATAAATATTTCATGTGCTATTGTATACTGGTAGAAAAAGAAAAAAACAAATATGGACTACATTCACACAAGGAAAAAAAAATACATCTGAAACGACGGTCCTTGATTTTTCGTTTCTCGGGACTTATTACTAATAAAAATAAAGAAAAGAAAAGAAAAGAAAATAACTGGTCCTTTTCTTAGATGAACATATTTATATCATTTAACCAGTAAGTTATTTTTTCTTTTATATTAATTATAAAGTTTTTCAACTAAAGAAAATGTGTTATTTAAAAAATTAGATAAAATGGTTCATTGGCATTGTGTTTATTCATTTGTAAAGAAGTTTAAAGTGGCCTTACAAATGAATAAACATGGATTTAAGGATCGTGAACGGAAACTTAGCTTCAATTATCATCCACAAAATTGCATTTCTCAGTATAAATTAATATTGAATAAACAAAATATTTTGTAAATGAATTGTAATGGCTGCAGCTTTCCGTTACATTTCACTCAGGTAGCTCTGATATAGCATTACTGCAGAATGTCACCATAAGCCAAACAATTAAATTCGATTTCTGGCCTTTCAATCCTATTAGGAATATTTTTCAACTTTTTCCCTACGTTTTTCCTGTTTTTGTGAGATTTACAATTTACTAATAAAAAGAATAAACATATATCAACTAATTATATGTTTGAAATTTTTGCTGCATTAAATTATTATTTACTTTATGTCATCAAAATTAATTATTCAACAAGATTTGATTTTCATGAGAAACAATAATTCATTAATAACTTTTTAAGCTAATTTGAACACACAAATTTTAGGTACGAGGGTGAATCAAATATGAACCTGAATTTCTTTGGTATGGGCAGGTGCTCGAGCTGCCAGGGGTGGTAGGTTGTAATCTCACATGACTGCCTTGACTGTAGTGAGTATATTTCTTGCTGCAATTCAGTTGGGATTACATTGAGTGAACATGTCAATGGCGGGGACAGCTTTGGGAGAAGCTTAAAATATCCCTAAACTGCTGTATAGCGGTGAGCTGTCTCTTTTCGACAGTTTAGTGTGTGAACAAGAAGTTCACCCTCAAGTTGCAGAACGTATTATTATAGAATTTTCACACATCAAGGCATCAAACTAGCCGAAATCATAACAAGATTTGAAGCCCAGTTTAGGAAGACTATTCCGTAGAAATAACTGTATGAATGGCACAAAAAATCTAACTAAGAGGCTAATTTCGCTTCTCAGCTGGAAAAGTTCTTGCGACGGTGTTACGGAACGCATTCACTTTCACCATATATGTCGCACCATTGGTTCTGCCTACTACTGCTATCTATTGGATATGGTAAGGCCTGCATATCGGTGGAAAATTTGATAAGATCTGCAATCCGATTCTGCATCACAAAATGCACGTTCTCACACACAACAAAGTCTGCTGAAAATTGGGAGAAAATTCATTGGAAAATACTGATTCACCATCCCTACAGATATGTTTGGGTCACTAAACCGAGATCTAGGAAGGGAGCGATTTGAATGGCTTATAATCCGTTGGAAATAATGTATGAAAAATTACGAGATTATATCAAAAAAGTTTTAACTTTCATGTTTGCAACTTTACCGATAAATTTAAAATAAAGAATTCCGGTTTGTATGTGATTAACCCTCGTGTGAAAAACTTGTCGTTTGATTGAATATCAGTTTGCGATTTCAGTAATTTTTATTATTTTAGATTTTTATTATTTTTTATAAAGTACTAATTTATATTTCCTTTTTTGAAAATAATAATATACCACGCCCAATTATGGAATACATTACGAAAATATAAATTGCGCAATTTATCTAAATATAACTAAAAATATACATAATAGCAATAGAAGCCCATCACCTAATGTTAAAAATAAAGCGTCATAATAATCGAAAAATTGTTCGATACTTTATATTGAGAAAAGCACCAGGGAAATATTTTAATTTTCTATCTTATATGAAATAAATAAAGAAATAAAGAAATAAATAACTATTTAATCATTCAAGAAAGTGCTTTGCTTTATAGTTGTATCATGATACATTAATTAACATCTAACGAGTTTTCCGGCTAAGAAGCGAATCTTAAAAAGATGTATTTAGTTTCTGCCTAATTGCACAAGCCTTGAGGCATGTGATTAATTCCAAAAATATAATTTTTCTATTAAGCATATTTTCTACAGTCTGATAGATTTCTGTTTTATTAATACGAATTGTGTAACTTATGAGCCGTGTGCAAAAGTCATTAGTCGAACGCAAGATGTTGCAGAAAATATTACATTTTATATGTGTATTTATTTGTGGTCTATGCATGAAACCAGGATTACATTTAAAGACAATATTATAGTTCACATTTCCTTATTTAAGTCTTTTATGAGGTTGCACTCGGTGAATGTGTTAAAATATCTAAATCAAAAACTTTTTAAAGCAAATGTTAAGGAACAATTCATGTATGTAGCGTACTATAATAATAATAATAATTATTATTATTAGAATTATTATTTATTAGAATGGCGTAAAAAGGTATTTTCAACTAATATTGAATGAACGTCAGTGTAAATACTTTCTCTTATGATCACTAAAATATAAGAATTAGAAACATTAAGTGTATATATATACATATATACAAGTATTTAACTTGTTCATAATACTGTAAATAACTCGTTTGCACGCAATATATTCTATATGGCTTTGCTATTATGGAATATGCAGGGTGACCTAAAATTACAGAGACAAATTTTAAGAAGAGATAGGGCATTTCTCAAGGACTCGGAATTGCACAGGAACCTACGCCCGCTAATGTCATCTTAACCCTTTAAGAACTGGGTGTTTGGGGACATTTTTAACAGATGTGGACGTTACAAACGTAGAGCTATAAACTTCAAGTGGATGTAGATAACAGTCGAAACAACGAGGAATTAGGTAACGACAACAGTGTTCGCCACTCTTAAGGGCTTATTTTCAAAATACATGTATTTTTCGGGTGGTATTCACGTGTTATTATTATACTGCCGTCTATTTTATACGCTGATCCTTCTAGTTGTCGATAGACACTTTCAATCTTTCAATACATTAATGCAATTTTGTAAAAATAGTAATAATTGAACCTATAAAACTGCACCAGTGTTTGCCATTCGAAAAAAGGATTTCACCAGTAGTGGTTAGTTGCTTGGACCAGCAATCGCCATATCAATAAAACGAAAAAAAAAAAAATGTTAAATAATTCGATTTTTAATGCGTTTTTACCAAATTTTATCAAACGAAATATCTTTGGCACATACTTTATACCTAAATTTACACTACGCTTTAAACTACAGGACATTTAGCGGTCCTTTATGATGAATGCCGCTTTTTAAATAGAAAAATTTAAATAGAAAATCTGAGCCAAGCTTTTTGAAACTGCTGCCTCCAGAGATGTGTCCCTAGTGTTCTGAATTTTCAATGTTTCTTTTAACGCTTCCTCTTTTTTTTTTTTTTTTTTGGTGAATTCGGTGGTTTCTGTAAAGGATTCTCTACCAATAATTGCAGCTGTAAAATCTATATCAATTTTTTCACCACTTATTGTGATAATGGGAGAAAAGGACGTAAGGAATTTCGGTCCTTATTCTTGTTTAATTACAGAAGCGGTGTTTTGTATTTTCATCAATATTTCAAATACAGATGCATCTTCTATATTACCTTTTCAAAAATTAGATGGTTTGCCAAAATTTAGTTTTTCTTGCCCAATCACATCCAAAAATTCTAAGGCAACAGTTGTTTTTTGCATTCTGTCACTGCTTGACTGTAGATACTTTCTGTGAAAACATTTTTTTTTAATATTTCAAATAATACAACAATATATATGCTAGACAGGCAAAGTACAGTCCCTTGAGCCTTTATATATATATATATATGTATATATATATATATATATATATATATATATATATATATATGGGGCGATTAAAAATATATATATATATTTCTCAACTTCTAATCTTTCTTGTTCTCTTACTCACCCCCCCGCCCCCCTCCTCTTCTGTGACTTAAAAAGCTGGTCTGTTTTTCTTTTTTTTTTTTTTTAATTTCACTTCAAATGATACCTTTTTTTAGCGTTAAACAGTAGCAATTAAGCTACTACTACTTAACATATCACCCCCCCCGACAACATATATATATATATATATATATATAAATTTAAAAAATGCACTACATATTCAACATTTTTACAACAAAAATATTTATTTATATATTCATTTTGTTTATCTTACACAAATAATATAATTTATAAATAGAAAGCTTCATAAGAAACATTTTTATGCTTAACATTTTCTGCATAAATTCTTATTCACCTGTATTTAATATAACAGGAAAGCTTGGTATTACTCTGAACTGGCTCAAAGTTATGCTGAAAATGAATTTAAGCCTTTGTATTTATTACTTTCCAAATACAAATGAATAAAAAATTTATTAGCCGCAACCAAAAATTAACATTTCTATATGTAAAAGGCATAATAAAGTAGTTAAATGATGTTTACAATTTGAGGAAACTACTTAATATGAATGAATTTCAAAAGATCATTTAAATGCAGCTTGGCAATAAAAGGACATCAGAAAAATTTAAAATACAGTAACTAACCGTACAGACTGATACCAACATTTTTCTTTTCTAAAATAAATAGCAAAAAACTATAAACAGACTCATAATAACTAAATATGATTATGTGCCATAGTTTAATTTTTCCTGCAAAATATAATGAAAAATTTTTGGTGGTTCAATTTTAACACCAAGTAGATTGAAAATACCCTGATTGACTGTACCACAGAACTGACGTTTAAAAGTAATGAGTACAAAATTTTGATTAAATACCATAAATTGCAAGAACTCGCAACGATTGTTTCGCATAGTGCAAACACGTAGGCACGAGTGCTGCTTTATTAGCTGCACTCGTGCCTAATTTGTACGCCTGACGAAGGGTCGTGTTTTCTTTCGATCTGAGACAATTGTTGTGAGTTATTTCATTTTACGGTGTTTATTCAAAGTTTTGAACTTATTCCTGATTGACTGTAATTAAACTAGTAAAGAAAAGTTACAAGTGCAATACAGGTCACGTTCATCGGGTTAAAATGTGTTTGTTACTTTCTCTTACCCATAAGGTAGAGAAAGTATTGTTTTTGGGTCAAATTTTCGAACGCGAGATTTTGTTATATTTACACGTTTTGAGGTCCCTTGAATACGAAAATCATGTTTTAACAAATGGTCTGTGTGTATGTCTGTGTGTGTGTCTGTCTGTTATCAGCATATCTCAAAAACAAATTATGGCAGAAAGTTCAAACTTGGTATTCTAAATGTGTATCATATAGGGATGCTACAGTAAGCTTTTCGTTAAGATCAAGCAAATGGTTCGTGTACAGGGACAAACAAGAGAATTTTAATACATTACGTCTGTGGGGGAAATTGCAGGTAAGTAGAGTTTAACGTCTATAGATTGCACTAAACCAAATGAAACGAATATATATTTTTTGTAATAGAGATAGTTAACTGGGAAAAAAATCTTGTGTATGTAGGAGCCTCGCCTCCCCCTCTAGGGGGGAAGTCCCCCCTCGAGGGTAGTAAATTTTCATGATGGGTATCTTTCAAAAGAGCTCGCTAATACGAAACGCTCGCTAAACGAATGGTTGAACCATCGATCTGCGATAATTTAAAACAAAGTTATCGATTTTTTTTACTTTTAACGAAAAAAAAAAAAACTTAGAAAAAAAATCGTATTTTTACTTTCTTTTACCATAAGGTAGAGAAAGTATCGTTTTTGGGTCAAATTTCCGAACGCGAGATTTTGTTATATTTACACGTTTTGAGGTTTCCTGAATACGAAAATCATGTTTTTAGCAAATGGTCTGTGTGTATGTCTGTGGGTGTGTCTATCTGTTATCAGCATATCTCAAGAACAAATAGTAGCAGACATTCCAAACTTGGTATTCTAAATGTGTATCATATATAGATGCTACAGTAAGCTTTTCGTTAAGATCAAGCAAATGGTTCGTGTACAGGGACAATTAAGAGAATTTTGATACATTACGTCTATGGGGGAAATTGGAGGTAAGTAGAGTTTAACGTCTATAGACTGCACTAAACCAAATGAAACGAATATATATATATTTTGTAATAGAGATAGTCAACTGGGAAAAATTTTTGTGTATGTAGGAGCCTCGCCTCCCCCCTGGGGGGGAAGTCCCCCCTCGAAGGGAGTAAATTTTCATGATGGGTGTCTTTCAAAAGAGCTCGCCAATACCTTTAAAACGAATGGTTGAACCATCGATCTGCGATAATTTAAAACAAAGTTATCGATTTTTTTTACTTTTAACGAAAAAAAACTTAGAAAAAAAAATCGTATATTTTGAAGTGAAAACTTCTTTAGGTGCGTTGAGCACTTTTGGGTGAACAGAAATCATTGAGCTTCCGTCATCGTCAGCTAACGCTTTCCATTTGAAGTGAAAACTTTTGGGTGAACAAAAATCATTGAATTCGCGTCATCGTCAGCAAACGCTTTCCATCCTTGTATGATACAAATAATGTATCATACAATTAACTTGCTAATGTGAAGTGTTAATAATTATATACTGTATATTGTTTTAAAATCTGGTGCGGCTGTACACGACTTCTCTTATCTCCGGGCACTGTCTCTATTGCAGTTAGACCTCACAAAACCGTGAGAAAGCCCAAAGCCGCAATTTTTCTCACGTTTTTACAAAGTGGTACGGCTCTACACGACTTCTCTCATCTCCGTACACTGTCTCTATTGCAGTTAGACCTCTCAAAACATTGAGAAAGGCCAAAGCCGCCATTTTTCTCACGTTTTGACAATCGGGTTCGGCTCTACACGACTTCACTCATCTCCGGACACTGTCTCTTAAAGATTGCAGCCGGAAACGTTGCAGTTAGACTTCACAGAACCATGAGAAAGACCAAAACCGCCATTTTTCTCACGTTATTAAAATCTGGTGCGGCTCTACACGACTTCTCTCGTTTCCGGACACTGTCTCTTAAAGATTGCAGCCGTAAACGTTCCAGTTATACCTCACAAAACCGTGATAAAGGCCAAAGCCGCCATTTTTCTCACGTTTTTTACAATCTGGTGCGGCTCTACACGACTTCTCTCATCTCCGGTCACTGTCTCTATTCCAGTTAGACCTCACAAACAGTGAGAAAGGCCAAAGCCGCCATTTTTCTCACGTTTTTACAATCTGGTGCGGCTCTACACCACTTCTCTCATCTTCGGACACTGTCTCTATTCCAGTTAGACCTCACAAACCGTGAGAAAGGCTAAAGCCGCCATTTTTCTCACGTTTTTTACAATCTGGTGCGGCTCTACACGACTTCTCTCATCTCCGGACACTGTCTCTTAAAGATTGCAGCCGGAAACGTTGCAGTTAGACTTCACAGAACCATGAGAAAGACCAAAACCGCCATTTTTCTCACGTTTTTAAAATCTGATGCGGCTCTACACGACTTCTCTCGTGTCCGGACACTGTCTCTTAAAGATTTCAGCCGGAAACGTTCCAGTTAGACCTCACAAAACCGTGATAAAGGCCAAAGCCGCCATTTTTCTCACGTTTTTTACAATCTGGTGCGGCTCTACACGACTTCTCTCATCTCCGGACACTGTCTCTATTCCAGTTAGACCTCACAAACCGTGAGAAAGGCTAAAGCCGCCATTTTTCTCACGTTTTAAAATCTGGTGCGGCTCTACACCACTTCTCTCATCTCCGGACATTGTCTCTATTGCAGTTAGCGCATTAAATAAAATTGTAATATAATTTTTGTAGTAGTAGTTTATATTAATGAATAAAAAAAGACTTCATTTAAAAGTATTTCCTACACAATAAAAAATTTCCTGATGATTCAAGAAATACACACGTAGTTGTTCACGTTTTCACTTCTTTCGGCACTCCCGAAGTGCAATTATTATTATTATTTTTTTTTTTTTTTTAATACTGAGAATAAAATGGACTTTTTTTGGATATTTAGTGTTATACTACTTCTCTAATATGGAAATCGTCTGCATTATCATAAAAGATAATTTTTTTAAATAATAATTTTAATAAATTATTTTTTAAAAACAGAATTATTTTTTAATAACCGAATTAAATTTTATATAAATCTAGGTGCATTAATGAAACGGGGGGTTGAGGGGGGCGGTAGCCCCCTCTCACAGAATTAATTATCATATAAAACTCTTCCGATGCCTAATTTGAATTGTTTAACATAGGTTTACATATCATCGTTATCTTACCTCTTAATCTCCAACCTGTATTTATAGTATTAAATTTCAGGGTAAGAGAAAGTCATGTGAGTGACACACCAGATTATTTACTTTTAAGAATACCCCTGGCTACTACTGGTTCCAGTGGTCCAATTGAAGTCAAAATCCTACCATTACAATTCTAAATGAAAATTCACTTTTCTAAATGAAAATTCACTTAATTCATTTTTAATCAAAAAAGTTTCCCAGTTATAGAAAAACTTTAAAACGCCAGTATTCGCCACGGATGGCGAACAGTAGTAAAATATGCAAATAGGAACCAGTAGCCGCCATATCTCAAATATCACTATATTATGATAAATTTTAAAAAGTCTCACCTAAATCGTATTCTGCATTTCCTAAACATCACATGCAATGCTTTAGAAGTAATGTCAAACACAACAGTCAATAAAAAATATCAATAAATGCATACCAGTGTTTTTAATCATTTCTTTACGCTGATTCCATCCAACTGTCGTTTAGTGCATATGTTAATTATTTCGTTTCCTCCACTCTTCCCAAACATTTGAAAGTGAACTGTTTACATAAGGAACAGAAGGCTTTGAAGAATCAAGTGCGGGAGGATTCAAATTCATAGATGTTACTAAACGCTTATTTTAACACTTCTTTTACGAGGGTAGGGACTACTTGTGTAAATTTCAGAGATGAAGAACACATATGTCTTTACTTTACATAGCAACCCCGAAAACATTAACCTTCTAAGGAGCGGATAAAATCTGGTGTTTTTTAACTCTGTGCTAGTATTAGCCATGTACTAGTATTATCGGCTGCTCATGTGTAGTCTAATTTTTTGGTTATTTGTAACTCCGCTTACCTTGTAAAATTTAAAATCTTGTACGATCCACCATTTCACAAAATCATACACAATATTCATATTAATACAAATAATGTTTCAAATACACCGATCACAAACACAAATATTCCGATAAACACACATTTTTATGTAACCATTTTCACGAAAAAATATTTACTAATAATTCAAAATTTAAAAGCCATGCCTACATCTGTTAAAAAGTACCAAGAAAAAAAAAAAAAAAAAAAAAAAAAAAAAAACTCGGTCTTTAAAGGGTGAAGATGACATTTGCGGACGTGAGTTCTTAAGCAATTCTGAATCGTTTTGAAGTGCCTTATCTTCTCTTAAAGTTTGTTGCTGTAACTTTGAGACACCCTGTATATATTTCGCAATCGTTTACTTTGGTAATTTTCTACAAATTTTAATATATATATATATACACATACATAAGATAATTTTATATGGAACAAGAAAAAGTATTTTCAGCATTACCGCAATCAAAGCATTTTGGAAAAAAGTTTTACAGATCTATTGATAAATAATAAATAAAAGATTTAGACTCTAAATCTATAATTATTAAAGTAAATGTTTGAAAGTACAGGTGTTGAACAAAATAATGGAAACACTTGCATTTATTTTTTTATTTTTTATCGAATATCTCGAAAAATATTTAATATGTTGTTCTTGAATTTTGGCAATAAGGAAAACATGTCTTCCCTCATATTTTCCAGCAAAGATTTTGTCACGAACGTTTTTATGGGGCGAACAACAAATCCAATAAAGTAAAAAAAAAAAAAAAAATAATAATAATAATAATTGTGATTACCCTGCATTTGGAATTACGTCGATTCATCTGAAATTTTTAGATGTGGTTATAAATGTTATATTTGAAGCGTGTGTAGAGTTTTACGAGGCTAACTCGAAAATCTAAAAAGTTATAAATATTTTATTTAAAAAATGCAAATACATATAGTTTTAATACAATATTTAAAAAATGCAAATTCGCAAGTTTTTATAATTCTAAAGTTTTTTTTTTTTTTTTTTTTTTTTTCATGAAACTTTCATAAAATATGACAACATATGCCTAAATCATTATACTACAGTTTAAAACAAATACATTTCATATTCAAAGAGATATAGACAGTTGTAATAAATAATTTATTGCTGCGCATGGGCGACAAAAGACTTTGATATAGTTTAATACTCAACTGTATAGAGTACCTTACTAAAAAAATTCAGTTCAATATCAGGAAAATTTATAGAGATATCGGTGATTAAATGAATTGTTTTTCAACTGTTTTTTAAAGAGGTCTTTACGATAAGGAGTCAATTACAAATGAAAATTTGTATCATAAAAAACGTCTCATTTTTCCTTTCTAACAATTATTATTATTATTATTATTATTTTTTGTTATAGGTATGTAGTACATACCTATGAAAAAAAGAAAAATGAATCACAAATATTGTATTAAGTTTCATTGTGTAACATAGTTTTTTCTGATACAAATTTTCATTTGTGAATGACCACCTATCGTACAAACCTTTTTAGAAAACAGCTCATTTAATCACAGATATCTCTATGAATTTTCATCATATTGAACTGGATTTTTTTTTATAAGGTACTATTTACTGTTGAGTATTAAACTATTTCAAAGTTTTTTTTTCTGTTTTTCTTTTCTTGCTACAGTACGCGCATGCGCAGTAATTAATTATTTACTATAACTATTTGACTTTTAAATGTATTTGTTTTAAACTATAGTATAAAGATTTAGGCATATGTTGTCATGTTTTCTGAAAGTTTCATGAATTTTTGAAATAAACCATTAGAGCTTTAAAGCAAAAACATTTTTTAATAAAATATCTATAACTCATTAAATATTCAAGCTAGCCGCACAAAACTCTACACACGTATAAAATACAACATTTATAGCCAAATCTAAAATTTGCAGAAGAATGGACGCATTGGAAACACATGTTTTCCTTGTCCCCAAAATCCAAGAAGAACACATTAAGTATTTATCAATATAATCAACAAAACGTAAAAAATGAAAGTGTTTCCATTATTTTGTCCAACACCTGTATATTTTGATACTTAGAAACTTTCTGAGAAGAGATTTCTCTTCTTACACCCAGCAACACAAAATTTACGGATACAATCAGCGTTCAAATGTGGGATATCCGAATGTGAAACTCGAATAAAAGGAAGGAATAATACAATGTTCTATATTTTTATAGTATATACAAGATGCGGTTTTATGCGCATGCTCGGAAATGCTAATTACTTGCATATCTCAGCATTCGGTAGGAATTTACACAAATTTGGTGTTTGTTTCATGATATATGCCAATATTTAACACTTTTTAGCACATTTCTTCGTAAATTTCTGATGCTAAATGACGTTTTAAATTGTTAAGTCTTACACATGTATATCATACAAAAAAAAAAAAAAAAAAAAATTAGTTTCTCATGTAAATCTGTGCTTACGTTATTTGACACAAACTAATTCCAAAGTTCAAGTTATATGCTGCATACTTCTCCCGCGAGTGTCAAATAGATACAGTATATCAAGATGAATGTGTATCATTCAGTAACATTTGGAATATTTGGATAAGTTCAGAATTTTGATGACCACGCACAAATTTGTAAATTTATCTTAAAACATATGTACTTTTTAAAAATAAAAGCATAAGATAAATTCAATTTTTTTTTTCTTTTTTAAATCAGAAGCATGTATTTATAATAGTTTATGCGAATTCTTGAGGTTGGTAAAAAGGGTTTTGAATTTCTAGAACACGTTTTCTAAAGTGAATTTGTTGTGTTTTTATCTTAGTATTACCACCAGACTAAAACTTTATCACGTTTTACGAAAACTAAAATTGTAGGAAAAAAGAACAGCACTGAATCACCATAAGGTTTATATAGATTCACGTAGAAAATATATTTATTAAAAATCTTTGCATCAATTGAAAACGTTAAAATGCTAATCGTTAAATATATGGATATAATTTTGGCAATATCCCTCTATGAAGAAATCTGCCTATTTAAATTTCAAATGCGGACAAAAATTTAAGCTTTTCCAAATAAATAAATAAATAAATAAATATTATATATATATATATATATATATATATATCTGTAAATTAATTAATTAATTAATAAAATAATTAATAAAGTAAAATTAATTATATAATCAATTAATTAATAAAATAAAATAAAATATATAAATAAGTAAAAAGTTTAAAAAATAAGGTAAATTATCAACATTATTAAAATATAGTATTTTAAGGAAACATGTTTTTTAATGTGATAAAATTTTCAGATGATCATTATTTGCAATCAAATTAAATTATAAGTAATAAAACACGTGTTGTTCTCAAAAATGGATTTTTTAAAACATCCTCTATTAACAAATCAAATTTATTTTTCTTTAAATTAACATTGAAGAGATAAAATTAATTACTAAAATGAACAAATACGATTTTATGATTTAAAAAAAAAAAAAAAAGCCATACGAAAAGCTGTTCTTGTCATTTTCTTTCCTTTTCATATTTTTCTCATATCTTGTGTTCTTGTTGACATTTTTTGCAAGAAAAATCGATTTGTCTTCGTAGTGAATAATTTTATTTAACTTTCGAGAAATTTAACATGATAAAGTGAGAAGCATTTTCTTCTTACAATTTTCTTTTCCCAAGTAACGAGTTGTATTTTACTTTCACTCAACTTCAATGCACAATTTATGTATTAGTTAAAAACCTATAGATTTGTATAATCCTGAGGTATATATCGAGAGACATTTTTTTTTTTTTTTTTTTTTTTTCTGTAATGAAACATTTTTACTGTTCAATTCTGATAACTTATCATGTTAGTAAATCACACTCTAAAAAAAAGGAGCATTTATAACTATTCTGCAGAATATTAATTTTTTCTAAAACTATAGAAACGAACTATAAAATTACATTCCAATCTGTAAAAAAGAGATCTTTTGTTTTCTATAACCAGATAAAATCTGTACCAATGGTTTCAAATTTTATCTGGCATATACATGTTTTTCTGTTTTGTATGCGCAAAACTTGGTATCAAAGTATGTTTGAAAAGTTCTAGGTAACAATCTAATATGTGGTTCAAGATGAATGTGTATAATTCAGTAACAATTGGAATATTTGGATAAGTTCAAAATTTTGATGACCACACACAATTTCGTAAATTTATCTGTGAGGTAATATCGTCTCCTATTATGCGGTGGAACATGGTTCGGTGCTGGGTGGTCTAACTGGGAAATTTTATTTAATGCGAGTTTACATTGTGTCATACAGAAAAAATCTTTTGTGTACAATTGCTTTCTGTATTGTTCTTTTACGGAAATTTTCTCTCAGCGTATTTTTTTTCCATACTAGACGGATATTTTCCGGCTTTGCTGCCAGAAATTTTCTGTAGTATAACTTTTTATTTTATTTTATTTTTTACAATGCGGATATTAGCAAGCTTTAAGAAAACGTTTATCACCATCCCATTAAAAAAAAAAAAAAAAAAAAAAAAAGTCACTATGCCTTCTAACCAGTGTTGCCAGATTTGGCGGATATTTTATTCAATGATCACCAATAATTTTTATTTGTAACGATTGCCTAATCACTTCGAAGATTGATAACCTATTATCCCTAACAGCACATCTCATCCACAAGACATCCTCAGGATAACCTAGGGATGAAAGTATGTCTAAGGGACATCCTCAAGATGTACTATGGATAAGTGTGCTATTACGGATGTATATCAAATATCACTTCTCGAAATTATTGGTGGTTATTGAATAAAAAATCCGCTAGATCTGACAACACTGCTTCTAGCTAACGAAGTATGAGTATGATGTTCCTTTACATTGCTTTTGTTTATTTGAATGAAAATAGTATTCACATTTATGGGTATTTAAAAGTTTTCTTTTTTTTTTATTATTATAATTGAAAATATTTCGCATATGTTTTGTATATAAGATGTAGGATTTTCATTCTACAGTTATTACACATTCAGTAAATTTATTAGAGTAAAAAGAATAAAAATATAAAAGTAATAAATATTTGATGAAAAATGGGCATCTGTATGATACAATATTGTTACAAAATTGTAAATAATTGTGTTTATTTTTGTATAAATTTTTTCAAAGAGGCTTAGTATGTTGATAAAGTGCTAATTTTGTGCATTTCTAGTCGCTTTAGCGTTAAAATAGCCTTATTTTCCCTTAAAAACGCATTAAAAAGCTCCAATATGGCAAGTAATGGATTTGGCGCCAAATTTGGCGACTTTTTCCCTCCTTGGCGATTTTTTTGGCGACCTTCGCGAGAAACTCCTTATTAGGGATATACCAAATATGGAAGCTCTAATCTCATTGCCTGATGAGATACGGAAATTTCTGGAACTTTCCACACTTTTCTACAGGGGTATATAAGGGCTGTTTTTTTCGCCAAGGCAGTCAGTTCAGTTCAGTCTGAGATCAGTCAGTCAGTTTCGCTAATGCTTACATTGCTTTGAGCCTCTTTGGGAGAGACTTGCTTTATGTGTTATTGCTATACAGTTTATACTGTGGATTTGCTATTGACAGCTGTTGTTTAAGCTGTGTTTACTGGCTGAATTGAAACTGATACTTGGTTTATATACCTGTATTTTTCTAAAACTTTCTGTGAATAAATTACTGAATTTTTGTAAGTTTCGCATATCATTCTCGGACAACTCACGAACTCCCAAGTAAGCAACATTTCTGGTGTCAGAAGTGGGATTGTCTGTGAATGGTGATAACTAGAGCTATGGAGCAAGAAGTGGAGAAACTTCTAGAAAGCTTCGCTGCCAAGATGAATGAAATGAAAGAAAGTATGGAAACCGGACAAAAAGAATTGAAAGACGGCTTGACTGAAGAAATGAAGGAAATGAAAGACAGTTTGGGTGAAGAAATTAAATCTAATCAAGAAGAGATGAAGAAAGAACTATCATCAGTGAGAGACGACTTAATAAACGAGAAAGTTTTGAAAATAGAAGAAAATTTTGAAAAGAAAGCTATGAAGATAGAAGGAAATGTTATGAAGGTTGAAGAGAGTGTTACGAGAATAGAACGGAGTTTCGAGGAGAAAGTTAAAGAAAATTTTGATCAGGAACTGAAAGGAGGGTTTTCAGAGAAAGAAGGTAAATTGAAGAGAATAGAAAAAAATCTGGAGAGAAAAGTGGAAGAAAACTAAGAATCCATGCCCCAGGAAACTGAAAAGAAGGAGAGAAGAATCCAGAATCAGGAATTTATTAAGCTATCAACCTGCGACGGCAGTCCCTCCTGGCATGTATATAAGACGCAGATTTCCATCCTAGCTGAAGCTAACGGCTGGGACTCTGTTGCAAAGACGGCTCATCTGGTAGGGTTGCTGCGAGGCCACGTCGCAGATATTCTGGAGACCCTTTCGAAGGAACAGCGATATGACTTCGAAGCTTTAACCAGAGCACTAGAGCTACGTTTTGGAGCGAAATGGTCCAAAGAATATAGTCGACTCCAGCTAAGGTCCCGTCATCAGAGACAAGGGGAAAGCTTACAAGAACTGGCATCAAACATCCAGAGGCTTTCACATTTGGCTTTCTCAGACTGTCATCCTGAAACACGCAATGATCTGGCCCTAGAATATTTCATTGATGCTGTCGGAGATCCAGAAATTAAAAAAGCCATCAGAATCTCCGGCGTGAAGGATGTGGAGTCAGCCTTAGTGTATGCCCTGAAGATCGAGGCAGCCCAACAAGCCTCCCGTAAACATCGCCAGAACAGCACAGCAGACAAAGTGAACGGCTCTCAAGATGATCTGAAAGAAATTCAGGAAATGATTGCAGATATTAATAGAAGACTACGCATTCTTGAGAGAAAGAAAGAAGAGAAGAATCCAACAACTAAATGCTGGGGCTGTGGAAAAGACGTGCATATCAAACGAAGCTGCCCAGTAAGAACACCTAGTGAAGCAACCAAGAATGTCTCTGAAGTATGCCAGCCAGAAGGAGTTCTTCGGGAAAATCCAGATGCCTTCTTGCGGAAGCCTTCATTTGAAGATCATAAATACAGCTCTAAAGCTGAGGATAAACACCAAAGAATAAATCCAGTTGCTCTCCTAGTTACTGTCGCAACACCATCAGAACAAGATCCAGATCCATGGAGTGACGAAGAACTTAGACAAGCCCAGTTGGAAGATCCTGACATAAAGCCAGTATTACAGCTGAAGGAGACGACCAGCAACATACCTACCTGGCAGGACATTTCAAGATTTAGTACCATTACGGAAAGTTATTGGGGGCTTTGGGACTCTCTTCATATCAGAAACGGTGTATTATACAGAAAGTGGGAATCTGATGATGGGAAAAGCTTCAGATGGCAGATTGTATTACCAAGATCAAGAATTCCAGATGTTTTAGAACAACTGCATAGTAGCTCTACCGGAGGCCATTTTGGGGTAATGAAGACTCTGCAGAAAGTTCGGGAACGCTTCGACTGGTGCAAGGCAAGGGAGGACGTGGAGAAATGGTGTAAATCCTGTGATGCATGTGCGGTACGTAAAGGCCCGCAGAAACGAAGTCGAGGAAGACTGCAACGGTATAACGTGGGAGCACCATTTGAACGAATTGCACTCGACATCTTGGGTCCTTTGCCACGGACCTCCAGTAGAAATAAATAAATCCTCGTCGTGATGGACTATTTCACCAAGTGGCCTGAGGCATATCCCATTCCCGATCAAGAGGTATGCACAGTCGCAGAGGTCCTAGTGCAGCAATGGGTGTCAGGTACGGCATGCCCCTACAACTTCATACCGACCAAGGTACAAACTTTATCTCTGCTGTTTTCAAAGGACTGTGTCAACTACTCGGCATAGACAAAACCCAAACAACACCCTTACATCCCCAGTCGGACGGCATGGTCGAGAGGTTCAACCATACCATCCTGAATAACCTCACTCTTCTAGTATCAAGGAACCAGCAAGATTGGGACTTGAAGTTGCCATAGTTTCTGCTGGCTTATCGAAGTTCTGTCCATTAAACCACTGGCTCCACTCCAGCCCAGATGCTGTTTGGACGTGAACTTCGTCTCCCATGTGATCGCTTGTTTGGTTGTCCACCAGATGCGCCCTCATCGCCCGAGGCGTACATCCAGGATCTCCAGGCACGATTTGAGGACGTACACAACTTTGCTCGGGAGCGGATTCACATGGCAACGGAGAAAATGATGACAAGGTACGATCTAAAGGCTACTCAACATAAGTTCCAGGAAGGAGACAAGGTCTGGTTGTGGAATCTGTTCGACGCAAAGGACTCTCTTCCAAGTTACAGAGTAACTGAGACGGACCGTACACAGTCTTAAAAAGCCTGAATGATGTAGTGGTGCGGACCACTAAAACACCTTCACCAAAACCGAAGGTGGTGCACTATAACAGGCTAGCCAAGTACCACACTTAACGGTAATATTAAAACTTAAAATGTAAATACCGGTAAATTGCGTATGCGTAATGTAAATATTTGTATATAAATTTTTGTACATACTTGTGAATTTTGTAAATATTTCTCATTTGATTTATATTTATATTTTATCGTTATATGCAACTCAGTTTTTGTATTTTAGATTGTGTAAATTTGTTTCGTTTCGCCTCTTGACCAAGGGTTGCACTACCCGGGACGTGCAGTCTTTGGGAGGGGTTAGGGGTTACAAAATTGTAAAAAATTGTGTTTATTTTTCCATAAATTCTTTCAAAGAGGCTTAGTAAGTTGATAAAGTGCTAATTTCGTGCATGTCTAGTCGCTTTAGCATTAAAATAGCCTTATTTGCCCTTAAAAACGCATTAAAAAGCTCCAATAAGGCGGGTACAAATTTGGCGACTTTTTCCCTCCTTGGCGATTTTTTTTGGCGACCTTGGCGAGAAAACTCTTATTAGGGATATACTAAATATGGAAGCTCTAATCTCATTGCCTGATGAGATACGGAAATTTCTGGAACTTTCCACAATTTTCTACAGAGGTATATAAGGGCTGCTTTATCGCCAAGGCAGTCAGTTCAGTTCAGTCTGAGATCAGAGTCAGTCAGTTTCGCTAATGCTTGCATTGCTTTGAGCCTCTTTTTGAGAGACTTGCTTTATGTGTTATTGGTATACAGTTCATACTGTGGATTTGCTATTGACAGTTGTTGTTTAAGCTATGTTTACTGGCTAAATTGAAGCTGGCACTTGGTTTATATACCTGTATTTTTCTGGAACTTTCTGTGAATAAATTACTGAATTTTTGTAAGTTTCGCATTTCATTCCCGGACAACTCACGAACCCCCAAATACGCAACAATAGTCAAACGTGTATTCGCGAATGATTACGAAATTCCAATTGCATAATTTAATAGTGTAGTCTGCAGATCAATACATTTAATCTATCCGCATAAAAATTAAAATAGAGTTTATACCTCTACTGGTTTGTGTATAGGAACGAAAGCCCGAATGCCCGAAAGTATTTCAAAGCATTGTGTTCTATGAGAGGTATTTCTATAAACCATATTTTCATACCTTTACTGTAGACATATCTTAACGAAATTGAAATGTGTTATTCAATTTCACTATCGGACGTTCCCTATTGAAAATGGAGTTTATACCTCTACTGGTTTGTGTACAGAGACACCCGAAAGTATTTCAAAGCATTGTGGTCTATGAGAGGTATTTCTATAAACCATATTTTCATACATTTACTGTAGACATATCTTAATGAAACTGATATATGTTATTCAAGTTTACTATCGAACGTTCCCTATTGAAAATGGAATTTATACCTCTACTGGTTTGTGTACAGGGACACCCGAAAGTATTTCAAAGCATTGAGTTCTATGAAAGGTATTTCTATAAACTATATTTTCATACCTTTACTGTCGATATATCTTAATGAAACTGATATATCTTATTCAAGTTTACTATCGGACGTTCCCGATTGAAAATGGAGTTTATATCTGTACTGGTGTGTGTGCAGGGACACCCGAAACTATTTCAAAGCATTGTGTTCTATGAGAGGTATTTCATTAAACCACATTTTCATACCTTTACTGTAGGCATATCTTAATGAAATTGAAATGTGTTATTCAAGTTCACTATCGGACGTTCCCTATTGAAAATGGAGTTTATACCTCTACTGGTTTGTGTACAGGGACACCCGAAAGTATTTCAAAGCTTTGTGGTCTATGAGAGGTATTTCTATAAACCATATTTTCATACCGTTACTTTAGACATATCTTAATGAAACTGATATATGTTATTCAAGTTCACTATCGAATGTTCCCTATTGAAAATGGAGTTTATACCTCTACTGGTTTGTGTACAGGGACACCCGAAAGTATTTCAAAGCATTGTGTTCTATGAGAGGTATTTCTACCCAGCTAAAAAATGTCTGCAGAAAATCTTAAAAAAAATGCAGACCATTTGAAGGTATTTGGAACATAGTTATTTGCAGAAAATCTACAAAATAAATCTGCAGAAAATCTGCAAAAGAAAGTTGAAGAGAATTTGCAGGTATTTGGAACAACTTATCTGCAGAAAATCTGCAAAAGAAACATTGCAGACAATTTGAAGATATTTGGAACAGTTGTCTGCAGAAAATCTGCATATAAAAAGGTGCAGATAATCTGAAGGTACTAAAACTTTTTAACCGGTACTTTTAGGCTTTTAATCCTGTGAATCTTTCGCTCAGGAGCCCCCACATCCTCACATAGGTAAGACCTACACAGTCGACGCTGGTTCTTGGAGTGTTTTTTCTCTCAGTGTTTGTCGCTTCTTCGATGGGGGTAAACGCCTATGTTGTCAACGTTTGCTTTATTGGGCTCGTTTGCCAGCATTCACAGAAATAGTATTTTTAATGATTTCAAATTTTTATGATAAAAACCATAAGTTGGGTTTCTACAGTCGAATTTTTTTTTTAAGTAATTGAATATTATGTTAATATTTTCGGTCTGAGCGTTATTTTTAGCTAATGCTGCGGGTAGTATATTTTTCTTAAACTTAATGTTTGAGAAAGTGCTTTATTCTGCTACTAATTTTTCGCTTGTTATGTAACAAGCGAAAATTTAGTAGTATAATAAATAAAGCACTTTCTCAAATATTAAGTTTAAGAAAAATATACTACCCACAGCATTAGCTAAAAATTACCAGACCGAAAATATTAATATAATATTCAATTACTTAAAAAAAAATTCGACTGTAGAAACCCAACTTATGGTTTTTATCATAAAAATTTGAAATCATTAAAAATACTATTTCTGTGAATGCTGGCAAACGAGCCCAATAAAGCAAACGTTGACAACATAGGCGTTTACCCCCATCGAAGAAGCGACAAAAACTGAGAGAAAAAAACACTCCAAGAACCTACGTCGACTGTGTAGGTCTTCCCTATCTGAGGATGCGGGGGCTCCTGAGCGAAAGATTCACAGGATTAAAAGCCTAAAAGTAACGTTGGTTAAAAAGTTTTAGTACCTTCAGACTATCATCTTCACCTGTGTAGCAGTCATCATCAGAATTTTTGCGTGTAAAAGTGATATTATAAATGGGGGTATCTAAGGGGTTATTTTTTTTAAATACCTTAGATTAGATTTCCTTTAGATACCTCTTGGAGTTTATCAAATCCCTTTTACACTCGAAAATTCCGATGATGGCTGCTACATAGGTGTAACAAAGCAAAATATCTACAGTAGATAGTACAAGAATTTTTCATCAGCCATATAGTTTAACAAAAATACCACAGCATTGCCTAAAAACTGCCTAGATCGAAATATTAACATCAAATTTAATAATTTAAAAAAAAAAAAAAAAAAAAAAAAAAAAAAAAAGGAAAGAAAATCACCGACTATGAAAACCCTAATTTATACTTTTTATTGAGAATCATCTCTTGAAATCATTAAAAATACTAATTATGTGAATGGCAATGAGCCCAAGGCCAACATACAGAATGTGGCACCACAAGAAAAAGCGACAGAAGCACTGACAGAAACAACACTCCACGAACAAGCGTCGACCGTGTCTTCCTTTGAGGATGTCCCCCCTCCCCCCCCCCAAGCGAAAAATTTTCAGAGAATTAAGCATAAAAGTAGGGTTGTTTAAAACGTGTTTTAGTAATTGAAAGGCTTTATTTATCAGTTCATATAAATCAGAAGGTATTTTGAAAAACTTTAGCCCCCCCCCTCCCTTCACAAATCTCGTTTTTCAGTTATGAAAGTAGAATCCCTCTGTGGATAATAAGGATCATTTTACGAAAAAGTTGCATAAATTGGTCCAGTAGAGGAGATAAACTGCCATAGCTGCCAACCCATCAGGAACAAAATTAGAAACACTTTGTGCGAAGGGACGAATTCACATTTTTTTTGCCCTATTTACCCGTACCTAAGCAGGGTTAGTGTTAATTTTTCTGTAATAACCACGTAATACACGAGAAAGGATATCTAAAATAGATTTATTTAACTTATTTTCAAGAAAATCGTTAGAGACGTTTTTGAGATACCAACTTTTACCAAAACTTGGCTTACCCAATTATTCACCGGAAAACAATAATTACATACAAAATGATATTTAAAAGGGAATTAATACGACGAGTATGGAAAAAAAAATCCTTACAGCCCTTATAGTTACAGAAATACTACTAGTAGTATAAATTAGTTTTTAGTTAATTAGGATAGAAGTTTAGTTTGCAGCAACTGAAATTTAAATTTAATTATAAATATATTATTATCAGAAAAAATGCAATTATATGAGGATGCATTTTATAACAATTTTTGAAGAATAAGAAACTTTCAGTAAACATTTAGATAAATATTTTGCAACAATTTCTTGTTTCTGTGTTTCTAAAATATTATTTTATACTAGAAAAAATTATTTAATAATTTTTGCATAATTATTAGCTAAATAACCTGGCGTGTCACTCACACGACTTTCTCTTACCCTGAAATTTAATACTATAAACACAGGTTGGAGATTAAGAGGTAAGACAACGAGTACTGTCATGTAAACATATGTTAAACAATTCAAATTAGGCTTCGGAAGAGTTTTATATGATAATTAGTTCTGTGTTGAGGGGGGCTACCGCCCCCCTCAACCCCCCGTTTCATTAATGCACCTACATTTATACAGAACTTAATTCGGTTATTAAAAAATAATTCTGTTTTTAAAAAATAATTTATTAAAATTATTATTTAAAAAAATTATCTTTTATGATAATGCAGACGATTTCCATATTAGAGAAGTAGTATAACACCAAATATCCAAAAAAAAGTCCATTTTATTCTCAAAAAAAATAAATAAATAAATAAATAAATAAAAAAAAAAAAAATATGATTGTTAAAAGTAAAAAAAAAAAAAAAAAAAAAATCGATAACTTTGTTTCAAATTATCGCAGATCGATGGTTCAACCATTCGTTTTAAATGTATTGGCGAGCTCTTTTGAAAGATACCCATCATGAAAATTTACTCCCCTCGAGGAGGAAGGCAAGGCTCCTACATACACAAAAAAAAAAAAAAAAAAAAAAAAAAAAAAAAAATACAGTTGACTATCTCTATTACAAAAAATATATATTCGTTTCATTTGGTTTAGTGCAGTCTATAAACGTTAAACTCTACTTACCTGCAATTTCCCCCTCAGACGTAATGTATTAGAATTCTCTTGATTGTCCCTGTACACGAACCATTTGCTTGACCTTAACAAAAAGGTTACTGTAGTACCCCTATATGATACACATTTAGAATACCAAGTTTAGAATGTCTGCTACTATTTGTTCTTGATATATGCTGATAACAGTCAGACACACACACAGACCAACCGCTAAAAACATGATTTTCGTATTCAGGACACCTCAAAACGTGTAAATATAACAAAATCTCACGTTCGAAAATTTGATCCAAAAACAATACTTTCTCTACCTTATGGGTAAGAGAAAGTAAAAACATTGTATAGGAAACACAGATGCATCCCGAAATATAATAACTTGAATTTGACTTTTTCACACGAGTTTTTATTCCTCTAAGATTTAGATATATTAAATTAATCTTTGAAAATAAAAAAATAAAGGAAGTCATGTTAAATATAAGTCACATTAAATAATACTGTAATACGAAAAAAAAAAAAAAAATATGTTTATATATATATTATTTCTTATTTTCAAAGACAATTTGGTATAAGTTATATCATATTAAAAATATAAACAAACACACTGAATGTCAGAAAGAATACATTGAATTCAAAAAATAAGTAAATTAAAATAATATATAAAAAAAAAAAAAAGAAAAAAGACGAGAATTTTTCAAAATTTATTTATCGAATCTTATTATAAATAAACATTTAATCGTAAAAAATATCACTTTTTTTTCTTTTTTTTTCAAAAATAATGAAAATTATATTTTTTCTCCATTAATTATTCCTAATAAACGTGAAACTTTTTTTTAATGCCTAACCATCAGTTTGTTTAACAAAATATTAATGATAATAGCAAAAAAGAAATTTATATATATTTCAAATTTAAAACAAGTGAAACATATAATTTTTTTAAGTACGGAAATCGCATATCGTCGATTTAAATATTTATTTAAAATTTTTTTTCTTTATATAAACATTGTGTAACTGCTTCAGAAAATAATAATAATAATAATAATAATAAAAATGTGTAAATTCACTTATTTATCGCGTAATTAAACAAAATATCTTCAATCTCAAAATAAATAAATAAAAATTAAAAGTAGTAAATCCACATACCACTTTACATTCATTCTACTGTCAAAAAGAAATATTTAAAATTAGTCTACATCATTATACAAAATTGCTGATTTATTACTTCAAACAATTCTTATTTGATCTTCCAAACCGTCTAAAAGTTTTGTGTTGGCTTTACCATTCACCGGAAGCAATAGCAAACGTTTAAAAGTTTCGGTTATGGTTTGAAGTTTGAAGCTCATTCGCGCATCTGAATCACATGACAGTTAGACGTCACAGTAAAGGTCGAAACAGAAAATTGAAGAATAAGTTATCTAGTTTAAATGCGGAAAACTCTTGATTCTGCAATTTAATCGTTCATTTTAGTTAATCTGCTCATTAACGAATTTCGAGCTTCAACAGTAAATATTAATTTCTATCCAAAAAGTGTTATTTATTGTGAAATTAAGAAATTTTTACAAACATTAATATTTATGTTAAAATTTCATGAAGATTACTAAATTTTATTTTCATATACTTATTGCAATAGTACATATTTTTGTGGAACCTTAAAAAACAAAAAGAAAACAAGCTTTAAATGTGTAGGATTTTAAAAATGTACTAGATATATATGCATATATAGTATTATACGAACAGATTCACAGAAAGTTTTCCTTACAGAAAATTTTTTGCATTTACTCATGAGAAAAGTAAAATGAATACTTTTTTTACTTTCTTCTATATTCAATAGAAGAAAGTCTTAGATTCGTAAAAATTTACGATCTCGGGTTTTTGATGGATTTACATGTTTTGAGAGCTGTAGAACACGATTTGACCATTTTTAGAAAATGTCAGTCTTTCAGTCTGTGTGTGCGTGTGACAAAATTTTGTGGCAACTGTATCTCAGGAACTACTGCACAGAATTGCATACAAATTGGTATGTAGTTGCACCTTGACATAAATTAGTGCTCATCAACTTTTGGTAAATATTGTCTTACTGGTTGCGTTGCCATCCCGCTTTTATTAAATTTTTAACATGGTGGTATAGGACAAAATTTTGTATAAATGTGCATAAAGAGAAATATTTTTTAATAATCATTATGAAATGTACAAGAATTATTTGTAATAGAGATAGTCAACTAGGAAAAAATTTTGTATTTGTAGGAGACTCGCCCCCCCATGGGGGGGAAGTACCCACAAAAGGGGGGTAATTTTTCCAGATGGGTATATTTAGAAAGGTCTCGTCAAAACTTTAAAACGAATGGTTGAACTATAAATCTGTAATAATTTAAAACAAAGTTTTAGATTTTTTAACATTTTCACGAAAAAATTTTTTTTTCTAAATTTTTAACATGGCAGTATAGGACAAAATTTTGTATAAATGTACATAATGAGAGTTATTTTAAACTTGTGATTGTAAAATTAATATGAATTAGTGATAATAGTAGTAGTTAACTAGAAAAAAAAAATGTGCTAGTGGGGGCATCGGTTCCCCCCCCCCGGGGGGGGGTGAATTTTCAAGATTGGTATCTTTCGGAAGGTCTCGGCAATACCTTTAAAATGAATGGTTGTACTATAAATCTGTGATAATTTAAAACAAAGTTATGGATTTTTTTTTATTTTCACAAAAAAAAAAAAATCGTAATTTTTTTTTTTTTTTTTTTTTTTATATTGTTACTACTGAGTGAATTTGTATAGGAAAATATAGAAGAAAGTCTTGTGGTGGCCACAACATACAGTTTTTTTTTTTTTTTTTTTTTTTTTTTTTTATTGACAGTAATATACTATAATTTTAAAAAAAAAATCATAGAAAATTAAAGATATATATACGTCTTTTATTCTTAACTGTTTTTGTCCCAATCCGTCATCAATTGCCCAAAGCGCATAGTGCATTAGTGAGATAAGACCAACTCAGCTTATATATATGTATTAATTATAAAAAATTTACAAAAACTGTAAAGGTTGAATAAAGATAGAAAATGCTGATTTTTTTTTCTTCAAAATGTCTGCATTTTGTTGGTAAAATTTAGTGACGATTTAAAAATCTGCAAAAAATCCGTACATGAAAGTGAAGATAGAATGAAGATTTTCTTTTGTCTTCAAAATGTCTGCATTTTGTTGGTGAAATTTAATGGTGTTTTGAAGGTCTTAAATATCTGTAAATTAAATTGCAGATTGATTGCAGATTTTTTTTTTTTTGTCTTCAAAATATCTGCATTGTGTTGGTGAAGTTTGATGATGTTATGAAAATCTGCAAAAAATTTGTAGAATCAATTGAAGTTTAAATGTAATTTTTTTATGTCTTTAAAAAATATGCAGAATTTTTAAAAATATCTGCACATTTTTTTTTTTTTTTTGGAGACATGTTAGAGATTTTTTTTAGCTGGGTATAAACCATATTTTCCTTCCTTTACTGTAGACATATCTCAATTAAATTGAAATATGTTATTCAAGTTCACTATTGTATGTTTCCTGTATAAAATGGAGGAAATACCACCGCCAATTTATGTATAGGGACACATAAAAGTATTCCAAAGCATTGCGTTCTATCAGAGATATTTCTATAAATCAAGTTTTAATAACTTTACTTTCCACGAAGTTTTAGGTAATTGAAATATGTTATTTGAATGCACAAAAAAGTTCTTTGCATAGAATATAGCATGTTTAGCATTAGATTTACAGAGTGACACAAAAATATTCGTTTATATTAAGAGCTATAAAGAAAAAATTGCTAGAATTGTACTTTCGTTTACATTAAGCGTTTTTAACACTTTTTAACATTTTTAATTGTGGATATGATTTCAGTTTGTGTATCTGTCCATCTGTCTGTCTGTCTTCTGCCCGCACTCTAACTCTTGTAAATATTTATGGAATTTATAATAACAGGAGACTTGGCGTTGGAATATTAAAACCCGAATAAACTACTACGTCAGAAACGCCAAAAGAAAAATATTTGCGATGCATACAGCTGTTTCGGTAGCCTTAAGCGTACCGTCTTCAGTGCAAAAAGAATTCTGAATCTGGAGAAGTGCTCGTATATATAGGAGAGGGACCGAATTTAGTTCAACCAATAGGATTACGGGAAAGGTAATTCTATTCCTTTCCCGTACCTTTCCCGTAATCCTATTGGTTGAACTAAATTCGGTCTCTCTCCTATATATACGAGCACTTTTCCAGATTCAGAATTCTTTTTGCACGGAAGACGGTACGCTTAAGGCTACCGAAACAGCTGTATCCATCGCAAATATTTTTATTTTGGCGTTTCTGTCGTAGTAGTTTATTCGGGTTTTAATTTATGGAATTTCTCGAAACTGATATATTTTATTGAAGTTCACTATCGGATGTTCCGTATTAAAAATGGAGTGAATATCTCTTCTGGTTTGTGTACAGAGACACCCAAAAGCATTCGAAAGCATTGTCTTCTATGAGTGTTATTTTTATAAATATTTTCCCTATAGAATGTTCCCCATTTAAAATTACATTAATAGGTCCTGTATAACTAGTTTGTTTACAGGGACAAAAAAAAAAAAAAAAAAGCCAATGCATTACGTTTTAGGATAAAATTTTTTGAAAGTTATATTTAAAAATCTTTCTACTGTAAAAATCATAAAAATATTGAAATGTATTGTTAATATTGTAAATTAATGTTTTGTATAGAATATGATATGATTAACTTTCTGATTTACAGGTCTACACTAAAATATTCAGAGAGATCAAAAGCTGTAATTATAATCTAATGGCTGCATTTTCTTTTGCGTTAATCCTTTTAAACACTTTCTAAAATGCCCAAGAGTAATTTAAAAATCAATTAGTCTATCTGTATATTTTTCAGTCCTTCTGTCTGTTGTGTGATAACGTAGGCAAAGAATATTAAAAGTTATTCGATACAACAATTACATACAGTTGGAAGGTGTTACTAATCAATGCGTACTGCATGATTTTTCTTTCTTGTATAATAACTATCATGATGTTGCCTTAATTTGAAACACCGAATTTTTCACTCTCTTTGTTTTCTTTTTTGTGATATTCTAATAGCATGTTTTTCTTCAAATTCTTTTTAACACTTTCCAACAAGGTTGAAAAGTGTTTATAACTTTGATTTGTCTGTCTGTCTGTCTGTCCGCGATTTAACTCCCGTAAATATTTATGGAATTTTTTGAAACTGATATATGTTATTCAAGTTCACTATCGGACGTTCCCTATTGCAAATGGGGTTTATACCTCTATTGGTTTGTGTACAGGGACACCCGAAATTATTTCAAAGCATTGTGTTCTATGAGAGGTATTTCTATAAACCATATTTTCATACCTTTACTGTAGACACATCTGAATGAAATTGAAATATGTTATTCAAGTTAACTATTGAATTTTTCCTGCATAAAATGGAGGAAATTTCACCATCGGTGTATATACAGGGACACTCAAAAGTATTCGAAAGCATTGCGTTCTATCAGAGATATTTCTATAAAACAAATTATAATAGGAAATTGAAATATGTTATTTATATGCACAAAAGAATGCTTTGAATTGAATATAGAATGATTAGCATTAAATTTACAGGGTGGCACAATAGTATCAAGTTATATTTAGAGCTATTAATAAAAAATTGCTAGAATTGTACTTTCGTTAAGTTAAGCGTTTTTAACACTTTCTAACATTTTTTAAGTGTAAATATGATTTCAGTTTTGTGTATCTGCCTGTCTGTGTGTCCGAGCTCTAACTCCCGTAAATATTTATGGAATTTCTTGAAACTGATATATGTTATTCAAGTTCACTTTCGGATGTTCCCTATTGAAAATGGTGTTTATACCTTCACTGGTTTGTGTACAGGGACACCCGAAAGTATTTCAAAGCATTGTGTTTGTTCTATGAGAGATATTTCTATAAACCATATTTTCATACCTTTACTGTAGACACATCTGAATGAAATTGAAATTTGATATTCAAGTTCACTATTGGATTTTTCCTGTATCAAATGTAGGAAATATCACCACCGATTTATGTACAGGGACACTTAAAAGTATTCCAAAGCATTGCGTTCCATGAGAGATATTTCTTTAAATAAATTTTAATAACTTTACTTTCCACGAAGTTTGAGGAAATTGAAATATGTTATTTATATGCACAAAAAAATGCTTTGCCTAGAATATAGCATTATTAGCATTAGATTTACAGGGTGACACAAAAATGCCTAAGAGTAATTTTAAAATCATTTAGTCTATCTGTATATTTTTCAGTCTTTCTGTCTGTTGTGTGATAACGTAGGCAAAGAATATTAAAAGTTATTCGATACAACAATTACGTACAGTTGGAAAGTGTTACTAATCAATGCGTATTGCACGATTTTTCCTTCTTGTTAAAATTTAAGTAGTGTGTTAATTAATTAATTAAAAAAAATCCTTGTCAAAACGATAGTTTTTTAACAATTTTATTTTATTCTTTTATTTCGCATTCGCTTCCTATGAAGAAAAAATTGTCATTAAAAAAATATATATTCATCTAGGGGTTTTATAGACCGGCCGTTTTTGAAGGACTCTTCCACTAGTATTTTTAAACAATAAATTTTGTTTTAAATTTTAAAGGGTTTTTTATAATAAAAACTATTATACAATATTAATGGTGGAGAAAAAAATGGAAATTCAAGTACCGCACGAACTCTGTCATTATACCAACTGTAACGAATAAATATTTTGGGAACTGATGGTATATCACGCTACATTTTGTATCTAGATCAACGAAATAGTATTAGAATATAATTAGAATACAGCATTAACCATATTCTTTCATTGGATTTTATAGGATTGCTGCTTAATCTCATAAAGGAAAGAGATTTCATAATATTTGCAATTGGTGTATAGATCGACGCTTTAAGTATTTACAAATTATTATTTTTTTACATAAGTGACTCATTTGAGAAATTGTTATCATTTTATAGTAACGAATGTGCAAAAAAGTGTATATTTTGTTATGTAAAAAAAAAAAAAAAAAAAAAAAAAAGAAGAAGAAGAAAAAAAAAGATTTCTCGTTATTGTCATTAAAATGTATTAAAATAAATGTATGCTTTTTTATATATCACACTTTATTTCGTATGTGTAAAAATAAAATATCACGTAAAAATTCTCTTCTCACTAACATAATACAGCAAAAAAAAACAAAACAGGAAATATACAAAGGGAATTTGTTTTGTATTTCTCGTTTAATTCTTATTCTACAAAAAAGTTTGCACTCAAATTGACATTATCAACACAGCTAACTTTTTCTATGCATCATTGAAATTTCGTATGTGTGCTCTTTCTTTTATGCAATATGAATAAAATTTCTCTTTTCAAAAAATATTCAAACAATGTGCTTTTCTTTACTTTTTTCACTGTCGTGTTTGAGAAAAATATATTTGAATGTATTGTTGAATAACTTATCATACGTACATAACAGTACGGCTTTTAAGACTAAATTTACAGGTAAAAAAAATAAAATAATGCAATAAATTGTGAGATAAATTTCAAAAATACTCTATAATGATAAGAGATTGATGTATATGTCAAATTATTATTCTATAAATATGTTTCAATGACAAGTATACTATATATAGTATTCTCCAGTTTTGTAAATCCATATAAACTTCATAAATATTTTTTAAATATAAAATTGAATTATGTTGTGATATGCGATAATTTCAAAACAGATAATAAAAGGAAACTTAAATTGCATACTGTGAAAGGAATAAATATTTTTTATAGGCACAATAAGACAGTAAGCAAAATATATTTATGAGACATTTAGAACACATTAATTCTATTTTTTATATAAAAGCTAACCATTCGTGCTTAAACAATTTTTTTGATAGCATTTAAAATGGAAATGAAATGAAATCTTGATTATATTCGAAAATAACCTTTACAATCGAATTGAATCGTCCTGTCGAATCTGAATATTTATAGCAAATTTGCAATCTTCTAAACATTTATTTCAATTTTTATTCCAGTCTCACATTCATTTTTATGTTTCAAATAGCTGAAACGTGCTCCATGCTAAAAGAGAGATTTTTAAAACACATCAGTGTTTAAAACAATACGCTAAAAATTACACCTATATTTTATTATCATTTAGGAAAGGTATATTTTAGTGTAAAATATTTTATTTCATTTGGAAGGAATAGAAAAAACATCAAAAGAAAGTTGACAAATTTTTACATAGTATAATATCGAAACTAATAATAATTTTTTTTCTACTTTTGCAAAATTACGTTAAGAGCAATTTGAACATTTAAAAACTATCGAAAAAAAAATAGTGGTTCACTTTAAATTCGTAAGAACGATTTATTCGTTGCTTTTTCTGCCAAAGACTAGTCAATAAATTTTATGTTATTTTTTAATTTTGTGATAAAATAATCTTTTTATTTAAAATGTATTATCGATTTAGTCCAGAGTGCAATTAGGGGACAAACCACAAATTGAAGAAGAATGAAAATGTTTTGGATCACCCTGTATCACAAAAGCTACAAAGGACTTGTAACTTTAATACATTGTTGCACATACTATGTACAATATTTGTTTGTTTCGGTGCGGGAATTGCTCATTTATTTAGGCAGATATAATTTTTTTACAAGTGTTTTGCTTATAACAAGAACGAATTTAAATAAATTTTTACAGAACTTGCTGAAAAATTAACAAAACATTAGAGAAACATTATTTTGAAACATAAAATTCACACCTGTAATATTTGTAGAAATATGAGCATTTTTAATAATTATTATTTTACTGCTCATGCGCGAAAGATAAAAAAAAAAAAAAAAAAGTTATTGCATAAGTTGAAAGCTAAATATATTGAACCACTTTTGTCAAGAGTCCATTTGAATAGAGCAAAAATTAAGTAAATTGTCGGCAAAAGAACGAGCTAGACTTTAGCTATTTTTCAGAGTTGAAATTTCATAAGGGGCTTTAAACATGGTACGTATTTAAGTTGAAGATCCGATTATTTCAATCACGTTGCAAAAGTTCTATTTTGTGAAAAACCCTTTATGAACTCACAAATCTTAGTAAATATATAGAAATATGTTACAGTTACAATCCTAGAAGGCGTTTTTCACGAAAAAGAACTTTTGCAATGTGGTTGAAATAATTGGATCTTCAAATTAAATACACGTGCGTAAAACACCTTATGAAATTTTAACTGTGGAAAATAACTGAATTCTAGCTTGTTTTTTATGTCGACAATTTGCTTAATTTTACTCTATTCAAATGAACTTTTGACAAAAGTTGCTCAATATATTTAGCTTTCAACCTATGCAATAAAAAGTTTTCTATCTTTCGCGCATGCGTAGTAAAATAATATTTACTAAAAATGCTCCTATCTCAATGAATATTACACGTGTTAATTTTAAGTTTCAGAATAATGTTTTTCTATCGTTTTGTCAATTTTTCAGCAAGTTTTGTAAAATTTTATTGAAATCCGTTTTAGTTATAAGCAAAAAACTAGTCAAAAAAATTTGTAATTTAATATATATATATATATATCTGCCTAAATAATTAAGCAATTTGCGCACCACAACATTCAAATATTGTACATAGTATGTGAAACAATGTATTAAATTTACAAGTCATTTGTAGCTTTTCGTGATACAGGGTGATTCAAATTATTTTAGCTCTTCTTCAATTTGTAGTTCGTCCCCTAATTGCACGCTAAACTAAATCGATAGTGGAAAATATGAGGCTTTCAATGTTCTTTGCATGTATGAAGTTTCAGGCCATTTCGTCTAATTTTTTTTAGATAATGTGAAAAAAAAAAATCTTATAATTTGAACACCCACTGTATAAAATCAGTAACAAAATCAGTAATTTATATATAGCTATTTCCTTTTTGAAATAACGTATCTCTCTTATATTTTTATAAACATTTAAAATATTTAAGAACAGAGAGAAAGAGAAAAGTGACATACAGGGATATGATTTCTGCCCATTTTCATACCTCTATTTCAACACAGAAATATTTTTTATTTACAATATTTTTTATGTTTTTATAGGGTATTAATTATTGTTAGAAAACATTAGTTTAAAACAAAAACGGAAATCACATGTCTGTTTTTGAGAAATTTTTATGCCTTGAATCTAAAATAAATCAGAAATATTTTTTCGCATCAAATTTTAATTTTTTAAATAATATTACATAACTTTTATTTTAGAAATACAGTATTTAATTACATGTTGGCTTAATTTTCTGATTAAATATATTCGTTTAAAAATATAATGAAAACAAAGAAATAAAAAATAAAAGAATAAAGTATTTTGTTAACTTTTACCTGTAAAATATTTTATTCATTTATCATGAAAGTCTGCAAAGTTGAAAAATTGCAGCGATTATCACATAAAGTTCTCCGTGATTTATATTGTTAAATATTAGTTTCAAAGCTAGTAATAAAAAAATGTTAAAGAAAATATAACTTAGTTATTCGTTAACAAATTTGTCACTTAGTTAAATGCTTTTGGGAAAGGGAAAGTAGGACGCATTTTTGTTCGTAATTGTGAGTACAGAAACGTATAATTTATTAAAAAAAAAAAAAAAAAAAAAACTATTTATAATATAATTAATCAAAAATTAGTTACAAAATAAATAATTTTTATGTCCTTATAAGAAGTTTTGTACTACAGTGAGACTTGTGTATGTTTAATCAAAATACAAAATTGCTTTCTCAAAAGATTTCAAGTATATTCATGTCATAAGTAATATTTTCAAAAAGAATATGTTACCTTTTGATAAAATAAATCTGCATTCAGGATTAATATATACGCGTTTATTATTTCTTTAACTAATAATTTTCTATATTAGTGAAACTAATTATAATTTAATGCTAGAAAATATTTATAGGATGTTTTCTGAGTAATGCTCCTATGCATTGTATTGTTAGTAACATTCAAAATTCAGAGTCTGTAATCAGATTCAGTTCAGCCTGTTTTCGTTATCCATTTTTCGACGAAAGGATGCTAATTTAAATCGAGTTTCCCTTAAACTAGCTGCTCTGGTAATAATATTTAAATTTCGCGGGTCACTATATTTAATGAATTTTCAGAATAATATGAATCACTAATTTTATATCACTTTATGAATAGCCAAAAAAAAAAAAAAAAAAAAAAAAAAAAGCTCAATTTTAGTCGTAAAGACTTTTATAGACCATCGCCAATCGTCCACTGCGTTAGCAACGTTAGCGTAGTTGTAACAAGACGTTAAAACCTCCCTAACTCTGACCTATCTCGTAACCCCAGGTTACATTTTGCCGCCTAACCGCTTCAGAAATTTTGAACTGCTATTGCCCACTGTGTGGCAATTGCTCTATTAAACCAATGTGTGGCAGTGCATTTGGTTGGAAAACTAAAAACACTGATTTTAGTTTACAAACAGTTAGTTCAAAAAACGAATGAGCGATTTGAACGGCTTTTGAATATACGAACGCGGCCGTATATGATAATCATACGAAATGAAAGACCTTTCAAATCGAAAATATTACGCTAAGCAGCACTTATGTACAGTCAGAAGGAAAGTACGTCCCCAGACCATTTTTTCCGTACATCATCGTAAAAATATGCGGTTGGTTTCGATCGATTAGTAATAACACCTAGTTTATAATGATTCACTTAGATTTCGCTTAGGTGGTCGTTTACATATTAAAATGTGCACAAACTTATTACTATTATTTTTAAATTAACAACACAACACTCATTTTGACAATGTTTTAGTAATATTTGAACCGGATAAGGGTAGAGTTTACATATTTCTACTAATTTTTTTCATAGAGTTATAACCTGTGAAAATATGGAGATGTTAAGGTCAAATGAATGAATTCATATCGTCCCGAAAAATAATAATATTCAAATTTCATTTTTATGCGTTAGAATGAAGAGAATCAAAGATAGTCCATGCATATTTTTGTTTAAAAACAATTTTTGAATTATGAAAATTATTAATAAATTCATATTAAAAAAAAAAAAAATTGACGTAGAACAGGCATTCTCAAAAATATAGTTTTTGATATTTACAGCTCGATGATAACATTATTTTACGAGTGATATTTCATTTCTAATTGCTGTTAAAGGTCTGCAGCTTGTATTATAATTTTTGTCTTCTATAGCTTTGCAAACACAGGAATTAAAATAGTCATTAAAGTAAGTTTAGTTGCACACATCATTTCTTAATTAGTATTACTTTAATTTATTTTATATTAAAAATTGCCATACTTCTTTTTCGTTTATTATCAGAATAGACATAATACGTTTCTGGATAAGATCTTAATTTAACTTTCTTAAATGTGTTTTTAATTTTTTTTTTAAATTCCCAATACATTTTTGTTTGTACTTCTATCAAGAATTATTTAAAAGTACATAAACTACACCTTTTTCAGAACCGCCTCGATCTCAGAAATTCAAATATGGAGTCAAAAATGGGAATTACCGTTCAATAAATAAATAAAAAAATAAAATAAATGAATAAATGAATAAATAAATTTGATGCAAATTTTAACATATAGGCAACCCATTATCGAAATGTAACTCTTGTTTTGATAACTAAACATTATTACTAATTGGTTGGCACCAGGTGCATGCTTCAATAAGAATTTATTGCAAAATTAATCGGGAAAGGGGGGTGATCGTTTTTTTTCTTCTGACTGTACTAATCTATGAATCCTGTTCAGTTATACTATTTAGTAACAAACTGTGGGCTTTGGCTGGTAATAACAACGCCAACTTATCTTTATTAGTAATAATAAAATAAACGGTAATATCAATCGGTTTTATTTTATAAATTGGAAGAAAATTTTTTGTTTTAATTAAAAAAATAGTGTACAATAGTTGTACTAGCTTGTTTACTTAGTTAGAAGCAATTGATATCGGATTGTATTGTTATTGTTATTTGTCACAGGTAGGTAATTTTAAGACAGCGATTCAAGCCAAGAACGCCAAATAAGCGGCTTTTTTTTATGTATTGGTTAAAAAATGGAAGTTTCTCTTTATAACAATATATATATACACCCTTGTTTAAAAGTTTAGCAAGATTTGTAAACGATCAGTTTTTTTTTTTTTTTTTTTTTTTTTTTTTTTTTTTTTTAAACTTATATCTCAATGAAATGTTTCCAAACATTGGATATTTAAAGAACTGGGTCTTCCTCATGTTTTTCAGTGAAGATTGGTTTAAGACAACAATTAGGGAGCCGGTAACAAATTGAGGAAAATTAATAATGTTTGTGATCATCCTGTATCGTTAAGTAAACGAAATGAGCTGTAACTTTAAGGTATGTTAACACAGACACAGTTCAATTTGCGAATGAATTTGTGTCATAGCATGTTAAATAAGGGAGATATAAGCATTTACTTTAAAACTAAAAAAAAAAAAATATCAACATGTTTTTTATTTATAATATACAGAGTTTTTAACGGAAATTATTCCCGCTTTCAGATAAGTTGGAAAAACACTTTTAAAACAATATACTGCAATCGGAATACAAATATCTTAAATATCTCATGAAATATGAATATTTTTAGAAAAAACGTTTTTACTGCGTATGTGCGAAATGTAAAACATTTTTTATTGCATAGGTTGAAAGCTAGATGTATTGGGCAACTTTTATCAAAAGTGCATTTGAATAGAATAAAAATTAAGCGAATTGTACGAAAAAGAACGAGCTAGATTTTAGATATTTTCCAAAAATTGAAATTTCTTAAGGGGTTTTTCACATGCCGTGTAATTAATTTGTAGATCCTATTATTTCAACCACTTTCCAAAGGTTGTTTTTTTTTAAAAATCCCTTATGATCTCACAAATTATAGTAAATAAACAAAAGTATGTTAGAGTTACAAGCTTATAAGAGATTTTTCACAAAAAAAGTACATTTGAAGTGTGGTTGAAATAATAGGATCTTAAAATTAATTACTCAGCATGTGAAAAACCCATTAAGAAATTTTAACTTTTGGAAAATATCTAAAATCTAGCTCTTTTTTTTTTTTTTTTTTTTTTTTTTTCTTTCGTACAATTCACTTAATTTTTATTTTATTCAAATGCACTTTTGATAAACGTTGCCCAATATATCTAGCTTGGGCAATAAAAAATGCAATAAAAAATGTTTTACATTTCGCACATGCGCAGTAAAAACGTTTGTCATAAAAATGTTCCTATTTGAGGAGATATTTAAGATATTTGTATTCCGATTGCAGTATATTATTTTAAAAGTATTTTTCCAACTTATCTGAAAGTAGGAATAATTTTCGTTAAAATCTCTGTATATTAAAAATAAAAATAAAACATGCTGATTTTTTTTTTTTTTTTTTTTTTTTTTGAGTTTTAAAATAAATGCTTATATCTTCCTTATTTAACATGCTATCATCACACAAATTTATCCACAAATTGAGCTGGATCTATGTTAACATATCCTAAAATTACAGCTCATTTCGTTTACTTAACGATACAGGGTGATCACAAATATTATTAATTTTGCTCAATTTGTTATCAGCCCCCTAATTATAGTCTTAAACCAATCTTCACTGAAAAGCATGAGGAAGACCCAGTTCTTTAAATACTCAGTGTTTGAAAACATTTCATTGAGAGATAAGTTTTTAATTTGAAAAAAAAAAACTGACCGTTTGCAAATCTTGCTAAACTTTTAAACAGTATATATATCTGTGTGTGTGTGTGTGTGTGAATGTGAGTGTGTATGTACAGTGCGTTGCATGAATATAAACGCACCTTTTCCAATAACCAGAAATAAAACTTTTAAAATTTTAAAAGAAGGAATGTGACTTACAGTTATTGCATATGACTAACAACTGAATAAGGTGCTTTGAGCAAGTATGTTTAGGCTCATGCAAGCTTATGTAATGAATGTTTAAGCATTTTCTTATTTTTCACTGTTTTTCGTTTGTTGCACGAAAATAAACGCACTCTGTATTTTGCGTTTAAAATTTAACAGAGACGCCGGAATTAAATTAAAACACAAATAGTCGTGTTGCTAAAATTCTCTAAAATCAGTTTTAAGGCTTGAGTGCAAAATTTATGAAGTTTGTACAGGATGGCAAGAGGAAAAACTTTGACAGTAGACGAGAGGATAAAAATCGACTTTATGTGTGGTAAAGGCTTTAGCAATCGCGAAATAGGGCGCTGAATAGGAAGAAGTGAGAGTGTTATGCGAAATTATATAAAGAAAGGAGCAAATTATGGGAAAAAAGCGTATGAGAAGCGAACAGGAAAGCTCACCAGTTACGACAAATGTCGAATATGCAACACTGCAAAGAATAAGAATATTTCCTGTGCGAAGATAAAGGCTCAGTACAAGCTGGGTGTTCATCGGAAAACCATATGGAGAACTATCAATGCTGTAGCATTCATTAAATTTAATAAAATGAAGGCGAAACCACCCCTCACTCAAAAGCACAAGGATATGTGGTTGGAAAAGGCAAGAAAATAGATTCTAAATCGACTGAATTTGGAAAAAGTTATCTTCTCAGATGAAAAAAACTTTAATCTCGATGGCCAGGACGGATTTCATAGCTCCTGGCACGATATAATAACCGAAAAAATGCACTGTTCAAAACGTCAATCTGTAGGTGGGTCTGTCATGGTGTGAGCAGCCATAGGTTTTAAAGGGACTTTCGAATTAGAGTTCGGGGAGAACGTTATGAACTCTGTAGATTATGTTCAGATGCTCACAAGGAACCTCGCTTCAAGCAGTCAAAAAATCTGGAAAAAATTATATTTTTCAGCAAGATTGTGCATCTGTACATACAGCTCATATCGTGAAAAAGTGATTCCGTGGCCAATAAAATTAAAGTTCTGGATTAGCCCTGAAAAAGCCCCAATTTAAACATAATGGAGAACGTATGGGGTAATCTTGTTCGCCGTGTCTACGCAAACGGAAGGCAGTTTAACACGAAAGATGAACTAAAATCGGCAATTCTGTTAGCTTGGAAGACAATTAGCTTGGATGACCTTATGCCACTATATCAGGCAATACCAAGGCGTTTACTGGCTCTTCTAGATGCCCATGGTGGCTTTACAAAGTATTAGATACAGTATTTGTTACTCAGTTATTTATTTTTTACATGTGCGTTTAAATTCATGCAACATGTATATTTGTCATAAATTCAATAAAATTATTTTCTAAAAAATCATATTGGTTTTTCATTGTTTTGACTCGTAATTTCATTTCTTGAATAATACACATACAGTTTGCATCAAGTGTCACATTCATATTTTTTTATTACTCTTCTATACCATTCTAATTCTTAAAGCTAAGGTGCGTTTATATTCATGCAACGCACTGTATATAAGAAAAATATGTTAATTATCTAGGAGATTTTATATTAATATACCCACATACAAACAGCTAAAAAAATGACTTTTGGATTCAGGGAAGCTGAAAACGCGTATATATATAGCAAAAACTAAATTTAAAAATTTTAGTCAAAATCAGTATTCTTTGTTCTATTTATGGATAAGAGAAAGTAAAAAATTGGATGTAATTTATTGCTATTATAACTTATCTCTTTTGGCCTTCAGAAATATATATATATATATATATATATATATATATATATATATGTGTGTGTGTGTGTGTGTAAGTTTTGCTAAATTTAATCTTAAATATATTTCTTCTACAGATCAAATATCTTATTACTGAATCACATCTATTTTAAAAATAAATTTAAAGTAGATTTATACAGAACAAAATTCAGACTATTAGGAAAAACAATAATTTACTACAAATCTAATGTTTCTTTAGGATTTTCTTTCTTTCTTTTGTTGTTTTTCCTTTCCACACAGGAAAGTAATTGATTAATTAAAACAAAAATCACAAGGAAATAATAATAATAATAATAATTAAAAAAAAAAAGAGAGAGTGAGAGAGAGAGGGAGAAAGAACTGTTTGTATTGCCCTCTAATGTTTGTTTGCTGTAACAGGAATGTAAATGAAGAGAAAATACTTTAAAGGTGAAATATTTCAAATTTGCAAAAATGTTTTTCTCCGTAAACCTCTAATTAAGCAGAAAATAACATTTTCGATTTGATTTAGAATCAAACTTTTATTTATTTTCGTTTTAATTAAGAAAACATTTTTAAAGTTATAGTTGCAAATTGGTAAGTTATTTATGTTGTTTCAGAGATATTTTTTCTATGACAATTAATTTAAGACTAGATTACTTTATTTTATATAAAAATCCATTTTATACATTGCTAATAAAAAAATTTTAATGTTTATTGAATATGGAAAACATAACACAAAATTATGCATGTATAATTTTTGTTTTTACATCGGTCATAATTACAAGTGGGTATAGGTATTTTGTCATAGCTGAAAAAATAATTATGCATTGCAAGCACTTTTCTAAATAAGTTCAATTTTCGAAAAGCACGTGTTAATGGGAAATTATTTCAGTTGGAATTACGCAAAATTTAGATGGTTGTACATGTAACAGTGTTATGTGATTTTTTTTCATCGTAATTTTGCAATTAATTAACCCAAATTTGTAAATAAATAAATAAATAAATAAATAAATAAAACATAAATAAAAATAAATAAAGATTGTATACAAACAATTGTAAAAAAATTGCATTGAATAAAAGTTAAAATAAATATTATTATAAATATTACTTACAGTGCGAATCGCTGCTATAACACTACAAATTTGTTTTTTATAGTGCAATAAATATATAATAAACAAATTAAAGTCAACCTTTTCTCTTTGCTCTGCTTCATCAATTCTTACTCAGTTATGAGCATCAATGGGTGTATTCTCTGGTTCTAGACGGAATACTTAGTATAATTTAAGTAGGCATTATCTGCGGACTTCATTATACATATTTATTCATGGTAAATGCAGATAAGTTTTGGGATTTTTCTTTCAACAGTACATCAAGATGTAGTATCATAAGAGAGTACTATATGTTGCAAAAAAAATTATTTTTAGGCTCTAATTGAATCTCTAATTAGCTAAATTTGAACAACCATTAATGCGTCATAAATATTGACTTTACATATTAAAATTTAAATATTGACAACTCTTCCGATTTTTCAACACAACTTTTAAAGTATATTTACCTTTGCGCTATTTAACTTCTGAATATAGTCTTTAAAAACAGCAAAAATATTTATATCTGAATAGTGATATTTAAAAAAATAGGCGAGTTGTTAGCTATGATTTTATCTTTGAGATTCTCATTAGAGCTAATTATGAATTTAACGAAAATAATTTATTTCATTCAGGTTTAGAATATGTTTTTTATGAAAAATTGTAAGTAGCACACTTACCCATTTGCATTAAAAGAAAAATATCGCATTTCGTTTGGAAATTTTAATTCTTTCATATATTTAAGGAAAAGACAATCAAAAGGTTAGTTAACAATATGATGATTTTTACATCAACAAATTTTCAGTTTTCGAGATGTCGTTTTAAAACTAAAAATGATGACTTGAGCCGATATTTATTTGATAATCAACCAAAAATACCTGGATAATATATATTATATAAGGCCAATAACTTTTATTATATTAAAAGTTCCCGCTATATATGTAACAAACTAGCTTCAAAATACATAAAATGTGTTTTAAAAGGAATTTGAGCAGCAAAAAATTTCGGAGTAAAGGCGTACGTCTAACGGTTGTTTATAGATTTTGGTCCGGGAAGTAGAAATAAAAAATCGGTATTGTACCCTAATTATGTGTTAACGAAATATTTTTGTCCCTTTGACTAGTACAAGAGTCTAATAAGAGAATATGTTCCCAAAGTATATTTCACTTATTTCTTTTGCGCACTTACCGAATTTTTAAAGTGGGATAAACATATGTTCATAATTCAAACCTCACAGGGTTCTCACACTCGTGAATAACATCGGAAAAAGTTCAACAAAACCACTAGCTTACCAATTGCATTAATCCTCATTTGTATGGCATACAAATGTGTAATCTTGTTTTTGCTAATGATGGACGGCTCAACTTTCTAGTACCTTTATCACCAAGAGTTCTTTTGGATACTATCTGCTATTGATAGCCACATTGATCAAAGTTGAAAACAGGCATAACACAATAATTCTTTTGCTTAATTTTTACAATAAATTCTTCTTTGAAATTATCTTTAACTGGCTACATAATAACTAGCTACCTATAACAGGCTACATGATATTTCCGAAAAAAGATTTCTTTTTAAATCCCTAGTCGGCTAATTCCGAGCTGAACTCGGGCCGGCGAAATGCAGAAAGCCAACTTTAAAGGTAAGTTTTACTTGTATTTAAATATGTATTTTTATTTTTTATTTTTTTTATTTTTTAATGTTACATGTGAATGGTGCTATTATGTTTAAAAAATATATATAGGAAATTAAGCATTAAAAATTTTGACATTTTTTGACTTCAAATTCGGAATAAATTTAACTTTCAAGGGGTTAAAAATGTAGTTGAACTTGCAACTTGCTATGCCATATTTGTACTTGAATTGTCGCTGAATGTAGAGCTTCTTTAGAAGTCTGGGATGTTAAATTCATTTGATATGTTCATCTTTTTAAGATCCAAATCATGCATTGTCGCTTTCAGTTCTTCAAGACAGCAAATAAATTCAAACTATATAAGCATTGCTCAAGAAACTGTGATTTTTTAACTGTGGGCCCTCTTAATTCAAACTATGCTCTCCAACATTCACTAACTACATGCTGTGCTGGCTTCTTACAATAACGTTTCGAAGCTATCAAATTACTCTTTGGCTTTATAGAATCTCTGAACTTCTTTAACCTCTGTTTCCATACTTGCATCTTCTTGTTTTGATTGTTTTGCAAGTAACTCGAAGGAATTAAAATTCTGTCCGTGTTGTAATTCATATTTGCAGGTTTTTTTAGCAGTCACTATTTTGAATACCAATTTTTATACAAAGCAATATCTGTATTATTCTTTTAAGGTATGTACTAGAAACGATTAATGAAAATTACTATTAAAAAAATTGTACTCAAAATAGTTACTGCTGAAAACCCTGATAGTTATCTGCCAAGCTTTGTGTTACATAATAATTCTATAGTAAAAAATTCATTTTTAATTATCCGTTTATGATGTCAATAGTCAGTTGTTAATAATTTCCATGTGAATTGTCTGTTTTCTTGCCTCTTGTTTACCAAAGTACAACAGGATTTGATTGCAGATACATTTTTGAAGTTATGGTGTTGTTGATTATAGTTTGCTACCAGAGAGCTAACCGAAGGCAATTTCACGACTGACTTCTTATGTCACAGGAAAGTGTATCACCCCCCCCCATCCTTTAACCAGTAAATCTGGAACACGAGCCACACATATTGCCATAATCCCCTTCATCAATTGTTCTAGAAATATCCCCCTCCACACACACACACACAAATAAATTCACCATGAGTACACATATCCAAAATAATTTGGAAAGGTTGCACAAGTTACTTATCGTGAAATCATGTAAGTTTATATAAAAATTCTTGCGCAAGTTCTCTATATCGCATTTAAAAAATAGTGAAAATGTCCTCTTCTTGATTATTTTTCGTCCATTGGCGAAACAATGTAATTTTAGGCACATTGAATTTTTAGTAAATTACCTTTAAAGAAAAACTTTTTCTATACTCTTCATATTAACTAAATATATTTTTTAAATAAATACATTTCTTTAATTACACTTTTATTATATACAAGTATGTAAATTGAAATTCAATGAACATTTGTAGTAATATGGAACATTTAATTAATATGAAGTTTCATTTGTGCCTTGTGCATTATGGTTTAAAATAAAGCTATATGTATAAATATTAAATTTATATTGCATAATAAATCAAAAAGAACATACACAACAATTTACATTTAAGTAATAGCAATCGGTTATCGGAATTCATACTGGGTGAAAGCAGATGTTTCAGAACATAATTTTATACTGATTAAAATGATTTTAAACCCAAAGTTAAGATCAATCTATTAGCATAGCTAACACATTAATATTGAATATACCGTTTTATAGCCATTAACATTTTTTTTTTTTTTCAGGACGGATAAAATTTACCAAAACTCTTTTCCAATTCCACGTGTTAAACAAATTTAAAAAAATTAAATTAAAAAATGACGTTTGTATGATTGTAATGTTCTAAAATACAGGGTAGATATAAATAAACTTCCCTTATAAACAGCATTCTACAGCGCGAACGGGTGAACGGAATGCAACGCAATTTGGTATATAGACTATACACGAGATACGCTCACGGAATTTTGGGGGAAAAAATACTTCCAAAATGTCCACCAGAGGGCGCCTTTTTCAGTAAAACTTTAAATTTAACACAATAAACGACCAAAACGGAGAACAGAAAGAATATTAACAATCCTGAACAAGAATTATGAGTAATAAAATGTAAAACTGAGAAAAGTTGTCAGTTCTCGGGAAAAAATGCCGAGATTTGCATGTTTGCGAAGAAGAGGAAGCTTTATGCAAAACAAGTTAGGATATAAAATGCTTGCAGACGTTGTCATTATTTATGTCGATGTTACCAGCTGTAATGATGACGATATCTATAGTTGAACGTGCATTACTAGTGAAGCCGTTTTACGAAAACAAGAGGAATGCTTCTGCTGCAGTTCGTAAATTTCGTCGTATAAAAAACCTACGGCGTGGACCAATGTCTGCTAAAGGTATCCGGGCCATGATTAAGAGATTTGAAGGGACGGGGAAATTATGAGTTATACCTGGAAGAGGTCGTGATAGGGACAAGCCACATCGTCTCTCATTCGCAGTCAGTTTCTCAACAGAATGACTGTTGATCTGTCATGGCCTTGTAATATTCTGTGGAGCGACGAGGCTCATTTCTACCTCAATGGGGCAGTCAACACACAGAATTGCTGCATTTGGGCTAGGGAAAATCCGCGGATGCACACTGAAATTCCCCTACATTCTCCAAAGTAACTGTCTGGTGTGGATTCACGGCTACATTCGTCCTTGCGCTATTCTTCTTTGAGGAAATGACTGCACGTGGTTTTGTCACATGTTCCATTACAGGCCGTCGGTACCATAACATGCTGCAGACGTTTTTTGTGCCGCAGCTACAGCATAGGCGGGTCCTTGCATCGACCATTTTCATGCAGGATGGTGCACCTCCACATATCCATGAGTGCGTGAAGGAGCTTTTGCTCCAACACTTCACAGACGTGTTATTAGCCGCTTCTTTCGTAATCCATGGCCACCACGTTCGCCGGATCTAAATCCGTGCGATTTCTGGTTATGGGATCACTTAAAAAGTGTGGTGTATCGCGGAGGAGTTGCGACGTTGAATGACTTATAGACCTTAATAACGCTTCATGTGCGAAGCGTCACTACTAATCAGTTACAATCTGCTGTTGAACACACTGTCCATCGACTTGAAATTTTGCAGGTGAATGAGGGTGGTCACATGGAACATCTGTCCATACATCTTCCTGGACACGACTAACAACTGCTCCTCTTGTGCAGTTTCGTCCTAATCTGTTCTTGTTTCTGCAAACTGAACGGGTTTTTTTTTCTCATACAGCATACTGTTATTTTTTTCTTACCTTTACTTAATGTGGTTCGATTACAAGGTGATCAGAAACTAGTCAATAAATGTTAATATTGTTTCTGTATTCCATTTCGATTGTTTATTGTGTTAAATTTAATGTTTTTTCCGGAAAAGGCACCTTCTGGTGGACATTTTGGAACTAAAATTTTTTTTTCGAAATTACGTGAGCGCATCTCGTGTATAGTCTGTATACTAAATTTCGTTGCATTCCGTTCACCTGTTTGCACTGTAGGATGCTGTTTATAGGGGAAGTTTAATTATAACGGCCCTGTATGTATCTACAGATGATTTATTCAAATTTTAAACCAAATTTTTATAGAAAAGTATAAACAATAAAACCTTTTCGGAAATTTTTATGATAATTCATAATGAGAGGGAGAAAATAACGGACCATTAAATTAACAAAAACTGCCTGAAAATTAATTTATTTATATCAGCATAGACGTTGATATTGTAATACCTTATATTAGGAAATGTGATTTTATTTCCTGCTTCCCTCTGTCTAAAATAAATAAATAAATAAATAAATAAATAAATAAAATAAATAAATAATAAAAAAAAAATTAAAAAAATCGTACATATTCTTTTTTTGGAAGGTGAGGAGCATGAGGATATTTTTTCAAAAAAAAAAAACTTGATTCTGACAAATATTCTTACTCAGTCTTCTTGTACAGATAATGTTTCTTCTTATAGCTCTGTCTTCATTATACAAAGTTTTTGTTTTTTAACAAAATATTCTTATATTTTATTAAATGTATTCATTACATGAATGATTATCAATTTGTAAATTTGGATTTCTAAAACATTTATTTCAATTAAAAGGGGATATGTATTTAAATTTTCAGATCTTAAAAGTTAACTAAAGTATATTTATTTGATTATTTGAAACTTGCAAAATACAAAACATTTTTCAGTCACCATATAAATAATCAAACATACCTGTAACTTAAATGTTTATTTAATTGAAGTAGTTGGCTGAAACTTTTGAAGCAGTCTATTATATTGATTTAATTTATAGGTAAACATTTTGTAACAAAACTACCTTTTGTAAATCATATAAAGGACAAGGACTGGAGAAAAATATGCAAAAAGGAACAGTTTCCAGTACTATTTTTCAAGGAAATCCCGTCATACGCAATCTGAAACTGCAACTGAAGGTTGTGGAGAGGCTGAAAGAGATGGTTATATCTGTGCAAATCTTCAAGGGTTGTTGGGTTGGGTTCTGAGGATTAAGGCCTATTGACTGCAGTAGGGTTCTAAGCCTGAGGGGGAGTGCCGTACGTGGGGAGTCTTTCTAAGGGGTCCTTGCCCGTATTTAGCAAATATTCATGGAAGGAAAAGACTTCCAAAGTTTGACAACAAGGGACACTATTATTCCAACGCCTAATATTCAATATGGATCAGGTATTAACAAATACATTTGAAATTTCTAGATTTTTGTTCTATTCTGTCTGCGTGTAATTTAAGAAAATAATTATTCTAATATTCTTTTGTAAAAAAAAAAAAAAAAAAAAAAAAAAAAAAGAATAAAGATAAGAAAAGACAAGTTAAATTGTATAATAATTATAAAAATACTACTACTTATAGTGCTATTTAATTATAAATTATTTCCAATACTAATTTTTAAAATAATCTTCATAGCACTTTTTTTTTTTTTTTTTTTTTTTAAATCCAGTATTTTTTCACTTTTCTTCAATTCATGATGTCAGAGAAATACAGTTGAATATTGAAAGTAATGTATACATTTTTTTTGTGGATGATAACTGACCCATTGTGTAAAATTTTCATTGCATGCCAGTAAAAGTTTTGATTTTTTTTTTCTTCATATAAAACGATTTTTTTCTTATGCTTCTGTTTTTCAATGTCACGAGAGTGCAACTTAATATTGAGCAACACTGATTAAATATATATATACATTCTTACTGGCCCATTACACAACTTTTCTGCTCTGTGCCAATATCGATTTATTAATCTTCTGACTGCCGCTGACGGATATATCCGGTCACAGAGCTGTTCTTTTTTTCGCATCACACTTATGATTCAAAATTATATAGCTATGAGCATTTATTTATTTGTTAAGTTTGAAGGTCTTAAATATTAGCCTTAAGTATTATAATGATTTGCAGAGTTAAAATGTTAATCTGAATTAGAAATAAGCACTGTTTTACTACAGCGAAAAAATTATGCGGTAAAACAACATTACAGGTTTACCCTTTGGAAAGGCGGTCAACGGGTTAAATGTTTTTTTTTTTTTTTCGGCCCGCCTTAATATATACCTAGTCTAAACAATGGTCATTCCCCTGTGGGTCTTTACTTCTACCTTAACAGAAATCTAGTTTCTAAGCGGAAAGTTAAAAAAATAACATATTTGTGATATATGAGGCCTAAAGTATTAAAAACTATCAGATAAACTATAAAAATCAACAATTTAAAATATGCTTTGATGTTTTCCCCCAAAAATGTTTGAAATTTCCTATATATATATGTTCGCCGTTTTTGTCACAAATAATTATAACTAAGTACGGCAACACTTCTAGCTCGCATTAACATCCTGTGGAAAGTTGCATTACCAAACAAAACAATTCAAGCCATCTTAAATTACCTTGTTGCTAGTAATAAGCATGTATGTGTAATAACTTGGGATTCCGCGTTATATCTTGGTAAGTATTTTTATTATCTCTTCTTACTTTACATGTATTTTGGCCTAAATAATATAATAATATGACAGAATCGTTCACAATTTATGGAAACGATTTAAGTAATTGATGAGTCTTACGTATAAATGCTGCATTTATTTTATTTATTTTTTTTTTTGGCGTCGATTTCCTTCTATCTGACAGACATGGTTCTTAACAATATCTCTAGCTCGAATTTTTTATGAAAGTAAACTTTTTCTTAATACTGTCATGTCAATTTTATCCTATTCGTATTTACCGTTTTCCAAAATCCATTCAACACTGTTAAAAAAAAAAAAAACAAAAAAAAAAAACACGTAAATGTACGTGCCGTTTAATTTTTACGGTCAAGACTGTTTCTTGCCTATAAAACGGGCAAACTGGTATTTTTTTATATGACTTGATATTTTTTGTTATACCACACGATTTTCATTTTTAATATAGCTTTTTTTTTTAATAGTTGTCTTCATTAGTCGTTTATAGAACATATCCTCGAAATAATAAAATAAAATTTTATTTATGTGTAAAGTGGTATTAAAAAAAAAAAAAAAAATACTGATAAAACATTAATGAATGGGTATTTGGCCGGAACTTTTGCTGGCGGACAGAAACCCGTAAATTTGCTGCTTTATTTATTTATTTATTTATTTATTTATTTATTTTACAGTGAATGTTCTTGGATGCCATTTTCCTAAAGCTAGTTTTAATAAACCAAAAGCGCAAAAGTCCATTGGAGAAGCGTCAGGTGATTTTACAGGTATTTAATTGAACGGGATACATTTTATTCCTATTTCTGATTTGCTAAATAAGTGACAATTGATTTAGACATGTGACTAGAGGATTTGTTCATATGAAGCTTAACTTTATCAACACCTTTTCCAGATAAGGCATGAATTTCTTCTTAAAAAATTGAACCCGAGTCCGAACCGCGGGTCGGGTCGGGTTCGGGTAAAATCGGGATATCCGACCCGATGCAAGACTCTAATCACAGACCTATAATTCAACTATTCATTTTAAAGATATTGACGAGATCTTTCGGAAGACATCCATATTGAAAATTTACTCCCCCAGAGTAGGAGAAGGGGGGGGGGGGAAGTGATGCTCCCACATGCACAAATCTTTTTCCTAGATAACTACTACTATTATAAATAATTCATATTAATTTTACAACCACACGTTTAAAATAACTCTTATTATGTACATTTATACGAAATTTTATCCTATACTGCCACGTTAAAAACTTACAAAAAATGTGATCACAGCACCATCTGTTGAGAAATTCTTCCACAAATCTAATCAGCACCAGTTTATGACAGGGTTCAACTAAATACGAAGTTTGGTTAAATTTCGTTCATTGGTTCGTGAGTTACAGCGTCCACAAAATTTGTGATAAACACACACAGACACACATTCAGACACACAAACTGACAGACAAACATTTTCTAAAATCAGTCAAATTTATGACATCCCAAAACGTGTAAATCCGTCGAAAACTGGAGTTCGAAAATTTTCACGGATCCAATACTTACTCTATATATACATATAGAAGAAAGTAAAAATCAATGATCAGGAAAAAAGCAAAAATAAAGAATTTTTTAAAAATTATTCTTAAATTCATGAATTGCTTTTCATTAACACAGAATCTTATTAGGTTTGAAATTATCTTTGTTGGCCATGCTAAAGCTGAAACTAACGTTAGTGTTTTACAAACTGCAAACCGTTCTGTAAAATTAGCAAAGTATTTGACTTCAAAAGGTCCATTCACTAGTTATCGATAACTATGATGGAAACTATCTATAACTATGAAGGATTAAACCTCTCAGACATCCTGAATTTTGACGTACTCTGCACAGAGAGTATAGATGGTTATGATCAGAAAATGCAACCTAATTTTGGTGTCATATCTATCAATTTATGTTTAAATATAAAACTGGTGATGTTGATAAAACTAAAGCTATTCAAAATAATAGAGAAAATTTTCAAAATATATCTTTGTGTTTAAACTAAAACATATAAAATAAACCCATAAAGTAAATGAATATTTAGTTTTATTAAACAAAATATTTAGAATAATTAGTAAACGAATATTTTATTTAGTTATAATATTTAATTTATAATGATTATATTTTTAAGGTCTCTTTTTGTGTTTTTGCAGCTATGCTTTATTAAATAAAAAACTTTGAATGAACACCATAAAATGTAAGAACTCGCAACAATTGTTTCGGGTCAATATAAAACCTGATCCTTCGTTAGACGAGAAAAGTAGGCACGAGTACTGCAATGCAAACAAAGCAGCAATGTACCTAAAGCGCACGGAATGCAGCAACTTGTTGCCGTTTTGTATGCATTGCAGCACTTGTGCTTACTTTGATCGCCTGACAAAGGGTGGTGTTTTCTTTTGACCGAAAAATATTGTTGGGAGTTCTTACATTTTAAGGTGTTTATTCAAAGTTTTGTACTTACTGTTTTTTAACGCCAGCACTGTGGCGCTTTCTTATAAGCTATGTTCTAAATTGCGAATGCTGAATCTTATCTTCTAATAGAATGCATATCTTTGATATTAGATAAATGCTTGGTATGATGATTCATATTTTCAAACGTTATGGCATTGTTTATTAGCATCACTCGAAGCTTTTAAGAGCAACTGGAAAAAAAAAAAAAAAAAAAAAAAAAAAAAGCTGTTCAGAAATCTTTCTATTACATTCTCACCAAAATAAAATTTAGAACAATATAAGCTACTGTATAAAAAGCACTTTTCTTTTTAACACTTTCCAACAAGGTTGCAAAGTGTTTATGACTTCGGTTTGTCTGTCTGTCTGTCTGTCGGTCCGTCTATCTGTCTGTATGTCCGTCCGTCTGTCTGTCTATCTCTCCGCGCTCTAACTCCCGTAAATATTTATGGAATTTCTTGAAACATATATATGTTATTCAAGTTCACTATCGGACGGTCCCTATTGAAAATGTAGTTTATACCTCAACTGGTTTGTGTACAGGGACACCCGAAAGTATTTCAAAGCATTGTGTTCTATGAGAGGTATTTCTACAAATCATATTTTCATACCTTTACTGTAGACATACCTTAATGAAATTGAAATATGTTATTCAAGTTCACTATCGGATGTTTCCTGTATAAAATGGAGTAAATACCACCACTAATTTGTGTACAGGGACACCCGAAAGTATTTCAAAGCATTGTATTCTATGAGAGGTATTTCTAAAAATCATATTTTAATACGTTTACTGAAGACACATCTTAATGAAATTGAAATATATTATTCAAGTTCACAATTGGATGTTTCCTGTATAAAATGGAGGGAATACCACCATCGGGTTATACACAGGGACCCTCAAAAGTATTCCAAAGCATTGCGTTCTATGAGAGATATTTCTATAAATCAAATTTTAATAACTTTAGTTTCCACGAAATTTTAGGAAATTGAAATATGTTATTTATATGCACAAAAAAATGCTTTGCATAGAATATAGCATGATTAGCATTATATTTACAGGGTGGTACAAAAATATCCAGTTAAATTAAAAGCTATTAATAAAAAAATTGCTAGATATGTACTTTCGTTTACGTTGAGCGTTTTTAACACTTTCTAACATTTTTAACACTTTCCAACAAGGTTGAAAAGTATTTATGACTTCGGTCTGTCTGTCTGTCTGTCCGTCTGTCTGTCCGCGCTCTAACTCTCGTAAATATTTATGGAATTTCTTGAAACGGATATACGTTATTCAACTTTACGACTGAATGTTCCCTATTGAAAATGGAGTTTGTACTTCTACTGGTTTGTGAACAGGTACACCCGAAAGTATTTCAAAGCATTATGTTCTATGAGAGGTATTTCGATAAACCATATTTTCATACCTTTACTATAGACATATCTCAATTAAATTGAAATATGTTATTCAGGTTCACTATTGAATATTTCCTGTATAAAATGGAGGAAATTCCACTACTGATTTATGTACAGGGATACTTAAAAGTATTCCAAAGCATTGCATTCTATGAGAGATATTTCTATAAATCAAATTTTAATAAGTATACTTTCCACGAAGTGTTAGGAAATTGAAATATGTTATTTATATGCACACACACACACACATACACAAAGAAAGCTTTGCATAGAATATAGCATGATTAGCATTAGATTTACAGGGGGATACAAAAATATCCATTTACATTAAGAGCTATTAATAAAAAATTGCTAGAATTGTACTTTCGTTTACATTAAGCGTTTTTAACGCTTTCTAACATTTTTACGTGTGAATATGATTTCAGTTTGTGTATCTGTCCATCTGTCAGTCTGTCTTTCTGCCCGCGCTCTAACTCCAGTAAATATTTATTGAATTTCTCGAAACTGATATATTTTATTTAAGTTCACTATCGGATGTTCCATATTCAAAATGGAGTGAATATCTCTTCTGGTTTGTGTACAGGGACACCCAAAAGCATTTGAAAGCATTGTATTCTATGAGTGTTATTTTTATAAATATTTTCCCTATAGAATGTTCCCCATTTAAAATGACATTAATAGGTCCTGTATAACTAGTTTGTTTACAGGGACAAAAAAAAAAAAAAAAATGCCACTGCATTACGTTTTAGGATAAAATTTTTTGAAAGTTATATTTAAAAATCTTTCTACTGTAAAAATCATAAAAATATTGAAATGTATTGTTAATAATCTAAAATAATGTTTTGTATAGAATATGATATGATTAACTCTCTGATTTTCAGGGCTACACTAAAATATTCAGAGAGATCAAAAGCTGCAATTATAATATAATGTCTGCATTTTCTTTTGCGTTAAGCCTTTTTAACTCATTCCAAAATGCCTAAGAGTAATTTTAAAAGGAATTAGTCTATCTGTATATTTTTCAGTCATTCTGCCTGTTGTGTGATAACGTAGGCAAAGAATATTAAAAGTTATTCGATACAACAATTACGTACAGTTGGAAAGTGTTACTAATCAATGCGTACTGCATGATTTTTCTTTCTTTTTTTCTTTAAACTAGGTACGCAGCTTATTCGGTATTATTTTAGGTTGATTTCTTTAGAAATCGACGTATTGCAGTCACTTCGTTTATCTATATCTATCAATGTATCTATATGTAATGAAAATATTGTCCTCACGATAACTCCCGAAATAATACTCCAAATCGAGCCAAATTTGGATAGATTTGGACAACGAATGATAAAAGTATTTAAAATTTGGACAGCGAATTTAGACAGCGAATTTATCTCATAAAAATCCTGGATAAGTTCGTTAACCAATTTGCTACGCCCTTTTGTTTTTAAGTGGTGGCACTTGAAAATTTCAAATCTACATTGTAAAAAGCGTATTTAAAGCCGGATTTGCTTGAATTTTTACGTAAATATAGACCACATAAGGGTCTCAATCAAGTTTATTAATGAACTCTAACGCCATTTTTAACAAAGTGGCGGTTATCTTAAGTTAATCGGGGCCACTTGAAATCAGGCTACCATTTGGAAATTTAAAATCACGATAACTTCCGAAATAATACTCCAAATCTAACCAAATTTGGACAGAAAACTTATCTTATAAATATGTTGGATGAGTTTGTTAACCAAGTCGCTCCGTCATTTTGTTTTCAACTGGTGACAACTTGAAAATTTCAAATTCACATTGTAAAAAGCGTATTCGGAATTTGTTGAATTTTGGCGCACACATAGACCATATAAGGGTCCCATCGAGTTTATTAATGAACTTTATCCGTCCTTTTTAACAAAGTGGCGGATATCTTAAACTAAGCGGGGCCACTTGAAATCAGGCTAACACTTGAAAATTTAAATTCGGGATAACTTTCGAAATAATACTCGAAATCTAACCAAATTTGGACAGTGAACTTATGAGTATCTTGGATGAGTTTGTTGAGCAAATTACTCCGCCATTTTGTTTTCAAGTGGAGACCACGTGAAAATTTCAAACTCACGTTGTAAAAAGCGTGTTTAAGACTGGATTTACTGGAATTTTGATGTATACATAGACTATATAAGGATCAAAACCTAGTTTATTAATGAACTTTATCCGTCATTTTTTACAAAGTGCGGATGTTATAAACAACGCGAGACAACTTAAAATTGGGATACCACTTGAAAATTCCTAAACATGATAACTTTTTAAATTTTGATTCAAATCGAACCAAAATTGGACAGTGATCTTATCCTACAATTATCTTGATAAGAGTTCACTGGGCAACTTATTCCTACATTTTATTTCCAAGTTGCGGCCACTTGAAATCACGCTGCTACTTGAGAATATGCCATCACGATGACTTTTAAAATACTAAATTGGTTTAAACCAAAGTTGGATAGTGAACATAAGGTTCAAATATCCTGGATAAACTCGCTTGATAACTTAATCCGCATTTTTACTTCCAAGTAGCTGCCACTTGAAAATTTGTCATTTTGATAACTTTTGTAATACTGAATCAATTCGCATCAAATTTGGGTAGTGGATTTATCATTCAAATGTTTCAGATAAATTCACTGAGCATCTCACTTCGGTTTTTTGTTACCATGTGGTGGCCACTTGAAAACACGGTGCCATATGAAAATTTTTTATCGCGATAATTTTTTAAATACTGAATTAGTTTGAACTACAGTTGGACAGTGAACGTATCATACAAATATCTTGGATGATTTCTCTAAGCAAGTTGTTTCGCCATTTTATTTCCAAGTTGTAGCCACTTAGACTTCCACTTTTGAAACACTGCACTGATTCGAACCAAAGTTAGACAGTGAACTTATGTTTCAAATATTTTGGTTGAGTTTGCTGGGCAACTTGCTCTGTTGTATTGTTTCAAATGGCGGCCAACTGAAAATTTGTTATCACGATAATTTTTGAAATATTTAATCAATTCAAACCAAAGTTGAAAAATGGATTTATCATTCAAATATCTATGATTTCGGTAGGCAATTTTCTCTGAAATTTTGTTTCCAAATTGCGTCTACTTGAACGCTGCCACTTGAGACTTTGTTATCGCGATAACTTTCGCAATACTAAATTTATTCGAACAAAAGATGGAAAATGGACTTATCTTACAAATATCTTGGATTAGTTCACTGAACAGCTGGCTCGGTCATTTTGATCCAAGTGGCGGCCACTTAATTTTTCAACACGATGACTTTTGAGATTCTGAATTAATTCGAACTAAATATGTACAGTAAACTTATCTCACAAATGCATTTGATATATGTGTTTACCAACTTAGCCTGTCATTTTATTTCCAAGTTCCGGCCGCTTGAAAATTTTAAATTCACATGAAAAGTTATTTATAAACAGATTTGCTTAAAACTACATATGTAGATCAATATTTCTACCAAGTCCATTAATAATTTGTAGGCGCCATTTTGAATCCAAAATACCGGCACTTTGATAAGATAAAATAAATCAACCTACCCTTCCGAATGAGCCGGAAGGACTTGTTTTTATTTCGTAGTTCTGACGCCCACTAGTGTGTTCCAAGTATTTACAAAACTAAAGCGATTTTGAAATCATTTCGGTTGTTCTATATAGACTTATCCTTAAGGCTCTCTGTCAGTGAGTTTCAAGGCCACCCAAATCCCATGTTAACCTATGGGAAAATAATCCCCATTATTACTCATTACGTAATGCATATTTTTAAATTCTGTTTTCGCATTCGGAAAATTCATGGCCGTTAAGAGTTCCCCCTTGTTTCAAAAGTGGATTTTTTAAATTTTTTAAATTTGTTTTCAAGCTGTAAAAGTCGAAATTTTACTTGATTTCCTTTATCGCCCTCAAATAATTAACAAGTTGTTTTATCAATAATATAATTAATACTAAACCGTTTTAAATGATGTAACTTATTATTATTAATTTTCATAATATTTAAATTTTAAAAACTTATTAATAATTTTGGGGATAAATGCAATTTTTAGCTGCAAAAACTGGATTTTCCCCCTTCCCGTCCTGCTGTAATTTATCACTGGTGGGAGGTAGAAAACGCATTAAGGATGACAGGTCATTAGTGTTCAGGTTTTGATACTTCATTTCACTGATTTTGGATCTAAACTAGATATTCATTAGCCTATATTAGGTATGGCCTAAGATTGTTTCAAAAGTAATATATACAGCCCCGGAAAAAATGTTAAGGCCAAACGAAAAACTTAATTTATTTCACAATCGCTGATATGAGTTTAATGCAAATTTAAACATGACACAAGGAAAGGCAATTTTAATTAAATGTATAAAATCTTTTCAAAAAATTAAATTATTTCTTATTTTAAAATTTATTTTCTTTTTTCATAGGTGTAAAAAGCTGGGGAAAATATTAAGGCCATATAAAATATTATTTAAAAAACAGCTAATAATCTAAAAACTTCGCCTTATTTTCAGCTAATTTAATAATTTCTGAGATTATAAAATTTAAAAAACTTTAAACTCTGGGAAAAAATTTCAAAATACATATTTAAATTTTATGGATTTACAAATGCAATGTAATGAATGACAGTTTTAATTAAATCTATAAAAATATTTCAAAAATTAAAATTACTTTTTATTTTACAATTCATTTTTTTCTTTAATACATCTAGAAAACTGGAAGAAATGATACACATAAGATAGTATTAAAAGAACTGCTAATAATCCAAAAAATTGCCCTTCTTTTCAGTTAACTCTGAATCATTCTTGAGGCCATAGATTCAGAAAATTTCTTCAAAGTGTCTTTTGGTATGCTTTTCCAATTCTTTTCAATGGCCATTCTCAGCTCACCTACGGTGTTGTAAGTTTTCCTATTTTCATAAATGGGTCGTTCATTGTAAAACTGAATTATCTCCTTGTAAATGTATTTTGAAATAAGAAGCTTTTTGCAAATTTGTGTTTAGGAAGAAACATTTACTGTCAATATTCAGTAAATGTTTAATCCATTTTTAGTGTTTAATTCAAATCAAAATTATAAAAATTTATAAATTATACGAAAAATAATTTGAAGTAACTTACAAATTTCATTTTTAAAATGAATACTTAAAAGCTTTAGTTTTCTGAAAAAAAAAAAAAAAAAACAAGTAATGCCGTTTATGAGATTTTAATGCAATTATTGGAGTTCCTTCACTTTCTTAATGAAAGATATGACTAAATGTCATATAATTAAGCATATACATATGTCATATACACATTTAAAAAATATGGAGTTACACCACTTTTACAATGAACCATTCAAATGTCACCAACCAGAAGGCCTCATAAATTTTCTATTGGGTTCAGGTCAGGACTTCTTGATGGCCAATCAAGCTCTTGGACATGATTAGTATTTCAGCAAGATAATGCACAAATACACGCATCAAGCTCCACAAAATCCTGGTTTCAAGCTATCCATGTCCAAGGCTTGAATGACCATCAAGAAGCCCTGACCTGAACCCAATAGAAAATTTATGGGCCATTCTGGTTAGTGACATTTATGGAAATGGGAAAACTTAGAACAACGTAAGTGAGCTGAATGTGGCCATTGAAAAGAGCTGGAAATGCATACCGAAAAACACTTTGAAGAAACTTTCTAAATCTATGACCTCGAGAATAATCCAGTTAATTGAAAAGAGGGCAAATTTTTGGATTATTATTAGTTTTTTTAATACTATCTTATGTGTATTATTTCTTCCAGATTTCTACATGTATTGAAGAAAAAAAAATTGTAAAAAAATAATAATAATAATAATAATAATAATTTTAATTTTTTAACTATTTTTTATAGCTTTATTTAAAACTGTCATTTATTACATTGTGTTTGAAAATACATAAAATTTCAAAATATATTTGTAAATATTTTGATTTTTTTTCCCCCAGACTTTAAAGTTTTTAAAATTTTATAATCTCAAAAATGATTAAATTAACTGAATATAAGTTGAAGCTTTTAAATAATTAGCTGTTTTTTTTTTAATTTTGTGGCCTTAGTATTTTTTCTAGCTTTTTAAATATATGAAAAAAGAAAATAAATATTAAAAAAGAGAAATAATTTAATTTTTTGCAAAATTTTTTATAGATATAATTAAACTTCCCGTTTCTTGTGTTGTATTTAAATTTGAATAAAACTCATATCAGCGGTTGTGAAATAAATTAAGTTTTTCGCATGGCCTTAACATTTTTTCCAGGGCTGTATATGTTTTTAAATAACTAATAGTTTAAAATATAGAAAAATTATTTTCTCGTGATATCCACTCGTTTACAGCAGAGTTTATCTTAGAAGTTTGAATTTCTTTTCTTTTCTTATTTTTCTTTCTTTCTTTCTTTCTTTCTTTTTTTTTAGAATTTGACTTAAAAAATAATTTTCACAAATATAATTTTTTTTTTTTTAAAGATAATTTTTACTAAATGTTCTTTTACAACATCAAAATTAACATGATTATTAAAGGAAATGAACATTTCTAACGTTGTAAAGCTTGTACTTGCAATTAGTTTCATCTAAAAGAAATTTAAAATTGTACATTTTCACAAACTTTGAATGTTTTTGTTTAAAAAATAACACTTATTATTTTTAAAATATACAAAACAGGAGGAATTTTCCCTTAATAATATACTTTTTAAATTATCAAATCGTATTTTCTAATTTTTTTTTTTTTTTAAACATTTTATCTCGTGCATATTAAGTTGCACGAATAAAAATTCTCTTAGAAGTTTGAATTTCTTTTTATTTAAAGCATAATAATTCATCTTCCAGTGTACAATATTCATTCATTTGATGTATCTCCGTACCTTTAAAATTGTTAGTCGTAACTCTTTTTTATTTCAGATGAATTATTCATCAGCACATGCAAATAAATTTGCTTCTGACAAAAAATGGAAATGACAAGAATTTAGTAAGAAAAGCATGATGTTTGAAGTCAGTTTGAAACAGGAAATTATATTCATGTTTTACGAAATGTATGAAAAATAGTAGAAATAAAATGTAATAATTTTCCGTTTATCAGTAATTTCTTTATTTTAAAATATTTCACTACCTTCAGAATTTGAAATATAAAATAAAACACACTTTTGTAGGTATATGTGTACACATTTTTATTTTTTTCTCGGAACAAATAAATTGTTTGCAGAAGTATAAGGTGGATTTTCCATTTTTGTTAATTCTTTCTTACAAAGAATAAATAAGAAAAAACAAAAAACAAAAATATATATATATAAATATATTTATCATGCTTAATCAATCAAAATTTACACCCTTACTTTATTGTTTATGTAAAAATGTTTAAAAAATACCGCCAAAACTAGGTTTGTTTGAATAATATAAGAAATGTAATACAGAATATTCTTGTATCAAAGCCTAAATTTGCCTTGAATTTCCAAAACAAAACCCCAAGAACCTATAGTTTTTCAAGAATAATCCCGATTACATTGACATTATTTTTAGTCGTATGCATTTGAAATAATGAGAAATATTAAGAAAGGTATTAGAATTTTCATTTTTGTGCGTGTTACATTAAACGCACGCACAACATTGTGCGTCACTATATTGTGCGTCATTGTGCCCATTGTCTACTTTGTGCGTCATAATATGTATATATATTCAGCTATAGCCAAAATCTAAATTAAGGGACAAAACACAATTTTTTAGATTAAGCCTTGTAAGAAAATAATTTTAGAATAAGTTATTTTATGACTTTGTCTTTATTATCATTTTGTAAAAAGGTTAGGCATATGTAATGCTCTACGCATATATACACCCCGCGACAAAAAGATAGGTACAAAGGGTTTTTTCTTTGATTTTTCATAAAATAACATTATCCAAATTGTGCTTATCATTTATTATTATCATAAAATAACACTATTCCCGGACTAATTTTTGTTTTAAGATTAATTTAGAAAATTTTAAGACAAATTTTTCTAGTTTAAGACTACACACCGCAACAAAATATAGGAACAAAGGGCTTTTTTTAAATTTTTGAATATGATTCAAATATTTAATATGTTTTTGATATGATAATATTTTGTTATGATAACAAATGATCAGCACAATTTAGATAATGTTATTTTATGAAAAATTTAAAAAAAACCCTTTGTTCCTATCTTTTTGTCGCCGAGTCTAGTCTTAAATTAGAAAAATTTTAGTCTTAAAACTTTTCTAAATTAGTCTTAACAAAAGTTAGTCCAGGAATAGTGTTATTGTATGATAATAATAAATGATAAGCACTTTTTAGGTAATGTTATTTTATAAAAAATCAAAGAAAAAATCCTTTGTACCTATCTTTTTGTCGCGGGGTATATATATATATATATATATATATATATATATATATAATCTTTTTTCCCCCTTAATTTATTAATATAAAAAATATTTTTAGGATTAAAATAATAATAATAATAATAATAATAATAATAATAATAATGCTTTTTGATGTATGATTTTAATACGAGTTTCTTTAAATGGATACCCTTTTATCTGGATTGTCTGGGAGAAAATCTGGTAAAGTTGCATGATTTTGCAGAAATGTTTAATCATGGTCCTTTCCTTATTAATCAATAAGGTCAATCAGACTTCAAAGAATTTATTCATCAGGAAATTAATTAATCAGTTTCTCCCAATCCACCTCACAATTTATCTAATTTCTTAACCAAATGTTAAACGTCCATTTAATTAATCTATTTATCACTATTAATACATATCCAATTCAAAGTAGTTTTTTATATTTACGATATATGTTGGGTTAGCAACTAAATTCCCGCCGTTTTTCTTAATTTTAAGTATATACCGGAATCTATTTATTTATTTATTTATTCTTATTTATTTATTTACTTTTTTTTTTTTTTTCGAGTTAATTTATGTTAACTTTCAGATCATTAAAAGGGAATGTCAAGTTCAGAAAAAGTAACATTTTCGACACCTCCTTCTTTTTGCTTTTAATCAAGGTTCTAAGACTGCAAAATTGCTCCCAAAATTTGTGCTGTTTAAGGAGACGGTGCCATAGCTGAAAGAACCGGCCCTCATTGGTATGCCAAGTTCAAAAACGAAAATGTTGTCCTGAATGACGCACTTTGTTCTCTGTAAAAAATTTTGTGTGAGAATACACAACATTATTGAGGGAACTTATTTTCCTCAACGATGTTGAGAAATGTTATCAGCTATAGCTGCGTAACAGAGGCATATAGTGGAACGTTACGCAATTACAACTGGTAACATTTCTCTACATGGTTGTGGCAAGTAAGCTGGTTAGATGAATTTTTCGAGTCGAACCGAGTGATTTCTACCAACGAAGTATTGAAAAATCTTGCGCAACGTTGAGAAGAAATTGTAAACAAGAGAGAATGCATTATTGACTAATAAGTCTTTAACTTTTATTGAAAAATAAGATTTTGAAATAAAAATTATTATTCCATTTTTATGATTATATATATATTCTTATTACACATTATTCCATTTTAACGATCTGAAAATTAACATAAGTTAATTCGAACAAAGAATCAAAACATATATTCCGCTTTAAAGTAAAAAAAAAAAAAAAAAAAAAAAGAATAACCCTTAATTTAGTTGGCAATCCAATATATGAAATTTACAATTTATAAGACATACGAATTAATGTTCAGAGCTCTACAACACATTTAACATACGTACCATTTTTTAACACAAAGTACACACGTATATTGCATACCTATTATGGCTGTACCAGATTTCTGATCTAAAACTTATTATTCTTACTGACCCGATACAGCATATTTCAAATCTTAACTCTTTTCTTACAGTTACTACTTAAATTTTCTGATAAAATATTTATTCTTCTAAATAATAAAATATGGATGGGTCTCACCTGAAAACTTCTAATCCAAAAGTCCGGATGTGGATGGGGCAACTATTGATCCATTAAAGAAACTAAACTCGATGAACGTAGCATTTCTTAGATGAGAAAACATAATTTTAATGCTTTGTTAGCATACATGTAAAATGAAAACGAAAACAGAAACTATCTACAGTATTTACAATTAAATATTAAATTAAATCTTAATATTAACGTTCTTAGATTGTCATTAGTTCTTAAATATTAATTCTAATTCTTAAAGGTTATAATTGTTCTGTTTTAGGACCGGGGCGGGCGTCTGTAAACACAACGCTCTTAACGTAGCCCCATCTCAGTTCGAGGTCCTTTCTGTTCTGCTTCTGATTCTAAAAAGCACCTTTCTCGAAAAAGAGGCGTCCGTCTGTCTGGAAAGGCATTTGTCCTGAAAGCAGAAGAATGAACGGGGGATTCCCGACATCCTCCCACCTTGAGTTGCGACTAATTGGAGGAACTCAACAATCCAAGTTGCAGTCGTTGAGGGGTTTTCACCACACGGCCAGTTCGGGAGACCACCGGGGGATTGGAAGTGGGATCATGGGTTCTGGAACTGGTAGGTTCTGGAGAGTCTTTCACAGGTTCCTTTTCTCTGGGGTTTAGTATCGGTTTCTGTGAGAGGTTCTTGTTTTCGGAAGTCGAAGGACTTAAATTGTCTTGGAGAGACCTATGTAAAGTGGGGTGATTCTTAAGTTCGGTACTGTCAATTTCTAAAGGAAACAATCTGTGCAATGGACGCAGAAAAAATCCATTTTCGGTCTTCACCTTAGCTAGACGTATCACATTATCTTTGCCTGGGTAAATTTCTATCACTCTTGCCAAAGGCCAGTGAACACGTTTCTTATTGAAATCTTCTAATAATACAATATCGCCGACTTTCAATTCTTTGAATCTTTTGGTTTTAGATGCATGTTGGCGTAATTGTCCTAAATATTCAGCTCTGAATCTGTTTCTTATGTTTTCTCTGATTATTTGCCTATATCTGGCTCTGCGGTTAAGATCTTTAGAATCTAAAGCATCTAGGTCAGGTACTCCTGATGTTGGCAGTTCTCTTAGGAACATCATTGGGGTTAAAGGTAAGGGATCTGTGTTATCTTCGGAAACATAGGTTATAGGTCGTGAATTAATCACTTGTTCACAGTCACATAGTATGGTGTTAAGTTCTTCGTAATTCAAAGATGCACGACCTAAGTTTCTTTTCAGGATTCCTTTAACCATTCCAACAAGCCTCTCCCACCAACCTCCCCACCACGGTGCTGCAGGAGGGTTGAATTTCCATCTGATCTTCTGGGTGGAAGCTACCTTGCAGATGGTTTCCCAATCTACACTCGAGAGAGCATTGCTGGTTCCTAGGAAGTTCTTCCCGTTGTCTGAATAGATGATGTAGGGTCTGCCTCGCCTTGCTATGAACCTTCTCAGAGACTGGATAAAACTTTCTGTAGACAGAGACGTAATGGCTTCAAGATGTATGGCTCGGTAGACAGCGCAAGTAAATAAGGCTATCCACGCTTTTGATCCATCAGAAAGATGAAGAGGACCGGCTAGATCTACGCCCACCACTTCAAAGATGGCTGCTTCTCGTACTCTGTCTTCGGGTGGTACTCAAGGTTCAACATCTATTTTGGAAGTCTGAAGTTTTCTGCAAATCACGCATTTTCTTATTGAATTTCTAATGGATTTTCTAGACTTCATTATCGAAAAATTTTCTCTCAATAGTGTCATTAGAGTGCTGACTCCAGCGTGCTGATTTTCTAAATGCTTCTCGAATACCAATCTTTGGACGATGGGATGCTTGTAAGGTAAGATCACGGGATATCTGAAGTTTTCACTGTCGTTTCTTTGAATTATATTGGTCTTTACTCTTAAGAGACCAGCCTTATCTTCGACAGGCCTTAAATTTCGTAATTTTGGATCTGTTCTCCCTCAAAAAGATTCTTGTTGTACTAATCGTAGAAGTACATTTTCTGCTTTTGAAAATTCTTCAACTGAAATATCCAATTCGGACATTTTCTCAGTAGTCTTCGAATTATGATAAAATCTATATATCCAGGCAATGGTTCTAACTGTTTTCTTGTAAGAGGAAAAATACTGATAAAATCGACTGAAATTATCTTCTTTTTTATCTAAAAGATTTAGGATTGTCTTCCTTTTTTCGCTGTTTATGATTTCTTCGTTTGGGTCTTCTTCTATTTGAGGCCATTCATTTTCATGTAAATAAAGCCAACTCGGACCCTCCCACCATCTCGATTTCTGTAGTTGTTCAAAGGAATATCCTCTAGACTGGAGGTCCGCGGGATTCAAATTTCCGGGTATATGTCTCCAATTGCAAACTTCGGTCAGATTTCGGATTTCTAATACTCTATTGTGTACAAATGTACCCCATTCTTGTTTTCTTCTTACCCAACCTAAAGCAGTGGTTGAATCTGACCAAAATGTGGTATTTACATGTAAATTTAAATCGTTTTGCACATTTTTGGCCAACCTAGCACCAATAAGACAAGATAACAGTTCAAGGCGGGGTATGGTCAATTCCTTAATAGGTGCAACTCGACTTTTAGCATTGATTAACTGGATCTTGATTCCTTCTGAGGTCTCTACTCTTATGAATACGCAAGTGGCATATGCTCGCTTGCTTGCATCAGAAAAAACATGTAATGATGTTTTCTTTTCTTTCTCTGGGCAAATGTTAAGCCACCGAGGTATTTTAATTTGGGATAAAAAGTTTATTCCTCTCAGCCAATTAGAAGATTGTTGTTTTAAAGTTTCAGGGAGTTCTTCGTCCCACTTCACCTTCTGAATCCACGTTTCTTGAAGGATTAGTCTGGGAACTAAACTGACAGGTGCTGTGAATCCCACAGGATCAAAAATTATTTGGGTAACTGATAAAATTTTTCTTTTTGTAAGGGGTTCACTTATCTTTAGGGGTTCTTCAATTTTACAAACTAAACTGTCATTTTTCAAATCCCAGAGTAATCCTAACACGGGAGCAAACCTCGGTTCATCTTCAGTTTTGTCGATCATAGCCTGGGGCCAATTCGATCGCCAGCATCTCAAATTGAAATGTGCCGAAGCCAAAATTCCTTGAGATTCTGATATGAATTTTTCTGTTTCTGGAATTGAATTCAAGCTGAGGAGGGAATTATCTAAATAGAAGGAATCTCTTAAGAGCCTAGCTGTCTCTCGCCATTGTTCGGGAACATTTTCTAAAAGGTGATTTAATGTTGCCATAAGCAAAAAAGGGCTTGAAATTAGGCCGAAAACCACACGACAATGTCTATGAATTTTTAATTTATTTTCGCTATTAAACCAAAAAAATCTCAAAAAGTCGCGATCTTTCTCTGTTATTTTAATTTGCAGGAATGCTTTCTCTATATCGGACGAAATTCCTATCTTGTATCTGCGAAATCTATTCAAAATGCTAGGTATAATTTCTACAAGGTTTGGTCCTTTTGTTAAATAATCATTAAGGGAGGGACTGTTTCTAGTGTGTGCTGAGGCATTAAATACTGGACGAATTTTAGTGGTTTCACTAGATTCTTTAACCACCGGTCTGTGTGCTAAATAATGTACCTTGTCCCTTTTCTGGTCCAATACCTCTTCTATAATCTGATTGTTTTCCCAGAAATCAAAAATTTCCCCATATTCCTTTTTCCTATCAGATTTGATTAATTTATTTTCCGTCTTGTACAGGCACTTTTCTGCCAACGAGTAATTATCTGATAAAATCGAATGGTCAACTGTCCATGGTAAATTGACTTCATATCGACCGCTTTTATCTCGTTTAACAGTTTCTAGAAAATAATTCTTGGTTTCTTGTTCTAAATCCTGTTTCGATTTATTATCTTCATTAGTAATTCCTAGAGTGTCAAGGCGCCATAAATCTGATAAACTGGCGTTTGACACGTGTAATGACAACGATAGACCCGCCAAAGAATTGTCCTGCTCACTCTTGTGACCCTCTGTCTTGCCCAAAATGGTCCAACCCAATTTAGTTCTAAATGTAGTTAATCCCAATTTTGGAAAATATTTTATGTCATCTATGAACAGTTTAGCGGACATATCAGCTCCCAAAAGTATATGTACTTCGTCTGGATTTTTCTGATATAAACAGGATTTATTATTTCTAGGGACATCTGATAAATATACACCTTCCTTTTCTAAGAGTTTTACTAATTTGTCATCGCGACATAAATTCACGCCTGTGCATATTTTTTCTTGATCTAGTGCTTGTATTTTACACTTAAACTTATTATCTAAACTCCCAATCGTAAATTCATAACGATTATGTTCAGCTGACATTTCCATGCCCCCAAAAAGACCATGTCTGATTGTTTCTTTATTCATTCTTTTTAATTTTAATTTATCAGCTGCAAACTTACTGATGTAACTATTATGAGATCCGGAGTCAATAATTAACCGAATATATGATGATTTACTATCATCTCTGTTAGAAATTGCTACTACTAACGTCTGCAAATAAACATTCGCTTGTAAATTATGATTCGATAACGCCAATTTAGATTGATCATTTCTTTCGTAATTACTTATTTCCTGTTTCAAATCTTTATTTCCATTGCACATTATGTCTGAATGTCTACGATTACATAACTTGCATAAAGTTTTTGATACACAGTGTCTAGCTAAATGTGAAGGTTGAAGGCATAAATAACACAATCCTTTCTTACGCAATAGATTAACTCTTTCATCAAATGGTAAATTACGAGTTTTGACACATTTGTTACTTAAATGCGATTCTGAGCAAAAAATACACCTATCACTTTTATTCTCATTTAATAAATCACAAGCAGTAGGCAATTTCCGGTTCTGAGTATGAAATTTATTAACGCGGGGGGGGGGGGGGGGAACATCTCTACGATTTTGATTATCTAATCTTTGAACTCGGGGGGAGAAATGACTGGCGCCGCTATTCTCTTGTCTGGTAGTTATTAAGTATTCGCGCGATACATGTTGTTTATTTAAGAAAGATAATATATCTTTCACGCCATAATTAACACCGTGAAATTCCATATTAAATTGTAATGCTAAATCTTTAGGTAATATTTTTAGTAATATCGGTGACAATAAACTGCCGTAGCTATCCAAAGAAACATCTAATGATTCTAAACTTCTAATGTTAGTTTGGATTTCATCGTAAATTTTCCTGAGCGATTTAATGTCACTTGAATGTTTTAGTGGGGCAATATTTAATAATTTATTCAAATGTACATTCACTAAGAGGTCTTGTTTGCCATATCTTTCTTTTAAAATATCTACTACTTTTATGTAATTACTCGCGGTGACAGAGAATCCTTCTATACATTTTAAGGGGTCAGGTGCTAAAAATGATTTCAAATACTTAAATTTATCTACAGGATCTAAATTTTCATTATTATGAATAGCCGTTTCGAATGACGACCAAAAAGTCAGCCATTCGGCTGCATTCCCGTTAAATTTAACTGGATCTAGCTGTGGTAATTTGATGTGCATTGCTTCTTTTGAAATAGGTCTTTCTATTGATGAAACACTTGTTTCACTTCTCTTTAGTTCTTTTAATTTTCTGTTGGCTCGAAATCGCCAAGTAATTATTTTTTCACGATATTCATTTGCCGTTTCTAATTCGGCTTCTAATTGGAGTTCTTGAGTTAAATTTTTAATCTCTGCATCTTTACTCTTTAATTCTATAGTAGTTTCATTTAATAATTCAATAGTTTCTTCGAAATCTACAGCATCTGGATCTATATCATCACATAAAGTTTTTAATTTCTCTATAAATTTATTAATACTGTCTCTTATGACAGCTCTCTCTTTTTTGGCTATTACTAAATTAGCCATAATAAATACAAAAATTTAAAATTTTATGATATTATCTCTTTTCAATTATAAATAATGGATATCTATATAGCTGCCCACATCCCGTGTCTGGGATGCCACAAAATATGGCTGTACCAGATTTCTGATCTAAAACTTATTATTCTTACTGACCCGATACAGCATATTTCAAATCTTAACTCTTTTCTTACAGTTACTACTTAAATTTTCTGATAAAATATTTATTCTTCTAAATAATAAAATATGGATGGGTCTCACCTGAAAACTTCTAATCCAAAAGTCCGGATGTGGATGGGGCAACTATTGATCCATTAAAGAAACTAAACTCGATGAACGTAGCACTTCTTAGATGAGAAAACATAATTTTAATGCTTTGTTAGCATACATGTAAAATGAAAACGAAAACAGAAACTATCTACAGCATTTACAATTAAATATTAAATTAAATCTTAATATTAACGTTCTTAGATTGTCATTAGTTCTTAAATATTAATTCTAATTCTTAAAGGTTATAATTGTTCTGTTTTAGGACCGGGGCGGGCGTCTGTAAACACAACGCTCTTAACGTAGCCCCATCTCAGTTCGAGGTCCTTTCTGTTCTGCTTCTGATTCTAAAAAAGAAAAATTGATAGAAGTATAACACACATAAATAGGGCTCAGGACGCCAATCATGTAACTTGAGAAATTTTCTATAAACACCATATTTATATATATTTATATTTAATATTTTTCGTAAAACAAAAATATTAACCATTATATTGTCAGTAATTAAACTATAATTATGATAATTAGACGTCTAACCTTTACAATTTGCGTTATTATAAAAGTATAAAGAGACTATCACAGTACAAATGGTAAATGAAACATATTGCATAAGAAAAACTGTAATTACTAATTCCTAATGTGACATTAACTTTGATCAAAAAATGAATTCGTTGAAAATTACGTGACTTACGCAGCAGCTTATTCCAGTTTTCGTGTTTGTATTGAAAAGTACTTTTATATGACATATTTCATTATTTGAAATTGCGTCACCTTCCAATTAAGTTGTCAGTAAATTCATTCTAATTTACAACAATATATAATAATAATAATAATAATAATAATAATATAAAGTTTTCGTATATGTAATGCACTTACTGCTTTGGTAGTTTTGCATCTTAAAAATAATCAGAGTTTTACTTTTACATTCAAACTTAATGTTAAATAAAAAATATAAAAAATACTAAATTAAGTATTTATAGCAAATCAGCAAAATTCAGGCATCTTGTTAAAAATACATATTTATTCCAGCTGTAAAGTACTTTATTCAGAGAACAGTTCAAGAAAGCAGATATAAACTTAATTCCATTGACACGTTATTCAAATCAAAATTATAAAAAATTATAAATTATACGAAAAATAATTTGAAGTAACTTACAAATTTCATTTTAAAAATAAATACTTAAAAGCTTTAGTTTTCTGAAAAAAAAAAAAAAAAAAAAAAAAAAAAAAAAAAAAAATGCCGTTTATTAGATTTTAATGCAATTATTGGAGTTCCTTCACTTTCTTAATGAAAGATATGACTAAATGTCATATAATTAAGCAAAAATATACACATTTAAAAAATATGGAGTTACACCACTTTTACAATGAACCATTCAAATGTCACCAACCAGAAGGTCTCATAAATTTTCTATTGGGTTCAGGTCAGGACTTCTTGATGGCCAATCAAGCTCTTGGACATGATTAGCATTTCAGCAAGATAATGCACAAATACACGCATCAAGCTCCACAAAATCCTGGTTTCAAGCTAACCATGTCCAAGGCTTGAATGACCATCAAGAAGCCTTGACCTGGACCCAATAGAAAATTTATGGGCCATTCTGGTTAGTGACATTTATGGAAACGGGAAAACTTAGAACAACGTAAGTGAGCTGAATGTGGCCATTGAAAAGAAAATTAATAATAATAATAATAATATAATACAAATTAAATAAAAAACATACACAAATATTCGTATGGAAAATCCTTAAAAAGTTTAAGAAAACGATCATAGGAAATGTAAAATGAAATGTTTCCATAATAAATCTATTTTTACTTTCCGAACACTATAGTGAGGAAAGTATTGTAATCATGTCAAAAATCTGAATTCGAGATTTTGATGTTTCTATACGTTTTGAGGTGCCCTGAGTCCGTTTTCACTATTTTTACGATGATGTATGTATGTGTGTGTATGTGTGTATGTGTGTATGTATGTGTGTATGTCTGTGAGTGAACACGCTAGCGTCTAAACGCTTTGTTCGATTAACCTGAAAGTTGGTACGCATATTGTAAGTCACCATAGTACGAACCCTATAGATTTTGGTGAATCTAGCACTTATAGTTTTTTTACAGGGACACAAAGAAAAATTCTTTATCATTATGGCCTATGGGAGCAAAATCTTAAAAGTGCGATAGCATCTAAACGCCTTATTCAATTGAGCAAAACATTTATACACATATTATAGGTCACAAATACTCAATCTGTATAGATTTTGGAGAATCTAGCACTTATAGTTTTTTTACAGGGACACAAAGAAAAATTCTTTATCATTATGCCTATGGAGCCAAATTTTTAAAAGTGTGATAGCGTCTAAACGCCTTATTAATCTGAGCAAAACATTTGTACACATGTTATAGATCACAGTTGAACTAACTGTATAGATTTTGGTGAATCTAGCACTTACAGTTTTTTTACAGGGACACAAAGAAAAATTCTTTATCATTATGGCCTATGGGACTAAATTTTTAAAAGTACGATAGCATCTAAACGCCTTATTGAATTGAGCTGAAAATTTATATGAGTATTATAAATCACTGTTGCACTAACTATAAGCATTTTGGTGAATCTAGCATTTATAGGTTTTTACAGGGACCCAACGAAAAATTCTTTATCATTATGATCTATGGGCTCAAAGTTCAGTAGCGTTAAATAAAACATCGTGTAATAGATGGAGAAAAATACTCAAACACTCTATTATGGTTTTCTCTCTTTTGTTTGTTTAACAACTCCTCTTTCTTTACTTTATCTACAAAACTGTTAATTACTCAATGTTCGGAAAGTCGAGTGGAGTCACTCCAGATTTTTTAAATAGTTACATTTTTATAAGCTGAAATCAGGATTCATAATAAAAATATTTTCGATGATTCAAATAAGATTTTGTACTCTACATTAAGTGTTTAAAGATTAAAAAAATATTATATCCAAATTTTAAATGCCAAAAATTTACTTTTACTTAATAGTTTTTAAATGTTTTTACATTATCGGCGTTATAGAAACACAGCGAATTAACGAAATAATTTGACAAAGAATTTTAATTTTTTGAAAATATTTGAATTAACACCTGGTAGGAAAATAAGTGAATTCAGAAAATTTAAACTGCGTATTGTATTGAAAAATTACAATTATTATTATTCCGTGATGTTCAAAATTGCGTAGATTTAAAGGAACGAAAAATACAAACTACATCAATCGTTTATCTTTTACATTACATAGATTGCATTAAAATGCAATATATCATGAAAAACGGCAGTTTTTCTAGTGACGCAAGCGAAAAAACAAACGAACGCGGCGACACTCAGCGGAAAATACGAACGAACACTGCGACACATATATACAGCTAATTTGAGATCAAAGAAACCGCTGAAAGCCGACACTTAATATCTCAGGAAATATGGGATGTTTTTTCTGATATTTTCAAAATAGTCTTTTTCCTTCTGTCTGATCCTACCCTGAAATCGCTACATTTCTGCGTGCAATATATTTTGAGATATGATATAGCTTATTTAAGTTATAAATGGACGGTCTATATGTAGTACAATTTTTTCTCGAATATGGCTCGAGCGAATGTCGTTTAATTGATATATGATATTAATCGCTTTTATCTGATGTGTCTGACATCTCCCTTTTCCCCCGGAAAACTCTTGTTTTTTTTATAACTTAGTTTGAAAATCGAACTATTTTTTACTCCGAAAATACCGTGATGCGGCAGTTTCGCGGACGAATACAGTCTTCTCTTTCATCTGAAATACTCAATATCAAATAATCGTTTTGGCTCCCTCTATCGGGAATTGGCGTCAAAAATAAACACAAAAATATAAAAAAAATATTTTTCTTTCTTTAATATATATATTAAATGAGTTATTTATTCAGGTACTTGTATTTTATATGATATTTGTTTACAAAAATATCATTCTATTTACATTGTTTTCATGCTGATACGTTGTTAACTTTCAAAATTAACTTTAAAAAGTGATTGCAACAACAAAATGTTTTTCTTTGTTTTCATAAAAATGACAAATAATATGATAATCATATGCAAATATTTGTAATTTTTTCAAAATTAGGTGATAAATCACTTAAACTACGGATTGAAAAAATTCTTAAAAGAGAATTTGAAAATAATTAATTTGCTCGTTAAGTTTCTAGTATATATATATATATATATATTACAAAATGTTAAGCTGTAATAAAATTTTGAATAGATTAAGATTTTTTAAAAATTAAATTCATAACAAACTATACTACTTAAATATTTACCAGTATAAAAATTTCACTTTTTAAAGATTTTTCTATTATTATTTATTTTTCTCTTTTAAATCAAATCTATACCTAAAAAAATATTCGCGTTTCTTTCTTTCTTTCTTAAATTTAACAGTAGGGAGGTGGCATGAATATAACAATAAAAACTACTCCAGAAAAAAAAAATGAATAAATAAAAATATCCTCCTTAACTCGTATATACTTATTTCTTAGATATAATAGTGATATAAAATAAAATTGAAATTACCATGCATCTGCAACTTTTAAATTAGAAATTAATAATAACATTGTAAATATTGTACACACTATTCTAAAAAATATGGCATAAAATTTTGCGGAATTTTTTTTTTTTGGTGAATGATATCATTCAAATGATTAAATGACATAGATGTTCAAATAGGATTCAAGGATGTTTATTTCCATTACAAAGGATTTTTTTTTTTTTTTTTTTTTTTTTTTTTTTTACTATCACATATTTTTTAAAAACCTCTGTTATTCATTATTTAGTACAACATATTGTTCTGAAATTTGTGTAAGTACTTGTTTATTTTTTAATATAGCTTTCCTATACAATATCCATAAAATCTTAAAAGTGTTACGAGGTAAACTGAGGCAATTTAAAGCTTTTAATTAAACACAAAAAATTAAGTAAAATTATAATATGTAACTGTTTTCCCTTTGTAAAACTAATCTATTAATCAGTTTAAAAACATAAAAGTCGTGGCCAAACCAACAATAATAACGATTAATACTTATACTAAATTAAATGATTTTTCCGTAGCTTAATAATTACTGTTAACACAAACATTGTTACAGTAACTTGAGTTTGCATTATATTATAAAAATCGTAAATGCAAATTCTTTACGAAAACAACTTGATTAAACTGATTTAAACTCATTTTGTATTATATAAAAAACTAACTGTACTGTAGGACTGTTCTGTAGAATTTTTATATTAATTTAATTTCATCGATTTTAGAAAAGTGTGTTTCCAAAGTTCATACAAAATCTCGCCAAACAGTGTCGAATACGAATTATTCAATTTGTTTTTATCTAGTAATTTTCAGAATTTCTAAAAACTGTAAAACATGTCTACGAGAATTTTTACGGAATTTTGTTTAGTTAAGAATAAAACAAATGTGTATAGTAGGGGAAGGGAGGGGGGCATAAGGACTTAGTGATGGGCAAAATGTCTTCTACAAAAATAATAATAATAATAATAATAATAATAATATATTCTGCTTGCCTCTTTTTTTTTTTATTAAATATACTGAAAATAGTCTCCATTATGTTCCTATTTCAGTATCACGTCGTTTGATCTCGTTTGGTTTATCAAAAAAAAAAAAAAAAAAAAAAAGAAAGAGAAAAGAAAGGAAAAGAAAAAAAGAAATTGAAGCTGAATTGAGACAGAAGAAACCTTAGGAGGCAAACATTAAAATTTCGAATAGGAGGGGGATAAGGAGCTCATTTAAAGTTCTACTTAGACTCCTATTTAATATGCACGCTTTTTACGTTTTCAAAACTTTCAAGGCGTTTCCTACAGATTTGGGAAGAAAAATGGGACTTTTAGAATATATATATATATATATATATATATACATATATATATAAGCTTCTTTAAAAAATGCCCCACAAGCGGTTCTGCGCTGAAAAGCTGGTGGATGGGAAGTTCCGGATTCGATCCCATCCCGCACTCTTCGACCTAGCCGTTCCTTCGGTGTTTTTTCTCTGAAACTTGCATAAATACGGGCTACGACCCCTTAGAAAGACCTCACGGGGGGCAATGTACTTATAGGCCTAGGACCCTAGCGCAGTCAATTGGCCTTAAAACCTACAAACAAACAACCTTAAAAAAGTATCGCTGGAAACATTTTAAGTGATTATATTTAGAAGATTTCTCAAAGTGCTAAAAAATCCTTATCATTTAAATTTTTAAAGTTAGATCTCTCATATACACTTTATACCCCCATAAACCAATTTTCGAAAATGAGGCAAAGTCCAAAATCCCTACACTGCGTTTTAGAAAATTTTTAGGAATTCTAAAGTGATTCCGAAATACTAGGAAGAATATGGGGACTATGTACAGTATGTTTAATCAGATAGAATAAAACTGGATGCATAACATTTTAATGCATGTTTTTTAGAAATTTTTTTCTAAGAAGCGATTTCCCTATTAAAATTTCTAATTGATCTAACTGGTAACACCCCTCCTATTTTCCCCAGCTGAATTAATTTTAAACCAAACAAAATCTCTCTCAAATTGATTAAGTATCTTTTTTAGAATTATCAGAGTTTCCAAGGGGGGATCTGAACCTCACCCCAATGGTGCTAGGTATTTTGGAAAATTACTGTCATATCCTTAAACAGTTTTACTTTATGCATCTACAATTTAAAAATAACAAAATATTTATCTTTTGTTCACTCGATTGACCATTTAAAAATTTTTGTTAAATTTTTATCTAACTAAAATCTATGTGGTGAAAACTCTTTAGAAACTTATTCGTAACACTTTTTTACAAAAACTTTCGTACACAAATTATTTTTTTAAACATTTATTTTGAATTTTCTGTTGAACTATCTAAGAAATAGTTGAACCAATGAGCTATATAAGAAATTGAATATTGAATAAAATAAAAAATCTTTTTTATTTATTTTTTTATTTGTAGAAATTTTTGTCATTTTTAAAATGTACTATATTATGTCTTTGTAATGTTGCATGTTTCCATCCCTCAAAAAATATTCTTTCTTAATTTTTTTTTTTTTTTTTTTTTTTTTTTTAATCACTTTTTATAAATTTTTGAAATTTCATTTAGTTTGTTATTTTGTTCGAGTATTACCTATAAAACAACACTTTTTATACAGTGTTATAACTCATTACCATGCTCCTTTAATTTTACGTTTTGATCATTAACCCCTGAAAAGTAATGATATCAATGCAAAAAACCCTTAACGGGTTAAATGTTTGTGACGCAGCACTGTACTTTATGGCTATAAGAATTAGAAATACGGGTCTTAAAAATAATGATATAAAATTTTCAGTGACGCTTTGATATTAATTAAATTATACATAGATTTTCTTATTTGAATTTGTTTTTTCCTGTTATTTATATTTACAGTGTAAACGTTATTTTCAACATAAAATAATATATAGGATTTACTCATTGATACCTTTCCATTCACATCTCTTATACTATGAAAGCATGTGTTTTAAAAGAAATTGTATGAAATTCCAGTAACGCAGTGGTGTTACATTAACCCTTTAACCGTTGCAAACGGCTTTTTCCGTCACTTAATAGTTGAAAAAAGAGGCAAATGTGACAAATTTTTGAAAAATATGATATTTTTTCCTAGGCCATACGATTACTGAATATCCATAGATTTCAAAAACTAACAACGTTTATTCCTACTTCACTTAGTATTGATTTTATGAGTTATTAAACAGATATGCTAAAAAACTCGACACGGCTAAAGGGTTTTAAATGATTTGTTTTTAAATTTCACTGCAATTATTTTGTTTTGCATATTAAAGTATATGTGCACATTGAAATATTGCTTTTAATTTTCAAATACGCTGTCAAATATATCACTTTTATTAAGCTTATATTATGTACTGAAATATATTTATTCAATAAATTATTCTATCTTTTGCGTCACGCCATCCAAAACTGTAAGTAAAATATATGAAAATGTTTACTTTGTGTCATTTCATCCAAATAAATTGAAAATGCATGCAAATAGATATTGTGCTGCAAAGAAAAAAATTGTGAAAATTTTTTCAGTTTTGGATGGCGTGACGCAAAAGATAGAATAATTCATTGAAATAAATATATTTCAGTATATAATATAAGCTTAATGAAAGTGATATATTTGACAGCGTATTTGAAAATTAAAAGCAATATTTCAATGTGCACATATACTTTAATATGCAAAACAAAATAATTGCAGTGAAATTTAAAAACAAATCATTTAATGTAACACCACTGCGTTACTGGAATTTCATACAATTTCTTTTAAAACACATGCTTTCATAGTATAAGAGATGTGAATGGAAAGGTATCAATGAGTAAATCCTATATATTATTTTATGTTGAAAATAACGTTTACACTGTAAATATAAATAAAAGGAAAAAGCAAATTCAAATACGAAAATCTATGTATAATTTAATTAATATCAAAGCGTCACTGAAAATTTGATATCATTATTTTTAAGACCCGTATTTCTAATTCTTATAGCCATAATGTACAGTGCTGCGTCACAAATTTTTAACCCGTTAAGGGTTTTTACTTTCCGAACACTATAGTGAGGAAAGTATTGTAATCATGTCAAAAATCCGAATTCGAGATTTTGATGTTTCTATACGTTTCGAGGTGCAACGAGTCCGTTTTCACTATTTTTACGATGATGTATGTATGTGTGTGTGTATGTATGTGTGTATGTATGTGTGTATGTATGTGTGTATGTGTGTGTGTATGTGTGTGTGTATGTATGTGTGTATGTCTGTGAGTGAACACGCTAGCGTCTAAACGCTTTGTTCGAATAAGCTGAAAGTTGGTACGTATATTGTAAGTCACCATAGTACGAACTCTATAGATTTTGGTGAATCTAGCACTTATAGTTTTTTTACAGGGACACAAAGAAAAATTCTTTATCATTATGGCCAAGGGACCAAAATCTTAAAAGTGCGATAGCATCTAAACGCCTTATTCAATTGAGCAAAAACTTTATACACATATTATAGCTCACAGATACTCCATCTGTATAGATTTTGGAGAATCTAGCACTTATAGTTTTTTTACAGGGACACAAAGAAAAATTCTTTGCCAAATTTTTAAAAGTGTGATAGTGTCTAAACGCCTTATTAATCTCAGCAAAGAATTTGTACACATGTTATAGGTCACATTTGAACCAACTGTATAGATTTTGGTGAATCTAGCACTTACAGTTTTTTTACAGGGACACAAAGAAAAATTCTTTATCTTTATGGCCTATGAGACGAGCGATAGCATCTAAACGCCTTATTCAATTGAGCTGAAAATTTGTATGAATATTATAAATCATTGTTGCACTAACTATAAGCATTTTGGTGAATCTAGCATTTATAGATTTTTACAAGGACACAACGAAAAATTCTTTATCCTTATGATCTAAGGGCTCAAAGTTCAGTAGCGTTAAATAAAACCTCGTGTGATATATGGAGAAAAATACTCAAACACTCTGTTATGGTTTTCTCTTTTTTGTTTGTTTAGCAACACCTCTTTCTTTATTTTATCTACAAAACTGTTAGTTACTCAATGTTCGGAAAGTCGAGTGGAGTCACTCCAGATTTTTTGTATTGATAAATATACACAGAATTATAAAAGCCTTGAATAAGGCATTAATGCCTTAAATATTGATATTAGATATTCATAATCAACTAAAAAATAAAAGGAGTGAACAAAAATATACGTAATTACTAAAACAGATCAAAATTTCGGAAGATAAAATTTCAAGAATCCTAAAATTAAAAATTTTGACATCTGCATGCAAATAATTTCCAATGAATATCATAACCTCCATATCATTAATATGTTAACTTACAGTCAGGTAAAAAAAAAAAAAAAAGAGGTTTTGCAAAATTCTTTCCCCTTTTTTCCTCTTACAGGCGAACGGCAAAAACACGTTTGAAAGCATAACTCGGCTCCAAATTTTTTCATGGTGAAAAAATTTAGCATGGGATGTTAACCTCAAATACAAAATAAATAAATAAATAAATAAAATAATAATAATAATAATTTTTATTTTAAGGGAAGAAGGGAAATTTTTTTTTCTTTTACTTATTTTTAGAGGGGGGGGGGAATTACAAAATTCGGATTTTACAAAAGAACTTTTCCAAAAATTGCATGTACGATTTGAAATTGGCTTTTCGTCAAGTCTCTGAAGTGTAATTCTAAAAAGCAAATTTGGATTTTTTTCGGTTTTCGATTTTCGATTTTTTTTTTGAGGGCGAGAGAGGGGGGAGTGAATTTACAAAAAGGCAGATTCCAGAGCCCAATTTTTACGTTAAATTTGTCCTGGTGAATCTATGTGAGCTGCATTCACGAATTTTTTGTGTGTAGGATGTTTATTTGCATGCAACACCAACTGTGATGGGATTTTGTGAAATACCTCACTTTTTCCCTTATGGAGGGGGAGGAGGGCCAAAACATTTTTCCGTGTGTAACTGTGTCTAAAATTATAGCCGGACGATAATTTTTTTCTTTTTAATCTCTGTGTGGTATGTGTACTCAACACGCATTATAAAGGAATTTTGCAAAGTATTCACCCTTTCCACTTTGAGATCAAGGGGGAGAGTTTAAGAACCTGTTTCCAATTGGAACATTTTTCAAATTTATTTCAGAAAGGTTATTGTTTGGTGTATTGGTTGGTTATGTGCGCCTAAAACACTATAAATGGATTTTGCAAAACTTTCCCCCTTTCCCTTTTTTTTTGGGGGGGGGGGGGGCAAAAAACAAGTTTCCATGCGTAACTGCACTTAAATGCATCGCAGAATTTGTTATGTGGGTGCGCTATGTGTACCCAACACGCATTATAAAGTGATTTTGTAATTCTCTCTTCCTCCCTTTTGTAGTCCGGATAGGGCATAAACACGTTTCTAGTAGTAACTCTGCTCTAAATTATCTCAGGAATGCGACTTTTGATGTATGGGTTAGTTATGTGTACACAAATAATACTGTAAAGGAATTTTGTGAATGCCCCAATTAGCAGGAAGGGATTAAGAAGTTATATATATTTTTAAGATTAAATTAATTATAGCCACCAGTGAAACGGGAAACGCATGCTAGTATGATGTAAATAAAAATGAATGTTGAGCAATTAGTGATACAAATAGGACGCTGGGGCTCCTGATCTGTAGATCCATTAGTGTATTTTCCGTAATATATGTACGTAAAATATATTTGTAATTTAATAGTAATGTTAATTGCATAATATTGTCATTGATGTAAAAGAATTGTTTATTAGCGACTGTTCAAAAATGGAGCTTTCCCGAGCTTTCCTGTCATATTATTAAACCTCTAGCCTGCACTCTAAGTTACTGGGCTATTTATTGCAAGAAATGCACTATTAGTTTAAGTACTGAAGTATATATTTTTTTAAAACCTCTTGTACGTATCATAAAATTTTCATATATTGACCTTTTTACTATTCTGTCACCACTTTAGGCCTTATTTCGAACTAATTTTCTAAGTAATCAACTTTCTTTTCTATCTTTATACAAACAATACCTTTGCGATTTAGTAGTAAATTTAATTACATGATGTTACCATAAACTTATAATAAATATTATTTATAGATACTCAAAAATTAAATTTTATTCGAGCTTTCCTTCCATGTTATCGAACCACTAACCGTGGTCTACTACTGAAGATACATAGCTATTTATTGAGAAAAACACAGTATCAGGTTATAAAGAGTAGAATATCTTTTTCAGTACCTCTCGGATAGGTCGTAAAAATTTCATAACTTAACCTATTGAGTATGTTCTGTTACGGCATAAAGACCTTACTTCAAACTCCTTTCTTAAGTGATAAACTGTCAATGTTAGTTTTATACAAAAAATATATTTCCAATTTAATAGTAACATTAAATGCATTATAATGGTCATAAAATAAAATAAGTTCTCTTCATAGGTACTTCAAAGGTTGCGCAATTTTCTCACAATATATATTTTGCTCTCTCATTAGTGTTCTTGATTTATAAAAGCATGCATATATGATTTTTGGTTATACTATTAACTGAATACAAAATGAATATTTATTGCAATATACATATTTAACCCTTTACACCGATCCAATTTAAATTTCTTAAAAAAAGATACTAAAAAGTAAATAAAATCACACAGAGATTAAGTCATTAAAATTATCTTCTTTTTTTTTAATAGAATTGTTGATTGTTTTATTTTTTATATCTTTCTAATTAAGAAAAAACAGTAAGAAGTAAATATTTCACCTAGTCAATGAGAAATGTTTGATTTACTTTATTGAGCTTAATACTAAAGATTGTTCGATGCGTATAGTTTTGTATAATGTAACTGAAACGCTATAAGGATTAAAATAATTATATTCATTTTAGAATACAGGGAATCGTAAATACTGACAAAAAACTTTTCGTTTTTGCATACCCATTTAAAAAACTCGCCTAATTACATGAGTACTATAAAAAAAGCTTCGAACTACAGCTTCTTTATAGTAATAGCTTTTCCATAGAATGCATGGAAATGCTTCATGAATATGTATATATACTAGCTGACCCGACAAACGTTGTTTTGTCATATAAATTATTTCTAGAGAATATTTTGCAAGAAAAAAATAACTAACTTATTGTAAGTGTGTAAGGATGTGGTATATAAGTGAAACAGGTATGGAGCGCTGTTAACGGTGACTGTGAATTCCGATTATAACGTAAAAGGCATAATTACCGAAATTTTCACTACTTGCTTCTTGCTACTTGCTACTTTCTACTTGCTTACTTGTTATTTTAAACCTCCGCTGAATGTCGAACAGCACAAAATTTTATTTCATACGGCAAATATTTCAATTTATGAGAGAATATCTGATAGCAACGAATTTCACATGAAAATTCCGTCTTTTTTGAATAAGCTGTAACAATCTGGACCGATTTGATGAAAATTTTTATCAAAAAGTTATTACAATATCTAACATCATTACATGTACATTTATCACAATTCAATCAATCGATGCATGTGAGTATGTGTATAGTATGAGCGAAGTGAAATGTAGAGTTCGTATTAAATAAAAATTTAAACTCGTTTTAATTAAAGGTGAAAAAGTTTAAACTCAATTTATTTTTTAACAGGTATATTTTTTTTTAATCAACAAAAACTTAATTTACCATAATGCCATTGGATGTACAATATTTTTGGTTAATCCTTGAGGAGTATAAACAAACAAATTCGAAGGTTTTCCAACCCTGGAACACGCAACATATAATTGGCCGTGAGAAAAGCACGGATTTTCTAAATCTAAGCCACAAATTAGGACCCCTTTGGTGACTTTAAATATTTTAAGCCATTTTTGCGATGAATTGAAATGGCTATCTCAATTGTGAAACTAAAGATCTTGGCGAGAAGCGTCCGAGCTACTTCGGGGCCAATTTCAAATTTTGCCAAAGGGATCCGATACTAAAGGTGTTCCATACAATAAATAAATAAATAAAATATCAGTGACATACACACGCACAAAAGTATGGGACCCCATTGGTGACTTTAAATATTTTAAGCCATTTTTGCGATGAATTGAAATGGCTATCTCAATTGTGGAACTAAAGATCTTGGCGAAAAGCGTCCGAGCTACCTCGGTACCAAATTTTCCATACAAAAAATAAATAAATAAAATATCAGTGACATACACACGCACAAAAGTATGGGACCCCTTTGGTGACTTTAAATGTTTTAAGCCATTTTTGCGATGAATTGAAATGGCTATCTCAATTGTGGAACTAAAGATCTTGGCGAGAAGCGTCTGAGCTACTTCGGTGCCAAATTTCAAATTTTGCCAAAGGGATCCGATACTAAAAGTGTTCCATACAAAAAATAAATAAATAAAATATAACAAATTAGCTACACAAATAAATTTGTAGGTTAGGGTCGTTGTTAATCAACGCGCGTGTAAATTTGATAGAAAATTATATAAAATACTCACTCCAATTCCGCACCAAATTTGCAAAATGTATAGTTTTTCATGCACACTTCAAAACTCTTCAAACACTAATTGCATCTTGATGTAATATTTCAATTAGGACACAATTTTTTGTATAACAATAATAACACGAAGTTACAAAATATTTTCCTGAATTTGATCGCAGCACCAACTGTCGGGACAAACTGGAATTATAATAGAATATACGCAAGCGAAGTGTGACGTCACTGACCGTCAGTGGATGCAAGAAAAAGATTTCCTATGTTAATCTCCCATTGGATTTTTTATAAAAAATTATTAAAAATCGAGGAAAATTATTTCTCGATTTTAATCCCCCTATTTGGGTATAGATATGTATTAGTTATCGTATGCATGTGTTAGATTGAGTTATTTTGCTCTCAAATTGACAAAATTTTATTTTTAAATTTCAAAACTCTGTGTTCCTTGGCGTTTTTTGTATTTGGCGATCAAAAACGTAATACGAAAATATACATGCCAGATGTATATTTTCGTAATATGTATTGTACGAAATTGTTTCATAACCATTATTTTTGAAAGAAATTAAATATGTTCGCCAGATGATATGGCGATATTTTTTTTTCCGCCAAGGATGACAGAGTTTTGAGATTAAAAATTCAAATTTTATCAATTTTACAACAAAAACAACTCAATCTAACGCATGCACATGATAACTAATACATATCTATACCGAAATATGGGGATTAAAATCGGGAAATAATTTTCCTCGATATTTAGTAATTTTTTACAAAAAATCCAATGGGCGATTAACATAGGAAATAGTTTTCTTGCATCCACGGACGGCCAGTGACGTCATCACTTCGCTTGCGTATTATTGAATATTCGATACTACGATCGTAGCGCAGTCTGCCGGATCCAATGTGAAACATTCCAAAATCAACGACAATTTATAAGTGATAAATTAATTAAATAAACAATTTAAATTGGACTTAATTGTAAATCTAAACCATTCTCGAATCCACCTGAAGACACACAAAAATTTCATTAAACTCGGTCCAGCCCGTTTAGGAGGAGTTCAGTGACATACACACGCACAAAAGAAATATATATAAAAAGATAAATACAAAGGCACAGCTTTAGTATAGACCTCCCCCCCCTTGTCGACTTTAAATATTTTTGGCCATTTTTGCGATGAATTAACATGGCTATCTCAATTGCGCAACTGACGATCTTGGTGAGAAACGTCCGTACTACTTCGATGCCAAATTTCAAATTTTTCCAAACTAAAGTTGTTCCATACAAAAGCAAAAAAGAAAAACTGTTTTATGATATATACAAAATAAAAATAAAAAATTCTAATAAATTCGAAATTATTACTATTTACAATTAAGGTGAAAACATAAAAGAACCTTTATAAGTTACATATAAAGTATCAATTAAAACGAAAAATTTTGTTTTACTGTAGAAAAGAAAAGTACTACTAAATTAAATAAAAATTTTAAGCAAATACCAAGTATCCGCGTTTGTAATGATCGATAGATGGCGCTTTTTCAGTTTCTGTTGTTAGTAAATATAATGGCCACGTGTATTAATTTTTGTTCTATATGTGTTACTACTTAATATTCGTGCTATAATTTCTCCGCCATTACATCATGGAAAATTGATTGCTTTTGGAAAAAATATTTCAGTTTATTCAACGTTCGATCGGAAGTAGAATTTTAACTGAAGCTGAACAAATATTAATTTCAAATCATCTGATTAATTTTTTACTTCCATTAGCCGAAGAAACTGAAATTTTAAATTTGTCATTTGGAAATAAATGGAAGCTTAATTCTAGATTTTTTTTATTCTTGGAGTTACACTGTGGCACACAACAGTAAGTGTTGTCTTTTTTACCGGATTTATTCTTTTTTATTCAATAAATATATGTGAAACTAAATATCAGCCAGCAATGGCGTCTACATGAATTCGAAGCTATGCATTTTAATTGTAATTTCACCTTAGCCCACCAGAGGTAGAGCATTTCATTACAATCGCGGATCTCTATGAAAATATTTATTTACACGCGAATATTTTCATGGTATATTAATTTTTTTTTTTTTTAATTTTTATTGTTTATCACGCGAAATTAAAAATATTTTATTTCCGGAAAAAAATAAATAAACGTGAATTTTGTTTATTTTGGCATCAAATATATTTTTCTTTTTAATCATTTTAAAGTTAAAATGGAGTTTTTATTTAATATCTTTTGATCCAATTATCCGATTGAACTGAATTGTAAATCTAAACCATTCTCGAATCCACCTGAAGACACACAAAAAATTTCATTAAGCTCGGTCCAGCCGTTTAGGAGGAATTCAGTGACATACACAAGCACAAAAGAATCATTTTAAAGTTAAAATGGAGTTTTTATTTAATATCTTTTAATCCAATTATCCGATTGAACTGAATTGTAAATCTAAACCATTCTCGAATCCACCTGAAGACACACAAAAAATTTCATTAAGCTCGGTCCAGTCGTTTAGGAGGAGTTCAGTGACATACACACGCACAAAAGAAATATATATATAAATATATATATATATATATGCATACACAGGGTGATTGTAATTAAACTTGGCCTATACAGAGCTGTAACTGAAAATCTGGATTGAGTAAAAATTTGTAGATGTACAATTCCAAAGATACGCTTAAAAAAAATCTGAAAGTAAATTAATAAATAAAAAATTTGCTTTGGGGTTCATTATACTGAAATACAAACAAGCTACAAACAAGCTACAAATTCAAATACAAATACCTTTATTTATTACAGACTTATATTACAAACTTTTTAGCTATGTAAAGCATATTGTTCAATGTGGGCCCCATTATTAAGCTTCAAAATATGCAATGAATAAATAGTGCATTCAACAGCTGATCGGCAATCTTTCCACATATGCAACGTTATACGTTCCTATTTTTACAGTGCCATAATTATAATTTTTTTATGCTGCCAGAATACTGCGAAATGTACTAATAACAGCTTTAAATTACGCAATGTTTGAAATGTTAAAATAAACCACAGTTATTTATTACATCTTTTCAAGCGTTCTGTCCGTAACCTGTCACATAGAGGAATTATTTTTAATATATATATATATATATATACATATATATATATATATTTTCCAGAATCATTAACATCATCATCCAAATGTCTATCTACACATTTTCGACTCAATCCGCATTTTAGATACAGCTATAGAGTACTCTGAATGGGCAAAGTTTACTTACTACCACACTGTATATATATATATATATATATATATATACTGTATAGGTTCACAGCGAAGAAGGCAAAATATTCAATTAATAGAAGTAAGATTTGCTGAAAAATAAGAAGTCCTATCTTCAGCAGTTTTAAGTTTTTCTACAATCTTATATTCTAGAGTAAAAAAAACTCATAAGATAAAAGACAGGATTAAAATACTTATAACAGATAATCATTTCAGTATAAATTTTACTATTTTTGTCAAACTTATGAACACATTCTTTGTACATACATTTTTCATTTTTAAGAACAATTGACAGTAGTGTAACACTAATGCGAGGGGGGGGGGGATGTAAAACACACTCAACCAACTTATTTTCAAGAACATTGAATTCTGTAAATATTTATATATTAAAAAAAGGTCATCGGTAGATAATTCTGAATCGTTATTGAAGAAAAATATTTTTATTTTTACTCACTTAAATTTTTATGTAAAAATAAAATACATCCGAAAACATTATTTCTTTTACCTATGATTACTAAACCCAATTAAAGAAAAAATTATAAAATATACATATATATGCAAATAAAGAATTAAAGATAGTGACATATTTTGCACAAATAAAAATTAAAAAATGACTTATATATTGGAAAAATGATCAATATTAGGGTAAAGTTTTAACGAAGGGTATCAATATTAAAAACATTTTGAAAATCAGACAAAGGCGGCGTCAAAGATTTTTGAATATCATGGTAAGAAAAATTTTGATATTTAATCAATAATTAAATAAATCACTTTTTATGCATTATACAGTTTTTCAATAATACAGAATTTATCTATTTTCCTTTTATCTCTTATAAGTATTTCTTTTTATAATTCTTTACTGATATAAACATCTTCAATAACCATAAACGTAATCATCTACAGATATCTTTTGGAAATTTTCCTTCAAAAACTGACTTTTAATTATCTGTGAATGTAGTGTCATTTACTTCCATCTGGAAATATCTCTGTGTCAGTCACACACAGAGATATTTCCGCTTCCATTAATATTTTCTAATGATAGGAACTATTCTACTTAATCACAAAAACCTTCTAAAAATGTATGATAAAGATTTCTGTTTGGAATTAGTGGTAGGATATTTTATCATTCTGTGTTCTGATGCTAACTCTGGCGATGAAATTATTAACTACAGTGCGGCCACATATCCTAAAACTAGCAGAGAGGACGCGTCCAAAATGTTGGAGGGATGCCAGCGTGACCGACAGTTTGAAATTTGGAAAACATCCAGTAAATCCGTGCTCTGTTATTGCTCATTTTCTCTGAGTCAGATGACTGTCACCCCTATTTTAGCATTGGACTCGTTGACTTAGCACTTGCGCAGATACTTCCATGGGTTCATGAAATGTGGTCGAAGAATATGTGCTTTGTAGTTATCACAAAATTGAGTATTTTAAAGCGCATCACACTAATAAATGTTTCATATCAAAGCTCATATTTCCATTTAATATTTAAAAATCGAACTGCATTAGGTTTTTCAATAAATATGCAGGCAACAACTTTTATAGATTTCGATATATTTTTTACAGGTTTCAAATCTTTAAAATCGCGTTTTTCTCAGTTTTCATTTTTTCATGAATTCATGGTCTTCAAAATGCAAAAACTTCTACAGATATTTAATAAAATATTTAATATTTTTATGTATGCGTAAAAGTTTTAGGGATGGATTTTGAGATTTATCAATAAGTTTTTGTGAAAAAAATAAAAAAGTACATAGAGGTATTGCAAAATTCATCCCTAATTCTTTTAAGAAGGTTCTACTAAACATTCAATAAAGTATTAAGTGTTTTCTTAAATATCTGTAGAAGTTTTAGCATTATTAAGATCATAAAATCATGAAAGCATGCAAACTAAAGAAAACGCAATTTAAATATTTTAAATCTGTAAAAATTATATTTAAAACCACAAAAATTGTTGCCTGAATATGTATTTTATTGAATGAACCTAATATAGTTTAATTTGTAAATATTAAATGGCTATAAATATAAATATTAAATGACTTTTCATATAAAAGCTAAATATTAGCTTTTATATGAAACCTTCAGTGATGCCAAGTCCCCTTAATTAGTACTGAATCTGTTTCAACATAAACAATATGAAAGTTGAAATGCTATATACACAAATGTATCCTAAAATAAGATATTTCTGTGTAGATTTGAGTTTTAGCTTGTATATTGTCAGTCTAAATACCGCAATATCCTGCGTATAACCCGCAAGTCAAGATAAATCAGTCCTACAGCATAAATTTCAAATGACAAGCATATTTGTTCAAGGTATATAAAAATATACATTTTTCTGCCAATTAAATTTTTTTGTAGATTAATGATCTATCTTACCAGCGGATTATACGAAAGAAATTAGGTATTAGTCATATTTTAGATATTTAAAAAGTATTTGGTTTTTGGGCACTTATGGTTGTAATCTTATAAAGCAAATTTTATTAGGAGAATTTGAATCCATTGTAAGCTATTATTATTACACCATCTAAATTGTTCGGGGTTAAACTTGGCAAGTTTTCTCAATTTATTGGTGATAACTATGAATAATTATTAGTCTCATAAAATTCCAGTTTTGAATCTCTATGACTAATATTTAAGATGATGGTCCGAAAATATATAGAATACAAGAACAGTTTTCTCAGGCTATGTTATCAGGTAATTTATGTACCAGATATAATATACCAATTTATTACGAATGTTCATTGATCTTTATGCCACTATTTTTTAATAATATAATTTTATAGATTTATATACAATTAAGGCGAAGAACGCTATCTGTAAACGCTTTACAATAAATTATCTATTTTTTTCTTCTTCAATTTTTAATAAGCTGGCACCAATAATAGTAGAAATTATACAAAAGTTAACGTGTTAGAAGTTTTGATGAAGAGTAGATGTTATCCTCTGAATCACTGTTGTGTGTTAACACATTTGTATGATAGATATGTTTGGTTATTGTATGCAGTTCTAACTTCGGAAATGTTCTTGAAATAAGTATTGTGATGTCTTATGAACAGTTTCCACCAATGGAGTCTACAGGAAACCAATCGTGCGAAAATGTATTGCGATACTGCTAATCTTAGTAAGCCTTAATAAAAATCAGAAACAAAAATAATCATTTCCCTTGGTGTGTTAGAGAAAATAGATTTGATTAATATGCAACTGTTTTTGATCTACTAAAATAGTATTAGATGCAACAAAAATACTAAAACTGTAAAATTAAATAAAAGAAAAATTAAGTTAGAGAAAAAGGGCATATACAAAAACTACTGTTTTCAAATATCAGATTGGCCAAGATTAATAAATAGGTATATATATCTTGTTTTAAAGGATATATATTTCTCATTGGTTTCTCGAATGAATTTGAAATAAAGCAAATTTAAATGCATTGAATGACACTTTTCTTTCTAGTCTTTTTTGACATTTTGCTTTATTTTTTTTATTTGCATGATCGAATTTTCTGCCTTTTTTCCTTAATTAGGCATTTTGCCGTGTTTCAAAGATCGATCTGGATATTTTTGTCTTAAATCTTAAGTTACTTATTCGTTTAGTTCAAAACACAAACTTTTCAATCTGTTAAATTTAGATATAAAATTTTTTTAATATTAAAATTTAAAATTTCATTAGTTTAATAATTTATAATAGGTACGAATTTTGGGTGAAATCAGAGGTATATGAACTGAGAAATTTTCTATAACCCTAACAACTTATATTTTTTATTAAAATATTATAGAAAAATTAAAGAAAACATCTTAAAAAAATATTCATAAGGGTATACGATACTTAACGATAATTGTTAACAAAATAGATAACTGACGAAACAAAACAGTCCAAACAAAAATATACATCATATGCTACAGAAATATATTATATACAAAAATATTATAGCATCAAAATATATCTATATGAATAAATTTATGTCACATCTTTTATATATATATATATATATATATAAAAGAATAAATATTTGAAAATGATAATGTTATCTCTTAGTTTTTAAATCTGTGACGCAAACGTTTCAATGTGATTAGTTCATAGCTCATAAGCAAAAATTTTGTCTTTCAAAAATGATCAAATTTCTCAAACACATTTTTAATCTATTATTATTATACATTATAATTATTTAACAAATATTATTATAATTATTTAACAAATAAGAAACTCACTATGACTAAATTTGATTATACAGATATAACTTACTTTAGTTTAACATTATGTTGATAGAAAGTTTAAATTTTAATTTTAAAACATTGAAAATACATTTAAAGCATAATAAAGACCTTTTCCTCAATAATTAAGTTTTAAAATATTATATAAACGTAAATTTCGTATGATGCTAAAAATTTAGTTTTTTATTTTCATATTCAATATTTAAGTCAATATTATTGATTTCTGTTATTTTTTACCCTGGTTTCTCCGTGCATTTATGTGGTCATAATATGCATTATCATAAAAATTTTAAGGATTTCTTTTGTTATGTATTATGTAAAATGCCGGCAAGAATTCGAATCTTAAGTGATATAATTAACTATATGCGTAACCCATCATGAAGTGAAAAACAGAAATAAGATTTGAACAAGAGCCGCTAAAATATTGGTTGATTGCACAAAGTTTGTGCCCGACTACATAGATATCTTTATCCAAGATTTAAATCATTATAATCCATGGATGTTTTATTACTGAAAAGATTATAGAGAGACTAAATGTTTATAGTTTTATTTATCGCTAATTAAATAACTTGAATGCAATTAGAAACCTGATTTGGGGATTCGGGACGTTTTGACAGAAAGGAATAGATTTAACAGGGAGCAGCCCCCGCTCATCGCTATTAGAGCGATGTTGAGAGATTCAATGTCGAGACAAAGGGGACTACTCCGAAATTTATTGGGAAAAAAAAAATACAAAGTTTCGCCGGGCTTGTATCCCAAGACCGACAAAGGGCGAGAGAGGTTAAAATAATAATTCTGAGAAAAGTCCTTAGTTTGAATTGATTCTGGTCGATAAAGTTCATTTAGAGTTCATGAGGTAAACAGCTGAAACATATTAAGATAAGTTCTGTGGTGCAATCACCTGTTGCCGGGCGTGCGCTTCTCGCGACAAGGGGCAGCAGGTTACTGATCGTTGAATCCATTTCTACAGCAGAGCATGTGCATGATACAATTGTATACGTTGCTCTTGACGAGGTCTAGGTTCCTGCTTGAGCCAGTAGGCAGTGTTATTGATAACAACATTAATCAGTGGCATTTGATATATCCATTAATAGGGAGAAAATCTTATCGAGTTTGTTAATTAGATTTGGTCTAGTTAAAATGTTGTCCAGCCAGTTTACTGGTCTGGGGGAGGGATTTCTGATATGGTGGGCAGACGTGAGGACACAGTTAAAGTAATAATGCAATGCATTTCCTTCCTCGCCACAGGGGCACAAGGGTGAGCGTCGGCGATGAAACCTGTGGAGATAGCTTGGGAATGGGCCATGGCCTGTCAGGAAGGCTGTTATAGGAGGGGTAAGTTTCCAGTCATTGGTTGTGGCTATGGGGATCAGGTTGTGCGTGTGTCTACCTTTTTCTGAGACATCCCACAGAGATTGCCAATTTTGAATCAGTTGAAGTTTTAGAGTTGCCAATGTTACTCTTCTTTTAAGTTATCAAAACGGAAATTTCTTGAATCAAGTCATTGCTGTATAAAAATATGAGTTTGGCATAACAACAGAAAAAAAATATAATGTCAGGTGGGTAATTATGACTATTTTTTTACATTTACGTTTTTTGTAAGCTTTAAACTTTTTTCGTAATTGGAAAGTTTTTATTTTAGTTAATCATGGTGTAACTTTGACCTTTTGGTAACAGGCATTTTAAACCTTAGTTCCTAAGCTTTCTTTTCTTTTCTTTTTTTTAATTTTAAGGGCATGATTACAATTACCCCATCAAAAGCACAGTTTATAAAATAATGCGGTATTTGTAATCGCTAGTGGGGAAATTATGACCACTTTATTTGTTCCTGATACATATATATACAACTATTGTTAAAGTAATTAAAACCATTACTGCTTTTACCATTACTACGATACATAAAAATTCTAGTTTTGTTAGTGGTCAGAATTACTCCAGTGAGTCAATAAAAGACACACACAAAAAAAAGAAAGAGGTCTGGATTTAATGGAAATATTATAAGACTTTTGAAGCCTGCAATTATGTTAACTGGAGTCATCGAAACACGCCAAACTTCTCCTAAAAGGTCAGAGAAATATTGAATTTGGCCCATTTGTGATTTACCGTAGTCGACAGATTGCTTTTCCTAGTTTGTCACAGGTTCAAAAAAAGGTTGCAGTGTATCAGGGACTTGGAAGACGAACTAACGTTATTTTACTAAATTACACAGCTGTTGAGTAATATGACTAACATGGCCATCTTTGTGACTAACATCGGTTTCTCTTTGACTCCTTTTGTGTTCTTTAACAACCTGGACTTGCTTTCTGCAGCTTTGAGATTAAGATGAGAGTGGCTTCTGTTTTTGTATGATATTGGCACTCTTGAAAACAAATAATGATAAAAACATTATTTTATTATTTTACTTACGTTCTTTGAATGTTTTTTAAGCATGATCAAAATTACCCTTTTTGAAAAAATGTGGGGGTAATTATGACCATGCATTTTAAGACATTTAACTTCATTAACAAGAGTAAAAACCTATCAGAAACGCTAACACGCTTTCGTATATGAGTGGGCTCACTTGAAAAATTTTCTTTGGAGGTCAAAAAATTTATGATATCGGTTTTTCAAAACTTGTCAGGTATAGCAAAGTGCTACGGTTAAAATTCGCACTTTAAGAGTAACACATGAATACGAAGGTTTTAGGATTCAATTGAGTAATAGAGTTAGTTCTCATCCTAAACTAAAATTGTAATTGACATTATGCTAATAAGTTTGAAAAGTGATTTATATAAAAGGAGAAGGAAGATTGCTTTTGTGTGTTAGTTGGAAGTAGTTAGTTGGAGTGAGCTAGAGTGTTAGTTGGAGAGGGAGTTGAAAGGCGATGTATTTCATAGTTGGAGTGAGTTAGTTGGAGAGTTAGTAGAAGGCTAATTGTTAGCGGCTTAGAGTAGAAGAGAGTAAGTCCAGTAGCATTGTAGCGTCAGGGAATCCTCCTACATGTGAAAGACTACTTGGTCTTAGGGGTTAATGAAGTTAATTAAAAGTAGTTGAGATCTTTTGCGAGTAGTTAAGTAAAGTAAAGTAACGGTGATTATTTATTGATGTCAAAGTATTTAAGAGGGCTGTCCATCTTAAGTTATAAAGATATTAAATATAAAGTCCAACGCCCGCCTTTTTATTTAAGCTCAAATAAAAGCTCCATTGATTTTATAAATCTGACTTTGTGTTATTCCATAACTTTATTAAGTAATTAAAATAAGTTTCAGCATTCAACCTTAAGTCAGCTCCAAGTTAAAGTTAAATGAGGATGGTGAAGTTTAATTCTCCACAAACTGATGATAGAGTTTTGTTTGCAAAATAATCATAATATCACAATACCCTCCGACATTGAAGAAGGTTACCTGGAATGAAAAAATACATTATGAGCTAAGGTTTAAAAAAAGTTTTACCAGTCACAGTTTTGTAAAAAATGGCGGCGGTTACAATTACCCCATGGTCATAATTTCTCCACCTGACCCTATGTAAAAAAAGCTGGAAGAGCAGAATTTTTGGCAAAGGCTAAGTTGCATCTAAAGAAAGTGTATCTGCAAGAATTGCAGATAAATCGGGTTTTTAAGTTTATTCAAGATCTTTAAATGGTATGTGTAAAACAATACAATTGTCAATATTTAGTCTCTCAATAACCTTTTCAATGGTAATTCGTGCAGTATAATTAATTAAATCGCAGATAAAGTCGTCTATAAAATCAGACACGAAGTTTAGAAGTCACCCAGTATGAACGCATAGCTTAACAGATAAATATTTTTACAAAATTTGTTGCGCTAACATTCCATTCTTACATTAATTATCTGTGTAATTGAAATGTAAACAAGCCTTTTTAAAAGGCTTAAGTTGATTCAACTAAAGATTTTATTCAATTTTGATATAAAAATAAACTTTATGTAGAAACGAATATAAATTTAAAAGAATAAATCTGTTCAATGTCTTGTACTTTATTAATGACAAAGAAACAACGTGTATTCATGCTTTAACTTTGAAAACGCGATGCAATAATAAATCAAATAAATCAGCTTAACTGCCATTAGGCCAGAAATATTTGTCTCTTGCCTATATATTCTGTTAAACCAGAAGTCATCATTAATCATCTAATGAATGTTATTACTTTTCAAATATCAAGAAAAGAGTTTTCCAGTCTAGTGAAATTGAAACCTTTTGCGTTAAATACTTTTGTATTTATATATCGATAAAAGTAATGAAACAATTTTAAAACACTCAAAAAGATTTTTTTTAATCGATAAAAGTATTCATTTTAAATTATTCTGATAATATAAATTAAAATTTTGATATAACTGAAAAACTTTCTTTATTCCGAAACAGATGATTTTTTTTTTTTTTTTTTTTTTTTTTTTTTTTTTTTATTAGGCATAATTCATTTATATTTTTACCAACGAGCAAAAAGTTCTGTTTCTTTTCTTAGCGGAAAAATATGTAGGTTTAAGTAAAAGTTACATTAAATAATTTTGCATTTTCAAACACGAAAAAAAAATAATAAATAAATAAATAAATAAATCTAAGCGCATCAAGTTAATGCATATTACTAATTTATACGATTCATTTTTGTTAATGTTTCTGACGAAAATTTAATTTCCTTAAAATTATTATTTTACAATTATTGTACACAATATATACAATTAAAGTTATTTTTCATGAATCAAACGCAAAACTTTTTTATTCAAACAAAATTGATTCCTTTTATCCCGCATTTCTCGGAATGTATTGATCACCTTACACTCTGGTTTATACTTTCAAATAAGTTTGCGTGTTTCCGTGTTTGTGTGGTTGCGTGATCTCAAAAAACATATGGGTGTAATAGATGATGCCAAAATTTATTTGTTAAAAGTCTGCTATATGTATGTGCCTATATATATGTATATATATATATATAAGTATGTAAAAAAGTATGACTACATGAATCCTGATAATCTCTCTATTAATGGTGTGTGGAAGATACGTATTGTAATATTGATTAGAGACCCCAAAATTATAAACAATTTCTGAAATAAATTTGTCTGCTGAAATGATAAGACGTTTATGTTGTTACAATTTTCCCAGACAATCAAATGCAAATTCTATGTTCCTTAAAAAAAAAAAAAAAAAAAAAAAAAAAATGTAAGAAAATTTTTACTTTGCCTGTCATTTTTTCTATTTAATTATAATTAGTTTTTATAACATTCCCTGCACAATGCAAAAATTTTAATGTTTAGAGCACTTCTTTCTTTCTTTCTTTTTATTATTATTTATTATTATTATTATTATTTTTAATACTCGAATCGAACTTTAAATCAGTTGTTCTCAGGTTAATTGTACAGTCGGAAAAAAAAAAAAAAAAAAAAAAAAAAAAAAACGCATCACTCGACGTAACTTCGTTGCTAATCGATGCACAAAAACGTAATAGGTATCATTCGAATTGTGAGTAGTTTCAGAAAATGAAGTGAAATTTTGAATTGGGGGTCGTCTACATATTAAAACGCGCACCAACTCTGATTTTTTCTATGATAATGCCCTATTTTTACTTTTTATTTGAATTCCTGGGATCGCGACAACGCGAAAAATTATATTGGTTGCTTATTTTACTTATTTTTTCACAGAGTTATAAGCGTTCAAAGTTTGAAGGTGCTAATGTTAAATTCATATTTCAAACTTTTATTAATATCTTCACAAAAAATAACTTGATCGATATGTATATATATATTTACGAGATACAGTAACGAAATCCAAAATTAATCTATCATCACTTTTGATTCTGAAAAATATTTTTAATTCTGAAAAATATTAATATTCATATTCATAAAAATTATGAAATATGACCCATATTAATTTTTACATAAAATGAATCCTGTTGCTGAAAAGTATGAGTGTGCAAATTTGCAGCTTATTCTAGTAATTAGTTTTCGAGATAAAAATAAATCTTTCTTTTGGAGAGGTTTAGGGGGCAGTCTCTTATAAAGATTTGCATGAGATAACGAAGCAAATCTTAAAAAATAGCAGAGAAAATTAAACAAAATATTTTTATTTTTTATTTACGGGTCAAATTATATAACAACAACGTCAAACGCAAAGAAATGAAAGAAAAATATTGATTTTTAGATATTAGTGTTAGCATCAAGATTTCCTGTTTTCTAAAGAAGACAAGTCCTTTCATCGTTCTTCAAAACAAAAGAATACAGAAAAGAAAAATAAATGCGGCTTTGAGTATTCGTGTTAAACCCCTTATTTTACGTTCACAAAAATATACGTAAGTGGTTTTTACTTCATCAATTACTGGTGATAGATTTTGAATCTTTTAAAGGAGCACTAGAAGAAAAAAAGTAACTAAATAGGCGGGGTTTACAGTTTAAAATAGAAAAATAGGTTGAATGTAAAAATTGTCAATTAAAAAAACAAATGGAATTGGAATGCAAGGCAGAATTGTAAAATCGTTTCTTAAATGCCGTCATAGTTAAAGGCTTAATCATTTACTTCATATATCGCTTTATTTTTATTTAATTATTTTTATTTATTTATTTTTATTTATTTATTTATTTATTTTTTATAGGGAGGAGGATTATTATCTTAAGGATACTTTAGTCTTTAAAAATTTTTAAATAAATTTTAACTTTATATTTTAAAATATATATATTTCTACTTTTATAAACATAATTTAACACTTTTGTCACCGCAGGATTTTGTCTTTTTGATAGTAAGATCTGCCTACGGGCGTTGTTTTCTCAAAGTAAAATTTTTCAGAACAAATTTTCCGCATTCACAATTATATTACAAACGTATATAGATTATAATTATATTCTTTCTAATCAATATATTTCCATCCATAGTATATTTTATTGCAAAAATATAAACACTGGGTACATACTTAAGAAATAAGTAACACACAAATTGCGAAACAAACACCCACTGACAGAATTACAGATTTTCAAATGCCGTGAATTTACGTCAGCAGTCGCGAAAGCGTTAATTAAGAAATTATCTTTTCATAAAAATTATAAAGCAAATCGTACAGTTCCGAAGAGTTCAACTGACCCAAAACTGATAAGTGCGATTAAAATTGTTTAATATTTACTTCATGAAACCTTACAATAACTTATCCGAAAAGATTTCGTTTATGCGTTGTTATATATATATAGCTATATTATTTCAGTTCGTATATTATGTCACACCTACGAAAGAAAATTTAAGCTTTATTGGTGATCAGTACAGCCATAATAGACACTTTTACTTGAAAAATATTACACTTTTTTCAAAGAGTACTGTATGGACCAATCGCAAGTGTAATGCATTTAAATAGACCTAAATTATTTAAAAAAGTACTGAAGTATATGCAAATCTACAAAACTGAATTCGGGATAATTAAGCATACTTCCCAACCTAACCCGGAAGGTTGTTAATCCCGCCACTTTCCGCCTTTTTTTTCACATCAGTCTTTTTTTTCTTTTTTCAGAGCATTTTTCTTCTTATTTAATCGTAAATGTATTTGAAGAGAATTACTGTAAAAATAAAGTGGTGTACAAAAAGGGGCGGGAAGTAACAATCTTCCGGGAAAGTATGATTAAGGTACTGCAAAAATGTTAACTTTTTTATTAATTTTTATAACTCTTTTTTTCTTGAAACATTTTCGGTGTGAAACAGTAAAAGTTTGTCTAATTCTTGTAGGAGATTCATTTTTTTTTCTACATTTAGAGATGTCCCCCTAACACATTTTTTATTATAACTCTACGAATACTAAAGATAAAGTATACAAATAGTATACTTTTCCGCACGGACAAACTCTCAGAAATTCGAATATGAAGTCAAAACTGGGTGTTTCTAATAAAAAAAAATCAAAGTTGGAGTACTCATTTCAATATGTAGATAACCCCTAATTCGAAATTCGACAACATTTTTAGAAAGTGTATTTAATTTTCTGTTTAATTATGTGTATTAGATGTTCTTGAGGCATTTAATAACGAAATTACAGCGGGTGTTGCGGTTTTTTTTTTCGACTGTACATCATTGAACTTTAAAAAATTTTGTGCTAATAAAGGAAAATGCAATTAAAAAATTATGTTAAACGATGATTAATAAAATATATATAAATAAACAGTATATAATCTTTACATCTTATTAATAATTTAACGATGGCATAGCAAATTCCTATACCCCATACCAATTTAAAAGTTTGTTTACAGAATATTCTTGAAGATTACAGTTTTGTAAACCAAGTATCAGCAGTATCAGCTTCAGTTTCACCAGAAAACACAGCTTAAATAACAGCTGACAACATCAAAATCACACCATAAACAGTAACATATCAATAACACACAACAAGAGGCCGTAATCAAACAATAGCAAGAGATACAGTCAGGAACTCTCAACAGTAAGCCGCTTACGAGGAAACTGACTCAATCGTAGGAAGGGGTTACCTTTTGTAGCATCCTATTAATTGAGAATTTTCTACTAACTTCTGTCTTGATCGAGTTAGAGCGTAGATATTTGGTATATCGATAATAAGGATTTTCCAGCCAAGGTCACGAAATTTGGAGCCACGGCCATTACATGCTTTAGTGAAAGTTTTTAAAGAAAAATCAGCTATTTTAACTCAAAAAAGCTAGAAATACAGATAATTAACATTTTATAGCCTGATCAAGTCCCTTTAAAGGAAATTACATAAAAAATGGTATTATTTATAAATTCGTAACATTGCCTCCCTCCCAAGGATTGCACTTCATGGACTCATGGACATTCAATCCTTGGTCACGAGGCAAAAAACTAAACAAATTATAAAATCTTGAATACAAAAACTAAGTTGCATATAAGATTAAAATAACAATACAGATTGAAAAAATTAGTAATTGAATTATTTACAAAATGTAAAAATAAGTACTAATATTTATATACAAATATATACATTACACATATAAAAATTTAAAAATACCGTTACCCTTGGTATATGGGTAGCCTGTTGTAATGTACTACATTCAGTTTTGATGAAGGTGTTTTAGTAATTCTAACAACGATATCATTAAGTCTTTTTAGGACTGTATAGGGACAGTCCCAGTTGCACTGTAGCTTGGGAGAGAGTTCTTTACATCGAACAGTGTTCAATAATCAAACTTTGTTTCCTTTATTGAATTCAAGATGTGTAGACTGTATCAAAACTATGAGTGAGTCTCAAAGACTCGTAGATGTTTCGGTGACGTCATTACATTGCATCTCATTTAGTAGCTCAGCCATCTCTTCCTGCTTTGCAAATGCAAGTTTTCTTGGATGTTTCTCGATTGGAGGATGATTTCCTGTATGGATTCTGTGCTGGGTAATGTTAGTTCTCCCGACGTTTTCAGATGTCCAAGAAAACAGGTCTCTAAATTCATAGATTAGTTTTTCCGCAGCCTGTCTCTGTTCCATTCCCAACTCTACATTCTTGAGCAATTTCCTTTTCATAATATCAGAAAACTTAGTCTCAGTTGATTGTGTATGCTGGTTAATTCATATTGCTGGAATGCAGGTTGCTAACACATCATCTTTCTTCACTATTCTTACTTTATCGCTTATGCTGGCCATTCTCACAAGAATAATGTTCTTTGAAAGGTCAACTAAAGATGAAGCTATCAGAACTCTTTTCAGGCTATTATCTGGATTCGAGTATTCACTTAGCCGATAGCGGAAGTACTGTTCTTCAGAAGGTGTGCCACAAACTGTTTTCTCTGTATGTGGAAGGATGGAAATGTCGGATTTCTTTGTTATCTGGCATATTACTTGAATGTCCGGATTTTCAACGTTAAACACGCCTATGTCTTCTGAATTAAAATGCAGTTCATTATTCTTAAAATCCAAATGAAAATTACATTTTCTCAGGAAATCAAATCCAAGAGTTAAAGGAGCACTTATATCTACTACGTGTGCCACATGTTGGTAATTGGCATTTTCAAATGTGATGTTTAAGTTTATTTTTCTATGAATTTTTATTTGGTCACCAGTCACACCCAGCAGCTTAACATAGGGTGGTGTATAGATAATCTTCTTTTTATGTTCTTGAGCTACATCCGTTCTAACGATGGTTACGTTGGCTCTAGTATCGAGAATCATGCGACAGGAAGTCTTATTAACTTGTTCATACACATAAAATCCATTCTTGCCGCCACTCATCGAAGAAAAGTGGGGCTCTTTAATTTTGGGCAGTCTTTGCCCCCTGAGATTACCTTTTCTTAGTTTTCATGCGATGCCCGTGAAATCTTATTATTATTATTACTCTGTCGCATTGAGTAGTTTCTTTTGATATGTTTATCTCTTCCACAGTCTCAGCCCTTGATCTTCGGATTCTTATCTTCTTCACTACTCTCCAAACTGTGTAGTCTCCTTGTGAGATCTGACAGATTTTTCTTCATTTTCTCCAGATCAGCTTGGGTGCCATCTAAAGAGACTGCTCTGATGGTGTTATGGTCTTTACTGGAGGCTTGTTGGGCTGCCTCAATTTTCAGCGCATACTCCAAAGCTGATACGATATCCTTGACATTGTCAAGTCTAGAGGCTCTTTGAGTCTCTGGACCTCGCATGGCATCGATGAAATATTGGAGGGCCAAATCATCACGAATTTCAGCGTTGCAATCTGAGAAAGCTGAGTGTCACAGTCTCTGAATATTTGATGCCAGCTCTTGTAAACTTTTACCCGATTTCTAATAACGGGACTTTAATTGTAGACGATTATACTCTTTTGAGCATTTATTTCAAACACGCTGCTCCAGCGCTCTTGTCAGCGCCTCGAAATCATACCGCTGTTCCTTAGAAAGAGTTTCCAGTATGTCAGCTGCTAAATGGACTGTCTTGGCAGCAGGATCCAATCCATTAGCTTCAGCTACGATGGAAAACTGTGTCTTATATATTTGCCAAGATGATCTGCCATTACAGGTGGATGGCTTAATTGATTCTTGATTCGGTATTCTTTTATCTCTCTTTTCGTCTCCCAGAGTCACCAATGTTAACTTTTCTTACAGACTCCGGATCTTTTCAAATTAATTTTCTAATTTTTCTTCAAACTTCATCCCAAATTTTCCTATAGATTTCCTGTCTTACTCTTCTTATATTTTTCTCTGAAATTCTTCTTCTATTTTCTTACATTAGCTGTCTCTCTCTGAATATCTTCCTTTCAGCTCTTGATCAAGATTTTCTTTTACTTTCTCTTCGAAATTCTTTTCTATCCACAAAATACTATCTTTTACCTTCATATCATTATCTTTTATCTTCATAACTTTATTTTCCATTCCATCTATTCTCTTTTCTATATCTGATAATTTACTGTCTATTACTTCTCTCACTGTTGAAAGATCTTTCTTCATCTCATTTTGATAAGATTTAATTTCTCCAATGAATCTGGTTTCCATCTTTTCCTGTTCTGCTTTCATTTATTCTATTTCATCTCTCAAAATATCTTTTATATCTTTTCGCCCAGTATCCATCTTTTTGTGTACTGCTTTTATTTCCTTGCTCAATCCAGTTTTAAAATCGCTAATCTGGGGAGCCAACCCTTCCAGAAGTTTCTGCCATTCTTGTTCATATTTCTAGTTGTAACCATTCAGCAGACAATCCCACTTCTGACACCAGAATTGTTGCGTACTCGGCGTTCATGAATTGTCTGTGAATGAAAGGCGAATCTTGTAGAGGCTTAAAAGTTTATTTACAGAATATTCTAGACGACTACAGTTCTGTAAACCAAGTATCAGGTTCAGTTTCAGCAGAAAACAGAGCTTAAATAACTGTTGACAACATTAAAATCACAACATAAACTGCACCATAGCATTAACACACAGTACTAGGCCGTAATCAAACGGTATAAAAAGACTCAGTCAGGAGCTCTTAACAGTAAGCCGCTTGTAAAGGAAACTGACTCAATCGTCGGAAGGGGTTTCATTTTATAGCATCTTATTTATCGAGAATTTTTTACTAACTTCTGTCCTAATCGAGTTAGAGCTTAGATATTCGTTATATATATAATAAGGATTTCCTAGCCAAGTTCACTAAAATGTCGCCAAATTTGGTGCCAAGTCTAGTACTTGATTTTGTGAATATTTTAAATGGGTTTTTAAAGGAAAGCGAACTATTTTAACGCGAAAACAAGCTAGAAATACAGAAAATTAACATTTAATAGCCTGACCAAGTCTCTTTGAATGACATTACACAAAAATATTTGCTATTATTTAGAAATTCGTAACAATACGAAAAATTAAATTCTGTGTGACTTTTGTGAGCTATGACAAAGCTTTTAACTTTGTATCACCACTAGCAGTCATTAAAAAATATTAGTATTAACTCAGGATATACTCACCTTATTGCATGCATTCAAAATCAGAAAGGGTGTAAGACAAGGGAACACAATTTCACCTAAACTCTTTAATGCAACACTTCAAGAAGTTAAAAATAAATTAAATTAGAAAGAGAAAGGCATAAATTTGAGGGAGAGCTTATAAATCATTTGAGATTTGTGGATGGCATTGTACTGTTTGTCTCCTCATTTGAGGACTTCGAAGAAATGCTTCAGGAATTAAACAAAGAAAGCAAGCTGGTTGGATTGAAAATGAACCTCATTAAGACAAAAAATATGTCAAATTCCCTTTTTTCTCCACTGAAGGTCATTATTCATACGGATAAATTAGAAACGGTATGCAATTATACTTATCTAGGACAAGTCCTTATGATGAACGGAAACGTCATGGAAGAAATTAACAACCGAGTTAAACTTACATGGACAGCATTCGTAAAAAATAACTCTGTAATCAAAAGCAACCTCCATCCCCCCCCTCAATTTGTCTGAAAAAAAAAAATGTTTTTGATAAGTGCATTTTGCCTGTTATTACTTATGCTTCAGAAACATAGACATTAACGTGTAAAACTGTACAAAAACTTCAAACAACCCAGAGGGGCATGGAGAGATGCATGTTAGGATTCCCCCGAAAAGACAGAAAGTGAAACACTTGCATTAGAGACCAAACCAAAGTTACTTTTGTTATTTCTGGAGTTAAGAAGTTAAAATGAAGCTGGTCCTGGAAACTTGCGAGAATAAATGATGATAGATGGACCATCTAAGTCCTATTTCGGTTACCGAGAGATAAGAAAAGACCAAGGAAGAGACTACTGTGTCGTTAGAGAGATGAAATTGTGGAGTTTGGAACAGCAGAGTGGAGAAGAATTGCCGAAACAGGCCAGACTGGAATCACATAGAAGAAGCCTTCATCCTGCAGTGGATTGATAAAGGCTGAAATTGATGATGATGAAGATACATAAAAGATGAAATCACAAAATGAAATAAATTAAAACTATTAATTTAACAAATTGAGAATTACTTGCAGTGAAACAAAGAAATTGGAAATATATATATATATATATATAAGCTTAATGTTAAATACATGAACATCGGAATGTAAAATTGAAACATTCTTTAAGGTATATATAATGAATTTGCCGAGAGTAATATCCAAATAAAGGGAAACTGACTATGATTTTTTTTTTAACAAAGAATGCACTGCACATGCTATAAAATGTTAGTTGGTTGTAAAATGTATGTTGGTACGCATTACTTTTTTTAATTTTACTTTTTTCTTTTCTCTTCATTTTTTTTTTTCCTTTAAAAAAGAGTACTATATAATTTTTTTTTTAAATAAAAGTACATAAGCCCTGTAATTTAAATATTATTCTCCTCCTTAGAAGCAGTTTTGTATGAGACAGAATTAGAGTAAAACTGAAATTAATGTATTTTTATCATATTATATGATTCTTTTTTTTTTTTTTTTTTTAGCGTATTGCAAATTATTTTAAAAATTTATTATCGTTCATATATAAAAAGTTACCATACTGACGTAAAAACAAAACACTCGCACACACAGAGAATAAATAAATTAATTAATAAATAATAAAGGAAGTGGGCAAATTTTAATTAAATTTAAAAGTCTTTATAACTAAATTTTAATTTCATTTTTTAATTTTTTTTATATTTTTACAGCGGAAAAATTGAATCGATTATGAGCATTGTTTTAATAAATTAGATGTTAATTATTTTAATAATCTTTACTAATAAAAAAAATGCAATTTCAAGGTTTTTTTTTTTTTTTTTTTTTTAATCTTAGAATAATATTTATATTTTATAAAAAGATACCGAAGCGAAGATTGCATGATTTCTTTTTTTCAAGTTTTAATTAACAGAGATTAAAAGGCTTAATATCTGTAAAGATTAGAATATTTCTTTTTATACTTTCGTAGAATAAGACATAGAGGTCGAAAAAGAGATCAAAACCGTGAGAAATATGTAAACAATTATGTATTTTTATGTCCTTGATAGATTTTTAAGTTTAGTGGCAAATTTTTGAAGTGATATATAGAAGATAGAAGAAGTTATAGTAGATAGAAGAAAAATCTTTTTTTTTTTTCATCCCGTCTGAAAAAACCCACATATGAGCTTTCTAAAAGACTTACACGCAAAATAAGGACATATTTGGAAAGAGCAGAAAACATACTATCGGGTGACATCATTTACATCAGGATACCTTAATTTGACGGCGAGCTACAAGCGCTAAAACATTGGCGAAGTTTAAAATCGAGTTGTCACCAAATTATTTAACCGGCAACTCTGCAAACACCGTTCAACCTACAATCGGTCAAATTTACTAAAAACTTTTCCATTCCACAAGCTTTAGAATGAGCCCACAATAAACCACATCGGTGTTCTAGTTCCGGAGAAATTTAGCCTTTTGTTTGAGAAACATCACTGAAAACGGCGTTCGTCGAAATTCGGCAAACGAAACGATGTTGAGTAAATGGAACATATGCAAATTTGTGACTATCTGCATATGGACTCTTAGTGATATGCAGATATATTCCAACCTTCCTGCGCGCGCATCCCACTCGCGGGTACAAAAGGCGAGTCAATCTGTAACAGCTCATTAGCTCGTCAGCTTCTTTTACGTTTTATGCTGCTTATTGCTTTAGCATTTTCTGGACTTTGTCTGAGCTCGGCCAATTCTTTTCACGCTGCTCTCACATCTACTTGCTCTCTCTTAGTTCATACTTGGTTCTTATTCCGTAGCACTTTTTTCCTTCTACTTTAGAAAATTAATATTGAAATTTTTATCCATTTTTGTTTACCCTTTTGAATTTTATTTTCAATTGAAGTCATCACAGGGATCAAATTGTCATACTTTCCAACTTGTAAACAGATATGCTTAGTTTTACAAATGAAGAGTACGCGGATATGCATTTTGTGTATGGATTTTGCGATGGTAACTCTCGGAGAGCCGAAGAAGAGTACCGTCTACGTTATCCACATCGTAGTGCGCCCAACCGTGCTGTATTTGCCGCAATTCTTCACAGGCTTAGGGAGGGTGGGTCGTTCGGTAGGGTGTACAAAAGGGGCCATGGTCGCCGCTCCGCTACCTCTGAGGAGTCCGTACTCGACCGAGTGGAGGAAAATCGAAATATGAGTTCACGCATACTTGCGAGAGAAGGTGGAATATCCCGAAGTTAAGTGATGAATGCTTTGCGGAAACACCAGTATCATCCATACCACTTCACACCGGTAGAAGAATTACGCCGCTCAGATTTCCAAAAGTGTGTAACATTCTGCCGCTGGCTTTTAGAGAGAAATATTGAGGAACGCCATTTCCTTAGAACGATACTGTGGACAGATGAGTCACATTTCACTCGGGATGGCATGTTAAATTTATATAACTGGCATCATTACGCTCAACAAAATCCATTTATAACACGAAACTCATCGTTCCAGACGCGATTCAGCTTAAAAGTTTGTCTTGGAGTGGTTGGCGATCGCATGATAGGTCCACGTGTGTTCCAAGGTCATCTGACAAGCAATACATATTTGGAGTTTCTGGAATTCCAGGATTACTTGATGTCTTTCCTGTACCCCAACGAGCGGAAATCATTTTCCAACACGATGGGTCCCTTGCACATTCTTCCAATGCCGTTCGGGACTTCTTGAATCAGCAGTATCCGCGATATATTGGTCGTAATGGACCAATTCCTTGGCTACCTAGATCGCCAGATCTCACTCCATTGGATTTCTACGTTTGGGGTTTCCTGAAGCAAGAAGTTTGCCGCACAGAAGTTGCCAGTTTGCAAGATTTAAGTAGCCGGCTCGATGATGCAATAATAAAACTGAGGGATGAGCTTTCGCTAAGAGCTACTGTGGTTTCCGTTCGTAAGCGGGCAAGGGCATGTATCAGGTGTAGGGGTGACAAATTCCAGCAGCGGCACTAAATTTCACACATCCTTTCGAATGCACATGTGCTTTAATCATAAAGATGAGATACGTCATTTTTTTTTTTTTTTTTTTGCATATTCCTTTGTGAAAGACGTGAGAAACGTCATACTTCTTTTATTTCCATTCCATTATGTTTGTAAACTTAATACAACTGCTACTTTTCTTGTTTGTCTTTAAAACTTTCTTTTTTGTCTCTAACAAAACAGCGGGCTGAAGGCGGACATGAAATCAGGAACGACCATGGCACTCCGTGAGTCTCCTTCTCGACGAACGTCGAGTTCAGTGATGAATGTATTTCAAACAAAAGGCTAAATTTCTCTTGAACTAGAATACCGATATGGTGTATTGTGGGCTCATTCTAAAGCTTGTGGAATGGAGAAATGTTTGGTATATTTGACCGATTGTAGCTTGAACGGTGTTTGCAGAATTGCCGGTTAAAGAATTTGGTGACAACTCGATTTTAAACTTCGCCAGTGTTTTAGCGCTTGTAGCTCGCCGTCAGATTAAGGTATCCTGATGTAAATGGTGTCACTCGATAGGATTTTTTCTGCTCTTTCCAAATATGTGTTTATTTTGCGTGTAAGTCTTTCAGAAAGCTCACAAATTTGGGTTTTTTCAGACGGGATGAAAAAAGAAACAGATTTTTCTTCTATCTACCATAACTCGGAAACGGTTAGAGGTAGGACAGGGTTTCTATGGTGTTTTATGCTCCCCATGGGCTGTTCTATCACCTCCTTTCGTTTGGCAGATTATGTCAAGCTCACCCTGTATATAAATAAATTAATTAATAGCATACGTGAAGGTTGTGAAAAAATGCCAATCAAAAACAGCGAGAGCACTCTATAAATTCCGTTATTGAACAAAAACAGCTACATCTAGCGTCTAGTACCATGTAGTGAGATTAAAGTAAGATACATACGTTCTTTTCTTATAAAAACTTTTGACATTTCTTACAATAGTTGGATTTTAAAAGTTTTTTCATCTAATGGTACTTTAAAGTACCATCGATAGATTAAGAATTAAGATTCTATTTCTAATTTTACTGATGAGTTGTTTAACTGAGTGATTAAGATTACACATATTAATGTCTTTAAAACATGATTTGGAATATTCCGTTTACAATAAAGCACGAATAAATCTTTTATAACGAAGGACAGAGTGATTTATAAAGTATGTTCCGGAAAAACATGAGCTTTAGTTTTAATTCCTAAATATTGATTAGGCATGTTACAGAAATCGCAAAATTGCTTAATGTGTATACATATATATATATATATATATATATATATATATATACATACATATATGGAATTTCATAAAACAAATTAAAAAATCATGGGATAGAATTTCAAGGCTTAAAAAAAAAAAAAAAAAAAAAAAAAAAACATTTTACCAATAAATGAAATGGAGAGCATATAAGACTAAAAGGATGTACAAACTTTCAACATTAAATCATAAAATGTTTGAAATCAAGACAAAAAAAAAGATTTTATACATATCGAAATAAATCTGCTGTTGGAAATAAACGACACTGGCAGATCGTATTTCAGAGGTCATACAATGACTACCAGTGAAAGCTATGATAACATAAATAAAGAAATTCATTTACATTTAAAATTCCAACTAATTGGTCAAAACCTTTGTTTAAACTTACCTTTAGTAATTTTTTACACGTAATCTTATTATATAATATTTCGTAAAGAGAATTATCAAATATATTTGCAAGTGGGATATAAAAATGGAACTTTTGTAAGATTGCAAACTGAATCTTTTGAAATTTTTGATCAATTTTACAATCTTGCTCCTTTTTCATACTACAATACATTATTTCTACATTCTTTTCAGTAAGCGCGAGCCCGATAAGGAATTAACTCTTCTTGGGCATAATAATTATTGGATAAAAAAAAATGTGGAGTTAATTTTAGCAGTTTTGTGACTTGAGATTTTACTCACAGGTTGTAAGTTTATCCAGACCTTATCTCCAGGAACAAATTTAAGTCCTTGCTATCTTTTACAATATTCTTTGGTCTTGCTTTGCCTCAATACTTTTAAAAAATTTTTTTGCACATCAACAAACTTTTAAGACTACGGTTTTACTTCCTACAAGCAATTGACATTATGAATAGATGCGCGTATGTGATGTTGCAAATAATCTGTTGTCCTAAGCTGTCTATCGAACACAAGGAATGCTTAAGTGTCCCCAAAGATGTCATACTTGGTAATGTTCATGGTAAAATGATTCGTATGTGTTATTCTTGTAAATATTTAGTCATTCCTCAATTAAGAAATTAAATTACTGGAAGAGGTACATTCCTTAATTAACTATAAACATAAAATTATAAGTAAAATATTAGTCATATTATTCAACCATAAAGTTCGTTTTTCCATTTGTTTCTAAATTATGTCCAGCTACTTTTAAAAATTGATAGTTTTCTCTAACATTTTTATTAAAAACTTTGTTACTTAATTCTTTAACACTAGATTGCCCAAGCAGTCAAAATTATTGTTTTTGAACAGTATAGGTACTAGAATCAAAGAGAGGAGAATGGTAAGTACAACTATTTACAGATGCACTTATATCTTGTATACACAAAGACACATAAAATCTAAGAAATCGTATCATTAAAATATCTGCATATAATAATAATAACAATAATAATAATTCATTGCAATGATCAAATACCAGGAAGGAATACTTTAATTAATCAATAAACAATTACATTTGGAAGTGACGCCTGATACAAGGCAAAATATATTGAAAATGTTAATATGAGTGGTTTCTGATACCTCGATAGCTGAGATCATATATAACAAATATAATAAAGAATGAATATAATAATAATAATAATAATAATAATAATAATAAGTAGAAGTAGAAGAATGGGCAGAGGCCATTATGTTTTAAGATGGGTGAAACTTGTTAAACCAGTTTGCCGGGCCCCCAATTTTCCCTAAATCCTCTGCAATACTAGATGATAACAAAGAAAAAAAGAAGAGTTAAAATAAAGATAATAATTATTATACATAAAAAATAATTAAGCAAACAAAAACGAAAACTTAACGAGAAATTTTTGAAAGATTTAATTAATTAACATAATAATTACGTGACCATAATGTAGAAAACTTTTTAGTTTTTTGGTTTAAAATGAGATTTGAAACCATTTACGAGTTGAGTAATTTTAAACCTATCAACAATTGTTCGAGGAAACATTTTAGTTAATTAAAAGACATTCATTAGTATCAATTTCAATTTGTTCCAATAATTTAATTATTATTTTAAACACCTTTATTAAAACTTTGATTTTTAAAAATATACAAATACTGTTACGTTAGTTTAAAGTTATGTTACGTATCAATTACATATATAACCCCATATTAAAGCTAAAATAGTTGTTTAAATCTATAAATGTTACATAATATTGTTAATAATTAATAGTAGAATTATTATAATAGACTTTAAATTCAAATAACTTTGTCGTATGAAATATATAGGATCAAAAATAAATATATAATTGAAAAGAGGTGATATATTAAAATGAGATTAAGAAGCAGCCCGAATAACTTCCTTCAGCAATCTTGTGTTAAAAATTATAATAAACTGTTTTTTTTTTTTTTTTTTTTCAAAATTGATATAAATTCCGTTTAAAATAAAACTTAAATTTTCTGGACAAAAAAAAAAAAAAAAAAAAAAAAAAAAAATGTTTTAGTTTTCTAAAACTGAAAAATAATAATAATAATAAAAAAATAAAATAAATAAATAAATAAATCAATAAATAAAAATCCTTTTGTAGAAGTAACACTAATTTTGGGGAAAATAACAAGATATTAGAGTAGTGAACAAAACATTAGTTAGCACTCTTCTATAAGAAGTAGTACCAAGAATAGTCAGTGAGGCAGAAGAAATGAAAATGAAGAAAATTACAGGAATAGGGGAAAAATTCGTGAAACGATGCAAATAAGTTAAGGTGAAGAAAAGTAATTCAAAATGAATTAATGAATATGCAGATTTATATAAATCAGAAAGCATGTCTGTTATAGAAAGTATAAAAAATAATCATTCTTTTCATATGAAAGAAGCTCGAAAAAATAGAAAAGATTTCAAAAAGTGCTAATTGCAATTCGTACATTGGAAGATAAAAGAATTTAGAATTGAAAAATTTATTCAGTTTAATATTCTTCCAGTATTTTCTTACTTCTTTACTGAAAAGTATACAATTAACAATTAAAGAAAAAAAAAATAGAAGTATTTTTAAAATTATCTACAGCAAATTATTCAGAAGTAAATATAGAAGAGAAATCAACTTATCTAAACAGAAAATTATTCATTTTTTGTAGAGAGGTCTAAATAAAGCCATAAATGCCTAACATTTCTTAGAACACCACTCAAAATAATGTTAACTAAAGAGCTGTGCACTAAATTAAGTTACAAATAATCTGAAGTAGAATTAATTCAGAATTTAACCTATCAGACAAACGTATATATATACGTTTATATGAATCCACAAATCTCTTCGAAATAAAAAGAAAGGAAAACTAACAGGAACTTCGTTATCAGAAGCGCTTAATATTAACGTAAGTAATAACGTTTCAGAAAAAAAAAAAGTGTTAGTGAAAATTCGTGTGCAATTACATATTATTGTATAACGTAATTTTTTAGTAATCATATAAAAAAAGAAGTAAGTGATTGTTCAGATTGAATTTTTCGTACCCTTAGTAACTGACCATTTACAAAATTAAAATATTAAATTTAGATAAGCAGATGTTAAAGAACATTTTAACTGTATAAAATGTAATGTACAATATAAAAAATTGAAACCTTGCTAAAAAACATTAACAGTAAATTTTACAGTAAGTTTCCCTACTTTTTATACTTTATTTGCTGTTTTTGCCATAATTTTCCGCTTGTTTTTTAAAAATTCTACGATTTTCTGTGAAATTTACGGCTACAGTTTGGCAGCAGTATTCAATTGTTTACAGTGTATATAAGAATAGTAGGATAATATTAGCAAGTGATCTAAATTTCTTTACGGAAAAATCTTTTTTTGATGTTAAACTTATCGTAATAGTTAAAATTTACAGGAAAATTTCTCAAAATTTATGATGTTTTACTGTTAAAACATATTAAATGAGTACTCATTAATACTTCAGAAATAATATATAATATTATTTTTCTTTTTACAATGGTAATTAAATATATATATGTACATAAAAAGGTTAAAAAAAGTATTTTTTGACAAAAGACAAAAAATACGATAAGGCGAAAATGTAAAGAAAGTAATACAAGCTTTTATAAATAACTAGACATTTAAAAAAAATCTAAAACAATAATTATTTTGGAATACATATTATGCATTATCTGTTTTTTTTTTTTTTTTTTTTAATTCTATAAAGACTAACTTTAGTTTTCTACATTTACACTCATTTTGTTTTTTAATGAATGAAAATGATTATTAATTAATTAAAACACTTCTGGAACATTTCCATTTAAATGATCTTTAAAGCTTTAGGTATTTCAATCAATTCTTATACACTTATTTCGTTTAGTTCATAAAATTTATTCAAATCAAATCATTCAGAGTTAGGATAACAATTTCCTATTTTATAGTATTGGATGTGTTAAAAATATTCGAAATTTTACTTTTATAATTTGATAAAAGCAGCTATTGGAATTACGGTGCTTTTCTAAGTTTAATCCATTAATTAACATTACTCCCATTCAATATCACCTTTAATTTAAAATAAATTATTTCAATGCACACACTTTCCGCGAATGCTGCATAAAATCTAATTATTCGGTCAGTAGTTAATCAGCTTTTAAATTGTTGGATCATAGTAAATGCTTTTCATAACCTGTTTTCAGAATTAAATAATAGCTATTCCGAATATAATCCAAAATTTAATATTTTAATATCATATACAATCTTTTCGGTTTGATTAATTTTTGAAATTTGATAGAAATAATTTAAAATGGCAGTGGGATTTTTAGTTTTGTCTTTAACACTGGCTTCGATTTTGTATCTACAGAATTCCACAGAAGTGCTCTCGGAAAGCAAACATCCTGCGCATGATGTTGCTATTAACCAAAATTGTTCTTAGGGTGTTTGGGCTTGATATAAAGACTGCGAGAACATTGTATAAAGACTGTGAAATTTGTACATTACCTGAATGAACTTTGTAAATAGAGTTCCACTTGGCTCCGGTCCTCTTCACTTTCATGCATCTTTGTCGCCTTTTGTCGCGGGAGAGCTCTGCTCTGGCGACCTTTTTTTTTTTTTTTTTTTTTTGTTATTTGCTATGCAATAAACAACGGGGGAGGCTTAACCTTTGGAGACGGGCTCTTCTGAATTTCCACAGTGGCTTTGGAGCCCCTCTCTAAAGGTTAAAAACGCTCAAAACCGTTGCATAGTGGTGAGCGGCTTCTTTCCGTCTTAGAATCTTAGAATCTTAGAATTCATTTTTGTATATGTATATTGAAATAGAATACAATTAAAACTAAATGAGGTGAATTAGGAAGACCTCACGAGACTAACTTAACCGTTAGCGCCCAGTGTCTTTATTTGAAGACAGCTAATAAAATGACACGCATATTTTTGTGGTTTTTTGGAATGATTTCTGCTTTTTAGTGACAGTTTGTGGCGTCACTCTAAATGATCCCTGAAAGATTCATGTGCCGACTATTAATTATTATTTCATAATTTAGATAGCCATTTTATGATTTTTCATTCGTCGCACATATATTTGCTGTTGCGCAGGTATACTAACTTAAATCAAGTTGATTAATAATACATATTATAATACTTTACTTTCGAGACCTTTGTCAACATATAATAAGAAATTAATCTGTTATCTCAAAGTTTTTCTATCTCGAAGTTTCCTCTCTTGAACACTAAACGTCAATAAATTAGGATAGGCTTTAAATTTAAAACTATCAGAAGAATTGTTTAAGATAATATATTTTACTGACAGTTGTCTATATTAATTTAGAAGTGAAATAATCAGCTAATACTATTTTGCAAAATTAATTCGGGCGTTAACGGGTTAATTCGAAATGAAATAACTACACTCAAGAAACCTTAAGATGTTGCAAAAAAAAAAAAAAAACTGTCAGTTCTTTACTTTAAGGTTTTTAGATTTTATTTATTATTATTATTATTTTGCGGGGGATATTTAAAGGACAAAAAATACTGCTAAGTATTAATACAGAAATTAATAGATAAACATATTTCAGTCAGATATGAAGAATATTAACGATTTGAAAGAAAATGCACCAAATTTTACGCTGCATACAGAAAAAACCTCTAAATTATATGAAGTGCTGATATCCTGTTAAAAATAAATAGAATATCTTATAAATAATCTCTAAAAAATAAAGAGTTAAATTGAACACGTGTCATTTGTATTAAATATATTTAAAACACTTTAAACACATGTAAATATAAATTTATTTAAAAGATGTTAAATTTTTTTTTTTTTATCCAAAGCTTTTCGCTTTAATAGTAAAGCATCATCAGGGATTTATGATTCGTTTCCATTGCGCAGTTTTAAATATGTTTTCTTTTTACATAAAGAAAACATATTTAAAACTGCGCAAAAAAAGAAAACATATTTAAAACTGCGCAATGGAAACGAATCATAAATCCCTGATGATGCTTTACTATTAAAGCGAAAAGCTTTGGATAAAAAAATTTTAACATCTTTTAAATAAATTTATATTTACGTGTGTTTAAAGTGTTTTAAATATATTTAAATAGAATATCTGTTAAAACAACCCCCATCTTCTTCCTTTTTTTTCAGTGCAAGCAACGATTATTGAGCAATAGCGAGTTTCTACGAACCGTTATTTAAATACTCACAGATAAGACCGTTTTTCATCTCATGGAATTTACCAAGACAATTAAACCAAGACATTCATTATTGGTTGCTGAAAATTTTCTTGTATGGTGAATCTTTCAGATATAAAGTGCGCTAGTCAATGATCGTCTGTTGTGGTATCTAGCATAAATACTTTGCATGGTTCATGTTTAATAAAGGAATACTTACCTGAGACATATTTCTCCGCTTCATACAGAATACCATGCCGATATATTTTTTTTTTTATAAATATATACTTAGCCATGTTACATACGCTTAATTTCCAACATAACGGTGCCCCCACCCAATGAGACTGCAATAATCAGGCGCTTTCTCCAGGGTTGTTTTAAGGAGAGCATCGTTAGATGTAAAAGCAATGTTAAATGGTCTTTAAGATCAGTGAAACCGAGTCCATTGGGTCTCTTCCGTTTGGATTGTTGTGATCAACAGGGTGATTATAATTAAAGTTACGATTTGAAAACGCTATAATTATTAAAACTACATATCAGAGCGATTTGATATTTTACAAGAGCAATCGTGAGGCAATGAAATTTTGTTTGGCTAAAAAAAAAAAAAAAAAAAAAAAAAAAAAAAAAAAAAGTTCAAAATTATCTGTAAAGTATGAAGATCCTCTTTTTCTTATTTCACTATGACTGTTTCCGCTGTAAACACGTATTCTTGTCTTTTTGCTAAAAAAAAATGTAGTAACCACTTGAAGTCTATTGTTTTCTGTTATTCCATTGTGTTGCTAACAACATTCCTGTGTTTAATAAGTCCATTTAGGCGTTTCCCCTGATATTACCCTAACAGGGCCATCTATAGGATCATGTTGGAACTACCTTTTTCCTGCCGCAAAGTAAATTTCATTGCCTCATGATTGCTTTGGTAAAATATCAAATCGCTCTGATGGGTAGTTTTAAAATTATAGCGTTTTGAAAGCGTAACTTTAATTGTAATTACCCTGTATATACAGTGCATAAACATGTGTGTTGGATTCATGCCATTGTACTAATGCAATGACAACTACTATGCTGATGAATGTACATGACGTGATACTTTCTCGTTTGCAAATGCGATAAGCTGTTCGAATATAAAGTCGTAACCACAGTGATCTTTTTAAAGTTTTATCCATTATTTTATTTAAACCAAATTGAGTTGATATGCTTAAATTTTTACGTCTAAAATTAACCATAATTAATTCCGTTACATACTTGAGTAATCGATTATGGTGAGCGCAAATTTCTTTACAACTAACGTAAGCTGAAACATATGAAATTTTGACATTTCAGATTTTACAGTGCATAATTTATCGCATTTAGATAAATTAAACGTGGATTCGTATTAATGAACAGTGCCCTACAACATTCTAATGAAATTTTTATCTATATTGCTTAGTTTCAGAGTTAGAATACCGAAATTTAAAGTATCACTGCTAAGGAGATCTATGATTACCTTCAGCGAATCGAGCATGTTCAATATACAATGAATGAAGTATTCATATATATATTGTAAAAATAAATAAATAAATAAATAAAATCTGTCATTTAACAAAAATTTTTGAAGTGTAATGAAGAAATCTTTTTTGTTTGTAAAATGATTTTCAACCTGATTAAATTCTCGAATCATTTTAATTAATTTTTACAACCGACAACGAAGGATTAATATATACGGAAAAAATAGAAATTTGAAATTAAAAAACTGGGACAGTTTACGTCAGACAGAAATGAAACTTTTGTGTTACTTTGTTAGGATGTGCGTAAACATTTACTGAATGTAACTTTACGTAGCACAGGATAAAAAGTAAATTTGTAAATAAAATAATAATAATAATAAAATAGAGTTTTCCATTAAAAAAATAGTATAGCATGGATAATTATCTCATTTGATTTCCTAAGATTTTTCTGCTTTTCCTGTATATTTATATATGTAGTGAGTTGTAAAACTATGTCATATTTAAAAGTTATATCTAGCAAACATGTTTTGTAATTAAAAGCTTAATTTTACGATTCGCAGTTCAAGAGATAATCTCCATTTTATTCAAGCAAAGCAAAGCGACTTTTCCTTTTAAAACAACGCTTTTTTTTTTTTTTTTTTTTTTTTTTTTATAAACACTGTTTTTTTTCTTTTTAAACACTGCTTTTTTTTTTTTTTTTTTTTTTTTTTTTTGGGGGGGGGGGGTTGCAGCAATCAAAAAAACATGTATCCACGCCACTTTGATCGGGAAGAAAGTTAATATATTAAAAGTGTATATTTTTTACGCAAACCTTTTTTAATAACCGTTTGACTTTCATAAATTTTATAAATGGAGGTTTTAAAGTTTGTGCTTTCCCAGATATCAAAAAGAAAAATCTGGCTGATTCTCTTATAGATTTTTTAATTTATAACCACAGTTCTATGACTTAAAACGTTATTAGTCTAAAATATGTTTGAAAGATTCTTGAATTTCATATATATTTATTAATAAAAAACTGTTTTTTTTAAAGTAATAACAACATTATAATATATATATATATACATGTATAGATAGACAGATAATAGATAAATTTTTGTTTAACAAAGAAAGTGATCATAATAATAATAAAAAAAAATGTGCTCGGAAAAAATTTTGAAAGAAAAATATCAATAAAATTTAATTAAGACAAATGCTTTTGTTAAATTAAAAAACTTTTTTTTTTAATTAATAAATCACTCATTTGTCAGCAAAAAATATTTTCGAGCAGTATATTTTTTTAATTTGTTATTTTTTAAATTCTTAATTGTATCTTTTACAAAAGTATTTTGTAAATGGAATTTTGAAAATTTTTCAGCAATTTGAGCTTTAAAAAATATTTTGAAAAATATACTTAATTTAGAGATAAAAAATGGTACTTCTTAAACATTTTAAATAGCTTTACTGGAAATGCAGCTTGATTGTTTTTTTTTTTTTTTTTTTTTTTTTTTTTTTACTTTTACGTTGCTTAAAAGTATTTGTTTTTAAAACTATTTCTTTTTTTCAATTTGAGAAAAATATTATGCAAATAATTATTTCTTTTTAAATTACTGTGTATTTTTCAAACAATAAAAAATATTGAAACGCAAACCAAAATGAAAACTGAAAAAGCATACCGATTACGTGAAAGTAAATTTTACAAAAAATATATAAATAAAACAAAATAAAGTAAAAAAAAAAAAAAAAAAAAAAAATGTTAGACAGTTGTATAAGAAATTCAATTACGGAAAGGTAGCTTAAAAATGGAAGAATAGGAAGTATACTTTTAAAAGTAGATATTTTTCAATTGGAAACAAATGATGGTTAAAAAAAAAAAAAAATGTGTTTTAAAGAAAAATATACGTTTTATTATATTTCACGTTAATAAATAATATTAGTTATTTTATTACATGCGGGTATATTCAAAGTTTATAAGCTCTGAAATGGTGAGAAAGCAGATTACTTAAAATAGTTTTTTGATGGGAAACAAAAATTTTAGTCAACAGTATAATTTGTTTCTATTTTAGTTAGATCAGACTTTTATATGAATTAAAGAAAAAACTTCAATACTATTTTATGCTTGCATAAAAGATGAAGACATATTTCCAGAAGTACAAAATTGGCCACTATGATTCCTGTTTTTCAATGTTCTGATTGTAAGTGCAATGGGACTTACTAGTGTAAAGTTTTCGGGATAGTGTAACATTTTACACAAGAGAAGGGTAAATTTTGGATGCAGCATTGGACTCTTTTCATTAATATTATCGGGAAAAAAAAAAAAAAAAAAAACTTGTTTTGTATTTTACCAAGATCACTGTACTTTTTCTTGTTATGTATATGAATATAGACTCTGATATTTCGTTGAGGTTTTAATCAAAAAGTCCGAATTGATATGTATACACTTTATTTTTATAGTTCATTAAATAAAAAGTTATTTGTTTAAACGATATACAGTGCGTTGCATGAATATAAACGCACCTTTTCCAATAACCAGAAATATAATTTTTTTTAATTTTAAAAGAAGGAATGTGACTTACAGTTATTCCATATGACTAACAACTCAATAAAGTACTTTGAGCACGTATGTTTAGGCTCATGCAAGCTTATGTAAATGAGTGTTTAAGCATTTTCTTATTTTTCACTGTTTTTCGTTTGTTGCGCGAAAATAAACGCATTGTATATTTTGCGTTTAAAATTTAACAGAGCCACCGGAATGAAATTAAAACACAGATAGTCGTGTTGCTAAAGTTCTCTAAAAACAGCTTTAATGCGTGAGAGCAAAATTTACGGAGTTTGTTCAGGATGGCAAGAGGGAAAACTTTGACAGTAGACGAGAGGATAAAAATCGACTTTATGTGTGGTAAAGGCTTTAGAAATCGTGAAATTGGACGCCGAATCGGAAGAAGTGAGAGTGTTGTGCGAAACTATATAAAAAAAGAAGCAAATTACGGGAAAAAAGCGTATAAGAAGCGAACAGGAAAGCTCACCAGTTACGACAAAGGTCGAATATGCAACGCTGCAAAGATAAAGAATATTTCCTGTGCGAAGATAAAGGCTCAATACAAGCTGTGTTTTCATCGGACAACCATATGGAGAACTATCAAAGCTGCAACATTCATTAAATTTAAGAAAATAAAGGCGAAACCACCCCTCACTCAAAAGCACAAAGATATGCGGTTGGAATGGGCAAGAAAGTGAATTCTATATCGACTAAATTGGGAAAAAGCAATCTTCGCAGATGAAAAAAAGTTTAATCTCGAGGGCCCGGACGGATTTCATAGCTACTGGCACGATTTGAGAACCGAAGAAATGTACTGTTCAAAACGTCAATCTGGAGGTGGGTCTGTCATGGTGTGGGCAGCCATTGGTTTTAAAGGGACTTTCGAATTAGAGTTCGTGAAGAACACTATTTACTCTGCAGATTATGTCCAGATGCTCACAAGAAAATTCCGCCGTCAAGCAGTCAAGAAAGCTGGAAGAAATTATCTTTTTCAGCAAGATTGCGCATCTGTACATACAGCACATATCGTGAAAAAATTGTTCCGTTTCAGTAAAATTAAAGTTCTTGATTGGCCGTTAAAAAGCCCCGATTTAAACATAATGGAGAACGTACGGGATATTCTGGTTCGCCGTGTTTACGTAAACAGAAAGCAGTTTAACACGAAAGATGAACTAAAATCGGCCATTCAATTAGCTTGGAAAACAATCAGCTTAGATGACCTCATGCCACTATATCAGTCAATGCCAAGGCGTTTACTGGCTGTTCTAGAAGCCCACGGTGGCTTTACAAAGTATTAGATACAGTATTTGTTACTTAGTTATTTATTTTTTACATGTGCTTAAACGCACATGTAAAAAATAAATAACTAAGTAATTAATAAATAACTAATTCATGCAACATGTATTTTTGTCATAAATTCAATAAAAAGTATGTTCTAAAAAATCATATTGGTCTTTCATTGTTTTGACTCTTTTTTTCCATTTCTTGAGTCATACACATACAGTTTGCATCAAGTGCCATCTATTCATATTTTTTATTACACTTCTATACCATTCTAATTCTTACAGCTAAGGTGCGTTTATATTCATGCAACGCACTGTAAATCTGTAACTGTCATTGATTTAACTCATAGCAGTTTACAAAATGCGCTCACGAAATTTTTCAGTATTTACAGATAAATGGAGAATATTACTGGAATGACTGTAAATAATTTCAAAGTTTTTGGAGCGATATTTATTGAACTTTATGCAACTTTTCTCAAATAACTCTCGTGTTACTTTCCTAAAAAATACGTGTGCATAGCTCCCAACCAAATCTAGCAAATTGTTAGTACCACCCCTTTTCCTACACCATTTAATTTAAGAGTATATATACTCTTCAAATATATTTGCGATGAATGAAGAAAACAAATACTCTAAAAATTAAGTGGTGTAGAAAAAGGGGCGATACTAACAATTTGCCGGATTAGGTTGGCAGCTCTGCGTGTGTTAGTACCTTCCTTTTTAACCTCTACTGAAAAGTTTGATTGATATACTTTGTACAGACAACAGTTTTTAAACGAATTCAGAATTAGAGTTTCTGTCGAATATCAAAAGAAATACTTCACGACATGACTTTAAACTTCATGGATGTAATGAACATATTACTCCTCCATGTACTCCAGCAAAGGTTTGTCCCGAAAGCTAAAATTGTTCCATTAACAAATTTAAGAAATAATGTTTAGAAGCACCTGTAAAAATAATACTTAAAATGCGTTATAGATGTAACTTATATTTATCTTCTTTCTCTTAATTTTATATCCTTCTCTTATATTAAACGAATTATTCATATAACTTGATATATATATATATATAGATTTAAGTACGAAGTAAAAAATAGGTGTAAGAGTTCATGATAAGTGGGCGTGGTTAACAAAAAGAAAATAAAAAAAATTTAATAAATACAAAAACAACTAAGTAAAGTATCGAAAAAACATTTGCAAAATAACACTTCATGTGAAAAAACTCTTACAACTATTTTTACTTTCTACTTAAAACTGTATACTTTTTGTATAATTTTTTGTGCTGCCTTTGACGTTTTTTTATACAAATATACTTTAATTATTATGTAAATAATATATATATATATATATATATATGGGTTGAAGAAAGTTGTAGAATGTAGGAAAAAAAAAATAATGAAATGCCACTGAAATCCGATAGAACCAAAGTAAAATAAGAAATAACTAAATTAAAAATAACCAGTAAGAGCTTTTTAAAAGATATGAAAAAATAATCAGTAATATTTTAATAAAGATATAAAAACAACCATTCTACTCACCGAAACATGATTCTCAGTAAACGTCGTATGTAAAAAAATTAAATAATTATACCCACCAATAACGAGCTGAAACAAGAAAGTTCTGATTAAGGAATAGAGAGGGAAATTGCATAGAATTTCAAGAGTGCCCATCCAGATTATACTAAAAAAAAAGAAAGAAAATAAAAGAATAATAAAAACTTATAAAGGTACAATACTTTACACTTAATAACGTAAAAATGTATGACAGACATGCTAAAAAACAAACAAATTTTCTTTGACTCGTATTTATCATTCAATTGCTATAAATTAAGACACATTTGAACTTTAAAGGGTTTATTTATACAAACAGGACTTTCATATGATACATAATTAAAAAAAAAGTTTAAAATTTTAATAAATAAATATGCAAAAAAATATTTAATTGTATGACAGACATGGCATGTGTAAACATTTAAAATTATCTTTTGTTTATTTAAATTTAAATTTAAATTTCCTTTTTTAATAATTTTTTTTTTATATATATATGTAATTTGTTGTAATATTTGATTCGTTTCCCGTGTTTTCTGTCAATTAAACAACACAGGTCTGCATAATCGTACTTTTTTTTTTTTTTTTTTTTTTTTTTTTTTACTGAATTGGGTGTTTTTAATGTGTTTTCATATGCCGAATTCAGAAATGCTTGCCTCTTTTCCTATCAAGTAAGGGTCTTTCAAAAAGTAAGGATGAAGATCAGAAGAATTCACACAGAGCATATAAAAAATTCGAAACTATTTATGCATAAGATACATTAAAGAAGCTATTATTTACACATTATCTTTTAAATGTGTTTCTTTACATCAAAGTTCCCTTCAGGGCTTTTTCTGTTGTGCACGGTGTGTTTCTGCAAACGTGTTCACATTCCATGGTTCCTGATACATCCTATACATTTTCTTGATGTCTTGATGAAATAACTTTCCTTGTTCTTCACTCACATCACCCAGATTTTCCGGGAAGTAACTTGGATAGGAATTGAAAAAGTTGAGCCTTAAGCTAAAAAAAAAAAAAAAAAGATTCAAAACTGTACGTGATAGAAATTTTTAAATAGCTTTTCCTTAATCAGCATCTAAAAATACACCAGAAAAGCACATCACCTTGAAAAAAAAAAAAAAAAAAAAAAAATCGCAGACCTATGTATTTGAGTTAGTTAAAAAGCAACAAAAGAAAGTTGTCCCCTTTCTCATGAAATTAAACCAATATTATTTGAATATTTGAATATTATATTTTAAATATTTACGACAATGCGCTTTCATTTTATTTATTTAATTTTTAAAATAAAAGAAACTTTTGAAACTCTGAACTAAAAATTGAATTTAATAGCTAAATTTTTAAATGGAAATATATGTTTTATCCATAAAACACAAGAAATTTGTGAGCAAGTAGGTGCTGTCATCTAGCAGCTCTTTCGTATTTTAAATGACTAACTTGGGAAATCTGCGCTCTCGGTAGACATTTAGTTTAGGAAGCTATGATCAATCTTGCATTTAGTTTCGGCTGTATAAATGTCTAATTATCTGTCACATTCGTCTCATAAAATTTTAGTTTCTCTTAGTTTTAATAATTGAAATTCATTTTGAAAATGATATTACTTGCTTAGATGAATATATTTTAATAAGAATAATAAATGTCTTTAGTATTGTAAATTTAACAGTATCTTTAACAAACATAGATGCCAATGAAAAGATATTTCGGGAAAATGCCACACCAGTCAAAAATTGTAAAAATTAAATAGTTGAATTGTTTCCCTATGGTTTTGAATATAATGTAGAATGCTGTGATATTACATTAATGGAGTTATTATTTTAAAGAAATTATTTGATAAATTCTGTCTTTAAAATTATGACATAATATCTAAAAGTGAGTCAAAATGTCACACTAGTCACCATGGAATTATTGATATATGCATATTATTTTTTCTAATATGTGATATTTTTAATCTTAATGTTTTTCTTACTGTACTTGCTACATTAATTTTTTCCTGATTTATTTGTTACTTTTCTTTCATAATGGTAATTCTGATTAATATACTCTCGGACCCCTTTCTCTAAGTTTTTCTAATATGGTGTTTTCTTTGCACTTGAAGGAAAAAGATCAATACTTTTAAATCTCAACGCGTTTTTTCAGTTTTTATTGCATATCAGAAGAAATTATTTTGAAAGGATTGTTTTTTGTCCCTTTATTTCAGACTTTTCATTCTTAGGAAATTTTTAAAGCAACTCACAATGTTCTACGGTTACAATAAGTCATTCTAATACTTATCTGGATGTATCTCATTCATTTATAATACGCACTACTGAAATTTTTACAACGAATATAGTTGTGAATATTCTTTGAAAACTGTAGATCTTTGAGGGATTTGAAGGAAATTCGAGCAGATTTAGGTTTGTAGAAAGCCTTTTTTTTTGTATCGATAATTATATTTCTCTCTTTATATCACTTTAGTGAAATTTTGATATATTTTCAAAGGTTTTGTAGATATATTTATATAATTTTTAAATAAACAAAAATAGGATCGTGTAGAGTTTTATTATGTACGTCTGTTCAATAAAAATATACATTTCTTTTTCTTTTTCTTTCTGTTATTTATTCGTTAAAGGAAATAACCAGTAAAAAATCAGAATCTATTTTATACTTCTGTTAATTTTTCATTACAAATATATTAAATGTATGCATTGATACGTACGTTATTCTATTTTTAAATTTCTGAAATTAGTAAAATATTTTTTAATAAAGAATACGCTCTTAGTTAAAGCATTAAATTATTACATTTTATTCCCATTATTTTTTATTCATTACTCAAAATATGAATATAACTTCCTGTTCCAGACTGGCTTCAAACATCGTGCTTTTCTTACAAAATTCTTGCCATTTCCATTTTTGTCGGAAACAAAGTTATTTGCATGTGCTGTTGAATAATTCATCCGAAACAAAAAAGCGTTACAACTAACAATTTTAAAGGTACGAGAATAGATCGAATGAATGAAAACTTTTCGCTGGAAGATAAATTATGTTTTAAACAAAAAGATTTTTATATGTGCTACTTAATAAGCACAAAATAAAACGTTTGAAAGTAAAAAATGAAAAATGCTAAGGAATTTTAATTCTAAAAAATAGCATTGTTTAAATATGTATGATCTGATAATTTGTGGAAGCATGTTATTAAGAAGAAATTCCTTGTGTTTTTGTTCCTTTAAAAAATAATAAGTGATATTTTGTAAACAAAAACATTTATATTTGGAGAAAATTTACAATTTTATTTTAACTTTTTTTTTTTGAGAAAAATAGTTGCAATTCCTTTTTTTTTTTTTTTTTTTTTTTTTTTAAGTAAATAATATTATGAATTTTATTTACCTTTAAAAACATGTTTAAAATACAGTCGTGAAAGAAAAATCTTTACCGAGTGTAAAACATCGTTTTTCGTGACTTTCAAGCAATGTGTTAATCACAGTTCAAGAAGTTGAGTAACACTGCGAATTAATTTATAATATATTTTCTTCTGTCTGAAATTAATGCTGGCGCTACTCCTGTAGAATCACAAAAATATCCATTTTTCGTAATAAAATTTGAGACCCTTTTCATCTTAATGAAAGTTATGCCGCTGGAAAGATTATTAAAAGTATAAACATTACATGCTAAGAAGAGGTTTCGAATTTTTGTTGTTTTGGAGATTTTCGAAATTGGAAAACCGAAAGCAGGAAGGATCATTTTGACTTTGTTCTTTGGTGTAAAAAAATCAAATGATTCATTTAAGGGAATTTATTGAAAAACTCTGAGGTGAAAGTACGTTGAAATGTACTACGTATATTAAATTTTTCGAGTTTTAGGGAAGCATTTCGTAAAATATGCATAAAAAATGAAATAAAACTACTCAATATTTCTCAATATTGGAGTTTTATGCATGCATATTATATATGTGGAGTCTAATTACACGATACTCGGCATACCTTTGGCATTTATTCCATAAATTCGATTTTATACGCTTTTAAAACTAAGTGTACTTTAAAGTACCATCGGTACGTAAAGGGTTAAAGTAAGACATAAAAATAACTGAAAATGCATTTAAGACACATACATCTCTTAATATACAGCTTAGACATAATAGATATCTTAATTTAAGACAGAAATGCATCTGAAATACTAATTTTGATACAAAAATGGCTGAAACACGTAAATATGCGAAATTTTAGACAACAAACGCGTCTGAATTTTCAGACATTTTAGAAATTCAGACTTTTTATTACTTAGCAGATTTTTCATATGGAATCTACTTTAACCAACATGTTAATCCTTTAAACTTCTTTCCACATTCAATAAACATATTATAGGTATTTCATAAAATATGTAGATGAGGTTTTTAAACTATGTTAGTTTATGAAATTAAATTTTCAAGGAATAATTCTCTAGAGATGTGCGTTATGTTTGCATGGAATTATATTTAATATAATTAATAAAACAACATATTTAGAGGCAAAACTTGTTTAGTTAAAAAAAAAAATATTTAAAACTTTCTCATATTAAAAGAAAGCATTAAAAAGAATATAGCCAGTAACTTGTAGCGAAGAAAGCGAATCCTGAATAATTTGTGCATAACAGTTGTTTAATTATTATTATTATTATTATTATTCCATTTAAAAAACAGTTTTCTTCCACATATTTACCTGCACCGAAATGTAAAACAAATTTTCTGGTATTCATGTTCATATTTTTTTTTTTTGTTTTAAATATCAGAGAAAAGATACAGATTAAATCATAAAACTGCCTTTGTTTCGCAAATACTGCTATAAGAGAAACTTTGCCGTATTACGTGGTGCCATGATTCATGAGACCCTTGACTCCAAATCAGGTTTCGTATTCCACGGCGGATATGGATCCATCGCCGGGAAAATGTCAAAATTTCTTTTTCAAAGTTATTGATATTTCATTTATGCTCCAGAAAATTCTAAAATCTATTTTTAGCATACAAATAGCGATGTTTTTAAGCCTAACATGGTGGTGATTTTAAGCCTAAAAAAAAAAAAAGATGGCGGTGTTTTAAGACATTTACAATGTCTTAATTTCAGATGCAAAAAGGTGTCTTAAAATATTATTATTATTTTTTAGACATTTTGCGTTTAAAATGTGACTATTCGTATAAGACACTTTTTAAATTGAATTTAAGACGTTTACATTTACTGTGCGTCCTTTAGAATTTTTGGTTAGTATATTAAAAGATGTTTGCATTCTTTTGATTTTGTTTTCCGCTGTGTGCACTTTGTTATTTTTAATTATTCAATAATTCGCCTCAGCATTGTTAAACATGTTGCTGAAATCTAGAGTTCCTTCCTGTAATCAATGATATAGATTTAGTATATTTGCAGATTTTCTTAGCATAGTAAGCCGTTTTATATTCTTTCTACATGTTTTTTCAGTTATTTGCTTTTATGGGCTTTATTTCCTACTACTTATACATTATTTTGAATCATTCAATAATTCGATACAACTCTGGATTTTATTATCGTTGATATACTTGCATAAAAAGTTGTATTTATATATAGGAATAAAAATTTTTAGTTCTTTCTAGAATAACCTTTTCAGTTTTTCTCAGTGTTTTCAGCTTTATTTTTTGTCCTTCTGATGTGTATTTATTGTACGGGCTAATATATATATATATTTCAATAATATTGAGTAATCAGATCTAAATGACATCATTTACAGTCTTTTTAACGAATTAAAAACTCAAATTAAGCTTCCTTACAATTTTAAAGTAGAAAAATTCAAAACACTTCTTAATTTTGTTATCCATAATAATTATATCGTCCACCACAACAAAATTTATTTGTAAAATGTAGGAATTCCACAAGGAGGATGTAGCTCCGGTATTTTGGCAGATTTATACCTTTATTATTATGAAAAGCAGTTTGTTATGATGATGTCCGGTTTTATCGTTAAATTATTGTATTTTATCTTAAGAAAAAATCAGAAAATACCTTTTCCTTTAATTATCCATCTAACCTAAAGCTAACTCAAAATACCCTAAATAATCAATCAATTAACTTTTTTAGATCGAAAATTAATATTTAATGATAATAACATTTACACAGATATCTATGACAAACGGCAAGATTTTAGTTTTAAAGTAAACTTTTTTACATATTTTAATTCCTGTCTGCATCTTTCGGTATTTGGAAACGTCATCATTAACCACTTATTTCGAATTAATAACTTATGCTCTCTAAAGTATAAAAACAAGAATATTAATAAATTGATCACAACCACTGTTAAAACAGGTTTTCCTAAAAACTTTGTATTTTCTATTTTATATCCATAACCATGTCTCTGTCAGTACATTTTTTATAAAAAAAAAAAAAAAAAAAGAGAGAGAGAGAGAGAGTGTGTGTGTGTGTGAGAGAGAGAGAGAGAGCTTTTTTGTGTATCTTAACCAAAAAAATTACAAAACAGTAAAGGACAATAAAAGAGGTGGATGTTGGGTGGGCAGATGTTCGATTACGGAGGACGGGTATTGTTGTTTGGCTGGATGGTTGGGTGGGAATGTGAACTTATATATATTTAAAAAAAAAAGCTGAAGGCATGTTGCATTTACCTTGTATTAATATGCATTCTTTCTTTTCCTTTAAATGTTCAATTTCTTCATTGTTAAATTGTCAACTATTCTTAAAATTAGTAATCATACTCTTACACACATGATAATCAATCAATAAATATCCATGTTGCTGTATAGTTTCATTATTTTTTATCAGCTGTGAACCACTAAACCTCAAATTTTGCTTTATGAAATATTCAACCTCTGAATTATTTTGCTTGTTTTAATCCATGTGACTCCAAATGTATCATTCTGTGTGTATTGTTTGTTTTTTATGGTTGTTTTCTGTTAGATTCTCTGTTATTTTGAACTTAATAGTTTATTTCGCTTTAAATTTTACTTCAATTATTTTCATGTACGATAGGGAGCCCGCTAGTGATTTGTTATTAGAGCCATTAGTGAACGAAATCGTACATTGGTGCTCAAGGGTAATGAAGGTCTTCCCTGAACCTCTTTTACCTTTCGGAGCTCCTCCTACTTGAAAAATATTCATTCTTATTGGTATATGCGGTTTCAGTGATCTTGAATCTGTTGCTTGCCTTTTACTACCTTTAATAATTCATTATTAATAATTCGTTATATACATATATATATCAAAATTCTAGTATTTTATTCATCGTCTTGCCTTATATATACAATTTCAGCCTTTTTCTTCCCCCCAATCTTATCCGTATTGTGTAAAATTTGCACTTTCAAAAAAATAAAAAATAAAAAAAAATAAAAAAAAAACATCTGTATTATTTTAAATTATTTATTATTTTTTAGCATAGAAAAAACATTTTCCATTTTTTTTTCTGTGATTTGATAAAACAACAATCAGCGTTGATCGATTACGATTTTAGCTCACATAAACAAAAGAAATATTACTGAATACCAAAATTTTGATTTCGATGGTACAGCAATCAGTAAATGCATCCTGTGAGTGAACACACAGAATAATACAACAGTAATTAAAAACCAAAATTAAAAATAAACTGTTTGTCCACATAGATTTTTTTTTTAGAGGTTAAGACCTAAACTTGGTAGGGAAGACCAGGGCTAGTAGGCGAAATTTTTATTTATTGATTTTTATTATTTTTTTGTTCGAGTTAAAAAAAAAAAAAAAAAAAAAAAAAAAAAAACTACATTTTTAAATCTCAGATATTTGGTTATAAATACCCAAAAGTTTTGAGTTTGTCGTTTTTGCAAGTTATGTGTAACCGAAGCTATAAGTAAGATCTGTATAAATCTGTATCAACCTTTATCGTCGCGAGGAAAATTGCCTATTTGTATGGAGTTGGTTGGCACACGCTTTATAAAAAATTAAATTAAATACAAATAAGACCCACAGTTAAGAGAAATCAATATTATTGTTATTAGCAAGTTTGAACGAAGGAATTATGTGTATTATACTTTATATAGCTATAAAAATAATGAATAAAACAATGTCTTTCAGTAACTTTTCTCTTACTCGATATCATGATTAGAGATACAGTTAGCACAAACATAAAACTGAATGTCTCGGTTTGTGCGGGCCTTATACACCGAGAACTTGCATTTCCCTCCCTTTTCTACGTGTTTTTTGTTTTTAAAGCTACCCACACACACCAAACAATAATTTTCTCCATCATTTGAGCTATTGTTAAGATTCGTACTTTTCTACATTTCCTTTTCTTTCCTTTTTCTTTTTTTTTAATCATCTCTTTAGCTTATGTTAACTTCTTCTGTTGCTTTTCTTTCCTTATTTTACTTCATCTTTTTTTCCTCTCAGAATCTTCATTTTCCTTTCAAAACACCTTGAGACATACTGAATCTGTCGCTATTGTTGTGGTTCCCTTTCACTTACGTATATTTATTCTCTATTTTCTCTAATTATTCAGCCATTTTTAATGGTCTAACATCCGTAGTAGTTAATTGTCCAACACCTTCAGCTGAAATCAGAGGTTTCCTAGTGTTTACTGGAGATAAACCCCAAAAAGTTAACATTGAATCTCGCCTCTCATTTTACGGAATGGTAGTAGGAATTTCTTAATTTTCAACAATTAGATTCTGGTTCAGGATTTCGCCTGTCGGTTGCGTGTGGGGACATAAAATCTTGTTTTGTGAAAATATTAACATTTAGTAGGTATATTCCTGTTTTCTGAAACTCAGCTTTGACGTTCAACAGTGTGCATGCCTGAAGCATTACATATTTTACAGTTTTAGATTGCAAATGTTCCTAGTTAAACCAGGATAATTTCTAATCCTGGCGTCGCAAGTGGTGTTAAAATATTTTTTTAATGGACCAAAAACGCTACTATTCGGTGTTGCAGTGAGATGAAAATGAACATACTGTGACGCCATTTTCTTTGGCGAAATCAAATGCTTCAAGTGGCAGATGAAAATAATGATTATTTAAGATAAATTATACCGGTTTGTCTTTGGAACATTTTGTATATTTTACAAAATGATGTGTAAATTTGTCAAATTTAAATTCTGTGGTTTAACCAGAGGTTTTTAAAATTCCTGAGCTACTAATGGGGCGTCGTTCAAAAAGTAGTTGCTGAAATCTACCCTCGTGAATAAAAAAAAAAAAAAAAAAAAAAAAAAAACGTTTGAATGAAGTTTTTACTAGCAGAGACTGAAATCTCTGGCTAAAAATTAGGGTTCGTTCCTGGGAAATCCTCATCTCCCGAGGTAAAAATATTACAGAAACTTGGTTTTGTTGGAAACCACTTGAACAATTTTGATAAATATTTAAAGTTTTGGATTTTTTGAAGTAGCATTTCAATCTTAATTATCCTCATTAAAAAAAAAAAAAAAAAAAAAAAAACTAGCGTTTATAGTTAACCATTTTTCCATTCGTGCAAATTAAGGCAGAATTAAATGGATTCTCTCGGAAATGTATCTAACATTTTTGACAAGGTCTTAAGGTTAACAATTTTTTATATCTCCAAATTATCTGATTTATCTTCAGGAAAATTGTTGTTATCTGTCAACTCCGACGTTGATCGTTTTGAAACTATGTCAGAAACTCGGTTTTCTTGGAAATAGATCTTAGGATTTTGAGAAAAACTTAGAGTTAAGTGTCTTTCTTACTTATTCTATTCATTAACGCAATTTGTTTTAAAATATTAGTAAAAATAATGTGAATCAGCGAATTTAACTTTTTAATTTGTAAATTTAAAGCATAATAATAAAAACAAAACCTGAAATCGTTTAAGTTTAATATTATGTATATATCTTTTATGTGATATGAAATTACTTTCTATATTTGAATAAGACACTTTGAATAAGTTTTCATTATTTGATTATAATAATTTCTGGTGATCTGCATTAAAAATTATTCGTTTCATAAGAGTGCATTATATATATTTATGTATAAACTCCATTAATATTATAGTGAAATTAATAATTTTCCAAACGATACTACTAGATAAATCATTTGCATATAAAATTTACTGACTTATTTTATTCAATAAGATTTTGGTTACGTTCAGAAATGTTCATTTACAAAACTTTCTCGGGCCAAAAGCATTCCCCTCCGCTAGTCTGGAAAAATATTCATGAAATTCGGAAAGCAATTACTTTCATTAAGTGATTAATGATGGCAGTCGATAGAAATAAACACACGTTGACCAGAGTCAAATATATGAAAATTGGTAGTGATGAAGTTTGATAATTTGATTTATTGTTATTCATATCATAAATATGATATATTTTTTGTTATTATCAAGTTGCTTATTCTTAAATGGTTTAATTAACAAAATAATATTAAATTTAAGAGACACTTATCCTTATATTTCTTTCTTTGTTTGTCTTTGGAGTGTATGTAGAATTTAGTTTCTACAATTTGTGAAAAAGAATGGTATTTTAAATAAAGTTTCGTATAAAAACATGTTTCACAAATATGGAAATTTCAAAAATAAAACTTTGATACAGCAAATTGGTGAAAGGAAAAACAGAATCACATTTTTATAGTAATGTGATTTTTTGTAGCAATAATGTTAATGTGAAGGAAAGTTTTACAGTAAATTTTGATTAATTTTTGGAAAACTTTTTTTATTAGTTTTATGTATTTGTATTGCTTTAACATAAAATTCAATACAATGATTACTTAAAAGGGATTATTAAAAATATTATTATTGCAGATTCGTCTTAAGGTATTAGCTAGAATAAATAAATAAGACTTTTTTCTTTAAAAAAAAAAAAAAAAAAAAAAAAAAAAAATCAGCATCATTTATTTGAATTTATTCAGTTTATATCAATCATATGAAATATGATGAGTCATCGTAATGTTTTATACTTTAGTAAATGTAATGGATATATAAATTTGATTTTTACTTGACTTTTACTTAAGACTTCTCTATATAATAATTATCCAAAGTTATACATTTCATACAACGTTTTTAGACCATTTTAAAAGCGTCATTTCTGAACAGGGCGTACGTGAACTGCTTGAATTTAAGGTTTTCAGAAAGCAAACAAATAAAAATGAATAGCTGTTATTTAAAATTGTATGTGCAAACAGATAAATTAATATGCAGAATAATTTTTAGGCAGGTATGTCGGTTAAATGTTAGTAATAATGATAACTTTGAGATACACCTTCTTAATCAATTCTTAACAACAAGAATAAGAATAATAAAGCTAAACAAATGCAAGAGAACTTATATTATGCCTTTTCATAGTATATGTGAATTATGGATTAAAAAAAAAAAAAAAAAAAAAAAAAAAAACTGAATGCTTATGATTGAATAGGTAATTAATACTGTCTTTAACCCTTTAACGTTCTCTGGTTTCGCACTGAAAAAAATAATTCAACATTTTTTAAGCAACAGATTTTCAATATTTCCCTCTGTTTTAATCGGTTTTTAAACATAGTTTTTTCGGTACTTAACGGAAAAGGTACTAAACTTAAACTACTAACTTAAACTAAATTACTTACTAACGGAAAAGGTAAAGTACTTAACGGTACTTTACCACACGGAAATTTAACAAATGGTGTATCACAGGAAGTCATTTTAAATTTATTACTGGGAGCGAGTGAAACTTGCTACTTCAATGATACACTCATATCTAGTTTTTTCACCTGATGAAAGGCGGTGATATTGGTTTGACTTGAAACAACAGTTCCGAGTATTTGCAATTTATTATATTTACATATAGAGTTATTTAATTATTAATTGATTATTATCTGAATTTTATTAACATGCAGGTATATCAAACCAACAATTTATCAAAAATTAAAAATGCTTTTTTTCTAACATATTTATGATCAGATATGTGTCAGTCAGTCATTTTTTAAATTTGCTTATAAATCTTTTAAAGAAAATACATAGTAAACGTTACCAGGGTTAGCAAAAAGTATCGTTGCATCATGAAGAATCTGTTCGATTGCAACAAAAATCGGTGAATGTAATGTATTTATATATAAACGAAGCGATAATAATATCATAAGAAATGAATGTTTTATTCAGGTTGTGTTTCAGGATAAAGATCAACTGCCTGCACTAGAAACCTAGTGCTGGGTGGAGTGTCCTCCATGAGGTCTTTCTGTGGAGTCCGAGCACGTATTCATACTCTTTCCGAATAAAACCAGGAAAAACTCTGAATGGCTGGGCCGACAAGCACGATCTGGAATCAAATCAGACACCAATCATCTACAAGCTTAGAGGTAAGAAACTCTCATTCACTCGTGGGCCTGTTTCATTTAGGAAATAGAACAAGAGCGAAAAAAAATCGATAATTCCCCATCCCCCCTTTTTTCTGACCTGATTTATCTTCTGGGCATTAACCCGAGAAATTGCAAATTATCTTCTTCATGATTACTTTCCGTAAACATTTTAATTAGCGAGTTAGATCGACATGATTCAGTGACCATCGTGAACGATTACTAATAAGATCCGAAACGCGTTCTTTTAGGTAGAGATACAGTGATAGCACCATTGAGAGTTGGAAATAATGTTGAAACACTGAAACAATCTGAAGAAGTATGTTAAGTGTACAGACGAACATCATTCTGTTGGAATATACGCCCAGGGGTCCATAAAAGAAGCAGCGTAACGAGTCATAATATCTCGTCCACGTACCTCTGTGCTGTAAAGATGTCACAGATAATATTAAGGGTGTTCGCCTTCGTGTTCGCTGGATCTCAATCCGTATGATTTTTTCCTATGTGATCACCATAAAGCACTCGTTTCTGTGACGTCTGTGAACACACCGGAAAATCTCAAGGCGCGGATTGTCGTCGCTGTTGTCGTCGCATACATTATATGCATACCTAGTATCTCCGAGTGCGTCTGATAATTATTTTTACGTCGTTGTAGACAGTACAATGACTCCAGCGAGCGATACTACCGACAACTCTCGCAATAATTAATCAATTTCAGGATTTTCACCCTCTCAACGTGGTTTGCGACCCCATGTCCTGGTATGTTTTTATGCTATTGATTTCTTCTATCACCACTCTTAATTTGTCAGTCGACTTTTGAAACACCCTGAGTAGGTTAAACTGGACATAAGGGTTATAAAAAGATGTAGTAAAACAATTATTTATATATTAATGTAATTAATTTCACAGAATTCCGTGTATTAAATTGGCATGAAATCCTGTGACCAGATATAAAAGTACACAAAACTTATATTGAATATTTTCTATTTGCAATCTTGCTGCCAGATATGAAGCTACAATTAATCTTGTGGCATGCAGTCTTACAACCAGGTATAAAATTACACAAAAACTTATATTAATGTTGTATATTCAGATAATATTTTTTGGTAAATTTAAGTTTTTAAAAAATCAGTTTCAAATCTCATAGCTGAAATTTCTCTTTTCTCTTTTATGGTTTGTATTGTAATCATTACTTTATTATTGAAAGAAAATTGGTTAAAAAAATTATTGTTTGCTACTCGTGGTAAATGAGTACGCAAAAATAAATAATTTAGATGATAAGTCTTTATTTTTGTGTTTACTTCAATTAGGAGGACATAAACAACTACTTTATAGGGTGCCAAAAACCAAAGAAAAATTGTACAAATTACTTACAAGGGATATAAAAATGAAACACAAGCAGAAAGAAAGCGTGGTTGAGTATTTGTTTCGTGTAAGGAAGGTGCTGCGTTCAAAAGCCCCAGAGGACGATTTTTTTTAAAACCGAAATACGTTTTAATTTTTTTATTGATATAAATGAACAATTTAAGTGGAACTACATTTACGTTACATTTAGATGAAATTCCATCAATGATTTGTGTTAGTGTTTTATATAAATTTTTAATTTTTAATTTTTATCGACGTTATTAATAGCAAGTGTTAATCGCCTGCTCTTAATTATGTAATTATTCATACAATTTGTTGTATGAAAAATACTAAATAAACAACAGCTCTTGCTGAATTAAACTATTCTAACATCTAGTAAATATATAAGACAAATATTTAACAACATGTTCGTGATGAACAATATTTCACGGTGTACAAAATTGTAATGCAATTAATTGCAATCAATTTTCTTAAATATTTTGTGCTCATTGTAAAAAATGCTTATGCTTTTATCAATTTTCTACTGTTAATCATAGCCATTATAAATTATTAACTACAGGTTGTCCAGAAAAGGACTTACTGATTTCAAAATTAAATATCTCGAAAGCAAAGTAGAATAGAGGAATGAGGCAAACTATATATATATTACGAAATGTGTAAAAAATGGATACAGGAATTTTGAAATTAGGAACAAAAGTTGCCAACAGATGGCGCTTCAAACATCAGTCCCATTAGGGACCCTCGATAGAGAGAGACTGGACATTGGCACGCCGGCTTTTTGACGAAATTCTCCATTTTAGTGCCAGTTGCTCCATTGCTTACCATTACGCCGAGAAGAAATTTTGATTATTTTACGTCATAATCGAAAAAGAACTTATTTATTACATTTTTACTTTGTTGGGAGATAAATTGCTTTAATTTTGGAATACTTTTAAAAGATAAAAATGCATAATTATTTAGTTTATATCATGCTTTAAATACTTTGAATTCTCTTATTGCATGCTGTTTTACGTATTTATTTCCTAACATATGAGATAATTACATTATTTATTTGCTAGCTATTAGTTTTTAAGTTCTGTTGTGCAATATATTTAATATGTTAGATCTCAATGTATTTTTCTGATATATTTTTAAATAATATTTAAAAATATACTATATAAAAATATATTTTTAGATTTTTCGCTAGTACGCAAAATGTATCAGATTTCTTAAAATAAATTAATAAAAATAAAGAAAATAAGGTGTATATTATTTGCTAACATATGAAACATAAATTTCTTTTAAATAATAATTGCCATAATAAATTTTATAAATAATATTTAAATAAGTAATTATTTTTATTTACATAATATATATATATATAAAAAAAAAAAAAAAAAAAAAAATCAATGAAATAAGCAAATGTAAATAAAATATATAAAAACATTTTTTAATGTCTAAAGATATTAGTTAATATTTTTACAAATTATTATTAATAATTTTTTTATTTTTAATATTTAACTAAGTCATTATTATTAATAATGCGTAATTGAAATAAATAAAATATGTATTTTTAGCTTGTAAAAATATTACGTAAATATTTTTATAAAATAATAAAAAATAATTTCTGTTCTTCTGAGGTAGTTTTACATTTATTCATGAATTACTTGACAAAAACTAAGATTACCATATTTTTGTTAAAATTTTTCTAACTTTTATATATAGAATGTATGTCCTCAGAAAAAATAAGGTAGAATTACTTTCACTAAGGTAAAATTGCTTTCACAATCAACGTATTTTATTTATTATAGAAATATACAACAAAAAATTCCTCTGTTTTCCGATAGGAATTGAAAAAGTAACCATAAGGTTAAAACAAAATTCGTTTTTCTTCAAATTCTTTTTCTCTAAGACGAAAAAAATTACATATTTATAATCTGTATTACTTTCTGCACAAATTCAGTACAATTTCCTTTCATTTATGTTGTATAGTAAAGCGTCAATCGCGAAGAAAAAAGCATTACGTTCTACGTAGATCCCTCCGAATTGGCACTAAAATGGCCGACTTTCGTTCAATGTCCAGTCTCTCTATATATAGGGTCCCTACAGTCCCATGACACTGGATGAGCTTGAAGAGGCAATCTGTGCGGCATGTGAGTCCATTTCCATTGACACAATACAGGGGTGATGACAAATTTTGTTGTTCGTTTACGCCACCTTTGCATGGCCAGCGGTGAACATTTTGAACAGATTTTGCGTTGATTCTATGGACTACTTGCGGATTAACTGCTTATATTTTATTTTCCATAACCCTGTACAGAGTACAGCGCCATTTGATGGCAACTTTTGTTACTATTTTCAAAATTCCTGTATCGAATTTTTACAGATTTGGTAGTAAATATGCAGTTTGTCTCATCCCTCTAAGGTCCTTCGTTTTCGAGATATTTCATTTAGAAATCAGTAAGTCCTTTCCTAGACATCCTATATATTTGTAACTTTAAACATGATTTTCTTCTTTATAAATAAATAAATATATATTTTTAAACTCCTAATATTTTATTAATTGCTACACTCATTAAAAATAATCTCTTTAATATAATAAATATCTTTTCTTAAATTAATAATTTAATTAAATTAAAAATTTAAATATTTTTCAGCTGAAAAAAAAAATGACTTTGCGACTTGACCTCAGTATCTTTCAGACACGATCCAAATACATTGCCAATGTACCAGGCTATCGGCCCACCCTAATCTATTTCGCTAATTTTTTATAGAAATAGCTAAAACTTCTAGGGTTCTAGGGTCATATTTTGATCTATGGGGTTTTTTGAACAACATTTTTACCATTGCCCTATGTTTTCGACCATGTTTCTTTAATTGAGCTTAGTTTGGATTTAATAAGAACTTTACTGATTCATACTTCCCTTGTAAGTCTTAGAAAAATAAAGTATAACAAGTATCCCATTAATAACACACATAATAAAGTTTACTAAAGTATGACTTGACTGTTGTTTTTTAATATTTCGTATATTTTCCTTAAAAAGTTTGTGTTAAAAGACTAATTAATGTTTTTAATTTAAAATATGAAATAATGACTCAAGTATTTGGTTAATGCAGTAAATTATAAACACATCAATTTAACAAAAAACGAAAACAGAAATTTAAAAAGAATTGAATTTTCTTTTTATTAAATCTCAGATGGTACATAGCATTTTGATAAATATATAATATTTATATTTTCTTCCGAAATGGTATTTTAATTATGTTAATCAATACCTAAATTTTCTGGGAGTAATTATATTTAATGATAAGCTTTTCGCATTTACTTTCTCACTCTTTTTTTTCCCTTTTTACGAAAAAAAAAAATTTTTTTTTTTTTTTTTTTTAAATGCATATCGCATAAACTTTCAGAATCTTTTTAGAACATTTAACATAACGAGTACAAAGCTTATGGACAAAGAAATTTCATTTCACATTATTTTTTTCAAGTCTGTTATTAGTTTAACGTCAAAAATACTATTTTGAATTATTAAATCTAATGGAATATATTTTTCTGTTTTGAATTGCATTGCATTTATGATTTTCCAAGGTTTTTATTCTCTAATGAAATGAAGAATTCAGAAGGCATGATAAAAATAATAATAATAAAAATCTATTGACATTTTCACACATTTGGTAATTTACCAAACATATAAAAATACTTTTGTTTAAAATAAGAAAAATAATTCTTTATATGATAATACTAAAGCAAAAGAAATTCGATGGTTTGTACTAAACCAACTTTAAAACAAAGAGATGCATAAAAATTCAAAGCTTCATTATCGACGCTAAGATTTTATATAAAAACTTTAAGAAAACTTTTAATATTTACAAAAATGGTTTTAGAAGAGACTCTTTTATTGCAGTAGAGTAAATTGCATACTTGAAATAATAAATGTTTATATACAGGGCCCGCCAAAAATCCCAGACCGCTTCCTATCTTGTAAATGTGTCAGAATTTTGAAAAATGGCGAAACTGTTTCACATCTCCCCCTCTTAGCGCAAAAATGCTTCAGAATTTGAAAACTGTCGAAACACGCGATCAGTAAATTCGAGGAGAACGTCTTTTGGGGAAATTTTTTTGGATTTGGATGTGTGTGAAGTGGAGGGGGGGGGGGGGGGGGTAGGGAACCACCAGTGAGGGCAAAATTTCAAATGGGTAGGTATGCTTTTTGATACATCCCTGGAAACGTCTCGTGAAGATAATGAATTTGATATGGATAGTTCTGTTCTGTGATATTTATTAAAGCAGATACATGAGTTTTTCGAGTTTTGAAATGAGGATTTTATGCTCGTGTATCTCAATTAATAATCATTGAAGAAAAATGCTTTTTTATACCAAGTTCATTGTCTTGAAGAGATGTTTCCAGCTATGTGTAACAACGCATATCTTCCTATTTGAAATTTTAAAGTTGCCCTCCCTTGCGGCCCCTCTAACCTTCCCGGGCACAAAATGTTTTCACCAAAAGACGTCCTTCTCTTATTCATTGAACACATGTTTCCCCAATTTTCAAAATTCTGATGCATTTCCGAGGTAGGACGGGTGTGGTACTTTTGGAGGACCCTGTGTATGTGTGTGTGTGTGTTATTGTTAAGATAAATAAAGTAACGCATATTATTCATTATTTTCCAAGTGAATGTGAATTTAAATGTAAAATGAATCACAAAATTTCCTACTTCTTCACTGGTAAAGTATAGATTTTACATAATATTTTTAAAAGTTTAAGGTAGACACCAGTGCTCATCACCCTTAAAATCTGCAACAGTGTTTGTCACCCTCACAAAAGAAGTGTTAAAATAAGCGTTTAATAACATCTATGAATTTGAAACCACCAGCACTAGATTCCTTAGAACCGGAGAATCTAGCTCGAGCGGAATGAAATTCATAGATGTTAATTAACGGTCATTTTAACATTTCTTTTGTGAGGGTGACGAATACTGGGGCACATTTTAAGTATGACTATCACTGGTGTCTTTACCTTATTTCTTAAAAGTCTTGGATATTGATTCTTTTCCTCGTAGAATAATAAAAGTTTTAAATTTAATTACATAGAAATTTTACTTCCTCAGATGCTTCTATTGAGTCAAAATTTTTGAATTTAGTACAATCAGAAAAGCTAATAGAAAATCAAGATTTAACATGCAATTAATATTTTTAACTTTCCTTGCAGTTTTTGCATTAATAAATCTCCAAAAAGTAAAGCAGATTTTAAATGTTAAAATAAGTAAATTTATATTTAAAATCTATTTATGAGTTTTTATTTCAAAACTGTAGTCAATTAAGGTAAAACAAAACTAAAATTTAAGTTTGAATACAATGATTAATTTTGAGATATTATTTAATGTGAAATATTTTAATTTATAGATTTCATATTTTGTGATAGAGTTAAAAATAAAATAGATTTTTATATCAAACCTGTAATTAATTTTCTTTGTTACAAAAATATATATGAACATTTTTCAAAATGAAAAATTAGGATATTAATTTTTAAATTGTTAATTTAAAAGGAAAAAAAGTATATAAATTAAAACTATTGTCAGGGGAAGCCATTTAAAAAATGTAAATAGTGCATATAACCTGGTATATGTCTAGGAATTATAATTTATTCTATGATTTTTGTTTAACTTTTGGCTGTTATAAGCGGATTTCATACAATTCTGTTTCAATTTTTTAGTACAATAAAACTTAATAATATTACAGTATTTATCATTGTTAAAATGGGTGTTGATTATTAACAATATATATCCTTAGGTCATAACCTTCTACTTTTAAAATGTACTTAAGTAATGTAGTATATTATTATTCATATTGCACAATTATAAATATTTGAATAAAAATATTTTAGATGAATAAAAAATAAGGTAAATTTAAATTAACAAGAAGATATATGTTTCGTATATCATTTTAGATGTATGAATATGCAATTTTCATATAATTATTTGAGATATCCTAGTTATTCGCTTAATATTACACTACGTAAACTACCTTTCGAAAAATGATCAGATAATTTCAACTTTAGAAGCTTTGTCAAATATATAGAAAAATACTTGATATATTATCCTGAAATATTATATAGTAACATGAATTCTCTAACTTGGTTGTACAGTCACCCAAAAAAAAAACGCCACCCCCCCCCCCCCACCTAATTTTGCCGTAAATTATCGTAGAAACATGCGACTGGTACCAATCAGTTTGTAATAACGTCTAGTTTATAATGTTATAGTTAGAATTTACTTAGGGGGGCGTCTACATATTAAAACTGACATCAACTTCATTTTTTTCAATGGTAACCCCCATTTTTTATAATTTATTTGAATTCTTTGGATCAAATCATCACGGAAAATGGTATAGTTTATATATTTCGCTCAATTTTTCATAGAGTTATAAGCTGTCAAAGTTTGGGGGTGCTAATGTTAAATGAATGTGACAAACATTAAATCATATCTTCCGAAATAATTATGATATTTAAATTCTGTTTTTTTTATTCGTTAGAATGAAGTAACCCAAACATATACCATGCAAATTTTTGCTAAAAAAACATTTTTTGAATTATGAAAATTATTAATAAATTCATATTTGAAAAAATTATGAATTATGACTTATGTTAATTTTTGCACGAATAGAACGGGCATCATCAAAAACATAGGTTTCCAAATTTACAGCTCGTTCCTAACATTATTTTTTGAGTTACAGTGATATTTCACTTTTTATTCCTGTTAGGGGGCCGTCACTTGTTATAATCTGTATCCTCTATAAGTAAATGTTTGTATATAATTTGACGGAAAACTATTTTAATTTACCTTTATGTTATTTTTATTGTTTCCTAAGCAATATTTCGATGTTTATTATACAAATTGGCATATTTTTGTAAAGTTATCACAATGTAGGCGAGGGATTGTGAAAGAATTTCAAAAGAAAAGAAGCCCCGCCTCTGATTCGCTGAAACACTATTTAAAAAAAAAAGACAAATTTGCATATTCCTATTTGACTCTATATCTGACGCTGGTATGCATAAATCACAATGGTATTTACTACATCGATTATTGAAGACAAAACTTAAATGATTTAATTACAAATATGCAAAATTATTTTGCTTTATATTATAAAGTTTTAGAAAATTTGTGAAAAGGCGTGGCTATTTACATTAAGCCTTGATATGGAAGCTATGTTGCTGTTTTTCGATGCTGCGAAATTTACAAAATATATTTGTGTTAATATACTATACAGATAGAAGAATAATTATATAATATCAACAAATCTTCTTTAATCAATATGTTTATATACATTACTGTATGGAAATGTTTATATATGAATACTGTATTTATTTTTAATGAGAGATATAAACACAAAATACTAAAAAAAAAGAAGAAAATGTGTTATAAATTTTTATAAATCAAGCAAAATATATATGCATACTTGCCAACCTAACCCGTAACATTGTTAGTTCCCGCCCCTGTGTGTACTCAATTTAATTTTTAGAGTAATTAACTTCAAATACATTTACGATTAACTCATTGAGCGCCACGCGAATTCTTATGGAAATCCCATTCAGGCCACACGTGCTGCTTAGAAGCGTGTTATGTTTATCGAGTTTCAATAAACCCCATTAGGCCTTAACGATATAATCCTACAAAAATCCTATTAAAAAAAAAAAAACATGAAGTAAATTTTAAATAAATTGTCAGTAATTACTTAAAACTATGTAAGTTTTGTAGTTTTATATCATATTTTACACTGCCGGCTGACTTGGCCTAAATGGAAAGATCAGTGCCAGCCACCGATGGCTGACATGGCGCTAAGAACCCTGATGTGAAAAAAATGTACGGAAAGGGGCGGGACCAGTAATTTTCCGGGTTAGGTTGACAAGAATGTATATACATAGAGCAATGCCAGAAAATGTTCTTTATTTTTCATGAACCAGATGAATGGTATTTTTTTTCTGAATAGTCTATGTATTAAATATAATGCTGCTTTAAATACCCTTTAAATGAAAAGTTTTATTACATAAAGTAATTTTCTGGCACTCTACAGCTCCCAAATGACACACAATACAAAACCCCGCCTTTTTCCAGTGTTTAAAGGGTATTAACGTTTAATATGCTTTATATTCGTTTTGATCTTTCTTTCTCCTCCTTATCTTCTTCTTTTTTCCTTAAAAAAAAAAAAAAAAAAAAAAAAAAAGTTATGTAACATTTTGACCTTTTCAAGTGAAGATTTAGATTAAGGGTATTCAGCCTTTCTACACCCACCGTCCACTTCGGTATCTGTGTTAAAGTGTAGAATTTTAGAACATCCCATTAAGTAGTAGGATTTATTATTTTACATATTAATTTGTTACACATTATAAAATATAAAAGCAAAAGAATATCGTGGAGATTTATGTAAAAGTTTTTAATAATGTCATGAAAAAAAAAAAAATAATAATAATTAATTAAAAAAATAAATAAATAAAAATAAAAAAATCTGTTTTAATATTTTAAAAAAGTCAATTAAAGAAAATGGAAGTACTGCAGTATCAGAACAAACTCCTATTGTCACTGTGAAACGGCCGTGGGAACCAGGTTGAGTGCCGCCGTTTCAGACAATTATACGGCAGCTTGAGTTAAAATAATTTTGAATTTTCAAACAAATTTAAAACCATTCATCTTTTTTTTTTTTTTTTTTTCTTTTGATAGATATTTTAATATCTATTCAAGCTATTTAATTTTCTTCGTATGAAGTGAACTATCTGATGTTTAATCAATAGAAACCAATAAAAATCTTTTAATTCATAAACTAACTCAGAAAGTTCTGTGAATTAGTCATTTTTTTTTTTTTTTTTTTTCTTTTTTTTATAATTAACATTTCTGAAATTTTTTTCCGGTGTGAAACTTGATAAAAAATGTATACTGGGTGGTAGATCGTGATTTATATTTTCTAAATGTATAGACGGACCCCTAATACATTTTCACGTGCAACTCTATTTAAAATTGATTTAAAGTATAGAAATAGGTATGTTTTTCGAACCGCCATGATCTCAGAAATCTGAATATGAAGTCAAAAATAGGGGTTGCCATTGAAGAAAATTAAGTTAATGCCAGTTTTAATATGTAGACGACCCCTTAGGCAAAATTTAACTATACCGTTATAAACTAGACGTTATTACAAATCGATCGGTACCAGTCAAATGTTTCTACGATAATTTACGGCGAAATTAGGTGGGGGGGTGGCGTTTTTTTTTTGGGTGACTGTACAATCTTACATTTTTTATGATATTCAAATTTAGGTTAATTGCAAAACTCCCATTAAAATGAAAAGAATCATATAGTACAAGCCTGCCATAAACACAAAGAATTTCTGTATATATTAAAAGAAGATTTTGCGCTAAGTAAATAAACACAGGAAAAGTCTTCCACATATAGAACGACAAAGTTTATAATGCAAAATCCAGATAGCTTCGTAGCACAGAGCATACAGCAGAGCTGCCAACCTAATCCGGCAAATTGTTAGTAACGCCCCTTTTTCTACACCACTTAACTTTTAGAGTAATTCTCTTCAAATATATTTACGATGAATTAAGAAAACAAATACTCTAAAAATATATTGGTGTAGAAAAAGGGGCGGTACAAACAATTTGCCGGATTAGGTTGGCAGCTTTGATACAGTCATCAGTGCATAAAGAAACGAAAGGAAAGTGCTCCGGTTCCCTTCTTATATATGCACTTTCACTTTCTTACTTTCACTTTCCTTTCCTTTCTTTATGCATTCATGACGGTACGAAACAGTTGTTTGCATTTTGCATTAGTTTTATCGACGTATACGATGCAGACTTTTCCTTTGTTTCTTCACGTATATCGCTCAAAAAAAAAAAAAAAAAAAAATCAACTACTCTAAATTTTACATAATCCTGATGGAATTACTCTCACATTAGCATATGCTAATCGAAGCTTGAGTTTATATAGAAAGGAGCTTGCTACACATAAAAAAAAAAAAAAATGCCATCAGTAAGATACATCAAAAAGATACTTATAATATATATATATGTATATATATATATCAATATACAACAGTAATTATCAACGTTAAAATAAAAATTCTATTTATATAGTTTTATGTAATGGTTTTCAAACATTCAAGTTTTGCGTGATTCATGTATAAAATAGATGTTTATATAATAGAAAATAGTTCACAGTTTAATTATACGTGATTTAAAGAAAAAAATATAAATTACCAGATTGCAATTATAAGTTTTAAAACGTTTCCTTGTTAAAGCGAAATAAATAAAAGTTTTATTCTAAATTAAATCAAAAAGTTAAATTTCTGCTTAATTAGAGATTCAAGATAAAAAGTAAAAAAATATAAAAATGAAATTTGAAATATTTTACCGTTAAAATATTTTCTTTTCAGTTAAACGCCTGTTATAGAAAATAATTGTTAGAGTGTTATGCAAATAGTTCTTTTCGTTTTACCTTTTTTAACAGGAACTTTTTTTTTCAACTATTTCCTTGCGATCAAGTTATTTTCCTTTTAATATTTAATCAATTCAATTGGTATGTGTAAAGCAAAAGAATTTGAAAAAAAAAAAAAAATAATAATAAATAAATAAAAAGTCTTTTGATTTTCAGTACATTCTTTTTTTTTTTTTCGAAATAGTTGAGATTTTATCATTTATAAATCTACTTTAAATTTACTTCTAAAATTGATTTGACTCATTAGTAAAGTATTTGGTCTGAAAAATAAGATATTTAATTCTACTTTTAAAAAAATTAAATTTTTCGATAAAGCTAAAAGTGCAAGTAACAACAACAACGCCATAGCTTTTTACTTTTTCTTACACATACATGGTAGAAAAAGAATTATTTTTAGGAAAAAAAAAAACATTTTTTTTTTTATCAATTAACTTTGCCATGTCCTCGGAATCAAAAATCAGGTTTTTAGCAGTTGGTCAGTCTACGTGTGTATGTATGCGTGTGTCTGATTGTGTATATATGTGTGTATGTGTCTCTTTTTATGATAATGTTACTCGAAAATTTTTAATCAAATGAGACAAACAGTTCGTGCACCGTGACATTCAAAATTATTTAAATACATTACGTCTACAGTCGGAATTTCTTGTTAGTACATTTTAACACCTTTAGACAGCATTGAATAAATAATAAACACGTATTTCTTACAATCGTATAAGCATGTTTTATATAGGATATAGTGCTGCCACAATCCATGAATTCCGACTTATTAAGAACCAAGTTCATCAAAGTTTATTTCAAATGGTATTATGCATTTTTATTACTGTTTTAAATTTATTTATCATTGATTGTGTGCATACAATTTTCAGAATACATGCATTATTTTCCAAAATTACTGAATGAAAATAATGAAAGTGCTTCAGCAATTTTTACCATGTTCAAGGAAATTGCTTAGAAATGGTGAAGACCTTATCTTGATCATATAATAGATAAAACGTTGAGATGCGATATTTTTCGACGTTGAGTGTTTGCTAATATTGGAAATATTTGCTTTTGTTGCCGAAATGTCAGTGGAGAGTGGTCCCTGTGGAGACTCAAAAAGATTTTGGCTTATATCTGTGTGTCTGTCTGCTTGTCTGTCTGTTTGTTTGTCGCGCGATAGCGGCCGCAAAATTCACGCTATTAACTTGAAATTTGGTACACATATTCCCTAGGCACGTGGAATCAGCTGTATAGCTTTGGGTGTGTATTCCATTTGAAGTTCGTGTACAGGGATACACCAAAGTTTTTCTTATCATTACGGGCTATGGACCGAATTTGTATGTATCCCAATAACGGCTGCAAGAATCCTTCGACTAACCTGCAAATTGGTACATACGTTTAGGCTCTGTAAAGAAATAGCTGTATAAATTTTTATGCCTATATTGTTTATGAACTGTGTACAGGGACACGCCAAAGTTTTTCTTATCATTACGGCCTATGCGGCGAATTTCGTTTAAACGAATTTTAACATCGTTACTCTGCATTCAACAAAATGAAATTAGCGTACATTACTGAGATACTTAAACTAACGTTTTCTGCAGAAAATATGTGCTCTTTGGCTTCTTAATTAATACATAGGACTTTACAAAAGTGCTCTGATAATATCACGTAATCATCCAAATTACGTCAAATTTCGAGCAATATATTCAGGAAACACATAGAATAAGTTTAATAGTTTTTACTAATGTATACAATGTTTATGATTCGTTTACAGAGACACACAAAAGAATTTCATGACATTATTGCCTATAGACAAATTTTTATTTAAGCGCATTTTAACGCATGTATGCTACATTCACCATAATGGAATTAACATACATTATAAAGATGTATACAAGCATGATTACTCTAAAAAGAGGGATATGTATAGATTAAAGGATATATTTACGGGACCACATAAAATAATTCGAATGACATTCTGTAATCATCCAAATGATGTCAAATTATGTTGAAATATTAATGAGTTGTAATTAATTAGGTAGGTGTATTCATTTTTAGTGTACATAATTACAGTGGCTACTTTTTCCGGGATACATGAAAGAATTTCGTACCATTACGGTCTATAGTCTATTTTTCTTAAAGGTGTATTTTAACATGGTTACACTCCATTAATTTACAGGATTACACAAAATAATTACAATACGTTATGTAATCATTTTCCATGAAATTTGGCACAAGTATTTATGAATTACAGGGAATTAATACAAGACTATGAGTTATTAAGAATACATATATACACATATATATACAGATAGCTATAGAAATAGAGATACAGTGGGGGGGGGGGGCAGCATCCCCCCTCAGAATCGTTTCTGTGTTGTAGGAAGTCAATCGTATCAATATATATATATATATATATATATATATATATATATATATATATATATATGTATGTATATATATATAACATATAATAAGAAATGAATACAAATGATTTGTTGAATAATGCGTGATGCAAATGGGACATTAAGACTCCTGATCTGCAGATCCAATAGTTATAGATAATGATTTTCAAAGTGTAATTTCAGAATAAAGAAAATTTTCTTGTGATTTTTTAAACACATATTTTAAAATATACTTGAGTATTCAATATATAAAATCTCATATTTCTCTCCCTCTCTCCCTCTCTCTCTCTCTCTCTCTCTCTCTCTTTTTTTTTTTTTTAAGAATTGATTCGTTTTAGTAGCTGTTTTGTTTTAAATAAAACCACATATAATTTGTTATTACATATACTTAACTTTTTGAGAAACTGAAATGTCCGAGACATAATTACTTCAAATATGAAATTAATTATCATATTATACCATATTTTACAATAATTTCAAATTATTTTCAAGTGATCATCGCAAATAAAAAAGCCGTATTGACGTAGGAAGTAAAAGAACATATGCACATTCTCTCTCTCTCTCTCTCTCTCTCTCTATATATATATATATATATATATATATACACACACTGGTGGACAATTGCTAAGGACGGATGACAGTAGCTTAGTTATTGTCATCCGTCCTTAGCAATTGTCCACCAGTGTGTATATGTATATATATATATATATTTAATGTCATTCCTCATGTAAAAGACATCTTATAGCTCTTGTATAGAATATAATAAATTTAACAATCTGAAATAAATTTATTATTTAAAAATTTATTCATTTAGTTAACAAACATTAAATTTTATTCATAATTACTCACTTTAATAATTTGCTTAATAAATTCTGAACAAACTTAGTTCCACTGAGCTATTATGGCATGAAATTGTACAATATATTGTATCTTTTAACTAGAACAAAATCTCTTTTAAATTATAAAAGCTGTCTACAACCTCTATTAATATTATTTCTCGCAAGATGAAGGTAATATTCAAAATTATATTTGAGTAAACTTAAACGTATTATGTTTTTGCAGTCATACTGAATTTCATACAAAAAGTAAAACTACGTTTATTTTGTTTTATCTGGAAAAAATTTTTTAGATACCTCAATTCTTAATTAAATGTAAAATTGGTTTATCTGCATCTTTTGGAGTGTTAGGCTCGCCGTACACTGACGAGACATGAGACAAAGTTTAAAGCGACATGCGACACGCGCATGCTCTAAATACAACTTCATCTCTTGAAAACTGTTTAGAACATACATGTGTCGCATGTCGCATCAAACTTTGTCTTATGTCTCTTCAGTGTGTGGTTGGCCTTAGACTATTTTTGTTGACACCTTGGATGCTTGTGGCGATCTTTAATCTTCGTAACTGCTGATAACAACTACTAATATCCTATTTTACAACGTTTTGCTCATCTTTACGAGGCTTCATTGTTTTTTCCACCTGTTTTATTGTTTTACATGCAACATAGGCGAACCCCCTGGATTTTGCTTTAATAGCAACCAGAGTTTGAAATCTCGCCCCTTAACTTGTTTTCTAGGTTCTCCGTGAAGATAAATATCTACAGTTTGAACTTTTTCCCAAATTTTTGGTCTTAAATTCTTTTTATCGAACATTTTTGTTATTAAATTTTCAAACCTTGCATTTTTTTTATTCATATTTAATTAAAGCTTAATTAATTGCTTTCATATCTGCACTAAAACTTCACAGGGTATTTAATTTAGTTATAAATTAATTCTTTTTGATTACTGATGATTTCGGTGGTATTTAATCTTCTACTATTTTTAATTTTACTAACAAGAAAATATTCAAAAGGTGTCGTCTTCAAAAAATATTGAAAAAAAAAGTTTATGTCATTCTGCTCTTCATAAAACACCAGAAAGTGAAAAAAATTATCGGCTGAAATTAAATACAGCGACCACACAAAATTTTTAAAATTAAGCATATTTGGCGATTTCACATTGTTAGGCGATTGATTTTGAGTACTTGGCGGAGAAACAAAACACGGTCCTGTTCGCACACTGCAATCTCGGTGCTAGCGAACTGAACGCCTAACAGCACTAAATCGCCAAATATGCTTAATTTTGATTATTTTTTGTGGTCGCTGTAATTTATTTCAGCCGATAGTTTTTTCACTTCCTTATGAAGAGTAGAATCACATATTTTTTTTTTTCAATAAATTTTGAAGACGACACCTTTTGAATGTTTCCTTGTAAGTTACAGTTTATATATATAAAAAGATACATAGGTAGAAAGATAGATAGATAGGTATAAAGGAGAGATTGTATAAGGGGTAAATTTTAATTAAATTTATATCCTTATAACGAATTTTGTTTTCAATTTTAATTTCACTTTTTATTTCTATATTTCTGGAAAAACGAACCAATTATGAGTGTTGTTTCAATAAGATTAAATTAATTATTTTAATAATCTTAAAAAAGGAAAACTTTGTGTTTCTTTTAACCTCTTAGGTAAATATTACTACAAAAAAAAAAGGGGGGGGGGGCACAGGACATGAGATTCCGTCATTTTTTATAATGAATAAATCAACAGAGATTGATGGGGAAAAAAGACTGAGAAAATTAAATACTTGAGTAAAATTTAGAAGATTTTGATTATACTTCCGCAGAATAAATCTATTCTAGATTGTCATAGTGATTTTTCACAGTATCTGAGGAAGTTTATTATCTGTCGAAAAGAAAAATATTATTGTGTTGGCCGCATTGGATAAGCTGTAAAAAAAAACAAATTGAAAATTATAGATGAAAAATATTACCCAAGAACGCATTCAAGAGGCAGTATCTTGGTTAAGGTAAATTTATTAAAAATTTCAAAGTATCTAATTTAACGCGTGGCCATAGATGGGATAACAGTACGAAGCTTACAGCATGGAGTGGGGAAACCAGTCGCGAGGATCAGGCCGGGCCCCAGGCCCGAATCTCCCTTGAGTTCTTACATGGTCGATAATCAGAAAGAAAAGTGTCCTCCAAAACTGGAGCAAAAAAATGACAATGCATTTGGCGTTATAATGTAGACACGAAGTTCAAAGTTTAAGATAGAGGATGGTTGCGGTTACGTTAGGAATATTCACATGTATATTTTTAAAAGGCGACCAGAACTTCGATGACCGTTATTGTGGAATATTGGCATGATTTCGCCAAGATTTAGATCCTGGGAAAATAACTAGCTAAGCAAATATTTTATCTAACCGTTGATGTAAATTAGGCGACAAGAGTGTGCATAAGTTACATTTCGATATAAGATAAAAAGAAACCGAATTAATTATTTTGTGGTTTCACAAAACACAATGATAGAAATAAGTCAAAACATTATCATTAACGGAGCGAAAAGAATTTCCATTACGTTAAGCTTGCTAATATGATACTGGGAATTGATAAAAAAAAATATTTCAGTTACATTGAAAAAGATATGAAAAATAAGATATAAAAATTAGAAAACGTATATTGTAAATTTATTATTTATAGGATAAAAATCGTTATATCGCTATATTTTAAGTAGTTGTTTAAGATTAAAGAATTTAATTTATAATTTTATTCATTTAAAGAATTTACCTATCCTTTAAAAAGAAATATATAAATTTTCTAATATGTGATAATCTAGAGATGCTGCTGTGTAGCGGAGACTATATATCAGTTGGTCTTAATATTATATTTCTAATTTTCCTAATGAGGTGCTTTATCTACAAATACGATTAAAAATGCAATTTGAAATAGTTTTCAGATACAATGCATAACGAATAACTTTTGTTAACAATTAAAAAAATAGACTAAATTGTTCCCGAAACCATAACCTCGAATTTAATTTCATCTTAGATATAGTTCCGTAGAAAAGGATAGAGAATATTAAAATAATAATAATAATAATAATAATAAATTAAGGGATATTATTTTAAGAGTTGAGAATTTCAAATTTTACATGATCTCCATGCAAAAAATATTTCCAATTTATGAAATGTGCCCAGATACTACCAAAATGTTGTACAAAATATCAGCAATGTACACTCCTGCTCAAAAGTTTAGCAAGATTTAGAAACGATCTGTTTTTTTTTTTTTTTTTTCAATTAAAAAAATTTTTTCTCGATGAAATGTTTTCAAACATTGGACATGTAAAGAACTGGGTCTTCTTCCTGTTTTTCAGTGAAGATTGGTTTAAGACAGCATTTAGGGAGCCAGTAACAAATTGAGCAAAATCAATAATGTTTGTGCTGGTATCGTTAAGTGAACGAAATGATCTGTAACTTTAGGATACTTTAATATACATTCAGTAAAGTTAGAGGATAGCATATGAAATAACGGACATATAAGCATTTATTTTAAAATTAAAAAAGAAAAAAAAAAAAAGAAAAAAGAAAAAATAGCTTTTTTTTTTTTTTTTTTTTAACAATATACAGCGTTTTAAACGAAAATTATTCCTACTTTCAGATAAATTGAAAAAACACGTTTGAAACAATATACTGCAATCGGAATACAAATATCTTAAATATCTCATGAAAAATTAGAATTTTTATGAAAAACGTTTTCACTGTGCCTTTGCGAAAGATTAAAAAAATAAAAAAATATATTGCATAGGATGAAAGGTAGACTTTTTTTGGGCAACTTTTATCGAAAGTGATATTGAATAGAGTAAAAATTAAGCAAATTATCTGAAAAAGAACGAGTTAGTTTTTGATATTTTCCAAGAGTTGAAATTTCCTAAGGGGTTTTCACATGCCGCGTAATTAATTTAACTATCCAGTTACTTAAACCACGCTCCAAAAGTACCTTTCTGTGAAAAACCTTTTATAAGATTGTAACTCTAATTTATGTTTTTTTATTTACTAAGATTTCTGAGATGATAAGGGGTTTTTCACAAAAAAGAATTTATATATGATTTTTGGATCTTTAAATTAATTACGCGGCATGTGATAAAATCCTTATGAAATTTTAGCTCTAAATACCTAAAATCTAGCTCGTTCTTTTTAGGATAATTGGCTTAATTTTTACTCCATCCTAATGCATTCGACAAAAAATTGCACATGCGCAGTGAAAATCTTTTTCATAAAAATGTTCATATTTCATGAGATATTTGCATTCCGATTGCAGTATTTTGTTCTAAAAGGGATTTTTCAATTTACATGAAAGTGGGAATAATTTTAGTTAAAAACTCTGTATATTATAAATAAAAAACTTTTTTCTCTCTTTTTTTTTTTGAGTTTTAAAATGAATGTTTATATCTCCGTTATTTAATATGCTATTGTTACACAAATTCATCCACAAAATGAGTTGTGTCTATGTTATCGTATCTCAATGTTACACTTCATTTCGTTCACTTAGCGATGCACGGGGATCACAAACATTATTGATTTTGTTCGATTTGTTACCGCCCCCCTAAATGTTGTCTTAAACCAATCTTCACTGAAAAACATGAAGACGGCCCAGTTGTTTAAATACCCAATGTTTGAAAACATTTTATCGAGAGATAAGTTTTTAAATTGGGAAAAAAAAAAAAAAAAACTGATCGTTTGCAAATCTTGCTAAACTTTTGAGCAGGGGTGTACTATCAAAAGACTCAAAGATAAGAAAAATAAAGTTGACTTTTAAGTAACTTGACATTATAGTTACATTTTAATTAATTCTTCAACAATTTTATTTTAACACATGTCTAAGACTTTTTTCTTCATGTCCTTATTAATTTTTAAAATACACTACCAATAGATTGTCTTTTTTTTTTTTTTTCAAAAAGCAGTATGAAAATTTAAATTCTGATTTTTTTTTTAATTGAATCCTCTTAATTTTTTTGATATATTCTATAAAACTCCACGACTTCTTTTAGGCATCTTTGTAATTATTTTATGTATGTCTAATATCATTAGTTATGAAATTCTGAGCCATAATAATGTTTAGAGAAAATATAAACCCTCGTTTAAAAAGCTTCTCTTTTTTAAATATACTATTTTAACTAATGGGATTTTATAATATGGTTCACAAAACAATTATCACGTTTTAAAATTTGAATCATCATTCATTAAATACTTTGATGTAATTGGCTTAGGAAATAAACCACAATAATTGAAAAAGTTAAAGCAAACGTCAATCTTTTGCTAACATATTAAGCACTCAATGAAACTCCATGTAATCCCAGTAATATTCCATTTGAATTAAAAAAAATATTATATATTATTATCAAAAAGAAAAAAAAAACACCAAAAATAATATTTTTAGATGCAATGTGTGCTTCGAAAGCCAAAAGCTGTGAGCCGTATTTCTCCATATTTCATATCATTTTTTTCCCCATCTTTATATAATGTTCTTCTGAGAGTAAAGCTTAGAATATTATATTCACATTTGAGTCTGATTACGTGCAGTGTTTAAGAAAACATAGCACGAGAAGAATAATAAACTGTCCTTTAAATTTTTTGCAGTAAAATACAAAACAATCTGAATGAAGAATACGTAATATTATTAATTAATTTTAATACAATCATAACCGCATTGAAATGTTTTCAATCATCCCTAAATTAAGAATTTAAATTTTGGAATTAAGCAATTCTTTACGTAATTTTGCAATATTCGCATGATATATGTAGACTTAGTATTTGAATTTAATATCACAAGAGAAATATTAGTCATAATTATTAAACCATAATTTTCTTTCTTTATTATATTAGATACAGCCATTTTTAAAAACGGAGATTTTTCGTAAGCCATTTTTAATTAAAATTGTTTCATCTAATCATTTTAGAATAATAAAAACAGTTAACTGTATTTTTCTAAATTGAGATTTTGAGATACCGTTCTCATAGAAAAATATTATATTTTCTGCAATAAAAAAAAAAAAGAAGTTTGTGTTTTCTAAAACTAACAAAGTCTTATTCCGTCAAATTAGATTTACCAAAATCGTATAAAGAGGATTTTCATAAACCAAAATATGTTTTTATAACAACAGTTAATTAATGCACAGTGCGTTTCTTCATTTTGACACTTGAAGCAAAATACACATAACATGAAAAAATTAATATCGTACCTGCATAATTATTTTCAGAAATGTATTGTTAAGAAAATCACCACTGGAAGAAAGCGAATAAAAGTAGAATTTTTTTTTCTTATTAAATAAGAATGGAAAAATTTCAAGTATATTTCATTAATATAGTGTAGTTACGAAAATAAAAATATAACCTTAAAAAAAAAAAGAAAAAAAAAAAGAATAAACAAATAAATAAATAAAAAAATAAAAAAAGAAAAAGAAAAGAAAAAAGTAAATTAAAATTAACTATATTATAGTTTCAATAAGTTGTTTCGTAATGAAACTATATTTAAATGTGTTAAACATAATGCTTTTAATTGTTTAGGTTAAATTTACGAAATTAAAAAAAGAAAGAAATCTGAAAATATAACAGAATCTGAAAATTACATGCTAAGTAACAAAATGCATTCATGTACATACACTGTAAAACGATTTTCCGCCTATCTACATGACACGGCTGGCTTGCTGCTCATTTGAAGCGCATAGGTATCTTAAACAATTCTACTTGCCCACTTCGTGATTCTGGAGAAGTAATGGACAGGGATCATCTGCTCCGCTGCGGCGCTCTTCGATGTTCTATAGAAGAGTTGAGATATTGGGAGGCAAGATCGTTCCTTAGGCAACGACTTCGGTCTTTTGTTCTATGTTATATTGTTTATAATTTGTTTTGTAATTTTATAGTCCTTTGCTTAGAAATAGGAAAAGCACTGGAAATAGCACTGGAAATAGTAATAATAATAATAATAATAATTATAATAATAAAAACATACACTGCAAAAAACAATTCACTCCCCCCGCTTCAATTAAACAGAAGAAAAATTCTGGCAGCTGGCGTGACAGTAAAAAACAATACTTTTAACAAAACCCCCTCCCCCCCCCCTTTTTTTTTATAATGAATTTAACAAATATTATTTTAAGGTAAGTTGTCTTAGTCGGTTTCGAACTTGTGAACTTCTGTTTCATGACCAACTGACCTCGGTATATGCAATATGTTTACTGACTATACAAAATTAATTCTCCGATTAAAAAAAAAAAAAAAAGTAAAAAGTTCGTTAAAAGAACAGTTATTGTTCTTGTTAAAAACATGGTTTTTCTTGCTAAAAAATTTCTTTCTGTTAAAAGCATGTTTTTTTACTGTTAAAAAAAGCTTTATTTCTAGCACACTGGCTGACAATTTTTTTCTGTTAAGGAGGGTGGGTGGGGTGGTACTTCAAGATTTTAAAATGTGAATCTTGTCATGCTACTTTAAATTTAAGATCCTGGTACTGCTAGGTATTTGAAATTAGAGAAGTGTGGTTAGAGAAAATAACTGTTTTTCTTCTTTGAAACATATGCATTTTTTCTGTAAAAATTACATATTATTTTACAGTAATCTTATGCTTTTGAACTTAACATATGCTATTATTTTATTCTTCCGCAAAAATATAATTTTTTAAAATAAATTTGCAAGAAATATACAAACAGTTAAATATTACAGTAAAATTAAATTTTATAAAAAGATAAAATTCACAATGCTGTTTCTGTTAGTGGTTGCAATATATAGAATCTCTTTCTCTGTATATACATGTAGAAACTAAAGTGGGCGTTAATAATTAATTACTCGATTACTATTAACTATAAATTTAATAAAGAATAACTATAATACAGTTTTTTGTACAGGATGGATAATATGAATTAGAGTCATGACGTATTCGTAACACGTATATATCGTCTATGCTAGAAAACACAGTTTATGAATACTAAAGGTCACTGAGTAAGTTTATCGTCTTCGAAATAGTGCACAGTTTATATTCCATAAAATACTTCTCGTCAACACTCACAACTTCGGCTTCGTCTTTAACAATTTTTAGAAGAGCATGCGGCATGATACAGGACACCGTATCGTAAAGTCCCGTCGTCAACTGAACTGTTTCTCGTAAGTGCTCCAAGACTCCGTCTATGGGGATGCGTGCGCAGGGGATGAGAATGACGACTTTCTGACATCACAGCTACGTCTTGGTTGCGTCACTTCGACAAGGTTGATTGCTCGTGGCGCAGTGAGAGAACTAAGCTGGCTTTAGAATCAAATGTCCGAACAGGCAAGGTGCTTCTATCACAAATTCGGCCATCCTTCCACGACTGGTCCTCCAGGCGGCCATACTGAAAAATATAAAAAGAAAAAAACAAACACAAAAGCAACACGAAATAATAACAAGCTTTTTTACAATATATATACAAATTTTGATGTTTTATCCTTTTTTTTTAAGTTATTCCTTGTTTGAGAAATTCGGCATGAGTGGATGTGCAAAGGGGACCTTCATGGCATCCCTCCTTAACTACATCATATGTGTTTCCACTTTTCATTTTTACAATTTTATAGGGGCCAAAGTATTTCGATTTCAATTTCAGGTTAGGACCGAGTTGCGTTCGTTTGATGGCAACTAGGTTCCTACTTCGTAAGTTTTGGGTTGTTTTCTTCGTAAGTTATAATTTTTTTTTATTTTCTACCTGAACTTTAAAAAATTTGTCCTTTTGCATGTTTGCACAGATCTTCTCTCTGGGACTCAAAATCAGCTTGGAATTCGAACTGGAGTATTTCTTTTATTTTGTCATTTCCCTTGGTGTTTATTTTGGTACCGAACAACAATTCAAAGGGCGTCATGTCGATGCTTCTTTGGTATGTCGAGTTTATTGTGCGCTGCAATTCATTCACATGTTTGTACCATTCAGCTGGATTTTTTAGTGATAATTTTGAAAGTACTGATATGATGATCCTGTTGACTCGTTCGACCTGGCCATTGGCCCTTGGCAAACCGGTAGAAATTAAATGGTGTTTAATGCCTTCATTTGAACAATAATCAGCAAATTCTTTAGAGAAAAATGCAGTGCCGCGGGCAGTAATTATTTGTGATGGATTGCCAAAAACTGTTTTCTGAATTTCTAATTTAGCAAACACTTCTGTAGTCGTCGTGCTTTTGGTAGGATATATCCACAGAAACTTGGTGAATGAGTCAACTATGACTAAAAGATGTTTATAGTTTTTATGTGTAATTTCTAATGGCCCGAGATGATCTATGTGATAAGTATGAAGTGGTATGTCTTGTTTGTGCAGTGGGTGTAGCAGTCCCTCTTTCTTTCCGCTTTTACGATTCATAAGAATGCAATGTACACACTTAGTGATAACGTTTTGAATTTTTTCTCGAAGTTTGGGAATGTAGTAAAATTCTTCAATGTGTTTCTCAGTGTAATTAATTCCTGTATGTCCTTTCTCATGAGCTTCCTTAATGATCTCGATTTGCATGCTATCTGGTATTACAACTAATTCCTTCCCATTTATGAATTTATATAAAATTTCGTTTCTGGTACAATAATCTTCATAACTAGAAAGCTTTAATACTTCTTTAATGGTTTTTATGTGTTGATCATTATCTTTAGCATTTTTAATTCGTGATATGTAAAGTACATCTATTGGTGCTCTACTCAATGCATCAACATGGGGCATTCTACTTCCAGCGCGGTGTTCAATCGTATAATTAAATTCCTGTAACAGAAGAGCCCAACGTGCTACTATAGTGGATAAATCTTTTTTTTCCATAGTTTTTTGAAACTCTGCACAGTCAGTTACTATTTTAAATGGAATTCCTAATAAGTATATACGAAACTTTTTTAAAGCTTCAATAATCGCTAGCACCTCTAACTCGTAACTTGAATATTTTTTTTCAGCGTCTGAGGTTTTACGACTCATGTAATATGTAGGGTGGAAATTAGTGTCGCTTGGGGATTTCTGCATTAAAATTGCGCCATAACCTTCAACACTGGCATCAGTATGCAATCCTGTTTCATAGTTAGGGTTATATAAAGCCAAAATTGGTTTATCAGCTAAAATAGATTTCAAGCAATTAAAGGAATTTCTCTCTTCTTCGCCAAACTTAAACTTGTGATCTTTTTTCAACATGTCACTCAATGGTCTAGCAATGATGGAATAGTTTGGAATAAACTTTCGAAATTATCCAGTTAAACCTAGGAATCTTTGGACCTGCTTTAAGTTAATTGGCTCCGGAAATTTCATGACGGCTTGCGTCTTAGAGGGAGATGGAAAAGTTTTGCCTCCTTCGATTACGTGGCCCAAGAATTCAATCTTTTTTTTCAACAAATGAGATTTCTTAAAATTAATTTCTAAGCCATATTTACTGGCGAGAATTAGGGTCTGTCTTACGTTGTCAACGGCTTCTTCATAGGAGGACGCTAATATTATGAGGTCATCTAAATAAGGTAAAACAATACCGGAATTAATTAATGGTCGAAAAATTGTGTTTATGTATCTTTGAAATACGGCAGGTGAATTACACAGTCCAAACGGCACTTTAAGAAATTGATACTGACCCTCGTGGGTCACAAACGAGGTGTATTTTCTACATTTTTTTATCAATATCTACATTTAAAAAAGCGTTCTTCAAATCAATCGTACTGAAAATTCGTGCACCCTGTAAACGGTCCAAAATATCTTCAATCAGCGGCAGGGGAAATCGGTCTTTAACTATGATTTTATTCAAACGCCTATAATCAATGCAGATTCTTGAAGTACCATCTTTTTTCTTTCCTATTACAATTGGACTACTGTATTCGGAGGAACTTGGTACGATAATACCTTCGTCTAGCCATTCGGCTATTTGACCGTCCACATTTTTTTTTTTTTTTCGGAAAATGGTAATCTCCGCGTCTGGTGATAAATAGGTTCACTGCTTTTCAACAAAATTTTTAAGTCAATATGAGTTGACAATGTCTTTTTAGGTTTATAATTCGAAATCAAATCCCTAACTTCATCTTGAAAGTCAAGGGGGGCATCATAAGCAATATCTGTCTCGACTTCGTTTTGATATGCATTTATTGGAAGTACTGTTAAAAAGTTAATTTCAATAGGATTAGGTTTATTTTTTACAATAATGCCATTTTCATTTATTGTCGTTTCGCCCAACGTTAACACGTTTAGACCAATGATGACGTCATGGGGTATTACATCATTATTTACAACATAAATATTGGTTTTACATTCAAAATTATCAATTTTAAGATTCACATTAAATGAGCCTAACAGCTTTATGAAATTTGTTCCGATTCCCTTCAAAGTGGTACTCACTGGATTTAACCCATTAACATCTAGTTTTTCAAGAACACTTTTACGAAGCAGTGTTGCCTCACTGCCCGTATCAATAATACCACTGAAATTTATATTATTTATTTGTATAATTTTATTCAAATTACGATTTACACTAATGCATGAGGATTCGACTTTGGGTTTTGAACCCGGGCATTCCGAACTGTTATGCCCAAAGCGTTTGCATGAAAAACATTTTAAACCTTTAGCTCTATGGGGGCAGTTTCTAGATAAGTGGTTTTTTTCACCACAATTATAACAAACTACATTTATTTCAATTTTAAGATTAAATTTTTCGACTACATTATGTCCTTTGGGTTTCAATTTTGCATCATACTCTACTTTATCAAATCTATGCTTACATTTATCACTATCTTTCTTAAACACTTCATACATTTTAATTTTTTCCTTAAAATCGCGTAAATTTTTATCACCATACAAAATAATTTTGTTTTCATATTTGTCATTGATTCCCTGGATCACATAGTGCATAATGGCAGCATCATCGATATGCCCATTTTTACTTAATTCTCTTATTTTAAAAAAAGTATTCAGTAGCCGTTCCATCGATTCGCAATTTTTTTTTTACTCAATATATCATGCAAAACAGCTGAATTTATTTCTATTTTAAATTCTTCAATGAGCGCTTTTTTTAATTTCTTATACGTAAGCAGCGCTTTTTCAGATTTAATAAACAATAAAGCGTTTCCGCTCAAAGATCGTTTACAAAAAATAATTTTCTGTAGTTCATTTAAATTAAACATGTTAGATATTTCTTCAAATTCAGTGAACTACTCAATTATATTTTCGTGCGGTTCACCGCTAAATTTAGAAATATTATTCTCAAAATCAGTAAATGAAATGGCTGCACCATGTGTTCCAGAATTCTTAATATTAACACAATTATTATGATTATCATTATAATTATGGCACTGCACTGAGGAATAAATTTTCGTGACGACACTATCGCCACTTTCCGATTCGTTTTCGGATTCACTGTCCGATTCATTTTCAGAATTTTTATCTATTAATGATTCAATATCACATAATTTCAACAATAATCTGTCACGTAACTCTTCTTTCTTTCCGTCAAAAGAGACATTTAATAAATTACTGATTGTGATACGTTCATTCAGAGTAAAGTTTTCACTTATCAATTTTTGTTTTAAAACATAATTTTCATCACCAACGGCGAAAGTGAAACCTGTAAATATTTTTATTCTGCATCTGTTTTTTCGATCACCGTCATTGTCGAATAAAAACCGATGCAGAATTTTAATTTTATTATATTTTTCTTGTCCTAGTGCAATACCGATTTGAGGAATATCACCAAAGACATCATCATGCAATAAAAATAAAAGTTGACGTACCTTTGCAGAACAGAAACAACAGATGCCTTATTATTTTAATTTAAGTAGATTTCATAGGTGCTCGAATTTCTGTCGATCATGAAACATCACTACACACTTCAAATATATATTCGTCCAACATGAATTCCAGATCAGGTGTAAAATTCTGTATTATAACCACTGTTCATAGCATGATTAAGCATGCGAAGAAACTTCAACACAGTTTTTTAAAATCAATGAAAACTTCAGTCAATTAAAAATTTATGTTAAGTTCAATTAATGATCAAAAGAATTGTTCTTAGTTCAGGTGCATTATCCCGCTTCTGAAATATTAATGTAGAAGCTAAAGTGGGCGTTAATAATTAATTACTCGATTACTATTAACTATAAATTTAATAAAGAATAACTATAATACAATACAGTTTTTTGTACAGGATGGATAATGTGAATTAAAGAGTCATGTCGTATTCGTAACCCGTATATATCGTCTATGCTAGAAAACACAGTTTAATAATACTAAAGGTCACTGAGTAAGTTTATCGTCTTCGAAATAGTGCACAGTTTATATTCCATAAAATACTTCTCGTCAACACTCACAACGTCGGCTTCGTCTTTAACCACTTTTAGAAGAGCATGCGGCATGATACAGGACACCGTATCGTCAAAGTCCCGTCGTCAACTGAACTGTTTCTCGTAAGTGCTCCAAGACTCCGTCTATGGGGATGCGTGCGCAGGGGATGAGAATGACGACTTTCTGACATCACAGCTACGTCTTGGTTGCGTCACTTTGTCAAGGTTGATCGCTCGTGGCGCAGTGAGAGAACTAAGCTGGCTTTAGAATCAAATGTCCGAACAGGCAAGGTACTTCTACCACATATATATATATAAATTTTGCAAGAAATATATATATGTGTATATATATACACAGAATATTGTATATATATATATATATATATATAGAGAGAGAGAGAGAGAGAGAGAGAGTCCGTCAAAAGTCCCAGCGCCTCTCATATCTCGAAAATGCGTCGGAACTTCGACAAACTGAGAAACACTTATTCAATGAATTTCATGGGAACATCTTTTGGTGAAAATATTTTGGCCTCGGGGGATTGGGGAGGCGCTAGGGCGCTAGGAAGGCGTTAGGCCGTATTAAAATGTCAAATAGGAAGATATGTCTTGTGATACATCCCTGGAAACATCTTTTGAAGACAATGAATTTGATATAAAATAGTTTTGTACTGCAATAATTATTAAAAGAGATACATGAGTTTACTAGAGTTTTGAAATGGGGATTTTATATTTATGTATCTCCTTTAATAATCATCGCAAGATAAAACTATTTTTATCAAATTCATTGTCTTAAATGACGTTTCCAGGGATGTATCACAAGACATAGTTTCTTCAAAGCTGCATTCTTCCCCCTCCTTTCCCTGGTCCAAAAATTTATTCACCAAAAGAGATCCTCCTCGAATTCAATGAACACGTATTTCGCTATTTTTAAAAATTCTCACGCATTTTCGGGACTTTTTTCGAGATTTGATATGAAGATTTTATACTTATCTGTGTCCTTTAATAATCATCGCAGGACAAAACTATTTATATAAAACTATTTATTTCATTGTCTTGAAAAGACATTTTAAGAGATGTATCACAAGATATACCTTTCCATTTGAAATTTGAAATTTGCTCTTCCAAGCTTCCCCCCCCCCCTCCCCCTGCCCGGACTTAAAATGTTCTCACCAAAAGAGGTCCCCTCGAATTCATTAAACATGTTTCGCCATTTTTCAAAATTCTCACGCATTTCCGAGATAGGAGAGGGTGTAGGACTTTTGGCGGATCCTGTACACACACACACACACACACACACATATATATATATACCGTATTTACCCGCGTATAAGTCGAGAAATTTTGGACAAAAAAAGGCTTTAAAGTTGGGGTGGGGTCGACTTATACGCGGGATTTTAAAAAATTCAAATTTCTTGATCGGAAAAGTGGGAGGTCGACTTATACGCAGGATCGACGGTATACGCGGGTAAATACGGTATATATAATTGGTCAAGTTATTTAAAGAAACCCACAGTTCAAAATATGAGAATGATTTTATAAACTCTCTAAGCATTATATATATTTCCTAGGCATTCTTTAGAAGAAAAAAAAATACTTTTTGGGCAATGTATAAAAAAAGATCATGATAATACTGTCGTTTAAAAGACGCGCATTCCTGAAATATATAAATTTTATTTCAGTAAAACAATGAAAGAATGTCACAATAACATTTATTCAAAACACATAAAGAAAAATAAAATTAATACAAAACAAAATTTATGCCTACAAAATTTTCATATAAAATACCAGAAATTAAAATTGACGAATTTTTTTGGTTATTAAATTATGCAAATGGAATTTTTAAAAAGCTTGTGTATGCGTAGTTAAAAATATTCAGTAAAAACGCTCATATTTCGTAAGCTATTTAACATTTTTGTAATCTAATTGCTGTATGCTGTGTCTAATGTAGTATGCCTAAAAGTTACTTTGCACTGGGTCTAATACCCTACCCATACCTGCCAACTTGCTACTTTTTTTTGCTACCAGAAATTTTTAATGGAAATTTCTAATAATTATTTTAGCAGTTTTCTGATATTAAACATCATAAATAGTTTTACGAAGAAATAGTGGTGTTAAAAATCAGTGCAAGTTGACACCTACGCCTACGTCTTATAACTTAAAAAAATGGCAATTTTTTTTGCAATTTTTTAAAGAAATGGTTATACTTCCATGGATATATAGGTAATTAGAAGAACTATCATCTATCTTCTATCTATACATATAATAAAATAAGATGTTTGTGTGTGTGTTTGTCATTGTGTATGTATGTCTGGAGCATTTTAGGAAAACGGCGGATCGCAGAGCTATATAAATTTGCATCGAGGTTCATAATGACCTCTCCTGATGCACCTCGAAGCCCGATTTTCGAATTTTTGATTAGTTTTTTTTTAATTAGTTTTTTTTTTAATTAGATTTTTTTTTTAAATTGAAATTTGATTTTGCCATAGTGTTTCCTGTCACGCTAAAAAACAAGGCGTTTCCATTTGAAAGTAAATGTGAAGTATACTTAAATGTACCAGGGCGCAGCTAAATAACTGCAAGTGGTGAGATAATTTTAATTATAGTCACAGTGATAACTGAAGTTTTATCCAAGTTAATTAAGTTTATATTTACGAAGGTCTTAGTGTTCTTCCACCTAAAAGTTAAAACAAAAAATATTAGTTTTATATGAGTTGTCTTCATTATACCCTCTAGACATTACCTTTGAATTATTTGCTGCAGACTGTATAATGTCATGATACAGAGACTGTAAACCACCAGTTACAGTCTAAATATTAACAGTGCTAGCAATTGAACAAATTAGTCAACTACTGAATTTCTGTTTTTTTTTTTTTTTTTTTTCACCTTTTTCAGTAATTCACCAATGTGATTAATTACAAAATTTGTAAAATGCCTAACTTACTTTTTCACAGAGGATTTCTTAGCTTGCAAAGATTTCTAGCGTTTCACTTCAATAGTATGTTTGTATCCGATAGTTTAAGTGATTTAGAAAGGAGTTGGAGTCATTTTGGGCAAAATCATCGATTTAGGAATATGTGTGCTGTAGGGAAGAATGGATGGATGAGCGAGTTTAACGTCGCACTAGAGCTTCAGAAAGGGCTATTGCTAACATTGATTGTTTGGTTGGTTGGATTTATCGTCGCACTCTTACTGTGCAATATGGATAAATGGCAACGAGCTTGGACGCACCCCTAACGATGGTTCAGATACATGCCATCACAATTTTGATCCTCCACGGAAGAGATGGCTCCCTTGCTTCGGTGACCACCAGAGGTATAATTTGGATGGAGCATGGAGGACATTGCGACCATGACGTTTTGTATGTGCACCAGCCACCATTAGTGTACACGATGGTCTTTGACCGACTCGACGGTCGAACCCGGAATCTTCCAATTACGAGCTCGATATTCTAACAACTGGGCTACCGCGGCCCGGGCAATCGGCAACAGTCTAGGATTCACGCCTAGGTTCTACAGGTAAAGTGTTGATTAAGTCGTTTAGAATTAATTATTAGTACACATTATTATATTTTATATATTTTAATTGAAATATATTTGAAACATATATTTTTTATGAAAGGCTTTTAATACAAAGAGTTTTGAAACTGAAAAATTGAAATGGTTAATTACTATAATCAGTATGGTCATTTACTGGATATAAATGGTCTATTACTATGAAAATCTCATTTTGAAATAATTATTGAAAAGCTCATAAATTGTAAAAAAAGAGAACAAAGAAATTAATAATTATAAATCAATTGTTAATTCTTGTATATTGATTAGGTTTCAGAAAAATTTACAAAAATGTTGTCTGTGACTAAATTAGAAAATAAGATAAAACTCTAAGAAGGACAATTACTGGTCTGTTCACCCTATTCCTTTTTTTTTTTTTTTTTTGAACAAATTAAATAAAAATGCAGTTTTTGATACTCCCAAGCAGTGCATAAAATGTGAATAGCGAAATCAGAGCACTGAGCGAGCAATCAACACGTGTTTTGGTACGTGTAATTCGAAGCGATTTAGAGATGTATTTCCTATGTTACTGATTTGACGTTTGCTATTCTCTCGAGTGCGTAGGAAATGTATGAAATGTTAATCGTTTCCTGCATTGCCCGGTAGAATTCAGAATTCTATACAATGCCAAGGTTTTCTATATAAGTCTGAATTTCATAGAATGCTGGTAAAACATACACACACCCATGTATAAATAAATAAATAAATATGTATATGTGTGTGTGTGTGTGTGTGTGTGTATGTGTGTATGTGTCTGTTATTCTAACAATTATAGTAAAAAACAAGATTTATATAACAACATGTAAAGTGTGACAAAACACAAATTTAATGTATTAGAAAATCAGTAAGGAAATGCAATTTAATAGTAAGGAAAGGTAAAGAAATTTATTTCTTTAAAAATGTAAGTACATTATAAATTAAAATAAAATGAAGTTTTTATAGATTTAAAAAGGCATATTATTTTAAGTATACAAATTTGATATTGAAAGGCCTCTTATTTAACTGAACATATGATTACTCGGAATTACCTTTTTAAATATAGGTTTGGGTTTGTTGTATCACTGTATGGTCCTTTTTTTTACACCCTACGAATTATTAAAGAAAACACTAAGGATCAAAGCGGATTTTGAAGCACTACGAACATTCATGCCTGACTAGGATTTCAAACGCGTTCCTGGCTAATGAGGGCCAGAGCTCTAACCACTTGTCTACCAGATGGGCTTACGTTAAAGAAGAAAAATAATGTATATTTTTGATATAGTTTCCCTATAACGTATATTTATTTAAATTTATCCCAAACAAACTAAGTTAAAACAGATTTTAATTTATTTCTTAGTACATTATTAAAAAAGGGATCAGATTTCTGACCAAGATATGAAGCATCATTTTAGGAATTTTTATTTTTAGTACAGCTTACTTTCCTAAGGAATGCTGCATGGCCCTGATAATTATGTTGCGTAAAAGTCAATCTGCTTTTATATAACTACGCACACCGAACTTAGTTAATAAAATCATCGTTTTTTTAGTATACAGCATACTTTTAAAATAAGCAAAGATTTTACTTTAATCATTTAGTTTTAAAACTTTTTTTAAAACCTGCTTTGATCTTAAAGATTATTTTAAAAATATTTTTCACTTTACGATTGATCTATCAAAGTATTAAAAAAGAGCAGCTTAAATTTTTTTATAAACAACTTATAGAGTAACTTTAAGTAGTATAATCTTTGTTTTATCTTCTTTTTTAACATTATTGGAATTGAGATAGAAATTGTCTGTTAGTGATTTTTTTTTTCTACTTTGTTATGAAATAATTGTATTAAATACTCATAGAATTTCAATCTAGAATTTACAATGTAAATTAAATAAATAGTGTGTGTACAATAAAAACATCTTTCTCGAGACATCCTAAGGATCTTCAGGATGAATGTGCTATGAAAACTTATGTTTGATTGGGATTACTGCATTAAAAATATACCACAATTTTATTGACTGAAAGCTTAAAAATGTTTATAAAATATATTTAACATTTCTAGCACGGTTAAATTCTAGCAAATATTAAAAATTTTAAATATAAAAAAACACATACTTAAGTGATAAATATTCAGAATGACGCTTTCACTATAAATGTTTTTTCAATGCAAACAAACATAAAACATTTTTTTTTTTTTTTTATTCCATTAAATTTTTTTAATCGCTTTTCAGTTATCTTAAATGCGACACTGATCAATTTAAAGAATATGTATGTAAAAAATAGCACTTTAAAAAAAATTATATAGAATTAAGATTCCGGGTGAATTTTTTTTTTTTTTTTTTTTTTTTTTTTTTTTGTAGTTTTAGAAAGGTAAGTGAATAAATCGTAACACTCTGTTTTTCTTAAATTTATCTACTGCTTTAATGTAAGTAATAGCATATTTATGCGTTTGAGACGACAAGTTAACTGACTTCGACATTTTCAAGAAAATAATATTTATTTATGCCACAAGTTTATTTTTAATAGCAAATAGGAATTTATGAAAAATAAACTCTAAATAAAACTTTAAGTAAAAAAAAAAAAAAAAAAAAACATTTTTTAACATTAGCTTTTTATTACGGAGCCCTAAAAAGCATAAAATGGAAATTTAGTCAGGCAAAGACATGCTATAAAGTAATGAAAGTTTCAACACTAAGAAGATTTTAGAAAAGTATAGATATTTCCCTCTTGCAAGAGATGAAAAACTTTAAATATTCAAAATATTTTAAAAAGCATTCGAAGCTAATATTCTTAATTATGAGTTTTTATATAATTATTCGTTAAGTCATAAATTTCAAAGGTCTCGAAAGCTTTTTAAAATATTTTGAATATTTAAAAGTTTTCATCTCTTGCAAAAGTGAAATACCTGTATTTTTCAATAATTTTCTTAGTGTTTAAACTTTCATTACTTTATAGCATGTATTTGCCAGAATAAATTTTTATTTTATGCTTTTTAGGACTCCACAATAAAAAGCTTCTAATGTTAAAAAATGTTTTCTTTCTTAAATTTTTATTTTAGGCTTTTTAGTAAAAAATAAAATAATAATAAAATAATAATAAAAAAAAACCTTCTTAAAAAAACTAATCAAAAATTTCTTGGGACACTGTGTAGATAATGAAACATTTTCTTTTAACTGACTTTTTTTCTTTTAGTTATCTGCAAAAAAGTAACACATCGACCTTCGAGGATCGAATCGCGCTATCAGTATGACTCTCTAACCAAAGTCAAAGAACGGACAAGAAATGTCATTGATCATACTAGAAAAATCTAAAAAATACAAAAAGAATATTGTTCTCGAATGCTGTTTAAAATATTTTGAAAATTTAAAAATTTTCATATTTTGCAAAAGTGAAATATCCCTATTTATCTTCCAATTTTTCTTATTGTTGAAACTTTCATTTTTTTATAACATGTCTGTGAGGGAGTTCCTCACATATCCTTTTATTTCATCAAATTTATTTTTTATAATTAAATATCTATTTATTCATAATTAAAATTTATTAAATTTAATAATCCTCTTTAGATATGTCAAACTTATTCCAAATTTATTAAATTCTTTATTCGAAATAAAATACATAACCTTTTGTAGTTTTAAGAACAAATTCAGTATTAAATTCATTGATCTCTTTTTAGCATAATGCAATATATATATAGGGATCTAATACACAATTTAATTTTTATTCTCCCTGAAAGTAATTAATTTTTATTTATATTTCACTGTGTTTCGCAATAAATCTACTTATATTTATAGCTGTAAATGTTCTATTAGAAAATTTCCGTTATATTTTTTTATTGTTTTATTTTATATTATATACAGATAATGTATTTAATCGCGGCTATAAATAAACTAATAACCCATAATTTAGACATCGTGTCGCAAGAATTTCGTAATATTTCGATGATTACTTGCACCTGTTCCAACGGTTATATTTGGCACAAAGTGATACATGGCCAGATAGGGTTGCCATCTTTTTAACCGTCTTTTCATTTTTAAAAATTCCCATTAAAATATCATTAACACAAAGGAAAATATGTTGGCGCCCTTGGCTTTAAAATGTGGTGATGTTACCATAATCTGGCAGTTAACAACTGGGCTGACGGATTTGATTCCGGGACACTTCGTTAATAAGCACCGTACTACAAAGATGTAACTTTTTCTCGATTAAAAATCTCTCTCTCCTTCACCATCGTTTTAACGAATTCACCTGTATGGATCTGAACTGGGTTTGTCCTCATTTGTCATTTTTATATTTTTGCTATCTCAATAAACTTTCACGGCTATTCAAATGACAGGTTTGAGATTTGTTATTTTATATTGACTCTTATTTTCATGACTTAATTTTTAGAGGACTGTGGCTTTTATGCTACATAAATATGGTGCTCAGTGACCATAGAATTCGTTACTGTAGAGGAGAGGAATGTACAGGAAATTGTGTTTTTTTTTTTAAACAAGCCAATTTTTTTTTATTTTCAAATATATATAAAATGCCTTTTTTTGTGGCAGATACGTGTCAAGTCTGTTTGACTACATTGAAATGACTATTTTCGTGAACAAGATTGTGAAGGATGGAGTCTCTTATCATCGTAGTGAATACAACTAATAATCTCTGATGAATCATGGGCTGTTCTGCGATTTAATGTAAGTACGCCTTTCGCCTCTGTTCTGTTTATTCGAAGAGAACGAATGATTACGATGGTCGCTCAGCGTCAACACTTCCTTTCTCCTGACTTATCGGTGGATTGATGTTGACTCGTTGTTTCTCCGTATCAGATGACAGCTGCTCTGCAAAATAACCGACTTTTCAAGCGGTTCTCCCGTTCCAGATGTCCGAGACAGTTTTTGTTTGATTCATGTCGATCTTGTGCATTGCGCCTCTCATAGTAGAAATGAGTTTTTTTCTGAGAATGAAGGGAAATTTTCCCTGGTTTACTACACCAAGATTTTGAACAGCTGTTTGAAGTGGTTTCCTTATCGCCTTTAGTCTCTCGAAGTTTGGATGGAAGAATTTTTGCCTCTGTTTTTGGACAGCCTGGAGTTCATTGAATTTCTCGCTTAGATGTCTTCGCCGCAAATTGCTGAAATGTGAGGATAGTAGCGATGTTTGTCTCTCCGCTTCCTACAAGGCATATTCCTTGCAAATGTCAACAATGGATCGGAGCATAGAGTATAATACTTTTGACCGTCTTACGTACAACAAGTATGATAAAGTTGGTGAGAAGCAAAAAAAAAAAAAAAAAAAAAAAGAAAGAAAGGACTTTGTAGTTGTGCTCATCGAACGTTCAACAATTGTGACTTGTTTTCCTGCGATGGATTTTTAAGTAGTGCATAATAAACTAGTCTAGTTGAAAGGACTTTTCAAGTTTACAATTTTTGGACATAATGGAAACAGATAAGTTTTTTTTTTGTTTGTTTTCCTTTATAATTATGTTGCATTCATTTTATAATTAATTTTGCTATTTAAGGGAATGCACATATATACTTGATAATAATTAAAAAAAAAAAAAAAAAAAAAAAAAGAAGTATTTTTAATAATTTTAAATTTTTGGGGGATATTTTGTTCAAAATAAATAAATATATAAGCAATATATCTGTGCATTCGTCCTTTGAAACTATGTGTATATAAAATATGTTATCAGCATGTTATAATATATATACATTTGTTTTTGATTTTGAGTTCAATTATACTTTATAATTTTGGATTTGTATAGAAATATGCATATGGTGAGGGAAAAGTTCCAATTTTTTTTTATTATCTGTTATTTCATATTTTTCATTCCGAATTTTTTATATAAAATAAATTTCATATGTTTAAAGACTCATTATACTAGAGTCATAATTTACTAAGTTTTTGCCAGCGTTTACACATATAATTTTCCCATAACATTTATAAAAAAAAAAGGAAAAGAGAATATTTTTTTTTCTCATAATTTTGAACGATAGATATTGGAATATTAATTTTGGTGATTAAGAGTGTTTTTTTTTTATTGTGCTTGCTTTCGTAGAGGTATTCAAATGTTGATATAACATATGGTAAATTTTGTTCAATTTTAATTTAAAATTATTTTATTTAATTGCAGAATAACAATTTTATATTTTATAATTGCATATTTTTACATATACTAATACAGTCGACACCGGTTATAACGTACCTGGGATATAGCGTACTTTCGCTTATAACGTACTCAGATGCTTGGTCCCGAATGAAACCCTATATAATGTAATGGATTACATTTTCATCTATAACGGACTGTGCAAAAGCCTTAATCTGGTTATAACGTACTTTTTATACTGGAATGAAAAGCTAAAATTGGATGTCAACCTTGTATTTATGGTTTGGAAATCGGTATTTTTCTTGGATACCGTCTTTCGATGTCTCCTTCATCGCCTTATATCTCCTTTATACCTTTAAAACTTTATCGCGGTTCGTTGAATTCCATACTGACTATTCAGAGACTCTGCAAAGTTCCATTATAAATATTCAAAATGTAATTTTTACTGTGTCATCTAATCAAAGAAAACAACAAAAAATAACAGATTATTTTTCCAAATAAACATGTAAGTAGTAAAATTTGTTTTTTTTTTCTTTTTTCTTATTTTATTTTGAGAAAATCATAAACTTTCTATTTAAAATCTATATTATTGCGAGTGCTATTATGCCCCTTTTTCTTTCGTTAGGCACTAAATTATAATGGAAATATTGCTTATAACGTACTTCGGTTATAACGTACCATATTTTCTGGTCCCCTGACAGTACGTTATAACCGGTGTCGACTGTATTTCAATTTTAAAGATAATATTAGTGATTAAAAAAAAAAAAAAAAAAAAAAAAAAAGAGAGAGAAAGAGATTTTTTTTATTGTATTTATGTATAATATATATACAAATTTACATATTATAATAATTTATCACATTTCAGTGTATTATTTTTATTTTCATATTCAAATATTTTAAGTTCAGATTCTTTTTCTTATTTTGTGCTAAATTGATACATTGGTTTATAAATTAGTACATAATAATTGATGATAGATAAAAAAAAAAAAAAAGAGGGGGAATTAAAATTAATATATCATTTCGATATTTCACAATTTATTTTTTTTTGCTAAATTTTTGTTATTCGTGGAAATACAATTGCGATAATCATAAAATTTGATGTTTAATGTTTTTGCCTTACACACACTTAATGGCACACAGTGCAAACAAAATAAATACATGTTATATTTTCTTTTTAATTAATCTGCTGAAAGTATTCTTGTTATCATTGATTAAGGTATTCATTCTTCTTATAAATTCTTAATTTTTAATTCATGCACTTCGTTTTTGTTAGTCAAAATTTAATATACATTTTTTTGTCGTCGAAATGATATGGTGTTTTACAGAGGGAGAACTTGTACACTTTCTCTCGAGATCTCTGCAGTGTATGAGTTTTTTTTTTAGTGTTTTGCTGTTCATTGTCTAAACAATTACTTCGGCTGGACCGATATTTTTTTTTTAATTTAAGGATGATGAATGGCGAGGCATTTTTGTGGAACATTATATTTTTGACAAATGTTTAGAATCCATTTAGTTTTATAGTTTAATTCAAAATACTTTTGTTAGATAAATTCTTTTTGATAAAACTTCTTTAAATGTAATAATAACAGTAAATTAATTAAGATAATATATAACATTAAAACTAAAAGAAATAGATAATGTTGGGGAATCTTGTCACATATTTTTTTTCTTTCTCTATTAAATTAGGCAGAATGTTAATGATAAAATTTGGAATTTCGATTTTTTTAAATATTTTTTTTGGAATTTCTCAATGCATAAAAAAAAAAAAAAAAAAAAAAAAAAAAAAAAAGATAATAATACACATTCATTTTTATAAAGGAAGGTCTATGTAAGAAATTTTCGAATTATTAATTTAATATCTGTATAAATTTAAAACTCATTTTTACATTATTGTTGCCAAACAATTTTTTTCGTGAAATTATATAATTGTTGTGCATTTACAACAAATGCATAAATTTATATTTTCTCATTTAATTTCCTATTTATACACAACTTCAAAAAAATTGGTTGCTGTTAAAAAAAAAAGAGGCAACACATTTTTATACACTATTTATTATTTTTTGAGAGTGACGGCATGTAAATCTGGTAATCCCAGCCTTGCTATATGGTCACTTTCAGTTATAATGCACGTAGGTGCACTTCACATACACATTTTCAACATATAATTTATCATTTTAATTCTAATGCAATGTTGTTTAAAAAGAGAAGAAAACTTGCAACCATTAACAATATTTTTTTAATTGGTTATTACATGACACTTATTTTTTCTTGGTTATATAATAGTATGGGATATATAATGTGGTGAACAGACCCTGTATAACTTCATAAAGGCATAATTTTTCTCACACATACATTTTTCTTATTACACAATTTTTACTCTTACATAATATTATTTTACATTATATTTTATTCCTACTTTTTCACTTTCATATGTTATACAATATTTATTTTCTAGTGTTTTTGTTTTTTTTTAATTTTTAAAATATATGAGATGCACACAAACATAAATAGGAATTTTATATTCTCTATTATAACCAAATCATGGAATTGATTCTTGTCACAAAATACAATGTTTTTAATTATGTTTATTATTATAAATATCTACACATATTTACATTTTTTTTTTTTTTTTTGGAAATATTTCCATATAAATCTAGCTTATATGCTAGCCGTGTATTTGAAATATTTCTTTTATTTATAACAGTTACACACACGCATTTTTTTTCCATACATACTAGTGTTTATTATTTTGCATATAATACACCCTAATCTTTTAAATTGAATATATATATATATACACAACATTTTGATAAAAACAAATACATACCTTTGAACATACATAACTTATAGACAAGATTGTTTCAAGTGTTGAATTATTCTCTTGCATATAAAACATTGAAATTTTTCTCACTTACTCATTCTGAGTTTCATTACACATACATACCTTTTAAATATGTCAAATATTGGAATTTTATTGCATATAAAGCATTGAAATTTTATTTTTCTCACTTGCTCATTATAGTTTGCCTACACATACAATTTTTAAACAAATATGAATGGACACATGGGCTATATTTTTTTTTTTCAAATTTTTCTCGCTATTGTGCATATGTATATAGATTTTTTTTTTGTTACAATACATTGTATATATTTTCTTATTACATAATTTTTACTCATACATATATATATAAGCAATACATATGTGTATAACACATGCTGTGTTGTTTTTTTTAAATTGCTATAGCTTGCGTTTTGCAAAAAAAATATGTGCTTTTTCTGATCAGATATTCCATTGCAATAGCTCATGGCTGTATAGTAGCCCATTTAATAATTGAGCTGAATGTTTAAACATTATTTTCCTTATTTGAGCATTATGCATGTGATTGCATTTTTATATTTAAAAAAAAAAAAAAATTATAAGTATGGCTCATTAAAAAAATAAAAGGAAAAAATAAGGCCCCTTTTTTTCTACATGATGTAGAAATTTATAATTTCATGTCGACATTTATTTTTATTTTTATTTTACTCATTTTGGAAAGTGCCCTTTAAAAAAATAAAATGAAATAAAATATAGGTACCTAAGCGAATTAATAGAAATTAAATGACAAAGGGCAAAATTCCAATATATTTCAATTTTATTTGCTTACATCAAGGTGATGCTAGTTTGTTATGTATTGCATGGAGTGTATATATCCTTCACTAATATATTTTTATTTTCAGTGTAATTACATGGAAGGAAAATATAAAAAAAGAGATAATAAGATCCGTTTTCTTTTATGACATACAAGAACTTAAGTATAATTTTAATTTTATTATTTATCTATTAAACAAATAACAAAATTTTATAATCATAATAATTCATTTAAAAAAAGAAAATATTTTTATAGCTTCTCATAACACCCTTTGTATTCGATGTTAACTAAGAATACTCAGGTGTTGTTTTTTCTTGTGAAATGATGGATTCTTATTTTCCAATGGCTGGCCACCAAAGGGGTGAATAGATAATTTTTATCATTTCACAAACATTATAAATTTTTGATTATTTTTATGCAAGATATTATTCTAAAATTTTGTTTTGGCAAAGTATATATAGCTAAAATTTTTCTTTTGATTTAAATAAATAAATAAAAAAAAAGATATAATTTAATAGAAATAAAAAGTGTTAGTCACACAATGCTAATATTATGGATTATTTTTTTTTTCCTTCTTCCAATTCAATATTTCAAATAACTGAATTTTGATCAAGTATTGATATTTACTAATAATAATGGAGTTTTTTTTTATGTTGTGTTCATCCAAAATAAGTTTTTTTTTATTTTTAATAGATAATAATGATAATAATTTTACACACTTTAACTATTTTCATGCTCTATTTTGGGAACACTCATTCATGCCTTTCATATTGGGGTAGGAACTTTATTGCAGGAGTGTGATGTCGCGGTCATACTCCTTGCAAATTTTTTCAATAGCCACACTTTTTATTCTTTCTACACAAACACATATTTTTCTCAAAATGCTTGTTGTGACATGCACACATAAAAGTCAAGCCTCTTTTGAGACACACATTTTGCTCGGTATGCTATATTTGGCAGTGGCCTCACAAGCCACTTGCTATTTTGGCTATTTGCTGGGTTTCACGCTTTTCTTCCCCTAACTTAATTGATTTGCAGATTTGCATGAATGGTGCTCAATTTTACAATACATTTTTCTAAACTTATCTTTTTTTAATTACATAAGATACTATTGTAGACAACACGATTTTTTTTGCCTTTTCAAAAAAAAAAAAAAAAAAAAAAAAACATTTTTAAGATTTTTGTATCACAATTTTTTTAATATTTTAAATTATTTCAATAGGTATATTTAATATATTGTTTGACGAGAAAATAGAAATTATTTGATTTAAACAAAATATACAATAAAAGATTTTTGTACTGAAATATAATCTATGATACTAATTAATTTTTTTCAGAAGTAATTGTAAAATGAAAATCAGCTGTAACAAGATCAAGAAATTATTTGTCAAGACATTTATTTTGAATTTTTGTTTGAAATATATAAAATATATACACTCATGTATATGCTGACTGTATGTGGCATGTGATGGACAGTATTTGTATGCTTTATACACATGATATGGTTGTTTTGTATGTTTTTGAATTGTTGTTTTGTATTGTGGTGCAGAGAGCTATAATTTTTTTTCATGGCAACCGGGAGAGATATGTGAGGGAGTTCCTCACATATCCTTTTATTTCATCAAATTTACTTTTTATAATTAAATATCTATTTATTCATAATTAAAATTTATTAAATTTAATAATCCTCTTTAGATATGTCAAACTTATTCCAAATTTATTAAATTCTTTATTCGAAATAAAATACATAACCTTTTGTAGTTTTAAGAACAAATTCAGTATTAAATTCATTGATCTATTTTTAGCATAATGCAATATATATATAGGGATCTAATACACAATTTAATTTTTATTCTCCCTGAAAGTAACTAATTTTTATATATATTTCACTGTGTTTCTCAATAAATCTACTTATATTTATAGCTGTAAATGTTCTATTAGAAAATTTCCGTTATATTTTTTTATTTTTTTATTTTATTTTATATACAGATAATGTATTTAATCACGGCTATAAATAAACTAATAACCCATAATTTAGACATCGTGTCGCAAGAATTTCGTAATATTTCGATGATTACTTGCACCTGTACCAACGGTTATATTTGGCACAAAGTGATATATGCCAAGATAGGATTGCCATCTTTTTAACCGTCTTTTCATTTTTAAAAATTCCCATTAAAATATCATTAACACAAAAGAAAATATGTTGGCGCCCTTGGCTTTAAAATGTGGTGATGTTACCATAATCTGGCAGTTAACAACTGGGCTGGCGGATTTGATTCCGGGACACTTCGTTAATAAGCACCGTACTACAAGGATGTAACTTTTTCTCGATTAAAAATCTCTCTCTCCTCCACCATCGTTTTAACGAATTCACCTGTATGGATCTGAACTGGGTTTGTCCTCATTTGCCATTTTTATATTTTTGATATCTCAATAAACTTTCACGGCTATTCAAATGACTGGTTTGAGATTTGTTATTTTATATTGTCTCTTATTTTCATGACTTAATTTTTAGAGGACTGTGGCTTTTATGCTACAATGTCTCTCCAAGAAAAAAATTTTATTTTATGATTTTTAGGGCTCTACAATAAAAAGTTTCTTCCTTTCTTTCTCTTTTCTTGTTTTACCTTTTGTTTTTCTTTTTTGTAGTACTTAAATTTTTACTTTGGGCGTTTTAGTGCCTAAAAAAGCTTCTTAAAAAACTAACGTTCGAAACCCACGTAACTTCTTAAGGCCAACTGATTGTGCAAGGGCCCTAAGCCTGCGTGGTGTGGCATGTTGGGGTGGGGTGGGGTTCTAAGGGTTTCTAGCCGGTATTCCTGTTATTTTTGGAGAAAATGGGTCCAACCAGTCTTTCAACACGTCACCTCCCTTCTAGCAACTTAAAGAGCAGAATCTCATGACTGCTAGTGCAGGCTTAATTTTGAAGAAAAGATCGATATAAGACGAATGAAGAAATTAATTTAAACCCTTTTCTAAATAGAAATACTTAAGCAAAAGTATTTAGAGGATCCAAATGCTAAAAAAAAGCGCATTTCTGTACATTACGATAAAGAGAAACCATTTCACTAAGTAATTCAGCATTTTTATCTGTTTTAACACAGAAAGCGACTATTGTAACTAGAATTGTAACTAGATTCAAAAGGGAAAAGCATTTTTTTCATCGATCCAGAAAGAAAAAATAAATCAATAACACAAGCTTAAACATCCTTTTCAAGAACTGAAATCAGTTTTGGAAATGGAACAATATATTAAAGTAGTAAAGAAGTAGTGAGCACCACGGTATACTGTGGTTAACACTAGCACTCACGGACGTATTCACCATTAACTTCAACTCCTGGTTCAATCAAGGTGCAGCTTACCAACAAAATTTGACACTCTGCTTCTGCCATCTAATGCCGAAGATTTCATATAATATTTGATTGGTTATGTTCAGCCCAAAAAAAAAAAAAAAAAAAAAAAAAATCTGAAAATAGCAATGCCACTAGATGGCAGAAGAAACGCGTCAAAGTTTTCTGAAAAGTTGAACTCCGCCTTAATACGCTTTTGATGATTTCGTGTTCAACCGAGAGTTGAAGTTATTGTAGAATAGAATTGTAGAATAGTATTGTAGAATAGTTGAAGTTATTGTAGAATAGTTATTGTAGAAAAGAACTAGTACCAAGAATGCGCGCAGTGAAACAGAAGTAAAGAAAATGAAGAAAATAGCAGAAATAACGAAAAGGTTCTTGACATAAAGCAGAAAATTAAATACGGAGAACATTAATCCCCAATCAACAGATGAATGAATTCAAATATTCAGATTTATTCAAAACAGAAAGTACACTGTTAAAGAAGGTATATATATATATTATTATTACTATTATTGTAATGAGAGTTCGAGAAGAGAAAAAAATATTTCAAAAAGAGCTAAATGTAAATCATATATTAAAAAAAAAAAAAAATCTCGTGTGAAACAACCACACGACTTCCATTACGCACTATTACACGTATTATATGCATCATTGTTATTATATATATATATATACACATTTTTTTCGGAAATAATGTGGTCAGAAGATATAAAATTGACCTAACGAAGTAGACACCAAAAACGTTTTTGGTAAGCGAAACTTGATACACGAATAAAGACATAGAGTTTACATAGCTATTTAAAAAGTAAGAAAAAAAAATTGTACAGTTACTTTTTGAAACACCAATTTCCGAAATCTTAAACTGACCTATCTAATCAAGATGACTGTTACTTTTCCTGTATTAACCACGTAATACGTAAGAAAGGATATCTGAAACGGATTTATGTAACAATTTTCAAGAAAATCCTTAGAGCCGTTTTTGAGATACCAACTTTTACGAAAACTTGGCATACTCAATTTTTGACCGGAAAACAATAATTACATTTAAAAGGATATGGCGAGTTAAAAAAAAAAAAATCCATACAGTCGTTTTTAAAAGAACACACTTGCGGTAACTGAAATTGAGCTATTTATACAGGACGCCAATCAATTTTCCTGAACTAACCAACTATGTAATTCGAAAGGACATCTAATAGAGTGTTTATATAGCAACTTTGAAGAAAATCGTTACAGTTGTTTTTGAGATATGGAATTACAGTCCCACTTCCGGTTTTCCAGTTTGCACCAAAATTTGGAAAATTTATCTGTACATCATACCTGTCTCAAATCTGAAGTTTCACAGTTCAATCTTTATTCCTTTTGGAGATATGATAAACGGAGTATTTCCCACATCCATACACACTGACCAATTGCCAAAATCTTCTTTTTTGGACTCAGGAAACCTTAAAACGTGTAAATCTGGTGAAAACTTGGTAAAGAACTTTTGGATTGAATACAATACTTTCATTGTAGTCGGGTAATGAAAGTACAAAAGAAAGAATTTTTTTCTTTTTTGTTACTGAAATTTATGCAACGAATCATAAGCCAAAAGAATAATATTCGTAAAAAAATGAAATAATATAAAAGTAAATAAATAAATTATTGTTATCGTTAAAAATATCGGTTGCAAATTTTTCAAGTGTGAAGATCGAAGAGAAAGCAATTTACACTATTAGGACATCATTAAAATTATTATTTTGTAGAGATGCCGATGAACTTCTATCTCCGAAGTAGGCCAATTGAAACGTTGTTAATTGAGAAGAATTGCACGGCAGTTAATTTAGAATTAGACACACACTCGCACATTTATCTATATATTACATCTATCTACCTATTTATCTATCTATCCCTCTTTATATATAATATATGTGTGTGTGTGTGTGTGTATGTGTGTGTTTGTTTGATATATGTAATGTCCTTAACTAAAAGACTATTTAGAATAATAATAATAATAATAAATAATAATAGAAACAATATCATAAGAAGTACTTGGTATAAAAATATCATTAAAGTTCTGAATGTGATTTGAGAACAAAATATATTCTGATTACGGCATCAATAATTTTAAATGAACTATACATAATAGCATTTCAGAATAGTGATTTTTAAAGAATTCCGTGTCAGTGAAAATTGCCCAAAATTACATATCGCGTTATAAAGCAATTTTGAAAAGTAGTATTTGATATTTTTGTACCCATAGTAAACAAATGTTTACAAAATTTGGATATTAAATATAATAATGAAGGCTTAAGAAAATTTTAATAGTGAAAATTGTGAAGAGCATATGAATAGTAGAATATAAAATAATTGTGAATAATACTAGAAAATTATTTCTTCTCAGACAGACCTTCGTTGTTTCTCAGTTTACAATATTGAAACTAACGAAGTTTCACAACATTATTTCACACAATTTAGAAAGTTTTTCTGTTTAAAGGAACTACTTCAATGCTTATTAATAATTTATTAATAATTTACAATATTAACAACGCTACTAAAAAGATAAAATAAATGCAAACATTGAAAAATATTTTTCAAGAAAAGAGAAAAATAAGAAGGAAATAGAAATGTAAAAAAAAAAAAAAAAAAAAAAAAAAATTAAAATCTATTTTAAATATAACAATATTACATTTAATGAAATCTAAACAATAATTATTTTAAAAGCTATATTTTACAACAGATTTTTCTTTTAAATTATCTAAAGAATAATTAACTTTTTAGCTCGTTACAATTGCATTCATTTCTATCTGAACAAGAATGAAAACGATTATTAATTAATTAAAACATTTCAAAAACTTTTCCATTTAATTGATTGTCAAAGCCTTAAATCTTTAAATTATTTCATGTTCACTTGTTTACTTTAGTTCATAAAAATTATTTAAATCAAATCATTCAGATTTGAGACAACAATTCCTTCTTCTATAGTGGTGACAAATATTCAACATTTTAAGTTTATAATTTTATACAACTATTGAAATGAAGACGCTTTTCTATGTTTTATTCATTCATTAATACTATTTACATTTAATATACATTTTCAATTTAAAATAAATTATTCCAATACACACATCTTCCGTGAATGTTTCATAAAATCAAATTATTCGGTCAGTAGTTTATCAGCTTTTAATTTGTTTCATCAAAGTAAAGGATTTTAAAACCCCTCTTCAGAATTGAATAATTGCTATTTGGAATGCATATCGAAATTTAATATTTTAATCTCGTATGAAATCATTTCAGACTGATTAATTTTCGAAATTTAAATCATAAAATTTAGAAAGCTGTAGTTAAAATTTTCTGAATAATGTGATTTGGAAAATAATCAGTCTTTACAGAAAATAACTGAATTTTATCTCAACTCAATTTATCATAAATTTGACTGTAACAGCTCGTATGATCATCATTTATTTATTATTATTTTTTTTTAACTATGTTAACTATCTACGATTAATTTTGCTTATAAATTATTTTGTAAATAAATATGTATAGTCAAAAGTAATTGATTATACTAAATATTTTGTCTGTTGAGATAAGGATTGATTTTGCAACAAAAGATATTACTTTATGGAACCATTTACAAAAAAAAATAAATAAAATGTTAAACAGTTATCGTATTTCCTAAAACAGGATTTTAACGGAAAGAAACTGAGTTTTTATTTAAATTAAACGAAAGGAAGACTATAGTTGCCCAGTTAGCACCTTTTGACTACTGAAAAAATTAATAATAATAATAATTATTATTGTCATTAGTATTATTATTTTACTTTATGAATGAATACCGTTATAGCTCATTGATTAAATAAAATAAATAGTTCTATTAAATTTTTCCGGTAGCCAAAAGGTGCTACGTTGGACACTTAGCATTGTAAAAAATTTTGCGTAAGAATACGCAACATTATTGAGGGAACTTATTTTTCTCAACTATGTTGAGAAATGTTGTCAGCTATAGCTGTGTAACAGAGGCATACAGAGAATGTTACGCAATTACAACTGGTAACATTTCTCTACATGGTTGTGGCAAGTAAGTTGCCTCAATATTGAGGCAATATTTTAATCAACTTTTCTCGAAATGCATTTTTTTTTTTTTTCAGTTTTCAGTTCCTTGAAAGTATTTGTTTCTTAAACACTTTTTTTCTTTTCAAATTGAGAAAAATTTTATGAAAATAAAGTAATTTTTGAAATAACAAAAGAAATATTTAAACGTACAGAGAGTTAAAAATTAAAAAAGCATTACACACAAACTGCATGAAAATAAGTTTTACAAAAATGTGCTTTGGTAAAATTGCAACTCCGGATATTTAAAATGTAGCATAAAATTGCAAGAAAAGAAAGTATACTTAGAAAAATAGATTTTTCCTACTAGAAAGAGCAGGTCGTGAGAAAAAGTACTTTACATGCTTTCTACATTAAAATATATATATAATATTTATTTGTATTTATTTATTTATTTATTGAATGTATTTATTTTTTACCTGCATATAATAAATGATTTCATTATCATATACAGGTACATTCAAAGTTCATAAGCTTTTAAAGAAAAAAAAGCAAATTGCAATAAATATTTTTTATATTAAACAAGCGTTTTAACCTATTTTTTAGTTAGTACTATAAGTTGTCTCTATCCTAGTTAGAGCAGGGTTTTTTTTTTTTTTTTTTGAAAAAAATAATGAAGTTTTACTAGCGTTATTTGTTTGAGACATGCATAAAGTATGATGACACTTCAGAAGTAACCAATTCAGGCATAATAGATATAGAAATTTTTCTTTCTTATAAGTTTCTGCTTTTTTAAAAATGCTTATTGTAGATACAGTAGAATTCATCTGTAAAAAGCAAGCTTGAAATGTACATGATCCTGTTGCCTCTTGACATTTTTGTCTCTGTGAATATACGTGATATGATTATATCACGTATATTCGCAGAGTTAAAAAGACTTCTTTAACAACATTGCTTTTTTTAATAACATTAAGGGATTTGAATGAAAATAAAAATGAGTGTGTAAAAATGTACGTAGATCACTAAACAAGTATCATAATGATATCAACATTTTCAAAGCATTTGACTTTTTTTTTTTTTTTTTTAATTTGTCCACTCTTTGTCTACGGTAGAAACAATCCGATAAAATATATGAGGCGAATAGTTTTTAGAACATTAAAAAACTTATACAACTTATACATAATTTTATTTAGATTTTTATTTATTTAAAATCACTAATTTTTCATCTGTTTTCTGATTTTGTATTAAATCATAATGCATTGGTTGGTTGGTTGTTTGATTGTGGGGTTTAAGGCCGATTGTTTACGTTAGGGTATTAGGCCTATAGATGGAATGTCCTCTATTGGAGTTTTTCTAGGGGGTCCTAGTCCGTATTTACGTGAATATCATAATGCATTAAGAGGTTTATTAAACATGACTGAGGAAAAAAAAAATGGATTTATCGCACCCTGGCATGAAAAGTCACACAATTAAAAAAAGGAGCATTTGAGAAATATCAAATTTAAGTTAACGATAAACCAGTAACAAAACACTAATACAATTACCTCTTTCTGGATAATTTTCGAGATAGAGAAATGACGCTTTTAGTGTACGTTGAGGCAGTTCATGCACATCTTCATCATCAATCATCATCAATGATATAAACTGAAATTTTCATTTTCTGAGTTGTGTCACTTTCCGTGCCGGTGTGCGATATGATGTTTGAGTTAAGAAATTTTAATGATATTGTTCTTTAATTATCTAATCCCCTCACTTTTTATAGAGAGAAAGCAAACTGTTGACAGAACTAATGAATAAAAATTTTATAAGAAAAAACACCATAAAAAAAAACTGATGTTTCAGATGAAAATAATTAAGCATGCCTGTTATGACAGCAATAACATTGCTGTTTTTATTATTTAAATTGCTCGAAATGCATTTTTAATACTTTCCAATATTGAAATGAGGCTATGAAGATTTCTGAGTTCAAGAATTCAAAGAGTTTTCTCTGATTTTCTGTGCAGTGCAATTTTTTTTTCTTTTTTATGTTGATTCATTGCAGGAATAAGCAATATATATTTATTAAGAGTAGTAAACGTTTGGTAAATTGATTATTTAAGACAATTAATTACAGGGATTATGTTTTTAATGATAGTTTCTTTTGTAAAGATTTTATATTATTTAAAAGAAATTAAATTATTTATTATATCGTGTACTTGAGTGAAGACAATTGTCTACTCCAGACAACTAGGCATTGATGGAATTCTGCCTGTGTGTCTGGTGAGGGGGGAGGGGGAGAGGTCTTCCTAAGATATCCTAGCCCGTATTCACTCGAATTTCGCAAAAAACAGTGAAAATTCCCAAGGGCTAGTTACTCAAGCTCATCGTGGTTTCAAAACCGGCTTCTCCCGTTTACTGTCTTTAAAAGAAGATCCTCTCGGCTTTTGGTAAGGCTGATATAACCACTCATTCTTTCCATATACGGTCAGAAAAGAGACAAAAAACATTATAACTAATAAAATAGATATATTTTTAATATAAAAACAGTGGCAAAAAAAACTTGCATTGCGAATGGAATTTGTAATATTTTTTTTATGTATATTACTATATATACTAACAGTATCACTCTAGTACAAACATGATGTGATTTATGTGTGTTATTTAACTTTGCATCAGTACAATACCAATTAAAACTGAAATATAATCCAATTATTGTTTATTTTTTATCGGATTATACAAATATATATATATATATATATTCAGCATTGCGCATTATGTAATACTAGTTCAATTTAATAATGTTAATACTTTACAAATGGAATGGAATTTCTTTCTTTTACTCTATTATACTGTATGATAAACACTGAAATTAGAGTGCGTGTAGTGCTATAGTTTTTACCTAGTCAAGCAAAATTCAAGAGGGAATGCCCGCCATAAAATAATAATAATAATAATAATAATAATGTTCTTTCTTTTTACTGCACCATATGAAGAACATTTTATTGATACGATAGAAATAATTAGTGTAAAATCTGTTATATTATTTAAAAGGCGCTTCCAAAAAAAAAAATATATGTACACATTCAGAATACTTTTAATATGCAAAAATCTTTATAGTTACGACAATTTTTTTCACAATTTTAACCATTTTATACGCATTTGTAATAGCGTGGGCAAACTTTTATATTCCCCCTACATAAAAGTGCGCCATTTTTTGTGTCAACCTAGTGACAACATATTATTTGATTTCGTCGTGTTTGTGAACTTCTTACCAGTAAGCAACAATTTCATATAAAAAAAAAAGAAAAAGTTGGAAGTCAGGACCAAATCCATACATTATTAATCATAGATGGACATCAAAATTGTTATGTCTGTTGACATCTCATAGACCTGTTGAGGAATGTCGAAGGATTTAATGTTTATATCATTGAGAAAAATAATCACTGTGTGGCAGGATTATGAACTACTTTTCGCTATATCAAAAACCTATCACGAAACGTACACATCACACAGTTAACCTAAAATGACGCCAATTCCTTCTCAGTAGGTCAGGGTAAGTACCTCACAATGCAAAAAAGCGAACTCAGCGATGAAGTTGCAAGATATACAACGGAATCTGCTTTCTCTGTAATCCTTGTATCGAAACAGGAAGATATTACAGGATCACATAAAATAATAAACGTTATACTGGAAATTGCTTCATTATATTTGTACGACATATTTTTTCTTTCTTTTTTAAGAGATGACTAGTAATGACATAGAACTTGGAGAAACTAAAATAATGAAATTAATTTATATAATTAATAAATTATATCCAAACAATCGTTTTTTTTTTTTTGTTTGTTTGTTTGTTTGTTTGTTTTGTTTTTCTCCTATAAATCAAAAATATAAATAATATATATATATATTTTTAATATTCATTTTACAGATTGTGAGATAAGTAAATATTAAAAAATTTCAAACTTAATATATAATAGAAACCAAGATAACTGTTCACTTAAAATTTCAGCTGAATGGATTTGCTTTGGTATGTTACTCCATGGTCTTTTATTTTTCTTACAATAAGCTTCTATAGACCGGAACAAGCGGCTTAAAATGGATTCTAAACCACTACGGACATCCATGCCTGAATTGGGACCCAAGCCCGACAATTGTGAATTGAAGGATTTGCATCCAGGTAGGCACATTTTAATAAGAATTGAAAATCGATATAAAAAAGTACACTCAACGGAAATTGTTTTATAATTATATTAAAATTAAATAATAGAATTAATTGCATGTTCAAATTTAAAGAAGTACGAAGATGTATTTAGCAACATTGGTGAAAACTGTTTCGTTAAAAGGAATTCTACGGCCAGCATTACTTCTAAGTACAGGATGTCCGAAATTAAACGACCCTATTTTAAAGTTGTCTACTGCCGAAACTATTGTTGAGAAAGTTATGAAATTTTGTGTAGGACCTAATGAAGGTATTGGAATTTGTTATTAAAAAAAGTTCGAATTTTCGCGACCAGGGGGAGTTTTTTTATGAGTTAAACATTTAGAATATATTTATGATAGTTTACAAATTTTATTACAACAGACATGTTCAACATGACGGTCATCATTGTCAACAACCATCTAGAATCGTAAGATAGCATATTCCACAGCTGACCGCAATATGATCAGGGAAATGTTACGAATATGTTGTCAAATTATTTATTAATGAGTTGTTTAAGATCAGGTAAAGTTCTTGGATTATCACGATTTACTACCAGACTTTGAAATTCCCCCAAATTCAAATGTCGCATGGATTAAGGTCTGGAAAAGGAAAGCCACGAATAAGGAAGTGTTTATTTCATTAAAAATTGCCCCTGGTGGTGAAATTTTGAACTAAATTTGTTTTATTCGCTCAAAAATATTCCTATACCTTCATTATATCCTACACAAAATTTTATAATTTTCTGAACAATAGTTTTGACTCTAGACAACATTAAAAAAGGGTTTTATAATTTCGGATACCTTGTACTTACATATGGGGTAAAAAGACACAGACGCAATTTACATATGGCGGAACAAAAATGGTTGTTTTCGGTTGCAACTTACATTCTGCACTATAGTAAAGCCAACTTAATGTTTTTTCTTTTAATTTTTCTTTCTTTTTTAAATAGTGCTGTAAATATTTAAGATTAGTCTAAAGGGTTTCCTATCGTCTTGAAACACTCTATACAATTATTATTTTTTTTCATTTAACGTAATAAAGAATTATTAAATTGAAATATATTTACAGATGTATTTTAAATCTACTCAGAACAATTAAATTATTTTTTCTCATTTTGCAAACATGGTCACAAATAATCGAAAAGATAAGTCTGAAAAAGGGAAAGTTAAACAAGATAATTTTAAAAACATAAAATTTTATGCTCATGTTTTCCATTCTAGAGACCTCATTTATCTTATATACTGATTTTATCATATTTCTAGCTAGATAACAGAAACACTTTTACTCAGAAGAATATTCATTGCACAATTTTGTATAATTTTACTAAGAGAATCTGTTTTTTTCTATAAAATATTTTACAATGGAAAAGTTTAATATAACGAATGAGGCCAATAAAATTATATTGTTTACATTTTATAGTTTAAAACTTCACGTAAGAAATATAATATTTTACAAAACAAAATATTATTTAACAAGAGATGTGAATTAGATTTTATTGCCGCATTTTATAGTTAAAAATATTTGTATAAAATGATATATGAAGATTTTTCTTCATATTTTCGGCTTTTTTAAATGTTAAATTTTAAAGTTATAAGTAAGATTCCTTCGTAAGTTAACCTACTTTTAATTTTTTAGTTAAAAATTTTTTTTTCGTTGTATATTTTTTATGCAAAGTATTTTGGAGAAAAATTTATAAATTTTTATATTATAAATTATTATAATTTTTAATTCAATGTTTATCCTCACGGCAGGATCAATTTGTTATAGTTTATGACATATGAGAAATAATTAATACAGGATTTAACATGCAGCGCACTACAGCATATTAAATAATATAAAATTTTATAATGTTCTCATAGTCATGGGTAAAACAAGCATTTAAAATTTATTTCAGGTATTAAGTAATATATTATATTGTTATATAGCATGCTAAATTTAGCAAATTAAGTGAAGTAATTATAAAAAAAAAGGATAAATAAAACAAAAAACAAACTACTAGATAAATTAGGGTAATTGCACCAGTAGTATATACTTTATCAGTAGCGGGCACCTTGAAATATAATTCTGAAAACAAGATTTCTAATTCTTGCATGGGTTTGAGCAGCAACCAGGGTTGGTGTTACACCCATCTTCTATTCATATCTCGAATAAAAATACTTCAAGCACCCTGTTTATGAATAAATTTATTTTAACTGAAAATATTTGACTATTAAACAATTTTGCCTTTTTTTCTTAGGGTAATTCTAGGAGAGATGGCCATAGTTTTTGAAGATTGAAATAAAAATTCTTAGAGTGTAAATACAAGAAATATTTAGGCATATTTAAAATTCTTATATACAGGGTGGTCCTAAACTATATGACAAAAATGTAAACGCAGGGAGAGGGGACCTAAATGAGCAGATTTCGTACAGGAAAGTGTGTACGGTAATGCCGCCTTGAGCCGGTAGAGAGCGCTGATGACTGCGGCCTACTAAAGGTCTTCGCTAGCTGAATTCATCATTTCACGCACGGATCTCGAGCAGCATGCATCGTTTCACCAAAGCAGAGCTGGCCGACATACATTTTATGTATGAGGCTGCACAAGAAATGGATTAGCTGCTCAAAAAATGTATAGGGAGCGATTCCCGGATAGGAATCATCCGGATCGTCGAACATTCGAGCGTCTTCATCGGAAATTATGCACGAGTGGATCGTTTTATGCTTCCAGGTGTGGAACTGTTATTGGAAGATATCGCAGAACTCCTGCAGTGGAAGAAAGAATACTACACACAGTAGAGGATAATCCTTCGGCAAGCTCGAGAGCTGTAGGACGTGCATTGAGTGTGAGCCATCAAAGTGTTTTGAGGACTCTAATCCATCTCCTTGTGCAGCCCCATACATGAAATGCACGTTGGTCAGCTCCGCATTTTTGAAACGATGCATGCTGCTCGAGATCTGTGCGGGAAATGATGAATCCAGCTAGCGAAGCGCTTTTATACGACGCAGTCATCAGTGCTCTCTACCGACTCAAAGAGGCATTACCGCACACACATTCCCATACGAAATCTGCTTATTTAGGTACCCTCTACCTGCCTTTACATTTTTGACACATAGTTTAGGACCACCCTGTATATGCACATCATATTTTGGGCAAACAATGATTACATATTGCGAACAAAAAGTGGGAAATATAGTTTGAAATTGAAATGGCAAAAGGAAGTCTACCCTTCAAGCCGAAGAGAGATGGCCATCCAATACAAGAAAGAAAAAGTCATGTTAAAATAGCAAAAAATAACACATTTCATATAGCTAATCAGGAAAAAAAATGTAGCATTTTCTAAACATGAGATTATATCACGGAAAATGAGTGAGTAAAATTCGACTAAACAAAATTTTAAGTATAATTTCAATCCTTCACTTTTCGTAAAATTTTACCACATTTTTGGCAAAGGTTCGACTTTAGGCACCTTATGCATTTTATACAGAATTTCGTTTTGGTTGTAGTATTGTATGCTTTTCCACAACCAACACAGTAATCCTCATCAAATTCTATTCCCACGGAATCTGTAGAATCTCACAAACTTCAAATGTATTTCCTCTTCTTCGCTGCTTGGAGTGTCGCATTTTTGTTTTTTTTATTATTTTTACACCTTTTCATGGTTTTAAGCTTTTTATTAACTTTATGGGTTTCTGGGAGGAAAGTTTCCGACATTTTTCAATATTTTCTGGTGATGTCAAAACCTTAGCTACCTATTTGCTATTAAACATGCTACGAATACTATCGGTACGTTTTGTAACTATTTTTGTCATATAGTTAGTTACATGAAGAACTAATGAAATATCATAAGTACACTTTTTGTTGGTGGTGGGACATCATTTGTTTTTATGTTTTAAAGGTGGCCATCTCTCTTAGATTTGATGTGGCCATCTCTCCTGAAATTAAAGTACAGGTATCCATTCAATTTAAAGCATCATTCCGCCATTGTAAGCTTTTGTTTTAGGCTTAGAAGCAAAGATTGAATTATATACGTACCTTAAAAGTCCGTATAGTAAAACAAAATGTAACTTACGTATTGAAAAACATTCAGATACGTAACTCAACAAAAATATTCACCACTGAATTAAATAAACTTTAAAATTTCACTTAATTTTTATAATCGAAAACACAGCTGCATTTCAGAATGAATGAACTAATCGAGCCATTTACAACAAATAAAGTTTATGGTGCCCTCTGAGATCAAGTTTAGGAAATATTTGGACTGGTCATCTCTTACTCTGTGGTCATCTATCCTAGAGTTACTCTGTAGCTTCGAATAAGAAATATATATATTGTCTCTGCTTCATTTTAAGTGATATTTATTGTGCTCTTTTATTCATCACTAAATAAGTATTTAATTTATGTCTAAAATTAAACTGTAAAATTTCATATTATGTTTAAATTGAGAAACACAGCTGCATTTCACAATGAATGAACTCATTGAGCCGTTTCCTACAGAATTTGTGAATAAAATATGTATGCAGACATCATTTATTGTACTAAATTTTCATTATGTACCAACATACGATACTTCTTTTTGTATCCAGTACTGGTACCCTAAAATGTCCTCATGACCATTCGTTTATAACCCTGCCAACTAGTGGCTCATTTGACTTTCAAAACGGGATCCAGTAGTGAACGCAGATAAGTATTCTTCTAAATTTGAAATATGGGACGCTGTGTCAGTTCATTTCACTCAAAACTATACTCTGTTCGCCGAGAACTGATAGCGAAAGTAAATAAAGCAGCGTAATTCTTGGCGATACTGTTGAATGACTGGCGTTGGATTGGAGACAAATGGCGTCTCTCTGACAAGCGAACGACTTCTTTTTTCGTTTGTTTATTTCGTAGCGGTGTTTTCTTTTCTTCGGGTGTTTAATTAGGATTATGGAAAATGAAAGCCTGGAATAAAGTTCTCGGAAGGAAAGATAAATGCAGTGAAATCAGAGAATAATTTTTATCCAGCTGTCACAAACTATACTCATTTACAAGGCCCATTCAGCGAGAAAAAGGAAATGGGGAAAACTTTGGTGATAAAACAGCAACCCTTTATGTTTACTTTCGCTATCAGTTCTCCGCGAACAGACTATAGATGAAATGCTTTAATTTATTCATGAGAAGTTATATATATATATATATATATATATATTTTTTTTTTTTTTGCTCCTTTTTTTTTTTTTTTCAAATCTGTAAAAGGGATTTATATTTTTTCGGACACATAGAATTCCACACCTTGACATTTAGAAGATTATCACCCAAGGGGTGATTAAAATGTTATTTATAAATTAAGAACTATTTTAAGGTAGTGGGTTAGCAGAACAGGAGCTCAGCGTCCCATTTGAATTATTCAGATCAATTCTTTTTCATTTTTTCCATATCATATCATATCATATATATGATTAACTCGCTACATAATCAGAGTCATTTCTGAAAAAGTCTGCACCCCGTCAAACTCCTGTTGCATCTATCTCTCTATATTTCTCTGTATATAGGTGTACATATATTTTCTTGTGACTTAATAACCTTGTGTTAATTCCTTGTAATAACTCAGAAATATTTGTACCAATGTTTACGCCAAAGGTTTGCTTAACATATCGAAATTATTTTGTGTAGCTCTATAAATTAATTACTAATTCTGTCTACCTTTCTCTACTGAACGCATGTTTTAAAACACTTTAATAACACCATTACGCTGAATGGAGTATAACCAGTTGAAATGTACTTAAAAGAAAAACCGTTTGCAGACTGGCAGATAATTATTAAGTCTAAGAAAAGTTTTTCTAGAGAAGACGGGATTTTGAGAATCGTAAAAATGTATGTTATTTCCGTTATATTTAATGGAATGAAACTACGTAAAAATGCGTTTAAATTTAAATTCTGTCTATAGGCTGCAATGGTAAGAAGTAGTTTAGTGTGTCTCTGTGTACGAACCATAAACAATATAAACGCCAAAAGGTATACAGCTACTTGTGTATACCATCTGAACATTTGTACAAATTTGTAAATCAAGCGGGGGATTTTTGCGGCCGCTCTCGTGGTACATACAATATCTGTTCATACAGTGTAAATATAAGAAAAATTTCAATGTCTTCTTGCACACGAAATACAAATAGAACACACACCCACGGAACGTTTTTAATTAAACCTTCCTCACTTTATGATTTAAATTCTATATTTTTTAATTCTATATACTTTATCATTACGTATTTTGCGAAAATATATCTCTTACATTTAAAATAAAATCGAAAAGAAAAATATTTTTAACTTTTAGTGAATATTTCTTAAAATAGTATATCAATGGTACTAATTAATTAAAAATAAATAATAATTAATTTTAATTAAATATTTTAGAAGATGAAACGTTCTATCAATTTTTATTCATACTATAAATATATACATATAACAATTTTCAATTTTCAGGCATTCATTCTTTAAATAGATATTTCCTTTAGGAAAATCCCCGGAACGTCCTGAAATATTGCCAAAGACAATTATGGATGCAAAACTCCGGTAGTGATTATTACGCATGCTTTAATTTAGGTGTGCTTTTATATTCTAAGCTAAGTAAACTAAATAAGGTCACGTCTCTAATAGAAGAAGTCTTGCACAATTCAAAATGTACGCAAGGTGACGCCATGAATTGCGTCTTCTGCTTGAAATAAATTTTCTATTTTAATTAATAAATGTTAAAGCATTATAATATTTATATTTTCAGTTTAATTATACTTGCAATTGAAATTAATTAAATAAATTACAAAAGAATATTTTGCTCTCCTAATTTTTATTAAATAATTTCATGATATTATTATTTTTAAATAATTCACCCAATGTAATTAAAAATACCAGTTATTATTATTATTATTATTATTATTATTAATGTTAGTATTATTTTGAAAATAAATGTAAACTACACAAGACGTTTTATGTCAGAATATTGATTACAAATAAAATCAGAAATTTACAAATATTAACGTGGCCTTGATTTTTACATGTATTTTACATCTATATAATTTAATCATAAATTTTTATATTTTGCGTTAATTTTTTTTTTTAATAATGATATTTTAAGGACTAGAAAAATAACAATTTCTTACATTTAACATAATAGATAAAATAGATGCAGACAAATAAATCCAACGTGACCTAAAAAATACTGTGGCACAACGATAAAATATATGGCGTGTCCATAAAATTTATAGCAGGTTTCGGGAACCAGAACCTGCTATTTGTATAGAAAAGCGCTACAGGACCGAAGCAAAAAGTACAAGGCGGGGAAAAGGGATAAGATGAAGAGCACCTAAATGCTTAAGATTTTTCTTTAGAAGAAAAAAAAAAAAAAAAATAAGAAAATAATTTTTAGGAGAGTCGACAAAAATTATCCTAGAAGAGAGTCGTGGAGAAATTCTGATAGATGAGAATCGATAAGAAATCCTACTAGAAGTAGTTGAAACATGAATCTGATGACTGTTCAAGTATGAATCTCATCCGTTAATGATGTGACGTCCGGACAAGCCTAATGAGATATGACGAAATTAGTAATACTGCTTTATTCAACATGATGAAAAATTTCGAGAATGATCTGATGATGCAGACATAACTTCAACGCTCCCAAGTGTGGTGAATTTAGAGAAATTTCGTGTCATATATACGTGGGTGATAAAATTTAAATTTATTACTCATTTAGTAATTGTTAAAATTTCAAACTCCCTGACTACTTATAATTAACATACTATAATTATATATAGCCTGAAAATGATTTAGATCAGAAAACAAATTTTTATATATCAAATTAATTGTGGCTTGTAATTAATGTAAAATTATTGATGAAATGCTAATTATTATAAATTAATTTGAAACTAACATCGTTTTCTTCACTCTCAGAAATAATACACTCAACTTTGACGATTCAGACATCATCGGGCTTAATTTCGTTTTTTTTTTTTTTTTTTTTTTTTTTGACAAGCATTTTGTCAAGCGATCACGTGATTTTTGAGGAAACGTGAACTCTCAAATATTTGACGAAACTGTTTACTCACAATAGCATGTGCTAGCTTTCATTACCGCCACATTTTCTTTTCCTATGTTGTTTGGATTTTACGTTACAATGACTTTTATTTGCCGGCTTGGTGGTTCGGTCGGTATGGCGCTGCCTTCTAGATTCCCAGGTCTTGGTTTCGAATCCCGGTGCGGGCATGGATGTTTGTGATGTCCTATGTCTACAAAATATTGTGTGCGCTTGTTTCTGTGAATTTCTGTAAAAATATGGATCAATTGAGACATAAGTCATTGTAACTATAGGTCTCAATGCTGTCAAATAAATGTCCAAATGACTTTTATTTGTTTGCTCTGTTTTATGTATATTTTCATTAAATACAATTAGGATTTATTGTCTAAAGCAACGAACTTGCAGGTAATTTTATAATTTTATAATTTGTATTTTATTCTGTATCACGAAACATAGGATGAGAAAATGTATCTTTACTTTTGACGAAATTCGTATGTTCAAACAAGTGACGAGAGTAATTTTCTCAATTTGACGAAATATTCGCTCGGAGTATGTCCCTGGAAACGGTTTCGTGAAAATTAAAGAAAATTTCGTGAAATTTGAGTATCCATTTCTGAGAATGTCCCTTTAATTGGTATTAAATTTATTTTGCAAATTTAATATTTATAAGCAAAAGATATTCATATTTTTGTGGTTAATGCTAACTTTATATACTTAAAGGTAAAGCCTAGATTAAAAGCATTAAAACACAATGCAATGAATAATATAATTATTTTCGGAGAGAATCTGTACAACAATTTCGTATAATTCAGACCTTTTTATATAAGTGTATTTATAGATTTATAGCAAGAAAATAAAGTTTAATATGTGATAAATATATATAGGTTTTCAAACCCCATATATATGTGATAAATATATATGAATTTTCAAAACCCGATGTATTTATTTCTACATTCTATTACATTGAATATTTTTATGCAGTCAGCACAAAAGCTAAAATTTTATAAATTTGTATTGATATAAATATATATATTTGTTTGTAAACTAGGGAGCTTTTCAAGTAAATTTACTCTGTAAAGTAGAAAAGCTTTTAGAAAGTGAAATTTTTGAAGCAGATGCAAAATGCCAACAAATTCTTCCTTATTCTTTTCAAGAGTTGACACCAGAAACAGAAAATGGAAGTATCTTTTCTTTTCATCGAAAATAGTGATGCACTGAATTTTACTACTATCGATTGTATTTTTAATTTTCATGTAACTGAAGCCTTTATTTTAAAATTTTATTTTTTAAGAAGAAAAATTTGTAAATTGAATTTTAGTAATGTGAGTTTATAATTTTTAAAATAAATAATAAACCCAAGGAAAACATGTAAAAATAAATAAATAAATAAAATAAATAAATAAATAAAATAAATAAATAAATAAAATAAATAAATAAATAAATATTTAAAATTTCAGGGAAATGGAAGTAGGTATGTATAAGCAATGGGATATTTTTTCTTATGATCTCATATCATGCAGCACAAATTAATGGCATATGCCTAGTGTTTTTTGTCCAAAAAGTACGTCATTATTTTATTTTGATTTAATTGGTCTCTTAACAAGCTCTTCAAACTTATTATATAAATGCAGCTTTACTTGATCGATTTACAATTGGAAGAAAGTAATTGGTACAAAAAATAAGAAATTGTATCATTTTCAAATTAAGCTGTCTCTGACAGTAAATGTAAAAATAATAAGAAATGAAAATTAAAGAAGGACCTTTTTTATCGTGCGCATGATTTGTCTGTAGATAAAACAGAAGTAATATAGCACGAAACTAATCAATGGAGGTCGTAATATTTTCTTATAGACAAAGTAAGGCATACTTTCTTAAAAATTAAATTTATGATTTCGATATTGTTTTAATCTTAATGTATACAATTAATGTATATATGTATATTGGGTGTTTGCTTACCACTATAAAAACTGCGCAGAAGGAGAAAACGTGCTCTATGTACACAAAAACTATAAAAAAGACAAATTCTGCTTTCGTATTCAGTTCATGCCCTAATTTTGCTGATTGCTGATGTCTCGGTTAATTATTTCGATCCAAAATAGTTGTTTGTTCTTACGATTTATCTTATTATCTTGCAAAATTTATATTAATTATACTTAAAAAAATTTAAATTTTATTTGTTGATTTAAAAATTATTAGGAAAAATGGTATTTGGATACAACTAATGATTTTGCCTTTCGAAAGAGGGCATCATTATTATGGAAGGAATTCTCTATAGAAATTTGTAATGCAACACTAATGTACAGACCGAAAATAAATTCTTATATTAATATTCACAAATTAAATACATTATAATTATTAAAAGATTGATGATTGATTTAAACTTCTAGGTTTCAAAGCGAGTTGCATTTTTAACATTTTCCTAACATATATCTTCTTATCCTTCATATCATTTTCCATTAAACCCATTTTGCAAAAATGCGGGATACAATTTCTGACTTTTAAGGCCTTTCATTTATTTTTCCTTTAATCACTGTTTCTCAAAATTTTTGCAGTTTTATGGGATTCCTTAAAGTTATTTTATGTTTTTAGGATATGATGTTATCTATTTTTTCATTTGCAGTTTCATCTATTTTTCATTCCCATTTTATAAATTCATTTGACTTTTTAGGTCACTCATAATTAAGCACAACAATTAAAAATAAATTGCATAAATGGTTTCTGAGGATAAGGATTCGTTTCTGGCCAAATGTTGTAGCCTGCATAATTCAGTTATCTTAAAATTTGTTTTGAAAAATAAATAAATAAATAAATAAATAAAAAATCACAAAACTAATTTATATGGCAAAAAAAAAATCTAATGTCATATTTACGTGATCATTGATTTAAACAAATATCTTTTAATCCTGTAAATTATATAGTTTAGTAAATTTCACGCATTTAAATCTACAAATCAGCCAACTTTAATCGCGAATCTGAATTTCCTGTAATTATTTGCTTTTATGTTACGTTGATAACACGTATGTAAACAGACCAACCACTAAAAACTTGACTTTCGTATTCAGGGTACTTCAAAACGCGATATTGTACAAAAATACAGAACTGAAAATTGAACTTTAAAAGATACTTCGCCTATCGTATGTGTATGAGAAAATTTTTCATTCCTCCGCAGTTTTTGTCGATGTGGTAAAACGTAGTAAAGTACTTCCATTCATTACATTTAACAGAAAAGAACACTTTCGCTTAATTTTGGGCAGCTCTGTATATTGTCTACAAGATTGTATATGCCACATTGTATACTTAAATTTAGTCCTATATGAAAAACTCATAACATAATCTGCGATGCGTTTCCAGTAATTTTCAAGTATAACTCCAATGTATCTAAATTCTATTGGGTAGCCCTGTAAATGAATAATCAATTATTTCCATACCATATTCTACACAAAACATGTTTTTATGCACATAAAAAATATATGCTCATTCCATCTCATTTAATGCAGCCTACAATAGCCTCTAGCAGCCTCTTGCAGCCCATACAGTTTAGCTTTGTACCTACCAGAAATGTCGCCCGTAGATATAATGTATTTGAATTCTCTTGTGTGTCCCTATACCCGGGCCAGTTGCTTGATCTCAACAAGCACTTGAGTGTATCATCCCTATATGATACAGATTTACAATACCGTATTTGGGTTTCTTGCTGTGATTTGTTCTTAAGATATACAGATAACAGGCACACAGACCAACCACTAAAAAGCTATTTTTCGTGTTCAGGGAATATCAAAACGTGTAAATATATCCTCCAAATAATTTCAAACTTCTGATGCAAAAACTGTAGTTTCTGTGCAATGTATAGGTAAGAAAAAGTAAAAACGTTCTTTTTATTAATGCCCGGCAAAAAAAAAAAAAAAAAAAAAAAAAAAAAAAAACTAGTTGGCATAGGTGGCCTCTGCTCAGTTCCCCATCATATTTATGTTCTCATAAATTTCCAGTTTGAGAGATATAATCATGTTAAAAGAAATGAATTTGACAAAAGCTTGATACAGTGACAGAATGAAAACCCCGCCTAATAGGCTATCCACCGTTCACTTCGATATATTTATCTTATTCTAATCTATTAATTTATTTTATCAGGGTCAATTCCGTTGTTTAGTTTTCATGCTACTATTTCCAATGCAATAATCCTCAAAATTCATATTTATATGAAAAATTTACAATTTCGCTATGTTGGTAAAATCGTAAATTACGAATAATTTACGAAATTTTCCTATTAGAATATTTGTATTCAATCATGTTCAAACAAATATCATAAATGGAATTTTGAAGTTGTCTAATGTATTTATGAGCCTCAAAATAAAAGTTTATGCTCAATTTTGCCTTATTCTGGCATGTTAAGTAAATCGTAAATTCCAAATAACTTACGAATTTTTTTAAATTGGAAAAATCATAGTCTATGATATTCATGCCAGTGTCCTAAATAATATTTCGAAAGTGGTTTGACATCTTTACGATGAAAATATCCCTCAAGATTGACGTTTATGTGAAATTTTGCTGTATGTTGCCATGTTGAGAAATTCGTAAATTTCCAATAACTTACGAAATTTTTATATTGGAAAATTCATAGTCATTAATATTCATACCAGTGTCCTAAATAATATTTCAAAAGTAGTCTGACATCTTTACGATGAAAATATCTCTGAAAATTGACGTTTATGGGAAATTTTGCCCTATACTGCCATGTTAAGGAATTCGTAAATTTCCAATAACTTGCGAAATTTTCAAAGTAGCATATTTATAGTTACTGATGTTCCTTCCGGCATCAAAACGGATATTTTAAAACTGGTCTGACATTTTTACAGTAAAAAGTTTCCATTTAATGCACGTTTAAGTGAATTTTTGTCCTATTCTCCCATGTTAAGAAAATCGTAAATTTCTAATAACTTACGAAGTTTTTAAATTCGAATGTTGCAAATAAATAGGGTTCTTGCCAGTGTCGAAAGTAATATTTTAAAACTGATCTGACCTCTCTGCGACAATTTGTTCTTGAGATATCGTGTACACAGACTAACAAACTAACGGACTTACACACTAACAGACTAACAGACTAACAGACACCCTACAGACAGACACCATAGAAATTTTGTCATTTTCGGATTCCTCACACCTGAAAACGTGTAAAAAAGTCAAAAAACCGAGGTCGAAAATTTTCACGATTACCTACCCCATACCTATAGTACGATGGGGAACTAAAAAAAAAAAAACAAAAAAAAAACAGAGTGTTGTTGAAAGTTTGGAGCCTTGTCTATGCTTGTGTTCGTATGAGTGAGTGTGTGTGTCTGCCAGAGTACCTTCCAATCAAATAGACCATTTTCAATGCTTTATTATTTATTTATTTATTTAACTGAACAATGATTTGCTCTCCGTGTCTCTTAGTTATGTTTGATGAGAATATCTTTCATTATCATTATTATTATTATTATTTATTTATTTTTTTTTAAATTAAGATGTAAATTTTTTTAAACCATTGATATTTTAAAATTTGTGAACTGTAAATCTTCGACTTATGTTATATGATAAGTAACGTGGATTTTGGATTAAAATACAATTTTTTTTTCCAAAATATTTGATTTTCAGTCGATTTTGAGAAAAATAAATAAATAAATAAAATAAAAAATACAATAAAATAAAAATTTGTTGTAAGTACTGATTTGAATCCTGAAGTGGGCAGCTAATGTCTAAAACTTGTAATGTAGAGTTGGTGCCTTCTCCGGAACTATTATCGGATTGCTCTAATGAAATAATCCTATAAGCGTGAAACACACCAGAAAACTGAAATTAAGGAAATATTCGAAATAGAAAGAGAAGCAGGTTACAAGATATGTTTAAAAAATAAATTGTATAAAAATAGGATTAAGAAATTAAATAGTATCGAAAGCGGGCAACAAATCAAAATGAAATATACCACTGCCATTTCATATGAGTGAGGTGCCGCCGTTAAAGGAAAAAAAAAAAAAATGAAGCAGCTGAAATCAATATAAATATGTCAATAAAATAAAACAAAAATATTTTCAGCACATAAGAAATGATAAATATCAAATTAACTTTCAAAACATTTTCGGAATTTACCAAATTACCTTTAAAGATAAAAAAAGAAAAGAAAAGGCTTTAATATCGGAATGACTAAGAGACCAATCAAGAACAGAATTAAAGAGTATAAAAATGATATTAAACAAAGAAAATTAACCACAGTGTTAAAAAAAAAAAAAAAAAAAAAAAAACTAACCAAAATTCTAGCATTAACATAAATTTTAATAGTATTAAGAAATTAGCTAACTGCCATAACCATAGTTATAGCGGAATGCGCGAAACAATTGAAAAACTAACGAATTTTGAGAGCTGTAATGACACGGAGCCCAATCAAAATATAGGTAGCGGATGGTTTCAAATACTGAATATAAATAAAAGGAACAGCAGTTGAGAACGAAGCATAGAGCGAGTCCAACCCCTGATGCTATCCCGGCGCCGGGTTGAAAAGCTTCTATGTAAATGAACAAAAAAAGGTATTTTTCATTTAATTTAAATTAATTGTAAATGCTCATTTCAACAACTTCTATATTAAAATATATTTCCACAGCTGTATTTTCCCCTTTCCTTTCACTCGCAAAATTTAGGCCATTTTGCAATATATATATATACATATACACTCATGTCCATAAATGAAGGATGATGCTAGCTGCGGCAAATAAAGATTCAGAAGCAAAACTAACATGGCTTATTCATAGAGCCCATTTATTAAACAAAAGATCAAGAACAAAAAAAATTGGTTTATGTAGGATCCATTTATAAAAACTACGATTTTTGCACCCTGAAGCAATTACAAAAAATATCTCCATTACAAAAACTTAACATTACGTGGTTGGTATGATGGTTAATACATTGTATGTCTCTCAGATGATGAAATACAGTCCTTACAACGCCTAGGAATGCTGAGTATTAAATTATCGATCTGATCTTGGGGAAGATTATTCCACTCAGTAAGCAATGTTCTCTGAAGTTCCGGTACACATGTAGGAGGTGGTTGACAGGCTACAACTCGTCGGAAAAGCATGTCCTACACATGCTCTATCAGATTCTAGTCAGGTGAGAAGGCTGGCCATTCCATGCGGGTGATAACTTTAGATTGTAGGCATATGTGTACAATATTTGCACGGTGAGGACGCGCATTGTCATCCATAAACACAAATTCTGGGCCCATGGCACCCCTAAACAAACTTGCATGTTGTTCCTGAATGACTTCTCGATAAATTTGGTCTGTCATGGTTCCGATTTGAACATGGAGATCTGTTCTGGTGCCCAATATGACCCCCCCCCAAACGAGCACTCCTGTCCCTGAGTAACGGTGTCGTTCAATGATGTTGTTTTGGTGGTAACGGGTACCTGACGTTCTACATATGAAAGTCTGGCGGGAATCACACTAAAAGTTAAACCTAGAGTCGTCGGAAAACATCCCACAAGCCCACTGTGCCGCTGTCTACATTGCATGTTCTCTACTTCAAGTTAACCGCTGACAACAGTGCATTGCCGCAAGTGAAATACATCTAATAGGCCTGCGAGCATATGGACCAATATCTCCCAAACGTCTATACACGGTTTGCCTTGAAACTGTGGTACCCGTGTCGTGAGGAAGCTGACGAGACAGGTCTGATGCTGTGCTTTTTCTGCTTATTTTGGCAATTACTGCCAAATACCGGTCGTCATTCGGCATTGTAACTTTGGCCGACCAGTACTGTAACGTCGACTAGCATTTCCATCATTTTGGAATAGTTGCCAAAGCCTATAGATGACACTTTGGGCGATTCCAAGTTTTCTCGATACTTCTATCTGTGTACGCCCACATTCTAGTCAGCAGATAATTCTACCACGTAAAAAATTATCTGCATGCGTCCTCTGTGTCATAACTATTCGGTTGTGGCCCTGAGCGGCATACAGAACGCGTGTGAACAGTTTTCCTTCTTTGCTCGCATTCCTTATCTACCCCCTTCTTACACTTTCGTCATTGTAACATCATATCGGCGTCATCTAATGGGTTCCTATAATTTTCATATTATTCTTAAAGATGTGTGTGGTATTTCTACAGGTGAAATTTTCACATTAAAGTTCGATTTCCGTGTGATTCTGAATTATCCTTAATTTATGGACATGAGTGTATATATAGTATTTTAAAAGCTAGACTACAGATGTGAAAAATATTTTAGAATAAATGTGATTATTTTTAAATGAATGAATATTTCAAGAAAAACAATTCCGCATGATTTATCCTTCATTCTCTAAGAATAGTTTAGAAGATATTTTTAATATTTTCCAACAAATTTTGAAATTGTTTATGATTTTTCGGTTCTGTGTGCCCGCGTTTTCATTTCTCTAAATATTTTTAAAAATCTATAAAATACTGTTTAACTGTATTATTCGCCCCACAGTTAATGATATGCCATAATTATTTTCAACATCCTTGAAAAGTTTTAATAACGCATGAGAACACAACTATAAACGCATTTTCAACAATTTTCAGTAATCGATCCTAATCTTTTTTTTTTTTTTGCTAGGTCCTGTAAAAGAATCATTATGGTTAAATAAATCGTTTCCAGTCACAAACACTCTTTATTATATCGGAAAAATATATGTTGATTTCGTATATTTAGAGCAGTATAAAAATATTTAAATGAGCATGTAAGAAATAAGTCTATTAGAAAAAGGTGTATTTGAATTGTTTTGTGAATTCTTGTATATAAAAGAGTTATGCTACATGTATGACTTTTAACAGGAATCATTCTACAATAAATATGAAAGTCCGAATAACATATATCAGTTTTGTTGCTTTCTATAAATTTTTATAGATTCGAAAAAACATAGACAAACACACAGATGAACCGATAAGAAAAACGTTTAAAAAATTTGTTGAAAAGTGTTGAAAATATCCTCCGAACTACTCTTAGAAAATAGTTTGGAGGATGAAGGATAATAGAGAATGAAGGATAAATTATATCGCATTTTTCTTTAATTATTGCATGCCTTAAAGTGATATTAAAAGAAAAATAAATAAATGGATAAAATTCATAATTAAAACCAGGACAAATCCTCGCCTGAGAATAGAAATTGAATACCTGAAGCTGTTTCGGTATCCTTAAGCGTACCGTCTTCAGTTCGTAAAGAAACGAGAGAAAAGTGGCCCTATATAGTATAGGAAAGGAATTTGATTTTGATCAACCGATAGAATTATTTTTCTCCCAGGATTCTTTAGGAATGGCCGATTTGTTTGTTTCTTGTTCACGGACATAACTGATATGTCCTTTTAAACGGAATTTAAAACTGCTTTTAGTTTTACCAATGTATGATAAACCACATTGGCAGGAAATACTATAAATGCCCCAAGAGTTACACACTACCTTTTAACTGAGAAAAGGTGAGTTTATTGAAAGATGAAAAGATTATTTTAAAATCATATTGATTGAGAACTTTGGGTATGGCAGGGTAAACTATACTGATATTAGAGGAGACCGATTTAGTAGACGAAGTACGAGGAAAATTGTAATTTTTGAAGAGCTTTATCTATAATGAAAATGTTATAACCTCAGTTAATTGTAATGACTCTCAGATATTTGATTTTAGAGATTAGTAAAACAGAATGAAAACAGATATTAAGGGCACGCTTAACAAAGGTATATAAAGATGACTTTTTTTTTTTTTTTTTTTTTTTTTTTGTGGCAGATGGATGACATGAACGTGTATGGGGGGATTAGATTAACTGCAAAATTTTTATGATAGACGGTGGTGGAGAAGCCTTTTTCAGTGCGAGAGACAATGGTATCAAGGAAGTGTGTAAAGTGTGAGAGGTCTCGAGTCAGGAGCGTAAAGGTCATCAGTTCGTGCTTATTTAAGTTTTCTACGACAAAGGATAAATTTTGATGACCACGAAAGTTCTCAAGTGGTGATATATGATTTTGATATAGTCTATATTCATGAGTTATATTGCTATTCCTTAGAGTTCATTATTGAGGTTCCTCCACATCTTAGTACCACCTTTCTTTTACAAGATTAAACAAGTTTGATGTCTCTGAAGTAGAGTACTTACATCATCTACCACACACCTAGTATCATGATTGAAGAAAACTTTTTAGTTGAGGGAGGCTGAAACACAGTCTCCACAACTGAACTATTGTTCTTGCTATTCAGTTTTACTCTTTGGCGTTCAAGACGTTGAAGATTTTTCCTCGGTTTAATGAACTATCGCCAAGTCTCCTTTTAATATTGTAATTCATAATTAGTCTAATAATTTTGACACATCTGTAGTTATATTTTTATACTCTTTGGCTTAAAAAATTCCGATTCAGTTTCATTTCTGGTAGCTTAAACATTTCTAATTCGAATTATGTATCTGTTAGAGTATATTGGTAGTCTGTAGTAACCTATTTTCGTTTTGAATGTAACTGGCGTAATGTTATTACATACACACGCACGTACACACGTATATATATATATATATATATATATACATATACATATATATATATATCTTAATTTTCTTTACATAAAAATAATAATAATAATTTGTAGTGATATTGTATGTTTCACCTTAGACAGAACCTGTTTTTTGTTGTGAGATAACCTAATTCTTAATATACTAAATTTTTATAAACGACAAAATTATAATTTTGGTTACTTTATCATAACACCATAGTATTTATTCATTGATAATAATAGTTAGCTTATATCAGTAACTGTAATATAGTTCGCATAACACATCAATAATTTAGGCATAATAGAGTAATTTTTGTAGCAATTGTATAATGGTGTCCCGATTACTGTCGAATATCGTTTGTTTCAACATTGCTTATGTTTAATATAAATACTTAAAAATATATTACAAATTAACAGCGTAAATAAGATAATTGTCAAATGCTTTTTGTTTTTTTAGTTTATGGAATAAAACCTAATCATCCCTTTGAAGTAACAATTTAAAATTTGACCTGAGAAACTGTCAATGATTTTCTACTGCTTAGTTAATATGTTGTAGAAGTAATGTTTCTAAATAGATTATTGTGTATATTTATTAATTTGGGTTAAGGCCGATTATGTACCCGAGGGACCTAAGCCTATGCAGAATACCCATGTTGAGATTTTTCTGAGCGGTCTTAGTTCAAATTTACGCGCGATTCGGAGAAAACTCTGAACTTTTATGCTGTCAATTTCGAATTGGGTGCGAACTAGGCACATAGAGTCTACCAATTTAGAGAGCAGAACCTCTACATAGCAATTTCATCAGTACAGACTTCTAAACTAAATTTCAAATTCCCTTGAGAAAACGCTCTTAGTTGTTAAAGATATTAACGTAGTAAATGTTTTAAGTTAAAAATAGTGTGCACTATATAACAAAAACATAGCCGACATTAAATCTTTAATTCCCTTTTGAGGGCATAAAATCCGAAAAAGTCATCACACAGCAATTAATTACATTATTTCTTTTTATGATAATTATACACAGTTAAAAACGTATCCGACGTTTTACTAAAAGAATAGTGACAATTGAGATGCGATCAATATTTTTAAATATTTGGTGTGGTCAATTTTACCATCTTAATAGATCTTATTACTAGTGGATCTGCAGATCAGGAGCCTCAACGTCCTATTTGCATCAGACATTTTTCAATGGGTCATTTTTATTTATTTCTTATTATATAATAGTATATATTGATTCGATCGACTTATTACCATAATCAGATACATTCCTGAGGTGGGCTGCCGCCCTCCCTCAACCCCCTGCTGTATCTCTCTTTGTATAACTATTTGTATATCATATAAAGTGTTACGGAATTGTAAATAATTGCATTTATTTTTGTATAAATTTTTTCAAAGAGGCTTAGTAAGTCGATAAAATGCTAATTTTGTGCATTTCTAGTCGTTTTAGCGTTAAAATAGCCTAATTTTCCTTTAAAAACGAATTGAAAAGCTCCAATAAGGGAAGAAATGGATTTGGCGCCAAATTTGGCGACTGTTTCCCTCCTTGGCGATTTTTTGGCGACCTTGGCGAGAAAATCCTTATTAGGGATATACCAAATATGGAAGCTCCAATCTCATTGGCTGATGAGATACGATAATTTTCCAGAACAGTCTGTGTTCGATAGAATAGTATAAAAGGAGCATTTTTTTAGCCAAGGCTTCCAATCTCAGATCTGTGTCGGTTTCGTCAAATGCTTGCTTTGCTTTGAGCCTCTTTGAATGAGACTTGCTTTATGTGTTATTGCTAAACAGTTTGTACTGTTGTTTTGCTGTTAACGGCTGTTGTTTAAGCTATGATTACTGGTTGAATTGAAGCTGATACTTTGTTTATAGACCTGTATTCTTCTGGAACTTTCTGTGAATAATTCACTGAATTTTTGCAAGTTTCGCCTTTCATTCTCGGATAACTTACAAACCCCCAAGTACGGAACAATATGCATTCGTATTAAACGACGGTCTTGTATTATTTCCCGGAAATTCATAAATACCGAATTTCATACAAAAAAAATTACATAGCGTATCGGAAATATTTTGCGTAACCTTTAAACTAATTATCAATTCTATGCCCACAATTTTCAACATGAAAACAGGCTTTTAAAATTCTAATAAAATTTCATTATATTTGATGGGGTGTAACCATGTTAAAATACACTTTTAAGAAATACCGACTATACACCATAAAAGTACGAAATTCCTTTATGTATCCCGGAAAAGTAGCCACAGTCATTATAAACGCCAATAATAAGAATAAATCTAATTAATTATAACTCATTAATCTTTCAAACTAATTTGACATCATTTGGATGATTACAGTACATACTCGGAATTATTTTGTGTGGTCCCATAAATTATTTCGTCTATACATAACCTTTTTTTAGAGTAAACATGATTTTAAGCATCTTTATAATGTATGTTAACTTTATTAAGTTCAATTCAGCATAAACGCATTAAAGTGCGCGCTTAAATTAAAAATTCGTCCATAGGCTCTAATGTTACGAAATTCTTTCGTGTGTCTTTGTAAACGAACCATAAACATTGTATACACCAGTAAAAACTATTCAGCTTATTTTGCGTTTAAAATTAATAATTGTTCCAAATTTAACATCGTTTGGATGACTAAGTGACATTGTCAGAACACTTTTGTAAGGTCCTGTACATTAATTAGAAAGCTTAAGAGCACATATTTTCTTCAAGGAACATAAGTTTAAACATCTTACTCACGTACTCTAGTTTCATTTTCTTCATTGCAAAGTAATGATATTAAAATGCGTTTAAACGAAATTCACCCCATACGCCGTAATGTTAAGAATTTTGGCGTGTCCCTGTACACAGTTTATAAAAAATATAGCAATGAAAATTATACAGCTACTTGAAAAATTTTGGCGTGTCCCTGTACACGAACAACAAAGGGAATACACACCTAACACTATACAGCTAATTCCGTTGGGCTCGTGAATATGTGTACCAAATTGCAAGTCTATAGCGTTATTTTTGGGGCCGCTATCGCGGTACATACAAATTCTTCCCATAGGCCGTAATGATAAAAAAAAACTTTGGCGTGTCCCTGTACACGAATGCACACCCAAAACTATACAGCTAATTTCGTGGGGATCATGAACATGTGTACAAAGTTTCAAGTCAATAGCGTGGTTTTTACGGCCGCTATCGCACGACAGACAGACAGACAGACGGACGGACCGACGGAACCCAAAATCCTTTTTAGTCTCAACAGAGGGCCTCCACTGACGTTTCGGCGAAAATTGAAGTCAATAGCTTGATTTTTGCGGCGGCTATCGCGGTACATACAGATTCTTCCCATAGGCCGTAATGATAGAAAATCTTTGGCGTGTCCCTGTACACGAACTACAAATGGCGTACACACCTAAAACTATAAAGCTGATTCCGTTGGGCTTATGAACATGTGTACCAAATTGCAAGTCGAAAGCGTGATTTTTGTGGCTGCTATCGCGGTACATACAAATTCCTCACATAGGCCGTAATGATAAGAAAAACTTTGGCGTGTCCCTGTACACGAATTACAAATGGAATACACACCCAAAACTATACAGCTGATTTCGTGGGGCACATGAACACGTGTACCAAATTGCAAGTCAATAGCGTGATTTTTGTGTCCGCTATCGCGATACATACAAATTCCTCCCATAGGCCGTAATGATAAGAAAAACTTTGGCGTGTCCCTGTATACGAACTACAAATGGAGTACATACCAAAAACTATACAGCTGATTTCGTGGGGCTCATGAACACGCGTACCAAATTTCAAGTCAATAGCGCTATTTTTGCGGTCGCTATCGCGCGACAGACAGACACAGCCCAAAACCGTTTTGAGTCTCAACAGAGGGCCTCCACTGACGTTTCGGCAATTAAAATTGCGGTACTTGAATCACTTACAGTCGGCAGCGAAATTATTCGAGCTCTAGCAAAAATTCCTATATAAAAAAAGTATACTTAGTACTGTTTTGTTAAATAAATCCCTGTCGAATAATTTTCTTAGAAATTTTTGCTAGCGCTCGAATAATTTTGGTGCCGACAGTAAGTACTTCAATTTTAGCAATAGGATATATTCAAATGGTGAAGTTGACCGGTGGTGAAGTTTCTTTTTGTGTGTGTGTGAGAGTGTATGTGTGTTATGTGAAGCACAGGATATTGTTTTTAGCAATGCACGTAAAATAAATGTAATTCCACAAGTGAAATTTTCACTTATGTTTATATATATATATATATATATATATATATAAGAATGTGGAAAAAGAGATAGAATTAAATAGTTGAAATAGAACGAAGGAAAATTTATTTTCCTTTTTTTAGGATAATGCCTTTCACACAGACAACATCATCCTGTTTTACTATAAAACATTTTAAATATACTCAGGATTAATTTGTTACATTATGTTAAACCCTAAATCGTATTTTTGCGTTAATTTTGCTTCAATAGCTAGTATTATAAATGCAAACTAATGATGTTGACACAGCGATACTTGCGATTCTATACTTTGGTGGTTCATAAAGGATGATTTATTATGGAGAAATTAGATCTGACGTCAACGATGCCTAATTATATCCTCATTATTATTGGTCAATATGAGCAAGAAATGGTGAGTTATATAAACGTGTTTATTTAGAGAATATCAGTTAGTGGTGTTATACGTACAACTGAATAATGCTTCTAATCAGCGAATCTGTATAAAGGAGATTAAAAAGTGGTAATATAAAAAAAACTAGCTTGTGTCAAGTAAAAATGATGCATAATTCTATATTAAATAAGCTGTAATCGAATTAGAATAAGAACATTAGGTGCAAACAAAACAATTTTCTTGAACACGCAGCAATTGGTTTAGGTTGAAATAGTTAAACACGGTATTTCATCGGACGAAAACATAGAGACGGATACAGTTTAAATCTGCAATAGTGTCTGCTTTTAAGATGCACATTTATTTTATAAATTTCTCCATAGAAGCACACATAAAAAAAATATTCGATGCCTGAAACTGTGTTTAAATAATTTTCTTTGAGATATTTAAATGAGAGTACTTGCAATAACTTTATTTAAGGTTAAAAAGTCCTTAGAAAGTGAACGTTTTTGCAGCCATTGTAAAACTGCAAAAAAATACCTTTTCGCTCCTGACAGAAAATAAAAATATATTTTCGTTTCAACAAAAATTGAATGCGCAGTGATTTAATACCTATTGTACAGTCATCCCGCCCCCCCCCCCCCCAAAAAAAAAAAATAAATAAATAAATAAATAAATAAACAAATAAAAATAAAAATAAATAAATAAATAATACACACACACAGACACTTCTTCTTATTTATATCTATATTAATTTCTAAAATCGCAAATTAATCAAATTATTTAATATCCATATGGATATCATAAAATCTGTGACAAAAAAACCTATCACATAATTGCTGATATAATATAAGTTAGTATCACAATGATAGTATACTGTTCCAGAAAAGTGGTATTTTTCAGTGAACACGTCTTCTATTTTAAAATGGTGTTCCTCTTGAGTTATGAATCCTTTGAAAGACCTCTGTGGCGAGCATTGAACCTAAGTCTAGGTTTTTGCGTAAACAAAAGGTTTTAATCCACACACCACCTCACTTTTCTGTAAAATAAAACTTCTTATATGACCGATCGAGCAACTTACGCCGGATGTATTTTAAAAGCATTTCCACAATCGCTGAAAACTTTATAAATGACACTTAAATTTGGTAGAACAAAAAAATATACGGGGTGATAATAAAATGTTACCTTATATATGATTTGCTGTCTATTCACTCAGCCAATCGATATAAAATGTTAGGTATCGTTATTTAAAGTTATTCGAGATTGTAATTATTTAAATCAATATAGCTCTAACGGGACAAAATAATAATAATAAAAAAATTAACAGCAACGCTCGCCTTTTTTGATCGCATCGTAATTGTCAATTTAAAAAACCATAATTGGCGTTGTCCGGTAACTGTAACTGTAGATATAGTGGTTTAAACGCAATCAAAAAAGAATAATGGGAACAGAAATTGTAGACAAACAAGAGAATTAAAATAATAATAATAATAATTAGATAATAAACTTTTAGTGTGCCGCATTCACAAGCAATGAAATACTGCACGTAGGTTATTGTAAAAGGCAGGGTGCAGGAAGCATTTATAAGAAAATCTCAAAATGAAGAGAACAATATTTGATTGGTGGGATCCTAATTTACGAGAAAAAATGTATAGCCAAAAAATCGCTGCATGCAAAATTTAATATTTTGTGACAGCGGCCAGGATAAGAAGTTGTAAAAAATAAAGTTTTATGCTGTGAGGATCTTGTTTCAAGGACGAAAAATACGATTTGAACTCGGATTCTTTAATTTTTATTAATTTTCATGTTGTCTTGTTTGTTTCTAATTTCTGTGCTTATTACTCCTTATTTATTGTATTTTAAAAGGCTGTTTCTCCAACTGCAGTTACTGAGACAACGCTACTTACGGTTTTTCACACCCAAAATTACGATGCGATTAAAAAGAAAAAAAAATGGGTTGCGCCATAAGGAATAATAAGTTTCGAATTTTTGTCACTGTAACCAAAGCCATGAGAATTCTATTGCTTTAAAATCATAATCTTGATCGCATACCTTCAAATAACTATATAAGTTAATTCACTTCGATTGGTTTACCAGATAAGCCGATGGCAGCTCACATGTCGGTGAAAATTTTGTTATTTTCTTGACCAACCTGTATCCTTAACAGTAGTAATTACCTTTTTAATGAAAAAAAATTAATCTTATTATTCTTCTTATAACTGTTCTTCTTCAGATAGGTTAATGTAAATTTTATCGAAATTTAATCATTTAACTTAAACTTTCGTTTTCTTCATAGTTTTAAAATGTACGCAAACCTAAAAACAGATTAAGAAAACAATTTTTTTTAAATGTAAAATGAGCTAAGTTTTTCATTAAAATCTGCACTTTCAAGAAAGAGGTACTATACTTTTCATAGAAAAATATAAATAACTAGAACCAAGATATGTTTTTCTAAAATAGTATTTTAAAGTTATTAATTAAGCTACAAGTAACAAAAACCCATCACTTTCATTTGCATCACATTTTTCATTTTGTGTATATCACAATCATTAGCATACAATGAAAAAAAAGTAATTATCCACCAAGAATTTATAATTTGGAATATAAGAAAATAAGCTTTATTGTGAAGTCTTAAAATCAAATGCATATCCAATTACATAATGCAGGAATATGGAGTCTTGTAATCATATTTACTTTAACAGAGCAGTTTAACTTAACATGCAAAATGTCATTTTCATGATATTATTGATTAATAAGGAATTCATTACTCTTACAATGAACTTTATCTCCCTTATTATTATTGAGAAATTTATTCATTTATTAATATAACTTTTTGGAGTAATTACTTTTACAAGCTAGTCGTTTTGTTTCTTAAAGAAAATCTTAAGGAAACTCATTTTATTATTATTATTATTATGGTTTCTATTTAAAACGCTATAAATTTACCAGTGTTTTATAATAATAATTTAAAAAAATTCCTTAAATTCAAATGTTTTAGATTATAATGCTCTTTTAATTCACCTATAACTTAATTAAATATACTTCACATAATTAACTGATGATCATAAAAAATAATTGTCAGTTATTTATTTTAATTCATCAGAAAGTTCATTTTCTATTCTTTTATTTAAATATATATTTCTTAAGATAATATTATAATAACATTTTCTTTTCTTTTATAGTTATGTAACTTTCATATTTCCCTTAGTTTAATGTTTATTACACGTAGTCAATGTCTGATAACCAAGATCCAATTAACCAATTCAGTAAATTAGCCCCTTCAGATTATACTCTATGTAATCTATTAAGACAATTTATAAACCAATTAAATATCAGAAGGTATCTAATTATCTAGAATTATTTATGCAATATGCATTCGAAACATTTTTCCGATTTTTTCTTTTATACTGATCTTATTTTTTATATTTAAAATATGTCTTGAGGCAACCTTTTATAAATTTATTTATTTCGTGAAAGATCATTAATGAAACAAATTTTTAAATATAAAAATCAAGATGTAACAAGATTTGATAAATCTAATGATTTATAAGGTTTTTTATTCTAATGGAAACTCCATTAATGAAATGCAAAGTTTTTATATTGAGTCAACTATGCTTAAATGATTTAAGTTATTAATTTATGAATATCAATAGTTTTAAGACACTAAAATCTTTAGATTTCGAGTCCATCTTAATACTTCACTTGAAGAAAATTTCTGTCCCCTTTTTTCTAAGTTTATACACACACACTCATATATATATATATATATAGATATAGATATAGATATAAACAAAAAGCCTACTCAACTAAATTTTATTTTAGGAAGATCAAAAACTAATATCATGATGTTTTACGTGCTGGGAATCATACCCAATCATTCATCACTAAACTAAAACTTTAAAATAATTACTATAATCCTTTGAGATATTTCATCCATCTAATATTATCTATAGCATTTTTAATATTACCGATACTTTGTTTCTCTAGCTCTATGTTCAGCAGCAACAGAATATTTTCTAAAGCTTTATGCGTTGATTGAAGAATGAACTGAAAAAAAAAATTACATGGGAAAATTAAAAACTTATTGCAGTTTTTCTCCCAAATTTGAAAAGAGTAACAGAATATATTCTAAAACATATCAGTATAACTTTATAAAACGATTGATAGTTGATTGTATATTAGCTTCTTGATAAATGAATGTCAATTCATGTGCTAACGGTAGTTAACCCTTTCATAACTATCGCCAGTTATAGCCGGCATCCACTGATCGTAGCACAGAGGCTAGTGCCGTTTATAACCAGTATCCACTAAACGCAGCACCACTGAGATATCATGTAAGGAGTTTCGTTCTTCGTGAAACAGATTAGTTTCGAATCGAATACGTTTATCGAGTACACTAAAAGAAATTTCTGTAAAATTCGGATAGTTCACCATTGAATTATACAGCCAGATCCCTATTTCGAGAAAAAAAGTCCAGTTCCTGTATTTGTAACACATTGCTGAAAAATCCAGAACGTTGACCATTTATAAAAAGCCACTTTATTTCTTCGAGAAAAAAATCATTACAGCTTTACGCACATGACTTTATTTGTATGGCCAGTGACTGGAGCAGTTCTGTTTTTCACTAACCGTAATTAAGGTAACGACACCAGTGCTCGTCACTCTTAAGGCCTTATTTTTAAAATGTTTGTTTTTTTCGCGTGGCATTCGTGTGGAATTTATGTATCAATATTATACTTTGGTCTATTTTATACACTGATTCTTCTAGTTGTTGTTAGACACTTTCAATTTTTCAATACGTTAAGCCAATTTTTTTTTTAAAATAAAAATTAAACCTATAAAAATGCACCAGTGCTCGTCACTTCAAAACTGCGTTTCACCAGTAGTCGTCAGGTGTTTGCACCAGTGGTCGTCATGTAAATAAAACGCAACAATTTGCTCAATAGTTTGATTTTAATTGCGTTTTTGCAAAATTAAATGAAACAGAATATCTTTGGAACATATTTAGAACCCAAATCCATTCTTAGGGTTTAAAACACAAAACATTAAATGGTAAAATTCAAAATATTGCGAATAAAACAAATTCATATGTGAAATAATTGGAAAATTCTTTGCTTTTAAGAAAAGTTTTCAAAATTTTATTCGTTCTCAAAAATATCTTTACTTAAAGCAGAGGGTAAGTAGCAAGGGAGGGGGTAATAATCTCGTTTTTAAGAGTGACTATGTTCCAAATTATCGCAGTAAGATTGATTTTACCATGCTTTTTATTAACGTGCATTCTTGTCTGTTTGGCCAGTACAAATATTACAATTCATTTTAACTAACTTCCCGACTACCTAGACATTTGAAACTTTCAGAATAGTTCAGAACACGATGAAAATGCATTTTTTAAATACTTTTAGCCAACTGCTCCGGTCCCTGCAGCCTTCGGCAGCGTTATCAGTACAAATCTTGCAATCGATTTTTAACTGACTTCTCGGCTAGCTAGACATTTGAAACTTTCAGAAGACGGTAACAATGGATTTTTTAAATATTTTTAGCCAATTGTTTCGGGTTCTCGCTGCCTTCAATAGCATTTATATGATTTAAAAGAAAATTTTAAAACACGGTATACAAAACATTCTTTTTTGTATTGCAATTATTTTTTTTTTTAACGTATGGATTGATTATGCGTACCTAACACATAGTATAAAGGAATTTTGAGAAATCCTTCGCCTCTCCTTCCTCATTAAGTGTGGGATGGATACAAAAACACGTTTTCAAGAGTAATTATTCTCCAAATTATATCAGGAAAGCAATTTTTTGATGCGTTGATTGGTTATGCGTACCCAAAAATACTGTAAAGGTATTTTGCGTAATTCTTTCCGACCAAATTTTGAGAAAGGGTAACAAAAACGTATTTCTACGCATAACTCTGCTCTAAATAATCTTACAAAGGCGATTTCTGATGTGTGAGCTGGTCATACGCATCCAACACCTAGTATAAAGAGATTTTGCGAAGATCTTTCGTCTATGTGAGGGTGGCAAATATATATATATGTTTTCAAGCTCAACTCTGCTGCAAATTATTTTTGGGAGGGGAATTTTTTTTATGCGTTGGTTGGTTGTGTGTGTGTACCTTACACGCATTATAAGGCGATTTTGCAAAATTACCCTTCCCCTCTTCTCTCGGCCGGGCGGACAAAAAACACGTTTTTAACCTTAGCTCTATTCCAAATTAACTCAGAAAGGCGAGTTTTGATATGTGGGTATTGGTTAAAAGTACGCAATATGTAATTTGATAATATTTCGTTAAAATTCTAAATTTTCCCGTGGGAGAGGGGGGGGGGGGGGTAGGGATAAAAAGCGGTTAAGTCTATGCCGAAGGCAGTAGAAGCCAATCATCATATTGCGGGACGGAAAGCTATTACAGAAGCCAGCGGGAACACTAACTGCGGTTTCGACTGATGTCAATGTATTTTTTTTTTTTTTTTTTTTTTTTTTTTTTTTTGATAATGATAGGAATTTTTTCCTATTTTATTTAAATATAGGGACCATCGAATGTGGCATAGCTTGTTAGTATTATTCCACACATCAAGCTAATGTTATCAAATATTATGGATATTAATGTTATCAAATGTTAATGTTAATTAATGTTATCAAATATTATCTTACAATTTTAATTATTTAAGACCAACAGTCAACAGGGTAATTTTGATCAACATTTTAACTATTTGTTTATCTTACATAATTAATATAATGTATAAACAGAAAACTTGCTTAAGAAATGTTTTTGTTTAATATTTTCCATATAAGTTTTTATTCACCTGCATCTAACATAACAAAAAAGCCTTAACATAATTTTGAACCGACTCACAGTCATGCTAACTATGAAATTAAGCCTTTGTGTTTTATAATTTTCGAAATATATATGATTTAAAATTAAATTATCACGGTCAATAAAAAACTTAAACATCACTTAAATACATCTTAAATACATCATAAAAATTTAAAATACATTAGACAGATGTATGGAGTAATCATGTCTGTTTTTCTAAAATGTGTAACAGAAAACTAGAAAAAGCTCTTTATAACTAAATACTTTTAAGTGCCATTGTTTAATTTTTCCGGCAAAATAATATGGAAAATTTTAGGTGGTTTAAAGTCAGTCATAGTGAATTAAAGGTACCATGACTGACTGTATTTAAACAAGCTATACAAAAGTTACAAGTGCAATAAAGTTCACGTTCTTGAGGTTAAAATACATTTGTTTACATTTACGAATACCCCTGACGACTACTGGTGCCGATAGTCAAATTAAAGTAAAAATTATACCATCATAATTCTAAACGAAAATACAGTATTTTTCATCAAAAAAGTTACCCAGTTATTAAAAATGTTAAAACACCAGTGTTCGTCAGGGGTGACGAGCACTGGTAAAACGTGCAAAATATGCACCAGTAGTCGTCATACCTTAAAAACCTTTATATTATGTCAAATTTTAAAAAGTTGCGCATAAATCGTATTCTGCATTTTATAAGCATTACATACAATGCTTTATGAGCAATGCCAAATCAGCAAACAACAAAATATATCAAGAAATGCATATCCATTCCCTTAATCATTTGCTTTACGTTGACTCAATTCAATTGTAATTTAACGTATACTTCCCTTATTTTGTTTCTCCCTACTCTTCCCCAATGGTTGAAATCGAACTTTTTATGTCATAAGAAGCAGAAGGCTTTGGAAAATCTTACGCGGGTAGATTCAAATTCATACAGGTTATAAAACGGTTATTTTAACACTTCTTTTAAGAGGGTGACGACTACTGGTGCAGATTTTAGGGGTGACGAGCACTGGTGTCTTTACCTTAAGTGTGTAAAAATCATTTTATTGTGTACGCGTATCTGTAACAAAATGCTGTAAAATACAGAGTGTCGACCATTTATTAAATATCACTTTCTTTCTTCGGGAAAAAGTCATGACGGCTTTAAGGTTATAATTTTATTTTTGCGGTCTGTGATTTGACAATTTACTAACGGTCACTGACCGGCCAAATTTGTTCAAATTTTTTCAGTATACACTAAGTGACAAAATAAAAAAAAGCCTCACTTGGATATTTTCCTTTTCACTTTTTACAACCGCCAATTTTATCGTTTAAAAAGCAAATTTTCGAACAGATTTCATTATCTTCTCCTCCACATACACTTTAGCATTAAGTCCAGTGTTAAAAACAAAATGCAATTGCCAGAAAAATTGTAATTTTAGAAATTATTTCAAAATGGTAAGAATAAGGCAGTTAACGATGCCACGAAAAGTATTAATTTTTGAATGAAAATCAAAAAATATTTTAATACGTGAGATGGCAAAATAATTAAATGTTCACGAAATATTGGTAAAATGGTTTTTAGCATGATGTAAATATTTTTGGCCGTTTAAACTGGAAATTTGGCTTTAGACGACCATGTTGCTCATCCAAGCGAGATGACCGTAAGTTAAAAAGCCATTGCTTATAAAATCCGTTTGTATTACATTTAGAACATAAAAGAGATTCAGAAAAAGTGTTTAGCAGCATAATTTCTTTAACTACAGTACCGCAACTATTAAACAAAGCAGGTTTAAATGACAGAAAATTTGAAAAAATTCCATTCTTAGTGAGGAGAATTAGGCTAAAATGCTAAAAAAAATTAAAAAATGGTTAGTTAATTATTGGACTGAACTGGTTCTCTCTGATGAGTCAAGTTTAACTTATTTCAAGCTGAAGAAAACAAGCAGATCTGACAACGAAAATATCACCGACTTAATGAAAATCGCACTTTTAAAACAGTGACACATTCTCCGTACATTATAGTACGGAGGTGTATAACTTTTCAAACAGTCGGGCAAATTTTTATGCTCAAGGGATCAATTAACTCGAAATAAAACACAGTCTTTATAAAAGTGGTGACTGACCGACTATTTTGGAGGTGTGTTAGACATTTCCGCAAACAACATTTCAAGATGATAATGCACCATACTACACGGAGTCTGTGGTATGTTTATTCACTTCAAATTGTCAAAATTTTTCCATTCCTATGAGAACCTATAATTCTGTAAGTAATCATACCTTTTTTCACTTTAAGTTAAATCCCACAAAAGATATAATACAATTTCTTCTTTACCAGACATGGAAATAATCGCGATCCGCTCGAAAATGTTTCGTCTATAAAATGTCGGGGGAGAGGGGAAAGGATTCGAAATTTACAGCCTACAACTCTGCCAGAACTAGAAAAATTATTTGTGATATTTGACACATTGAAATTTCTGATGTTTATATTAAAACACTGTATAATACTATGCTACTGTGCATTAAAGCAGTAATTCCATATAAAGGTGGAATTAACCGAATACAGAAGGCATATTTTTAATAAAAAATTACTTAGATCTAACAAATAAATAGTTTTATTTCATGTATTAAAACATAACTTGTTTATTTCATGTAATAAAGCATAATAGAATACAAAGTGTATGGTTATTGCATTATGTTTAAAACGAAATCTTTGTGCGGATTCTTATAAAGTACTTCCTAGAGTGTAATAAAGGGAAGTATTATATCTAAAATGTACATAGGTATCATTTGAACCCTTTGGTATTGTTGGAGAGAAATTGTTATTTAGAGATACTCTCCCATCTGTATGGCACATTGCGTTGTTTCTAAAAAAATAATAAGCTAAATGATAATTTAAATTATACTTTAAATAACACCCAAGTTCACTAAATTTTTTACTGGGTCATAAAATGAAATTTTGAATACTAAAATTTTCTCCTATTTATTTAAGCTGTCTTCTTGGAATCATATATTAGAAACCAATAAAAAAAATATAAGAATAATTTATCTAGAAACCAATAATAATAAAAAAAAAACACTAAAAATTTCTAACCAATGATCCTTTATTCATTTTTTATTTTAAACATAAATTTCTTTATCAAAATCAAATATATCCTTTTGTGAGCACTTTAAGCGGGACTCAGCCATTTTTTTTTGTTTAGGAGGAAGAATAAATGAAATTTAAAAATTAAATATTTTCTTTTTTAATATAATTTAAAATTAGAGACTCACCAGACGACGAGCGTTCAATATACACTAATGCAGCAATTAGGCATCCAGCATCTTTGGCTCCTTTTTGAGAAGTTTCACTATAATACTCAGGGCATCATCAGTAGAGGTTATGAGAATCCAACCTTTAATTCCGGAAAAGCATCTCCCTTTCAGCGTATCGCCTCCTATTCCTTCGATGATTTCTGCTTCGGCAATCTTACAGGCCGCTTCCCCGGTCTGCATCGACGAGGGTCCAACCGCTGATTCAGGGCTGATGGCTTGTTTTTTTCTTCCAAAAATTTTTTATCATCTGACGATATTTTTTGTATATTTTACTTACAGGCCCATTTTGACTCCGCCTTCTGCCACACATGGGACCTTTCCCCCTTTTCTTAGTGGTCGTTTTTTTTAACCAATGTACCTTCTCTTGATTCCCTCTGCTCTTCTTAGAAAATTTCAGTCCTTGGAAATCTCCTCCATCTCTTTTTTTTTTATTTATGGCTGCTATAAACCACTTTCTTGAGCTTTTGTAGTTTAGTGTCAAATGCTTTCTCCGCTCGTCGCCTGACTGTCTGGTAGATTCATATCAGAGATACATTACAATTCTACCTCCTACGATTTTACAATGATGACCTCCCGCTTTTACATCGCTCATGTTAGAAAAGAAACATTTTTTACTTGCCTATATTTATATACACATCACTTTTTAAATTGTATTATACATACATAAAGTATTTATATATATATATTTAGATTACACACATGTTTGTTTTATATCCTTCTATAAATAAATGTGTAATTTTAATTATACACATTTTTGTTTAATTTTCGTTAATAAATAAATGTGTAATTTTAATTACAACAGGTATTATGCAAAAAAAACAGTTTTATTTGTTTGAACCCTTAATTTTAAAGTTTTTATAAATAAAAAAGGTATAAGTCATTTTTTCTGCAGTGTTTTTTTTTTTTTTTTTTTTTTTTCGCTTAGTGCAGATTAAAATGTTGTGTAGTAACGTATTCTTGTTTATTGCACAAGTTTTTGTTTAGCTCATTTCTAAATTTTAAAACTGACCACTAACCACTGCTGGAATCTACTAATCACAGCGCAGTGTCTAATGAAGGTTATAAACAGCATCTACTAATTGCAGTGCAGGGGCTAGTGTCGCGTCGGTTTTATTCGCATTCATATGTGCGTAAAAAATCGCACTTATGAACGTGGAATAAATATTTTACACGAGTGATATCGAGTTGGACAACATGCATTTGTTTAGTAAGCAATAAGTAGTTGTTGGCGCGAGCAAAATGTTATTTATTTTCAATCTCTTTATATAGTAACTTATTTAAAGAGGAATAATTAATCAACAATAACATTTCGTAGAGAAAGGTGATAACTGAACCAAGTTGGTAACGTGTTATATCGACAAAATTTTAAAAATTCAGTTATGTACTTTAAATGTCAATATATATATATATATATACATATATATTGTGCATTGTGTCTTTTAGGCATGGAGTATAAAAATCTGAGAAAACGGTAACTAGTGAATGAGATGAATTCAGATAGCTACGATGAAAAAGAACCATATGCAAACACACTGTAATAAAACACATATACTGAGCTAATCAAAATTAGATAAATCTGATGATATGAGCATACAAAATGCCAATATGTCAAATATTACAGAAATTTCGGAAAAAACATGACAATAATCCCTGATTTTGTATAATAGGAAACGGGTAATCTAATAAATATTTGTTCGTGGTAAGTTCTATAAATCGTTCGATTGTTTGTATTAGAAGAATTAGTAGATTTAATTTTTTAAAAAACAAACAACTACTGGAGACTAAAAAATTCTAATTATAGTACAACTAGAATATACCAGGAAGAACTATGTAATATTCTAGCTGTTTCTTTACATATGGCAAAGAATAAGATGTTATCAGTTGACGAATACTAGAGTAAAAATGCGAGACACACATGACGTGTTCGGTATGCACTAGCATGACGACTTCTTTGTTGTGGCATACTGATAACTAGTTCCGCCGTCATCAAAGGGTTTTAAATATTAAGTTACACAAAAGAAAATTTCCTTGTGGAATAGAGGTTGAACGAATGAAATGTTCCTTCAAGGTAATAAGGATTATCTTACGACGATAGAAACTTCTGTTTGTTAGAAAGTAGTAGCTCTATAATCAAAAAGGATATCGATACTGCATTTATACATACTGCATTCATACAACAGAAAACACCTATTATTAGCAATATCTTTAGAGTAAAACGTCTATTGGGATTTGGGTAAGGTGATTCTGGAACCCTTTCTAATAAAAAACCGTACCCTCTGATTTGTTGATGGAATATCTTCAACAGGTACTGCTTCATGTTTAATATATTGTGGGAAGGAGAGTATTTTTGTTAGAACATTTCTGTCTAAAATTAACTCATTGAGAGATTCCTTAAAATATTGTAGAATACATACCACAGAAGCACGCAAAGTATCATGATCCATTTGTTGAACCATGATAAAATACAGCAACAAACATTTCTGATTCTGTAAAAAGCATTAACCAACCAACATACTTGATTCAGTACTTCAGCGTGACATATAAGATTCCACATGGCTAAGTAATGAGATGAGTGTTTTCGTTCTAGCACACGCCGCGTCTGTGGCTGAGAAGTTCTGCTTTGAAATCTGGGAGACGTTAGTTGCAGGTTTCAAACTTAAGTCGTGCTCATCTTCCAGAACCTTCAGAGACTTCTGTGGTTTTCTCCGAAAATCGTAAGAATACGGGCTAGAATCCTTTAGATAGATTCCCCACGAGAATATCCTACCCAGGCGTAGGTCCTAAACAAGCCAATTGGCTTTAAATACTCCAAAATATACATATATATATATATACAACACTACTCTAAGTACACTTTGTTTTGAAAAAACGATGCGACACCCGTACTTAATATGTTCTGAAGGAACATAACTAATTAAATACCACTAAGTAATATTTTATAAAAAAGTATATATATATATATTTTTTTTCTGAGCATATCTTGCCATTAGGGCATGTTCAGTTATTACCAGGTACGGGTGAGCCTCAACTCTATATTTAAGATTTTACGAATTCGGCATTTTGCGAGGCTATAATTTTCATTAATCACTCTTGTGTTGTTCCACGTATGCGTGAGAACATCTGCCAATTCTTCTTAGATTAATGCTTCCGTGTTCGTTTGTCGGCAGCTCATATGACCAGTATTTTCTAAAACTTTTACGGTATTTTGTATACGATACTGAATGTCTACACGAGATATGTTAGACTCGGTGGAATAATATCCATGGTGGTGGTGGTGGTCGTGTGTGTGAGGTTCTTTCTAAAGTGTCCTAGCTTTCAGATATGCGTGCTTCGGAGAAAACCAAGAAAAACTCCAAAGGCTAGGCCGACAAGCGCAACTTCTTTTCGAATCCGACATTTTTCGTCTACCATGTTTAAGAGCAATACTTCTCAGTCACTTGTGCATATGGCCTGAGTTATGAAGTGACACACAGGAGATGTTGTATAATAACAACAATAATATTAATAATTACCATAGTAGTAGTAGTAGTATATAGTAACTGCAACTAACTTTCGTTATACTATAATAATACCAGTAGCAATATATAATAGTACCAATAAATGTTTTTTTTTCTTTTTCAAAACTGTGTATATTTGTGATTCGATAGTTTATAGGCTGTATTTGTGTATACGTTAATTATCAGCGTATGTATTTTTGAAATGGAGGTGCGTTTAAAATATATTTAAGCAAGAAAAATCCAACATGTTATTGATTAAAAGTTTAATGTAAAAATAACTACCGCGGTAAAATCTCTTACCATTTAACTATATTAAAAACTAGCAGGCTACGTCACTAAATTTAAATGAATTTTCAAAAGAATTGAATCACTATTTATTTTTTATATCCCAATTTGGGCTCTGTATCATAATTAAAAATTCCTTTTAAGGTCAAAAAGTCAAAGTAAACATATTACAAATTAAATTAAACTAAATATTTCTTCCGTTTTGCATGGTAAATAAGTACGCTGTAATTTAAAAATTTAAGATCTTAAAACTTCCAAACTGATAATTTTTAAAAAGTCATTCACTATTCTTTAATATTAGACTTTTTTTTTTTTTTTAACATTAGACTCTTATTTTAAAATAAAGCAATCGAATGATATTGCGTTGTGAAACTTTGCAATGTAATATCTTTAAATCTAATAACTTGCTGTATATAGTGTCATCACAAAAAATGAACACTTTTTACAGCTCTTTTTAAAAAGTATAATATCTATGCAACAGGTCTGCACTGGCCGGGCTTACCGAATTTCGGGCCGAAATCTTTCAATCTGTTCTCGGGCAGGGCCCGGGCTTAAATTTTTTTTGCAAGGCTGGGACGGGCCTGAATGAAATTTTTTCCGGGGCATGTCGGCTCGAAACTTTTTCTGGTTTCATCGTTAATCAACGAAAAAGGAAAATGATAAAATATTTCTTCAGTCATTTATTTCACATACTTTTACAGGCTGGTATATCACATAAAATTTTATTTTGTTAAAAAATGTCAGTAACTTCAATTTAATTGCTTATCAGTCTGTCTGTTCGCAATCTGATTTTCCGCAAATATTTTTAGCATGTCTCGAAATTAATATATTTTATTTCAAGTAATATTAAATGGTTTCCTATTCAGAATAGTATGCATGTCACTACTGATTTGTGCGCATGTTCAAACTAAAAAATTAGATACGATACTGTGTGTACGTGGCTTTGTGCCCTATGGTCTGTAGAGTTTAGGTGGTATGAAAGCTATAAAAATCCTGACATTGTAACTTTTTCTCTAAACTCTTTTTTCTTTTCTCCAGTGCACTGAATGAAAGTAGCATTATTTTTAGCAAGTGCAAAAGCCTCTTTTCTATAGAATATGGTTGGATTACTATTAAAAGTTTGTTTACCGGATCACATGAAAGATTGTTATACATTACGGTACATAAGAGGTAATGGTTGAACGTGCATTTTTAGTACTAATAACCATTTTAAATACTGTCCTATATTGTTTGATGAGTGCTAATATTTTAGATTTGACTTTCTGTCTGTCTTTGTGCCTTCTGTACGTCTGTAATAATGAACTTTTGTTTATATATAATTATCTTGTAAAAGTTCAGCAGTTTTGTTAAAGAAGATTCTATTGCTTCGCTATATAAAACCTCTGCAAAACGCATATTAAAAATCCTTTTCATATAGAAAGGCTGTGAGGTTGAGACGTCAGAACGTCACCAGAGTTGTTTTAATTAGGCTGGATCCAGCAAAGTAGGAAGTGGGGACGGTTAAAATCACTCCGTCGCCAGTGACTCGGTGAAGGTTGAGGTCGAGCTAGTTTTGTGTCGGCAGGGTGCTGCATTAAAAGACTTAGATTTTGAATATTAGTTAAAATAGAAGTGATTTTTAAAAGTACGGATTGAAATGTAGTGAAAGGAGGGTGTAGGAAGAAGTATAAAAATAGAGATGGTTTTAGTAGATAGTGTGGATGTTGGAGGATCGTATAGCGGATGTAATGAATCTTAGTTTGACGGATATTGAGAAGTACAGTAGTGGAGATTTAGTGACGTGAAGTTAAGTAGTGTTGAGTGTTGGTGAGTGTCTACTAGTTTTCGGAAAGTTCAAGCTGGGTCAGAAGGGAATCCTCTGTCCCATAGTGAAGCCGTAGTATTGGAGTACGAGTGCGACCGTCTCTACACCTTCGACTATCTGCTGTGGTGAGATATTTAAGATAATTAAATTGTTGATTTATATATTTTTGATTTAGTAATACGCTGACTGAGCTAAGATCTATTTCTAGGCCGCCCTCCCATTAACCTGGTTCAAATAAACTCTTATTGTTTGTTCAATTCACGTCTCTGGTTTTCTTAGTAATCTAAGTATTTAAGTTAAGATGGAGTTTGCAGGAACGCAAACGCCACAGTGGCGCCCAACTCAGTTCGACATCCCCCCCACTCGGGTTTATTTTACTGGCTCAAACAATGTACTTAAATTTTTTGAAGATCTTGAACAGTATTTTGATATATGTAAAATTGACGAGGCTGATAAATTTAATTTATTAAAATACTCCTTAAAAGGAGATGCTAAAATCTGGTATGACACCATTGCCTCTAGAGCTCTAGGCCAAAATCCTACGTATGAGGATTTGCAGCTCAAAATTAAAAATTCATTCTCTTCTATTGTGGATAAAACCAAACTCCGTCAAGAACTTTATACGACAAAGATGTCGTTTTATGACAAACCTACCACATTTTTATTACGTAAATTCGACATTATAAAGCAGTTGGATTTAGTTGTATCTTTTGCCGCTGTAATGGAAATCATAACCCCGCTTTTGACTATTCCTATTCAAGATTACCTTGATCTGAAACCTGTCTGACTGTCTTACGACAGTCTGTTTCAAACCTTAGCTAAATACCAAGAACGACACCCTCCAAGGGCGGAAAACACCTTTAATCGCCAACGGGGTAATGGAAATATGCAAAATTCTAGGTGTGAAAATTTCACCCCCCCCCCCTCAAAATTTCAATCGCTATCAACAAGAACGTCAATCGCCGCAGCCAAGGCGTAATAACTTTCAAAATTCTCGGAACGATCGTTCTAATCAAAATCAGTCTCAAAACTTTTCTCGAGCTGATAGAAATAACAGAAATTTTCGTAACTCTCGTAATAACCAGAGTCGTCAGTTAAACGAGTAAGTGGCTCTTGTGAGGAGGGTCAACAGCCACTGAATAACTCAACCACCTCCATATGTTTCGACACAATTTGTATCAGTCCGGTGGACCTTCCTAATTTAAATGCAATAATTCATGATATTTTCATACCTACTTATTGGGACACTGGTGCTGAACGTTCCTTTCTAGCACATGAAACTTATAAAAAGTATTTTGCATTTAAACCTTTAAAGCGGACAAATTTAAATATTACAACGGCTCAAGGCCAGTCCTGTGTTAATAGAGGCGAAGTCAGCCTGAATGTTAAAATTCATAATTTAAGTGTTAATTGGCCTTTTTACGTCATCGACAATCTTCAGCATCCCTGCATTATAGGGTTAGATTTTATGAAAGCAAATAATGTTGAAATAAATTTTGCCAATAAATCTTTACATATTGATGATTCTAAGGCAAATTCTAAATCTGTCGAGCCGACAGAGTTAATTGTTAATTTAGAGGAAAGTGCCCTCACTCATATTGAAAAAAGTGATTTTGTTTATTTTCTTAATCAGTTTAAACAGTTATTTTCTGATACACCTGGCTTAACCCATGTTGTTTGCCATGAAATCGACACTGGAACTAATAAACCAGTCTTTAGTAAGCCTTATCGTTATGATCAAGCCAAACAAGATATTATAAATTGGCATATTGACAAAATGTTGAAAAATGATATTATTATGCCTGTAACTTCTCCTTATGCATCTCCTGTTGTTTTATGTCGTAAGGAAAATGGTAAACCTATTACTGATCCTGAGGCATGGAGATTTGCAATCGATTATCGTAGACTAAATTCTATTACGCAATATCCTCAGTATCCCTTGCCTATAATTGATGATTTGTTAGCACATATAACAACGACAAATTTTATGTCTACTCTCGATCTGACATCAGGTTATTTTCAAATTGCAATGAAACCCGCTGATATATCAAAAAAAGCGTTTATAACTAAAAACGGCACGTTTGGTTTTAAAGGAATGCCTTTCGGATGTTCAGGGGTTGTGGCGACATTCCAAAAAGCCATGGAAACTATACTTAAACCTGTTTTGAATAAATTTGTACATGTTTATCTCGATGATATAATAATCACGTCCTCATCTTACAATGAGCATTTAGATCATTTAAAAACTGTTTTTACTCTACTGCAAAATGCAGGATTAACTTTAAATTCCTCTAAGTGCCATTTTGCACGACAGGAAATTAAGTACCTAGGTGTCAAAATAACGCCTGCTGGTATTTCTGTAGATAATGAAAAAGTTCAGCCAGTTTTAAACATGCCCCCTCCTACAACTTCCAAACAAGTTTCGAGATTTCTAGGCATGTGTGCTTGGTATGGGAAATTTATACCGAATTTTGCTCACATATGCGAGCCCCTCTTTAAACTCAAAAGGAAAAGAGTTAAATTTCACTGGTCAAATGAAGCACAAGAAGCATTTGATAAGTTAAAAACTATACTTAGCGCTCCTCCTGTACTAGCTCATCCTAATTATAATATTAAATTTCAAGTAGCTACTGATGCTTCTGCGTACGGCATTGGTGCCGTTTTAAGCCAAGAAGACCGCCCAATAGCATATGCGTCCCGTACGCTTAACGCTGCAGAAAGAAATTATCCAGTAACTGAACGTGAATGTTTAGCAGTACTTTGGGGGTTGCAAAAATTTCGTTTATATTTTACGCAACTTCCAGTAACAGTTGTTACGGATCATGCGGCATTAACTCGGTTAACAACTGGAAAGAACCTCTCCCCCCGCATGATTCGATGGACTCTTAAGTTATCTAACTTTAATATAAACATCGAACACCGACCTGGTTCTGACAATATCGTAGCTGACGTTCTTTCACGTACTACACAAACTCAAGAAAATACGATTGAATCTAATGGGTTAGATCAATCCCTTGCTTTAAATGAAAAGAATGATCAGTTAAATTCTACTGTTAAAGCCTCATATATTCATCATTTGCATTTCAAGGCTGAACCGGTTCAATCCGAAATATTAGCAAACGTGACTGAAACTCGTGTAAAGGAAATTGAAAGTGAACAAGTAAACCAAGGTGCGTCTACAAATCTAGTCACTACCTTAAACGATAAATTCGTATCTGATAAGAAAAAAGTAGCTTTAGCGCTTATGCCAGCATCTGTGTTAAATTCGAGAGATCAATTAATCCAAGAACAAAAAAATGATCCCGAATTTGGATTAATCTATAAGTATTTAGAAGATCCTGAGTCAGTTTCATTAATTGAATCAGCCATTGCCTTAAACTGGTCCCAATCTTTTTCTTTAATCGATGGTTTTTTTTTATTAAAAATTATTATCATCTTATGGCGAATTACGAGTTGTAATTCCCCAATCTCTTCGTCAAGCCATCCTATTTGAGTTTCATGACTCTCGAATTTCGGGGCACTTTGGCATTAGGAAAACTTATAAAAAGCTCAAAGATGCCTGTTACTTTCCTAAAATGAGGAAGTTTGTTAATGAATATGTTTCGACTTGTCGCTTGTGCCAGCAATATAATTATAAAAATGTAAAGCCGGCCGGTAAATTAATTCCTATTAAAGTTGATTTTCCAAATCAAATTCTTGGACTCGACTTAATCGGTCCTTACCCCCTCTCTAAACCAAATAGATTTCGTTATGTGTTAGTTATGGGGGATTATTTTAGTAAATGGGTTGAATTTGTGCCTTTACGCTTCGGCAAAGCTTACGTAAAGCTTCGGCACAAGCAGTGGCCACTGCCTTCTTTAATAATTATATTTCTCGTTTCGGCGCCCCCCTTCAAATTGTAACGGGCCATGGTCCTCAATTTATAAGTAATGTTTTTAAGGCACTTTGCGATACACTCGAAATTAAACATGTCTTCACGGTTCCATATCGGCCGCAAGCTAATCAGGCCGAACGTGTTAATAGAACTTTAATTAATATGATTGAGACGTTCATTGGTCAAAATCATGAAAATTGGGATCAGTTTCTCTATCATTTTGGCTATGCGATTCGTACAGCGGTAAGTGATGCAACAGGAAAAACTCCCGCTGAATTGTTTTTGGGCAGAAAGATTCTGACCCCCTTTCAAAAACTGGTATTAGTACAGCAAAACGCATCTCAATTTATTACGCGAAATATTGAAGAATTGCTACCAGAAGTTCAGAGAAATTTGAGAAAAGCTCAAGAGCATCAGGCTGTATATTATAACCTTAAACGTAGAATTTTAGAAGTAAAAGTGGGAGATAAAATACTCCTAGAATCACATTTCCTTAGCTCAAAAAAAGATTCTAAAGTAGCTAAATTTGGGCCAAAATTCATTGGGCCTTTCTCTGTTTTACAGGTAGAACATAATAATCTGACAATCGATTTTAACGGCACCCCAACTACCATAAACGTGGACCAGATACGCATTTTTAAAGAGCGCACTCAATCATATGCTGAAACTCTTGATAGTAATAGCGTGCCGGGTTCAAACCCACCTGACGAACAGTCCGTCTTTACGCCTAACCTCCCTTCCCAGCCTAGTGCTCCTGACTCTTATACAGCTGATAAACTACCTACTCCTACAACTCCCAAACAATCTGTTCAGGGCACTTCCGCTGACCAATCTAGTGTTAGCAGACCCGTCGCACAAAAGCGAGCTCGTAGTGGGTCATCAAACTTTTCTAATGTGAAATTTCCTAGGCAAACTGGTCGCAAACGCGACTATTCTTTTACTAATAGCTCTTTTATACCGCAGATTAAAAAGAAAAAAGCTTGGAACAAATATTTAAAACGGCCACAAGCCCCCTCCTCAAAGTCCTCTGGAACACATCGCCCACAGAAGGTACTAGCAGTTCCAGATTCAGTGCACACCGACTCTTTCCGACCTAAGAGAAAGACAAGGGTTCGAAAAAGACCTCCACCCTCTTCATCAGCTAGCGGACGGCACATGGAGAAATTCCTAGCAGCTCCTGACTCGGTCGGCACAGACGAGTTCTCTTTACACCACCGATTCAATACCCGGAGTCAAGCAAGACTCCGACAACATGCTCAGCCATATGAATCACCTGCCGAACAAGCCTTTGTACAAGCCTTTTGGGATAGCCCTAGACCCCGGTCTGAAAGCCTGCAACCCTGTGGCCTAGCTGACGAGTACATCGAGCACATTCACCAAGACCTCTAACCTTCCTGAAGTTACAGCTGCAAATTCACATCAGGTGATACCGTTCTATATTTTTTTTTTCTATTACAAGTGCATTTCTGTCAGAGCTGTACAAAATGTTCGACATACTTTGAAGCCTTTTTGGGACTTTATATTTTAAGAACTCTTACGAAAGTTATGGACTTTCCCAAACTAAAAATACAAAATTTAATTTAGCCATGAACTTTCAAATCAAAATTCATGTTCTGCTTCAATGTCAACATTTTTGTTCTCTCTTAAATATCTATTTTATGTATGTATTAAGTTCTTTTACCTTGTAGCCATCACCTGCAGAAAGATGGTAATATAAACTGTTTTTTTTTTACCCTTTGTAAATTTCCCCCCCTTTTTTCTTTTGTATTTCTATAAATGATGTATTTATAAACTGCATATTTGTATTTGTTGAATATTTGTCTAAAAGTTTATATTTGTCTAAAAGTGTACTTTTAGAGGGGGAACAATGTTTTTTTTTAGCTATAAGCATAAAAAGCGTGTTTAACCATATAACATTAAAAAGACTAACTGCTCAGTTTTTTCGCTTATGCTTTAGCTAAGGAGGGAGAAATATTTCTGTATGTAACCTATCTATTATGTTAATAGAGACGAACTTGTCTCAGTTTCTTCTAGAGATGAATTCTAACTATTTTTTTTACTATGCATACTGTAAAAGTTTTTCCCATTTCAGACACACTCTGATGGACTATCTCTTAATCTGATGTTAAAAGTATTTTTATCTGAAGTGAAAGATCTCTTAATCTGATGTCAAAAAGTTCTTTTTCCTGGATGTGGACAGCCTGCACATTCCGACGTCTACTTTTTCCTGACGACAATTAAACTGCTAGCCACTTCATCTGCAGGATAGATTTTCAAGTTCCCCATCCTATTTAATACCATTAAATTTTACTAAAGACTTTTTCTTCACTTAGATATGTTAAAAAGATTATTTGTGGGATATGAACAAGCTGTGCAACAGACTCTATTCTACAGCAAGAAATTATCGCATTTGTACATGCGAGTCTCTTTATAATTCTACAATATATCATTAAAGTCATGCAATTGCCTTCCTGGCCTAACAGGGAGACGTGTGTAAATCCTACTGTAAGGCTGGTTTTAGCTCAGTCAGAGTCCCGGAGTTCTCGGGGTAAAAGTACGCCTTTTATTTAAAACTTTACATTAATTTTTTTTGCGTCCCCGAGTTTTCGCTCAGGGATTTAACAAATTTTCCTCACCCGGTTAAAATTTAAGTGACGGCTGCACTCACACTTCAGAGATTTGAGATAGTAGATATGGAATGAAGCTATTTAAATTTACTCGATCAAACCCGTTGGGGATTTTCACGACTAAATTTTTTTTCTTGGAGGGGGACTGTGAGGTTGAGACGTCAGAACGTCACCACAGTTGTTTTAATTAAGCTGGATTCAGCAGGGTAGGAAGTGGGGACGGTTAAAATCACTCCGTCGCCAGTGACTCGGTGAAGGTTGAGGTCGAGCTAGTTTTGTGTCGGCAGGGTGCTGCATTAAAAGACTTAGATTTTGAATATTAGTTAAATTAGAAGTGATTTTTAAAAGTACGGATTGAAATGTAGTGAAAGGAGGGTGTAGGAAGAAGTATAAAAATAGAGATGGTTTTAGTAGATAGTGTGGATGTTGGAGGATCGTATAGCGGATGTTATGAATCTTAGTTTGACGGATATTGAGAAGTAGAGTAGTGGAGGTTTAGTGGCGTGAAGTTAAGTAGTGTTGAGTGTTGGTGGTCTACTAGTTTTCGGAAAGTTCAAGCTGGGTCAGAAGGGAATCCTCTGTCCCATAGTGAAGCGGTAGTATTGGAGTACGAGTGCGACCGTCTCTACACCTTCAACTATCTGCTGTGGTGAGATATTTAAGATAATTAAATTGTTGATTTATATATTTTTGATTTAGTAATACGCTGACTGAGCTAAGATCTATTTCCAGGCCGCCCTCCCATTAACCTGGTTCAAATAAACTCTTATTGTTTGTTCAATTCACGTCTCTGGTTTTCTCAGTAATCTAAGTATTTAAGTTAAGATGGAGTTTGCAGGAACGCAAACGCCGCAAGGCATGCATTGTTTTCCCTATTTTTGAATCGGGACGGGCCGTACACTGGCAAAACATAAACAGTCCGGGCTGGGCCCGAGCCGAAATTTTCAATTCCACCCCGGGCCGAGCCGGGTAATCAAAGCTTTCGTACGGCCCGGGCCTCAAAATTACGGCCCGTGCAGACCTCTAATCTATGCAGCATATTAAAAAAAAAATCATCAGTTTTTACTAAAAAGATTGGCCGACCTTCATCGCCAAAGTAGTTAAAATGTAGACCAATCAAAATAGGACTGGTCCACCGACAAAGTCTTTGCTTTATTTATATAGCTATATCACGCTTTCTAATCTGAAGAACGTACCAAATTTTCGGCTTTGTATTTATAAATCATTTCACCTTAACAACAGGTGTCTTATGAATTGAGCTGTAAACATTCATAGTCTTTTTCTAGCAAGGAACCTTAAGATATACTTAACAAGAACGAAAAATCATGCGATGTGCATTGATTATTAACACTTTCCAAATGATCGTACTTGTTGTATCGTATAACTTTCAATGTTTTTCACTTACGTTATCACACAACGGACAGACAAAAGATCTGAAAGGCATACGCATAGACTAGTTTAAATCATAATCACACTCAAACATCGTTCGAATGTGTTAAAATCTTAACGAAAAAGAAAATGCTGCCCTTAGATTCAAAGTGCTGGTCTTAATGTACAGTCGGCTGCAAAATTATTCGAGCACTAGCCAATAATTCCTATATTTAAAAAGTACACTTAAGACTGTTTTGCTAAGTAAATCCTTGTCGAATCATGTTCTTAGACTGATTAAGAACATGACTCGATAAGGATTTATTTAACAAAGCTGTATTAAGTGTACTTTTTTTTGGCAAGGATTATTGCTAGTGCTTGAATAATTTTGCAGCCGACTGTATCTGAACACTTTAGTGCAACTTTGTAAATTGGTAGGTTAACTATATCTTATTCGATACAAAACATTATTTTGGCATATTAACAATAAAGGTATTTTTTAATGAATTTTGCAGTAGAAAGTTATTTAAATGTGATTTATTTAAATGTCTGTCCTAATGCATAACGCATTGGTATTTTCTGAGTGTCTCTGTACACAAACCAGTTATACAAGATATATAATTGCCATTTTAAATAGGAAACATTCCATAGTAAACTTGAATAACAATATCATTTTTAAATTTAAAAAAAGAAGAATTACGGACGCTGGAGGCCGGCAGACGGACGGATAGACAGGTTGATAGTGGGAAGGACAGATATAAGAATTTAAATCGTATTTATACTTAAAAATTGTTAGAAAGTGTTAAAAACGCTTAATGTAAACGAAAATACAATTTCAGCAAATTTCCAATGAGATTCCTAACTGAATATTTTTGTGTGTCCCTGTAAATCTTAAGCTAATCATATTTTATTCTATAGAAAGAATTTCTTTTGTGATATGAATAACATATTTTAATTTCATTAAGATTTGTGCAAAGCAAAGTTATTAAAATTTGGTTTATAACAATATCTCTCTTAAAACGCAATGCTTTGGAATACTATCGGGTGTCCCTGCACACAAACCAGTGGTGGTATTTACACAATTTTCTATAGAAAATATTTGATAATGAACTTGAATAACATATTTCAATTTCATTAAAATTTGTATAAAGTAAAGGTATGAAAATATGGTTTATAGAAATAATATGTTTCATAGAACATAATCAGACTTGTAGTAATCTTAATCGCGTAATCGTAATCGATTGTAATCGATTACAAAAGCAACGTAATCACTGATTAATCGTAATCAAAATAAAATATTTAAATTATAATCGTAATCTAATCGTAATCAAAAAAAATATTTAAAATTTTATCGTAATCTAATCGTAATCAAAAAAAATATTTAAATTGTAATCGTAATCTAATCGTAATCAAAAAAAATATTTAAATTGTAATCGTAATCTAATCGTAATCAAAAAAATATTTAAATTATAATAGTAATCTAATCGTAATCTGATCGTAATTTAATCGTAATAAAAAAAAATATTTAAATTGTAATCGTAATCTAATCGTAATCAAAAAAATATTTAAATTATAATCGTAATCTAATCGTAATCTGATCGTAATTTAATCGTAATCTCACTATATTTTTCTAGAGAATAATCTGTATCGCGAAGCAATGTAAACGTAATCTATCTCTAAAATAAGATTGCACTATATTTTTCTTTTCTTTGCTGCCATTTTTACTTTATTTATATTTTTGTTATCCCTTTTTTCAAAATTTTCTAGCTTCACAAGCTAATTTATGAACTTACCTACTCACCCTGGAAGATTTCAGAGGTCCTGTTTTCAGGGCCCGATTAAGCTTTGAAGCTAAGGGAATCTCAGCATCATTTCGGGGCCACCTTTCATTTCGGAAAATCTTGTTTTCCTGTAACGTATTGTAATATAAAAATGCTACAGACCAAAAAAATAGTGTGCGTTTATTATTTTTATTTTTTACTTTCCGAACACTATAGTGAGGAAAGTATTGTAATCATGTCAAAAATCCGAATTTGAGATTTTGATGTTTCTATACGTTTCGAGGTTCTCTGAGTCCGTTTCCACTATTTTTACGATGATGTATGTATGTGTGTATGTATGTCCGTGAGTGAACACGCTAGCGTCTAAACGCTTTGTTCGAATAAGCGGAAAGTTGGTACGTATATTGTAAGTCACCATAATACGAACCCTATAGATTTTGGTGAATCTAGCACTCATAGTTTTTTTACAGGGACACGAGGAAAAATTCTTTATCATTATGGCCTATGGGACCAAATTTTTAAAAGTGCGATAGCGTCTAAACGCTTTATTACTCTGAGGAAAAAAATTACATACATGTTATAGGTAACAGTTGCCCGAACTGTATAGGTTTTGGTGAATTTAGCACTTACAGTTTTTTTGCAGGGGCACAAAGAAAAATTCTTTATCATTATGCCTATGGGGCCAAATTTTTAAAAGTGTGATAGCGTCTAAACGCCTTATTAATCTGAGCAAACAATTTGTACACATGTTATAGGTCACAGTCGCACCAATTGTATAGATTTTGGTTAATTTAGCACTTACAGTTTTTTTACAGGGACACAAAGGAAAATTCTTTATCATTATGGCCTATGGGACCAAATTTTTAAAAGTGCGATAGCATCTAAACGCTTTATTCAATTGAGCTGAAAATTTATATGAATATTATAAATCACTGTTGCACTAAATATAAGCATTTTGGTGAATCTAGCATTTGTGGGTTTTTACAGGGACACAACGAAAAATTCTTTATCATTATGCTTAAGACTTCGGTTCGTCTCTTCGCGCGCGCTCTAATTCCCTTAAATATTTATGGAATTTTTTGAAACTAATATATGTTAAGTTCTTCAAGTTCACTATGGAATTATTCCTTTTTAAAAATAGGGTAAATATTACCACTGGTTTGTCTACAGGGAAATTTGAAAGAATTTCAAAGCATTGCGACCTATCAAATGTATTTCTATAGATCATATTTTAACTTTTATTTCGCACAAACCATAATGCAGTCGACATTAACAATACATATGCGCAAGAAAATGCTCCCTGCAGAATATAATGTCATTAGCAATAAGATTTAGAGAGCAACACAAAAATTTTCACTTTCAATAACGGTTATAATTGAAAATTACTGGAATTGCATTTTCGTTTGCCTTTATCATTTTTAATACTTCCTAGCAACGTTATAGAGTGATTATTGTTTAGAATGATTGTTTCATTTTCTATATCTACAAATTTATATGAACTTATTGGTGTATTTTTTTTTTATATAAACCTTTTAAAGAGGTTTTATTTACAAAAAATATTTAGTAGAACGCTTTATTGAAAAAAAAAAAAAAATAAAATAAATTAAAGTTAACAAACAAATCGAAAATATTTTTATGAGAATAAAGAGTTTTGCTTAATCACAAAATTAAACATGTTAACAATCCACTTAATAAGATGCTTTGCCATTAAAAAGTAAAAGAAATCTCTGAAATATGATTGTTACTCACCCGTCTTAAAACTTAAGTTGTCCACTAAAAAGCAACTTTAAAGTTTAGATATGCTTTAATGATTTCATAATTTTTTGAACTTACGAAATTTTAATTTAATTTCTTGAAATATTTAAAATTTAATTTTTGATTGTCTTTTCCTCTTCTGTCTCTCCGTTCATTTATCTATTTGCGTATGCTCTAGTAAATTTAAGTAAAACGTTCTGATTGCCGAAATATTGCGAAATACGTGTATTTCTCTTTTCAAACATATTTCTGTAATGATTACCGTTATTTATGGGGCCTAATAAAATATTTTTAATATATTTGTATTTATTGTATTTTATTGTTGTAAAATAATTTAAAATCTATAAGGAATATTTCTCATCCAAGCTTTGAAATTTTCCTTAGAAAAAAGGATGAAAAAATATGTGGAAAGTACACCATTTATTATATCAACAATTTTGGATCCACGATTCAAGAATAGTTGCCTGGACTTGACGAATGAGCAAGTGTGTGATATAATAATTAAAGAAATGAAGAATCACTTTCTTGTCGAAGAAATAACAGAACCAGAAGAAAAAGCCGCAACTGAACCTAAAAGAAAAAAAAAAAAAAAAAAAAAAAAAAAAAGACCAAACTGTTTGCGTTTTTGGACGGGAAAAGATTAAGTAAACTTGCCAAGAATTATATAGCAAAATCGGAAATAACGGAGTATTTAAAAGAGCCATTGAAAGGAGAAGATATTTGCCCTCTAAATTTTTGGAAGGAAAATGACAAAAGATATCCAAAAATTGCAAAAATTAGTTCAAAATATCTTTCTATCTGTGCATCTTCAGCACCCGTAAAGAAGTTATTCAGTGTCGCTGGAAAATTCTATACGAGTTCCCGCACTCTACTAAAAGCGGGAAACTACTAAAAAATTTAATTTTGATTAAATTAAATAAAAATGTTTAAAAGAATTTTAAATCTCTCCTACATTCTATTTGTATATGTATGAAGTTCAATGTTCAGAAGTAAGAAAAAATAAATTTTTTTGGATTATTAATTAATTTTATTTATTTACTGGGGGGGGGGGGATGGGTAGTAGTGCAAAATTTTACAGACGAGAAATATTTGTTTATTAATATTCATTTGAGAAACATAAATATATTATCTAGACCATTTAATAAAATCATTTAATTAATACAGGTGTCATCATAATCTATGAAGGTTTAAAGATAACTAAACTCACTATTTATTATAGGCAACAGAACTGTACATCTAATTTGCAATTTTTAAATTTATATCAATATGATATTTCTCCTTTGTAAAAAAAAAAAAAAAAAGAAAGAAAAGTAAAGAAAATGCATTTTTAACTGACAGTTTTATTTAAATCAAATGCGAATGTTTGAAACTTCTTTTTTAATTAAATTGATTGCATTTTCATTTAGACTTCTTACTTATACCTTTACACATTGCTACCAATGTAATTCAATGCGTGTACATACTTACATATGATATAATTTAAGGGGTTCTCCAAATTTACATAGCTTCTACTTCTTACCTTTTTATGTTTTACTAAATAATATATATATATCTATATATTTTATCTTTCTTTTCTACTGAAAATGCAAAAGTAATATAAAACGAATTTCATGCTTCGGAACTAGCGGTCGATTTGAAAATAAATTTTGGTCAACTAAGTTATTATAAAGAAGTGAAATTTGTGACAGATATTTGAGATAGTATTTTAATTTCTGACTCATACTTAAAACTTCTTTCAATATTTTAATGATTACATTTCTTTGATGGTCAAAATATAGAGTTTTGTATAAATATAAAATTTCCCTCGCTTTAGATTTTATCATCTAACGCGAGGGAAATTTTATTGATATGATATTGATATGATATTACTTGATATGATAATTTTAATCTGCTTGCTGTGATATTAAAAGCTTAATCTGAAAGCAATCAAAATAAAGAATATATAGAGAATATAAGGAGAGGATATATACAAGATATATTTCAGGATATATGTGAAGAAATATCTAAGAAAGATTATATACAAGCGATATTCATCACATCGAGATTGAGAAATCTGTATAATTGAAGTTTAATTGTAATCGATTTTTCATGTAATCGTAATCTGAATATAATCGTATTCTAGAGTCTAATCAAAACGTAATCAAAACTGTAATCGTAATCTGAATGTAATCGTATTCTAGAGTATAATCAAAACGTAATCAAAACTGTAATCGTAATCGGAATGTAATCGTATTCTAGAGTATAATCAAAACGTAATCAAAACTGTAATCGTAATCTAAACGTATTCGTAATCGGCATTTGAAGATTAAAAATAATCGTAATTGTAATCTTTTAAGGATTCTGTAATCGACTACAAGTCTGAACATAATGCTTTGGAATATTTTCGGGTGTCCATGTACACAAACCAGTTGAGGTATTCACTCCATTTTCAATAGGGAACATCCGATAGTGAACTGGAATTACATATATCAGTTTCAGGAAATTCCATGTATATTTACGGGAGTTAGAGCGCGGAAAGGCAAACAAACCGAAGTCCTAACACTTTTCAACCATGTTGGAAAGTGTTAATAAATAATTACAAGATAAAAAGAACTTTTATATACCATGATTTTAAATTTTCTGTTGAATCATATAAACGCTACTAAAGGCAGCGGGAACCCGGAGCAATTGGATAAAAGTATTAAAAAAATTCCTTGCTATCGTGTTTTGAGCTATTATAAAAGTTTCTAATGGCTATCTAGCCCGGAAGTTAGTTAAAAGTTGATTGCAAGCTTTGTACTGGTAACGCTGCCAAAGGATGCAGGGTCCCGAAGAATTGGTTAAAAATATTTTTAAAATGCATTTTCACCGTATTCTGAACTATTCTGAAAGTTTCAAATGTTACTAGCTACTCGGGAAGTTAGTTAAACAAATTTTCTGTTGAATCATATAAACGCTTCCAAATACAGTAGGGACCTGAAACAGTTGACTAAAAGTATAAAAAAAAAAATGTATTATCACCGTGTTCTGAGCTATCCTGAAAGTTTCAAATATCTAGCTAGTCGGGAAGTTAGTGAAAAATCGATTGCAAGCTTTGTACTGATGACGCTGCCGAAGGCAGCAGGAACCCGAAACAGTTAGCTAAAGGTATTAAAAAAATGCATTTTCACCGTGTTCTGAACTATTCTGAAAGTTTCAAATGCCTAGCTAGTGGGGAAGTTAGTCAAATAAATTTTCTGTCGAATCATATAAATAATTGACTAAAATTATTAGAAAAATGTATTGTCACCTTGTTGTGAGCTGTCCTGAAAATTTCAAATATCTAGCTAGTCGGGAAGTAAGTTAAAACTCGATTGCAAGATTTATACCGGACAAACAAACATACAAATAAACAAGAATCGAAGTCAATAAAAACATGATAAAATGATCACGAAGTTAACAAGAACGAAAAATCATGCGGTGCGCATTGATTATAAACACTTTCCAAGTGTATGTAATTGTTGTATCGTATAACTTTCAATGCTCTTTGTCTACGTAATCACACAACAGTCAGACAGTAGATCTGAAAGGCATACTGATAGACTAATTGAATCCCCAATCACTCTCAGACATTGTTAGAAAGTGTTAAAAATTATTAACACACGCATACACACACACACACACATACAAAAAAATAGCCCTTATATTCTAATTGCAGCCCTTAATGTATCTGAATATCTTAGTGTAACCCTGTAAATCTGAAGGTTAATAAAATACAAAATATTATTTTATTCTATACAAAATATTATTTTAGTATATTAACAAAAAATGTCAATTTCTTTATGATTTTAAAACTAGAAAGGTCTTGAAATGTAATTTATGAAAATATCTGTCTTAAATGCAATGCATCGGCATACTTTTGGTGTCCCTGTACACAAACCAGCTGCACAGGACATATTAATGTCAATTAAAACATGGAATATTCCAAACGGAATTTGAATAATATATATATTTTTTAAAAATTCTGAAAATATGTACGAACGCCGTTGGCGGATAAATGGACAGACAGATAGATGGACATTCGGATAGATAGATACACAAATTGAAATCATATTCACACTTAAAAACTGTTAAAAATTGTTAAATCGCTTAATGTAAACGAAAATGCAATTCCAGCAAATTTCCAATAAAAGACCTCAATGTAACTGAATATTTTTGTGCGGCTCTGTAAATTTAATGCTAATCACACTACATTAAGTAGAAAGCATTCTTTTGCGCAAGTGACTAACATACTTCAATTTTATTAAGATTTTTTTCAAAGTAAATTTTTTTTTAATTTGATATATAGAAACACCTCTCATAGAACGAATGCTTCGAAATACTTTCAGATGGACAAATCAGTGGTGGTATTTACTCAATTTTCTATAGCAGAAATCCGATAGTAAACTTAATTAAGACATTTCAATTTTATTGAAATTTGTGAAAAATAAAGGAATTAAAAAACAGTTCATAAAAATACCTCTCATAGAACACAATGCGTTGGAACAATTTTGGGTGTCCCTGTACATAAACCAGTCTATATTCAATAGAGAACAAAAGAATAGAATTAACACTTTCCAACTGTATGTACTTGTTATATTGTATAACATTCAATATGCTTTGCCTACGTTATCACACAGCAGACAGTCAGAAGGACTGAAAAGTATACAGATTCACAATTTGAATTTAATACCGCTCTTAGTCATTGTTGGAAAGTGTTAAAAAGGCTTAACATAAAAGAAAATCCAGTCGTTAATATTGTAATTGCAGCCCTTAATGTATCTGAATATTTTAGTGTAGCCCTGTAAATCTGAAGGTTAATCGTATCATATTCTATACAAAACATTATTTTAGAATATTAATAATACATGACAAATTCTGTATTATTTTTACACTAGAAAGTTATTTAAATGTGATTTTTAAAAATGTCTGTCCTAAGACGCAATGCACTGACTTTTTTTTTATGTCTATATACACAGACTAGTTGTACAGGACCTATTAAAAAAAAATCATTTATAATAGGGAACATTCTATAGTGAACCTCATTAGTATATATTTACAGACGCTAGAGGCGGAAGACATACAGAAACAAATATAGAGATAAACAATCGGACAGACAGATAAACACGCTTAATGTAAGCGAAAGTGCAATTCCAGCAAATTTTTATTAATAGCTCTTAATGTAACTGCATATTTTTATGTGGCCCTGTAAGACTGATACTAATCATACTATATTCTATAGAAAACATTCTTTTGTGCATATGAATAACATATTTCAATTTCACTAGGCTTTGCGCAAAGTAAAGTTATTAAAATTTGGTTTATAGAAATATCTTTCATAGAACGCAATGCTTTGGAATACTTTCAAGTGTCCCTGTACACAAACCAGACGTAGAATTTACTCCATTTTATACACTAAACATCCGATAACAAACTTTAATAACATATATTTCAATTTCATTAAAATTTATGTACAGTAAAGGTAGTAAAATATTATTTATAGAAATAACTCTCATAGAACACAATGCTTTGGAATACTTTCAGGTGTCTCTGTACACAAACCAGTAAAGGTATTCACTCCATTTTCAATAAGAAACATCCGATAGTGAACTTGAATAACATAAATCAATTTCAAGAAATTTCATAAATATTTACGGGAGTTAGAGCGCAGACAGACAGGCAGATAGATGGACAGAAGAACAGTCCGACATATACACAAATCTAAGTCATATTCACTCTTAAAATCTGTTAGAAAGTGTTAAAAACGCTTAATGTAAACGAAAGTGCAATTCCAGCAATTTTTCATTAATAACTCTTAATGTAAATGAGTATTTTTGTGTGGCCCTGTAAATCTCATACTGATTATACTATATTATGTAGAAAGCAATCTTTTGTGCTTATGAATAACATATTTCAATTTCATTAAGGTTTGTGTACATATAAGTATTAAAATATGGTTTTTAGAAATACCTCTCATAGAACACAATGCTTTGGAATACTTTCGAGTGTTCCTGTACACAAACCAGTGGTGTTATTTACTCTATCTTATATATGAAACAATCCGATAATGAACTTGAATAAAATATTTTAATTTCACTAAGATTTGTGTACAGCAAAGGTATTAAAATATAGTTTATAGAAATACCTCTCATAAAACAGAATGCTTTGGAATACTTTCGAGTCTTCCTGTACACAAACCAGTAGAGATGTTAACTCTGGTTTCAATAGGAAACATCCGATAGTGAACTTGAATAACATATATCAGTTTCAAGAAATTCCATATATATTTACGGAAGTTAGAGTGGGGACAGACAGACAGGACGGACAGGCAAACCGATGTCATTAACACTTTTCAACTTTGTTCGAAAAAAAAAAAGTTTAAAAAGATATTGAAATAATTCAAGATTATTTTAAAAAATCTTTCATGATCATTTGTGTTAAAAAAAGTAAGTTTAAGTTAACTTGAACTTCATAACGTGTCATTTAAAATAGATGTGACAGCGATTATTTTTTAAACTGAAACTCATAGAAATATACTTCCAAGTAAAAAATTGGTGTAAATCAAGAATAGGTTTCAGATATGGCATTTTTCTGTAAGAGGGGCTGTATATATATTAAAATACAAAATTTAATTTTTAAATGGTTACTCCTATACTTACATTTAGAAAAATATTGTCTTGTATCTAAAAAGAAAAAAAATATCACATTTCTAAGTGAAAATTCCGCTGAGTTATTGCAATTTGGAAATAACGACTTATACCACTTAACTTTCAAATTTGGCATCCACTTTAACTCTAAAGTGCTTACTTTATGGAGATTCTATACGATGATAAAAAATAAATAAAGATCCATTTGTTTTAAAGTAGCAATTAAAACCATTAAAACATGCAAAATCAGCAGTTTTAAGAACATAATGCAATTTCATGTTATTTTTTATTGATCGAAAATTTAATAGTTGAATTTCTTAAGGTGTTATCTGCAAATTAAAACAATTTAAGAGAGGAAGAAATGTTAAAAGATAAATTTAAAAAAAGTGTAGTTTAGCTTGATTTGAAGTATCATTCTGCGGTCATTTTTTTTGTTCTTTAAGGCTCATTAAAGCAAGATTTACGATTTAAAGTAGATTCCGAACAACTATGAACATTTCTGTCTGACAGAGATTCGAACCTGGTTCTGTGAACTGAAGCCTACAGCGCTGACGGGTCTGTCACCAAGTGCCTCTGATAAAGGAGTGTGAGTTATAATGATATGAAATTTTCTAAACCAGAATAATACATACTTTTTCCTTTTTTTCCTTTTTTTTCTTTCTTTCTTTCTTTTTTTTTTTTTTTTTTTTTTTTTTTTTAATAAGAAAAATAGTTTGCTAATATTGAGAATATTAAGCACAAAAAGCGGCAAAAAAAAAAAAAAAAAAAAAAAAAAAAAAACGCACTTAGATATTTTCTTTTCACTTTCTACAACCGCCAATTTTATCGTTTAAAAAGCAAATTTTTGAACAGATTTTATTATGTTGTCCCCCACATACACTTTAGAAATGAGTCCAGTGTTAAAAATAAAATGCAATTGTCAGAAAAACTAATTTTAGAAATTTTTTCAAAAATAGTAAGAATAAGGCAGTTAAAGATGCCACAAAAAGTATTAATTTTTAGATAAAAATCAAAAAATATTTTAATACGTGAGATGGTAAAATAATTCAATGTTAACGAAATATTGGTAAATTGGTTTTTAACAAGATATAAAATTTTTTGGCCGTGTAAACTGAAAATTTGGCTTTAGACGGTCATGTTGCTTATCCAAGCAAGATGACCGTGAGTTAAAAATCCATTCTTTATAAAATCGGTTTGTATTACATTTAGAACATAACGGATATTCAGAAAAAGTGTTTAGAAGCATAATTTCTTTAACTACAGTGCAGGAACTATATTAAAAAAGCAGGTTTAAATGACGGAAAATTTGAAAAAATCCCATTCTTATTGAAGAGAAATAGGAAAGCAAGACCTCCGATGGCTAAAACAATTAAAAAATGATTAGTTAATTATTAGGCTGAACTAGTTTTCTCTGATGAGTCAAGTTTAACTTATTTCGAGCTGAAGAAACAAGCAGATCTGACTACGAACATATCACCGACTTAATGAAAATCGCACTTTTAAAACAGTGACACATACTCCGTACATTATGGTACGAAGGTGCATAACTTTTCAAACAGCCAGGCAAATTTTTTTGCTCAAGGGTTCAATTAACTCTCAATAAAACACAGTCTTTATAAAAACGGTGCCTGACCGACTACTTTGGAGGTATCTTGGATTTTTCCGAAAACAGCATTTCAAGATGATAATGCACCTTACTACACGGCGTCTGTGGTAAGCTTATTCATTTCAAATTGTCAAAATTTCCTATCCATTCCGATGAGAACCTATAATTCTGTAAGTAATCATACCTTTTTTCACTGTAAGTTAAATCCCACAAAAGATATAATACAATTTCTTTTTTACCAGACATGGAAATAGTAATCGCGATCCGTTCGAAAATGTTTCGTCTATAAAAAAGCGGGGAAGAGGGGAGAAAATTCGAAATTTGCAGCCTACAACTCTGCCAGAACTAGAAAAAAATATTTGTGATATCTGGCACATTGACATTTCTGAGATTTATATTAAAACGCTGTATAATACTATGCCATTGTGCATTAAAGCAGTAATTCCATATAAAGGGGGAATTAACTCAATACAGAATACATATTTTTAATAAAAAATTGCTTAGATCTAGCAAATAAATAGTTTTATTTCATATATTAAAATATAACTTGTTTATTTCATATAATAAATCATAATAGAATACAAATTGTATGGTTATTGCATTTTATTTAAAGCGAAAGTTTTATGCAGATTCTTATAAAGTACTCCGTAGAGTGTAATAAAGCGAATTATTATGTCGAAAATGTACATAGGTATCATTTCAGCCCTTTGGTATTGCGCAAACAAGACAGTTTTATTTGCTTCAACCCTTAATTTTAAAGTTATTACAAATAAAAAAAGTATAAGTTATTTTTTTTGCAGTGCGGCTTTTTTTTTTTTTTTTTTTTTTTTTTTGTCGTTTAGTGTATAATTTCAAGAATAAACAAAACAGTAAAAAAAAAAGGAAGTTTGTACTGCAGAATGTGCTGGCACCCATATTGCCAGCGCATTCTGCTGTTAAATAAAGGAATTGACAGCGGAAACAACTGTAAAGAGACTCTTTTACAGTTGCTTCTGCTGTAAATTACTTCTTTCTACCTTTTTTTTTTATCCCATCAAACATATTGCCAGACCATTCTGCTGTAAATTTAACGTTTTCTTTCTTTCTTTTTTTTTTCTTTTAAGTGAAGTAGAACGTGTTTATGACTTCAGTTGTGTATGTCCCTACTTATCGCATTCTAGTTTCCTTAAATAATTGTAGAACACACTGAAATTGATATGTGTGATTCAATTTATTGAAGCACGTTCCTGTTAAGAACGGTATAATTAGCTCTATTAGTGTTTATGTACTCTCAAAATGATCCTAGTAAGCGGCGGTCTATTATATACTGCTTCCTTAGAATAGTCGGGTCAAGGTCATAAATCTCTTCTACTATCAGAGGGGAGAATCAGGGATTGTCCAGTTTATCTCTTTTTTATCACACTGCACTTAATGAGGAAATATTCATGGTAGAGTTTTTGAAAAGCAGGTGGAAGTGATGTAGAGAATACTGTACACTGTTATGTACACTGCATCACTTCCACCTGTATCACTTCCACATGTATCTCTTGTATCTAGGCAACCTAGAAGTAAGAAAGCGAAAGTGTATGACTTTGAACCGACTCTCTTGCTGAAAAAGACTATAGATGTACTTCTCCAAAATTTGATTTAATTGTCTCAGCAACAGGAAAGACTAATACGCAGCGCTTTTACCTGGGTCTGTGTTGCCTGATCCTCTATAGCTACAATGAATATTAAACTCTTTCGTTCAAAGTAACTTAAAAAAATAATCGTTGAATTTTGTTCAAACTTTCACAGGAGGTGTATATTGCTACCATAACAAAATTCTCCTATTTCATAAAAAAAAAAAAAAAAAAATTCAATCCTTTCAGTAATTAGACAAAAAAAGTTTTATAAATTGATTTTTCTGTTTCGTTTTCTAAAATTTATTCTTTCATTTCAAAAATCTGTGTATCTTAGCAACAGCTATTAAAGTTTTTATTTATTTATTTATTTAATTCATTCATTTGAATGTGGGATCCTTTAAATTTTTTTCTATATTTAATGAAATCAAATGGTAAAACAGTAGAAACAATTAAATACATTAAATTTTAAATTAAAAATCTATTTATTACACATATGTTTATGTATATATACATTTTTTTACAATAAACAAATATTTATTTTTCATTCATTTTATTAATTTTTTAAAAGTTTTTTTTTTTTTTTTTTTTTTTTTTTTTTTAAGTTTATTGCATTTATCTGAAAAAATAGTAATATAGCAAGTTTATAATTACAATTTATTTATTTTTTTGTTTATTTAATTCCTTAAATCTACGTTTTCTTTTCTTTTTTTTTTTTTTTTTTTGTATTGATCGAAAATATATGATAATATAGCGTAAAGAGGAAGTGATATAAAATACATGGTTCAAAAACTAAAACATTTAATAGATGCTGAGATACAGTAATTTTAAAATCGTAGTTCTTGAATTATAACAGTTCCACCATCGTCGATAAATACACAAACTGAAGTGCCTTTGAAAGACGGCGTGAACCTGGACCCGATGCAGCGCGAGCGGAAAAGAGCTGCCGTAGGTAGCGATTAACCGAAGAGAGGTTTAGAGTGATTTCAATGTAATTTTTTTTTTTTTTTTAGTTTCTACTTATAAAGTGATATAAAAAATAGTTATTCAATTATTTTGAAAAATTATTTAAATATAGCGACCAGAGAAGCGAGCGTAGCCTGCTTGTAAGAACAATAAAGAAATACAATAAGCATAGAATTAAGTTATGTGCAAGTACTTACAAGGAAACATTCAAAAGGTGTCGTCTTCAGAAAATATTGAAAAAAATATATGTGATTCTACTCACATATATTTTATATACTCACATATATTTTACTCACATATATTTTCATAATACACCGGAAAGGGAAAAAACTATCAGCTGAAATGAATTACAGCGACCACAAAAAACGATCAGACGTAAGCATATTTGGCGATTTCACATTGTTAGGCGATTGATTTTGAGTACTTGGCGGAGAAGCAAAACACGGTTCTGTTCGTACACGGCAATCTTGGTACTAGCGAACTTATCGCTTAACAATACTAAATCGCCAAAAATGCTTACTTTTGATACTTTTTTGTGGTCGCTGTAATTCATTTCAGCTGATACTTTTTTCCCTTTAAGGTGTTTTATGAAGAATAGTATTACATATATTTTTTTCAATATTTTTTGTAAACGACACCTTTTGAATATTTCCTTGTTAGTATTTTTAAATCATATAAAATATTTTATTATAGATTATAGTTAAAAGCTCATTTAATATATTAGTAAGCTAATTTTATTTTTGATCACATATAATTTTGCTCTAAACGTTTACAAATGTCGCTTGTAATATAAAGAATTTTTAATGGCGAAGTTTATATATTACAACTGTAACTTATTATGAAAATATTTCATTTACCTGTGTATGATTCAATCAATCTTAAAATGACAGCAATATGAAGTCAAATTTAGTATTGCGATATTGAATGGTCTCCATTGAAAATATATGATTCAACTAAACGGCACAGCTTTAGATTGGAAACCCCATTGGCGACTTTAAATATTTTCTGTCATTTTGACGATGAATTAAAATGGTTATCGTAAATGCGTAAGTTAATAACTGAGCTAGAAACATCCTAACTACTTCCATTTCAAAATTCGCCAAGGAAACTTTTTTGAAGAAATGATGGTGTGTAAAAGAGCAAATAAATAAATAAATAAATAAACATTGGCAGCTACGATATCAAAATAAATAAATAAATAAATAAAATAAAATAAATAAGGGTATAAATTGATGAATTTAATTTCTATTCCTAATTAATTAGCGAATTAAAAGCAGCATTTCATGTTCCTCATTTGTCAAAAGTAGATAGTAATCCTATATTCTCATCAAAGTCGCTCAGACCAATGATTGTCAGAGAAGACCTACTATAGCTATACAGCACAAAACATAACAAAATTAACATAAACTATCTAGATGCATATCTGCTCTAGAATAAATCATGGTCAGTACTATTGAAGGTTTTACAGGGCCCCCAGAAGAAATTCAGATAGTTTACATGATATAAATGGAGAGAATTTTCAGTTCTGTTATGAGAGTTTTTTTTCTTTAATTATAAATTATGTGTACTATATCGGGCATAGTCTAATTTTAGATATATGGAGCAACACAAAAATGCAATAAAATGTGAAATAATAATATTATTATGAATAATGATATCTGATTGATCAAGCACTTATTTCTTATATTATCTTTTATTGAAAAGAATATGTTGAGCATAGTATTTAATTATATGATTTCAAAAGTATTAACATTGTAGCGACATGTAAAAAAGTAGATCGTCGGCCTTGCTGCTCGGAATTTTCTGTGGTTTGCTCCGAAACTTGCATATCGGAGAAAATTAGTGTTAATGAGACTTCTTAAAAAAACCTCATGGAAGGAACTTCACCCATGCCTAGGGTCCAGTGAGTCAATTGGCTTTAACACAAACACAATCACAACAACCAATGAACCACAATGAATGAGCTTTGTCATTACATTTATTATATCCTTTTAAATATGCTTTATAGGTACAATTCTAGCTAGAAGAAATCATAGCTATGATAGAAATGGAAATGATAACTATGTTACACGGCAAATATAAATTATTATTTCAAGGCTAATGTAATTACAATTTCTTCACTTAAAAAAAAAAAAAAAAAAAAAAAACATTAAGACTTGGCGAAAAATGTTAGAATTTTCAAATTGTGATAAATCAGCCAATTTTTTTCTTTGAGACATGGGGTTTCTTTTGTTTTCCTTATTAGACCGAAGGCAATATTTTTCTAAATATAACTCATAGGAAAGAACGGACCATAAAGAAATTAAATTTCGGAATTTAATACGTATACGGCCCCTTGAACAAAAAATACCATATCTGACATCTACATTTGATTTGCAACATTTTTGTGATTGGAAGTAGGTTTCTACGACTGTTAGTTTAAGAGATAATCTCTATAACATGCATTTTGAATCACCTGGTATATATCTTAAACAACACATATACTTGTATCACGTATATTTTTAATTATTTGATTTCCATTGAAGTTAAGATAATTCAGATTTCGTATGGTCACGCCTTTTTTTCAATGACTCGTTCATCAGTATTTTAAAACAGTATATTTCATTTTAAGTTTTAAGGCGGTTGTTATAACAAAAATTGCTATATAATACTATTAGTGTAGAAGATCGAATTATATTCAAGGGTAGTACGAACCCTGTAATTGTACAAAATTATGTTCAATGTATTAAAATAATTAAAAATTTCAAAAATGTACAAAACTTTGTCTCATTTATTAATGAATGACATGCTTATTTTTTTTATTCTACAATAGTTTGCCATTTTAATACGCAAAAATAAATAAATATATAAATTAAAATTAAAAATGTTCGAGTAAAATTTTATAAAAATTGTTCGATGACAGTTTTCATTAAGAGATTCTAATTATAAATATTTGCTGTCATGCTATTTATTTGTATTTATTTATTTATTTTTTAATCATACAGTCACTTCATTGCGTTCTTTTTTTTTTTTTTAATAATTGAAGTAATATCGTTGCAATATATTTAAGTGAATTTTATTGAAGTTTAGTCAGACAGAGGCTTTCTTTTCCTTTAATGAATTTTATAAATTGTTCATTTCTTTGGAATTCCAAAGGTGTTAAACAAATAAAATAAAATAATTCCTTTTCTAATTAATTCTAGATACAAGGTTAAAAAAAAAATGGTTAAATGAAATTCTGAAACAATTTCAAATTTGCTTACCGAATTTGAAGAACGATAAAATCGATTAAATATGTTAGTTTGTCATTTTCATTACTGCGTATTTATTTTTATGACTTTTTTCCACAAATCATAAAACAAGAAAAGGAATTTTTTTTTTATTATGTTCTAAATTTCATATGCTTTAATTACAAAGAAAAGAATAAATAAAAATGATTTTTTTTTTTATGACAAAATAAAGCTATAAAAACCGCAGAACATTTTTTTCTTTTTTTGTGAACTAATTTCATTTATTTATTCTGCATAAAACTCCATATCAATAAAAGCTTTAAGATCTTAAAGATTCATTATGTAAAACCTTACTGCTTAAAGCTTTATTATGAAAAACTTTATTTCTTAAAACTTCATTATCAAAAGCTTTTTTAGGAATAAGCTTAAACCTCTCATGGTTTATGATGTATATTTGTCACAGTAAACAGGAAAGAAATTCACTAGATTTTTGTGTCATTAACAATGCCCTGGTGTCATAGGCGCTAATAGATATTTCTTCTTATTTGTAATACAAAATTATGTTTACGTATTTAAAATGCACTAAAATATTTTTTAAGAACACGTAAACTGTCTAAGGAATTTTTCTATTAAATCAGATAACTGTAGAACGTTATCATATTTACCTAGTAAAACATCATTTATCTTTAAAATATTACAACTCCAGATCGATATAAATATATATATATATATATTACAAAGTTTGTTTTTAATGCTGTTTAGCGATTGCATCGCTTTGTATATTCTTCTCTGTAAAAATATAGCTTATGCATTTGTAAATCTATTTATTTGTTTATTTATTTTTTTAACACTTTAAATTTGTATAAGTTTGTTTAGAATTCTACTTAGATAAATAAGCTGAAATTTTGTATATGCTTGTGAGAATTGCAGTTAAACACAGAAATTTGTAAATAAATAACCTAAAATGCAGAAACAGGTATGTGTTTGTTTTTAAGATGTATATTCTACCATGTTATAAGCGATGGTTAGAAATCGTAGTATGTAAATCATGGGTGTTTTTAAGCGCTTATTACATATCTTTTACTTTATACAAAAAAGTGTGAGTGTTAAGAAAAATCACATTTTAATATTTGGGTTGAGTTGAGGTTCAGTGTGTTTACGTCGCTCTACTTCTACAAAATGGACAACTGGCGAAGGTCAGACAAGGAAAGTCTCCTTAAAGTGCATACTCAGCATATTCTAAAGCAAATTCCACTAATACTGCTTACTTTCATGCATAAGATCAGTCAAATTTATCGGCGGAATCTCAGTAGATAATTCTTAAAAAATTACATAAATTCGCATTTGGCACATAAAACCCTAAAACAGCATACGATTTGGCAAACAAAATACTTTCTCGCTAAATGCAAGTAATTTTATTAAATTTGAAAATAGCCTGCTAAACAAATGTTTGCAGAATAGTTATTAAATTACTTTAAAATTATCAGATAAAATAGTTGATTGCTTTATAGATAATCTTCTATAATTTAACGTAGTGACTTGTGGTTGAAAGTATTTAATTTTATTTCTTATTTATTTATTTATGTATTTTTTTATAGTATTATTAACAAATGTTTAAGTCACATACACATTTAAGTTATACGTACATTTAATACTTTATTTGATTTGAAAAACCTTTTGGCATATATTTTAAAGAGTGAAGGGAAAAATCTTTTGAATTTTGCATTTAGAAATATCAATTATTAATTTATAATTTTAGTTAACTTTTAAGATCTTGTTTTAAAATCTGAAACTAATAATAATAATAATTTCATTCTTTGCTGAAAAAAAAAGGGAGATTTTAAAAATCGACACGCAGGAGTGTTGGTAAGATATAATCCGAAATATTTTGCATTTGAAACTCAAATTGCGGACAGTTGTAAATATTTAAACGAAACATTCCTTTCTTTGATGTAGATTATCTTATTGTTTCTAGCATTTTTTTACTGAATCCCATTTGTAAAATATATTTCCTAAAATAAGGTATCGTAATTCCCCCCAAAAATACCTTTAATGAATAAAGATATCTAGAGAAGCTGGAAATTTTTTATATTTTAGCAAAAACTGTGGTTTCCTTTTAACGTCTCCCCCCTCCTTAAATTAAGCACATTTCAATATCAATCAGTGTTCCAATGCAAAAGAAATTCGTTATCCAGATTTTTTATAAATCAAAGGTTTTCATTTCACTCCCTCACACTATAAATCAAAATCAATGTGGGCGTAAAAGTTTTAACACTTCATAGTTTTCCATTAAAATTGGTTTGAAATTCGAATAAATCAACAATGTGCATTTACAAATTTCTCAAAATTATAGTCATAAAAATTGTATTCATTTAAGTTAAATTTATTTAAACTAACTTAGCACATGGAATTGAATTTTTTTTTTTTTTTTGGTTAAATTTTAACCAACCTATGTAATAAAAAGTTAATGACCGCAAAATTGTATATGTTACATAATGTTGCATATTCATTTGTATACTATGCTAAAAATCGGCCTTTATTTTTAAGTTAAAAATCATTTTAATCATTTTAATTTTTTTTTCTGAAACAGTGGGTCTTAACTGTTTTCCTATAAACATACAGAAAGCGTTCCGATAACTGATTGCTATGTATTCTCTCATAAAATGTGCGACCGCATTTGCTTACTCAAAAACGGGTGCAATATTTTTATCCATAATTTGAGAGGAATTTCTAGGAAAAAATCAAATTTGAGTAAAATCAGTCTTTTCCGATCAAAATGATCGAATATGAGCTCAGCTCTGAACGAATTTCGATCATTTTTCATTTGGTACAACAAAAATTCGTACTGATGGTGCCATCTGTCGATCATATTTTAAAGACACATGAAAAATATTTCTTAGATATATATATATAATTCATTAATTTATATATTTAAAAAATGTTGAGGACTTTTGATAGTTAGAAAAGTAAAATATCCAAGTTTTTTTTTTTTTTTTTTTTTTTTGATAAATATAACAAATGTTTTATGTACGACTTACAAAAAATAACAGAGTTACAGAGTTCACAAATCACGAGCGTTAGTTATTAAAAAAAACTAAACATAAGAAGTGAATGTATTTAAAAACTTTTTTTTTAAACAAATATGTGAAATATAAAGAGAAAGAACAACGTATTTACATAATTTTGAAATTTATTTATGTCTAAAGTTATTTAATGTTTTTTGTTTTATTCATTGAAATCAATTTATTAAAATACGTGTAACACGTTAAAAAAAAATGTGTTATATTGTTTTAATTATAATCAAACACAACATCGGGAATAATATACATAAATAAACTAGTACATACTGTTTTTTCAATTCATAGTTATTCAAAAAATTCTGCAACGTCGCAGGAACGAATTTATTTTTCTAAACGTGTTAAATTAGGTAGAATTAATTTGCAAGCTCCTAAAATCTTTTCTTGATGTACAGATTCGGTTTTTTTTTTTTTTTTTTTTTTTTTTTAAATTATCAATTTTAAATCAACAGGACTTTTATTGTGTTTCACATAGCTTTATGTTATGCATAATACAAGTAAATGTTGATGAATAGTATTTTCTTCGTTTGAGAATAATTGAGAAGGGCTATACAACACCTTTTAGCATGAATTCGTATTGCTGTGGTAGCGAGTTTGTCTACCACGATAGGGGACCCGATTCTGGCGGAGGGAATATCATGTTTTTTTCCAGCATCAAACAGTCTTCTCAAATCTGGTCCGATATTTCTCTCAAAAATGAATTGTTTCAATTGGCTCAAATCAGCTCGATGATTTGAGAGGATTTCTCTCAACGTGAGAAGTTGCCTTTCACCATGTCGATTGAGTGAAAAATGGCTCAATTTGAGCGAATTTTCCTATTCCATTTTTAGAGAGTTCGTTTGAAAACTGTTATATTCTTTATAATTTATTGTGCAATAAAATAAAAGCTGAAAAAAAGCTGCTGCATATCTCAAATATATTTTAAGTTAATTTAAACGTTTCGTAATTAGCAAAGTTTGTTATAATACGATCATTAGGTTTCAATTTGCACATACACACGCACATATATATATGTGTGTGTATGACAAAATTGTAGAAATAAAAGTGTTTATTTCAAGTAATCTTAAATTATTTTAGTGTGAAGAATATAGAAAAAAGATTTTCTTAAATATTATGGGAAAAAAAGTTTTATTTTAACATTCCTGGTATCGCCAGTGAGCAATGAATAGCCAAAAAATGGACATTTTCATTATTTTTTTACAAACAATCTATTCACATTCCGCCGATTTTTTTTTTTTTTTTAACATACATAACTTCATGAGAAGAGTCTTCTATAAATTTTTCAAAATTTTATGGGTGTGCGTTTATGGAGACTTTTTTTTTTTTTTTTTTTTTTTTTTTGGTGAGACTTACCTCTAAGGATAGTCCAGAGACATGCCATCACAATTTAGATCCCTCACGGAGGGGATGGCTCCCTCGCTTTGAAGACCCCCCAGGGGTGTAATATGAACGTGGGCATGGTGGACATTGCAGCCATGACGGATTTTGCGGGCATTAAATATTTAATAATATAGTTAATATTAAAATCTCTTAAAGTACCAACGCGAAATAATTTAAAAACAAAAAATATGAAAAGTATTAAATAAATGCATTTAAAGTTTCAAAAGTTCTGTACCACATATTAGGTTTTTGAAAATATTCGAAATTAAAATTTGGTAATGTAAAAATGTTTTAAGTTCGTTTCCGTTTTAATAAGGAGAGGGCTCAATACGTTTTTTTTTTTTTTTTTAATCTATATATAAATATATAATGCACAGTTTCGAACCGAGGGATTTACATCCCAACTCTCTGAAACAGTTTCGCGTAACAAAATAGAGCGCTTTCTTACATTTTCGAGAATCTGTATATTTATATAAATCGTAAAAGAAATAAGGTAGGCATGCAGCTACATCTAAAAATAGGCTTATATATCTACTCATTATAACACTAATAACTCATTTCATTTTTACCAATATGCCTCACGTATGAGAAAGTTTAGGACTGTAATGAAAGTAATTTTAAATCAATTTAGCATTCAATTTTTTTACTACACTAGTACTAAGTCACGTACTAGTGCTTATTTATCTGCATCTGTTGAAGCAGAAGCACTTGTACGTGTCATCAGAAGGATTGAATAAAATATAATAAACGCCATAACTAAGATTTCTGGAATATTGCGCATGGTTTCAGGTCCTTGAATAAATCAATTTATTCAATTTCTCTACAGGAAATAAAATGTAAACTAATTAAGAGAAGGTAAAATTTATACACAAATAATGATTTCAGTTGTAATATAAAATAAATAAAACACTGTTGAAATGATCATTTAAAATCATAAGATGATCATTTGAAAACATAAGAACAGAAGGTTTTATTTTATTTCGTTTTATAAATGTAATGTGGCAATAATTACATTTGGCAGCATTATTATTCGAAAGATAATTTAAGAGAGTTATTAAAAATTAAATAACCGAATTTCATGCCTATAATCCGCTGGTGTGAATATCATACTAATTTTTAAGTATAAATATCGCATAATCTGCAAGTGAATATTCTCTCAAAAAAGAATTTCATATGATACGCACATGATATTTTATGGGGGTGCGATTCTTTTCTTTTATGGCCCTGTAAAAAATTAATATCGTATAAAAATGTAAAAAAAAAAAAAATTGTAACTGTACATTTGCAACGCAATTTTAAAAATTATCTTGCTCGTGAAAGAAAAAAAAAAAAAGCAACAACTTTCTTTTAATTAAGACTCTACTATTTATTGCACTCGAAATTATATATTTATATATTTTTTATCTTTAAGTGTCAGTTTCATACATATTAATTTAAGGTTATATGTAGAGATATTAAAAACTACTAATTCTTCGAATTTTTGAATAGCACTGGTTTCGGAAAGTTATCGTCTTATTTAATCACAGAATTTTTTATATTAAATAAAGCAAGTATTTCTATTAAAAATTATTGGTACTGAAGTATTCGTAGTCTCAAATAGTTTGATAAATGTCTTTAGTGAGTACGTACGATATAGGTTAACCAGTCTATTTATTTCTTCTATGTAAGTTTTATTTATTGTAATCATTAGAATTTTCTTGGGTAGTACAGTACTAGTTGATGTTTTGGTAGATTCAATATGGCTCCTGTAGTGGCCTAGGCTGCTATTGCGGCTGCCACTTTGAGTAGATAACTGTTAACTTCATTTGCCCTGCACGAAGATACGCCGTATACAAACTCCTCTTATATCATTCCTCCAAGCTTAAATATTTACTTTCCTGACTTCATTTGTACCAAAAGGGCAGCAATAGCACAGTTAGCAGAGCGTCAAACTCGTAATCGGGGAATTACGGGTTCGATACTCGAGACAGCAAAATGGCCATTGTTTACATTAATAGTAGCTGATGCAAATAAAATCTGTCGTAATTGCAATACCTTTCAAGTTCCATAAAAATAATACCTCAGGGGTTACTGAAAAAGAGTATCCACCATATGCAGTTGATCAGTTTTGTGATGGCATGTTTCCAGATCACATCTAGGGGTGAATCAAAAATCGTTGCAAATTAATTATTGAATCAATAGCTCAGTGAACTAATTTATCGACTGGCAAAAGGCTAGGGGCTACTTCAAACCCATTCTCAACTTCAACCTCAGTCTTTTCCCAGTTACAAGCAAGAGTATAAAAAAAAAAAAAAAAAAAAAAAAAAAAAATTCAAAATTTCTGTGCAAATCGATCATTTATAAAAGCATAGGCATTATTTAAAAATACATGTCAATCTAGTTTTATGAGTTTGCACGAAAGATGTAAATCACTTAAGGGCCCTCTTCACTCACCGCCGCCGGAAGCCGAAGCTAATGTTATTCTATGGGAAATTTTTCTTTGCAAATAACTTATTAACAAATACATATTTTTAAATTCTGTTTTCACATTCTGAAAATTCTTAGCTGTTAAATTGACGGACCTTTTTTTAAAAAAAAATATTTTTTAAATTTTTACTTTCTTCTATCTTCAATAGAAGAAAGTATTGGATTCGTAAAAATTTTCGATTTCGGGTTTTTGATGGATTTACACGTTTTGAGAGCTGTAGAACACGATTTTACCATTTTTAGAAAATGTCTGTCTGTCTGTCAGTCTCTGTGTGTGTGACAAAATTTTGTGGCAACTGTATCTCTGGAACTACTGCACAGAATTTCATACAAATTGGTATGTAGTTGCACCTTGACATAAATTAGTGCCTATCAACTTTTGGTAAAAATCATCTTACAGGTTGCGTTGCCATCCCGCTTTTTCTAAATTTTTAACAGGGTGATATAGGGCAAAAATTTTCAAGATGGGTATCTTTCGAAAGGTCTCGTCAGTACCTTTAAAACGAATGGTTGAACTATAAATCTGTGATAATTTAAAACAAAGTTATCGATTTTTTTTACTTTTTACAAAAAAAAACTTAGAATTTTTTTTTTTTTCTCTCCCCTTAATTTTATCAAACTCCCACGGTTTCCGTGTTCTGACAAACTTAAACTAATTTTTGCTTTTTTCTCCTAATTTTGTCAAAGTCCTACGGTTTCCGTGTCTTGACAAACTTTAACATATTTTTGCATTTTTCCCCTAATTTTGTCAAAGTCCCACGGTTTCCGTGTTTTGACAAACTTTAACAAATTTTCACATTTTACCCAAAATTTTGTCAAAGTCCCACTTTTTTTTTTAAATCTCCACTTAATTTTTATCAAACCGTGGGAGTTTGATAGAATTAACTATCAAACTCCCACGGTTTCCGTGTTTTGACAAACTTAGAATAATTTTCACATTTGACCCAAAATTTTGTCAAAGTCCCACTTTTTTTTTTTTTTTTTTTTTTTTTTATTATTATTGATACTGAGTGAATTTGTATAGGAAAATATAGAAGAAAGTCTCGTGGTGGCCACAACATACTAGTTTATATTTTATTTTGAAGCTGCAAAATACGAATTTTCAATATGTGAAATTTTTTCATTTTGCAATTTCAAAATAAAACTGGTATGTTGTGGCCACCACGAGACTTTCTTCTATATTTTCCTATACAAATTCACTCAGTAACAATAATTAAAAAAAAAAAAAAAAAAAAAAAGTGGGACTTTGACAAAATTTTGGGTAAAATGTGAAAATTATTCTAAGTTTGTCAAAACACGGAAACCGTGGGAGTTTGATAAAATTAAGGGAAGAGAGAGAGAAAAAAAAAAGATTTTTTTTTCTAAGTTTTTTTTTCGTAAAAAGTAAAAAAAATCGATAACTTTGTTTTAAATTATCACAGATTTATTGTTCAACCATTCGTTTTAAAGGTACTGACGAGACCTTTCGAAACATACCCATCTTGAAAATTTTTGCCCTATATCACCCTGTTAAAAATTTAGAAAAAGCGGGATGGCAACGCAACCTGTAAGACGATTTTTACCAAAAGTTGATAGGCACTAATTTATGTCAAGGTGCAACTACATACCAATTTGTATGAAATTCTGTGCAGTAGTTCCAGAGATACAGTTGCCACAAAATTTTGTCACACACACACACAGACAGACAGACAGACATTTTCTAAAAATGGTAAAATCGTGTTCTACAGCTCTCAAAACGTGTAAATCCATCAAGAACCCGAAATTGAAAATTTTTACGAATCCAATACTTTCTTCTATTGAAGATAGAAGAAAGTAATATTAAAAATTTAAAAAATACATTTTTAAATAAGTCCGTTAATTTAACAGTTGGGAATTTTCTGAATGTGAAAACAGAATTAAAAAATATGTATTAGTTAATAAGTTATTTGTAAAGAAAATTTCTCCATAGAATAACATTGGCTCGGGCTTCCGGCGACGGTAAGTGAAGAGGGCCGTTAAGAAAAAAAAAAAAAAAAAAAGCTTGGTGTAATGTTGTCAAAATTCGGAAATAACTCTCTCTCTATATAAGTATTTTAACACGAGTGATATGTTTGTTTAATACATATACATTTTAAATACATATACATTTTCGAAATATCCTTCTACATATAACCGACTAAAGGTAGCAATATTCCCGAATTATTCTTTGAAAGGCTTTATACAGCCCATCTGCACATAATTATACCGTTTTGATATGTCCAGAAAAATAAAAAATAAAGTTTTGAAAATCTTTTGAAAACGTTTTTCTGTCTGTATCTGAATGAATGCGGCAAATCTGGAGCAAGAACTACAAACCAGAATTTCATAAATAGTTATATTTAGTTGGACATTGACATAAATTGATAATTATTAACTTTTGAGGATTTTATCGTTCAAAAAGTGAAGCTTTCGTCCAGTTTTCCCTTATTTTTAACATAACAGTATAGGAAAAATTTCGTATAAATGAGGTTTATTTTTAAACAAACGTTTTGAAAGTGAGAAATTTTGCTTATAACAGTAATAATTAACAAGGATAACATTTTAATATATGTAGGAGCATCACTTCTTCCCAGAATGAGATTTTTAATATAAGTATTTTTAAAACAACTCGTTGATACCTTTCAAACGAATAGTTAAACCAAGCATGTGTAATAATTTGAAACAAAAGTATCCAGTATTTCATTTTTATCCTAAAAAGCCAAATTTTACTTGTTTATTTCTCTTGTTTTTATAATGTAAAGTGCAGTGGTGACTGATTTGAACTAAATTATTTGATATTGTATAAGAAAATATAGAGGAAAGTTTTGTGATGGCCCCAACATACTAGTTTCTTGGCATTGATTTTTTTCCCTATATAGACATAAAAATTTAAATCATTTAGCATGTTAAAGTATTATTAATACCTATTTCAAACAAAGGGGAAGATGAATAATAATATATAGTAAACATTTTTGGTATTGGTACAAACTTTGAATAAACGCCAAAAAATGTAAGAATTCGCAACAATCGTTTTGGGTCGAAAGAAAATACGAACCTTCGTCAGGCGAATAAAGTAGGCACGAGTGCTGCGTAAACAATTGTTGCGAGTTGCGATTTTTTATATTTTATGGTGTTTATATAAAGTTCTGTACCAATACCAAAAACACTAGCTCTGTGGTGCTTTGTTCTATTGTATAATAAGGACACATTGTTATAACGAAATTATTATCAGTCGACAAATAGGTTAAATTTTTCTTGAAAAAATAATCAATCGTCCACAATTTCCAGATGTAATCAATTTCTTTTTGTATGTTTCTAAAAAAATAACAAAAAATGACAGTAGGGAATATAGTTTAATATCATTTTAATGTACATTAGTTTTGGTATATTTGAAATATATTAGCATCAAGCATATGAGACATTTCCAATCAATAAATAGACATTTTACTTTTTTTTCTATATGTACGTAAAATACAACTATATATAATGCGTACATAATTTTAAAAACGGAGTATTTTGTAATCTATTTTAATATATAACGAGGAAAAGTTTGTTTCTATGTGGAGGGTAATATCTGGAACTAGTAAATAGATAAAGAATTAAAAAAGTAAAAAAATCACTAATCAAAAGTTACACCGCTTATAGGCTATAATTAATTTTGATAAAATAATTTTTTAGTTTGAAATTTCAATAATTTAATTAAAATCCCCATAAAAGCCATGAAATAATGAAATGTTAAAAATAAGGATATATATATATATACTGGGTGAACCAAAAGTCTTGCCCTGATTGTAAGTATTTATTTTACTGAAACTATGATAATTAAACATATGTTTCCTTGGTTATAATGTAAGAAATGTTATAGATTTTTTTTATAAAACCATTTAAATCACTAAATTTCAACATGTGTGCCCCCTTGGTAGTTTGGAGAATGTCTAAGCGATATTCCGGTTCCCGCCAGGTGTTATTTAACATGTCTTTCTTTACAGTACTCACAGCAGCTTGTATCTTAGCCTTCAGTTCTTTGATGTCAGCAATTGTTGTGGAAAAGACTCGGTCATTGATGTAGCCCCAAAAGAAAAAAAATCAACAGGAGTACTATCTGGAGGGTGCGGAGGCAAGTGTGCTAGTCCATCCCTTCCAGCATGCAAACGAATTTTTTATGAAGAATTCTTACCAAATTTGTTTGCGTTATTGGAGATGCGGCTTGACAAGTTGGCTTAGTAGGAGACCGCTGAAACGATTGCTGACCGCGATCAACAGTTGCTTCTTTCGTACTAGGCCTGCCACTTCTGGAAAGATCCTTAATGTTGCAAGTTTCTTTAATTCTTTCATACCATTGCTTTATTGATTTTGCATTAGGAGATCTGCGTTCATAACAACACCAAAATTTACGCTGAACATTAATAGCCAATCCCGTTTCATGAAATCAAAGCACACATTGGGCTTTCTCTTGAAACGACGCCATTTCGGCCGAAAATGATGTCTCCCTTAAAAATGTTCTCCTGTGTCACACTTGAAGGAGCACTTGCGCCATCTATTGCACAAAACAACTATTGAAACTGACCTATCCAATTATACAAAATTTACATTATTATATTAAACGATTATTTTATAAGGAATGTTCACAATCAGGGCCTAACTAACTTTGGTTCACCCTTTATATATATATATATATATATATATATATATTGAATGTTTTTGACATGAAAAGAAATATATAATAATGAAATTGGTATAAATCTTTGGGAAAAATAAAACTTGCATGGTAAAATTGACGTCATTACAGCTTAAAAGCATTATTTTTCTAATGGTATATTAAATAAAAGTATAATTTTTAAAAAGTAAAGAACACATGCTTTTATTGAAATGTGAACTAAAAAGAACAAAATAAATTTAAATGTAAATTTTTTATTGGATAGCGCTGAGATGTCCCACAAATGAATGTAACCTAATCCTTGAAATAAGCTTCAAATTAGAATAAAATATTGATAAAAATGCAGAAAAATATAACGTACATTCAAAGAAAAAATAAAATCTTGGGGTGCTCTTTCTTACATTCTCAAAATTACTCTGTAAATAGTCACGATCCAAAATTTATGACAACTGAAGTCGAGTACCCCACGCTTTTATTTTTTCTTTGAAAGTACGTTATATTTATCTGCATTTTTACCAATATTTTACTCTAATTCGAAGCTTATTTCAAGGATTAGGTTACATTCATTTGTGGGACATCTCAGCGTTATCCAATAAAAAATTTACATTTAAAATTATTTTGTTCTTTTTAGTTCACATTTCAATAAAAGCATGTTCTTTAGTTTTTTAAAATTGTAATTTTATTTTACATTTTTTAGTCTTAAAGAAATATTTAACCTACAACTAATGATATTCAAGTCTGTGCATTTCATTAAGATATCATTTATTTTATTTTAGTCTAAAATAAAAATAATTCTTTAAGTAATGACACTTCAATCGTTTTATTTTACTAAATTTTATTTTTTCTACTCTTTTATTATTAATGGAAAACGGAACCTATAAGTTACGACACTAACGTTTTAATAATTTTAATATGGCAATGGATGTAGTTCAAATAATTTTTATTCATGTCTTCGCAATTTAGCTGTTTCATGCAATGCGTCACCATTACACCAATCTTTACTGCTAATTTTGAGCTGCTAAATTCTATTTGAGGAACATTCAGTGCTTTACGCAACTGCTCACTTCGTAAGCTTGGCCAACTTGGCCAGCAGTAAAGTGACGGGATACAAAATATATAATCACATAATCTACAGTGATATGATAGATGCCGAACTCAAAAATATTTTTAACATTTGCCTTTCAGCTGTACCATAGCAGTATTTAGCAAAAAAAAAGAAAAAGGTAACTCTGTCGGTTTGTTTAATTACATTCACAGCGTATGAACCAAAATCGACACGGACTGTTAGAATGTCCATAAAATACACTTAATCTCGTCAGAAGAATGGCCCGATAATCTCAGTGAAAATATTACTTTCTCTTACCAAATATGGTAAAGAAAATATTGTTTTGGATCAAATATTCGCAACTGAGTTTTTGTAGTTATCACATGTTTTGAGGTCCTCGAGATACGAAAATAACATTTTTGGCGGTTGGTCTGTATGTGTGTTTGTGTGTCTGTTATTAGCATATCTCAAAAAAAAAAAAAAAAAAAAAAAAAATAGCAGCAGAAATCCAAACACGGTATTTTAAATCTGTATCATATATGGATGCTACACTAAACTTTTCGTTGAAATCATGCAAATGGTTTGCGTACGAGGGACATCAAAAACAATTAAAATATATTATGTCGATGGAGCAAAATTCTGTTTAGTACAGTGTAACATCTATATGCTGCTTTAAACAAAATGCAATGCACATATTTTTTTATATGCATAAAGCATTCTTTTGCGCAGATTGTGATAAGGAAACCATTCAGCATTTGTTTACAGGGCTACCATAAGTATTTGGATATATTGGAACTATACTTAGAAATATCTGGAATGATATTTCATTTTGTGTCAAGTGTTTTTAATATAAAACTAAATTTAAGTACACAGTATGATGTGCATATAGTTTATAGACAATATACAAGGATATCCAAAGTTACCCTAAACGCTGTTTTCTGTTAAATGAAATTGATGAATGTGCTTCGTTTACTTTGTCGATAAACACTGCTCAAGAAGGAGAATTAAATTTTCATACCCATACTATAAAAAAATTATTTTTCGAAGTTCTATTTTCACTTTTTTTTGTGCTTTGAGGTGTTCTCAATACGAAAGTTAAAATTTTATTGATTGATCTGTATGGATAGCTGTTATTAACATAACTTAAAAACAAATAACTGTATAAATCTATATTTATAGTACTCAAATGCAGGGTAAGAGAAAGTCGTGTGAGTGACACACCAGATTATTTACATACTTCTATGTCTTTAATTTTTTTTTAATTTTTCACACTCGACGTTATACAAATAATGTGAAATCATGTGCCGCATACGATAGCGATTTATATATACATATTTTTTGTTTGCCCTGGTGCCAACTGGAACCTGTTCCTGATAGAAAAGTTGCCAGGAAAAACTTTTATATAGTTTTGTTATTAATTATGAAGTCGTGTACAAAATGTCTGATCAGTCGGACGACCAGATGTGTCTGAAAATTAAATTGCAAGATTTTGTTACATACATTAATAGTTTCATGTATGATGTCATGTTAATAAGAAAAGTGTGTTAATTTTCTACCTTTTACTATGTCGACGAACAATTCTCAGGAAAGAAAATTAATTTTTCATGCCCATAATCAAATAACGTATTTATCGAAATTCTATTTTCCCCTTTGTTTTTTTAATATCATACTTTGAGACGCCCCGAATACGAAAGTCCAATTTTTAGCGATTGGTATATATGTATAACTGTTATCACCATAACTTAAAAACAAATAACTGCAGAAATCTGTGTTTATATTATTGAAATGCAAGGTAAGGGAAAGTCGTATGAGTGACACACCAGATTATTTATATATTTTTAAATATTTAAAAAATTAATTGTTGTTACTTGACGTCACACAAATTCGGCTAAATCCTGTGCTGCATTCGATAGTGTTTTATGTATATAGATTGTTTTGTTTGCCCCAAAACAGGCCCACTGGAGTCTGCCCCTGATGAGAAAAGTGCTTGAAAATACTTGTACATTTTATTGTTATCGATTATAAAGTCGTGTGCAAGATTTTAGGTTAGTCGGACGACGAGAAGTGGTCGAAAATTGAATTGCAAGATTCCATTAAATACATTAATAGTTACATCATATCAAGTGGATAAAAACATGTTAAAAAGTCTAAAAATTACGTAACATTAACTGAATAAATAACATAATGAATAAATGAGAAATAAGTAATTTAGAATTAAACAAAAACCCTTTTTAAAAAATCCTCCCTTACTAGGATCGAACGTTCGACTTTTGGGTTCGCACCCCAGCGCTTTACCTCACTGCCAAGGCGCTCACATGTGTAAAGCCTTTAGTTACAAAATATATTTTTTGTTTGCCCCCAGAACTTGCCCCCTAGAGTCTGCCCCTGATAAAAAGAGCGCTTGCAAATACTTTTAGATAGTATTATCATCGATTATGAAGTTATGTGCAAAATTTTAGGTCAGTCAGACGACCAGAAGTGGCCGAAAATTAAATTGTAAGATTCCGTTACATACATAGTTACATAATATCAAGTTAATAAAAGCATGTTTAAAAAAAAAAAAAGTTTGTGGGTACTTCAAGTATTAATATTTGAACATATTATTATAAATTATATTAGTTAGTCAGTACTTTATATTAAAAAAAAATAACTATCTATATATATATAATGCTTCAGGTGAGTAATTTTTGTAAATCTAATTTTGTTTACATTATTTTTAATATATTTTTTAAATAGACTAATCGCTAAAATCTATGATTTTTTGATTTTTGTTTTCTCGCCGCTACTTTCCAATTAGGTGATTACCATACAATTTGGTGCATTTGGCAATTCGCAAAATCACGTGCATATCAGCTTCTTTTTTGTTTGTAATTAAAAAAGAAATATGTATTCTTTAAGTATAGTAAAATAAGATGTGTGTGTGTGCCGATTTCTTTGTAGTCAAACGGAGGACCACAGAGCTACAGAATTTTGCATGGAGGACCGTTACCATATCAGAAACAATGGAACAGCTTTAATGTAGCTCCCCCTTGTTGAAATCTGAAATTTGGTATCGAAGTAACTCCGATGATTTTCGCAGTTGCTATAGCCATTTTAATTCATCGTCAAAATGGCAAGAAAATTTAAAAATCGCCAATTAGCTCTTATAAAGCTGTACCCAGAAAGCTTTACTTTTAGATCCTCCTGCGCGATCTTTCAAATTTTGTTGTGGAAGTAGACCGGATAATATTCATAAAGGAATGGCGACAGCCATTTTAATCCAAGTAGCGCATCAAATATATACAGTGGTGGACATAATTATAAGACACCTATCTAATTTGACAAATAGTGAAAGAAAAGATTCAGAGCTTAAAAATGTTTTATTAAATATGTCAAAAACATAAATTTATTCTCGAAAAAACGACTACGTCAGAAACGCCAAAGAAAAATATTGGAAATGCATACAGCTGTTTCGGCAGATTTAAGCGTGCCGTCATCAGTGCAAAAAGGATTCTGAATCTGCAGAAGTGCTCGTATATATAGGAGAGGGGCCGAATTTAGTTCAACCAATAGAATTACGGGAAAGGTGGGGAGAGTGGCCAATAGGAATTTATTAAAGTTGGCTGTGTAAACAGTAGAAAAATTAAGAAAATGTGGACTGAATTTAAAATTTCCAACAGTCAGACAAATAGGGAATAGCGAAATCACAATTTACAAGGTTTTTAAAATTTTTATAGATATGAAAAGCTTCAAAGAAATCGAGTTCATGAATGGATTTAGGTCTGCAAATTATTTTAGCTGAATTAAATTTAAAATTATGATTTTCCTCCCAGCAATGTTTAGAAATAGCCGATTTATTGGTTTCTTGTTTGCGGACGTAATTCATATGTTCTTTTAGACGAAATTTAAGACTGCGTTTAGTTTGGCCAATGTATGATAAACCACACTGACAGGAAATACTATAAATACCCCAAGAATTTTGCGTATCAATGGGATCTTTTAACTGAGAAAAGGTGAGTTTATTGGAAGGCGAAAATATTATTTTAAAATCATATTGTTTGAGAATTTTAGCTATGGTTTGACTGGATTTAGGAAAATAGGGTAAGACAATACTGATATTAGAAGAGACTGACTTAGTAGAAGAAATACGAGGGAGTTGTAATTTTTGGATAGCTTTGTCTATAATGGAAGGGTCATAACCTCTGTCAATTGCAATGGCTTTCAGGTATTTAATTTCAGATTTTAATAAACTAGGATTTGAACAAATATTAAGGGCGCGGTTTACAAAAGTATAGAAAGCAGCCATTTTTTGGTTAGGTGGGTGACATGAACGTGCATGGGGAGGAAGGGAGACAGCAAAATTTTTTCGATAGACGGTGGTTGAAAATCCGTTTACAGTGCGAGAGACGAGCGTATCAAGAAATGGAAGGGAGCCATTATTTTCTATTTCATATGTAAACTGGATATCAGAACAAAAACCCTTAACGGGTTAAAAGTTTGTGACGCAGCATTTTATTTCGATATGAATTGGAAATATGGGTCTTAAAAGTAATGATATCAAATTTGAGTGACGCTTTGCTATTAATTGAAATATATTACATAGATTTTCGTATTTCATCATTTGTTTTTTTTCTTCTATTTACATCACAGTGTATACATAATATTTTCAACTTCAGCACGAAAAAATATATAGAATTTACTCCCTGATACTTTTTTATCTGCACCTCGTGAATTCAAAATATGAGTTTTAAAAGAAATGATATAATTTTTGTGACGCCTCAGTGTTACTTTAAAAGATTTATTTTTAGATTTCATTACAATTACTTTTGTTTTGTTGACTAAAGTATATTTACACATTGAAATAATGCTTTTAATTTTCAAATATACTGTCAAATAATCACACTTTTACTGAATTTATATTATAAATTGAAATTATCTAGTTCAATAAATTTATTTGTCTATTGCGTCACGCTATCCAAAACTGTAAGTAAAAATTTTGTAAATGTTACTTTGTATCATAGTACTAAGTGAAAATGTGTGCAAAGAGATTGTGTGATGCAATGAAAACATTTACATAATTTTTATTTACAGTTTTGGATAGCGTGACGCAATAGACAAATCAATTTATTGAACTAGATAATTTCAATTTATAATATAAATTCAGTAAAAGTGTGATTATTTGACAGTATATTTGAAAATTAAAAGCATTATTTCAATGTGTAAATATACTTTATTCAACAAAACAAAAGTAATTGTAATGAAATCTAAAAATAAATCTTTTAAAGTAACACTGAGGCGTCACAAAAATTATATCATTTCTTTTAAAACTCATATTTTGAATTCACGAGGTGCAGATAAAAAAGTATCAGGGAGTAAATTCTATATATTTTTTCGTGCTGAAGTTGAAAATATTATGTATACACTGTGATGTAAATAGAAGAAAAAAAACAAATGATGAAATAAGAAAATCTATGTAATATATTTCAATTAATAGCAAAGCGTCACTCAAATTTGATATCATTACTTTTAAGACCCATATTTCCAATTCATATCGAAATAAAATGCTGCGTCACAAACTTTTAACCCGTTAAGGGTTTTTGTTCTGATATCATTACTTTTTAGGGTTAATGATCAACTGATCTAAAGATTAAAACAAGTCCTTCCACCTCATAGGAAGGGTAGGTTGATTCTTTTTTTTCTATCGCATAGCTGCCATTGAGAATTTCACAAAAAACACTTTTTTTCTAATGTATCTGGTAGCTTCCAAAAATTGGTTTTACACAATATTAAGAAATCTTTTAGTTAATTTGTTGTTGTTTTTAAGAAATACAACATAGCAGTATTATGAAGGATTAAAATTCAATTTTATTAATGAATTTTCAGCTTTTTGTGAAAAAAAAGTAAACAAATTTTTCGCAGATTTAACGTTTTGAAAACTTTTGAATGTTGAGCAATTGTTTTATAAATATATAGTAAAAATATTTATAAGAGACTTGTCTGAGGTATAATTCATGATAGTTTAGCATCTGGATATTACTGTCAATTGAATTTAAAGTTTCTAAGACGTGGTCAATATTGTGATGAGATATGTTGATAAGCGTGAAGGTGTCGTCGACGTAACGGGTCCAAAAAGGAAAGGATATTTTCTTAAAAAGCTTGTTTTCGAAATAGTGCATGTAAATGTCAGCGAGAATTGGGGAGAGAGGGGAACCCATGGCTAAACCTTCAGACTGACGATAGAATTTATTTTGGAAAGAAAAAGTGGTTTGTGATAAACAAATGCGGGTAAGAGAGATTAATTCTTGTATTTCAAAAGATGTGAAATGAAACTCTTTTAATCTATTTTCGAGACAGCAGAGGGCGCCACTTATTGGAACATTAGTGAAAAGAGATTTTACATCAAAGGAAACCATAGTGAGATAAGTGTGAAGGCAGTTTTGAATGTTTTTTTTTGAAAATTCTATGGAATTCTTAACAGTATAACTATTAGCAGCAAGAAGGGGAGCAAAAATAGTGGTGAGAAATTTAGCTAAATTATAAGAAGCAGTACCGATATTAGAGACTATGGGACGAAATGGAATATTGGGTTTGTGAACTTTCGGTAAAACGTAAAATCTGGCACAATTAGCAATAGAAGGGATAAGACGAGATTTAGTCGAGTCCAACAACAGAGGGCAAGATTTTATAGCAGACTAAATCTCGTCTTATCCCTTCTATTGCTAATTGTGCCAGATTTTACGCTTTACCGAAAGTTCACAAACCCAATATTCCATTTCGTCCCATAGTCTCTAATATCGGTACTGCTTCTTATAATTTAGCTAAATTTCTCACCCCCCATTTTTGCTCCCCTTCTTGCTGCTAATAGTTATACTGTTAAGAATTCCATAGAATTTGCAAATAACATTCAAAACTGCCTTCACACTTATCTCACTATGGTTTCCTTTGATGTTAAATCTCTTTTCACTAATGTTCTAATAAGTGGCGCCCTCTGCTGTCTCGAAAATAGATTAAAAGAGTTTCATTTCACATCTTTTGAAATACAAGAATTAATCTCTCTTACCCGCATTTGTTTATCACAAACCACTTTTTCTTTCCAAAATAAATTCTATCGTCAGTCTGAAGGTTTAGCCATGGGTTCCCCTCTCTCCCCAATTCTCGCTGATATTTACATGCACTATTTCGAAAACAAACTTTTTAAGAAAATATCCTTTCCTTTTTGGGCCCGTTACGTTGACGACACCTTCACGCTTATCAACATATATCATCACAATATTGACCACGTCTTAGAAACTTTAAATTCAATTGACAGTAATATCCAGTTTACATATGAAATAGAAAATAATGGCTCCCTTCCATTTCTTGATACGCTCGTCTCTCGCACTGTAAACGGATTTTCAACCACCGTCTATCGAAAAAATTTTGCTGTCTCCCTTCCTCCCCATGCACGTTCATGTCACCCACCTAACCAAAAAATGGCTGCTTTCTATACTTTTGTAAACCGTGCCCTTAATATTTGTTCAAATCCTAGTTTATTAAAATCTGAAATTAAATACCTGAAAGCCATTGCAATTGACAGAGGTTATGACCCTTCCATTATAGACAAAGCTATCCAAAAATTACAACTCCCTCGTATTTCTTCTACTAAGTCAGTCTCTTCTAATATCAGTATTGTCTTACCCTATTTTCCTAAATCCAGTCAAACCATAGCTAAAATTCTCAAACAATATGATTTTAAAATAATATTTTCGCCTTCCAATAAACTCACCTTTTCTCAGTTAAAAGATCCCATTGATACGCAAAATTCTTGGGGTACTTATAGTATTTCCTGTCAGTGTGGTTTATCATACATTGGCCAAACTAAACGCAGTCTTAAATTTCGTCTAAAAGAACATATGAATTACGTCCGCAAACAAGAAACCAATAAATCGGCTATTTCTAAACATTGCTGGGAGGAAAATCATAATTTTAAATTTAATTCAGCTAAAATAATTTGCAGACCTAAATCCATTCATGAACTCGATTTCTTTGAAGCTTTTCATATTTATAAAAATTTTAAAAACCTTGTAAATTGTGATTTCGTTATTCTCTATTTGTCTGACTGTTGGAAATTTTATATTCAGTCCACATTTTCTTAATTTTTCTACTGTTTACACAGCTAACTTTAATAAATTCCTATTGGCCACTCTCCCCACCTTTCCTGTAATTCTATTGGTTGAACTAAATTCGGCTCCTCTCCTATATATACGAGCACTTCTGCAGATTCAGAATCCTTTTTGCACTGATGACGGCACGCTTAAAGCTGCCGAATCAGCTGTGTGCATTTCCAATATTTTTCTTTGGCGTTTCTGACGTAGTCGTTTATTCGAGTTTTAATATTCCAACGCCAAGTCTCCTGTTATTATAAATTTATTCTGTTATCATATATAATTGTTTTACAGAAATGACATTTTTATAGAGTTTAATAAAAAAAAAATTAAAAATACGATGGACAAAATTATAAGACACCCTAACATTTTAATTAAAACACCTGCTTTTTTTTCGAAAATAATGTGCAATATGCAAATTTTCTGCACGCTGTTATGATGTCAGCAGTTAACTAAAGCAGACGATAACCGACTTCACGCATTTACAAACATGCCACGAGGTACAAAATTAAAAGAATGTGAAATTTGCGAAATTTGGAAATTAAATGGAACTGGTGCTTCAATTAATAATATTTCAAAAGTTATTAAACGCTCTAGAAGTGCAATTAGAAATGTTTTGAAAAGAGGAATTAATGGATCGGTGATTAAAAGATCTGGACGTACTCCTTGCTTGTCCTCGAGAGGCAGACGCCATGTGCTTTCGCTCGCTACACAGAATAAGATGACCACTACAGGCATTAAAAATGCTTTGAAACTGATTTGTTCAAGGAGAACCATTCGCAAGGTGTTGCATAATGCTTCCTATGTGAAATTGAAGAAAAAAACCACCGCTTCTAAGCCTGCACAAAATGGAGTTTCTAAACTTCGCTAAACAAACTATGGCCTGGACCTCCAAATTGTACTCTGTGTTATTTTCTGATGAAAAAAAGTTAAATCTGGATGGTCCTGACGTCTTTCAATATTATTTGCATGATTTATGGAAGTCTCCTCATGTACTAATGAGCCGCCAAATGAGTGGAGGCTCAGTAATGGTTTGGGCCGGATTTTCGGCTCAAGGGAAAACGGATACTGTTTTTGTGCATTCAAGAATGCATTCCGAAAAGTATAAGAATCTTCTTAAAGATCAACTAGCCATATACGGTGATCTTCTTTGTGGCGAAAACTACACTTTTCAGCACGATAACGCGCCGATTCATTCCTCACACGAAACAAAAAAGTGGCTTTCAGAGCAAAGTATCAATGTTCTCCCGTGGCCTTCTCGCTCCCCAGACTTAAATCCCATCGAAAACTTGTGGGGGATCTCAGCTCATGCGGTTTACCGAAATAGGAGGCAGTTTATGTGTGTCGAAGACCTAAAGAATGCTATAAAATGTACTTGGGAAGAACTGTCTAGCGATATTTTGTTAGAATTGATTGATGTGCCGAATCGTATCTTTCATGCTATAAAACACAATGGCGGCTCCACCAAATATTGAATAACCATGTTAGAGGATTTTCTTTAGGACCATTAGTGTCTGCTAATTATGTTAACCACTGTATTTGGGAAAAACGGTTAGTGTCTTATAATTTTGTCCATTATGTTTCTAAGTTTTTTCATTAAAATGAATGAAAATATCATTATTATAAAATAATTATATATGATAACAGAATAAATTTATTTTTTTGACATATTTAATGAAGCATTTTTAAGCTCTTTTCTTTCACTATTTGTCAAATTAGATAGGTGTCTTATAATTATGTCCACCACTGTATATACATATATATATATATATGTGTGTGTGTGTGTGTGTAAAAAAAAATCCTAAGCCTATTTTTGTTTTTTATATAATAGGTACTAGTATATTCTGCACAAAACAGAATTTAATTTAGTACACGAAGTCTAACTTTAGTTTATTCTACATAAACGCATGCAGTAACTGCGCTTCCTTTTCCCTAGCATCGGTTACTATATTCATTTCTTAAAATTTCTTTGGTATATCTTTAGCATACGAGCTCCTTGGTGGCTTTTTAATTTTTATTGTCATTTTGTCGATAAAGTAAAGTGGCTATCGCTTTTGCGTAAGTAAAGGTCTTGGTGAGAAACATCTGAGCTACATTGGTGCCAAATTTCAAATTTCTCCAAGAGGTTCTATGCTGAAGCTGTTCCATTTCTTTAGCACGATTTTTTTCAATTTTTTTATTTTTATTGATTAAAAAATATGTCTACACGTTATTTTTTTTCCGACATAAAAAGAAATATATTTACTTACTTTAATGTACACAAACATCAAACCGTCTAAATTATATATATTAAAATCAAAAACTTTTTTATTTGCGATACAAAATTTTAGTTAAAATATGCATTTAAAATCAATTGAAATATACATTTAAAATCAATTAAATTTAGACGTTTCGAAACCCGTCCGAGTTTCCTCATCAGTATCAATACATGCAACATAATTTGCAACCATTACAAAAATACTCAAGGAATTTACATAAGTACAGAATATTGAGGAGCCAGTGCGCATGCTTTGATAGTGTGGAGATGGCGTGTTGTGTGTCAACTCTCAAAGAAAATACGTGACCAAGAATTTAGAACTTTTTTATTATCGAAATCAGGAATATAATCGGTTTCTATTGAATGGATTACAATTTTTGGAATTTTTTTTACAATTTTCATATGATCGTCTGTGCTCCTGTAGTCTAATTCTTGCTGTACGGCCAGTTTAACCTATATAAACATATTTACAATTTTTACAAGGAATTAAATATATTACGCCAGTTAGATCCAAAGAAGGGGTTATAGGTTTAAAGTTAAAAAGAAAGTTTTTAATTGTTTAATTGGCCGGAAAGCAGTATAAATATTATGTGATTTAAGTAATTTATCAATCAAAACTATAATTGAAGTAAAAGCTGTGATTCTTTATGAGAAATTAATTAGAAATGAAAATCTTTACTGGACTAACTACCCAATAAAGGATAGAAATTTAAAAACCCAAAAAGGTTTTGTTCAGTTTGTCCGGAACCTTAAGCAAAAGTTTGAATTGCCAGCTGACATCCAGGAGGTTGTAAAACCTTCTAATCCACTAAATATCGAACAAATCGAAACAAACTTATGTTTTACGGATGGGTTTTTTAAGAACAACTCTATACAGGTTATGAGGAGTTTTGCTTTAGACACTGTTTATACAAGGTGCCCGGAACCTGAATGGTTACACAACTATACTGATGGATCCTTTTGTGAAATTCTTGAGACTGCAGGTTCAGGAGTAATTTCCAACTTATTCTCCTTTTATACTTCTGCAGGAAATTTTCGAACAGCTTTTGATGGTAAGGTGGAGGCTGTTTGAATTGCTCTTAAGTATTTATTGTTTTATGGCGATAAATAGTGGTCTTATTTTCCGATTCCCAAACCGCAATTCAGGCAATTAGCTCGGTCAGTCTGCCCTTCTCAGAAGAAATCTCCCAGTGTCGGCAACTTTTGTGGGAGTTGAGTTTAAGAATGAAACGCGTGGTACTTCAGTGGATAACTGGCCTTTTCGGTGGTTTTGGTATCGAGCAAGCCGACAGCCTCGCAAAAAGAGGCTCGAGACAACTTCAAATGAGATCCCCGGCACTATCGTTCCATTCCATAAAGATGTATATTAAACAAATAATGAATAGGTATTCAAAACTGCAAATTCGTGCAGAATAAAATTAAAGCGTTGCAGGACTGAAGATCTGTTAAAAATTCCCAGCAGTCCACGACGGCAAGCTGTGGCCCAGTTCCGCTTCTTGACTGGACATGATTGTTTGGCAGAATATCTCTCTCGCATTGGTACCTTTTCAAACCCTGGTTGTCCCACCTGCAATTTAGCAGAACACCACCACAATCGACGTGCTTCACTTCGTGGCAACTCTGAAACTGCGCTTTACTGGCGTGAGAGAGAACTTTTAATGACTTCGGTCACTTCTGGCAATTGAAAAAAAAAAAAAAAAAGTAATTTAACAGTAAGTTCTGAAGGAAAACCAAAATATGACACAGAAATATATATATATATATATATTATTACTTAGTGAATTTTTCGTTTGCATTGGAAGAGAGGGGTAAATTATAGGAGTGAAAGAAGAAAAGGGAAAGTGGATAATTTTTTCACGATAAATTCGTTTTAACCAATTAAGAGGGTAATCGTCCTTTATTAAATCCTGAAAAAATCTTTTACTTTCCAACTTAAAAAGTGTCTCATTACTGCATAATCGAAGAGCTCTACTGACCAAAGTTTGAAAAACGGCAATTTTATGAGAATTAGGATTAGCAGAATGAAAGTTTAGATATTGACCCGTAAAACAGGCCTTACGATAACTTCGAATTCAATATTTTTCACACTACTCTTTATCGTAAGGCTCTGTGTATCGTAATTCTGCTTATCGATTTTCACTAAAATTTGATAGCTACTCATCTATTTTATGGTGCAACTATATGCCAATTTGCATGAAATTCCGTTCTGTAGTTCCTAAGATACAGCCGCCACAAAATTTTGTCACAAACATACACATTTTTTAAAAATAGCCAAATTGAGTTCTAGAACTTTACCTCAAAAAATGGATATTATAACAAAGAAAATGACCATATTGATTACACAAAAAATTAAAGATTCCTTAATTAGATTTTGGTCATGGGTTATTTGGTTCGTTTAATTTCTTAGTTTTTCGTCCCAAGTGGCATTTTTTAAACAAAATCACGGGCATTTTTTTAAACAAAAAAATGCTTGATACCTCAAGAACATCACTTAGATCGTCCGCAAACCAAATTTTGTGGCAATTCCCTCACCTGTTTTAGATAATGGGTGTTTTTTATAGCGGAAGTTTACTTATAAACTGAAGAAATAGAAAAAATAGATTTTTAACCAGTAAAGGATAATTAGAGTAAAAAAGAATCAAAGCGCATGGAGTAAAAAAAAATCTAATTTTTATGAAATTTTTATTTCTCATTTACAAATTTCCTTTTGAGAAAATTAATATATATACAAAATTACTAAAATTAAATTTTAGATCGTAATTGTTATTATTATTATTATTAAGTAATTCTGATGATTAAAATGTGTGACAATATATATATATATATATATATATATATGTATATATATATATATATTGTTGGATTATATTTTTATTTATAAAAGTATTTTCATGCTAGATACATAAAGGAACAAATTATCCGGCCGGATTGGTTTAACTAATAAATTAAATAAATAAATAAGAAAGAAAGAAAGAAGGCAAATATAATTAAAAAGTACTTCAGTGTAGCGTTTTTTTTCCTTCCCTTCTCATTATATTCGCATACTTTATTATGTCTAACAAGAATATTTTTGAAAAAAATTGATTAACTTTCACAATTTACAAGTCGTCTGAATTTCTTTTTAAATATTTTTCTGAAAAACATGTCATTGTCTTTCTTTACAAAGCTTTTATTTTCAATTATATGCAAGTGATAATTGCACATTTTATTTATTATTTCATTCAAATTAAATTCATAACAAGCAAGTGGAAATACTATTATTTTTCAGTTTACTTTTATTCTTAGGCAAATATTTAGAAATATTAAACTTTTTAATGAAAAAAAAAAAAAAAAAAAATTAAAAGAACACGAAACAGAAGGAACGTAAAATAAGAAATTTTAATTAAAATTTCTGAGTAGATACTATTTTAAACCAAAATAAAAATATTCTTTTCTCATACACCGTTAATTAAAATAATTTAAATCGATTTATGCTGGAAAGATACTATGAAATATAGTATATATTTAAAAAATGGGAATCAGGAAAAAATTCTGACAATTTTTTTTTTACCAAACTCAAACATCATTGAGGACATAGAACCCCTCAGAGGGCCTTTCAGTGCAGGATAGAAACAGTAATATGTTTTAAATTCTGTTGGTAAATATAGTTAGTACTAAAAAATATCGTAACCCCCTACATTTTACCAAGAGAAGTGAATAACCTCTCAGAAGTTCATAACAGGAAAAATGAAATTTTAAACATATAAAAGGAAAAATTGCAAAGCTATAGTGTAACCACGTTTCCTAAGACTAGCAGTAAGGACGAGTCCAAAGGCGTGGAGGGGTGCCAAATTGACCCACAGATTGGTACTGTGTAAAATTCCAGTCACTCCTATGTTCCCTTATCGCTTATTTTCTCTCAAAGACCAAGGTTATCACCCCCTATTTTAACAAGGTTCCCATGGTCGCAAGGAATGTGGTTAAAGAATATATTCAATATTTTATACAAATATGTAAATTTATGTAATGTTGAGGTTAAAACATAAGACTTAAGACATGGAGAAGTTAAAACTCGAGGTTTCAATCAAATTTCAAAATGCCTAACATAGTAAGAATTATTTTTCACGAATGCAATATAATTTTTAAAACCAATGATTTAGACTTATAACATTAGAATCAATATTTGACCTTACACAATAAATAACAATAATTCAAGATTCATTAACTAATGTAATTAAAAAAAAATAAATAAATAAAAACATTCACTACTGGGGTGCTTTAAAATTAAATCTTTAGCTTAAACTTATTAGAATTTTCTCTTATTAGAAATTTAGTAACTTGCAAAATGTTACTAGTAACTTCTATATCACCTACTCAGGGTTTCTCAGTAGCACGATTTAGAACTTTTAGGGTTGTGTGCATCTCGACGACTCGGAATCATATGGCAATGGAGGGTCGGAAATGCTCTTCTGATGCATTTGTGCACTGATGCCTCAGAAATAAAAGCCTCCATGTAAGGTAAAGCTAAAATAGTTTGTGCACAATTCAACAGATATAACATAAAAAAACCAAAAATTATTTTTTTTTACTAAACTACTGCTGAATAATTTTGAATGCGTTCGTTTTCTATGCACCTCCGTTACTATTTTGTTGTTACGCCATAATTTAAAGCAACAACTGTACTAACAACAGCTCAAGAGAGCTAGCTATATTGCACAATCTCTTGTTGTAGGGTGCCCTGTAAAAAATGTCAACAGATAGAAAACTACTGGTGATCATTTATCTTAAGTCGTATGAAAATCACATTAAGTCATGTGTAAAAAATAAACGGAGGCGTTAAAAATATTATTTTATATATGCATTTTAATGACTAATATTAATTTAATTAATTTTTGCCAAGAATATATTGTTCACTTAAAATGATTTTTCTAAAAAAAAAAAAAAAAAAAAAATTATTAATAAATTAAATAATTAAAATCGATAAAAATCAAGCATAAAAATTAAGAATCTCGATTACTTACACTTAATTAAGAATTATTGTAAATTTACAGAGAATCTGCATAAACATTTCAGTAAATTTAGTGAAATTTTTTACAGTGTAGGTGCGATTGCGCTTGTTATAAAAGCAATTAAACTGTTAACATTAATAATTACACTTAAATGGCATTCTTGTAAGAGTTTTGTCAGAAAATATTTTTGTATTAGGAAGTGGGATATTTCAATTTATTAATTAAAAAATCAGAAATTTTAAAGAAATTTAAAAAATAAAATAAAAACAAATTATTTAAAGAAAATATAATAAAGAATCAGGAAAAAAAAAAGTATAAGATTACAAATTTACATTCAGTTTTTGGATAACATGTTTAATTTAAAATTAGTACATTTCCTTTTCTGTTTGAACTTTTTTTTTTCACTTTTGCTGGCCTAATCTGCCGTATTCCACAGTCGTTGCACTTATTGATGTAAATGGTGCAGTTTTCCTGCACTATTTCCTACCACAAGTTAACCCATTCGACACGGAATGCACACCGTGTGCAATGCATTTGTGAGAAAAATGACGGGTAGCACACCGTGTGTGGAATAATATATGGTTTATTCCGCCCACTTTTAAGCCTAGAATCTGCCCACCATTTACTATTTATTCAAGTTATTTTCTCAAAATCTTCTGCACAAAATGTTCAAAACACAAAACCTAAATTTCACTTGGTATGAAATCTTCTCGTTTCAACATTTAAAACATTTAAGTTGTTTTATTTTATTTTATTGAGATTTCGGCGATTACAATCTTTAAATAGAAATTTGAGAAGGCTGATATTTTTTTGTTTGAATCTAGTTTTATCGCTTTTGTTTTAGCAGCCGACAACTGCACAGAACTTCAGCCTCATACTTGAAAATATTGCAAAACTAAATAGATATACCACAACATTAAGTAATTTGCGATAATTTTTGTTTAGGCTAAACTTGGCACTCAAGAAGTAAATGTCACCTAGGGTGTAGCTTTTGTCGACCGTTGCCATTTCTGAATAATGTACAATATTGGTTTTTGGGGACGGTCTCCGAAAAAGGTGCGTTACCGCGAATTGGTTAAACTAGTCTAGTCATTTGTCGAAGATGTCTTTTGGTGCAGTTCCAGACGTTCCAGAAACTCTTCCTCATTGCTGTGTCATTAAGAATAAGCTGCGGAATCTCCCCTAGTATAGAATTTAATGGAATAAATACGCAATCTCTTTAAGTAGCAAATACGCAAACTCTCCCATTTTTGTAGGAGAGATTGCTCAGCATTTTATTAAATAATTATTCGCTTTTACAAAGAACTATTGGTGTTTATACCGTTAGTCTATGTTAGTAGCTTATGAGAAATATTTTAATTTAAAAAAAAAAATGTATTACGGCTATTCTATAGAAATTCCCAGGAAGTGACATGATATTTCAAATATTTATTTTTGAGAACAACACAGAATAGCCACGCTTTATCTTAGAGGATTCAAACAATGAACATGCACGTTCAAGTCGACACTCCACTATTGCTGTTGTACAATTACCTGGAGTAGCAGCGCTTGTTCTCTACTCCTTTCCTCTGAACCTCTATACGCTCAATCTCCTAGATTTGCCTTAAGTGAATATAATATATGTCGAACATTTACGTCGCATGGAATTTCGAATATTCTGGTATAACCAAACTAATGTCAAATTCCCCCTCAGCTATGCGATTCGTGAATCTAGCTCTTTGGTGTTATCGTCGGTGTGAGGCTTGCATTAAAGTTGGTGGACGAAACTTCGAACACCATTCTTGACTCGTGTCTTTATGTTCATATACGTTCATAATGAAAATGAAAATTCACCCAGAAAAAAAAAAAAAAAAATATGCTTCTGTGTACACCACCACAAAAAAAGTATTTTTGACCATTGCTGTGAGATTCCGAGTCGTCGAGATGTAAACTACACTTTTTAGAAGTTCTGAAACGTGATACTGAGAGACCCTGTATAACTAAAAAAAAAAATTATATCAGAACTTTTTTTTTTATAATAATATAAAATTTATTAGAAAAAGCGTTTAAAAAGCAAGTACTGGATAGACTATCTTTGATAGGTAAAAAGTAAATAATAACATTACATAAAATATTATATATATATATATATATATATATATATATATATATATATATTAAATCAAACCAATAGCTCTTCTATCAGTTTAAAATGGAATCAAAATCGTCAGAAACTTTATCACAAATCACAATAATATTGTAATGAGAATTACTTCCAAATACATTTTCAAAGCTAAAGGTGTAGTCGAAGGGACCTTAGAATTATTTCTATTCATATAATCTAAAACTGGACTATTGTTATTAATTATAAAACAATCATTATCTTTATAAATAACATTATGCATTCTACTTAACAAATTGAAAACAAAAAGATATTAGCAAAATGTACATAGGTAGATATTTTATAACTTTTTTTTTCTTTGTAATAAATAAGAAAAAAATCTTAAATTAGAAATTTTAAAATTTAACCTTTTAATCCACCGAATTTTGTTTTACTCTCAAACAAACAAACAAAAATTTATTTATATTTACAAAGTAAAAAATGCCAATAAAACGTAAAACAATATTTTAAATTTTAAAAAATTCAAATACCTTAAATTTATCCTTTAAAAGCAACGTATATATTTCGGCATGCCAGCGCAGCCCTCTTCAGCGTTGCAAATGATGAATTCATCATTTGCAACGCTGAAGAGGGCTGCGATGGCATGCCGAAATATATACGTTGCTTTTAAAGGATAAATTTAAGGTATTCATCATTTGCAACGCTGAAGAGGGCTGCGCTGGCATGCCGAAATATATACGTTGCTTTTAAAGGATAAATTTAAGGTATTTGATTTTTTTAAAATATAAACTTTAATCATTTTCGTATTATACCACTTAAAACAATAATTTTTAAATTTAGCATAAAATATTTAATATTAATTTTAAATAGAAGTATTTGAACTTAAGTAGCAATTGGTATCAAAAATAAACCAGCATATAAAGACACAGGAAGAGGTTGATTATGTGGTATGTGTTTCCTACCACCGTGCTCTAAAACAGGCGTTCCCAAACTTTTATATATTGCAACCTATTAGTTAGAAATAAAATCTTTAGCGACACGTTTCATCCCAACATTTTGCAAATTTCCAGATACACTTGAATTCATCCTGAGGATATAACAAATTCAAAACAATCTATGTATAAAATACATTAAAATTGGTTACTATTTGCACATTATCTTTTAAATGTGTTTCTTTACAATGAAGTTCCTTTTAGAGCATTTTATCTTATTCACGACTTGAAGGCTTTGTGCGAGGTTGGAGGGGGGGGGGGGGGAAGAGGGGGTATTCTCCATGCAGCATCCAACAATAATCCGATAACATGTTAACACTCCATCGTCCCTGATACCTTCTGTACATTTATTTCGTGTCTTGGAGAAATAGCTCTCCTAGTTCTTAACTCACATCATCCAGATTTTCCGGGAAATAATTTAGATGGGAGTTGAAAAAGTGGAGCTTTAGGCCCATGCAATCTTATTTTTTATCAAAACTGTATGCGGAGGAAATTTTTGAATAGTTTTTCCTTAATCAGCCTCCAAAAATTCACCAGAAAAACATATCACCCTGAAGAAAAAAAATTCATCATCGACCTGTGTTAGAGTTATTTTTAGAGTTCAATAATAATTGCAGTTTGTTTCTAGACTTTGTTTTAATTCCTACCATTTTCAAAATTAGAACTTCATAAAGGTATGAAGATATAAAGAAAGTAATATCATTAAAAAGCTTTGGTAGAAAGAATTGAAAAAAATGTGTTGGACAGATAACTAGAATTATGTCATTTACTATGAATAAAATGAAATTTTAATGATGTATTTTAAATAGGTTGATAAATTATTTGTCAGCTTTCAGTGATATGCCGGTAGTAAAATCTTTCTGAAAAAGGTGCATAACCCAATTCTTCTCTTGAAATGTTTTCATTTTATTTCGCTAAGCAATAATTTAAATTTTCTTTTAAAACATTCATAAATTTAAGATTTCAATAATTATGTTGCCAGGTGCGGACACATTTTTCTTTCTATTATAAATGCTTGAAATGTTTCAAAACGTTATATCCTGTTTTTTTTTTTTTTTTTTTTTTTTTTTTTTGTTCGATGAATTCTTGAATTTTGTCATACTCTTCAAATGTACTTTTCCCGTACCTTTGAGTATAAATTTAATTCATTAAGTTTTCTTAGTGTGTATGCAAAACATATGAGTATCAAAGCAAAATCCAGATTTAGGAAATATTTTTCTAATTAATTTTTATCGCTAAACATTGCGATTTCTTTACAGAGTTCCAAATATATTAATATCCCTTTCTCTATTGATAGCCAACGTATGTATAATTAATTTGGAGCTGCTCTCCCCATCTCTTTGCAAAACTTTTTTAAAAATGTAATCAAAATAGTCTTGATTTTATGAAACACTCTATTTTAACTGCAGTGTTCAAAAAAAAAAAAAATAAATAAATAATAATAATAATAATAATCAATTTGCATAGATGATTTTGATGCCAATGATACGCTGTGAATGTTGCAGTGAGTCCAAGATGTATTATTTGAGCTAACTGCAAACATACAAATCATAACACTGGTTTCTTTCTTTCTTTCTTTCTTTCTTCTTTTCTTTTTCTTTTTCTACCGCACATAGATCGCGCCCCACTTGTACTTATCCTGACACATTTCATTGAATTCAGAACTTTAGATTTTTTATTACTGAATATTTTTACCCTAGTTCCTAGAATAAGTGGTTCACAAAATAATATGTCATCAAAAGTTTCGTTGTTCCATATGTAACGCGAAGGAAAAAAAAAAAAAAAAAAAAAACTGAGATAATCTTGTACATCATTAGATTCGTCTAGTTCTAACAAGAAAGATTTTCTCTGGGTAACTCTGGGAAATTGATTTTCAGTCGACTGCGAATTTGCAACAATTCTGCGATGATTTGTGTTATATGAAAGCGGTATTGTCTCGAATTCTTTTCGAATTAACATAACTTCAAGTGGATTCTTTATCGCTGCTAGTATTAAAATTTCGCCAATTATGTGCGGCTTAAAAGTTTTCATTTTTCAATATTTGATGAGATTAGAAAGGTGCCCTTTACTAATCTTGGTAAAATGCAAAATTTTAGTTTTTGAAAAAAAAAAAAAAAAAAAAAGAGGTATGTTTGTTAAGTCAGTATGTTTGCCGACGTAATTTACTGGGGCGTATATTTTCATTCGCAAGTACTTTGTTATAATTCACGGTCAATCAAAACATTATCTTCATTTTCATACCCTAAAAACTCCAATGCTAATTAGCATCATATTTATGAAAATTGTGGAAAGTTACATGTGCATTCAAAAGTTCTACTCTACCCATCAAAAATCTGTACGTGATAGGTATACGACCCATTGGTGGGTGGCTAAGCATAGTTTGGGAAACGCTGCTCTAAAGAGATAAAGCAAACTCGATTATTACATCACTCGGCTACAATTTTAAACCTCTGAGGTAACACGTAATTATGTTTATTAAAAATCGACAAGCATCAGAAATTACAACCAAAGTTAGAAGGAAAGAAAAGATTTATTTCTGCTAAGTTTAAACCTTTTTTTTTTTTTTTTTTTAATTCCGGGATGAATCTTAGCAGTTGGAATTAAAAACTAGGTGGTATAAAATATATACCAACGTGCTTCAAAAAGTTAAAAGTACTTGAACGATTTCTAATTGCTGAATGAGCAGTACTTACTTTCTTAAATATATTGTTACTCAAAGATTCCCCCAAAAGAATTTTTTTTTTTTTTTTTACAAAAAACTTGTAATAACAAAATTAATACTAGCTTTATGTACAGTGGAAAATATAAATTTAGCCTTCAACACTTCAATATTGTCCAATAAAGTATACTGCCCGTGTATTATTTTCAATTAAACCAATAGTTAATAATAAACTGATTAGTTTATTGAATAACATTAACGCTTTAAAGGATAATTTTATAATTTCTAATAAAGATAAATTTGTAATTACAAAAAGGATCTAGAGTTAATTAAAGTTAATGATAATATGTGTAGGCTTGAAGAATACAGTACTTGTGTTAAACATGATTTTGTTAAATATGACTGGTACATTGAATGTTTTTATAAATGGAAAGTGGAAATGTGTAATTTGTCGAAAAATAAATAATTTTTTTATTTTAATTGATGTAGTGAAAAGAGAGGTAAAATGTTCAGCTTCACGCATAGTTTCATTTCTTTTTTGAAAGGTTTTTTTTTTTTTTTTCTTTTTTTAATTTAAATTGTGGTGTATTTTTAAATTTCCTTTCGTACATGACTTTTTTTTTTTTTTTTAACTTTCTTCTGCATTTTATAAAATATATAAATATATATTGGATTCGTACTTCTGTTTTCCGTTGAATTCACACGTTTTGAGAGATCTAGAACATGATTTGACTATTTTAGAAAATGTCTGTCTGTGTGACAAAATTTTGTGGCAAATGTATCTCAGGAACTACTCTTCATAATTTCATACAAATTAGTATGCAGTTGTACCATTGCATAAATAAGTGCATATTAACTTTTCGTGAAAATTGTCTAAAAAGTAGCGTTGCCATTCCGTTTATTCTAAATTTTTAACGTGACGGTATAGGACAAAATTTCGTATAAATGTGCATAAAGAGAATTATGTTTTAATAATCATTATTAAATTAAAAAGAATTATTTATAATAGTGATAGTCAAATCGAAAAAAAAAAATTGTATACGTAAAAGCACTGCGTCCCCCCTCCAAAGGGGAGCAAATTTTCATTATGTGTATCTTTCAAAAGAGCTCGTCAATACCAGTAAAACTAATTGTCGAACCATCGATCTGCGATAATTTAAAATACAGTTATTATTATTATTTTGTTTTCATTTTTGACCAAAAAAGGAAAAAGAAATAATACACATTTTTTAAAAGATCTCATATAGAGAATAAAACTGACTTTCTTAGGATATTTAGTGTTATACTACTACTTCTATAGAATGGAAATCGTCTGCATTCATCATGAAAGATAATATTAATAAAAATTTTAATAAATAATTTTTACTGGGGGAATTTGTAAAGGAAAATACAGAAGAAAGTGATTGGTGGCCACAACATACTAGTTTATTTTTGTATTAAAAACTACAGTGGTTGGGTTCATTTCTCTTTGAAAGATGTTGTGACTGAGCTACCTTTTGTCTTTAACAGTAGCACTTGAGAAATCTTATTTATTGTTTTCACCCTGCATTGAGGATCTGCCTCACAATGGTCCCAATGTTTTGGGGGTTAATTATCATTTTCTGTCTGCTTTCATATTTAGGTTTGTTAATTTTTTTTTATCTGCATTTATTTTCTGTTTTTACATTATATTTATATATATATTATTCCAAGCTGCACACCATCCTATAATGATTTACGTGCTGTAGTAGCACTAACAAGTCAGGGGCCCCTGCTGCAAAATGTTTAAAAGTACCCTCCTTATGGGAAAAATAATGCTCTATTTGTTTAATAGTTCACTTCCAGCTATTTATATTTTATTAAATTTTAGATTTATTTTTTAAAAAATATTAGAAAAGTTTTTATAATTTAAATTCAGTATTAATATGACGAATTTGAGAAGAGTTATTCATCGTATTTATTTGACGTGTTTTAGAATTTTCACTGCTGGTACAGCAAATCATCAAAGTAAGAGGTTTAAGTAATATGGTTGTCACAGTTTCTTATAAAAATATTTTTTTTTATTTACGTAAAATATACTTTTTGTATATTTTCCGGGGGAACGGAGGGCATTTAAGCCCCGGGCCGCTGCAGTGCTGAGGGCTCCCTTTATCATCATCAGTGTTTGCATGTAGGACTACATTTAAGTTCATATATTTTTTGTCAAGTTTAAGTATAACAGTTATAAAAATTAAAATTGAAATAACTAAAAATTAAATTTTAAGTGACTATATTATACACACACACACACACACACACACACATATATATATATATATATATGTATATATATATTTTTTTTTTCTTTTTTTTTTTTTTTTTTTTCATAAAAAAATAAATAAATAAATAAATAAATAAAGCCCAAAAATAAAGGTATTTTGAAAAAAAAAAAAAAAAATGGTATTGTACATGGGTTTAAAAAAATTGCAATACAATAAAATAAAAAGGAGGAAAAAGAAAAAGAAAAGACCATTTTTTACACCAGTCTTTTTTTAGAGTATTTTTCTTCTTAATTCACCGTAAATACATTTGAAAAGAATTATTTTAAAAATTAAGTGGTGTGGAAAAAAGGGGCGGTACCAACAATCCTCCGGATTAGGTTGGCTGTATGTACTTTTTCTCAACTGTTGCATTCGTGACCACAAAAACCCACTAAATAAATTAGTTGTAGCTGCTTGATGAATGCATATGGCATGTAAAAAAGAACTCTCTTCACTAGAAGTTCTCCATGAAATTCTTCTACATGTTAAAAAAGCCTTGTAAAACGAACCCGTGGTATAATATATCTTCTTCGTAATCTTTCTTGATCTGAAAAAAAGTTATGCGTATTGTTATATTAAACATTTTATAAAAAACCCAGTAAAACTGAAATTTTCCAGAATGACATTAGACGTTTTATAAAAATTGTATCCTAATGAAGCATAAATCTTTTTCAGCATAATTTTACATAAAATATTGTAACAAGGAAGCAATAAACAAATATACAAACCAAATGCAAGAAAAACTAGGTAATTCTTTTTTCATTCGAATTCTGATAGAATTTAACCATTATTAGACACTATAACAAAATTATTCTGAATGCTGATAAGGAAATGTATATCAAAATGTAAAACCCCATTATACGCCAATGTTATTTAAAGAGCACAGTAAAAATTTAATTGTTTAATTACTTAATTATTTTTTACTGAATCCTTTAGAAATGGTATAAAACCCACTTATACCGTTACAAAAATATAATAAGTCTAAGAAAAATTAAATTTTATCGAATAGCAGAGTTCGAAAGGTTAAAAAAAAATAATAATAACAAGACGACGGGATTTTTCACTGCTCTTCTAGTCAGGAAAGCTAGATGGCTACGTGAGGCATTAACCAAAGCGCGAATATCCTTGAGAAGATTTTACAGAGTAAAAGAGAAACTTCTTATAAACTTGATTGTGATATCTGCCAAATTCCTCTCATCCATCATTTCTGCCTACAAACACTTAACTGGCAAGTTACAACGCATTATAGAGCGTATAATTTGCTTCGTTGTAAAGCGCGTTTTATTTAGAGTTATAAAGATTAAACAGTGGGTAATGTTGAATGCTTGTAGGTACTTTTATAATAAATATCTATCAATAATTTTTAATCGACTATCATATATATATCAAACACCGTCCTTCAAAATTAGCGGTAATTATTAAATAAAAATGTTCCTACAAAAAGTAGACAACAGTGTTCTTGGTTGAACTTCTCGCTAGGTGGTGTTTCTTTGCCCAGAGTTTTAGATGAAATTGCATCTTGCAGTAAAACCTTTTGAGCTTGTGGGTTTGATTTAAAGTAATTAACTTCCCTGATATTTGAGGGATCAATGATCAGTCATTTACCTCTTAACACAGATCATATTGGCTAAAATGAGTGTGAAATATAATATTTAAGAATTTGTTTTCTGATTATCCATTTTCTGAGAGGAAAAAAAAAAATACATTCAAAATAATTTAGTACTCACATATTTATCATATATATGATAAGGCCATAATTTAATTAAAACTGACATGAGTTTAAATAAATAGTTTTAAAAAAATGTTGTGCTGATTTTTTTCTACATTGTTTCCTGAAATTTTCCCAAATCAACATATACTAGAACCGTTAATATTCTTTCAAACATTTAGAAACATTAACAAAAATAAATTCAACATAAATATAAGATAAAACTAAATGGCTCTTATATTCAAAAGTACCTACGGATCCATCTGCTTAAATCTTTACGATACATTATTAACTAATGATAATTCTGAATATATTGTGCTAACGAATAAATTAAATAATTTCTTACAACATTGTTTCCTTTAATTGTTACCGGCTCCCTTTATGTTTTCAGCACAAAACTTTCACGTAAATATACGATGTATAACATGTTCTTTATAACCCATTTCAGGATAATTCGTCAAGCACTTTCTAAATATCTGACAAGATATCTGAAATCGGCAGTATTAGGTCATTTATTTGAAGATTGTATAGATTAATTTATATAGAAATGAAGCATACTCTTCAATTAATAAAAGATATACTTTTTAACAATATTTGAGAACTCGATTGTTATCTCGAAACTAATGCTATAGGATTGTAACCATAGAATTAAATTAAACACTTACATCATAAAGAAAATTTGTGAAACATTTGTACTAACTGCGTAGCCTAAAAGAGTTATTAGAAAAAAAAAGTACGTGTGTTCTGCCTGTGACACAACAAAGAAAAGAGTAATCTTAAAGATAATTTTTAGGTGTTCATATTTTGTAAAATTAAAAAATATATATATTTAGTTTTTAATGCAATACAAAATAAAAACATGTCTCGCTTAAGATTAAAAAAAAGATGCTATTGAAAAAATTGTAACAAAAATAATTTTAATAATTTATGTTTGATTTTGGTATTTACTTTGGTATTTTTTTTTTTTTTTTTTTTGGTATTTACATTAAACCGTTTAAAAATATAGACAGCAGTTAAAGTAAGAAATTAGCTGAACTCTGTCCTTTTTAAATACACAGCAAGCAACATTATTGCATCATATAATTAATTTTTAGAATCTATAAATTAATTTCATAGGTATTTTAAAACAAAATTTAATTTAAAAAATAAAATAAAATACAAGCATTTTGATCCTTTATATTTATTTTATATTTATTTTTCTGTTATATACAGATATGAACGTTTACGAAAATAAATGTATACGGTAAATTTTGCATACGAAGTTTCTTTACAATTATAAGGGTTATTTCACTAAATTTTCTCTATTCGGAAACATTCTCCTCCGTCAGTCTGGAAGAATATTCGAGAAATTCGAACAGCAATTATTTTCATTAAGTGATTAATGATGGCAGTTGATGGAAGTAGACATTTGTGTAAGAGACAAATATGCGAATATTAAATGGCAATGATGATGAGAAACTAGATTTATCACTATTGAGAGCGTTAATATTCAAAGTTTCGACACAAATTAAATTTTGATATAAATGAAGTTTGTAGATTTTAACAACTAAATTGTTAAATTGTTAAAATTCTTTTAATTTATATATGCACTTAAATACTATCTTGAAATTGAAATTAACTTATTTTGAAGTTATTAAATAATATTTTATAAAAGCAAATGATCCAAAGCATTAAACATGCGTCTTAACAATTAAATTGTGAAGTTGTTTATATTAATTTATATATGCATTTGAATACCATCTTGAAATTGAAATTAATTTAGTTTGAAATTATTAAATATTGTTTTATATAAGCAAATCATCAAAAACATTACACATGTGATCACTTTAGATATCAATCAGAAAAGCTTAAGGCACCGGGTATATATGTAATGAACCTCGCTAACACGTTATTAAGGGGCCTTGGCACTTTTGAAGATTTCACATAAAAGATTATCTTTCTATTTAATATTTATAAATTGAACGATATTAGGTTTTTTCGATAAATTATATATTCAGGCAACAATTCTAATGATTTTTAATATTTTTTTACAGATTTGAAATATTTAAATTGCATTTTATCACTTCTCATTTTATTTATGAATGCATGATTTTTAAAATGATTAAACCTTTACGGATATTTAACCCTACAAGGCTCAATTTTTTTTTTAGTGCGCGACAAAAACATATATGTTGTAATTAGTGATCAGAAGATAGGGAAAAATTATAAAAATAAAAATAAAACCATATTTTACGGAAAAATCAACTTTTTAGCTCAACGTACCGTATGTTGAACATACATAAAAATATGATTTACTAATACGTTTACTATTGTAATTAAAAAAAAAAAACTTACCTCTTCAAAATATACACTTCGTTATAACACACAGTATTTTTCTTCGAGTCAAAACTGTTCAATAACTATTCTTTTTTTTTTATTTTTGAATTCAGACAAACGACTAACGTATCACTTTCATTAAAATTTCACACTGAGTGCACTATAACAAAATCACGAACGACATATTTAGGTAAAGATTCGTATTACTACATTGCTAAATGTCAGTAGCTTCTATCAAGATGTCAAGAGATGTCGCTACTAATAATTTTATAGCTATAGGAACGATTAAAGTCGGTGTTCCACATATGGAACTGGGTGCCTTGAAGGGTTAAGAAAAGACTTGATACTTTTTTGGATATATAAAAGAACCTACTTAAAAGAATTAGGGATGGATTTTGCATTATCTTTAAAAGAAAATAGTAAAAATATAAATATACAAAAGATATATATATATATATATATATATATATTTTTTTTTTTTTTGGGGGGGGGGGGCAAATTTTTACAAAGGCATGCACTTTTTAATTATTTTCAGAAAAACTAATCAATATATTTCAAAATTCATCCTTAATTCTTTTAAGTAGGTTCTATTAAATATTCAAAAGAAATATTAAGTCTTTTCTAAAGTATCTGTAGAAGTTTAAGCATTTTGAAGCATTTTTGAAAAAAAACCGCAAAGTGAGAAAATGCAATTTAAAGATTTCAAATCTGTAAAAAATATATTAAAAATCATTATAATTCTTGCCTGAATATATATTTCATTGAATAAAACCAAATATAGTTCAATTTATAAATATTAAATGGAAATATAAGGCTTTATGTGAAAATTTTATTAGTGTCAATCCTCTTAAATTTAAGCAAAAATATTTTACAATTAGTAATTGAAAAATTTTTGTAACCAAAAATTTACACTTTTAAAAAATACTTCATATTTATTAATTAAATAAAAATATTCAAATATATAATTATATATAATTATTTTCTTTTTAATGGCATTATTATATATATATATATATATATATATATATATATATATATATATATATATATGTATATATATACATATATTATGAACCTCTTCATTTAATGGTTAAATGTGGTTTTAATGCGTATTATAACTTCAAATTTAATAGAAAACCAGATTATTTACTAATGTAATATTTTTTTCATACTGTGAAAAAATGAAGTTTCCAAGATTTTAAAAAATATCACGATTTTTTCCTTTTATGGTTCCTTTAATTGTCAATATGATTACCTGTTCTATAAAAAATTTTAATGTTTCATTGAAAATTACTTTTCTAAAAAAAAAAAAGAAATATGTTAAAAAAATTTATCGGTGAAAATAAGGACATGTTTGTAGGAAATTTCACTTTTACTAGACGCACACACATAAAAAAAAAAAAAAAAAAAACAAGCAATTTATTACAACTGCATTAAAATACAGTAATTTTCCTTAATATTTCAATCTGGCTGTTTCAAGATTCAGATAAAAAAGTTTATTTATTTTTCCTTTTCATTCGAAAAGTTTTGCAACTCTCGAATGTGTGTCCAAAATTACACTAAAATTAGGCTTGGCAACATTTCTGACGTACTCCGGAGATCTGTTAGTACCCGCCTTTTTTTCATACCACTTTTTTTTTAAGTATGAATTTTTTCATATGTAATCGTAGTTATTTACATATGGAAGAAAATTACTTAAAAAAAAAAAAAAAAAAAAAAAAGAAAGACGAAGAAAAAAGAAAAAATCATCTGGTGTGAAAAAATCGCATTAGAAATGTTGGCAACTCTGTAAAAGATCCTAAATGGAAAGTTGCATAAGTTACATCTTCTCGTGAAAGACATAAAAACTTGTTTTTTTCTTTCTTTCCTGAGAAATAATCTGTTAAAGAATAAAAAATGAGAAATAATTTAGCACTATTTGAACAAAATAATTTGTTCAGTTATTTTAATTAAAGTCAAATCCTAGACAAATTCTATATTAAATGTTACCAATAATTTGTGAATACCCAAAATTTTACAGTAATTTGTGTTATTATATGTAATAATGCGTAATATTGTATACTTATTTTGACTGATTAGCTGCTTATAAAGTTAGAAAAAAAAATAACGTTGCTACTTCTCTAACACAGAAAACATAATAAAATAAAGAAATATAAACGTAATTAAGAAAATATTTTTTTAGCAGTAAGTTTTTTTGCAGCGATTTACGGCGGTTAATATTTTTCCTGAATTCATGCAGTGATTATGTTTGGCATAAAATTTGAAGAATATAAATATCAGAATAGTAGTAGAAATAGTTGTAGTATAGGTATTTCTTATACATGATTACAAAAAACTGGGAATTTTCTGGGGGAAAAAAAAAGTTAAAATTTTCTGTACTTCTTTTTAATATTTATGAATAAAGTACACTTGCGATAACAAATAAAAGCGATAAAAAATAAATATTAATTATTAAAATAAATTAAAAAACAAATATTATTTTATAATATTACAAACATTAAAATGGCTACAAATATTTTATGACATGCGAATTAGTTTTTTTAAACTCTACCTTTAAATTTTTTTTTCTTCTGAATTTATATAATTTCATTTAACTAATTTTGATATTCTCAAGAAGAAGCTTTCAAATGTCTTCTTGTACTGCTATAAATCACGTATTGTGTTTTGTTTGATTATTAGCCATGGTAAATATTGAAATATTGTTGTAATAGTAACCAGTTAACTAGAATCAAATTTATAAATCAAAAGTACTTTTTTTTTTCGATTGTAGAATATTAATTACTAACTAATTATTTTTTAATAATCTGATTGTTCGAAATCTCACATAGCGCATAAATTAACATAAAGCGAGTCATAACCACAATTACTACTATTATTATATTTTTTGTCAGAAAAACCTTTATTAAAGAATATCTTAAGTAGTTTAATTCAGTTTATGCCTCCAAACAAAGGCATATATATATATATATAATTTATTAACGGAAAGGTAATATATGATTACTCAACTTTGATAACACATTTTTAGACTGTCATTCCATATCCTCTTTTTTTTTTTTTTTTTTTTGTCTTTTTGAAGAAAGACAAATAATCTAGGTAAAATATTCTATAAAATTCCTTTAAAGATATTTTTATAATTACATTAAATGAACGAAAATGTTTTGAGTGGAATTAATTAAGGCGATAAGAATTTTGAAAAATTGTTGATAATTTTACAGTCATATTAGTTTCAATTAATTACTAAAGATATTCAGAGGCATGAACAACCTTTGTCGATATTTTTCTTTGGAAAATTTTCAAGACTGTATGAATGATTTTTTTTTTTTATATACAAACTGATATTTTTGCACAAAAATTCAAATTGTATCAAATTTTAATTTCGAATCTTTTAATCTTATTTGGTTTATATATTTTTACTTTCTGAACCCACACTATGCAAAGAAAGTATTGTAGTCATTAAAAACTAAAGGATTAGATTTCGGTGTATCCATACGTCGTTTGAATTCATTTTTGCTACCGTTACGGTGATGTCTGTGTATGTGTATATACAGTCGGTAACAAAAGTGTCCTAACACTAGCAAAAATTCCTATGTGAAAAAAGTACACTTCGTACAATTTTATTAAATAAATCCTTGTCGAATCCTATTCTTAGTCAGTGTAAGAACATGATTCGATAAGGATTTATTTAACAAAACCGTATGAAGTTTACTTTTTTTACATAGGAATTTTTGCAAGTGTTCGGACATTTTTGTTACCGACTGTACATGTGTGTACATGCGTGTGTATTTGAGTGTATGTATGTGAATGAATACGATAGCATCTAAACGCTCTATTTTCTTGTGTTTCAAGTTGGTAGGTATGTTATACATCACCATCGTATGAACACAATCAGTAGAGATTTTTATACGCATAATTCTTTTATGGAGACATAAAGAGAAATTCTTATTTACTATGATGAACACAAATTATTTAAAATGCGCTAGAATTTAAACCCTAGATTAAATTATGATCAATTTGGATGCGGGCATTTCACATGTAATCCTTGGGAGAAATATACAGAACGTTTGAATAATTAGGTCTATGGACTGAAATTATTTGAAGTTCACTTTACTAATGGTAAATTGCTTAAATCTTAAAAAGTTATATGTATTTGTTATTGTGTGTTTACATTTAAACGCCTGATATTAAAAAAAAAAAAAAAAAAAAAAAAAAAAAAAAAAAACAGATACATTACGGTCTCTTGTACAATGTGTAAAGACGTTACGTGGCACCCTAGTGATAAGGTGGCACCTCCGCCTTCCATATTTAAAACCTGCTGTAAGTGTAAGAGAATAAACACTGAGACTTTGGTGATTAATTTAACAAATATTTAATTAAATCTCTTAAATGGGGAAATGAAGCTACTTATTAACTGTATTATATAATATAACTTATATATATCTTTAATTCAAGTGTTGTGGTGAAAGGTGTTGTCCATAAAGATAATTTAAACGATTTCAATTTTGCAATAACTTAAATTTTGAAAATTCAACTTTTGATCGTATAGCTTTTGATTTTGTACATTGCCCGCAACCAAATTTTACCCAGGATTTAAAGTTGTTAAAAGGAGGTCGAAACCTCATTGGAAGAATGTCAGCTCTCTGTCGCTCAATAAAAATTCAAATAATTAAAATTTAAATTTAACATAAGACCATGATGGCTTATGGCAGTTTCTGTTAAAAAAACCAAAACATTAAATATTTAAGTTGATTAAAAGTAAGCAGCAATTCAAGAGTCATAACAGAAACTACCATAAGACTAGTATTCATTTAGTTAACCATTTTAAAATGTAACATTTGATCAATCGAGCTGAACTAATAATCGTAAAATAAGTAAACAAAAATATCATATTGAGCCACTAAAATTAAGAGTTCTAATAATAAAAATTAAACACAAACACCATATTTCAATAACATGAAAATTTTAATTAATTCTTATTCATATTTAACTAGGGATCCCTTTACAAAAGAATATCATAAAGAAACACATATATCACATTTCCACATTAAAACAAAATAAGGACAACTCAGGAAATATCACATTACTACATTCAAATACTTTCTATGAGAATAAATTTATCCCTAACAACCGACATTAGAAACTTTAGTTTTATTAACATTCATTATTAACATTTAGCAAGTCACATATATATTTTTGTTCCTGTCAATTAAAGTCCACATTTTAACACTTAAAGTAAGAGTCTTATCAAAAAAAGTTAAAAAAAAACACCTTTACGGGACTTAGAGGAATTTTGTAGTTCATAACTGGAGTTTTGAATACTACATACAATACAGTTCCATTTACCAAATAATTTAACCACTTTCATCAAAGTTACAAGTTACTTTTAGTAGGAGAGTACTATGAGAGAATAAATAAGATACTCAAAAATGTTACCGACAGGATAATATACCAGGAATGCTCCGGCTTCTGGTGGCGTCTGGGAGTTCCCTAGAGCAGTCGATGACGGACAATCCAGGAATTCGAGGACATGAAAAACACCACAGTCTGCTCTTCAGTAATTACCGCACATAAACAACAACAGTGGGACTTCTCGCTTCCGGTAAATGCACTACCTCCTACGCACTATAATCATTGGGACCAGAGCATCAAACATCACCCGAAAATAACTCTTCTGGGTCCATATTTGAACTCTACGTTGTATAAGAGGTGATGAAGTTTTTTTTTCTTCACAGCCATTTTTTTGCGGGTCCTTCACTGGCAGCAAACTTCGTCAAAACAGGTTACTTATCGATTACCCTGCCGCAAAAACCTACGGTATCAGCACTTCCAGTAACAAAACAGTTGTAATTGGCTTCAAACATACTTTGTTTCAAGTTGTTAGAATCATAGACTTTCAGCCACTTAATATTACCAATTTTTCGTACTCACGCGAGGCAAAAGCCCCATTTTTCACTTCCGGAGCCCTACATCGTGCTTACTTTTTTGGGGTCCACCAGCAAAAATCACTGAAAATCCCGCCGTTCACCCACGCTTGACTTACAACGCTGCCAACGCGCTAGCACAAACCTCACAGATAAAAACGAACTAACCAATCAGCGATGACAACACATTTGCCGATCTAGTAACAGAACGTAACTATTGGCGAAGTAGCTGTCATGCTGATTAGCCAGGCCGACACTACGCGTGCAACAGCGACCTTCAGAGCAGTTGAAGGGCAAAGATTATCATCTCATGGTCACGTATCTCCTTGCCCAGGAGCTCTGCAAATCTACGATAGTTGTTAGGCAAGCAAGAAACTTAATAGAAAAGTTTTGAACGGAATAAAAGATGAAAGTAACTAAAAGTTGAATTAAAAGGCAAATACTGAAACTAATAAAAGAAACAAATTAAAATTTAATGTAAAAGATTTGCATAATTTTTGAAATATCATGATTTTAAAAGAGAACAAACTAGCAAAAAAACAAGTGTTAAGATTCATCTTAACATATACCCTCCCCCAACAGAAAAAAAAAATTTGCACAAATTTTTTTGAAAACAGGAAGCCAAAACGAGCAGCAATAAGCCATTAAACAATCCCCGAACCAGCAGGAACCGCCAGCTAAAACTACGAGTCTTCAGATGAATGCATGAGTCCGGCCGAAACTCAGCGAACAACCCTCCTGCCAAAACAAAACTAAAACTTAACTATTGACAAAATTACCCTAACATAATAAAAAAAAATTTCTTTTATCCCCAACAATTTTTCCAAACTGACCAAGTACAAAAAGGCAAAGCTACACATAAACAGTTGACACAAAATTAATTCCACAATAGTAACTGGAAACAAAGTCACACCCTAGCAATTTACATCACGAAAGACAATTCTAATACAAGAGAGCCCATACCGAGCCACAACATAGCTAGCATGGAATTCAAAACAACATATACTCACCACAAGAGTGACCAACCACAATTCCCCACATTAACACCTTCGAGGCACACTACAGCATACCACGAGTTTCAACAAACCCTGAGGACAGGAGAAAAAAGATTTCAATACAGCCAACCACCAGAAGATCCCGAGCATCCCCTACGACAAGATAAAAAGGACATGACAATACACAATAATAAACACATACAAGATACATAAATTTTTCATCAATACATTATATATATATGTATTTTTTATAACTCATTCTATACAAATGCCTAACATAGAACCAAATTATATATCAAAAAATGGGTATAAAAATAAAAAAAACTCTCTCTCAGTGCATAATAACAATTACAAGTCAGAAACCAAACAAATTTTATCGCCTAGACTCCCAACAGTGCAGATACCACTAACCACTATACAGCACATTTTTTCAAACAAGGTCTAAATATTATTAATTTTTTTTTTTTTTTTTTACAATTTTACGATTTTTTTTTTTTTTTTTGTATATAGATTTTTCAATTTTTATTCTCAATTAATACCTAGACCCTTGTTGTAACACCTAAGCAGGGAACCCAATTCAATTTTGTAAAAGAAATTTTCCTCACCAAACATCACTCACGACTAAATGTACTCTGCACTGAGAAATTATTACGTACACAAAAAAATTTAAATGCATAATACTTATAAAAACAAACATTTTTTTTTTTTTCCAACAAACACATAAACCTGAAACATAAAATTTTTAAATCATCTAAAGCAGAAAATTTTAATTTTTTTAACTTTTTTTTTTTTTTTTTTAAACATACACATAACAACACAAAATTTTCAATTCGCACAAAACAGGAAATCTTATTTTAATCTTATTATTATTATTTTTTTTTTTTCTCTCTCTCCTTCTGTAAACCACAAAAGAAACCAGCGAACAACAAAAAAAAAAATCCTAACCTAACCTAAAAAAAAAACTTTTTAAAATATACTAAAATTTATCATGACGAAAGAAATAAATCAAGCTTGGACAAGGCACCTCAAGTTCAACATCAACCCAACAGAAACCCCATCCCCCAGCAAGATTTACGTCCCAAGGTTCCACTCGCAGAAACGTCTTTCTGCTCATGGATGAACAATTAACATTAACAGTTACATAAAATTTACTTATTCAAAAATTCTAATCTGCTCAAAACTAAATTTTTTTTTTTTTTTTTTTTTTAAATCAATAACCCAATCAAAACTCTAAACTAATATTAGAAAAATTTTCAAAATTCAAAATTTTCAAAATTCACTAGCAGTAAAAATTACTTCCTAACACACGACTCTAAAATTCGCACAGTGATACAAAAGGTGAGAGGGAAAACCCACTACCAAAACACGAAAAATGCTTATTTCCCGCTATCACTCATTTTTCTACCACATTAATTCCAATTTAAAACCGAAAACATTTTACCACTCTGGCAGATGTAACAAACACAGAGCTTTAGACAATAAAAGCACTAGAATACCTAAACACTAACTTTTAGTCACTAAAAAAAAATAGAGATGCTAAGTACTAAATTTTAAACATAAACACACTTTCTGACCCCAAAATTTTGAACAAACTGTAATCTAACATAAAAGTTTTAACAGAAACCAAGCTGATACTGATAAAAAGGACATGCAAATTTCTGAGAAATATTGTAATTAAACACAGTTTAAAACAGATAAAATACTTTGAAGCTTACTAACTAATAAAAAATACAAAATTTTCCTAGCCTAAGAGTATTTTACTTCTCTGAAATTTACCCACAATTGTACAAAAAGAAGACTATGATTTTATAACAGGTTATTTTCTCTTTTGAAAAAAAAAATCCAAATAATTTTCCTAAATTTAAAAGATTTTTTTTAAAAATCTGAATGATTGTTTACAAAATTTATAAGTAGTAAGAGCGAGTACAACTGGCAAAACTCTGAGAGAAACACCTATTTGCAAAACACAGTTTTTGGAATACCTCACAAAAACAAATATCATTACTTTGCAAATTTACACAATTCCACAAAACACAAGATAGCTAAATTTCCAATAAACTACAATAATTCTTAAACAAACATCAACCACAAAACTAATTCCAACTCAGAGTTTGACCAAACAAAACAGGACTGAATTGTGAGAACGATACAGCGAACAAAGCGCAAATCCCAACCCTGAACTCTTTTATAATAATAAACTCCAGCAGAATTAAACCAATTCTGTGAGCGCACAGAGTAAATACAGGTCAGCCACAACTCCTCCTAAACATGCCTCAAATACTAATTCAAATAAGTAAACAAACATAGAACAGACTGTAAAAGTTACTACAATTTTTACTGGAGTTTGCGAAAAATGTTGTAAATCATTTTCCCAAAGAAAAAGACTGAAATTACACTTTAACACCTAAACAAACATAAAAATTAACTTAAGATTTAATAAAATATTAGCCTGGCATCTAAAATAAACTTTTGCAACAGTTAACCACCTAAAATTTCAATTTTAAACACATATAACATTCGAAATCTTTACTTAAAAGAGCATTGAATTACTCACACATACCAAATTCTTTAATCAAATTCTACTTCACAGAATTTACTTAGACAATTTAGCCAAATTCTATCCTAAAGTGACCCAAACAAAAGCTAACAATATAAAGTGCCTTAAATTTATATTTAAAACAACATTTTCAAGCTCAATTCAATTTTTGACCCTAGGTAGCTTAAAAAAAACATCAACTTTCCTGCATTTATGCCATAAACTGCAGCAAAACATTTATAACAATATCTACACAACTTCTAAATCAACCTTTACACAGCAGGATTTACCCAGATCAAACAAACTTTTATAACACTATCACAACATAGCTTGAAAACGAAACAGCACTTTACTCGTAAAAGGGTAAAATTAAATCTCTAACTTTTAAAATTTGACTTTATCTCATTACCAAGTATTATTTTAAAAGAAAACCATGTAGGGAATCAACAATTCACTATAAAAACATCCACTTAATCATAGAATTAGCCCCAACACCAGAATTTTGGTAGAAAATCCTTTAGAACAATTATTGCAACCTGTGTTGTATCACCCTGATCTAAGCAATTAAAATTAAAATAAGGGGTAATTTTTAATTTTTAGCAACTATTTACAATTTTGAAGGTTTATAAAAGTAGTAAGCAGGTTTTGGAACTAAATATTTTAACAAAAAGTGAAAATATGCAAATACATGACACAAAAAAAAATTCTGAAAAATTCTATCTGACTATTAAAATATCCTATCTATAGTGATAACATGTCATAACTGACCCAAAAGCAAGGAATTTAGCCAAAATTTTATGTGACATACAGCAATAAGTTCAAAATAAAAACTACCCGAGCAACAGAAACTCATTACTGTACACACACCGCACCAAAATACATCCCAAAACAGCATTTTGAGCCAAGCAAATACATGTTTATAAGTATATTGCATAACCTAACAAAAAAAAGCACTATTTCTCTATCAACATTAAAAAAAAACCAAAAATTTGCACAAAAATCAGAGTGACACACAGAGAGTATTGCCTACACTCAAACCTCAATAAATTCCCCAAGAATTTTGCTTCAAAGTTAAAAATTTAAAAAAATTAACAAAATTTTGAGTACTCTAAACAATTTTTGAACTTCACTTGAGCATTTCAATGAAAACCCACACGAACAGGGCCAACAACCAGAATTGCATTTATGAACTTTCCCTCGACAAAAAGCAGTTTTTCTGAAATTTACATAATTTTTGATTCAGGCCAAACATTTTCAAAACTTAAACAAAATTTTGTCTCTACATCTGCCAGAGAAGGCATAAATTAAAATACAAATTCCCATTTCCTAGCAAATACCAATGTATATACAAAAAAAAACTCACAATTAAAAAAATTATACAAACTATATACACATTTTGCAACAGAGAGAAAGCATTTTCCAACGCGTGGACAACGGCACCATTGTTGTGGTGCAAGGTGTTGTCCATAAAGATAATTTAAACGATTTCAATTTTGCAATAACTTAAATTTTGAAAATTCAACTTTTGATCGTATAGCTTTTGATTTTGTACATTGCCCGCAACCAAATTTTACCCAGGATTTAAAGTTGTTAAAAGGAGGTCGAAACCTCATTGGAAGAATGTCAGCTCTCTGTCGCTCAATAAAAATTCAAATAATTAAAATTTAAATTTAACATAAGACCATGATGGCTTATGGCAGTTTCTGTTAAAAAAACCAAAACATTAAATATTTAAGTTGATTAAAAGTAAGCAGCAATTCAAGAGTCATAACAGAAACTACCATAAGACTAGTATTCATTTAGTTAACCATTTTAAAATGTAACATTTGATCAATCGAGCTGAACTAATAATCGTAAAATAAGTAAACAAAAATATCATATTGAGCCACTAAAATTAAGAGTTCTAATAATAAAAATTAAACACAAACACCATATTTCAATAACATGAAAATTTTAATTAATTCTTATTCATATTTAACTAGGGATCCCTTTACAAAAGAATATCATAAAGAAACACATATATCACATTTCCACATTAAAACAAAATAAGGACAACTCAGGAAATATCACATTACTACATTCAAATACTTTCTATGAGAATAAATTTATCCCTAACAACCGACATTAGAAACTTTAGTTTTATTAACATTCATTATTAACATTTAGCAAGTCACATATATATTTTTGTTCCTGTCAATTAAAGTCCACATTTTAACACTTAAAGTAAGAGTCTTATCAAAAAAAGTTAAAAAAAAACACCTTTACGGGACTTAGAGGAATTTTGTAGTTCATAACTGGAGTTTTGAATACTACATACAATACAGTTCCATTTACCAAATAATTTAACCACTTTCATCAAAGTTACAAGTTACTTTTAGTAGGAGAGTACTATGAGAGAATAAATAAGATACTCAAAAATGTTACCGACAGGATAATATACCAGGAATGCTCCGGCTTCTGGTGGCGTCTGGGAGTTCCCTAGAGCAGTCGATGACGGACAATCCAGGAATTCGAGGACATGAAAAACACCACAGTCTGCTCTTCAGTAATTACCGCACATAAACAACAACAGTGGGACTTCTCGCTTCCGGTAAATGCACTACCTCCTACGCACTATAATCATTGGGACCAGAGCATCAAACATCACCCGAAAATAACTCTTCTGGGTCCATATTTGAACTCTACGTTGTATAAGAGGTGATGAAGTTTTTTTTTCTTCACAGCCATTTTTTTGCGGGTCCTTCACTGGCAGCAAACTTCGTCAAAACAGGTTACTTATCGATTACCCTGCCGCAAAAACCTACGGTATCAGCACTTCCAGTAACAAAACAGTTGTAATTGGCTTCAAACATACTTTGTTTCAAGTTGTTAGAATCATAGACTTTCAGCCACTTAATATTACCAATTTTTCGTACTCACGCGAGGCAAAAGCCCCATTTTTCACTTCCGGAGCCCTACATCGTGCTTACTTTTTTGGGGTCCACCAGCAAAAATCACTGAAAATCCCGCCGTTCACCCACGCTTGACTTACAACGCTGCCAACGCGCTAGCACAAACCTCACAGATAAAAACGAACTAACCAATCAGCGATGACAACACATTTGCCGATCTAGTAACAGAACGTAACTATTGGCGAAGTAGCTGTCATGCTGATTAGCCAGGCCGACACTACGCGTGCAACAGCGACCTTCAGAGCAGTTGAAGGGCAAAGATTATCATCTCATGGTCACGTATCTCCTTGCCCAGGAGCTCTGCAAATCTACGATAGTTGTTAGGCAAGCAAGAAACTTAATAGAAAAGTTTTGAACGGAATAAAAGATGAAAGTAACTAAAAGTTGAATTAAAAGGCAAATACTGAAACTAATAAAAGAAACAAATTAAAATTTAATGTAAAAGATTTGCATAATTTTTGAAATATCATGATTTTAAAAGAGAACAAACTAGCAAAAAAACAAGTGTTAAGATTCATCTTAACACAAGTATAATAAATGGTTTTATATTACCCGTATACTTCTGGCAACATAACGGCGTAAAGCTTTACTTATACCTCACTATAATTCGAGCGACCTTGACTAAGACTCCTATATAGGAGCTCCTATATAGTATTATAGGAGCTCTAACCTTGACTATCCTCTCTCCCCTCGAAAAATTCCTTCAAACTCTTTAAGACTTTTTAAACATCTTAAACTTCTCAAAAAACGCCTTCTCACCTCACCAAACTCCGCAGAACCCCCAAGCATAATTTTAATTCCCCTTTTGCATTTTCTACGTCATTTGTCTTCTGACCACTTTATTCTAATTCTTTCTACTTGCTACAGTTCGAAAAATCTGAAACTTACTTTATTTCGTAGAATACCTTCTTCAGTAGAGTAGTGACTCTTAACCGAAGATTCCTCGCAACTCTTATTTACGAATTTATTACGGAATCTTCTCCTAACCTTACAAATGTACAACTCGGAAAGGAATACTGAAGTTTCCTGTTCTGATTTTCCTCCTTTGTTTATTTTCTGTATTATTCTCCAAATTAAATTTATTTAAACAACCGTTAATTACTAAGTGCTCGGATAGTCAAATAGAGTCAGCCCGGATTTACTAATTAAGTTTCCGATAGAAAGGAATTAATAAAATTTTTCTTTCAGAGAAGTAAATTCTATTAATTTTCTCGAAAAATAGGATATTTAAGCTACCGTATCTAAAACCGAGCAAATTTTCTTTATTTAGTCACCAGAAATAGCTTTCCCCAGAGGGTTTCAAGGAAAACATCTATTATTATTTTTGTTTTTAATCGAACAAATCTATAGCATCTCCAGAAGATTTCCCCTCTCTCTTTCATTATATCCATTTTCGTTTTATCAAAATTTAAACTTATTTTTGTCATATGTCAAACACTTCAACGTAGATTTCGAGTGTTTTTCACGTTTATTACCAAACTATTATTTACCAAACAAGATCATTTTATTTATTTATTATTATTATTTCCCTTTTTACTGCATTTCTTTTGTATTCTAAGAAGCATTCTGAAATTACATGTACTTCATCGCATAAAATACGGTTATTCTTGCCATTTTTTTTTAAGATATTGTAAAGAAAGCTTATACAAATTGATGTTTCGAAACATCGGTGTATTCTTTTTTATTCTTATGTTTGTATTATCATTTTTCTTCAACAAATCAAATGATTTTACACATATATTAATTAAATTCTTTGATTTTCAGTTTTTAGGCATTGTGTCAAATTGTTCTTGCCAGTTTCAGTGCAGAAACACCTACTCAGGTATTCTGATATTTAAGCGTTCCCGATTAAAGGGAATATTGATAATATGAATTATGTTAAAATTTAAATCGTTATTTTCTTTTTACAACTGCCTGATAAATATTAATTTTATATTTGAAAACTATATAATCAGTAACTGAAGACTAATAATGAGGTATTAATATTTAAAATAAACAATATTTATTAATTTTAGTTAATACGCGTAGGATACATAATGACTTAAAACACCAAAAACAAACATATATAATCTTTCAAATTACAAGGAAAAGAAAAATACTTAAAGTATTTATTGTTTAACACGTTGAGCGCCTTGTCAGCCATTCTAGATTCTAGACATTTTGTCATATATCTCTAAAACTACTGAAGGAATCATCTTGAAGCTTTAGGAGTATGCAGAACATGTTATACTTCAAACATTTCTGTGAAAGTTTTACCCCGAAAGTAAAAGCAGTACCAATAAAAATTAACACTTTGAGTGCCATGTCAGCCATCGGTGGCTGACAGTGACAGATATGATATAAAGCCACGTCAACCATGGATGGTTGACAGTGTAAAATAGTATATAAAACTAAAAATATTACATTGTTTTAAGTAATTATTGAAAATTTATTTAAAATTTGCTTAATTTTTATTTATTACAGGAGGAATTATTGTGATGGATTTTAAGAATTCGCGTAGCGCTCAACGTGTTAAGGAAGAAAATTCGTTTTACTGTGCATTACAAAAAATTAGTTTTACATAATAGTTTCGAATGACATACGAGGGAAATTGTTTAAAATAGCGTAATTTTAATTGTGATTTTACAATTAACACTTTGAAAAGTTTCTTCCATTAATTATGAATCAAAAATAAAACCAATTGTCGCATAAAAAATATGGTTTCCTTAATTAGTTACTTTTGGTTTTCGAAATTTTAAACGTTTCAGTTCCAATACATATTGTATACATCATAGTTTTAAATAAACAACAACAACAACAACAACAAAAAACTCTTTGAATTTAAAATTTTCCTTGTCAAATTTTGTGTTCTCATAAACTATTTTATTTAATTTCTGCTAATTAGTATTGTTTAAATGGATTGAAGCAAACAAATATATACGAAAATGTTAGTGGGTTAGTTATATACACTAAGAAAAAAATATACTGCCTCTATCTAGAACGAATGAGTAGTCACTTTCTGAATCACTAAACGAGAAATATATATTTATGAGCTATGCGTATAAGGTAAACAAATAACCTGGGTAGGTGAAATGGTAGAGAATTTCTAGTTTATACTTTCCAGATGGTCAAACAATTGTATGAATATTGTAAATATTATGAATCCTTTATATTTTGAGAAAATCTCGCTTCGTTTCCTAGAGCTTGGTTATAAACCGAGATTATAGTTAATAAAACTTATCTCTTGAGTTCGCATTTATTTTCAGAGATTTTTTAAATAAGTTTGACCACGATAATATAGAAAACTATCAAGAATTCTAATAGGGGTTTTTGGAACTAGCTAGCAAAGGGAACTGGGATTTATAGGAATAACATGGAACCATTTTTACTATAGACACAATTTAGTTTCCAGATATCAGTCACAGATTATTTATTTATTTATTTTTTAGTATAATTTTTTTCTCAAGTAGATGATGATAAACTGAAAAATAATATACTACGTATTTATTTAAAGAATATATAGATCTAATTCGAGAAAAACTTAGTATAAATACTTTTAATTTGACTTATGTTATTTATCATACTTTTCATTTAATATATAGCTTGTGGAAAGGAAGCTTTTGCAACCTTTAGTAAAAAACTTCGGCACTATTTTCCGAGTTAGAGCAATAATTATTTTGGATATTTAATATTTTTTTGTAACATACCGATTTTAAAATAATCATAAGCAAAGGCGTTATTTTCATTTTACTTATAGTCATGATAATAATGATTGATAATAATCAGAGTTTAGTATATGATTTATAATTTTTTGTTAAATATAAGATACAGATACTTATAACAAATTAATAAAAATATCCTTTTTTCTATTTTTCAATTATTAGAATTATTATTTATTTCTTAATTATCAGGTTTATCCACAAGTAAACACAATCCTGTCTCATTTACAGGTCTATCTTTAATGCACTGAGAAAAATATATATACCGTGTTCACCTAGAACGAAAAACTAGTCATTTTCTGAATCTCTGAGGTAAAAATCTAGATTTCTGAGTTATGCAAATAAACTGAATCGACGAAATGATTGAGAATTTCTAGTCTATACTTTTCCAGATAGTGAAGCAGTATTATGAACATTATGAACATTATGAATCCTTTATATTGCGAGAAATTCTTACTTGATTTACTTGAATAGGGTCATAAACCAAAATTATAGTTACTAAAATTCGCCTCTTACGAGCGCATTTATTTTCACAGATTTTTAAATAATAAGTTTGACCACGATAATATAGGAAAACGCTTTAGAATTTCAATATGGTTTACTAGAACTCGCTAGGAAAAGGGAATAACGATTTATGCAGTTCACATGGAACAATTTTATACTAAAGCCACAATTTTTTTCTTAAATGTTAGACACAGAAATTTTCTTCAGTGTGAGTCTTGCGCAGTCACTGTGGAGTTCTCTATAATTGTTTCATTGTTACATATAATAAAATTGTTAGTCGTTGGTGTACTGATGATGAGTCTCGAGTAGGGCTTTTAACGTCTATTTTATTGATTTTAAATAATTTAATTATTGAATGCGTATGTACTTTTATTGGTCTCATTATTACTGGTATTTTTTTTTTTTATGTTTCCGGTAAATCATTACATGTAAAAAACCAAATTACATGTAAGTTAATATCTGAAAATTCTTTGCAATCCAAAATGCATTATAAATGCCAACTAAAACTTTCTCATTATTGCTTATTGTTGTTATTTCAATTACAAAATGCAGTTCTTTAAAAATAAAACAAAACAGTACCACCGATTTAACAGTTCCTGAAATTAAAATAAACTAATAAAACTTAGTTAAAGCAAATTGAATGCCGATAATTTAATACTATAAATATAGATTGGAGATTAAGGGATAAGATAAAGAGTGCTGTTATGTAAACCTATGTAAAAACAATTCAAATTAGGTTTCGGAACAGCTTTATTTGACAAATAATTTTGTGTGAGGGGGGCTGCCACCCTCCTCAAATCCCGTTTCATTAATTTACCTACATTTATATAGAATTCATATCTGTTATTAAATTGAAAAGTTCATTTAAAATTATTCAGACAAATTCACACGCAACATTCCTTGAAACTTTTCAATCTTAATCAAACTTTTCTAGTAACAATCGTATTAACTTCAAAATACAACATTTGGATTGCCTGAAATTATTTGTTTTTAATTTAATCTAAGCGACACAGACAAAGATCAATCGTTAAAAACTTGACTTCGGTATTCATAAAACCTAGAAACGTGTAAATGTACAAAGAACCAAGCAATGATTACTTAGCTTAAAAAAATACATTTTTTACCATATGTCTATGAGGAATTAAGTTCCATTTTTGAGCAACTTTCCTGGACATGGTAAAATATTATAGTAAAGCATTTCCACTAACATTAAAAAAGTTTGTTTTGGTTTAAATATTGGCAGCCTTTCATGTCTTCTGAAGTTTATGTGCTCACCACATGGTGCAAATAAATATAATCCTATATTAAATAACACACGGCACAACCTGAAATACACTTCCATCAATTATTAAGCATTATCGCACTATGATCTAGATTTTTGTGTAGCTTTGTAAACAAACAGTGAATGATTTCCCTACTATATTCTATAGGAAGCATTTTTTTTTCTTTTTTTGCATATAAAAAATTTATATTCGTTTCATTTGGTTTAGTGCAGTCTATTAGACATTTAAACTCTACTTACCTGCAATTTCCCCATAGACGTAGTGTGTTTAAATTCTCTTGAGTGTCCCTGTAGATAGAACTTTTTGCTTGACCTCAACGAAAAGTTTAGTGTAGCATCCCCATATGATACACATTTAAAATAACCAAGTATGCTATAATTGCATACATGCTTTCTGCTATAATTTGTTTTTCAGATATGCTGATAACAGACAGTCACACAGAGAACACGCAGAGACACATACACAGACCAACCGCTAAGAACATGATTCTTGTATTCAGGGAACCTCAGAACGTGTAAATATAACAAAAACTCAATTTCGAAAATTTGACCCAAAAACAATACTTATGGGTAAGAGAAAGTAAAAAGACATATGGTGATATAAAAGACATATTATTTAATTAAGTAAAAGTGAATTAAATTAAGTCATTTTAATTACAGTTGTAATGATTATTTGGAAATTTAAATAAACTCGGGGATGAAATAATTTAAATTAGTGTGATTAGTATTTGATATTCTATATGGTTACGTTAATTTAATTAGAAAACTCGTAATTAATATTTCCAATGTTTTTTATAAAAAAAAAAAAAAAATCCGATATGTTACTTAATTATATTACATATGTTCTAAAAAAATAAATAACATTTGAATGCATTAAATAAATTATAAGTAAATATAAATTTATTTTTAAACAAAAAATTACGCAGAATAATGTTTTAAATTGCGTATTTTGCTTTTCATATTGCAATTTAAGGGAAATCGAAATAGACAAAATAATAATAATAATAATAATAAAAATAATAATCACTCTTTGGTAAGATTAAATAAACTTCTCTATTTTTCTATTTTCATGCAGCATTAAAGAAATACTTAAACTGAAATTTAATACTATTGTATTAATGACAAATTATTACGAATACAAATTAATTAACTTCTATATCACTATTAATAATTGAAATCTTTATCTTATTAATTGTGTGAAGATTATTATAAAAGAATACTATGTAAAATGTGTGGTATAATAACTACGAAAAATTGGCCTCCATGCTATTGTGGGATAAACAAAACTTTAAATATTTATCTATTTATTTATTTATTTTATTTTGCTGTGAAATTTGTTTGGCAGCTAAAGATTAATGTTGTTATCAGCATTAGCCAATTGTGAGTTTTTGAAAAAAATTAAATATTTGAGATTTTAAAAAGTTGATTAAAAATAAAATTCTTACCTCAATCTCAAGTAGAATATTAGTGAACATTTCTAAATTTGTCCTAACTGTTACTGAACATTTGTTCTTATTCGGTTTATTATCTAAAATTATTTAAACATCTCTTAAATAATAATATGTGATAATATATATTAAGTATATTACCTACAACATAGTCAATATGTACTTATTATTTGCATATACTCTTATATAATCAAATATTTAATCTTTAACCATTTAATGAAAACATATAAGACTGATATTTGCCGTGAAATTCAGTCGAAATCTCTATCATTGCAGGTTAGAATAATCATATCATCAAAGCAATTTTAAATTTATTGAATAGGAGACTTGAATAAACGAATACTAAATATAATTATCTCTAGATTGTTCTACTTAATACTAAAAATATTGATAACTTTATACATGTATATAAAATATTAATGACATTTCGATAGCTTCAGTTAGGTAATTATGTTTGGCGATTTTTCTATGATTAATATGCATGGCACTTCTGTCATGAGAATTCAAAATTATTCAATAAATTTAAGATCAATGTTTTTTTGAAACCACTTTTGTATGTGTTCTTGCTGGCGAAAAAAATTATATGCCAATATGTAATGATAATTTTGAATTTGGTTTCGGTTAGACCTTTGGCGAAATTAATGAAGAAACCGGAGCTTCACTTCCTCACCATGATTTAAGCAGTGAAGTCGACTTTTTGGGCTCCTACTCCAAGTTATTCAATTAGCCCAATTCTATTTAGCCTTTTATAACAATATGTTTATCTAATAGTCACCTATAGTCATATTAAATATGTCAAAAATACGCATAATAAAATTCATCATAATAAAATAATAATGCCTGATTTTTTTTTTTTTTTTAATCGTTCCTGTGTTACTGAATTACTTCGCAAGTACTATAATAATATTTCAAATTAACTACAATTTTCCGGCCAAGAAAATTATTAATACTACATCCTTATTAACACTACATTCGTAGGCATTAAGTTATAAAATGGAAAGGTACAGTATTTTAATGATTCATAAAGGGATTTCGTTTACATTATTTTTATTGTAACATCGATAACTTTAGACACTGAATGATAAATAATAACTAAAATAATAATTCGTGAAACCATTTGAGGAATAATGCAAAGTATGATTTAAGTCCTACCTTACAGAAATTTGTTTAAGTAAGATTAAACGGCTTTTGTGTATACACACACTCAAATATGTATATGTAATATTTTATACTTAATCTGCTTGCAATTTAAGGCAGAATTTAAAAAAAAGTGCTATACAGCAGATTTCGGAATTGTTTTAAGATCTTTTATTTTACTTTCATTACAATAAACTTAAATTATGTCCTATAAAATCGTTTATTTGAATGTATTCACTGAAATACATAAATTAATAAAACTCATTTCCTAGTTGAAAATTCTTGAATTTCTAACGTAAGAAATTTTTGAAGTTATATTAGTTGATTCTTTTTCCCTATGAGAACCTCTGAAGCAAAATGAACTAATTTAAATTCCATAATTCATTTTTATAATAAAATTTTAATTTTCTTCTCGTGTAATTATATTAATAACGCAATTATAACTGTATAGTTGCACTTTTTATTGCATAAGATTAAACGAATTTGAAACAATGAAAGTTTTTCTAAAAACTAATTCTCATAATGGAATTCCATATGGTCATATTGATAAGATGTTTTTAAAAAGACAAAAGTAATTCTCTCTATATATAATCCTCCTGATTTAAAAAAAAAAATGTATGAAAGTTTAGAAAAAAAAAAAAAAGACAGAATTTTCTAATTAGAGCATGTACGTGCGTTTGCGAAAAAGGTATTAAATAAAACAACCTCAGTATGTAATTACGAAATCTTTATTTAAAAATGTCGTTTGTTTTTTAAAACCACCACCATATTTTTCAGACTTCAGAGAGTATTAAGCTTTAATCTTATTTCATTCATCAATGGATCACAATGGAAAAAAGAAAGGTAATAATCTAAGGGATATAAGTAAGAAAATTTGTAGGATCTAAAAGATCTATCTAAGGAAAAGAGAAGATAATGTCAACGACGCAAATGTAAATTACATATTCCTGTCTTTGTGATTACACATTTGCGTCCTTTAACGCCGCACATTCGTATCACAAAGAAACTACAGTAGGAAACGGAGCAGTTTGACTTTGCAATAACTAACACATAGAACTTTAAGAATGGAATTTAATCTTTAATTTTTCCACTAGTTAACAAAAAAAAAAAAAAAAAATTATTTAAAGTCAGAAGCATTACGAACAAAAAATGTGCTTACGATAAAATAAAAATAAAACTTGTAGCAAAGATAATTTATTTGTCCTTAATCAATTTCAAATTTTTGTCATAATTTCAGAACGACAGATAAACATAGAATCTATAAAATAATCATTTACATTTCACAATGAATGCATGTTGAAATATGCCTACAAAATAACGTCACATGCAAAACGGGGCAATTAGTCTACACAATGACAAGAATATCGGCTACACAATTTCAATCTCCCTGTCCGAAACGTATTTAACAGCACATTTTGTTATTGCATTAATATAAGAGACTGAAAAATAGCAAAATCATATTAACATATTAAATCCTACATCCATAAAATTTTATGAAATCTAAATGCAAATGATACCTAAATAAAATGAAGCTGTCTTAACATACTTTGACCTTTATTTATTTATTTTTTTATTTTTTCATTCTCAGGAATTGGTGCAGTCACCGTCTCTGTATTCGTGTTTAAACATCTTATGTTAAGCTAATGTAATTGTGAAAAAGTTTTAACTGTTATGCATTAATCATCTTTTAACAAAATCTGAAATCCTTAGAAAATCGTATAATTATTGTAAATCTAAGTTAAATATTTTTAGATTTTTTTTGAAGCACTTATAAGATAACCACAATATAAAACATTTATTCTCAGTTTTTTCAGTTGCATTTTTATTTTTTGTGTGTAAAATTATATTTTATTTTGTAAAGAAAATAAAATATATTTTTATATAATTTGATGAATTTAATATATATATATCTATATCTATATATATATATAATTTGGAAAAAAATATTTCTATATTGCAATTAAAAAAAAAAAAAAAAGAAAGATGACAACTTTTATGTATAAAATTTTTTACTATTTCAAAATATTCATATCTAAAATAAATTAATTTTGAACAATTAAAACATATGTAACTACCTGAGAAATCAATAGTTATAAATAGAATCTACTCTTCATTTTCTTATATTCTAATTTCTTTCCTTTCATGGAAAAAAAAAAAAAATGTGTAGAAATTCATTGAATAAATTAATCAAACTTAAAAAAAAAAAGTATTTGTTACACACATATATATATATATATTTATATATTTATATATAAAGCATTAACAAATATTTCTTTTACATGGCATATAATTGATATTTGTTATTTTTGGTTGTTTTCTGATAGACTTTTAAGTGTAAAGAAACAATTTTAAATGCAAATTATTTAAAGTTTGCAAATCCTTCATAACAAACCACTAATTAAGCAGAAAATAAATTTGTCTACCTCATTTAACTTTTATTTATCTAAGCATTAATTAAGGAAACATTTTTAAACTTTAATTATAAAGAGGTAATTACATAAAAATATTTTTAAACAAACACTTCACATCCTTTTAAAAAATTTAGTGTTTTACTTTCAGGAAAGTGTATCTAATTAAATCTGTATTCAAATATAAAAAGTTATGAAAAATATAACATTCGGCGTAAATAAATTTTATATTTCCAATCTAATTAATTGTACGATTAGGTTTATTTTTTTATATGAATACTCGGAGAATTTAGTTGATTTCCATTTCTAAAAATTCTAGTATTATTTTATAAATATTTTATCTCAAAGATTGAAGATTGAGTATAAATGAGTTTTATGTCGCCCTAGACCTACGCGATAGGCAATTGACGACGTCATGTGATTCATCCCTAGGTGCGATCCGGAGACATGTCAACATATACTTGGTCACTTGAGGAGGATGAGAGCTTCCCCACTTTGGTGACCTCTAAATGTGTCAAAGAAGTTTGAAGGATTGTAAAAGAATAAAATCGTATATAAGAAGTAAAATACAGGATCCCGCATCTTAAAATCTTGAGATCATGATTAATTTCTTATTTTACAGTCGGCAACAAAATTATTCGAGCGCTAGCAATAATTACTATATAAAAAAAATATATTATCTATATATATCTATATTCTTATATATTCATGTTTTTAGTCGGTCTAAGAACATGATTCGTCAAGGATTTATTTTACAAAAGAGAATTAAGTGCATTTATTTTTACATAGGAATGTGGCTAAATAGTGCTTGAATAATTTTGTTGCCGACTGTAAATATCCCTTAATTCTAAATGCCAGTTCTCGAGATATCAGGAGTTCATAAAGAAAATTAATTATTATTATTATTATTTTTTTTTTTTTAATGATGTTTAAAAAAAAAATGGCCCATAAATAAAACAATGATCGCATCGGTTGTTAGCGTAGAAGAATGATATAAGATATTTGGCATACGGTGTATAAGCAAGCAGTATGGTTGGTTGGGTTTTACGTCGCACTAGTGCTGCGCAGAAGGGCGATTGGCGACGGTCTAGGACACACCCCTAGAAGTGTCCGGAGACATGCCATCACAATTTTGATCCTCCACGGAAGGGATGGCTTTCCCGCTTCGGTGTCTTCTTTTTTATTCTTTAGATATTTGAGCTTAACTGGACATTTCGTAGCCTGCGGTCAATTACCGGCTAATCCCCGTTATTAAAATAAATGAAAAACTGACTAGATTTCTAATTTGTTCTATAACTTTTTATTCAAATTGTCTAAACGTTTAAAATTTGGTTATTTTTAAATTCTTGTAAAATACGAAATGTATAATCCAATTTTCATACGTAGCGTAGCGTATAAAGTACAATGTATAAGAAAACAAAAGTGCACAAGTTTGTTATGATTTATTCAATATTTCTTTAAAATTGAGATGAAAATAATGTGTAAGATATATGTAGCTAAAAGTAATCTGTCGTAGATTCTTAAATTAAAAATGTTATACTACACTACTGCTCAAAAGTTTAGCAAGATTTGCAAACGACTAGTTTTTTTTTTTTTTTTTTTTTTTTCTTTCAATTTAAAAACTTAGCTTTCGATGAAATGTTTTTAAGCATTGTGTATTTAAAGAACTTTGTCTTTCTCATGTTTTTCAGTGAATAATGGTTTAAGGCAACATTTAGGGGTTCGATAACAAATTGAGCAAAATCGATAATGTATGTGATCACCCTGTATCATTAAATGAACGAAATGATCTGAAAGTTTAGGCTATGTTAATATATGCCAAGTACAATTTGTGGATGAATTTGTGTGACGATAGCATGTTAAATAAAGGTTATATAAGCATTTATTTTAAAACTAATATATTTATATATATATATATATATATATATATATCAACAAGTTTCTTTTTTATAATATACGGAGTTTCAAACGAAAATTATTTTGACTTTCAGATAAATAAATAATAATAATAATAATAATAATAATAAAGTTTTTAGGTATTTTCGAAGAGTTGAAATTTCATAAGGGGTTTTTCATATGCCGCATAACTAATTTGATGATCCAATTATTTCAACCACGCTCCAAAAGTACTTTTTTTGTGAAAAATCTCTCATAAGCTTATAACTCTAGCATATTTACGATTGTTTACTACGATTTGTGATATCATACGAGGGTTTTCACAAAAAGAAACTAATTCAAAGTGGTTGAAATAATTGAATCTTCAAATTAATTTCCCCGCATGTGAAAATCCCTTATGAAATTTCAACCTTTGGAAAATATCTAAAATCTGGCTCGTTCGTTTGCCGACAATTTGTTTAATTTTTACTCTATTCAAATGAACTTTTGACAAAAGTTGCCCAATATATATAGATTTTAATCAACGTAATAAATTTTTTTCTATCTTACTCGCATGCCCAGTGAAAACGTTTTTCATAAAAATGCTCATATTTCGTTAGATATTAAGGATATTTTTATTCCGATTGCAGTATATTGTTTCAAAAGTGTGCTTTTTCAATTTATCTGAAAGTGATAATAATTTTTATTTAAAACTTTGTATATTATAAATAAGAAACATTCTGATTTTTTTTTTTTTTAAGTTTTCAAATAAATGCTTATATCTCCGTTATTTAACATGCTATCGTCACACAAATTCGTCTACAAATCGCACTGGATCTGTATTAATATATCCTAAAGTTACAGATCATTTCGTTCATTTAATGATACAGAGTAATCACAAACAGTATTGATTTTGCTCAATTTGTTACCGGCCCCCTAAAACCCAGTTCGTTAAATACCCGATGGTTGAAAATATTCCATCCAGAGATAAGTTTTTAAATTGAAAAAAAAAAGATCGTTTGCAAATCTTGCTAAACTTTTGAGCAGGGGTGTACATTGTTAGAAAAAATCACGAGCTATTCTCTTCTGCTGTTGCTTGAACACACTTTGTGACGCGTACGCATTTAAAAATGATTATATTCTCTGTAAATTTACTGAAATGTTTAGCCAGAGTCTCTGAAAAATTACATTAACTCTTACAAGGAAGGTCTCCATAGGCGCATACGCAAAAAATTTTGAAAAAATTACAGAATACTCTTCTCATGAGGTTATGTATGATTATAGAAAGAATTCCGGCGGAATCACTATATATCGTCCGTAAAAAAATATTGAAAATGTCCGATTCTTGGCTATTTATCGCTCGTTGGCGACACAATGAAAACTGATACAAAACTGTTTTTTTTTTTTTTTTTTTTTTTTTTGATAAATACTCATTACAGAAAAACGATTTCCATACACTTCGTACTAAACTATCTTAACCCGGTAGCACTCGTTGGGGTGATTGAGTCACCCCAACCGGGGCAATTTATTGGAATAGGTAGCCGGTTTCGAAAAATCGCCAACATGGCGCTTTTCTTATCGGGTCGAAAATTGCAACCCTCCACAGCCAACGTAAGAGAGGGTGAGTTACGTCAAACAGAACGCTGAATACATGTGGATTAGACTAGAAAGGGTTTATTAGTGTCGCTCTAGAACTGCATAGTGAGCTATTGGAGACAATATTGGTTTCAAGCCAAAGGTTGAAAATACGCATGGAAACAATTTATTATATATACACATACATGTTTTAATTATATATATATATAATTTAAACATTATATATAAAATTTAATACACATAATATTTTATGTAAATAATATAACAGTTTAACTCATCCCTTAAAGTTAATCACAGACTATCGCTAATATCCCACTGCGCAGTTCTAGTTAGACGTTAAACTCACTCAACCTCATTCTTGATGAAAAAAAAAAAAAAAAAAAACTCCTCCAAATGCCATTTTTAAAAAATAACTTTTGGGGAAGAAAAGTTTAAAGTCGATTATACACTAATATCTATAAGCATATAGTGAGCGTCTTCAAAAAACGAAAAAAAAAAAAAAAGACAGAAAAAAATACTAAATATTTAAATTTAGTTGTAATATATTATTACCTTAAGAGGCCTCTCCAGTTATCGTCCCCTAAAGCCAGAGCCAATGTTATTCTGTTGGAAATTTCTCCCCATTATAATTCGTTGACTAATATATATTTTTTAATTTCGTTTTCAGATTAAGAAACTTCATAACTATTAAACAATTCATCGCTTTCTAAACATTATTTAAATTTTTTTTTAATATTCTATTCTGGGGCTGTAAAATGCGAATTTTCACAATGTGGAATTTTTAATTTTTGAGCTTAAAAATGAAACCTTAAAAATAAAAAAAGATCACTTTGTGTTTTTCAAAATTTTGTGTTTTTGTGCGCCATTTTGTGTTTGTGAAAAATACTGATTCCGCAAGCAGTAGTTTAGATCAAAATTTAAATGAATAAATATAATTTCAAACTTAAATTTAAGTCTCAAATTTCAGTATAGATTACACATTAATATTGAAAATTTACACCGTTATTATAAATTACATTTTATTACATTTGTTAGATAAAATTTACAAAAGAACTTTTTTTAACTGTACATACCAAATTTAAATAAGTTTAACTTTAAAAAAAGTACATTTGTATAACTGCAATTTTTGAACAGTGTATCGTTTGTTAATTTATTCAAACTTTAAACTAAATTTTAATGTAAAATTATAAAGAATTAAAATTTTTAATCTCTTAATGAGTTTAAATAATTATCATAAATTAGGAGGGGGAGTAAAACAAGTCTTTGGATTAGTAAAAATGCATGAATACATATATATATATATATATATTTGTATGAGCATACGCTTTGTTATTGAAAGATACTTCATTAGAAAATGTAATTCCACCCCCCCCCTCCCAAGAATTTTTTTTTATTTCTTCCCTTTTTTCTTTACGATTAGTTGCATTTTCTACTTGTTTCTCAGAATGATACAATTCACTTTCTTTTTTTTTTTTAAACGTTTAAACTTTATTTGGACACTTTTTAAACTGCGACATGGATTTCCAGAATTCACATTATGCTAATAATTTACAGTCTTCTTATAGTCCCAGGATGTATATATATATATATTAATTTTGATGTTTCACATCTAAGAGGCAGTTCGATATTATACTTATTTTCATCGAAATTTTGCGATATTTCGTTAGACGAAGGATATGCATTATGAGGAATGCCTTCAAATTTTTCATAACTTACACACTCATATTGTTTTTTTAATATTTCAAAAATTTTTTTTCTAATTTCTTCTTTTGTAACATTTGTTAGTGCCATATATATATATATATATATTTCCATGTATTGTTTATACAGCATCCAAACAACATTGTACATGTTAATTTCCAACGACATTTAATAAAAAAGTCTTTACTAAAAAGCAGTGGCGGCTCGTGCACCGAAAATTGGTGAAAAGGCACACTGTAATTTACGCTGTATTCATTTATAGAATATAAATTTACATTTCAATAAGTATTTTTAGTTAATTTAAGTTAAGACCACGCTTAATAAAAATTATGATTAAAAATACTTAAATATTATTTTAGAGCTCTTCACCTCTTTTCGGTTCACGATTCGCCACTGACTAAAAAGTAATTTTAACACAAAATTGTAAAATTCATTTTTAACTTTAACTAAAAGTAAAAATAAATTATTGCAACTTCCAAAATACAAAATACAAAAATATTTCAATTACCAATTAAAAAAACTAAAGATATGTATAACTTAAACGTGAATTTCACAGCAATTTAACTCGCAAGATTTAAAAAAAGACAAAAAAAAAAAAAAAAAAAAAAAAAAAATGATTTTTCAAAGCTAAAACGAAATGTTTTTAATAAAAAACGACAAGCACATGCTGTACAAGCTTATTTCAAACTATATTTACTATAACGCTATTCGGAAAGATATGTTTTGCAAGAAATTTTTAAACGCGTTAAAGTTACTTGCGTTTGGAGGGAAGGGATGTTGCTCGCCAAAATCGCGTGCACTTTGCCTTTTTGCGCCAAATATTTGAAAGTATTTTTTTTTTTTTTTTTTTTTTTTTTGTAGCTTTTTTAGTGGGATTCCGCCGATAAATTTGACTGATATTTCTTCCCTAGTATATTTATACCACAATATTTTGAGTATGCGCTTTAAGGAGACTTTCCTTGTTAGTTAAAAGTAAGTAATTCAGATTTTCACAATCTATATTTTGTACTTTTATCACTTTTTATTATTTAATTTCTCAATGAAAAAATTAAAATGATTGTTTCTGTTTTGAAAAATGCATTCTATGTTCCGAATACATTCTCTCCAGTAATTAATTAAATTAATATTAGTCATTAAAATGCACATATAAAATATATTTTTTAACATCTCCATTTATCTTTCTCTGTAATTTTACATGAGACTAAAATAAATTATTACTAGTAGTTTTCAGTTGAAATTTTTAACAGTGTGTTTTTTAGTTATTTAGTTTTAAAGTTTAAAAATTCTACTTTAAATATAAAATATTTCAGATTTTTAAATTTATGTACCGACAACATGTTAATTAGGAGAAAATAATTTTTTCCACTGCAATTTACTTTACTTTAATTGCATAATATTTAACGAATGATCATTTTTGTACTTTTTGTTTGAAAATAGATACCTAAATAAAAATTTCCCATTATATAATTTTAAAATTTTCGTTCTGGCTTTTATGTCTTAAAACAAAACTATACCATATTAAATATGTCTTTATGGAAGCATTAAATTACATTGATATAAAAAAAAATTGATTATCTGTATCTGAAATCTACGACTTTTTCAATTTTCATTCTTTTCTTTCTTTCTTTTATTATTACTGATTTTGCCTAGAATAGCAAAGATTACTCATGCAGGAATCTTTCTGTAATGTAAATATTCCCGTTTCCTTATCTAAAATACGCTATTTTGAATTAATTGACGTCAATCTGTTAGACAATGGAATATATTATTCGTTACTTTCATTTCTAAGTAAAAGATTTTCGCGAAATTTAATGAATAGGAGTAGAAATTTCTATCGCATGAGTTGAACTTTACAAAAGGTTTAATAATTTTAAATTTAAGAAAAAAAAAAATTAAAGTGAAGTTTTTAAAAATAATCTTTGTAATTTTGCACTAATTTTTTTTTTTTTTTTTTTTTTTTTTTTTAGAATTATGCTACGTTTGGAAGTATAGTTGAGAATTCTGTCATTTACAGTGTAATAAAATAGCCTTTGAACTGTGTCGGATGTTTTTATTTTTATTATTTACCGCATATAATTCTACGCATTCCTGTGCGCATTTGTTTTTAGTGGCGAAAAGCTACAAACACTTTAACAGTACTCGTAGAGATTATTAATTTTCGTTGCATGTGATTTTTTAACAAATGTTATTGAGTTTCATGTATTACGTTGTCCTATTTTCTGGAATAAAAAAAAAAATACCTGCAGGTATTTAAGATTTTATTTTAAGCTAAAGGACTCGAAACATTTCTAAAATGAAATACGTAAATGCATCTTATTTCAGGAATGCGCATGAATTCGTAAATTTAATATCGATGTATAGATTTCATCTGATTTACATAATTTAAGGTCACCTGAGACGAAAAACATGGTTTCTGGAACTTAGTCAGAGTGCATGTGCGTTTGAGTATGTAGTAGATGCAGTAGAGGGGGTGGTGGTGTGTTTGTGTCTGTGTGTGTGTGGGGGGGGGGGAGGAGAAGACGTCTGACTAACATATCTCGAAAACGAAAAAAAGATAGAACAACGAAGCTTCATAATTAAGACAGATTCGCTATACAGAATTTTGCCAAATTTTCTGAAAACTGAAAAATTAGAGTGAGAGATGATTAACCGGAAGTGGGAGTTTAAGTCAATATCTCAAAAGCGGATCGAAAAAGTTTCATCAAATGTGCTATATGAACCCTCTTTTATCCTTTCGTATGTGTATAGTTGGTAACTGAACAGCAAAATGAACAGGTGTCTTGAATAAAGTAGGTTAATTTTAAGTCTCGCAAGTTTTTTTTTTTTTTTCTTTTGTTGTTGTTTTTTTAACAGCTCTGCGAATTTACTTCAAACACGCCATGTTAGCGCCCTTTTAGATGTCATTTTGTCTGCAATTATTGGATTTTTTGGGTGAACAGATGGGTTTGCCAAGTTTTAGTTAAATTCAGAAGTGATACCGAAAGTCATTATCTGAAAAACTGATGTAATGAATTTTTTCTCAAATTTGCTACATACATATCTTTTAAGATGTCATTTCTTATGTATTACTTGGTTACTAGAGGGAAATAGATAGGAGCTCTGATAAGGTAAGGTTAGATCCCAAAAATTGGTGTTCCAAAAACAGCTCTACCGATTTTCGACAAACTCATTATATAAACTCTCTTTTAAATGTCCTGAAAATGTGTGTATTAGTTAACTACTACAGGAAAATTGTAATGAAGCTGATTGGTTAAGTCAATTTTATATCTTCACACCATAATTTATCCAAAAAAAGTTTATAATCTGTGCAAATGGGATGTGTGCAAATCCTGTGTGAAATGGGAGCTCTGTGATTGTTAAACACCTTTTTTTTCTTTGGATAGTAGAAGTCAATTATCTTTTTTTTTTTTTCTTTTAACACCCTCTCAAGCATATATTTTTCATTTTCTTCCATTTAGGTGTAGATTTCATTACCAGCAATTACGTCTAATATTGAGAATTCATCATATTCCGCAATATGTTCTGTTGACAGTATAGATCTTGGGTTTATAAATTTGTTTCTGGTGATATCGCAATTTAAATGGGAGTCGCCATCTTACGTTTCAAAAATATGAGAATTTTCTTTTGATTTATATTTGTTTAAATAGTTCTGAACGCATTTTCTTAAAAAAAGAAGTTACTTATATAGTGAAATTTTCTACAAAAGATCTGAATAATAAAAGTTACTTGTTATTCAATACCGTAAGCAATGGTGGTTTTATCGCAAGCAATGGTGATTCCAGGTAAGAATTTTTTTTAATCTATATATTTTATTATTTCGTACTTTTTAAGTAATTATTTTCGTAAAGTGCTTATATCTGCTATAATTATTTCTTTCAGTTAAAAAATAACAATTACATGCGTTATCTGAAAAAAAAAAAAAAAAAACAACAAAAAAAAAAAAAACAGAAAAATTTTCTTACATTTTTTGTAAACAGAATTTAATATACGACAGGACATATTTTAACATATTCTTCCATATAAAAGCATGCAGTAACTGTGTTTCATTCCCTAGAATTACTAACTACATTCATTTCTTAAAATTTCTTTGGTATAGCTGTAGCATAGGATCCCCTTGGTAGCTTTTAAAATTTTCTTCTCATTTTGACGATGAATTAAAGCAGCTATCGAAATTATGTAAGTAAAGGTCTTGGCGAGAAACGTATAAGCTACTTCGGCGCCAAATTCAAAATTTCGCCAAGGGATTCTATACTGAAGCTGTTCCATTTCTTTGGAACGGTTTTTCTCAATTTTATTTTAATTATTTAAGAAAAAAAAAAGTTTGCACATTCATTTTTTTTTTTTTTTTTCATAAAAGGAAAGATATTTGCTTACTTATTTATTTTTGGCTCATACATAATAGACTCTCTTGATATATAGTTTTTATAATTTTAATGAATTTTTAATACTCAAATTTATGTCACAATCTTTCTTTACTTTCACAGACTTCCATTTCTTAAAAAGAAATATAAAATTCAAGGTGGAACACTACAAATAGGGGGGGGGGGGGACGCAAAATTGCAGATTGAAAGAAATAGTCCTTTCGTACTAAATAAGAAAAAGAAAAAAGAGAAAAGAAAATTACATTAAAAAAAAATTATTAATGATAATTAATAGGAGTTACATTTATATCTAAATTATTGTAAAAAATGAAAAAATATAGTGCTGAAAAGGTGAAAATGTAATGGTTTTCACAAGTTTTGCTTGCTTTATCTTTTAATAATTAAAAATAATATGATAATAAAATAATAATAATAATAATAATCGCCAATAACGCGATAATTGCCAAACAAATTTCCCTGCAATTATCTGACTCATCCTTTACATTCTTTCTTACATTCCCCTAATAAAGCAATGCTTCGTCCAATGTAATACTAGGTGTATGGATAAAAATTAATATGTTATTATATACCTAAATTTTCACATAAAAAAAAGTAATTTTGTAATTTTTAAGTAATTTTTAAGTGAAATAATTTTAATTTATCAGAAAGATATGTGTTCTTTAAATGACTTAGGTACGGCTTTATTATAGTACCCTCTTGCTGACAATTAAATTTTTGTTCCAGTTAAAATGGCTATCGCAGTTACGTTAGAAAAAACCTTGGCGAGAAACAACTGAGCTATTTTGGGGCCAAATGTCAAATTTCGCCAAGTGAGGCTACTGAAACTATTCTGAAATATAATTATTTTCTCATTTTTTTTTTTAACGCAAAATATTCCCTGTCATCAATATCAGATTCAAATACGCCATAGATTCAACATTTCACAAAAAATCAATGCAGAAAAGACTAAAATATTTTCGATACAATGAAATATTGAAGAAAAGGTATAACTTTAGTATAGAACCTTCTTCGCAACTTCTCTTTTACTAACTGTTGTACCCGCTTTTCGGAACGTAATTGGCAATAAAAATTATGTTTTTGTAGCGTTGAGAAAACTCATGTTTAAATCAGTGCACAAACAATTATGCAAATTTATATATATATATATATATATATATATATATATATATATATAATGCATCACCAAAACGGAATGATAATAACGGAATAAAATTTGTTGGACACATACATTATAGTAAGAAGAACAATTGATTAAAATTTCAGGAAATTTGGAGTAATATGTACTGAGAAAACAGTACATAAAGCAGCGACCTCTGTGAGCAATAAAAGCACATGTCTGCCTAGGCATTGAATCGAACAGCGATTGGATGACATGTACGGGTAGAGCACTTCATGAAGCTTCAACACGATGCCACAATTCATCGATCGAAGTTACTGGTGAGTGGTGGGGGGCCAGTCGCTTTTCAATGATTAAACGGTCATTTTCATTGGTGCGAGATCAAGAGAACGCGCTGGCCAGAGCAACAGTCGAACACATACAAACAACTTGCGGTCGTGCATTATCTTGCTTAAATTTTGCGCTACGGAAGCCACGAATACAGGGCAGAGAGGCGGACATTAACTCATCAGAAATTTAAAGGCCGCTGTTCAGAGTGCCAGGATTACGAACATAAAGTAATCGAGACGTGTATCCAATGGGAACCCATAACATCATTGCAAATTATGGGCAGTATTATGATGTCGAAAACCATCTGGCAATGTGCATTATTCATAATGCCGTTAAATACGGATGTTCATCGTTGATCACACATTAATGGCGCCCATATCAGTGATGCAGTTTTAGAGTAATCAGAATTTTGGTAGCCGCATATTGAGTCACCACCTGGATTGATGGTATGTTGTACCATTGGATACACGTCCCGGTCACCTCTTGTTTTCATTCCCGCCACCCTGATTACCAGCCATTACATTTCTGACGAGTTAAGGCCCATAGCTTTGCGTATGTTCAATTCCTCCGAAGCGCAACATTTATGCAGGACAATGCACGACCGCAAGTTGTCCATTTGTCTGGACCTTCATTGATGCCGAATGTGTTCGCCTGTTGCTCTGCCAGCGCGTTCTCCTGATCTCGCACTAATGAAAATGACTGTTTAATCGTTGAAAAGCGACTGGCCCCCCACCACTCACCAGTAACTTCGATCGATGAATTGTGGCATCGTGTTAAAACTTCATGAAGTGCTCTACCCGTGCAGGTCATCCAATCGCTGTTCGATTCAATGCCTAGGCAGATATGTGCTGTTATTGCTCATAGAGGTCGCTGCTTTATGTACTGTTTTCTTAGTGCATATTACTCCAAATTTCCTGAAATTTTAATCAATTGTTCTTCCTACTATAATGTATGTGTCCAACAAATTTCATTCCGTTATTATCATTCCTTCTTGGTGTTGCATTTTCAATGTCGAGCAGTGTATATATATATATATATATATATATATATGCGTGTGTATGTGTGTGTGTGTTAGTGAAAATTAACAAATTGTACTTATTAACTATAACAACCTTTTTTCTGTCTTCATTAGCATATTATAGTAAGCTTCAATTAAGTTAAATATTTTTTAAAGAATATACTGGAAATAATACTTAGTTCCCGTGCGAAGAACGGACACAACAGCTAGTAGAATATAAGATTTTTCTAGTTAATATTTTATGCAATTTCTAACATATCATATTATACATTGTTACACTTATTTTGAAATATGCGTGATTTTAAAATAATATCCAATTATACACCTCAAACAATATATATGTATTATTTAAAATAAACCAGGATAGAGTTAATACAAAGTCATTTAATTTTTTTGAAATAAACGTTGATATGTTTTAAGTTTAATAATATATCCATTAAATATATACATACATAATATGTATTCCTAGACATAATAACGCAATGTAAGCTGATTTTTGCTTTAACGATTACTTATATACGTAATCCGTAATACCATTTTGTACATGTTTTGAAACTTTGAAATAATATATCACGAGCACTGAAAATGATTACTGAATTTTTCTGTTAAAAATGTAGTATTAAATCAAGGGGAAGTCCCTGCATTCAAATCCCTGCATTAAATTAAAATAAAATTATCGTGAATAAAATTTAATTCAGTACATAATTAAAGACTCCAAGTTTTATATAATTAAAAATTCTTTTAATAAATGAGATTGTACAATTTATAAAAACTATGAAACTAATATAGTCACTTTTTAAATATTTCAGTGTATAATATCTAGATCCAATATATATATATATATATAATATAAAATTATCTCTGTCTTATATTTTCTTTAAAAGCTACTGACATGTCATTTTCATTTAAATTAGTTTATCTGAAATTTTGCCGTATGAGTAAATATTATTAATATAAGAAGTTATGATGTTCATCTCATTTCAAGGAGAAATAAATTCAACTTGTTTTAATATAACATGACAGTTATTTTAAAGAGTTAGTAGAACTTTGTCAAAATAGAAGTTTGTTATAATGTCTGCTGACAACATTGTTTCTTGAAACATGTCTGATGCTATTTTTTTTTTTTTTCCAGGGTAAGATGAAAAATGAACTAAATGTTCAAATTAAAATTTAAATAAGCTTTATATTTATGAGACTAATTCTATTATAATTTTAATCGAATAAAATGAGATAAATGTTTCATTTATTTTTCGCGGTTAAACTGATGGCCGAGAAAAAGTAGTAATACATATATAATGTATATATATATGTGTGTGTGTGTGTGTGTGTGTGTGTGTGTTTATGAATGGATTCAGAGATGAGATATTCCTGCTTTTATTTTTTTTCTACCACTATTTCTATACAGAAATTTTTATTGTATTTTAAAACAGTTTTTTTTATTGAATCCCACACAGCCACTTACATCCATAAAACATCCATGGATGTCTTATGGACAAGATATAAGATGTCTATGGACACCGTGTCTATATAAGATGTAAGACTTCTTATGGATGTCTTACATCCATAAGACACTGACATCCATAATAACTACTTACATCCATATGAAAGTAAAAAAAATGATCCGTTAAACTTCTATAAACGCCCTAGAGATATCTATTAGCACGACAAATGTCACTCTTCCTTACATCCATTAGATGTCTGTTAAATATCCAACAAATCTCCAAATATCTAATAATTGGATTTATAAGATCTAATAAATATTGAAAATATCTAAATCTTGTTTTGATCCAACATGTTACATCTATTATACGCTGGAAAAGGCACGTCTAAATTTCGTCTACATTTAAACATCTAATAGATATCTATAATTAGTACAGAATATCCAGGTTTTTTAATGAATTTTCTTAAGATATTTTGTATCTTTTATGAATAATTGGATGTAATTTACATATCTAATGGATGTAGGTGGCTCTGTGGGATAGAACAGAGATTAGTGTTTGAAAATAGTGTTACCGAAAACGTTGGAAATTTCTTATCTCTTTACATATACAAGGCTTAACAAAAGTTAAAACACAACATTAGTTTAAAAATTAATTTAATTCTTTAATTTAACTATATATTGTCATATGTTCTACGAATTTCAATTTCAAAATATGCACTAAACAAAATTGTGCTTTTATGTTTAACTGATATCATAGAATTCAACAAAAGAATAAAATTGGTATGCCAAAAGTATATAGTTATTTATTTTTTGTAAAAAGAGATAAACAAAATGGTAAGAGTAAACGCACACACACACACACACAAAAAAAAAAAAAAAAAAAAAAAAAAAAGCTTACTTGATTATTGTTCTATTACGTTGAGTGAATGATATATGCTGTATTCTATTAGTAAAATCCGGGTCTAAATTACTTGCGTCTTGATTATAAAAAATAAATTTCTAAATCACCTATTTCAAGTCTTTAATCGAAGAATAAATACTGTTTACCATTTCCGTAACTGCATATCTGAAAATACCCCGTATTCTTTATATTAGACAAAAGCGTTTCGTCTAATTTCTTGCTGCCTTTCTTTAGGGGAAGATGTACAGCCCAGGTAATGGCTTATTAATTCTCTTGTTGAGAATGTGATGGGCATAAACAGAAGATATTTTGCGGTTCTCCATTATCCATCAAATTCCTTTCCAAAGCTAAAAAAGTGACATATTTTGAAGCATGGAATTATTTGATCATACAAATAATTTAAACTCTCATTAGAAGTATTCGGAATCGTTGCGCAACGTGTGCACGTTAGGTTACTCACAATGTATAAAACTGTTGCATGGCATCATTTGATTTTTTTAACCCCCGATAGGGGTGCCATAAGTATAATTATTTTGTGTAACTGTGCGTATGAATGGGTATATATGTGTGTATCCCTGTTTGTGTATTGGCATTTTTGCATTTTTGCCTGTTTGTATGTCTATGCGTGTCGATCTGTGTCATTGTATATTGCAAATGCATAGACCGATTTCAAGGTGGTCTTTGTATTACATGGACGGTTTAATTGGAATAGTTCTTATCTATGTTTAATAAAGAATCTGCTTGATAGATTTTTTAAAATTAACTACAATGTTATTTTTCGGGCACAGCTTGCTTTGAAATTTTATAAAGTTATAGCTGACGAAATTCTAATTGAACTTAGACAATTATACTTGACGAACATTCAATACTTCTTTGCTGATTTTAGTCGAAAAACCATGTGGTTTCTGAACTGGATTATGAAATACTTTTTTTTAATTCTATTTTAACCGATTTTATATATATATAAAAAAAAAATGGCTATAAATAATAATTTCAAGTACACTGTGTAAAATCTCTTAATTCCTTTGGAAATACAGATTTTATAGAAAAAATACTTTTTTTTTTTTTTTTTTTTTTATTAAAATCAACGTGAACTTTGGCTTAATTGTAATAGGTCTTAGCTATATCATGTATTACTTCATGCGTCGAGTGTTTTTAAAAGCTAGCTTTATTATTGCTCTTTTACACTCAGTTTGAAAGCTATAAAACAACCCTCTTTATCCAAACCTTTTCTTTGAGTAATAATAGGTATTTTTTATCGTGTTTTGCAACGTTTTACTCGTTTCTAACCCTTTTATAATCGCATTCTGCATTTCGTTCTACTTTTACATAGAATTCTTGAAACAGTAAATACACTTTCGGACAATAGAGCATATTTAATAAGACCTAGAATAAATTGGTTGTGATAAGATTTTATCTCATTGTGTAAATAATGCTCTGATTCCTTGTATGTTTTCGTGGTTTGTATAACAAATAAAATAAAACGTCACTGGTTTAAAATGCACTGAACGTGATATGTAAATTATGGAAAATATGCTTTTTTTTTTCTTCCATTAGTTTCACAAAAGAAGTATCGATAAACAATGTTTGTGATTTTACATTAAGTTTATTTTTTATATATGGAAAAAGACCAAATAAATTTAAATTTATAAAATAAATTAAAGTAATAACATTTACGTATATAAAATATATATTACGTATAAAAGTATATAAAATTGATACATTTCGTCCTTAGAATATTGAAGTTCTGTATTCTAAATAAATTTATATAGCATAAAAGCAGTTATATTATTCCTATAAGATTAAGATATATCAAATTTTAAGAACCACACACATTTCTCAATATAGTTTTCCAACGAAATATTTTCAAAAAGTGTAGGTATTTCAGCATCTTTCACACCTTATATCTTCCAATCAAAGTTTCCTTCCGACAATTTTTAATAACTGTAGAAACTAATTAATCAGCTCCGCTGAGATACTTTATGAAGATCACTCATTAATTAAATACTCGATATTAATGAAACAAATGTACTTTTTTAATCTAAAAAGAAAATTACTTTCTTAGTTTTAAGAATTAACATCTTCAAAAGACATTTTTTAATTTAATAACATAAAACAATTTTTAATTTAACTTTATTCTTAAATTGCAATATTTCTAGTTTAATTTAATAACGAATTATTCCGAAGGTAATTCTTTATGAAATTCTATATTTATTACTGACTTTTTAAGGCTATTTAACATGATAAAGTTAATATATTATTTTGAAAATGGAAAGCTCTAAAGCAAATATGAAAACAAGTTTGTCTGAAATTTAATTTCGGGCAGAATGATAAATATTTTTTCTAAAACGTTTACTTTAATCTAATTCGTTGATACAGGAATAACAGAAAACAACATAACGTAAAATAAAATGGGATTCACTAATTTTATCCACAGTCTTTTTAATGTGCAAAAATTTTAGAAAGTCGTGTGAATGTCACCCCAGATTATTTAATTATAAACAAGTTTTAATTAATAGTTTTAGATAAAAATACATTATTTATGCTCTTAAAGTAAACTTTGTATTTTCTTTACTTATTAGTTATGCGAAGTTTTTTTTTTTTTTTTTTTTTTTTTTTTTCCTACGTTTTGCACAGTTTTTAAAATCTAAATTGAAACTGGGAACTTAATAAAATTTCCATGAAAATAAGATGATGAATGTAATTCTACGGAATTATTCAATTGGTTATAGTACGTTAATAGCAGTGTTGGGCATAATTGATTAAAAAGTAATTGAATTACAATTGAATTACAGTTAAATTATAATTATTTTACTGTCAATCGATTAACAAGTAATTGATTACAAATAAATTGTATAACTAATTAAATTTATTGAATAAGTAATTCAATTTATTTTTAATGAATTACTTGTTAATCGATTGACAGTAAAATAATTGTAATTTAATTGTAATTCAATTACTTTTTAATCAATTGTGCCCATCACTGGTTAATAGAACAGTATCAAGAACTGAAAATGTTTTTATTTGTAAACCGTTATTCGATGTGAAAGGAAAGCTATAGCGAACTAAGCCCAATTTATGTCACGAAGTTAAATGTTTTATTTAGATCTTATAAAATATCGTAAAAAAATATTTGCTTCTTCTTATTATTATTAATATTACACAATAAGAGTCAAAAAAAAAAAAAAAAAAAAAAGGCCGCATTTTAATGATTTTATTTTTTTCTTTGGAAAACGACCTATTCAATCACTCAAAAGTAGGGATGAAATTGAAAGTGATTTTGCTGAATATCGCATATTAGGAAAATGTGGGATTCTTGACAGCTATAATCTTTAGAAATTAAATTTTAGACATCAGTAAACTGTTACTTTATTTATTTATTTATTTATTTATTTATTTTAATTTCAAACAATTATTATATTTTAACTACTCAAACGGTTCATGTTTAACAACTTTAAAATCGAGAAAAACTAAAAGAAAAGGGAATGTGTAAATAATTGTAAAATTAGCATCCCCCTGTGTATTAAAATTAGAAGTATACCTTTATTTTAAGATGGTGGTTTTAAAATTTAAAAACCAAAGAAAGACTGTACACTGTATGAAAAAAAACTGTAAGCTTAATGACACATTTATCCAGAATGTGTACATTTATAATATACGGTAGCTAAAAAAAAATTATTACCGGTAAAAATAAATATTTGAGATTTCTAACCTTTATTCTGCATTTTCATTTTTTATTGTTATATTTCTCAATAAAAATTAAAATTGAATATTTATGCATAAGAAAAATTATTATGAATTACTAATAATGTCCCATAAATAATTGAGTCAAATACAGTCTGTTAAAAAAAAAATGTATGACCATAAGGTAGTTTGCTATTTAAGTAATAAAAGTGTTATTTCAACGAAAATTAAAAACATTCGATGCCAGTATATCAAGTTTGTAGTAAAATGAAATAATTAACATAAATGGAATTAATTTAGAAAAATTAAAGCATCAATTAAAAAAAAAAAAAAAAAGTGTCCAAAAATAACTGTTAAAAAATTATAAAAACACATTTAAAGAAAAACAATAATAATAATACAGTTTTAACAATTTTAGTAAGATTTTACCCCCATCATTTTTCTGAATAACATAAAACACACGATTTTGCATGACGTTTGTCCCCTTAATCTATAATGAAAACTTCTAATTCATATGTTGAATGATATTGTTTATTATTTTCAGGTACTTCACGATTCAAATAACCCCACAAGTTTTTTAGCGCATTTAGGTCAGGGCTTCGATTTAGCCAAGTTATCAACCTTTTCTCTTTTAACCCTTTCCGACCCAGGTTATACGATCGTGCGGGTTAGACATCCATGACATCCACTAACATTTTTGCATCTGGAACAGTCGTATGTAATAAAATCAGGAAATGAATGATCGAGCTAATTAGCCGAAAGTATAAAGTACAATTTTCAATCAACAAATGTCGGTCATAGTCCATATTTTTCTTTCAGTTTGCAAAAATAGAAGAATGTAATGTTTTAAGGTAAAAATGTTTCGGATCGGAAAATCTTATGCTACTCTTTTGTTGATTTACACGTGTCACTGAGGAGATTTATCTTGTTAAAACATCCATTTTGTACCTTATAAAAGTGGTCTGAAGGATATAAGATTTCTAAATAGCATTCGTTGGTGATTGTAAAAGCTCATTTTTCCATCAACTCTTTGGATATCGCCTTTTCCTGCATACGAATAATATATATCATTTGGCATCCAGTATATATAATTTGGTAAGTATATATAATTTGTCATCCAGTTAATTATTATTTTTTTTTTTCAGAAAAGTTTCGAGAATACTGCCTCATTCCTCTATAATGGCTACTTCTAATTCATACGTTGAATGATAATATTTGTTATTTTCATATACTTGGCGAGGAAAATAACCCATGTTTTCTATAGCGTTTAGGTCAGGCCTTGGAATCGGCCAAGGTATAGTATAAATCCTTTCTCTTATAAACTACTCTTTTGTTGATTTAGTTGTATGACAGGGCATTATCTTGTTGAAACTTCCATTTTGCACCTGGTAAAAGTGGTCCGAAGGGTTTCAGATTTCGAAATAGTATCCGTTGTAATTATCCAAGTTCTATTTTCTCATAACTATTTGGAGATCCATTTTCCTGCGTATGAGGTAGTGCCCTACACAGTAACGGAAACTCCTTCCATTTGCCTATTGTAAAACTCGTGAGGATATTGCCTTAAAGTCATGTCTTGGAACTCTACATGGAGAAATATATTATTTTAGGACAAGACAAAAAAGGAATTTAAATGGTCAAGACTCCAATAATTACTACTGGCATGACTTAAGGTAAAATCTTCGCTAGTTCTATAATAGGCAGATGGAAGGCGGTTCCGTTATGTTGTGGGGCACTATCTCATACGCAGGAAAATGGGATCTCCAAATAGTTGTGAGAAAATAGAACTCGGATAATTACCAACGGATACTATTTCGAAATCTCAAACCCTTCAGACCATTTTTATGCGGTGCAAAATGGAAGTTTTAACAAGATAATGCCCCTAGTCATACATCTAAATCAACAAAAGAGTAGTTTATAAGAGGAAGGATTTATACTATACCTTGGCCAAGTCGAAGCCTTGATTTAAACGCTATAGAAAACATGTTGGGTTATTTGTCTCGTCACGTATATGAAAATAACAAATAATATCATTCAACGTATGAATTAAAAGTAGCCATTATAGAGGAATGAGACAGTATTCCCGAACCTTTTCTGAAAAAAAAAAAAAATAATTAACTGGATGCCAAATCGTGTGTTTCGAGTTATGCAGAGAAATGATGGGGCAACATCTTACTAAAGTTGTGAAAACTATATTTTTTTACATGTGGTCCTATAATTTTGTAACAGTTATTTTGGACACTTTTGGTTTTATTGATGTTTTATCTTCTCTCAATCAATTCTATTGATGTGTATTGCTTCATTTTACTAAAAACTTGATGTACTGGCATAGACTGTTATAAACTTTCATTAAAATATTTCTTTTATTACCTAAATAGCAAAATATGCTGTGGTCCAATATTTTTGCAACACAGACTGTAGTATAACAAGTTCAAATATACATATAGTTAGCATATAGGTTCGTTAGACGAAAAGTGTTTCATAATAAGTATTTTTTAATTATATTCTGTAACGGAGTTATCTTTGCAAATGAAGCATTTGTGTACTGTTTTAGATGTAAATGCAAAAATACTGCTTATAGAAATTATTTAACATCTTCATTGTCTTAAAAATATCACCGTTAAAAAATACTTAATAATAACAATATATTTTTTAAATAGATCCAATAAAAGGCCATCTTGTAGCTGTAGTCAATAATAAAAGATGATTAAAAGAATAAAGCATATTAATCCATTAATTGAAGAAAAATGTATTTAACTGAAATTTTTAAGTATATAAAAAAAGAAAAAAAAAACTGAGAAAACAATTATAAAATTATGAATTTCTGCTTTTAGAATATATGTAAATTCAATACGCCTTAAAAAAGTCTTTTGTATAACATCAAAGGTTAAGCGTTTATCTAAATTTCTACTATAAAACAATAATTATGACTTTTATTAAAGAGATATATTTACAAAGGCATAAGAGCTCTAAAAATGCAGTAAAATCTGTGAATCATAATTAAATATTTACTGTATTGATTCGAATATTAAACGACTATGACAAATAAAAATAATCATTACATAACATATTTTATTCGCAGCAAACATACAATGTATCGTGTAAAGAAACAATTGATTATGTACGGATGTTTGCTTTATTAATATTTTTTTTTTTTTACAATTTATGTAGATGATAGACCTTTTTTTTTCTTTTTTTTAAATGCTTATAAATGTTTAATTGAAGCTATAATTTATAGAAAAATATCATTGTAATTCCTAAGTTTCGTTGCATAATATGTGAAATAATTAAATTTCTATTTATTCTAGTTTATATATATATATAAAGTAGAATAAATAGAAATTATATATATATATATATATATATATATTATATATATATATATATATAAACAAGCATATTATTAAAAATTTCTAATATTAGAAATGTTAGTATTTATTTTTCAGCGCATTTTTAAGATTAATTATTAGGTAATATTTATTCCAGTTGTAGATTCTTTCCCCTTTAATTGCATTTTTCTTATTAATCATTGTTTATAAAAATATTTATTTTAAAAAAAAACATTGTATTAAAATTAAACATTTATTATTTTTTCTTATTCATGTACATTAAAAATTGAGTCTGAAACATTTTCATCATTTTATTAGTTTTTATTAACCTGTTGCTTATTTTTGTTAAATCTTGTGAGCCGTCTTTGCATTTTCTTGTGCATTCTGGAAAATTTGCAAGCTTACATACATATTAAACTTGTCAAATTATTCCTCTCTAAAGAAAATTATGTTTGAATAATTTTAATTAAAACTTTATGCCGTGACTGTAAATTTCCTAAATAATGGCAATGTTAAACAAGAACGATATTTAATATTGAATATATTAAAACAATTTCAGTGTTTTTTTTTTTTTTTTTTTTTTTTTTTTTAAGGAATTTTTGACAGATTTTTCTAGAAAATTTGTTCTTAAGATTTTTTTTTTTTTTTTTTAAATAAAAGCATATATTTATTTATTTATTTTAATGTAATGTTTTGGAAAAGAAACTTTATTAAAAAGATTTTGTAAAGATAAGTCTTTAAAAAAATATTTACTATTCATGAAGTTTTGTTCAACAGCTTATAATAGTTAACTAATGTTGTATATATATTTAATATAATTTAATATAAGTCTGCATTGAACAGAAAAAAAAAATTAAACGACATGCTTAAGTAGTATTCATAATGCTGTTGTTATAATTGTTATAATGACGAAAAACAGTTTACAAACACAGGATTAAAGAATTTGCAGAATAGACTATTCAATCCATCTTATAAAAGATGTGCCCTACAGTCCCCCCCCCCTTTTTTTTTCAGGCTTTAATTTTTATTATTCTAAATGATTAAAAAAATGATCGTAATATATAAGAAAAAAATGACTTTTTCGAGTATTTTTTTTTTCAAAATAATCTAAGAAAATGGTATATACTTTTATTTATTATTAGTATATTTTATGTATGTCTATATATCTCAAACCAACTAGCACGTTTTGGTTTAGGTATGTTATAGACTTTTTATTTTATATTTAGCTAATCAACCAATTAATAAAAATGTTCATTAATTGGTTAAAACATTTTTAACGATGCAATTTGAACCAAACCGAGATGTAATAGCTATCTTTATGATGAGCAAAAGCCAAAGTATTTAACACTTATTACAAAATAGTTAAAATATGCTCTCTTTCAAAAAAAAAAAATTCAAAACAAAAGAAATATAGCTGCTGATAACGTAATCTAAACAATACTAAATTTTGCTGCAAATATTACACAGAATAATAAAATATCTTGCTTAGCGTAAAGGCAAGCAATCGAGCAACTGGCACTTACATAGCGGAATTCTTCGAAAAGCCTGTGCACCAATGTCCATTCTCTCATATATAGGGTCTCTAGTTCTTTCTAGAGATTCTACATGATCTACATGATCTACATGATTCTACATGATTCAGGGTCCCTAGTTCTTGCTAGAGACCCTCGATAGAGAGAGACTGGACATTTTTGCGCGCCGACTTTTTGACGAAATTCTCCATTTTAGTGCCAGTTGATCCATTGCTTACCATTACGCTGAGAAGAAATTTCGATTATTTTACGTCATAGCTGGAGGAGAAATTATTTATTACATGTTTACTTTGTTGGGAAATAAATTACTTTAATTTTTAAACATTTTTAAAAGATAAAAATGAATTATTATTCATTTTTTTTCATGTTTTAAATACAGTGAATTCTCTTATTGCATGCTGTTTTACGTATTTTATTTCCTAACATATGAGATAATTACATTATTTATTTGCTAGCTATTAGTTTTTAAGTTCTGTTTTGCAATATATATAATATTTTAGATTTTTATGATATATTTTAAAATACATATTTAAAATAACTATATAAAAAGATATTTTTTGATCATTTGCTAGTACACAAAATGTATCAGATTTCTTAAAATAAATTGATGAAAATAAGGTGTACATTATTTGCTAGCATATGAAATATAAATTTTTTTAAATAATATTTGCCATAATAAATTTTATAAATAATATTTAAATAAGTAAATATTTTTATTTACATAATATTTTAAAAACTAAAAAAAAAAAAAAAAAATCAATGAAATAAGCAAATCTAAATAAAATAAATAAAAACTTTTTTTTAATTGCTAAAGATATTAGTTAATATTTTTACAAATTATTATTAATTAAATTATTATTTTTAATAATTAATTAAATCATTATTATTAATAATGCGTAATTGAAATAAATAAAATATGTATTTTTAGCTTGTAAAAATATTACGTAAATATTTTTATAAAATAATAATAAAAAAAAATTCTGTTCTTCTCCCGTCTTTTACATTCATTCATGAATTACTTGACAAAAACTAAGATTACCATATTTTTGTTAAAAAATTTCTAACCTTTTATGTATAGAATGTATGTCCTCGGAAAAAATAAGGTAGAATTACTTTCACAATCAACGTATTTTGCTTAATACAGAAATATGCAACAAAAAATTCCTCTGTTTTCCGATAGGAGTTGAAAAAGTAACCATGTCGAAGGTTAAAACAAAATTCGTTTTCCTTCAAATTCTTTTTTCTAAGACAAAAAAAAAAAAAAAAAAAAAAATACATTTTTATAATTCTGCATTACTTTCTACACAAATTTTGCACAATTTCCTTTCATTTATGTTGTATAGAAAAAAGCATTACATTCTACTGGGATCGCTCTGAATTGGCACTAAAATGGCCGACTTTCTGTCAATGTCCAGTCTCTCTATATATAGGGTCCCTAGTTCTTGCATACCAGCAGCGCCATCTTTTAGAAATTTTTTTAACTCAATTTGCAAATTTGTGGGATGAAATTTCCTGCTTTCTCAAGCATAAAGCATACATTTCCATAGCGTTCTTTTTTTTTTTTTTTTTTTTTCCTCCTCCCAAAATCCATCAGTCAATTTTCGAACACCTGGTACATTTAAGGAGAAGAAATTAAAGGAAAACCTTAGCTATTAACTTACCTTTTACTATAATATTTATATAAATCTAATAAAATAGAGCATTTGTTTTACTGTACGTCATTTTTTAATCTCTTTTTAAAAGCGTTTAGGTCCAAAGATAATGCACTAACATTCTATTTAGCAAATGAACTTTAACCTTAATTTATTTATTTTACACATATATATTTATTTATTTTTTGTTTTGTTTCAGCTGAAACTTCTATGAAAATGTTCTGAACACGTATTTCAAAAAATGAAATTAAATTAATAATATACATTCAGAATTATAAATTATAACACTGTATTTCTTTTTATGAAAATATTCGTTAGCAGATAAGCTCAAACTACACCTATACGTAATTTATCAGAAAGGGTTTCTTTGTTTGCTCTTAAGAAGCTTACTATTTTAATTTATTTTACCGTTTCATCTTTCCATGAAATTCTGTAGAAATATTTGATATCAAAAATGAAAATATTATTTCTCTATTTGAAAAAATGCAAGAGACCTAAGAAAAAATTGTAGAGTAATACAATAAATTTAATCCGATTACAAAATTTTTCTCAGAAAAAATAAAAAGGCAAAAATTTAAATTTACTGTTACACAATTTTAACTTAAATTTTCAATACATCTATAAATATCCAAATGCATGTAAGAAAACGAGAATTTTTAACTTAATTTTAATGACATATAAAAGACATTGTAATTTAGACTTATATATAAAAAAAATGAACAACAAAATCGAAAAAACATAAATGAAAGATATAAGATTTAATGATATATGATTCATATATGAATTATATTTCATGCTCTCGCTATTCTCTTAAATTTATGCAGAAAATTTATGTAAAAAATGTACACTTTGTTGAATATTATTTTTAATAAATGTCAATACTTAATATTTTGCATAACATATTTTTATTTTTGAATGAACTTATTTATTTATATATTGTTAAATAAGCTTTTATTCTACTCACAATAACAACGGAGGTATAAAAGAGTATGCGTTGAACAAAATGTTTTCCCTGTTTTTGTTGTGTTGCGAATAGAATACGTATCGTTTCAAATATTTAACAAAAAAAAAAAAAAAAAAAAAAAAAAAAGATCATTTATGCTACACTAAACTCTAATTCATTACGCAGTTTTGAAATGAGTTTTACAGGCTCGAATACGATTAGTACGTTAAAGTATTAAATGCCATTATGTATAAGACTATTTAATATTTTTTAAATAATTTATTTATGAGTCCTTTTCTGCATTTCTAATTAAAAACAAATATTTTGCTTTTTTAAAATAAATAGCAAGCACTTCATCTGAATTCCCTACATTTTGATTAGTAATACATTTTCAGAGCTTTCATGAAAGCACTAATAGAAGGTTTTGTTGACTCAACAATAATTTTTTATGCAACACAAAAGTTTCTGTTTGAGTGTGCTCCAATAGAAACTTTTGTAGATTTACAAAATAATTTTGTTGCAATTCTAAAAAAATTATTGTAAATGAAATCAAAATATTTTATTAATATAAGCAAATACAAGAAAATTTTATAAATCTGTTAACAATATATTCTGTATTGTCGTAATAAAACTGATTTTATTCCTAATGAAAATTTGGTTTGAAACTATAAAATATTCTTAACAAAACAGATTTTGAAGTTTTAATCAAATCCTTTCTCTTGATGTATAAAATTTAACTTTCTCGAGCTCTATGTTTGAAATTTTCTTCATCTTTCAGAAGCAGGTCTGTTTTGTAAATTTTGTTTTATCCATTCTTAAAAGTTTTGTATTTTTAACCGTTTGTGGCGCAAGGTAATTCGGATCATTTAAATTATACTGCCACCGGAATTCACGAACAAAATTAAATTGAAAGAAATTTTTATTTTTAAGGTTTAAACAAACGGCATTGTCTGCTACATTATAAAAGTAAATTTTTGCTAAAACATTTCTGGGATGAGTTTTTGAAGCTGCTGGTCGTTTCACATTTATACCACCGTGCACTAAAGGGCTTAAACGAATCACTTCCCTTTAAAAATATAAATTTAATAATTTGACAATTTTAGCGTTACAAATTCAGCAATTTTAATTCAATTACAACTTCTCCTATCAAAAGTGGTAATTTGTTTCAATACAGTAAAATCAAAACGTTTTGAAGTGCCAGTGATAAGTATTAATTATTAATTATTTCTACTAAAGAGATGCAAACATTCTTCTATGCAGGTGTGTTTGGATATTTGATTAAATGTTGAATTTTGCTTAAATTTCTGAGAGCGTAATACACGCAGGCAGTGTTGTTAGATCTGGCGGAGTTTTTATTCAATAATCACCAATAATTTTTAATTGTAACATTTGCCTAATCCCATCGAAGATTGAGATTACATTATGTATATCAAATATCCCTTCTCAAAACTATTGGTGTCTATAAAATAAAAAATCCGCCAAATCTGGTAACACTCCACGCAGGACTGCCATAGATGACAATTTTTATATCCTTTTCATACCACTTTTTCCAAAATAAAAAATAAAATTTATAATATATTTTCGCAGATAAATCTGCACTTTGGATGCATACATTTATTATAAATTTTATATTATTAAAATAACGGTACGAAGATGATAAAAATAAGTCGCCTGTGGCAACCCTGTACACGCCCTCATATTATAATTATAATAATTATAATTATTATTTAGTGTCATAATCCTACTTCTTTCACGATGTGGAAGACGTAGATACCTTAAAATTGGCAAACGACTTGTTGGATGTCAGTTGAATTTAGGTATAAAGTTCGATTTGTTTAAAAAAGTGTATATAATGATAATAATATAATTTCTTTTTAGAACCAAAAAGTAATACCCATCGCTTGTAATTCTTTCCTATAGCCATAAGAGTTCTAACTATTTGATCACTTAACTATTTCATTCTTCTTCCACCTTTCATCATTTTCATTCCAATCATCCGTTTTCTTTTTGTTAGATTTCACCTTCGCGTTTAACCCTTCTTCGTTAGACGTCTTCACTCATATCTTTTCTTCTTCTCTTCTCTGTTACATTTTTCTTTTGGAATTTCATCCTCCAATAATTGGTACCATTTTTTCGTTGGCAGGTACATCGAATGGTGTACAATGAAATCACCCGTTTGTCTGATTGTTGGAAATTTTATATTTATTCAACATTTTCTTAATTTTTTATACATTTTCCCCAACTACCATTTCCAGATTTCCTGTAAGTCAATCCCCAAAATTTCTATTAATTCTATTGGTTGATAAGAATTTGATCTATTTCCTATATACAGGGATGGAACACTGGCGCAAAACTCATACCACTATGAATGAATCAAAATTTTCTGCTTCTTAAGTCAACGGTATTATAGGCAGAAAAACTTCTTAAACAAATACCGGTATGAAATCTGCGCCTGTGCTCCATCCCTGTGTATAAAGGAGCACTTCTCTCCCATTTCTTTATGCACTGAAGACGGTTCGCTAAATGCTACCAAAATAGCTGTTTGCTATTCAATTTTTCTCTTTAGCGTTCAAGACATTCAAGATTTTTTCAGGGTTTAGTAATTTAGTGCCAAGTCTCCTTTTAATATTAGATTAATAAATTTTTATATTGTTATAGTGTTACATTGTTGAGTTATGTTGTATTTTCAACATTATTCAAATCATTCTAATAATTATAACTAAGGAAACCATATTGTTCTAACTGAACTTTTAATTATTTTTAATTATTTTTGTTAAATTGTGTGATTTTTAAGCCAAGTAAAAAAAAAAAAAAAAAAAAAAAAAAAAAAAAAAAATGCCTCCTAATTTTAAACGTAATTCTAAATTTAAAACAGAATAATTTTACATTAAAAGATATATTACACTGCTAACACGAAATTAGCGAACAAGACACAGTTTTTTATAATTTATTTGATTTCGACGATATTTTTTATGAAAATTTAAAAAGTTGTGTTTTAAAGCATTTTCTTTTAATTTACGAGGGCATGTCAATAAGTAACCCACATAATGTAAAAAAAAAAAAAAGCGATTAAAGACAATATGAAGAGGAAATAAAAGTAGTACACTTTTATTATTATTGATGACGGGTCAATAAGTTACACACATAAAGTAAAATAATAATAATAATAATCAGTTAATGGCAATATGAAACAGAAATGAAAGCATTATCAATTTATTATTTTTCCACATAATTTCTTGCATGTTGTGACATTAGTCTCATTGATGGAATAGTTTTAATAACCCAGTCTCATAAAATTTGGTCGGTTTCGAGAATCGCCACCTTCCCACGATCATTTGAGCTTATCGTTAAAGTCTGTTTGGTTGGTTTTCCAAAACTTACCATCCTTATACAGAGATGCCAGCATTTTAATTTATTCCGGGGCATTTATAACCCCGCCTTTATTTCGCACCATTTTATTTTCAAAATAGTTTTCTCCAATACTGTTTATAACTACTGTTAATTAATAAAACTATTTAATCTCCAACAGTAGAAAAATACCCTTCCAAAAAATAGTGGTATTAAATGATGAAGAATGTATCTCTCTGACTTTTGTTTATTTTTATATAATGAAGATATTATCATAAAAACAATTTATTCAGATGTATTACAGTTACTTTTCACTCTGTCCTGTATTTCAAAATATGTTACAAAAATTTTGCTTCGTGATATTTAAAATAATCGGAGATAAAATGTGGAAAATGATATTTTTTAAGGTTGTATGTTCAAATGAGAAATTAATGCTTTTCTCATTTCTTTCTGAGCTATAGATTTTTTTTTTAATTCGTGTAGTGCATATTTCAAGTAAAAGTTTGCTGTGGAAATTTATAAACAGTTCTCGTTTTTATTTTTATAGTTATCTAATAGTTATAACAACTGTATTAATAAAAATAATAAAAATAGAATTATATAGATGAAATATGCATTTAATTTTTTATATTATGTCTGTTTAATATTTAAAAAGTAATGAAAAAAATTTTGACAAATATATATATATAATATTTTAATATTAAATTTGGTCATATTTATAAAATTTTTGTATATATTTCTTACCCTTTCTGTTTTGTAAAACTTACAGTTATGTAAATGTTAACTGGTACACCATTCCTAACTATTATTTATGTAGTAATTCCGGTATATATGAGCATCTTTTCTCTATAAAACAATTCTTAAAACTTGAAGATAGAAAGATAATATTTATTCGCTTTAATCTGCATTTATTCGTTTTAAGTACATTGCTAATAAAAAGAAAAAAAAATAATAAATATAGTTAAAATATTACACATGAAAAGCCCGTGTTCATTAAATTTTTTTTAATGTTTTAATCATCAATATTAAAATTGTAGTTCCTTACTAAATTCAAAATAAGTATAAATTATTATTATATATCATTTTTTATTACAATATTTAATAATCACATAGGCAAAAATAATAATATAGAAGAATAAATAAATAAATAAAAAAATAATTAATGAAATTTATACATAAGTAAAAATTCTGTATAAGGTTATAAAGTAAATACAATTTCAAAATGACATGTACAAAATGAGAAGACAGAATTCTATAAAAAGAAAATTCTAAAAAAAAAAAAAAATTAAAAAAAAAAACATCTTATTATTATTTTTTTTTTAGTGGTTGCTTTAAATAAATAAATTTAAATATATATATTGCTTACAAAAGACATTTTAGTGATAATACGATGAAACATTATTGTGAAAGTACTATGACTTTGAACAAGTTTTCTGGTTGGTCTGTTATGTTGGACACTTTTGTTAAAAATATGGGAAAGTGAGGAGGCGAAAATAGTCTTTCTTAGATTTATGACGCTCTAAACAAAGTTTATTATTATTATTATCATTATTATCATTATTATCATTATTGAATATTATATATTTTTTAAAGACATGAAAAACTGTTTTTTCATGGTTTTGTGCTACTTATCTGTAATGAATGACTTTGTGTGAATTTTCAATAAACTCCAGAGTACGCATATGAAAAAAATTGATGTTTTAAAACTTATTTGTTAAATATGGGCTAAATAAAGTGTAGTGATGTGTGCATTGTATTATATTACATTAAAACAACGGAGGTTAATTTATAAAGAATTATTCAGAAGTTATTTTTTCTTCACCACGGTTAAAAGGGCCATAAAAGTCTGTTTTTAAATTGGAAGAAAAAAAAAAAGAATAAAATGTTAATGAAAAATTAACTTTTTTATTAACATTTAAACTCCCCCCCCCCCCCCAATATTTTCATCAATTATATTTTAATTTTAAACTTTAATTAGAATGTCATATGTTTTAATTCATCTGTAAATTTTAAAACCAAGAATTTACTTTCAGAAGTTTTCATTTCATAATTTACTTTAAAAAATAGGCCCAATATATTTTATGTGCACATATTTCACCATGTTCATTCTTCAAAAGTAATTGCTATTTACATTCAGAATGTAACATTTCTCTATGAATCTCACCTGTATACAGTTTATATGGCCTTGAAAACCGACTTATTTGTGCACATTTTCGACGAACAGTTTTCATGATCCAAATCGTGTATAATAGTTTTATTGTGTTTTATGTCATAAGCAATGTTTTATATGTTGACAGGGATACGCCTTATCAAGCAGTCACAGCATGCATGGCCTATTGCTACAATGTTGGTTTATTGTATAATTTAATGTGCAAGTCACTGCGATAGAGTTGAAGATCCTAAATTTTAAAATTATAAATTACTTTTTCCCAAATAAGTAGTTATTACTGATTTAAGAAACTTTTTTAGAAAATTCAATAAAGGTCCCTGCCTTGTACTGGGAATTTTTTTATTTTCAGTTTACAACTACAAGGCATCAATGATTCGAAATCTTTACACACATTCATAGCAATAACGATGATTTAATTACTGAAACCAGTTTTTATTATTATTATTATTTATTGGAAAAACCGGATGTTAGAAGATAAAATTTGGCCTAATTTATAATCACATTTTTTTTTTTACAAAATACAAGTGTAAAGGTTAAAAACCATTTTTTAATATACATGCAAACAAACAAAAATGTATCTGGTAAAAAGTACATCATGATTAAATATACATTAAATGTTTTATTCACGAAAAAATTTTTCCGTATTGATATTTTATGTGCGAATTTTTCCGCTCAAAATTCTGCTAAAGCATTAAATTTTTCCTTTGAGAAAACTATAAAAGTTTACACAATCATAATTCGATTGTTCTTACCTTAAATGTTACACATAAGAAAACCAGTTGCCGGGTATTTCAATACTTCCTATGTAATTAAATTCTAAACACCTACGTTATATTTATATCCACACCATGACCACATTGTTTTTTTTTTTTTTTTTTTTTTTAGATAGTTTTAAGTTTTTAGCTCGGCCCAATGAAAATTGTGAATTATGTCATTATTAGCAAAATTTGTGTAAAAGTTTAATAATTGCGTGCTAGTTCATGTCATGCATTTTATATACATATTAATGAATTATTTACTTATGTATCTATATATTTATTCAGAGGATTGAAAACATTATTTGATTTAAGTTGAATTTTTGTCTGTTGTGATAGTTTTTCTTTATTTTCTTATTGGGTATAATTTTTCAGATAATGTTACATATGTTAATTTAATTATATATTTTTTAAATAGCTGTTACATAGAACATTATTTTTTAATCTCACACATGTATATTTTTAATCTAGTGTTTTAACTTTGTAGGTTGCTTGACTGTATGTCTTTTAATTTATATATATATATATATATATAATAACATGTTTAATTATATGGACTATATTAATTAAAATGTTTTTTGTTTATGGTAATAAACAAGACGAAAATCAATGTTAACTTATTTATTTATTTATTTATTTTGTAGGAGCACCTGGTACTTGTGAATTGAATTTATCGTCTTCAAAAAGTCAAATAATCAACTGGCTGATAAGAGCAAAGTTTGTGTTGTTAGCTGAAATGAAAATGACTCTCTGACGTCATTCGACGTCTTGGTCACGATTTTCTTTTATTTAACCTGTAAGAGTCTTAATTTAAATCACAAAGAATGGAATATAGCCAATCACACACAGCTTTTTCCCACAAACATTGAAAGTTCCGCTTCGTTCTAGTCATCCATTACTTATTCGCATTTTATGCTCTAAAAGGAAAAGAAATGGAGAAGTGAATCTATAACATATGTGAGAAATTAGTGCTATACAGTTTTTAATTAGTAACCTGTGTATGGACGTATATATTGCTATTAATCTGCGCAAATTATTTGAAATCAGATATAAATTTTTACGAACTTTCACAATTTTAAATATAATATTTAACTTTTTGTACGAAAGAATATATCTTCAACATAATAGTTTATTATTTAAACTTTAATTTTAAACAAAAATTTAAAAGTAAATGAAAATATTTTTACCTGTTTATTAATTCCATTTCAAAAAATCTCACTTTTGCATTTCAACTTTCCTCAAAACATTAAAGTTTAAATTTAAAAAAAAAAAAAAAAAAAAAAAAACTGTTTCCTGAATGTATTTTAAAGTACATCTTTTTTTTTCTCTTGTTTGTTATGATTTTCGAAAACTAGCTTCGTTTAAGTATTTGGAAGAAAAGTAGACAAGTAGCGTAGGAAGCATTTTAAAGAAATATTCAAATTATCTGGGAAGTGTTTTTCTTTTGTCAGTAAGTGTCCAAAGCGTGATAAGTAGGAAAAGTACCTGTTTATAGCTATGCAAATATTTATTTTTTTGTGTTACAAAGTGGTTGTTTAGATAACTTAGAAGTAGTGATTCTTATTTTCCAGTTAATATATATATACAATATATAAGCTGGAATCTATATTTTTACTTATGCGTTTAATTTATTAAAAAGTCTTAATGAGATAAAGTATTACTTAAGTAACGCTGTGAGAACTGCAAAAGAGAAGGATTATTCATTAATGTGCATAAATCTCTTGGGCCTATTCGAATTTTATTTATTTATTTATTTATTTATTTAAGGATTAAGTATGGCATTTTTTAAGTAACGAAAAAAAAAAAAAAAAAAAAAAAAAAAAAAAATCTCATATTTCATTTTATATTCAATTAAATGAGTAAGTATAATTTTTTTAAATTGAGAACACTCTGCTAATATGTAAATTTAATGTTGTGAATACGATAACGTGCAAAAATTTGTTTATAATAATACAAAAAGATGTCTGTGTTTGTGTATCTGTCTGTACATCTATGTATTTAGCGAATATGTTACGCAGAAATGCACAAATTGGCATGTGGGTAGAATAAATTGCGCTTGAGTTGGTTGTGATTTTTAATTATTAACTTAAATAATAATTTAGATGTCAACGGAACCTCAATTTAAGACCATGAAAGACCACAAAAAAGGTTTTTGGGGATAATGAACCGATTGTGCAAATTTTCGAAGCTTTAAAACTAAAAGGGGGCAGATGGAGGGGGGAGGCAAAACATTTAAAATTATAAAATAGATCTGAAGCCGTAAAAAACCATGAAATATGTTTTTTGTTAATGGGGGGGGGGGGGGAGAATCGATTACACAGAACTTTAAAAGGTCGAGAAGGAATACTTTCGAAATTTCATTGTAGGAGGCAGATGGGGACAATATATGTATCAAGAGATTCTTAAATTGAGATCCAGCCTCAAAAAGGCAGATATTTTTTTTTTTTTTTTTTCAGATGGAGCTAAGATCTACTAAAACCGTGTTTCTAGCTTTGGAAGTTGAGGAATAAATTTCGCATTCTTTCAAGTGTGTAATATCATAAGGAGGGGATAAGGGACTAATATTTAAAAAAAAAAAAAAAAATACAGCTAGTGTCTTGCTAAGATAGGTTGGTTGGATGTTGGGTTAAGGCCGGTTGACTACGCTGGGGTCCTAGGCTTATGACTGAAATAGTATGACTTATGACTGAAATACTCCCCACTACATGGAGGGGGGGAGCTTTTCTATGGGATCCTAGCCTTATATTCACAAGTTTCGGAGAAAACCACAAGACCCGAATGGCTAGGTCGACGAGTACGACCTGATTGTCCTTTTCATCTACCAGCTTTGAGCACAGAGCCACTCGGCCACCGGTGAGCTTTACTAGGATGTGTTTTACTAAGATCAGACTTATTAATGATGGTGTGCACAATGGGTGATCAGATTGTTGTTGATTCTGAAACGATAGAAAGACGCCGCAAGCGCCACTGAACGGATGCAGTTCCTATACTACATAAAAAAAAATGATTAGGGTTCGTTCGTACGCTATGTTAATTTATATACTATAGCTTCATAAAATTATAACATTACATAATACTAATTACTAATACTATGTAGATTATGAAGTGCGCACAGTTTTTCCTTCGCCATTTGATCAATTGGGCTTATACTATCGATAGTTAGATTAATTTAATTTTTTTTTTTTTTTTTATATACCTATTATATGAAAAGAAAACGTCCAGAGTTATGATGATGCGAATGATAGTTTAAAATTATTTGCAGATATTTTATTCAGAAATTTTGCTGATAATTATTCTGTCTTTTCCTGCATGGATTTATGAATTTAAACTTTTAACCATTAAGATTCATTAATATATTAATTATTGATATGCACACAAACCTTGATAAAAAAATCACTTAGCATTTAAGGAAAAAAAAAAAAAAACCCAAAAATTTCTTTGTTGTTTTATTTTGTTTAAAACTTTAGTAGATATATGAAAGGTATTCTGACAATATGTTCCGGAAAAATAGCAATTACTGTACTTGACAAAGTTTTTTAATTTACCTATGTAATACTGCGTCCTCAATCTGTTGAAAATGGGTCATAGCTCCAAAATTCGTACTGATTTCTATTAAAACTTGCGCAAAAAGAGACTTTTAAGACCATATAAGTTTCCAGTCGACTCGAAATTCGCTCCTATTTCCCATTTTTAATGGGGAAAAAAAACCGTTACCATTTGAAATCCATGCTAAAACCTTTAAAGTGTACTCCAATATAATTATGAATAAAGGAAATTTTTTAAAAATAGACTCATTGATTTACTTTAGGTATAATGAACGTTCTCAATAAAGAGAACGTGGGTCGGTTATCAGATAATTAAATTGACTGAAATATTCGTGTAAATATAGACGTTTAATGATTTTCAATGAATCTTTTGTGTATTCTGACGTTTCGCATGTAATAATCTATGGAATCAGTATAGAAACCTTACGTTACCAAAATGTATACGCTTGGTGGATACTAAAAATGCTTTACCTTTCTATGACATGATATAACACTAGAGGTAGCAATTGTTCACATTATTACTGACGTTGACAATTTCCTTTTCAGTGCCATATCATTATCGTGGTAACAGTTAATGGAATGGAAGTCAAAATGTTTAAATTTTCAAAAATATCATTACTACTTGCAAAATACACAAACTGAAATATGCCATAGTGATGAATTTCACATTTAATGGCAAAAACATCGATACTGCTGCTAACGATGCAACATTTAAACTATTGTAAAGGTCCATTAACCCTCGAAGTGATATCGTCTTGCAGTGAGACTATATAAAAACTCGTAAAATTGAGATATCAATAGATATCAATTGATTTTACAAATAGTCTCACTCAAAATGAAATTCTCTACCTGGTAAGCAGTGCTAATTGGTCTTTGGTTGCACTTAAGAGTGAAACGATCAGCACTTGGAGGGTTAAAAGCTAGATGAATATAATGTGATGCTTAGTAATGGTGTCATTTTCTTACATGATAATGCCAGTTTATATGTTACTCCTATAATTTAAGACATTATCAAAATTTTGAGTGCTGAACCAATATATCATAGTAATTATGTATAGACAAGTACATGTGTAAATTTTACTTATTTTTGTCCTTGAAGTGATTTTTTAAAGACAAGCATTTTGATAATGGTGAAGAAGTAAATGTTACTATGACATACTAGCTAAATTCATTGTAAACAACCTTCTATGATGTCAGCAGAAAATATTTTGTATCAAGATTTAATAAATGGTCACATTAATGCAGGTAAATGTAATGAAATATAGTATTATATTCATAAATTATTATTAAGTATGTATCTTTCTTTATATGAATGCCTTTACAATTAATTACACTGGAATGGAATTTACTTTGTCAATTATCCTGGTATTTTGCAAAATAACATGCGGCTGAAATAAAAATTTATATGTCAGGTAATTTATTCGGGATACATCACTAAGTAAATTATATTTAGGCATTTTGGTGATTCATTTACGTCACTGGTTATATTTAATTAAAAATATATTTCATTTGTTGCATAATCTCAGTAAGATTTTGTCAGAACATATAAATTGTTTTTATGAATAGTGGCATGCGCACACGGAAAACAGAAAAGTATGTGAAAGAAGAAAAATGAAAATGATATAGCTTAAGTTGTTGAGAAATAGAACATTGAAAATGTCTCCCCAAAACTCTTTAAATGATAAAAACCAAGTATTAATAATGTTTCAAAAAAGTATTATATATATATAAATATATATATATATATATATATATATATATATATTAATCAGAAATCTAACATTTGCACACATATATTAACCTTTTTAACCGACTATAAAGCCATAAAATATTTTAATATAAAACTTTTAGCCGTATATTTTCTAGTTTTCATTAGAAATGATAATCAAAAACTTAAAAAACAAAACCACAAAAATAATTACAGAAATTTCCCTAAAAAACAACTGAAGTTTGTATTTATTTATACTGAAATTATACAAAAGTGATGGAGAAAATATAAGCTTCATATTAAAGCTCAATTTTGTGAAAGTTTGTTTATAAATTATATGCGTTCTAAGCTAGCAATTCTTAAAGACATCAAAAGTGCATTAAGCCCAAATTTTAGTTGAATTTAAATGAAAACCAACTTCAAACTTATCCAAATTTATTGGAAATATGTAAATAAACTTTTCTGAAAATGAAATTAGATTTTTTTGATGGAATAGCAAAAGAAAATTAATAAAGTCTTGCCTTAGCACTAAAAAATGCAATTTAAAAGAAAATAAATAAAAGTTGGAAAATATATGTCAACATATTTTTTTAATATGTATGAAATTCTAAGATATTTCCGTCCGGATTCGGTAGTATTATTTAAAACCTCTTAGTCTTCTTATTTAGTCAATCATAACATATTATGAGCTATTATATAATAAAAAGGAACATAATTTGGGAAGAAAAATTATTTTGACATTCATTTCAATAAAAATACATACATATATGACTGAATTATATACTACCGTAAATTGAAGAAAAAAAAAAGCCCAGAAGGAATTGGTGGCCGATCAGAGTATTTTCAAATGTTTATTGTATTAAGTACACTTAAATGCGATGTTAACTTCAGGACCAATGTTTGAACTTCTTCGCCACAACAGAGGTTAATATGAAAATTATAGTCGGTGGTATTTTAAATAGTAAGGGTGAAGTTATGCAATTAGTGGTCGGACTGCTAAAATTAACAAGATTTTGAAGTAACTACGATGCCTGGGCTTCGAACGAGAGTCTGTTTTCAGTAATTATCGGACTTTGAGAGAGGTCATTTCTGAAATGGAAGGAGAGTATCACCACTACACAGCAATTTGGAGCAATTTTAAGCCTCTCTCGAAGTTTATTACGTTAAAAAATTAAGTAACATTGCCCATCGGCAATTGTACCCTCGCGACAAAAGCAGCATTAGAAGAATAAAAAAATGTGAATTTGAGATCTTATGAGGAAAACAGTGTCCAATAAACAGTCCATTGATAGTGAGGTCATTTAGTGGGATTTCGTGAAGCTGGTTGGTCTTATCGTCGTATTGTGGAAAAAAATTGGAAGGAGAAGTGTTAGGGGTAAAAGGATGATGGCTTAGAAGTTCCGAACAATATATCTGACAAAAAAGCAGGTAACTGAGGGTCACCAATGGACTGATACGTGGACCGAACAGTGCATTAAAAGAGCAGTGAGCGTTATCAAGCAGATAACTGACGTCGTCTGAAATTCCAACTTCTGTTGCACCTGAGGTGACTGTTCGAACAATTTGCAGCCGTTTAAAATTTCCAACCTTTTGTTGGGCCATTTCTGACTTGGGTCAATAATGGCAATCTCCAGCAGACTGATGTAAGTCCACGTATGGCACTTTCTACGCGACATGCTCTTCGAAATATGAAACGTCTCCAACGGTATGCACGGTCATCTGATTTATCACCTACCAAACATGTCTGAGATATAACCGTACAGGGACTTTTGCGGTTACCTAGGCCAGGTACTGAAATTTCAGATTTACGCATCCAAGTTGAGGATGATTTGAACTGAATACATCAAAATGATATTCAGCACATATATGATAGACTCCATGACAGAAATGCATAGCGTGTAGCTGTTAATAGGGATTCAACCTTAAAATACCACACTGAAAAAAAATTCTGTAACTGACATCTAGAATCTAAATTGTGGCTTTAGAAAAAATAGTTTCATGTTATCCTTATAAATTTTAGTCCCCTTGGAAGGCGAGTTCTAGAAGCCCCTATTTGAATTCTAGAGCACTTGCCTATATTCTCGAGGGCAAAATTATTTAAAAATCTCTGCAAATAAATGAGACTACAAAAGGCGGGTTTCTGAAACTATAATCTTGATTTATTACCCAATACTAGAAAATCAAGCGAGAATTTCTCTCAATATAAATGATTCAGAATATTTAGAGTATTCAGAATATTGTTTCACCATCTAGAAATGTGTATACTAGAAATTCTAGATAATTTCATCTATTCAGTTTTTTGGCGTGCCTTATGCACATAGCTCGGAAATCTATATTTCTAGTTAAGGGATTTAGAAAATGGTCACTTATTCATTCTAGAGAAAAGCGGTATATTTTTTTTCTCAGTGTACTGGCTATATTTTCATATTACTTCCTGTTGTACCGCTGGAGCTCAACCATTGGTCTTAAATTAACTTTACTGGTACGTGTACGCCATATAATTAACATATGCAAATTTCATGATCACCTATCTTTTTTTTTTTTTTTTTTTTTTTTTTTGTGTGTGTGTGTGTGTTTTCACTCTCTTAAAGTAAATGAGTTAATTCGCCATATCAAGCAGTTTTTTTTTTTTTAATCAACTTCAGTTAAAAATACAATTCTTTGAGCTAATTAGTAGCTTCTTACTTAAGCGAACTTGAGTTATCGATATTTATCGATACTTTAGCTATTTCAACTCATTTTCCGATTTGTAAGTGGCAATATCACTCTCGCTGCAACGCATTTCTTCAGAAGCACGCAATTGCAATGGGCAATGCCATTGATCGAGTTTATTAAAATCATTTATATTAAAATCATTAATTAAATTAATTAAATTACTCAAATACAATAATTAACTCAAGTTTGAATGTATTATCTTAACACATTCAATTTACTGAATTTTGCTCATGTTGAGAGGGCGCATTTCTTCTAGGCAAATGAGTGAAAATTTACTCAAATTGAGTTATTTTCATTCATTCATTTTAAGAGAGCAATTTCCAGAAATGTATCATTTATTACCACAAACTAATTTATTAATAATAATTTAAAAAAACAAACTTGATGGAATGATTTAAATTAATAAAATAATGTAATCACAAGCACTTGCTCTTAAATAAATAAATTATATTAAATATACAGGGACTTTACGCATTAATAATAATAATAATAATAAAAAATACATTAATATTTTTTATTGGAAAGTAAGCTTATATGTATTTTAAAACGTTTTTTATAATATAAAAATGTGTTTGCACTCGTTAAAACTGACAATATTTGTTAAGGAACCTAGGGTTGCATTCTATTCTGAGTAGCCCGGGAAACCGGGAAAAAAAAAAAAAAAAGAACTCTACCACCTAGCACAAGTCAACACTTTTGACTTCATTTCTTTCATGTCGGAGAAGAAGGGCATACCAAATCATTATCATCAAGTATTAACAGTATGTAAATTTGAAAGAAGATTTGAAAAGATTTGAAAGAAGATTTGAAAGAAGAAGCAGCATCGTTTATTACGTTTCATTGAGAAAGCAATAAAGCGAACATTGTTCTTGAAAAGTTATACATCCATAATGCTGAATTAATAGTATCATTTGAAACAAACTAATAGATTCTAAAAAGAATTCAACATACAATGAAATTGGAGATATGCATCTAATGTAGGTTAAGAAAATGGAAATAGACAAGAAGCACGAAAATTGTACATTGAGCAATTTTTGAGGCGTCGCTTTCAAGTCATCCTGCATTTGCCAGTGTTCCCAGAAAACTCTGAAAAACAAGCTTTTTCTCTATTTAAAATACATGTATGGAACGCATGCAAAATATGTATATTCCAGAAACGGAAAGTCTTCTATAGAACAGATTTAGAGTGTTTCCTATCACAAATACTCGAGTGGGGGTAGCTGACATTTGTGTAGACCGCAGTACTGTGTGGCATATTCTATGCGAGAATGGCTTGCAGCATTTTCGTGTGCAAAGTATTCAATGCTTAAACGTGATTACCTAAGCTATCTAGATATTGTGAGGTGGATGCTTCAAACGAGAACAAACAATTCGAATATCCCCTTTTCTTTGTGTTATTAATTTAGGATGACTTATGTAACAGAGAATGCATTTTCAATAATCGGAATCAACACATCATCGCTTCTTTCCACGAAATCACTTCAGGCACTGCTGTAGGCAGACTTTTTAAATTTAGCAATACATTGTGTTATTCATCTAGTACTCATTTTGAGCTTTAAGATGATAGCTTTTAGCTTATTGGAATAACTTAACTCGACTGCTGATCTCGGAATCCTTGGATTATATCGCATCATTTGGTACTTTCTGTATCTTCCTGCTTTCATTGAGAAAAAAATTGTGACCGACATCTAGAAACTAAATTGTGTCTCTAATAAAAATAGTTCCATGTTATCCTTATAAGTTATAGTTTTTTTGGCTAGCAAGTTCTAAATCCCCTATTACAATTCTAGATTTTTTTATTATTATTATTATTATTATTATTATTATTATCGTGGTCAAACAAAATTCACTCTAAATAAATGCGAACTCAAGTGGCGAGTTTTAGTAACTATAATCTTGGATTATGACACAAATCAAGAAAATCAATCGAGAATTTCTTGCAATACAAAGGATTTATAATATTCATAATATCCTTTCACCATCTAGAAAAGTATAGACCAGAAATTCTCGATCATTTAGTCTATCCAAGTTATTTGTTTACCTTACATGCATAGCTCGTAAATCTAATATTTCTAGTTTAAGAATTCAGAATAAAACTACTTAATTGTTCTAGAGGGAGACGGTATTTTTTATTTTTATTTTTATTTATTTTTATTTATTTTTTTTTTAAGAAATAAATCCTACAGAAGAATTAATAAAACCATTATTAAAATGTTAAAATATGCATCACTCGGCTTTTATTTTTGCAATCCTATATCAAAAGGACATTGCGTCCGCTTTCAAAAATGTTTTAAATTGCGTTAATAACAATATCATGTCACAGGAAACTCTACAAATTAAAAAATTTATACTAAATTTTTATATAGTCCCTATTAGTACTCCCTATTTTTAGTTCCTGTATATTAGTAGTTCCTATCTTTAATACTAGCAGGCTACGCCACGAATTTTCAAAAGAATTGAATCAGTATTTATTTTTTATGTCACATTATAAATAAAAACTAAAAAACTAAATAAAAAATACTTGCATTGAGATAGCTTAAAAACTCGCTGCGGGTACCCGTTGCCTACGTCATCTTTTTTCCGCCCCCGCTAAATCGGGTCCAGGTTCCTACTGCCTGTAGTAAGGCCTTTCCCGGGCACTTATATTTTAGTATATATCGATGACAGGTGGATCTGCTATTATTTAAAAATTGCAAATTTAAAGATGACTACATCTCAGTATGTATTGAATATTTTAGTTTTTGAACCATGTGCTTTTATAGCCCCCGCTCATTACACTACATTACGCTTTGATTCTGACCAATGTAATGAATAAAAAAGTGGATTTTCTTTTAAAAGGAATTAAATACATAAAAAACAAATAAGTTTCAATTAAACTTAAATTTTAATCAGTTTAATCTTTTCTACTACGCACTACCATATTTTCCTGATAAATAATATAAAAAAAATTAAAGAAATTAATAAAAAAAAAATTAAAATTGAAAAGTTTTCATACTAAAAAAATTATGCATAAATATAACTGTTATAAATACATTTTTAAATTAAAAATTTAATATACTTAGTTTTTTCTACTACATTACCATTTGATTTTCAATAAATATAATAAATTAAAACAAGAAAAAAAAGATTTCACCTTCAAATGAATGAATTAAATAAATAAAAAATAAATAGTGTAATAGCCGTTGTTAAGATACGCAGACGATTAAAATAAATGGATAAAATTTAGAAAAATTAAACATAGAAGCCAATACCAGGTTAATATTTTCATATTTTAATTAATTTAAAAAATCTAATCAAAAATTGGGAAATCGGACTTTGCGGTGCATCAAAGCAGGTCATAACGAACCATCATGGAAATCTGTGTAGCTCTGTCATCAACCGTTTTCTTAAAAGACTCCGGATATATGTACACACTGACACACACACACACACACACACACACACACATCTTATTTTATTATATATATATAGAATATAGAATAGAAAACAACCTTAATATCTAACATAAAAAATGATAAAAAGCATCCTTCTGTCCTAAAAATTGATACAAAACGTCTGAATTTTTTTTCTATTTTATTCATATTTAAAATAAATAATTTGATTAAATTTTAAAACATATATTTAGCCCTTTTAAAATTTTTAACTCGAAAAGTATCATTTATTATGAAAATTAAAGGTCGTATTTTCGTTGCCCATTATACTTGTGGAACTGCTGTTATTAGTTACTTGAAAACATATTTACTAATCCTAAATCTGTAATGGATATTCCCTTATGTAAGGGCACAGCAAAGAATATAGATATGACTTATTTACTGAAAGTTATTATGAAGTATTCTATATGTCATATTTTTTTATATTGCCGGTAACTATTCTTATTATATAAATTGGTGCTTCTATTTCAACTGTAGTAAATATGTAATAAATCTGGTTTAGTTTTACGGATATAATAAAAGTCCCAATAGTTTATTAATTAATGTGTTCATTTAATACTAACCAAATATCTTGCTAATGATGCTAAGTAGCTAAGTAGTTTAAGTGAAGCAATACTATTAAAGCTAATATGACGATATAATTGTTCTAAGATTATTCTGTAATTAGATACAGATTTAAGCTGATCATAAATGTGAATGATGACATGAGTATACTTGTGTCGTCTTTTATTAAACTTATTTGTTTCAATAAGGAAGTCCAGGTGAAGAGATTATCGATTGAAATACAAGACAAATAAAGATAATCAATAATTACTAGGCCTAACAAACCGAATTCTAATATGTTATTATAAATAGAACACCTCGTAATATTTCTTAAAAAGGGTGTCCCCCCAAAATAAAAATTAGGTTTAATTCTTTACCTGTTAGAGATAAATGGACGATATAATTTGCAATAGAGATCAAAACAAGGTACAAACTAGTACTAAGTTGTTAAATATTACTTTCAATTAATTTTAAAATTTTAAACGACCCCTCTACATAAATTTAGTCAATTAGAAAACTTTACTTTTAACGCGACATCATTACAAGAAACTGTATACATCTATCATTAAAATTAAGTATGTTACATTTAATTGATGTAACTTGAATGCTGTGAATAGGGACCATATATCAAAATTGATAAATAAATTTGTGACATATTATAAAACGATAATAATTGTGATTATATACATTTTTGTGTGTCTCAACTAGATTCAGGATGCAATCACGCATTAAGTTCGACTGTATATATATACAGTCGAACTCGCTTATAATGAGCCCTGATTTAACGAAAACTCGGAGTTAACGAGATAATCAGAAATATTTGGTTGGTACAATGTTAAGCCTATATTAGCATAACTCATTTTTAACGAACAAACCCCGGTTTTTGCGAGGAATATATTTGAGATTCATAAATTGTTTATTGACTTCCATCTCTGCAATTCGGTGATCCTGCGAGCACGTGATGGCAGCCCTTTTCATTTTGTTGAGTTCACGTGCAAGGGCATGCTATGACAACCTTGAGGAGACGGATGAAGATGACGGAGGTTGCTGATTGGAAAATGTGTAGGAGTGGCAGCGTACACTGTAAAAAATATGTCGTATTTGCTGCCAGAAACTTCCTGTAATTACAAAAAATACGTTCTCACAACGTATTTTTTTCGTAAATTACGTGTATTTTCTCAAATTATAGAGAATTTCTTTCAGAAAATAGGACATACTTTTATACAGCGTAAAAGTTTTGTGTGGAGGCCGGAGGTCATTCTTTCATCTGCATTCAGAGTTCACTCGTCAAATTTTATCTTGCGATATCGAAATGTAAAAGTGTATCAGTCGGCGAAAAAGTAAGGATTTTACGTAAGTTAGAGGATGGCGTAAAAAATTCCGAAATCTGTAAAAAGTACAATTTATTTTCTTCTACTATTTCAACACTGTTAAAGAACAAGTAAAAATTAATAACTGCGTTCGATGAAAATAAGAAAGATTGTAAGCATTTGAAGAAATGTGCTACATAAAGAAGATTTGGACGTAGCTCTTTTAAAGTGGATGAAGGTACAACGCAGTAAAATTTTTCCTGTAAGTGGTCCACTTTTAAAAGTTCAAGCAGAAACATTTCACGAATAATTTGGCTATTCTGGATTTGTATGCTCGAATATGTGGCTTGATCGTTGCAAGAACAGACATGGAATAACATTTGGAAAAATTTGTGATGAAGCAAAGTCTGCAAACATGGCAGATATCGTGATATGGACGAGTGAAAACTGGCGAGTCATCAGAGAAGGAAACACAAAATATGACATTTATAATGCCGATGAAACGGGTATTTTCTACAACGCAACCCATCAACAGACTTTTATGTTCAAGGGTGATGAAAAGTACGTTGGAGGCAAGCTCTCAAAATATCGATTGACAGTTTTAGTGTATTCTAATATATCCGGCACTGACAAGAAAAAACTGTTGGTTATTGGCAAGTCGGAAAACTCTACGTGTTTTAAGTATGTGAAAAAGCTTTCTGTTAATTATAACCACAGTAAGAAAGCTTTGATGACTTCGGACATTTTCAAGGAATTTGTTTTAAAATGGGACAGGCAATTGTGTGTGTGTGTGTGTGTGTGTGTGTGTGTGTGTGTGTGTGAGCGAAGAAAAATGTAAAATTCTCCCTTTTATTGATAAGTGTAATCACCCGAAATCACTGGGCTTACAAACATCAAGATTGAATTTTTACCACCAAATTCTACAAGTGTTATCCAGCTTATGGACAAAGGGGTCATTAAAAGTTTTAAATTAAACTTCCGTAAGCACTTGATCATGGTGATTCTCGATAGAAAAGAAAAAATAAGGACAACTTTAAATGCTAATCTAAACGTATTCAAAGCGATACGTTTAACGAACGATGCATGGGAAAATGTTGCATCAACATGCATTGTTAATTGCTTTCGTAAGGCTGGATTAGTCATTTCTGAAGGAGGGCAAGGCACTGATGAGGAAAAAGAAGAGGCTTCAACTTGGGAAATTTGAAAATGTGTAAAGAATATGAAAATTATGTATCTCTTGATGTTAATGTTATCACTTACGAGATACCTACTCCCGATGATATTGGCTGAAATTCAAGCTAAAGCACATGAAAAAAATAATAGAAAGCGACGATGATAACGACGAATGTGAAGAATTCCTTGATGAAACGCCACCAACATACTCAGTGGTTTTAGAGTGCACACAAATACTTCAAATATTTTTTGAAGCCAGGGGTGCAAATGATGATGTTTTTCGGGCTATGAGTCTTCTCCAAATAACAATAACACAAGAAAGAGACAATAATAAAATTGAATAGAAAATTAATCAACTTCTTTTGTAATGTACAGAAATAAATAAAGTAATTATTTACTAATAGTAATTATTTTAAATAACGTTAATTATTTATAAATAATAATAATTATTTTACTATACTATTTATTAGGCATATAATGTAATATTAATGTAGAATGTATACATAATATAATAAGTATATATTAATTTATATAATTTTTTCACGAACCCGCTTTTTAGGAGAACTCTGTTATAACAAGCAGATATCGTGGTTTCGTGCTCGTTATAAGCGAGTTTGACTGTATATATATATATTAAGATTACTAAGATAAGAATTTTTTTTTTTTTTTTTAATAATTGCGTAAAATGGAAACAGGTTAGATTGTCCAACCTCTTTCGCAGCATGCGTGTTGAGACTAACGTTCTAGTATAGTTCTAGACAACAACTATGGTTCTAGACAACTGGTATTAGTAAATTTTGTTTACTCGATCTTTTATTTATTTATTTATTTTTCTTAATTTTGTATTTATTTATTTATTTATTTATTAACATTGTTCTATCCGCAACAAAATACATAGTCTTCTTTACACATCTATCAACATTTAGGTATAAACAAAACAACTTGGTTATAAAATTTTTGTACAGTGAGTAACAAGATAAGATGTGTTAAAAAATAATGTTTTTATTTTCCCTTTTTTTTTTCCCAAAGTATTTTTCATTAATGAATTGTACTGAAAATTATGAAGATCATTTAGTCCAAATAGTAAGTATTTTTTGTTTCAGTCTGTTGCAACTCTAGCAATTCAATAACATAAAGCCTTTACAAAGATACTATCATTGATATACAAGCTATGTATATTTTGAATTATAAAAGATTGACCACATCGTGTGGCCTTAATTTGTACTTTTAGCTTATTTAACGAGAATTTTCTATTATGATTTAAAAAATCAAATATATTAGTTAGAAATATTGTTTATCTCTCATTTTTGAACAATCCTGCATTAAAGGAAAGTCATTGAAATTTTCATCTCTGAATGTCGCATTAAAATTTTATTTTACATTTGCAACACGCTAATTTAATTTAAGTAATTTGTTATATTTAAATTTCTATTTTTAATTCCTATTTTTAAGTTCTATTTTTATTTATTTACTTTTAATCTTTCTTACAAATTTTGTTTGAAATAATTATTAATGATTTTTTTTTTCTGTTTAATTGCTTAAGTTTTTTGAAGAAAGTTCATATTAGTTCCGTTCGAATACTTCAGCAAACGATTATCTTTTCTTTTACTTTTTCTATTCCTTTGTTATTTTACTTTCTTAATATAGAAATGTTATTCTATTTTACATTTTCCTTTAGAAAAGTTGTTCATCTTTTGAAATAATTACTTCTTCTTACATATTAAAACTGTTTCCTTAATTGTTCCAAAAAAAAAAAAAAAAAAAAGAACTATTTTTTGAATCAGCAATTTCTTTAACTGGTGCAATTCTCTGAATGAAAAAAGAAATATTCTTCCACAATATCTGTTTCGTTGATAATTAAACTGAAACTTTTTCAAGATTATTTATTAAAAATAAAAATAATTTACGATTTTACATTATTTAAATTTCAAGATATGTTTTAATTAGAAAATTATTAAATTGAATTATATTTATAAGTAGTATCTTAACTGTATTTCATTCAGAATACGTTTATTATTCATACACTTTTTTATTTCGATAGCTAAACTTTTTTTTCAAAGAAAAAAGTGAAAATGTGCTTAAGAAAAAGGTTGTTGAAATTTTTGATCTTGTAAAATGTTTTTTAAGTCTAAAAAAAACATATCAGCTGACATGTTATTTTTTTACCCCGGAATTGAAAAGTATTACTTCCGCTAATTCTTATTATCCCATTTATCAGTGTCAGATCCTCGAAAAAAAAATTTTTTTTTTCAACAATTTTTCTTTAAAAGCAAATTTTCTACCCAAAAGCATTTTCTCATAAGGGTCCGCATACCGGAAACTCTTGTTTCTGCCCCATTTACAAAAACACGCTTCTGAAAGATTGAAGTTTCTGAACTTTTGAAGCATAATGCTTGTCATTGTTTGCATTTCATTTTTTTACCACAGTCCATTTTTAAATTGAACTTTTAAGTCAATTCAAAAATGTTTATCGAAATTCACTATTTATTTAGTAGTTTTTATTAATTTTTGTGTTTGATGTCTTCGGAAACTCCAAACTGCATTATTACTGTCCTTTTTTCGTTTCATTCATTGTGTTTCTTGATTTTTTTTTTTTTCATTAAATTAAAACCACGCAATCTCAAAATTTTGCATGCATTCTAACAAATGCAAATAATTTGTTAATGCATTTTATCAATTCATTCTTGTAGGGTCGCATTTATTTGCAAAAATGAGATTCGTTTAAGATTATTTTCATCTTATAAGTTCACTTGCTATGATATATGAAAATTAATACCAATTAAAACTATCTCTGTAAATTCTTCAGTGTTGCAACGATCAACATAGTTGATGAAATATGTCATAATATGCCTGTAAATAATGAAAGTATGATGTAATAAGAACAGAAATAACCATGTATACACTCTGAATAGAGGCGTTTTAAATGCAGACTGGAGTGTATCCGAAAAACTGATTCATAAAGTAAAGCTAGGAGAGACTGCGCATTAAGAGAGATTGCGCACATAGCGGATCTGTAAGAAGGAGTAGAGGGGGCGCACTGAAATTCCGAGTAGTAGTTGTACAATATCAGTAGTGGAGTGCTGACTTAAATGTGATAAGTCTAAGATAAATCGTGGTTATTTTGTCTCGTTTTCAAAAATGATTGTTTGAATTTTCACAACTCTTCTTAGGAATTTCTACAGAATGGTAGTATTACGAAATAATTTTAAATTAAACGATTTATCAGGGATTAGTTTATATAAGTTACTTGTGGCAAGTGGTTGCACGAAAGTTGCACCATTTACAACAATGCGTGCAACGATTGTGGACAGCGAAAGATTACGTCAGACTACAAGAAACTATTCAAATTGAAAAAAAACTGTACTAATTTTATATTAAACGTGTTATCTAGCAACTAAATGTCATTTTTTATTATTTGGTTTTGCTTTTTTTCTGATTCTTTTAAATTTCTTTTAAATTTCAGTTTTATTATTATTATTATTATTATTATTAAACTAAAATATCCACTCCTAATACAAAAATATTTGTTTACAAAAACCTTACAACAACGTCACTTAAGTGCAATTGTTATTGTTAACAATTTAATTGTAGTTATAATTAAGTGCATTCTCTCTAACCATGTGCGCAATCTCTAATACTCTAAAAGGAGAGATTGCGTAAAATAGCTCTTTGGTTTTATTACAGCTGTTGCTTTAATTTATAGTATAAAAGAAAAATAGTAATGGAATGGCATAGAATACAAATGAATTCAAAATTATTCAGCAGTAGTTTACAAAAAATTAATATTTAGGATTTTAATATCATCCTTTTAAATTGTGCGCAAACTCTCCTATCTTTACCTTCCACAAACGTGCCTAGTATGCGAAAATTTAGACAGCGCGCGTGTCTTATTTTAAAATACTGGAGTACCGTTTTATAAATAAACTGAGTTAACAGTCTAAATTGTTTTATAAGTCTAAAATTAAGACATATTGCAGTTTAGACACTTAGAAAATAAGACATTTTACAATATTAACGTTTGTTATACAATTCTATACAGTTGTATTCCATTTCAATATTATTAATTTGAATCCATTTTAAGTATAATATATTTAAATCATTTTAGATTTAAGAAATTGAATTTTCAAAGAATAGTAAATTAGTTATATGCATCTTATTGCATGGAATTGTACTTTTAAAAAGTAACAAATCATTATACAAAAAATTTTGGTTAAAAATATAGCTATTTTTGTTTCAGATTTTACCACTGTTTAATCAACTAATAGAGTTAGACGGAATGTGGTGGATTAACCAATAGGAAATTTTCGTTTCCTAATTTCCTATTAGCTAATCCTCCTTATTTCGCCTAATTCTGTTCGCTGATTAAAGCGTGGTAAAATCCGATTTCTTTCTTATACACTATCTACAAATATGTATTTGGACAGTTTCGAATTTAGACGTTATGTCAAATATCTAGAAAAATTCACTTGGAATCCTCCTGAAACTTTGGCAGTGTGGATAACATGTTTTACCTCATATATTTCAGCACAAGTTGTGTCCAGAAAAGGAAAAGATGACCAATGAAAAGTTAAACAAGAATCATTATGTTTTCGATCACCCTGTAAAAAGCGATGTTTGAAAGGCATTTTTGCTGTAACTTGTGATTATCAGGTATTTTCTTATTATCTGTATACATTTTTATGAGGCTACCACATATATTCATGGAGATATAGAGGTTTAAAAAAAATCCACTTTTTAATTAATACATGTAGGGTATTAGACCAAGTGCAAAGACATTTTTAGAAAATTTGACATACTGCCTTAGACACAGCATACTGCTATGAGAATGCAAATCTTTAAATATCTTGTAAAATATGAGCAATTTTACAAAATACTTTTAACTGCGCATGCGCTAGCTTTAAAAAAAAATATTTGCATACTTTAATAGCCAAATGTATTGAGCAACTTATATGAAAACCCCAAACAAATATCATGTAAATTAAAAAACTTATGAGAGATAGAATGAACAGAATTTCAGTTCTTCTCAAATATGGGGTTTTATCAATATTTATTTGCAATCAGCGAACACTGTATTACCATTGGGCAGTGATTGAATCAAACTAAAACTGTGAGTAAAACCCCTTATTGTTTATCTTTTATTTTGAGAGAAGTGAAATTCTGTTCAATCTATATATCATAAGTTTTTGAATTTACAGAATATTTGTTTGGAGTTTTCATGTAAGTTGCTCAATACCTTTGGCTATTAAATTATGCAAATTAAATTTTTTAAAAGCTACCGCATGCGTAGTTAAAAATTATGTATTAAAATGCTCATATATTTTAAGATATTTAATATTTCCGCATTCAAGATGATTTCTAAAGAACTATTCTAGATATTTAACAATACGACTAAATTCGGAAGTGTCCAAATAATTATTGGTAGATAGTGTATACAGGAACACTTTTTTGTTATTGTTGTTGTTTCTTTCATGCACCGAAGATAACACACTTAATTCTACCGAAACACTTGAATCTTATTATTAAAAAAATAATTCACTTCAATATAGTGACCAGCAAAGGAAGCAACATCAGCTAGTTATAAATCTTAATATATATAAATCTCGTGTCACAATGTTTGTCCTCAATGGACTTCTAAACCACTTAACCGATTATAATAAAATTCGCACACCATGTGCAGTTCGATCCAACTTGAGAGATAGGATAGTTTAAATCTCAAATTATAGTCGCAATTTTAATTTATTGCTAATTATTTGTCTGTTATTATTTCACAGTCACAATTATCTGTTAACTCCAAATGATTCTAACAGATGTCGATACCTTTCGACTGGGTTGAAATGAAAGCTGAAATATATTTGGTGCTGCCATCTACACAAAGAATCTTCAACTTTTTAACCTATTAATAAATTTCGTATAATTCAATTATTTCCACTTTTTAAATTTTTGGTGTTAGCATAGCCGGCCACGTGTTACTTAGACTGAAGTGTAAATTGAATTCATATTATAATGAAGATAATACAGTGAAATTAATCCTGTTTTTTACTTATTTGTGCTTCATTGATCAAAACTTTATAATTTAATCTGTATATATATATAAATTACGTGTCACGATGTTTGTCCGGGGTAAACTCCTAAACTAAGGAACTGATTTTGATGAAATTTTGCACACTGTGTGCAGTTTGATCCAACTTGAGAGATAGGATAGTTTTTATCTCAATTTATTGTCACAATATTGTTTTATTGCAATTATTTGTTAATTACAGACCTTTATTAAAGTTGCTCCAAAATATCTGTGAGTTCCATTAATTTAATTGTTGCCAAAAAAAAAAAAAAAAAAAAAAAAATACGAGTTCATTTTCTTTCGACATAAAAATAAATACATTTAATCAAACGTGAACGTTAAAAAATTATAAAAAGTTAAATTATGCATCTCACGAAAATTGACGTCATAATCAATTTAAAGATTTTATACACATTGATAAAGTGCTAATGTAGTTCTATCATAGATATAGTAATATATATAGATCTCTCATCCCCATGTTATCGTAGAAAGATTTTTGATGCCGAAAAAAGATAAAAAATAAAAGCTTTGGAAACAGCCATTAAGTGGTATTGAAAAAAAAAAAAAGAAAAAAAAAAAAGAAAAAGAAAAGAAAGAAAGAAATATGAATTTGAAACTGTATCTGGAGTCTTCCATTCCCCTTTAGCAAATAAATTATTCATAAATTTTATTTGCTAAAATATTAGTATGTATTCCCGTGTGTATTCACTCGGGGAAAGACGGCCATATTTTGGTAAAAACGTCGTCTTTTCCCAAATGAAAAGGAATAACTTTTTTCTCCCCAATGATCACTCTATTCTATATATGCTATACTATATCTATGAGTTCTATACGCAAGCGAAGTGTGACTCACTGACCGTCTGTGCAGCCAAGAAAAAGATTTCCTATGTTAATTGCCCACTGGATTTTTTGTAAGAAATTATTAAAAATCGAGGAAATTTATTTCCCGATTTTAATCCTTATATTTGGGTATAGATATGTATTAGTTATCGCGGGTGTTAGATTGAATTATTTTGCTGTCAAATTGACAAAATTTTAATTTTAAATTTTTAAACTCTGTCGCCCTTGGCTTTTTTTATTATTATTATTATTATTTGGCGATCAAAAGCGTAACACGAAAATATACATGCCAGATGTATGCATTGTACGAAATGTAATATGTATTATTCATTGTACGTATGTATGACATGTAATATGTATTGTACGAAATATTGTTTCATATTATTCATTACTCTTTTAATATAAGTTGTTAAAATAACCATGATTTTTGAAAGGAATTAAATATTTTCGCCAGATAATTTGGCGATATTCTTTTTTTTTCGCCAAGGATGACAGAAATGAAATCTATTCCGCTGCAAAATATTAGTATCTTACATCAGATATTTTATTTAGACATTTGAAAACAAATTTGACTTCAAACTATGATAGAATATTTATCATTTTCCTTTTAATTTGTATATTATTAGTATATTAAAATTTAAAAGCATGGTATATAAAAAGTTTTTTTTTTTTTTTTTTTTTAAATCTTATAATTATTCTTATCTTAATCCTCAATGTTTCCCATCTTTATTGACTTGAATTTACTATTAAAATTTTAACATACTCAAAAACTTCTCATCACTTCGTTAAAATACACTAAACTTTTCCAAAATCTTTTTGTATTTAAAATGATACATGTATTTACTTTAAATGTCCAATATTTCATAAGATTTCCAATTTTAAAGTTTTAAAATATTTATCAAATTTACTTATTTTTCTGGTTTAGCCTTATTGTTTTCCCTTTTATAACTACAGCTGTTGCCCTCTTTAAAATATTTAAAATGATGAGGTCATTTAATAGTAAAATTATCCATTATAGCATATATTATATTTCACTCCTCCATAAAAATTGATTTTAAAATCGTCTGTTTCTTTTATACTTTTATTTTAATAGAATTTTAATAGAATTTAATTTATATATTAGTCATTTTAGCAATTTTATCCAAAGTAGCATTAGAAATAATATATATCACTTCTCCATTAAAATTTATAGGACCCTACAATAAAATTAATTTGTGCTTAATATCAACACTACGAAAATTTTTATCAATCGCTTCCAAATTTTGACCTAAGTTTCAAATCTCAACCCTGTGAGTTTTTACATCGGCTACAACGTTTTCGTCTTTGTTCGTAAATAATAATTTAACTGTACTAAATAGTTTACAGCCGTATAATTCAACGTATAACTTAGTCACAGCAACGCGTGGCCGGGTCTGCTAGTATAACTTATAGATTTTTTCTGTTTTAAAATGGTAAATATTTTATTATCGTCACAAAATAGATGACATAAAATAATTCTTGAACCATAGTATTAATTTTGGTTTAAACCTTCTTTACCGATGATGATCATTATCATCATCGTCATCATCAACAACAACATCAACTAACTATGATTTAAAAAAAATAATAGATCCAGTTATTTATGCAATAGTAAATCATTTAATTATTTAAAACTTGATTTTGATAATAAATAAATTTTCCCTAAAGTTAATTTCCCAGTTCATGAAAAATAAAAATAAAAATAAATAAAAAAATAGATATCTTACATCATAACAAGATTAGGAAATAACAGCAAATATATTGCATCCTTTTTTTCTTTGTTTAATACACTCTATAAATATAGTGTTTTTTTTTTTTTTGTTTTTTTTTTTTGTAAAATTTTCAACAGGAAGTAAGACATATCATATTAAGAAATTTCAGACAAAAGATCTATTAACTAAAACAGTCTATTTTGCCGATGGCACTTAAGTGCTACAAAAAAGGAACATTTCGAAGAGAAATTAAAAATCGAGAAATGTTAAAAAGATTTCAATCGGAATTCTTCGGGTTGAAAAAACTAAAAATGCATGAAATTTACGCATTTTTCGAAATTCTTCTTCTTTTCTTTCTTTTTTTCTTTTTTTTTTTTTTTTTTATGAATGAATGAAAACTTAAATGAAATATCTTTGTTATAAGTGCGAACATCCACATTATCGTATCAAACTCACTTTTTTTTTATTATTTATAAAAACAAAAATGATTTGAATTGTTTTTCGTTTAAAAAGAAATCATTCTAGAAACATATATATATATACCGGGTGATTCAAAATAGATGTTACAGCGATTACCTCGTAAACTAAGAAAGATAGAAACTTACTTCCAATTACAAAATTTGTGCAAATTAAGAGTAGATTTCAGATATGGCATTTTTTTGTACAAGGGGCTGTATATATATTAAATACGAAATTTAATTTTTAAACGGCCCCTCTTATCATATGACTTATATTTAGAAAAATATTCTCCTCGTTCTAACAAGCAAAATAAAAAAAAAATAATCTCTCTAAGTCAAAATCTCGCTGAGTTATTGCAATTTGAAAATTCTAGCATTTTTCGCCAAGTCTTAAGGGGTTGTATCAAAAGTGAGAAATTGTAATTACTATAGCTTTTGTAATAAGGCACAATTTGACCAGCGTTTGGGGGAAAAAAAAAGAAAAATCATTCAGGAAAAGACGGCTATTTTAACCTGTAATGTCTCTCTTTCCCCTAATGAATACACAAGAGAATACTCATTAATACTTTCCAACAAGGTTGAAAAATGTTAATGACTTCGGTTTGTCTGTCTGTCTGTCTGTCCATCTGTCTGACTGTCTGTCTGTCTGCCCCGCTCTAACTCCCGTAAATATTTATGGAATTTCTTGAAACTGATATATGCTATTCAAGTTCACTATCGGATGTTCCCTGTTGAAAATGGAGTTTATACCTCTAACGGTTTGTGTACAGGGACCCCCGAAAAAATTTCAAAGCATTGTGTTCTATGAAAGGCATTTCTATAAACCATATTTTCATACCCTTAATTTACAAAAATCTTAATGAAATTGAAATATGTTATTCAAGTTCACTATCGGATGTTTCCTGTATAAGATGGAGTAAATACCACCACTGATTCGTGTACAGAGACACACAAAAGTATTCCAAAGCATTGCGTTTTATGAGAAATATTTCTATAAACTAAATTTTAATATTTTTACTTTGCACGAAGATTTATAAAATTGAAATATGTAATTTATAAGCACAAAAGAAAATGCTTTGTATAGAATATAGCATGATTAGCATTAGATTTACAGGGTGACACAAAAATATTCAGTTATATAAAGAGCTATTAATAAATATTTGCTAAAAGTGTACTTTCATTTACATTAAGCGTTTTTAACACTTTCTAACATTTTTAACACTTCCCAACGAGGTTGAAATGCGTTAATGACTTCCGTTTGTCTGTCTGTCTGTCTGTCCGCGCTCTAACTCCCGTAAATATTTCTGGAATTTCTTGAAACTGATATATGTTATTCAAATTCACTATCGCATGTTCCCTATTGAAAATGGAGTTTATACCTTTACTGGTTTGTGTACAGAGACACCCGAAAGTATTTCAAAGCATTGTGTTCTATGAGAGGTATTTCTATAAATCATATTTTCATACCTTTACTGTGCACATATCTTAATGAAATTAAAATAGGTTATTCCAGTTCACTATGGAATGTTTCCTGTATAAAATGGATTAAATACCACCACTAATTTATACACGGGTACACAGGGCCACCCCAAAGTATTTCAAAGCATTGTGTTCTATGAGAGGCATTTCTATAAACCATATTTTCATACCCTTACTGTACACAAATCTTAATGAAATTGAAATATGTTGTTCAAGTTCACGATCGGATATTTCCTATATAAAATGGAGTAAATACCACCACTGATTTGTGTACAGGGACACTCAAAATATTCCAAAGCATTGCATTCTAGGAGAGATATTTCTATAAATCAAATTTTAATAACTTTACTTTCCACGAAGTTTTAGGAAATTGAAATATGTTATTTATATGCACAAAAGAATGCTTTATATAGAATATAGCATGATTAGCATTAGATTTACAGGGTTACACAAAAATATTCTGGTATATTAAGAGCTATTAATAAAAATTTGCTAGAATTCTACTTTCGTTTACATTAGGCATTTTTAACACTTTCTAACATTTTTTAATCTGTGAATATGATATCAGTTTGTTTATCTGTCCGTCTGCCCACGCTCTAACTCCCGTAAATATTTATGCAATTTTTTGAAACTGATATATGTTATTCAAGTTCACTATCGGATGTCCCCTATTGAAAATGGAGTGTATACCCCTACTGGTTTGTGTACAGGAACACCCGAAAGTATTTCAAAGAATTGAGTTCTATGAGAGGTATTTCTATAAACCATATTTTCATACCTTTACATACTGTACAATATCTTCATGAAATTGAAATATGTTATTCAATTTCACTATTAGATGTTTTCTGTATAAAATATATTACATACTACCACTAGTTTATCTATAGGGACACTCAAAAGTACTCCAAAGCCTTGCGTTCTTTGTGAGATATTTCTATAAATCAAATTTTAATAACTTTACTTTCCACGAAGTTTTAGGAAATTGAAATATGTTGTTTATATGCAGAAAAGAATGCTTTGCATTGAATATAAAATGGTTATCATTAGATTTACAGGGTGACACAAAAATATTCAGTTATATTAAGAGCTATTGATAAAAAATTGCTAAAATTTTAGTTTCGTTTACATTAAGCATTTTTGACACTTTCTATCATTTTTTTAGTGTGAATATAATTTCAATTTGTGTATCTGTCTGACTGTTCTTCTGTTCGTCTGTCTGTCTCTCTGTCTGTTTTTCTGCGCTCTAATTCCCGTAAATATTTATGGAATTTCTTTAAACCGATGTATTTTATTCAAGTTCACTATCGGATGTTCCCTATTAAAAATGGAGTGAATACCTCCTCTGGTTTGTGTACAGGGACACCCGAAAGTATTCCAAAGCATTGTTTTCTACGAGAGGAGTTTCTATAAACAATATTTTAATACATTTAATATATAGAAACTTTAATGAAATTTTAATGTGTTATTCAATTCCCTATCGGATGTTTCCTATGTATAATAGAGTAAATTTCTAAATGGTTTGCGTACAGGGGCACTTCAAAGTATTCCAAAGCGTTGTGTTTTAAGAGAGTTATTTTTATGAACCAAATTTTAATAATTTTATTTTCCACAAAGCTTAATGCAATTGAAATATATTACGCACAAAAGAGTGCTTTCTATGTTCTAGATTTACAGGGTCACAAAAAAATAATCAGTTACATTAAGAGCTATTAATAAAAATTTTCTGGAATTGAACTTTTGTTTTCATGAGCGTTTTAACACTTTATAATAATTTTAGTGGGAATATGATTTCAATTTTTGCATCTGTCTGTCCGATTGTTTACCTTTCTATCTGTTTGTCTCCGGCTCCTATCATCCGTGAATATTTTGAGAATTTTAAATAATGATACACTCAAGTTCCCTATGGAATGTTCCCTATTTAAAATGTCATTAATAGGTCCTGTACAACTAGTTTGTTTACAGGGACAACAATAACAACAATAAAAAAAAGCCAATGTATTACGTTTTAGGACTGAATTTTTTAAAAGTTATATTTAAAAAAATTTTACTATAAAAATTATAAAAATACTGACGTGTATTATTAATATTCTAAAATATTGTTTTGTATAGAAGATGATATGACTAACTTTCAGATTTACAGGGCTACACTAAAATATTCATATATTAAATGCTTTAATTATAATCTAACGGCTGCATTTTCTTTTGCGTTACGCCTTTTTAACACTTTCCAAAATGCATAAGAGCAATTTTAAAATCAATTAGTCTATCTCTATGTTTTTCTGTCCTTCTGTCTGTTGTGTGATAACGTAGGCAAAGAACATTAAAAGTTGTTCGATGCAACAATTGCGTACAGTTGGAAAGTGTTACTAATCAATGCGTACTGCATGATTTTTCTTTCTTGTTTTTAATTAACAAATAAAATTTATGAATAATTTATGTACTGGAAGGGAATTTTCAAATTCAATTTTTTTTTCTTTTCCTTTATACATTCTCGCATACATGGTGTAGAGAAAGTATTGTTTTTGAGTCAAATTTCCGAAAATTACTTTTTGTTATATTTGTACGTTTTCATATTCTCTGAATTCAAAAATCTTGTTGTTAGCGGTTGGTCTCTCTCTCTCTCTGTGTGTGTGTGTGTGTTATTAGAATATCTCAAGAACAAATAGTAGCAGAAAATCCAAATTCGATATTCTAAATCCGTATCATATTGCGGTGCTACACTAAAGTATTCGTTGCGATCAGACAATTGTTTGTTTACAGGGTCATCCAAGAGAATTCAAATACATTACGTCTGTGAACGAAATTTCTCATATGTACAGTGTGACATCTATAGACTGCCCTAAACAAAATGAAAAGAACATATTTTTATATGCATAAAAGCATGTTTTATGTAGATTGTGGTATAACAATCATTCATCATTCATTTACAGTGTTACCCAGAGTATTTTAGTATATTGGGGCTATACTTGGAAATTGCTGGAAGTGTATTTAAATCTTTGTTACTTGTTTTACATATAACACTAAGTTTACGTACACAAAGTCATGTGTATATAGTTTATAGATAGTACACAGGGCTACCCAAAATTAAACATTTTATTAAATGTAATTGGCGTAAGTGCTTTGCTGCATTTTTTTTTATTTCGAAGAACACTGCTGACACAGAACGGAAAATTAATTAATCATACCCATACTGTAAACAAAGTAGTTTTTGGGGAGCGATTTTTTTTCTGTATAATATCACGTTTTGAGGCATCCTGAGTACGAAAGAAAAATTTTTAGTGGTTGATCTGTATATATATATGAATTATCAGCATAATTTAACAACAAATAATCTGGTGTGCCACTCACACGACTTTTTCTTACCCTGAAATTTAATACCATAAATACTGGTTGGAAATTAAGAGGTAACATAAAGAGTACTTTTATGTAAAACTATGTTAAAATAATTCAAATTAGGCTTCGGAAGAGATTTATATGATAATTAGTTCTTTGTGAGGGAGGCTACCGCCCCCTCAACCCCCCGTTTTATTAATGTACCTACATTTATATAGAATTTAAATCTGTTATTAAAATTAACAGTTCACTTAAAATTATTCAGACAACTTTCACATGCAACATTCCTTGAAACTTATCGGCCTTAATCAAACTTTTCCAGCAACAAGTTTATATTAATTTGAAAATACAACTTTTAAATCTCCTGAATTTATTCGTTTCCTGAAATTATTCGACACAGGCACTATCAAACTTTAAAAAACTTGACTTTGGTAATAAGGAAGCCTCAAAACGTGTAAATATACAAAAAACGAGCGATGCATATTTAGCTTAAAAACATACATTATTTATCATATGCCTATGAGGAATTAATTTCCATTCTTGAGCAGCTTTCCTGGACATGGTAAAATATTATAGTAAAGCACTTTCACTAACAATAAAAAAGAATATTACCGCTTAAATATTTGTAACCCTGTATATCTTTTGAAGAACATGTACAAACCACAACGTGCACTTAAATATAAATCTATAGTATCAATATATGGCACAACCTAAAATGCACTTCCATCAATTTTCAACTATTGCCATATTATAATCTAGTTATTTTGTGAAGCTCTGTAAATGAACAGTGAATGATTCCCTGCCATATTCTACATGAGGCATGTTTTTATGCATATAAAATATATATATTAATTTTATTTGGTTTAGTGCAGTCTATAGGTGTTAAACACTACTTACCTGCATTTCCCCCCATAGATGTAATGTATTTGAATATTCTTGAGTGTCCCTGTACACAAACCATTTGCTTCATCTCAACGAAAAGCTTAGTGTAGCATCCCTATATGATACATATTTAGAATACCAAGTTTGGAATATCTGCCCCTCAAAACGTGTAAATATAACAAAAACTTACTTTCGAAAATTTGACCCGAAAACAATACTTTCTCTACATTATGGGTATGAGAAAGTAATAACTACAGGAAATGCGAATTTGGTACTTTGGATTCCATATCTAATTGCTACTTGTAAAGTTGATCAAGGTTTGCAAGTTTAAAGGAAATTGATAACAGACTTAATTTTTGTATTGATAAATATAGGCACTATAATTAAACGGGAGTTGAGAAGGGTGGTAACCCCACTGACATAGAATTATACATCTATACCCTATCAAATTCTATACAAAACATTATTTTAGAATATTAACAATAAACCTTATGATTTTTACAGTATAAAGTTATTTAAATGTAATTTATAAGAATGTCTGTCCCAAAACCCAAAACATTGGCATTTTTTGTGCGTTCCTGTACATAAACCAATTGCAGAGGATTAATTAATTCCATTTTAAAAAGGAAAAATCATATAGAAAACCTAAATAACATGTATAATTTCTTAAAATTTCTGAAAATGTTTACAGACGCTGGGGGCAGGCAGACGGACAGTCAGACAAAAAAATATGCAAATTGAAATCATATTCACAGTTAAAAATTGTTAGAAAATGTTTTTTGTAAACGAAAATGCAATTCCAGGTAATGTCCAATAATAACCCTTAACGTAACTGAATGTTTTTGTGTGCCCTGTAAATCTATTGCTAATCGTACTGTACAATATAGAGAGCATTCTTCTGTGCATATGAATAATATATTTCAATTTCATTAAGATTTATGCAAAGTAATTAAAATTTGGTTTATAGAAATATCTTCACATAGAACGCAATGCTTTGGAATACTTTCGGGTGTCCCTGTATACAAACCAGTGATGATGTTTACTCCATTTTCTATAGAAAATATCCGATAGAAAACTTTAATAATATATTTCAATTTTATTAATATATGCATAAATTAAAGGTATTAAAATATGGTTTATAAAAATAACCTCTCATAGAACACAATGCTTTGGAATACTTTCGGGTGTCCGTGTGCACAAGCTTGCAGAGGTATTCACTCCATTTTCAATAAGGAACATCCGATAGTGAACTCAAATAACATATATCAGTTTCTGGAAATTCTATGAATATTAACGGGAGTTAGAGCGCGGACACACAGAAAGACGGATAGACAGAGAGACAAATTGAGGTCATTAACACTTTTTAACCTTGCTGGAATTGTTAAAGAGCCGAAGTCATTAAATTTTTCAACCATGATGGAAAGTGGTAAAAATAAAGCGCGAAAATTTCACACGGTTTCGCTAGCATTGTAATTTTTCTCCTCTCTTAACGTGTTTTAATTTACAGGTGACACCCTAAGAAATTGAACTATTAAATTTTTTAACAATGCGAAACAAGAAAAAAAAATCATGCGGTACGCATTGATTAGTAACACTTTCCAACTGTACGTAATTGTTGTATCGAATAACTTTTAATATTCTTTGCCTACGTTATCACACAACAGACAGAAGGACTGAAAAATATACAGATAGACTAATTGATTTTAAAATTACTTTTAGGCATTTTGGAAAGTGTTAAAAAGGCTTAAAGGAAAAGAAAATGCAGCCATTAGATTATAACTACAGATTTTGATCTCTCTGAATACTTTAGTGTAGCCCTGTAAATCAGAAAGTTATTCATATCATATTCTATACAAAACATTATTGTAGAATATTAAAATACGTTTCAATGTATTTATGACTTTTACAGTAGAAAGATTTTTAAATATAACTTTTAAAAATTTCTGTCCTAAAACGTAATGCATTGGCATATTTTTTTTTTTTTTTTTTTTTTTTTTTTTTTTTTTTTGTCCCAGTAAACAAACTAGTTACACAGGATATTAATGTCATTTTAAATGGTGAACATTCTATAAGGAAAATATTTATAAAAATAACACTCATAGAACACAATGATTTCGAATGCTTTTGGGTGACCCTGTACACAAACCAGAAGAGATATTCACTCAATTTTCAATATGGAACATCCCATAGTGGACTTCAATAAAATACATCAGTTTCGAAAAATTCCATAAATATTTACAGGAGTTAGAGCGCGGGCAGACAGATAGACAGATACGCAAACTGAAATCATATTCACGCTTAAAAATGCTAGAAAGTGTTAAAAACGCTTAATGTAAACGAAAGTACAATTCTAGCAATTTTTTATTAATTTATCTAATGCTAATCATGCTATATTCTGTGCAAAGCATTTTTTTGTGCATATAAATAACATATTTCAATTTCCTAAAACTTCGTGGAAAGTAAAGTTAATAAAATTTTATTTATAGAAATATTTCTCATAGAACGCAATGCTTTGGAATACTTTTAAGTGTCCCTGTATATATATCGGCGGTGGTATTTCCTCCATTTTATACAGGAAACATCCAATAGTGAACTTGAATAACATATTTCAATTTAATTGAGATATGTTTATAGTAAAGGTATGAAAATATGGTTTATAGAAATACCTCTCATAGAACGCAATGCTTTGAAATATTTTCGGGTGTCCCTGTACACAAACCAGTAGAGGTATAAACTTCATTTTCAATAGGGAAGATCCATTAGTGAACTTGAATAACATATATCAGTTTCAAGAAATTCCATAAATATTTACAGGAGTTAGAGCTCGGACAGACAGACAGACAGGCAGATACACAAAACTGAAATCATATTCACACTTAAAAAATGTTAGAAAGTGTTAAAAACGCTTCACGTAAACAAAAGTACATATCTAGCAATTTTTATTAATAGCTCTTAATGTAACTGGATATTTTTGTGCCACCCTGTAAATCTAATGCTAATCATGCCATATTTTGTGCAAAGCATTCGTTTCTGCATATAAATAACATATTTCAATTTCCAAAAACTTCGTGGAAAATAAAGTTATTAAAATTTGATTTATAGAAATATCTCACAAAGAACGCAATGCTTTCGAATACTTTTGAGTGTCCCTGTACATAAACCGATGGTGGTATTTCCTCCATTTTATACAGGAAACATCCAACAGTGAACTTGAATAACATATTTCAATTTCATTCAGATATGTCTACAGTAAAGGTATGAAAACATTGTTTATAGAAATACCTCTCATGGAAAACAATGCCTTGAAATACTTTCGGGTGTCCCTGTACACAAACCAGTAGAGGTATAAACTCCATTTTCAATAGGGAACGTTCGATAGTGAACTTGAATAACATATTTCAATTTCATTCAGATATGTCTACAGTAAAGGTATGAAAATATGGTTTATAGAAATACCTCTCATAGAACACAATGCTTTGAAATACTTTCGGGTGTCCCTGTACACAAACCAGTAGAGGTATAAACTCCATTTTCTATAGGGAACGTCCTATAATGAACTTGAATAACATATATCAGTTTCAAGAAATTCCATAAATATTTACGGGAGTTAGAGCACGGACAGACAGGCGGACGGACAGAGAGACAGACAGACGTACTTACATAGACAGACAGACCGACACATAGACAGACAAACCGAAGTCATAAACACTTTTCAACCTTGTTGGAAAGTGTTAATGTTGTAAATTTGCATTAAGTTCTTAAAACTGTTGATTTCACGTGTTTGAATGATTTTAGTTGCTATTTTAAAATAAAGGATCTTTTTTTAATATTTCTCATCTCATAGATAACCCCCTAAAATGAGTCCATTGGCGTCGAAAAATAGATGCCAAAATTGAAAAAAAAGTGGTGTAAGTCAACATTTTCAAATTGCAATAACTCAGCGAGATTTTGACTTAGAGAGATGATTTTTTTTTAATTTTGCTTGTTAGAGCGAGGAGAATATTTTTCTAAATATAAATCACATGATAGGAGGGGCCGTATAAAAATTAAATTTCGTATTTAATATGTATACAGCCCCTTATACAAAAAAATTCTATATCTGAAATCTACTCCTAATTTACACTAATTTTGTAATTGGAAGTATTTTTCTATCTTTCTTAATTTACGAGATAATCGCTGTAACATCTATTTTGAATCACCTGGTATATTGCTGAATGGTGCTTGATTATGTGTGAAATCACTTTAATCTTAAATAAATAAGTATATATGTGTGTGTATGTGTGAGTTCTTGTTTGTTTCTATGAACACTTTTAATAATAATAAAAATAAAATAAAATAAAGATAATAATGAACGAAAGAAGAGTTTCGAAATTTCTTATTTTGTATGATCTCCTCCTTATTGCTATTTTTTTTCTTTATTTATTTACTTGATAATAATGGTTTTCGCAGATATACTGGTGATCTTTTCTTTAGAAAAGAATAGAATGCTTTAAAACGTGGACTAAGAAGAAAAAGCCGATAAATAAAATTACATCAATAATGGTTTTTTGACTTTTATTCTTTACGGTAAGTCCTTTTATTGTACTTTATATGAAAAATATATATTTATAGCTGATACATTTTTTTTTAATTTCCTGTTTACTAGATAAAATTTTTAAACTTTAACGTGATTGTCAGTAAATTTGATAAAGTCCAATATTCGATAATAAAAGTAAATTTTTTCGTCATAACCAAAAAAAAAAAAAAAAACTATTACATATTTTTTTAATTGTTATTTTTTTTTTAAATTGTCACCCGATTATTTACAATAAGAGAAAGTTTTATACAATGTTGCATCAGGAGACCTGTCAAAAAATGTTTCTACAACACTGTGAGTTACATGTCACTTTTACACAACAGTATTTTCAAACAATTTTGTTATACTAAAATACTATAATGATGACAGTTTCCTAGCAATCAACTTTTAGTTGATGACTTCAGGAAAAAATATTGAATTCATTAGGTCTGAATTAGTTAAATTTCACAAATTAAACACACGTTCAAAAGAAAATAATTATTCACAAAGTCAAAAATGTAACAACAACAAGAACAGTAATAATAATAATAATAATTTTATTCTTAATCTGAAAATGTTAGAACTTGTACATAAAACAGGCTTGGAAATAAAGGGATATAGTAATACACTCGAAGTTTCAGTCCCAATCGTTCAAATAGTCTGTTCTAGCAGCAACACATATATTTCATTACAAGCGGGAACGAATATTATTTATGTCGATAATTTTCACGTTACCTGCTCATTTTCTCAAGTTCTTACAGAGTATATGCCCTTCTAAATTAAATATATCTAAGGGGACTCTTTAATATCATCATGGACAACAGCTAAATCCTATATATTATTCTATGAATAAATTTGATATCCAAATTATTCATTATAATATATATTATTAACTCCTTAACTGCCTTGGGCGTACATAAGCGTTTTTCTAAAGTACGATCCTTTATACTGTACTGTTACCAGTGAAACTACTGACACAGTTTGACAGTGCAATAAAATGAACGGGAAAGTGATCTTGACAGTGTTTTTGAAATATTTACTCATTTCAGAGTTGAAAGAGAACAGAGGCACTTTGAAGCAAATATTGTAAATTTTCCTCGGAAGATAAGGGGTTAAATTCCGTTTTTACATTTAAAACATTCGCAACCGTTTAATACGCACTTGTTTTGCACAAATTTTATTTTTTAAATGTTTAATATTTCGTTAAGTTGTAAATTGTAAAATTGGTACTAAGAGCATATTTCGTACTTTACAGCTTTACACTAAAATGTTAGAAATTAAAAGAAAAATAAATAAGAACAAGAGCAAATCAAACGGTGGTGAATTTTCTAAACGTAAAAATGGAATTTAAAAACACAGATTAGATAATGAGTAACGTAGTCACCAAATTTCGCCATAGAGTAACATTGGATTTGGCTGCCTGTGACTATCAGTGAAGAGCCCTCTAAACGCTTTATTGCTTCATTTTGCATGTATTCAAAGTGATATATCCATTTTAAATCTCCTATGTCTGTTCAACTTTGAATTTTTAGTACACAGTTTTTCCTTCCTGTTACAGACGTGAGGTTAGATTCACAGAGTCACTGGCCTGAATGGAAAGAGACATAGGCCCCATGCAAATTTTCCACCTGTCGAGGTCACACTTAACCTCCGTTTAACATGTGGAAAACGCAAAGTGAACTTATGTCTAAATAAAGATGAAAATTGCTTCTAAGCTGTTTATGAGGTGTAATGTAAAATTGCTAACAGTGTAATTACTTAGCGCGTTTATTTAAACTCCATTATATGTGTTCAAATATGAAATAAATGCGCAGCTTTATATATATACACTATCTACCAATATGTATTTTGACACATTCGAATTTGGACGTCTTGTCAAATATCTAGAAAAGTTCTTTAGGATTTATCTTGAAATTTTGAGAGAATAAAAAACATGTCTTACCTTATATTTTTCAGCAAAAGTTGTGTCTTGAAGAGGAGAAGGCGACCAATAAAAATTTAAACAAAAATCAAAATATTTTGGATCACCTTGTAAAAAGTAATACTTTAAATGCATTTTGGCTGTACTGTGTAATTATGAGGGTATTTTTCCTTATCTGTACAAGTTTTTATGAGGCTACCACATATATTTATGGAGATATAACGCTTTTCTTTTTTAAATGCAAAAAAAAGAAAAGAAAATAATCTGATTTTTACACGTAGGGTACTAGTCCAAAGCCATTTTTTAGGAAACTCTCATACAACATACTATAATAAAAATGTAAAAATATCTTACGATTTATGAGCACTTTTACTAAATAATTTTTAACAACACGTGTGCTAGCTTTAAAAAAAATTCATTTGTATGATTTAATAGCCAAACCCATTGAGAAGGTTATATGAAATCCCCAAACAAATATCATTTAAATTCAAAAAGTTATGAAAGATAGACTGAACAGAATTTCAGTTCTTTTCAAGAAAAAAAAAAAGGAAGATAGGGCGTTTTATCAATATTTATTTACAATCAGCAAAACACTCTATTACCATTGGGCATTTGTTGAAAAATAAAAATGTGAGTAAAACTACTTATAGTTTTGTTTTTATTTTGAGAGAACTAAAATTCTCTTCATTCTATTTTTCATAACTTTTTGAATTTATCTGATATTTGTTTGAGGTTTTCATAAAAGTTGCTCAATACTTTTGGCTATGGCTATTAAATTATGCAAATGATTTTTTTTAAAGCTATCACACGTGTAGTTAAAAATTATTTAATAAAAATGCTCATATTTCGAAAGATATTTAAAAATTTTGCATTCTGATTGCATTATGCTGTGTCTAATGTAGTATGCTAAATTTCCTAAAAATGGCTTTGCACTGGATATAATACCCCTCGCGTTATAATTAAAAGATTGGCAACTTTTTTTTTTTTTTCAATTTTTAAAAGAAGTCATATCTCCATGAATGTATGTGGTAGCCACATACAAATTTATACAGATAATTAGAAGAATCTTCATAATCGCATGCTAAGGCCAAAACGCATTTCAAGCATTACTCTTTACAGGCTGATGCAAAAAACTTTGTTTCTTCATTAACTTTTTAATGGTTCCCTTTTCCTCTTCAAGACAATACTTTTGATGAAATATGAGGTATAGAATGTTCTTTACACTGCCAATGTTTCAAAATGGTTCCTGAAAAATCTAAAGAAAAATTCTGTAACTGAAATCTACAATCTAAATTGTGGCTCTAGAAAAAATAGTTCCTTGTCATCTTTATAAATTCTAGTTCCCTTTGAAAGCGAGTTCTAGAAACCCCTATCAAAATTCTAGAGCGTTTGCTTATATTCTCGAGGGCAAAGTTATTTAAAAATATCTGCAAATAAATGCCAACACAAGAGGCGGGTTTCAGAAAATATGATCTTGGTTTATTACCCAATTCTAGAAAATCAAGCGAGAATTTCTCGCAATACAAATGATTCAGAATATTCAGAATATTGTTTCACCATCTAGAAATGTGTAGATTGGAAAATCTCGATCATTTGGTCTATTCAGTTTATTGTCGTGTCTTGTGCGCAAAGCTCGGAATATTTCTAGTTAAGGGATTTGAAAATGACCACTTATTCATTGTAGATGAAGGCGATATCTTTTTTTGTCTTAGTGAAATTTGTTAAATTTTGACAAAATGTCTAAATTCGAAAGTGGCCAAATACTTATTGGTAGACTGTGCACAATTACAAATTTTTATCAGTGAGACGACACATATACGAAAAAAAAAATTAATTTTTGTGAGTCTCAGTTTTATAAATAATTGCTTAAAAGTATTGGCCTTTCTTTAAAAATGTGCGTAAATAACAGTTAATATAAGTTTAATTATAAAATAAGATGGATACGGAAGAATTTACTCTCATATATCTGCTCTGAAACCAAGTAATTATCTGGAAATATTGATTTTTCTGAGGAAAAATTGAACATAAAAAGGAATATTTTTTATAAAATTCCGTATGTAAGTCGATAAATATATTTTGTTTCGACCTGAAAAATATTAAAAAAAAAAAAACTTTTCGTTTGGTATTACACATTTAGTAGTTTATTTATATATTAGTAATATTTTCTGGTTCATTTGTTAACAAAAAGAAAAATAAAAAAAAATTCATGCTTTTGCTTTATCACAATACAATTTATTCATTTATCAGTTTTCTTATGTCAGCTCACTGAAAGAACGATAGTTTAAAAGAACATATGCATATAAATTATGACGTCAGAAAATTTTCCTATTATGAGACGAAAACAGGGATACTGAGCAAATTATGGAGTAAAATAGCTACGCTTTTATCTATAGCTTTAAAGCAAAGTAATGAATTAAGTTTCTAATAAGAAAAAAAAATGAAAACGTATTTTATATTTCATATTTCATAGTTAAGTTTTTTTTTTTTTTTTTTTTTTTTTTTTTTTTTTACTAAGCTATGTTCATATAGTATGTTTGTAAGTGTAGGTTGACTTACATATAAGCATTGTTGGTATCATCAGAAGTGGAAGGTCTGGTATAGGGATGTTTAGGTTAATATCGACTGAAAACACGGGTGTCCTAGATCCTAAGTCTAGGTAGGATGCCCTCCATTGTAGTTTTTATAAGGATTGCTAGACCATGTTTACTCGAGTTTCGGAGAATATCCCGAAAGAACACGAGCAGCTATGTCGACGAAAGCAACCTGGGTTTGAACCCGATACCTCCAACTTATCAGCCTTGAGAGAATAACCTTTAGGCCACTGGTAGAGCCATAAGTATAACGAAAAATACTTTTGATACAAGTATAGAATTTCATTTTAAATATTTTAATTATTGTATACATATTTATAGTGACATATTAGTAATTATCTTATTATTCAGTTCGTGGTATATTAATTTGTATCCTGTATAAACATACGCAAAAATCTTTAATTTATTGAACTCCATAAATAATAATGATAATCTAATACTCCTTTTTTGAATTAAAAGATCCTATAGATAGGCTTAACGCTTGGGGTATTTATAGTATTTCCTGCCAATATGGTTTATCATATATTGGTCAAACTAAATGCAGTCTTAAATTGCGCTTAAAAGAACACATCAGTTACGTCCGGAAACAAGAAAACAATAAATCGTTCATTTCTAGACATTGCTGGGAGGGGAAAAAATAAATAAATTGACACAACTAAAAAATTTACAGGCCCAAATCTACTCTTGAACTTCATTTCTTTGAAGATTTTTACATCGATAAGAATAGAATCTTAAAACATTGTTAGTTGTCATTTCGCTGCACTTTGATTGCTGGAAATTTTGTCTGATTACTGAAAACTTTTGCATTCAATCCACACTTTTTTTCTTTTTTTACAACTACCATTTCTAAATTTCCTATTCGCTAATCTCCCCACAATCCGCCTAATTCTATTTCTTTCTTACCTTTAGGAGCCCTTTCTTTCATTCCTTTATGTACTGATGACGGTACGCTAAATGCTACCGAAACAGCTATTTGCTATTTGCTATTTGATTATTTTCTTTGGCGTTCAAGACGTTGAAGGTGTTTTTTTTCCTTATGTTCATTTTTCTAAAGCGATGTCTCATTTTTGTAATCTGTATCTTTTATATTAAAGCTTATGTCAAATATATTTTTCTAAAAATTCGTTTTTATCTTCATGAAAGAAAAAAGAACTAACAATAATATTTATGGGAATCTCAATATAAATCAACGCATTTTAGTTATAATACCTAAAAAGGTTTTTTTTTAATTATTTGACTATAAAAGTATCAACAAGTTAGATTTTCTCAAAATAAATTGCATTTTTATAATCTCAGATATTTTAAAAATCTGAAATATTTTTCAAGTTATTTTTCACTCTTAAATAATAAAATTTTTAAATGTAAAATTGAAAAAATGTTGCCTTTCTTCATTGATTTCTTAATCAATAAAGTAAGAGATCAAATTTTTTTTATGCATATCTTATTTGCGCTCTTCGATTTGAATAATGTTTACATTGCGTGGCTAATTAAAATTCTAATTAATTATTTACTTGAATTTCAATAAAAATGATGAATTTTATTCTTAGAAAGAGACGTTTTTTGTAAAACTTTTTCCATATAAATTAATTATCGTGAAAGCTATTTTCATGCTCTTCAGATATTATGCTTTTTTTATTAAAACTATGTGCCTGTTTTTATATTGAAAACAATGTATGTGTTCCCCCATCATATATATTACTCAAAAATTTACAAACTATACACGTGACAAAAGCAATGAACTCGCCTGAGGCTAGGCAAGATCAGAAATTTAATTGACACACTTATGAGTCTACCCCTTCCCTATTCCAATACATCTATCTATCTTATCCTAATTAATTAATTTTACTATAGACAATTTCATAATTTCTTTTTTATTATTACTCCTATTCAATTTTTTACTATTTCCAATGCAATAATTTAATAATGCAAGTTTAAAGAAAATTTTGCCCTGTTATCAAAATCTTAAATTTCTATTAACTTTAAAATTTTTAAAGCAGAAATTCATATTTAAAAGTATTCGTATAAGTACCACATCATATTTTTAAACTGTATAAAGGTTGCATATCTTCATTACCGTATTAATTACTCATTTTCACTCATTTTCATTACTCATTCACACTTAGAAATTTTACTATTTTTAAAAGAATTTTAAATGGGAGCGATCAAATCCGGAAAAAAGGTAAAAAAAAATAGTAAAAATAGTAAAATTTCTCCAGGCCAGTTAGAATCTCTTCGTTTCATTTTATCTAACATTATTTCCACTAATAATCATCCACAAAAGTCTAACCTTACTCCTTCTCAAAAATCCGCCTTCTCTGAATTAAACTCCACCCCGATTTAATTGTCACAAGAGCTGATAAAGAGGGACAAACTGTTCTACTCAACAAATCGGAATATATTTCCCACGTTGAGTCCTTGCTTACTTCAGGTCCTTACTCGAAATTTAAAAAAGATCCTTCTAATGATCATCTTGATCAAGTCAAATACCACGTTAAAAATTCCGTTATCCTCAATGATTATACCAAACGCATGGTAATTCCTTCTGCTGCTAATTGTGCTCGTTTTTATGCACTTCCGAAAGTTCATAAACCCACTCTCTGCTTTCGGCCTATTGTTTCTAATATTGGTACGGCTTCTTATAATCTTGCTCGATTTCTTTCAAACTCTCTTTCTCATCTAACTACTACCAATCTTCATACTGTAAAAAACTCGTATGATTTTGTGGACAAACTTGAATACATCTCTCCGTCTAACTATACTATGATTTCTTTAGATGTCAAATCACTTTTTACAAATGTTCCGGTTCAAGGTGCTCTGGTTTGTTTAGAGAGAAGACAACGTGAATTCCATTATTCTTCTATTGAAATTGAGGAGCTTGTAAATTTAGTTCATTTGTGTATCAGGCAAACTGCCTTCATTTTTAATGGCACTTATTATTCCCAAAATGATGGTATGGCCATGGGTAGTCCTCTCTCTCTCCTTTACTTTGCGACATTTATGTGCACTATTTTGAAGAAAAACTCTTCGGTTTATATAAATTTCCTCACAGGTTTAGGTATGTGGATGACACTTTCGTTCTTGTCTCCCCTGATGTCGATTTGTCCAATTTACTTTCTTTGGTCAATTCGATTGACCCATGCATTCAATTCACTTTTGAGGTTGAACAGGATTGCTCTTTGCCCTTCCTTAACGTTCTTGTGAATAAAGAAAAGGATTGTTTCTCAACTACTGTTTTCAGAAAACCATTCTCAGTCTCTTTGCCGCCGCATGCTCTCTCTAACCACGCCCCTCAACAAAAAATGTCTGCTTTTTACACTTATGTTTATCGTGCCTTACACATTTGTTGTGATCCGTCTAATCTTTCGAAAGAAATTAATTATTTAAAATCTCTTGCTCTCTCACGTGGTTATAACCCATCTACTAGCGATAAAGCTCTATATAAATTTAAGAATCCTAAACGTTCTGCTCCCAAATTAAACGATCACAGTCTCATCCCAGTTGTTTTACCTTTTTATTCTTCACTCTCTTTTAAAATATCCAAAATTCTTTCACCGTTTGGTTTCAAAGTCACTTACAAACCCGTCAATAAAATTAAATTATTTTCTCTTAAGGATCCCATTCCCACCGAAAACCGTTCTGGAATTTATTTAATTCCGTATTCGTCCTGCAACTTAGGTTATATTGGTCAAACTAGGAGGCGTTTGAAATACAGAATAAATGAGCACCGTCGGAATGTTCGTAATGAAGAGATTACTAAATCTTCTATTGCTTCCCACTGCTGGTCTCAAGGTCATCGTTTTGACTTTTCCAAAACTAACATAATTTCATCTCCTGTCTGTTCCTCATATTTGGATATTCATGAAGCATTTTACATATTTAAAAATTCGAAAAATCTTGTTAATGATATTTCTTCCACTTCATTCTTCTCTGATGCTTGGAAATTACTCACGTAACTTAGATTTTTATTTAATTTTTGATATCCTTAGATTGTTATATGGTTAATCTCACTCATTTATTTGTTTTCTTGTTTTCTTGTACAATTCTACTCACACCAGTTTTTATATTTACTTTCTACTTTATAAAATTTTTCTTTTCATTTTAAACGATTTTGTGCGTTGCCGCTTTGACTGCAGCACTCGTGCTTACTTTATTCGCCTGATGAAGGGTGGTGTGTTTTTTCGACCCGAAACAATTGTTGCGAGTTTATTGCATTTTATGGTGTTTATTCAAAGTTTGTAAGTAATAATCCTTCTTAATACAAAAGATGAGATAAATTCAAACATAAGTAAGTAATGAATTTCTGTATTCCCCCTGAAGAAATTTTATTTAAAAAATAATCAAAAATTTTATTTCTCTACATCGTTAAATGTTTATAATTATAAAATCAGTTAAGAATTCATTATTTTATTTAACTAACGAGTGAAAATATCGTAGATAGATGTGCAAATATGTTGACTGCATGTCAAGTCGGATATATGTATGTGGGTGTGCTTTAAAACTCTCTCGAATAGTTATTAAAATCCTCTCGAACAGCCGTTACTTAATCTGTGTTAATGAAAATAACTTTCATGTTTTGATATGCGAAAAGGGTGGTTAATAAGTGGAACAGTAATCTCAATCGCTGCATAGTTTAAAAAAATTGTAGATCTAGAACTGCTAAAATGTAATGAGACATGAATCTGATGCAAAATTTATAGCTATTTTACAAAGATCGAGGATATATAAATGCGGTAGGAAACATGTATATGGTTCTGACATTGCCTGCAATTTTAATATAAAAGTTACGAACCCAATATTCACACTTAAAAAAAAAAAAAAAAATACTAATTAGCACTTCGAAAAATATGTCAATAGAAATAAGATTTAGCATTAACCAATAAACATAAAATGATAGTAAGAGATACTGTGTTAAAAAGGGTTAAATACAACGTGAATTGACAAAATATTAACTTTTCAGGTGTAGGATCCTTCGTTATTCATTGAACAAATAGATTTACTGTTAAATGCACGATCTTTGGATTGCGGAAGACATCAAATGGAGCAAGTCTTTTGCGTTTAGATTTTGAATACTCTGTGGGAGTTAAGAACAAGTTAACAGCATCATGGAATTTGTCGTCGCACCTTCTAATATGAAAAATCGAGAGAACATCTACAAATTGTAAACATAACACTCATAATACATTGTTCAATTTTAAAGAATATTAAGTTTATTTTTAAGAAAGAAGACGTTTATTTTCCCGTTTCTAAACAAGCAAGAAAAGTTTGAAGAAAAAAATATTGACATAATGGCGTAGTCACTGAATTCCCGAAACCTTTATATTGATTTTTTAAACTATCGTGTTGGCAATATAGTTCATTTGAAGAGCGTCAGGATAATAGTTAGGCAGCATTGGATGACATTTATCTTGAACATCTAGAAAAAAAAAAAAAAAAAAAAAAAAGAAAAAGAAAGAAAAAGAAAGTATGGCAGACGCAGTGGATGATCTTTTGTTATGAAAAGTGCTCCTGTAAAATATTAACTTAAAGAATAACTATGAATAAATTAAAAACAGTCGCACTGCCCCTATAATTGTGAATTTGTAAAAAGATTTATCTTTTAACGGTATTTATATTTTTATTAAAGAAAAAATGATAAATTCTAAAAATATAGTTATAAATGTAATGTCAACTAATAAGGTTACTTAAGGTTTCCTGACTTCAACAAAGTCGTTTTCGACTATTGGACAGTGTGTATGTGTGTAGGGAGCAGTGTTGCCAGATCTGGCGGATTTTTATTCAATAATCACCAAAAAATTTTAAGTGTAACGTTTGCCTAATCACTTCCAAGATTGATAGTCTATTATGTATATAA